>CM060910.1:721984802-724484802 GCA_030737875.1 Allium sativum | reverse complement strand
TCCCCCAAATCCTATTCATGCTTTACAACACAAGTTATGCCCCAATTTAACATTCCCAACCATTCCCAATTTTGTTTTTTCGCATATTTCAGCGATAGGCCTAGGCTCAAAGGTAGCCTGGCTATAAAAATAAAAAGGGAAGGAGGGAGAGAAGAGAACCGAAATAGGCATAAAGACAAAACAGGCATATGATGACAGAAATAGGCATAATGACATAAAAGGAATATGCCAACAAACATAATAACAGAATAGGCATATGGTAACAGAATGGGCATAATAGAGATAGGCATGAAAGGACTGAACAGTAGATCAAGTGTGTAAGTAATGGAAAATCATTTTAGTTATGATTCAGGTTATTAATAGGCATAGATATAGATCCAAACTTATAAACATGTTAGGATTACTTATTAAATGTTTATATCTAAAAGCAACATAAACTCCAGAGACTGGATCTAAAGAACTGAGAAAAGAGTGTTGATCTTGTAGTAGAGATTCTTGTACACGTATAAGTCATTGTTGCAGAAAAATAGGCTAATTCAATCTGAGTTGGGGCAGCATCTCGTTGTATCCATTGTTTTTGATGAATAAAACAATAAAAATGAGGTCCTATTTATAGCCTACAATATACGAATAGGTCAAGAAACAAGTCCAAATTTAGGGAATGGATCTGCCCCAGATCTAGATGGGGTCGACCCTAGGGTCGACAACCCCTTGTGCGGGTCGACCCCCATGGGTAATGGGTCGACTTCCAACGGGCCGATTTCCCATGTCTTCCCATTCTATGATTTTTGATTTATTTTGAATGTTCTGGACTGGTTTGTTTATATATATTTTTCTTATATGTATACAAACTTCAAACCATAATATTTGCTTTATATTATGTCCATTTTACGCAAACTCGGGGTCTATCCTAAGCAAAATTCCGAGATGAACACAACGGTACAGTCTGTTTTCCTCAATTCCCAATATTTAGTGAAGTATTCTTTAGTTTATCATTATAGTGTTCTTTAAAATTATGGGGTGAGTGATAAGCATCTCACATATGGATTCAATCAAGTATATGGGTCGTTCGATCTTATTTTCATCATTTCAAGTTATTTTCACCTAGATCTAATCAATTAAGTATATTTTCAATTTGAATCACCGTAGGATCTAATCTAGCAAGATTATAATGGTAATTCATATGCTAAATCATGTGTTTATGCAAGTTAGATCCATTCATTGATTTGTTTTAACATGATTGGGTGAATTTTATATAATTGTTTGATGATTTTTGTTGTTTGATCATTGTTCGATCGTTTTATTGATTGTTTGATCAAAATTAGGTGGATTTAGTTGTATTGGTGTTGTGTGCATTCGATCGTGATGGAGTGTACACATTGGAGATGGATGACACGTCTTCTCATGCAAGAAATGGGATGGATCGATCGAGTTTGATGATGGTTCAGATCAAGGAAGAATGGATGGATTGACACTCAAAAAGTTATGGATCGGAAGCCTTGATAGGCTGATGGATCAGCATGCACTCTTGGGATGGATCGATGCTTGCAAATGTATGGATCGGAAGGCATCAAACAATGGATCAGACAAGTTTTAACAAGGATTGTTCACAACAAGTTGATGGATCAGAATATATGGATCGTCAGATTTCAGTGGATCGAAACAGTTTGAGGATGGATCGGCATGCACAAAAATGATGGATCAGTCTATGTAATAATTGATGGATATATAGCATTCACACTCTATGGATTGGAATGCTCAAAAGGATGGATCAAATACATGAATCATAAGGTTTTCAATGGATCAACACGGTGTCTAGCTGATGGATCGGCCAAGTGTAATGGATCGGGCATGGTTTTGTGCAGATGGACTGCAGCATTCCAGAAATACTGAGAATGGTTGTGAATAGCAAGGGATGAAACGCTATGAAAAGTGATGAACTGTTATACATCGCAAATGGATGAACGTTGTGTATCAACTATTGACCAAATGATGTTTATTTCGGTGTCTAGTTGATGGATCTGTCAAGTGTAATGGATCGGGCATGGTTTTGTGCGGATGGACTGCAGCGTTCCAGAAAAACTGTGAGCTGTTGTCCGTAGCAAGGGCTGAAACACTATGAAAAGTGATGAACTGTTATATATCGCAAATGGATGAACGTTGTGTATCAACTGTTGACCAAATGATGTTTATTTTGGTTTGGAAATGGACGTGTCTTCGAGCTAAAATTCAAGTTGGAATATTCAAGTGTTGTGAAGAGTTCGTTGATCATAAAAAAACAACGACTGTGGAGATGACTCAATGTTGTGTGTTCATAGACAAAGGTTGCTCCAGAAGTCGCTTGAGCTTATAGATAGTCGTCAAGTCGGATGACTAGAGATATTGAAGGCTGAGGAATTATTGTCAGTTGGTGGTTCTAGTGGACTCAAAGTGGGGGTATAATAGGGATGCTCAAAAGACTTCGGGGATTGTGCTAGGGGATGTTTATCTTGATTAGAATGGTCTACGCAGGATAATTAGTTGCTATGTCTACTGCTGTTTGTTTTCTGATTTTGTAAAGGCCATCACTGTCGGATGTGCAGGAGACGTGTTTGGATTTCTTCTCTGTTGATGTTGGTATATTAGTTGACTGATCAATCTATTTCTCATATAGTTCACTGATGATGTTAGATAGTAATTTTATCGCTTATTAAGACTGTTGTCTGACTCAAGGTTATATGTTTTCTCTTATTACCTAGGGCTGTTCATCCAGTTGTGGATGGGCAGACTGAGTAGCGGGTGACAGGCGATATATCTTGATGAGGACGAGGCTGCTGAGCAAGGACGAGTAGGAGGCTTATGTATTATTTTCTATTATACATAACTTGCAATATCTGTTGTTTTGTTGATGTAGGCTTCTCTAAGAGATTTGTAGTGAGTCATTTTGTATAGACTCTTATTGTTATATCCATGTTGATGTATGGATCTTTCATGATGATATGAAAGTTTAAGTTTCTACTCAATTATGCTTCATAATGTCTGTTGTATATGTTCTATTATATTTTATCTCTGCGTATGAGTTATATGACAGGTTTCGATTGTGTTATTTCTACCCTGATGATCGTCTATAGCTTCTTGGTACATGTTTCGGCGCAATTTTCTCTTGTTAAGTGCAGGAGTTATGGGAGTCGTCACATTAAGTGTCGTGGCTACGAAAATATGGTGCACTTTGTTAGAGAATGTAGGAATTCTAATAATTCTTGTTTAGTTTTGGACAAGTTGAACATTATACCAGGCAGTGCCCTAACAAGAAAGGTCAGAAGGCAGAATCATCTATAGGACAAGTTCATGCACTAGAGATAGCTCAGGGTGGCAGTTCGGACCGAGGTAGGAAAGTCACCGTAGAAGGTTTGATTTCTCTTTTTGACTCTCCTATTCAGAATTTGTTTGATTTTGGTGCTTCTTAATCATTCATATCCAATTATATGGTAGATAATATGCACCTAAATATCTGTATAGTTTCTGATACTGCTGTAGTCTCAAACCTCATAGGAGGTACGACTCGCCTGTCTATGATATGTAGGCGTTTGGGAATTTCTGTTATGGGCGTCGAGTTTGAGTGTGACGTGTATGTTCTTGCCTTTATAGGTTACGGGCTTGTTCAATAAATGGACTGGCTAGCCATATATGGTGCTACTCTAAATTATGATAGGAGAGTTGTTAGGCTTTTAACGTGTCACGGTAGAACTCTTGAGATTTCTTGTGATCCACGGGGATCAGTTATGCTCAATTCCCTAGATTCCCTTGATACTTTTGTTGATGATCTTAGACTAGTACCAATAGTCAGAGATTTTCGGGATGTGTTCAGTGAGGTGAGAGGATTACCTCCTAGATGAAAAATTGATTTACGGATATACCTAGTAGAGAATGTGAAGCCTATTCATTTACCAGTGTGCCACATAGCTCCTAGAGAGAGGAGGGAGCTTAGCAAACAACTAGGTGAGTTATTTTAAAAGGGATTCGTTAGATGAAGCGTTTCTAAGTAGTGGGCCCCCGTCATCTTTGCCACCAAGGCAGACGACTCTCTCCATCTATGCATAGACTATAGGGAGTTGAGTAAACTTACCAAGAAGAATAGGAACCCACTCCCGAGGATAGATGACTTGTTTGACAAGTTAATGAGCGCTTCGATTTTCTCACAGTTGGATCTAACCACCAGTTTTCATCAACTGAGGGTAGCAAATGACAGTATAGACAAGATTGCTTTCAAGACTCCAGACGGATTCTTTGAGTGGTTGGTCATGCCTTTTGGGCTGACCAATGCACCCACGTACTTTGTCGATTTCATGAGTTTGGTGTTTAGGGAGTACCTGAACAAGTTCGTAGTAGTTTTCATGGATGGTATTCTAGTTTTCTCGAGGAGCGAGGAAGAGCGTGTCGTACACTTAGGGGAGGTTCCCCACATTCTCGGATCACATCAGCTTAAGGCTAAGTTTTCTATGTGTCATTTTTGGCGAAAGGATGTAAGGTTCCTAGGGTATGTTGTCTCCAAGGATGGAATAGTGGTGGACCCCACTAAAGTTGTCACGGTTCAAGATCAGAAAGCCCTTAAGAATGCAATAACGGTTAGTAGTTTCTTAGGGTTGGTGGGTTATTACAGAAAGTTCATTTAGGACTCTACACGTATCTCATCTCTACTTACCCGTCTGACGAAGAAGAATCTAGTTTTTATTTGGAATATTGATTGCGATGACGCATTCCAGAGATTAAAAAAGGATCTTACATCAGCTCCGGTTCTGACTCTTCCTGATGGTTTCAAGATGTTTACCGTCTACACAGATTTAGGTGTTGCGTTGATGCAAGAAGGTAGGGTGGTCTGCTATGAGAGTAGACAGCTGAGGATTCATGAGAAGAACTACCTAACCCATAATTTGGAGTTAGCTGTGATACGGATCGCACTCAAGTCTTGGCGACCCTATTTACTTAGTGAGAGGTTCGAGCTTTACACAGATCACAAGTCGCTTAAGTACTTATTCTCGCAGAAAGATCTCAATTTACGACAGCAATGTTGGATGGAGTTCCTTGCGTCCTATAGTTTTGACATAGCTTATACCCCAGACAAGTGGAATGTGGTTGCGGATGCTTTGAGTAGGCAGAGGATGACCTTGAGTCCTCTACTCGTAGAACGACAGAGCTTGGAATTTATCCCGACATTTGATTTCAAACCATCTATGGATTTTACACTTGGTTTGGTGGCATCATTGGAGGTGCGACCTACTCTTTTGGAGCGCATTGGATCCACTCAGTGTGAGGATAAGCAGTTAGTAGGTATCTTTGATAGACTTAGTAGAGGAGAGACCTTTAGTCACCTAACTAGTTATTCTATGGACGAAAGAGAGTGGCTACGTTGGAATGGAAGATTGTGTCTTCCTAAAGTTGGAGACTTGTTGAGATCTGTTCTTAAGGAAGCTTATCACTCTCGGATGACTATCCATCTGGGCAGTGACAAGATGTAGCAATACATGAAGAGAGTTTTCATTGGACTTGTATGAAAAAGGACGTAGCAAAGTATGTTGCTCGATGTGACTTGCCAACAAGTAAAGGATGAACAGGGGAAACCTGGCGCATTGCTTCAGCCTCTAGATATTCCATAGTGGAAGTGGGAGAGCATCTCTACAGATTTTATTGATGGTTTGCCTAGAGAGAGGAAGGGAAACACTAGTATATGGGTTATAGTTGACATATTGATTAAGAGCTCTCACTTTATCCCAGTCAAGAGCAAGAGGATGACAACTTGGTTAGCATCGGTATACCTTAGAGTGATCATCTGACTTCATGGGGTACCCTCCAGTATTATTAGTGACCGCGGTCCTATCTTTACGAGTGAGTTTTGGAGGAGCTTGCAGGAGGCACATGGGATGTAATTACGACTTAGCACCGCCTGTCACCCTCAAATCGATGGATAAACCAAGAGGGTCAATAGAGTTCTCGAGGATTCGTTAAGATTGTGTATCCTAGACTTCGAAGGGACATAGGAGGAGCATCTCCTATTAGTTGAGTTCGGCTACAATAATAGTTATCAGATGAGTATCGGTATGGCTCCCTTTAAGGCACTTTATGGACAACCCTGCAGATTACCTACATGTTGGAGACTTCTACTTAGGCCTGAAATAATCAGAGAAACTTCTAAGAAGATAGACCTTATTCGTAGATGGATGAAAGGAGCTAAGGACAGGCATAATTCATGCACAGATCAAAGGAGGACTGACTTAGAGTTCAAGGTAGGAGATATGGTCTTTATCAAGGTGTCACCTTTGAGGAATGTTGTTCGCTTTGGCTCGGTAGGGAAGTTAGCGTCAAGGTTTATATGGTCATTTCCCATAGTTGAGAGGATAGGTCAGATGGCCTACATAGTTAGAATACCAGAGAGACTGGTGGGATTTCATGATATGTTCCATGTTTCTCACTTGAGAAAGTGTCTACATGATTCCCTAGAGGTTGTAGAGCCAAGTACGCTTGAGGATGTTGAAGTTGAAAAGGAGCTTCAGTTAGAAAAGTTCCTACCCGTATACTTGGATCAGAAGTTAAGAAGTTACGCAATTAGAAGATCAATCTAGTGAAAGTACAATGGAGAGAAGACCGTGACGATGCAATATGGGAAACCAAAGACAAGATTCACGCTTAAAACCCTTTTCTCTTTGGAAGTATGTTCTTAATACGTTTCTAAGCTTTTGAATTCAAATCTGTTTTTCCTATTGTTCGAATTTGTTCTTAAGTAGAAACGTATATTTATAAACATGTGTTTGAGACATGTTATTTTTGATGGTTGCAAGTGTTTGCTAGTGGATGTAGTGAATGCATACACACACACACACATTAGGCACTAGACTAGGGATCGACTAAACAAGAGCACTTTCATATTTCATATGGACATATGCACATTTAAATTTTTAGGATGAAAATGGTTGAATCATTACTTGGATGTTGCATTGTGGATAATGGTCGTTGCACACATATAGGATTTATGTTTACTATTAGGATTCTTTTCCATACATATTCGATACATGATACATACATGAATTGCATTAAGCAGGTCAACTGGATTATTAGACCGTCTGATTCTCACATTAGCTTAGGACATATACACGACACCTTTGCATATGTTCATACAAAGCATTATAAATTTTAAGGACAATGAATGCCAGTGGTTAATGGATGAGTAGATGGGTGTAGGTTTGGATTGATGACATTAACAACATTCTTCTTAACTTGGATATTTTGAGGACAAAATCCTTTAAGGAGGGGAGAATGTAACACCTTGTATTTTAATACACAATAATCATATGAAGAAGATAATAAAATGAATGTTAAATAATAAAATATTCAGAATTGGGTAAAACAGACTACCTTTGCATTCGTTATCAAATTCCGAGTCAGATAGACTTTTGATTTGCTTAAATCGGACTATGTATGAACAAGGTATGACTTGAAGAAAGTTGAAATAAACTAAAACATTAAATAATTAACTAACTCAGGAAATGCAACGGTAACAGGGAGGCCCGGCCGTATAAGGATCGACCCATGGGATGACATTAGTGTCGACCTAGGTAAGAGATGGGTCGGCCCACCTTCGTCCAGGCTGAGAGACTGAACCAGGACGATTTTTCTTACTTTTTTCCTTACTGACTCGGCAGTGATGTGTATTCTACAGTTTGATTTTAAAATCTAAGATCCTATGGTTTATATTATCCTAGCACACCTATATATATACACACACACTAGCAACCCTCACTATTTTTAAAAAGGGTTTGGGTGCTATCAAGATTAAGCTTGAAAGGATAATTCTTCTTCTACAATTATTTTACAGGCCCTATTTTGGATTTAATACAAATCACTGTGAGTTTCACATTATTTTTATATTTGAAATTTTAAAGGGATTTTGACAGCACATATATTAGAATTGAAAAGTATCAGTGTTTATAAGTTATATGGTATTGTTCTTTTACCTATTCTTTTTTAGTTACTATTTGTTTGTATGCATATCTTTTTTCCTTATCCCTTGTCTGTCACTATTTTATTTACAGTCTTATTATGCCTATTTTATCTGTTTGTTCATATCTAAGTCTAGTTAAATTTCTCCTTTTTCTTTTACTTTACGCTGAGCCTAGGAGACCGAGAGCCTAGGCCATTTCCGTTTGAATTGCGTAAAAAATGGGATAAATTTGAATAGTATGTAATGCTAACAAAAAGGAGATTTTGGCATATTGGAACATAAGGACCATTGACTATATAATTGGGATAATTATAAAGGAAGAATATGTAAACATGTTAATATGAATAAGTTGGACTTAATTTTGTATTAAGTAAAACATGTTATGGAAAGATATATGAATCAAATGTAAATTTAGTAAACATGTTACTGTAATCTGTAAACATCTAAGCATGTGCCTGTCTTATTTGGGGGTGAGTTATTATATTTAATAAGAAATGTCATTTACAACTGTTAGACCAAAAAGTGGTCCTAACACCCAAATTGACGTATTTAGAGCATAGGATATGAAGAAATAACTGAAAAATATGAGAAAAAGCAAGACAACGGGATTTTTATAGTGGTTCGGCGTTAACGAGCCTACGTCCACTTAATATTTTTTCATTTCATTCACAAATTACAATTACCATGGATATTTCCTCTCAATCACTCGAGTTCAATGAATAATTCTCTCTGAATTCAATGAATTTATTGAGGAAGATGATGGTTATCATGGAGAAGTGTTAGCCATGGCAGCCATGGATGTTGAGGTCATCCAAGTCCCCTGAAAATGCCCTCTGGAGGTGTATTTATAGCTGTAGGAAAGCCCGTACGGTGATCAGGTCGTGGTAGGAACATGGCACCTGATTCGGGAAAGTAGGAGCGGAAGTAGCCTTGAGAATAGGTCACAATTATGTGCAGAAGCAGGTTCGGTCCAAGCGGTTCGTGACCATAGTGTGCATCACGAACCGGGTCGTGGTCAAGGGGGGCACCACGAGCTGAGGAGGCTTCACGATCCGGGGTGTCTCACGAGCCGGGGTGCTTCACGAGCCGAGGAGGGGGCGAGCCCGGGGGGACGAGCCGGTGTCGTGGTTTGAGTTTCGATGCTAGTGTACACCCGTTTACGGAAATGAGCATAACTTTCAAATCGTAAGTCCGATTGAGCTAAACGAAAGCTCTACCTGAAACTAATTCACAGGGCTACAAGTATTTGACGTTTTTAGTCCCAAATGAGGACGTTTGACAAGGGTTTCGGTCCAGTTATTCCATATCCTATCACTTCATCCGAGCGATTGCTGATCACTGCATGTTTATATTCAAATCATTTGCTTTGGGTAGCCTGGACACAAAGAAGGCTAACAACAACCATTAAATATAGCATAGGGTTATATTAAGCTTATTAATGAACTTAAACCTACTAAGTTAAAACTGCATGATTAATAAGCTAAGAGGTCCATGTCTGCTGTTAATATATTTGGGGGAACTCTTAAAATCCTAGTTTGGGGGCCAAGTTTAGGGGCGGCTTGTATCAATCTGTTGTTTGTCTGGAACCCATATCAATCAGTGCCCTCCTAGTATCAGATGAGTCTCGCACTAATTAGAGGCTAAGGCACGTTTTACTGATGTATGATTGTAAGGGGTTCAAATTCTAGAGGAGGATGCGGTGCATTCCGATGGAGTCATGAGCGTGCATGGGTCCGATGGGGGAAGATAAGATGTTGTAACACTGGAGAATAGGGATGTGTCCTTTAAAATTGATGGGTTCGGGACCGATATCCCCAACTGCCATGGTGGTACAGGTTATTCGCATCTGTTAGGGAGCTAATCACTGGGCAGCAATTAGGGTAAAACCTAATCATGATATTCTGATAATTGGTGCAGAAATTCTGTTCAAGCTTATCCGATCTTACCTTATCTCATTTATTTCATATTTCTATGCTTTACTGTATTTTCATGTCCAGTACTATTGATCTATCTTGATACTTCTTTACCTCATGCCTATGCTAAAAATCACTGGAACTCACCAGACTTTATGTCTGACCTATTTTTGCTTTTCGTTCTCTCTCTTCTTTTCACCCCCAAGTTCTCAGGGTTGTGGATTGCAGCAGTGGCGGTGATTCTTTGATTCAGGTTGGACTTGGACTATTTCTTACTCGATGTATTGTTTCGATTTCTGTTCTATGATTATTTTTATGATTCATGTGGGATATGATTTTTTGGTTTTGTGCTTGTACTATAACGGTTTATGTTTCCACGGGACAGATGTTTTATGTCTATGACTTTATGGTATTTGAAACTGTAATGTTGTACTTGTTTTAATAAAAGTTTTCCACTACATTTTATATCATATCTTGTGTATTTTAGCCTTTTTATTGTTACATTATACCTATTGTGCTTCACAGAACTTAATGCATCCTCATGGGTAGCATTAAGGGATGTGGGGTGTCACAATAAAATGCTTGTTTCTTATAATCATCGGGTCGGCTCAACTGTTTTATTCCTATCTTCGCTACTAGATAGAAGAAAGAAAAATGTTACCATTTGATTTAACTTTGGTTGAATCATGAGGATGCCAAATGCTCTTTGGGTGATTAACTATAGTAGTGTACGATAGAAAAGCATCGAGAAAGAAACCAACTAGGTAATCTTTTCGAACTTCAACACTCACCAGAACAATCTCATCGGTAGGGACTAGCCTGTTGCTAGAAAACTACAGAGCAATGGGAGGAGGTGAAAGCACTCCAACATTTCTTGGATTTATTGCAAATATCAAAGACCATTTTACAGTAGGAAGAAAAGGGAAGACACATGGAGGAAGTGAAGAAGAGAGAGTAGGTGGATCTGGAGAAGGAGGAATGGTATCTGGTGGTGGATTAGGTGTTGGAAGTGACAGTTGAGGTGGAAGAGCAACGATAGTAAGTGCGGTTTTTTTGGGAGAAGGAATGGAAGTAGTAGCCATTGTTTGGGCTCGAGAGGTTTTGAAAAAGTTTTTTTTAGAAAGCAGACTTGTATAGACCAAAGTTGTGTTTTATATATTTATACTTGTACCATTATTGTTTACTCCGTTGCGTAGTACTATGGAGCCTTGACAGTGTTTTTATTCTGTTAGAGACAGTTTATTGGTTTTAAGTTTATTCAGTACTTGTATAAACTCTAGAATTGTTTTGTATAACTGTATGAACCTATATACTTTGACTATATGGTATGCGTATTTATTATTGTCTCGTCTGTTATATATCTATGATTGATTGTTATATGTTATATGATGCATTGTAAGATATATGACATATTTTATGATTAGATTCATGTTCGGTTCCCTTCTATCTCTTTTATTCCCTTGTATTCTTTCTTCTTTTTCTCCCTTCTTACTATTTCTTTCTCTTGATTACCACTTTACATCGCTCAGGTGCTTGCACAGTGCAATTTTTTAGTTATGGGCATCAGTGGTGTACTGAAGCGCATAACCCTCTTCATAGGGAATGGTCCTATAAAGCGAGGATCCAACTTCCTGGTCGTACTAAAGCGCATAACCTCCTTCGGCAGAGAAACATGAATAATGACAAGATCTCCTATAGATAACTCATGTGTCTTCCTACGGTTGTCCACTTAGGATTTATGTATGCTTTGAGCCTCTTTCATGTCTATCTAATAAGATTGATCTTCTCAGAAGAATCACAAACTAAATCTGGACTGAGAAAAAGCTTCTCTCTGAATTCCAACTAACAAGAAGGCGAACAACAAGGCCTTCCATAAGTGGCCTCAAACAAAGCCATACCAATGCCAGACTGAAAGGTGTTATTATATGAGAACTCCACAAGGGGTAGTAATCATCTCAATAACTACCAAAATCAAAAATGCAAGCTCGGAGAAGACCTTCTAGAATATGATTAACCCGTTTAAACTACCAACCAGACTGAGGTTGATAGGATGTAGAGAAATTTTAATTTTTTCCCCAAAGCTTGCTGAAGGCGACTCAATAAATGGCTAGTGAATAAATAATAACGGTCACAAACAATCGATGAGGGATATCATGAAGGCAACCAATCTCCTTAATATAAAGCTTAGTAAGAAGGGTGCTCTCCTATTAGACTTAATAGGAATGAAATGAGCTGACTTGGTAAGGCGATCGACAATAACCCATATACTCGAATGACCCGACCTCGAACAAGGTAGGCTACCCACAAAATTAATCGAAATCTGATCCAATTTCCACAATGGAATCCCTAAAGGCCGAAGAATACCATATAGCTGCTGATGCTCGACCTTAACAAACTGACAAGTCATGCAAGAACTCACATAACTTGCAATGTCGTGCTTCATGCCTTTCAATAATAGAGGAGACGCATATCGGCATACATCTTACTGTTGTCGGGTTGGATGGTATACTTAGTGCGATAACAATCATCGAGAATGTCACATCCAAGTGATGAATTAGAGAGCACATATAAAGCAGTTCTTTATACGAAGGATACCACAAGAATCAACACTATAATCCCACAATTCCTCGTCTTGGGACTCATCTTCACAAAGTTGAATAAGGAGCATCACCTCGGGATCACGGCTATGTGCATCACTAATATGATCAAGAATAGATGGTTGAGCCTCCATATTGAATAATAATACGAGTGAATCAGATGAAGAAGCACGATCGTGAATGTCATAGCGAGATTTTTTTTAGGACATCCCACTTGGCTAGGATCATAGAAACAACCACTGAATGTTTGCAACTAAGTGCATCAACCACACGATTTCCATTTCCAGGGGTATAGTGGATATCAAACTCATAGGCTGCAAGAAACTCGAGCCAATGCAACTGACGCATATTGAGCACTTTATGAGAAAACATATTCTTAAGAGATTTATGGTCAGTGAAAAGAGATAAATGCTCACCCAATAGATAATGACGCCAAATCTATAAAGAAAACACAATAGACACGACCTCATGTCATGGGTTGCGTATCGAATTTCATTTTGCTGCAATTGACTAGAAGCATAAGAAACAACTCGATCATGTTGCATCACACAACGCCTAAACCACAATGATTAGCATCGGTACAAATGACAAGATCTTGGTTCCCTTCAGGAACCACTAAAATATGGGAATTAGTGAGAAGTTCTTTCAATAGTTGAAAGGAAGCATCACACTGATCAGACCAATCAAAGGGAACACCCTTACGGGTAAGACGGGTAAGCTAGAGAATTATGCGAGAGAAATACCGAATAAATCTATGGTGGTAACCCGCCAAACCCAAGAAACTACAAACCTTCAATGCATTCTCGAGCCTCTTCGAACTATGGATGGCCTCGATCTTAGGTGGATCAAGAAAAATGACCTCGGCTGAAATAACATGGCCGAGAATGCGAACTTGTCTCTCCCAAAAGTAGAATTCAGAAAGTTTGGCCTTAAGCTGCTAATTGCGGAGTGTACTCAAAAATATCCTTAAATGGTTGGCATGTTTGACTTTAGAATTAGAATAGACAAGAATACCATCATTGGATACAAGTAAAAACCTATCGAGATATTCCCTGAATACCATATTCATGAGATCAACAAAGAATGCTCAAGAGTTTGTTATACCACAACGACATGGCGTGCCACTCATAAGAGCCATAATGAGTGCGGAAGGCATTGAGAGGAATGTTATCCTCCACAACTAGTAACTGATGAAAATCGGTGGCAAGGTCCAACTGAGAGAAGACCCTAGCTTCACTCAACTAATCGAACATATCATAGATCCTAGGCAACAAATAACGATTCTTGATAGTAAGCTCATTAAGCTTGTGATAGTTGATGCAAAGCCTAAGAGATCAATCAGACTTCCTGAAAAAGACTACCATGGCACCCCAAGGTGAAGAGATAGACTGAGTGATGTACTTGGACTCAAGCTCTAGAAGATGCTTCTTGAGTTCCTCATTTTCCTTAGTCCACATCCACGTAGGCAGCCGATTAACAGGATAGCACCAAGAACCAAATCTATATGAAACTCAATAGCTCGTTTGGGTGGCAAACCCGAAACAGGCTAAAAAACATTAGCATAATCACAAACAACAGAAATGCAAGACACATCGTCATCATGGTCTCTCTCGAGAGAAAATAAAGATGCCTTAGAAACCCAATCAACATCACGAAGAACAAGAGAGGGCCGCGAAGGTGAATCAGGATGTCGAAGATACAAGACTCTCTTGACATACTGAATTCTAGCTTCGTATCAAACGAGCCATCCAATACTACATATCATATAGAATCCAAGTGAAGGGATAATGTGTAAATTCACACAAAAAGAAAACCCACAAATAACAATCTCTACATCTTCACACAACAAGCTGAGAATTGAAAATCCCCCAATAGGATTCACTATCCTTAAAGAAGTCACAATGCAAGAAACATCCCAAGAAAGAATATCCATGAGCTCCTTTGATATGAATAAATGTGAAGCACTCATATTGAATAGAACTTGAATCAGACTATCATGAAATAAAAGAGAGCCCTCGAGAAGAAGGTGTACATCTACACTGAAAAGAACCACCATCTGATTTTGTCACACTAAGCTTGCTTGATTTTCTGGACTTAGTAGCCATAGGAAAAGAGAAAGACCATGCCTTTCCTTCTTACAATAGCAGTAGATACGTAGCTTAGGAAAATCATGAACAATATGATCGCTGGATCTACAACTGAAGAAACTCCGCTTAGCAGGCAGTGCTCCACTAGACTGATAATTCCGACCTAAATGCTTCTTCTTTTTATTGCAAAAAAGTTTGGATTTGCAAAACGAAATTTTCTTTTTACGATGGTTCTTGCGAACCTCACCATCATCACCACTATCCTTTTCATTCTCGACTGCCTCGAGATGAAGGATTGCATCGACTAACTCTTAAAACGACAATTTCAACAACGACATAAAGGATTTCTTCAAACCAGAGACAAATTTGAGGTTTTTTTATAAGACGTGCTGGTATGTTCCGAACGATACTTAAAAAGAGCCTCGAATGAAGAGGTAGAAAACTGTCAACTTTCCTTGTTTGAGATCAAGGAAGCGACGAGCCAATACCTCCTTCTTAGACTCAGGAACACGCTTGAGGTCAAACCTCTCACAAAGCTACTTCCATTCCAAGGAAGCCTTATCAACCTCAATGATTAACAACTCATACCAGTCAAGAGCTCTCCCTTGCAACATACTAGATGCAACAAGGACTCTATGATGATAAGAAATCTCCATACACATGAATTTGCACTGACATGTACGGATCTAAGCTTGGACATCTAGAACAGACTCAGAACCTAAGAATGGCCTTCCCCTAAGATAAGAGAGTCACTACACATGCGAGCAAAGGCTGATTTGCAAAGAGGGGAAGAGCGCGGTGGAGAAGAAGGCTTGGTGCTCCTAAGAAGCTCTAACAACTAATCAGTGGATAAGGTAACTACCTTAGGATGGGAACCACAAGCTTGTCCTACACTCTCGGTGGGATGTGGGCCGCTAGACAACCCAATCTCTACTTTGAGACCTGAAACACAGGTCGGCCTAGAACTCAAATACTGTCTCTTCCCACGACCAGCCATCAACTAAAAGATAAGGTATAAAAAGATTAAAACACAGGGGTAAGATATATTCAAGCATTAAATGTAAGGAATAACATGGAATTTATTAAAATGTACATTCCTAGATGTATTCCTGCTTTTGTATCTATCATAAGCAAGGACAAAGTTAAAAGGGAATACACCCAAAGACACGACTTGATTCAAAGGAAGGGCATAAGGGTTTCGATGTTCCACTATATTGTATCTCAGTGTGTTATATATGCTGATATTACGTTTCTGTTTTAGTCGCATTTCATTTTAAACCCGCTCTGATACAAAGCTATGAATCCCTACCCCGAGACCCACATTAGTAAAGAGCATTACGAGGAATGTCGTCTGCTAATGCAGATAATATGGCCAGTTTGGGGAGACCATCCATCAGTCTTGTGTCAAATAAACATAAAAAGTATCAATAAAATGCACTATGTTTTTTCTTATGACTTGACACTCTTAATCTTTATTTAATACAATACTATGGTAGAATGCAGACAATCCAGAACAAAAGAAAACAACTAATATATTATACATCATAGAACAGACCACCTAGCATAGGATACATATACATATAATATATAACTTGTAGTGCGACAAAGAGTGTATATAACCATAATATATATGCAACAAGTCAAAAGGAATAAGGTACAATATCAGAATACATGGATCAAATACAATATTTACACAAAATAGCTAAAATGAGTAGCTTAAAACTGACATATCCATGGAGGAAGCAAAAGACTATCTACACTACTTGGAATACCTAAAAGTCTCAATCTAACTAAAGCACTAACAAATACGGGTCATTCTATTCAACAGTGAGTAATAATAGGTACAAGGATAAAAAAGAACACGATATACAGCTCTTTATTTAATGAATTAGGGAAAATGATAACATAAGGGATTAAATTAGGTTAAGTTCACATGTCACAAATAAAGGGTATACAACAAGTCCCTTGTACTAGCTCAACGCTACGTACTCTACCATACACAAGCAATAATGTGATCACAACCCCAAAATCATCAAAATCACCATATATATAACTCGAGAGAGAGTTAAACATCACCAAAAGGAGGATCATACTCCAAACATCGAAAACCTCATAATATACATGGATTTGAAATCCAAATATTCATCGCAATGTTTGATCATTAAGATTAAATCTCAATCAACAAACACAATCACAATATGGATCCATCATAAGAAAAGATGCACATGCGAACACAATATAATATAGCTCCTCCCGAACAACAATGTATCTCCTCCCAAACTTAGCCAAGTACTTATATGTATTCAAATAAGGCGCACGACACTGCGACCCTCCAGTTGAGTATATGTAACTCCCTTGAGTCCTACCTTCCCTCTGAAGCAAGGATTGGCTCATCATAACACAATTTGTATCACTGACTCACAGTCGGTAATCCAAACCGTAGCAACCGTATGTCCCTTACCACAGGTTCTCACTACTTGGGTTACTAGTGCTTGTCAATTTCGCAGTGGAAAACATAGAAATCAATAAATCACGATCAACAAATCATCAACATTAATCAGATGAACCTGTAATTAACCGATTTCATATACGGACGTGTCCAATACCTTGGGGTTTACCATATCTTTTAACTTCCATTACGTCATCTCGAAGAGGGCAGAGAAGTGTGGTTTTATATAGGAACATAATTGATTTACTAAAACTAGTTTATAAAACGATTTCCGAAAATCAATTGTTTTCTTTGTTTAATCATTATACACTTGAAAATAGATTTTTAAACTATCATTTAGAGGCTAGTTATTTTAAAATTAAAATCCTAAAATTATTTTAACCTCAAAACTATTACGAAAATGATATGTGTAAATATATATAAGAAAACTATTACAAAAGCGTGCACGTGTGTTCATCGTCATCAAAATTCATCATGAAAACTCAACATCAATTCATCGACCACCACCAAAATCCGGGACTTAGATTTGGATGTTAAATAGCTTGGTTTTTCAAGCTTATAAGTAGCAAAATCAAGTAAAAATATCATCAGGAAAAACACAAAACAATGCACCAAACTTCAGCAACAACTACAAAAAGGCAGGTCACTACCTGCACAATTCACATAGAGGGATCGACCGCGCTCTTTGATGGCATCGACAGCCAAGTCGACCCCTTAGAGGGGTAGATCGACCTCCCGGTCGACCCCTTAGAGGAGTAGGTCGGCCTCCTGGTCGACCCTACCTACGGGAGAATTAGCTGTTGCAAAACAGCTTTCGACAGAAAGTTCTGCACTAGTTTTGGCTTATTAACATTGCTCAGAATAGCCTAAAATTTTGCAGGCTCATTAACAACAAATTTACCTTAGAATATAAATTGAAACGACACCATTTCATTGCCGCATGTTCAATATACGACCGCTCAAGTCGATCTTTGGCTATGATTGCATAACAAAGAAAATTAAACAACAGAAGCAACATGTTTGTGCAAGAATTTTACTCAAAATTTAACAGAAACATCAAAATCTCATTGAAACTAGAAAATTTGAGTAAACGCTAACCTTAGAAGTAATCACAGCAAGTTGGTAGGAAATCAGATCAATTTATGCACTAATGTTGAGAAGAAATGCTCTTTTACCTATAGAAGGATTTTCAGAAACATGCAAGAGAGAAATTTACTGCAAAGAGAACTTTTCAACGAAATCATTGAAAACTTGGATTAGATCTGAGTTTTAGTGAAATACCTGTTATTTACGGATCTAAACAACTGAAATCTTCAAATTAATAGTCGATTGGAGGCTGGTTTTGATTTACAAGAATAGTTTCTTTGTTTTTTTATTTGGAGAAGAAGAAGGCTTCTGAAATGAAAGCGCTGAAGCTTTCTCCTAAGGTTTCTTAGGCTAATGAAGGATTAGGTCCAAACTAAACTAATTAAATCCCTAATTGTGAATTTAAGCCATATGTAACCATTTATGCCTTTAAATGCATAATTAGGCCTTAAGACATCTAGTTAGCCTATGTAAACATGGTTTAACCATTCTTAGCCAAAAATTCGCAACTTTTAACACTAAAGTAAAAATTATGATAATGTTTATAAAACTTTTTTAAAGCTTTTTAAGTATAAATATTAAATTTTACAATAAACTTACGTAAGTTACACAAATATGAACATCTCACATATACTTGTGTAACATTTACAATCATCTAAGTTAAATATTTCAAATGAATTAATTTTAACATAATAAATTATCAAAGCTCGGTAAAAACACATGTTTTCACCTTCATTATTAATTACAACAATTTTAACATGTTTCTGTATATTTATTACTTTACATTCTTATTAAAATTTCATTAGTAACCCAAATATTCAATATTTGGGTTTTTAATCCCAAAAATCACAGTATTAACATCAAAATATAATTCCTATGAGTTTAACACCATTGATTTTCCATAAGAAAATATTATAACTTTTATTTCTATATTACAACACATACGAACACTTGTTAATATTTTTAGTTGTCAAATTATCTAATTTTCACCCAAAACCAATATTTCACATTTAATTGACCCAAGCCTCAAATTTAATCACTTAAGCGTGATTGAACTTCAAAATCAAACCAAAAAGCACCAACTAATTCTTAACACGAATAATTAAGCCAAATATTCAAGTTAATGATATATTTAACTTAATTATTACCCAATTATTTATATTTTAATGGTTATTAGATATAGAGGTAATTGCCGAAAACTATGGCCCCATATCCCTACAATTGTCCCCTTCCGCCCCCACCAGCGTGGTGGACCCCACCTCCCTAAGCCGTGGGCTCAACTAAGCTTCCGATCCCCTTAAAACCCCTAAAAATATGTTTTTTCCTCTTATAAGTATAACTATATACATTAGTAGTAGTTGGTGATTTGGAGTGGTAACAAAGCGGTAATGGAGTGAGAGAAGTCCTACCGTAAAGATTGAAGGAGTGGATCCCTCGGTGAAAACCCCTCACTCAAGTTTTGCTAACTATTTTAGTTAATATAACTAGTTTTAACATGTTTGAAAGATTAGTTAATTATTTGATGATTATGATGTTAACAAGTTGTTAATATGATGATTTGGGTTTGTGATAAACGTTTAATGATGTTTAGCATGATAAAAATGTGATTTTAAGTAATATACATATAGATGCTTGGGTATGTGACACCTAAAACTAAAGTGTTGATTGGAAATTTATTGAACCTTAAATGGTCATCAAAAAATAATTAACTAATTATTGGTTAATGGATATTGATATGATCCCAAATTGGATAATTGATTGATGATTGGTAGACACTGATGGTTGAAATATACCTCGTTGATTGATATTGTGGTTAATCCGTCGATTGACAAACCCATATAAGTGTTAATGGTTTAAGGCTTACATAGTATATACTACGAGATGTAGTAATTGAATGCTAATAGCTAGTAATAACTTTTGTTAGATGTTAATGATGTTTGAAATCCGTATAAATTGAGTTATATGGTGATTGGTTGTATCTTATTCCAATTCGGAATTAATTTGAATATTTCACTAATAAAATATTCACTAAAAATTAAAAGCTTGAATTTGATGTCCGATTTTGGATGGATACAAAGTTTATAAAATTATAATGAATATTAGTAACTGAATCAAATTGATTAGAATTTATTTCCGTATAGTTATGGCATGTTCAAGTTTTATTTTTAAAATGAATAGTAACGGATAAGAGAGAAGTTCCGTTATGATATCTAGAATTTTTATTAAATAAAAGATTACCTTTACAAATCTGTCTTATTTATTTTAATAACGAACGCCAGAAAAATTCGGACTTCAAAAAATAGGTTTTAAAAAATCATATTATTATTAATGATTTAAATAATATTAAAATGATTAAATATCGGAATATTCAATTTCCAAGAAAAATAATTGGAATATAGTTTCCAAAATAATTATATATGTTTTATATAATTAATAAATTATTTTGGAAGTGTTTCATTTATTTTTTAATTATAAATCGAAGTTTGGTCTGAATAAGACTTGTCGCGCAGCGGTAGTTCGCGAACTTCGACCATTAACTTTGAATTGACGTACTGGGAGAGCCAACCATCGGATTCTCCCGAAATGAAAAACATTGGGTTCAAAATGAAAAGAGTTTTCAATTGGAATAGAAAGTGTTAAAACCAACGGTTATATTTTTAAATAATTTCAAATCTATTTTTGAAAAGGTCCCTATAAATGTAGTTTGGTGGCCGGAATTAGAAACCGACTCAAAGGGCCTTATAAAAATTATTAAAAATAAGAAAAAATTATGATAAATCATAATTAATGGTTTTGAAATGATTTTAGAAAAAAAATATGAAGTTTTGAGCTATGATTTGAATTTTTGGACTTTTGACCTAATTTACTTAACATAGTAAATCAATATTTTGAAATTTAGTTTGAAGACAAACTAAACATTTTCAAACTTAAGTTCATTAGATTTGAATGGAAATAATCTTCGGATATTTTAATATTGGGTTCCATAGTTATATGGATACTGTTTGAGGAATTTGGAAGATCTAGATATCGGTATTCCCTATATGGTGTCGGGGTATTTCAGAATTTGATATTGAATATAAGTCGATAAAATTTCTATTTAAAGCCTTATATTTGATATCAAATTGGATTTTAGGTTTGTTGTGAATGATGTCTTGAGTAACATCTATTCCTTAACCCAGATAAAGAGAGAATTGGCTTCCAAAGTTAAGTAATCATTGAATAATGATTTAGGAGATTAAAACTATGTTAGAGTTTAATAAATCTTTTAATAAAGATTTGATTGAATGAAATGGAGATTAAAATTATGCTTGAATTTTAATAAATCTTTCAATAAAGATTTGGAATGAAAGATTGTAATTAAACTTATCAAATACGAGGGGTATTAGATCTGGGGTTCTACCAGTTTTGCTCCATGAGATGAATAAGATGATAATGGGATAACGATATGGGAGATTACATTTTTGTAAGGCTCGATAATACCGATAGGGCTTATAAACCTTAATTTGAGTTAAGTTTGTGAAAAGATATTAAATAAATCTTTTATAAGATTTATAGGAGTAATTCCCATTGTAAAATATGTTTTGAATATAAAAAATACTCTGAATTAGAATGAGGCTTATGATATGTGTATATATCACTTGATTTTAAAGATTCGATTGTTATTTCAGAAAGACCAAGTGTAACAACCCGAATTCCGATTGACCGATTTTTTTTTCAAAATTTCAATCCATTGAAACTCGTGTTGGTTGTTCTGGTATCCTGCAGAAAAGACAGAGATACAAAATATATCAGAGCTCATAAAATATCTCACAGCGGAATGGATAAAATATAATATAATCAAATACAGCCTTACCCAAATTATAATATTGCCTAACCAGTATCCAAAGCTATCATATTTGTGCCACAAATCTAACCTGCGAATATGTTATGAGGAAGGGGTCAGACACAAGTTTTGGTAACTGGATTTAAACTACACATTTTGGATAATCCTATATATACCGTTCTGTTCTTATTTATTAGGTTACTTGGGTTAACAACACCCAAAGCTTACACACACGGTGTACCCATCTTCTTCCCAGTGGATTAACCAAATACATTATATATGTAGCTACCCCCCTCCCCCATATTGAGGTACACCCTATGGTACCCTACTCACACGGTCTCCACCGTAATGCCACAGATATGTATGCAGTCCCTCTTCCTACGTCGGAGTGACGTACGGATCTCAATATAACAATGTTACGTTCTGCATATGTCTTCTATTACTTTGCTACTTAAGCGTACGGACTGCCACCTTCGATCAAATCAGATTCCATCATAGAGTAATGCCCTCAAATCTACGATACACCACCCAGAGCAGACATGCATGTATCTAGATTTTCCCATGTACATATCGTCAATCGTATTCGATGCCTTAACCGCACATAGCCTATAATGTGCACCGATTTCCGTGCCAGGGCTGTACAAGAAACATGGGACTCGGTCAGGAGCTTTTCCATATCTGTACAGGTCCGCCTTTAAGAGCCTCGAAATATAGATATGCTTCAGGTCTGTTTTTCATGGTGGCTATGGCCCCACCTCGGTCCCTCCCTCAACTAGTAAAGACTACAAAAGCTAACAGTCTAAACATCCAGTTGATGTCTCCCATCAACTATCGTGCCTCGATAGTGAAAGGTGGATAGCGTCTTGGGTTTAGCTTTGGTCTTTTCGCATCCCACTGGCTGCCGATGACGGGTACCTGATGATCTACTATCCTTTTTGGTCGTGACCCCTACCTCCCTGTTGAGGCGATCGCCGAATCACCCTAGTGTCACCTCGTTGCAGCTTTCTGACAGCAAATCTACTTTTGCAATCAAGGATACTCACCGGGTAGTTACGCGCGGATCCAACCTCTGTGAGCACAGCCCGAACACTGCACCACCACAGAGGACTACCAGGTGCACCTTCCACGTCCCAGTAAGTCGCGTGCTTCCCTTTCCAGTCCTTTGGAGCCGATAGAATAATCAGATGAACGTGCGCTCCCCTCATGCCTTATGATACCACGATGATCTACCTCGTTGGATTATTCACCCTCAAACGTACGGACTGGTCCAAGCGCCTCAGTTTAATGTGTTATTAGACGCTATGTCTAAACATTCAATTATGCGCTTGCTTTACCTCATCGGGTTTTCATCTAGCTTGGTTATTCCCTTTCACATTGACTTCAAGTTACCAAGTTTCTCTTGCTTATCAATTTCAGTTATATAACTTACCCCTTTTAAGTTTATTAATAATACCACAACATGTTATTCTCTAGATTGTGATCCAAGGTCTGTAATCCACAATCCCTTTATATTCTTGTTTGATTTCATAGTTACAATAACATGTTCTACTTAATATGTAATAAGTATATCTCAATTTACATGTTTTCTGTTTAACATGTCACTTATTATTTATGATTAAATATAACTTATTTCATTTCATAAGTTAGCCTCCTTCTTTCTTATTTAATCATAATTCCATCTTATATTTTCACTACCACTTATAGTTGTTTACTTATTAACTTAGTTCTCTTAACTAAGGTTTGCTAATAAGGTTTCTCTTCCTATAAATATAACTTATGTTGTCCTCATCCTTATATTTTAGATTCTCGTTCTTACAAATAACTTAGTTTACAATTAAGAACAACTTATCTCATTACGTAGGTTATTCCTTTTCTTTATCTTTTATAGTAATCTAAGTTATAATTTCCACTTGTCCCTAGGACAAGTCTACCCACTATATAACATTCTCATTAATGTCATTTATTTATAATAGGTATTATCATTCCCCATTCATTCCATTTCTTTTACTGTTCTAACTACCATTCATTTCCATTAATCACAATTAATGTTATTTTATCTATTCAACTATTTATATATATGTGTGTGTGTGTGTTTATGCACTAGACCTCTCACATTAAGCCTATATTTGTGAATGCTGGATTTGTCTGGCGGTTCCGGGCAGACTTCTTCCACAAGTTGACTTAACCTCGTGTCTTAGCACCGTTACATGTTTTATTTATGCACTATACCCCTCACATTAAATTAACAACTTGTGGATGCTGGATTTGCCAAGCGGTCCTGGTAGACTTCTATCACAAGTTGAATTTAACCTCGTGTCTAAGTGCAGTTACAGTTTTCCATTTACTGTAAATTTTCTATATAATTTAGGCGTGTCCATTCTTTCAAATTTTGACAACAATCTATATTTTACATGTCATCATATTAAGCCCATTTTATGTCACATGTTCTTTCTAACATGTAATTAATTCTATTCTAACATGTAATCATTTAATCATGTAATTGTTCAAATCTAACCAATTAACATGTAATTTTCTCAATTCTACAGATAATAATTCAAGTACATAATGCACCACAAGTTAATCATGTAATTTGACATGTATATATACAATAGTAATCGTTTCACATATTTTAACAAGTTTGCATTTCAACATATGAACATTTCAGCATATTAAACATTTCAACGTATGAATTTTCCAACATACTAATATTTTAGCAGATTAATATTCCAACATGTCATATTAGCATTTCGTTACAGTAATCATTCTATCATACTTGCACTGCTTGTTAACAGGGAATGTCAAACGATAATATACCATTATGAAAAATGATATAACTTAAATCCAGTCACCTAATTTGCTTTTCAAATCCTGAATCTAGTCCAGAACTTAGTATTCCATGGTCCACCTAACTGAATTTAGAACCTAGCAACCACGGATCAACAATACTTACTAAAAGAAAAAGGGAAGAAAGAGGAGAAAATTGAAATAGACCAGATCTAAGAAATTACCTCACTTCGAATATGATTCTGAACACCTTCTAATTAATATTCATTCTTTTCCTCCAGATCTTAATTTAAAATTTTCCTTAACTAATTATTCTATTATTATTATTTTTCTGAAGAGATTTGAGGAGGAGGAAGAATGGCAGAGCTTAGACGCTGTCTCAGAGAATATGAGATTTAGGCTAGGCTCTGCTAGCCTATTTATAGGTGTTCAGTATCTTATCGTACACGCAGCACTGAGTCAGCATTTAACCCAGTTAAGAAAATAGTTCAGGTTCGCAAATGAATCTAGCCAGAAATGGGGAGTGTCGAACCCCTATGGGTCCTATGAGTTGTTTTGACGTAGAAGTTTGATTTTTGAATGTTTGAATTTATGGAATTTATTTAACTGTTATATTCACATGTAATCTTCTTATACGTATACAAATATTCTAATGACCATTTTACACGTATATTTATACACATAATTTTTATTTCGTTTTCAAAATTCAAACGGTGTTGTACCGTTATTTGATTCTTACCATATTTCTTTGATTGCAGCCTTATCTTGAACTTTATCTCTTGTATATATATATATATATATACATATATATATATATTTCTGCACATATATACTTATATATTCTCATATATATACATATATTTTCTTTACTTCCTTATATGTGTATTTTTCCTTATATGTGTGTTTGTACATATTTTGTCTTTAGAACATGTGTTATTTTAGTCGTTCCCTTAAAAAAAATGTGACGCCGATGGGAATCGAACTCTGTACCTCTTGTATGCAAGTCACATGCTCTAACCAACTGGACTACTAAGGCTATTATTAACAAGGCTTAGAAAAATGGTAATTATTGTTCTTTTTTATTGCTCTTTTTCATGTTTGTTACAGTATTTCAATTAAACCATTGCATGAATGTTTTTCTTTTATTTCTCTTTTATTAATGTATAATATTTGTAAATCAGTGCATGCAACATATTTACACTGCATGCAACCAATCCTTTCTTTCTTTTAATGCATGCACTACATTTCTATTTACATTAATCCTTTTCTTCTTTTTCAGTGCATGCATTTATTACATGAAACCATATATTATCATTATTACATTTTTCTTCATATAAATATATTTATGTCTGTGCATATATATACACACATACATACATATGCATTATTTAATTATTAAATTATCATAAAATGCAGGGTGTTACACCGAGATTCAACCAATTCTGAATAACTAACACAATGAGTATTGAAGATATTGAAGACGGAGGTTGAAGACCAGAAACCTTCGCAACATCTAGATTATTGTTGATGCCTTGCGTAGCTCCCATTATAAGGTTAAAGTTTTGATCGTCCATACATACTTGGAGAATCGGATATGCAAGGGCCTCTCTCCTTAATTGGACGATAAATAAGGTGCCTTGGGTTTCATTTAGACCTAGAACGAACTTGTAAATGGATGTATGTCTGACGTTGTACTATATTACATAACTAATTATTTGCTATTGATGATATATCTGTGGTGGCGAAAAATTTATTCTCTTATATTAACACCCTTCTTTGAGATGTATGAGCTCAAAGGTTATATTATTAATAGAAACTGATCATATGTGTGAATTGACAATGTGGCTTGCTAAATTGCTAAATGTCAAAGCTTTTATTGAAAAGCAAAGCTTTGTGGATGATGATGAAAGCATGTTAGACATAACATTAGCTGTGTGTTGGAACATGGCTGCAACAAGCCTCACAGCCCATGAATGGTTGAAAACTGGATGAAAGACTGCAAAGAGGACTAATGTTTCCTTTTAGCAAAGAGTGATGCCATGGTATGGAGCCTAGGTAATTTACTTATATGGATGATGGATTGAGGCTCCTCAGATGATGGTCAATCAACGACGAGGATCACGGTCAACAACGATCGGGGGAATGTTATGTTCAAGTAAGATTCTAACCAGCCATGTACAGCGGCCGGCTCTGCCGATCTAGGTGCACATGCATTTGAGTCTTGGACATCTTACTAGAGACGGTTCTGAATCGGATAAGGAAGATCCTTTGCCTTGGTCATTGATGGAAATCCAACTTTCGGTACGAACCTTATGTTTTCAGTTGTAAACTTATATGGCGACATTATAGGATGGGTATTATGTAGTCTAAGATTGATACATTTATTTTTGAAATTGATTTCCATACTAAGAAAAAGTGATAATAAAGGAGAAATTTCGCATATCAAGCATGTTTGGCTATTATAAGGTAGAACTCTATCCTTCGGTTCACGCTTGCATTGTGTGATGGGACTTGAGTCTTATAGTAGCTTCATTTCTTTTAAAAAAAAGCATTGCGAGCTTTTATAACTGGTATTCATGTGGAGAACACCAGTTCCATGTTATACGGCGTGTCCCCGTGATTTATCCAGCTTTAAAATTAAGTATAATAACCGTTTTGGTTCTCACACCAATCCCATTACTGACCTGAAGTTTATTGTTTCCCACCCAAACCCTGGGTGCCTATATTTTCCAAACGAGCAGCTAGTAGTTTTGGTTTTGCAGATATTTATTGAGCAAGATTCTGGATTGAAGCTGAAGTTGTGTCCATTATAGTCTTTTACAGAAGTATTATGTTTTGGCTACGCATTGTAATTTGTTAATATCTGATATTGCGATGTACTCTGATAAATTTTTGTACGCTGATGTAAAATTATTGTAATAACAATGAAATGTTCTTTAGTGTTTTGTTCTCATGTGTTATATCCTATAACGGTTCGAGAGTTTCAGCCTTTTGGGTCGGACCTGTAACAACCCATCTGAAATGGACCTAAATTTCGATCCAAAAAAGGCCCATCAAAACTCAGAGCCTTTCTAAACGGGTCGTTGGTTCCTATAAGGATTACATTTTCATAGAATATATATATACACAAATACTTCGAATGGAAGTCTCACATAGCGGAAAGAGAAAATATAATACTGAAAACAAGATTTACCACTTATTTAAAAACCACAGAAATACAACAGTCATAGTTACATCTGTTTAGTGGGTACATCAAATAGTTCATTCTCACAGGTTTCCAAAAGAAGTAAAGCAATAACTACTAACAATAGCATAACAACTTCGTGTAACAGCCCACCTCCATTAATGTCAGTCATAAAGGGAATGCATTAACTTCAGCGAAGCGTTATAGGTAAAAGATGCAGATAAATTACAGGACAGACAAATAAAGCAACGAAAAACAAAGTCATTTTATAAGCAACGTAGTTCAATCAAGCTTTTACAACAATTGACTCAATCATGCTTAAAAGTACTACATAAAACTTCTGTCTTGATTCAAAACTTCCAAGTATATAAGAAGCATAAAACATAGGAAAGTAGCATAAGTCCCCAAATTAAAGTGCAAACACAGCCATAGCCAAAGATAAGAGGATCCAAGCAATACATCAAAGAATCTTCAAGCTTGGAAAGAGAAATGGTCCAAACTAAGCTGAGTTATTCCCTCCCTGACTACCTTGGGGGGGAGAAACGGAAGAAAATAAGATGAAAGAAAATGGGTCAGACATAAAGCCTGGTAAGTCCAGTGACTTTCAGTATGTAAACAGGTAAAAACAACATGACATGAATAAACTGAATATAAGACAATACCGTGATAACATGGAGAACAAGATAAGATTAGCATAAGATATGATAAGGCAAGATAAACTGAACGCGCTTCTACTCTTTCTCTGCTCCGCTACTACCCTATTATTCTGATTTCTATATCTTTGCGCCGCCTAACTAGCGTCCCTACTAGTAATCTGTATAAAATGATAATGTGATCCCAATCCCCGCAATTGTGGTAGCCTTCAGGTGTACATCTATTATGAGGATCCCACCTTAATCTGCCTAATTGCCATGGATATGTTAGATGTACCATTACTACCATATTGATCGGCTCCCTAACTCGCATGTATGTATTACTTGTGTCATTTGACCTCGCTTGTATGCATTCATTTCTTGTGTCATTCGGCCCTGCTTGTATGCATTTATTACTTGTGTCATTTGGCCCCGCTTGTATGTAAATACCTGTGTTGGCCCCATCATTAGGTATATCAATTCCCATGATGGCAACCCGACGCGATTCAAGATGCACAGTGTATACTGCTGATGCCTAGTGCCTGCTTTTCCACTCCGGAGAACGTGCACGCCCATACTCCGTCGGAACTACACTTTTGCACCACCCGCCGCTATTTTGATCGCTTATAATCAGCCCAGTAATCGTGCCCCACCCTGCCTAGCTCTGGGTACCATGATACATCTATGTGGGTTACTGCTGAAATGGGTCCCCGTTATTAGGGTTTCCTAATCAACATGTTTTAATGGTTAAGTGTTCTCAATTTAACTTAACCCCCCTATCAAGTCCATATGTATTATTGGTTAAGCTTGCGTTAACCTTATCCAATTTGTTCATACAATATTGATTAAGTTGTCTTCTTGTCCGTTAACTTAACCCACCCACCTAACATGTCATATTGGTTAAGTGTTTCTTATTAACTTAACCCTTCCCATTCATCATGTTGTATTGGTTAAGTGTTTCCTATTAACTTAACCATGTTCAATCATCATGTTATATTGGTTAAGTGTTTCCCCTTGACTTAACCCCACTCGTTCATCATGTTATGTTGGTTAACTTAACCCTACTCATTCATCATGTTGAATTTGGTTAAGTGTTTCCTATTAACTTAACCCTTCCACTTGTCATGTTACCTTGGTTAAGCATTGCCCTATCACACATCATGTTATATTGGTTAAGTGTTGCCCTCTTGTGTTAAATTAACCATACCATTATTAGCATGTCCGTTCATTAACATTAATTCATTCATTAATGCCTCAACCCCTCACATTAGAACTGTTGTTTGTGGTTGCTGGATGTGCCGGGCAGTTCAGGGCAGACTTCTAGCGCAAACTCATTCTAACCTCAGGTTTTGGGCATAATGTGCTAATCTCTCACATTAGATCTATATTGTTGCAGTCGCTGGATGTGCCGGGCGGTTCCGGGGAGTCTTACACTGCAACTCAATCTAACCTCGGGTTAGGAACATTCATCTTTAGCCAATTTACATATTAACTATACATGTTCAAGTCTAGATTTTATATGCTAATTTCCCCAAATTTACGAAACTAGTCATGTTCCAATTCTCAAGTTAAGCCCAACCAAGACGATTGCAAGTTATGCTCCACAAATTCAATTACAAGTTATTGCTCAAAATAGGTTACACCTAATCTTCCCAAATTTGCAATAATAGTCATGCCCCAAAATCACAATATACATTATTCTTGGCGTGCCAACCAATAGTTATGCCCAATCTAGATTTAACATTCCAATTTACAGTTTACGCCCAATCTAGATTTAATATTTCAATTTACCCCAAGTTCGCAACAACAACAATTATGTCCCAAATCACAAGTTAAAAACTATGTTCCACTATTACCAAATCGATTGTTCCCCAATATCAATTGCAAGTTATACCCAACAATTTCACCAAATATGTTATGCCCAATTATTTCACCAAAATAGTTTATACCCAAATATTCCCTGTATTCCAATCGTTCGTGTTTCGCGATTTCAGCCTAGGTTCGAAGGTAACCCAGGTTCATAAAAGAAAAAGGAAATAAGGGAAGAGAGAGAGAAGGAACATAAAATAAAAACAGGCATAAAAATAGGCACGTAACAACATACCTAATACAAGAAATTTAGCTCCAAAAAAGATAAATTATTGAATAAGCTGATACAATCATTATCGCAGGCATAAGAATAACATCATGAACCAAAAGGGATTATATATTCGATGTTCAACAAAGGTTGGCATGATTGAATCGATATAATAACTTCTTAGGCATGTAAAATCATAGATTCAATAGAAAGATAGGGGTAAATCTGAAAAGATTGTCTCATCATCAAGCGTAGACTTAGATTCATTTTATTGCATGCCAAGATTACTATTAGGTGTTTAAATCTGAAAATAACATGAACTTACAGAAAAAGAACGGATCTTGTATTCTGGGATATGATTTCTGAATTTGTTAAGCAATCCTTTGAGGTAGACGTTTGATTCTGTAGTTTGGATTTGGTTTGGAGCTTTCTAACTTGATTTCTAATTTGTAGAAGATGGAGGCTAGCTTAGGGATGGACAGCATGACGACTTCATAGAATGAGATTGTGAGGTTTAGGGTTAAGGTTTGGGGTGTTTATATAGAATTCTAGGATTAATTCTAGCCTTTAGATTAGTCTAGAGGAAATCAGAGCCATCAAACCAAAGAGATGTGTCATCCAGCCAACCATAGCACGACACATAAGCCCTAATACCTCAGAAGTTAGTCATTGGCCAATCTAGAAGGCCACATCAGCTCAGGGCTATAAAAATCCGTCACTGGATCTGGATCAAAAAGGGGTCGACTCCCTACAGGGGGGTCGACACCTATGTCGACACCCTTATAAGAGGGTTGACACCTATGTCGACTCCCCCTGAGGGGGGTCGACACCTCTGAGCGGGAAATTTCCCGCTTAGCCCGATCTGACCGAATTTCGAATTTTGAACAGTTTTGACTTTTAATTACTATTTTAACTGATTACACTTGAGATCTTCTGGACTCCATAACTTCTTCATACGGAGCCCGATTTACGCAAACTCGGACTCTATCTTAAGCAGAATTCCGAGATGAACGCAATGGCGTAACCCGTTTCACCCAATTCTTCTTCTAAAAATTAAGTGTTCCTAGATTTGTTAAATTTAATATTTAAAATTACGGGGTGTTACATTCTCTCCTTCTTAAAGGATTTCGTCCCCGAAATCTCCAAGTCAAGAAGAATGTATATCCTACCATTTAACATCCATCTACTCAACCATTCAATCACAGGCATCCATTTTCCTTAAAAAGATTTCTAATGCTTTCATGATCATATGCATAGTGTGTGTATAGGTCCTTATCTAATGCAAAATCAGGCGTTCTACTGATTCAGTTGACCTCCTTAATGCGAATTATGTCAGTGCTATGAGTCCATTTTGTACGCAATTATTCCTAATCGTACCTTATAACCTCTACATGAGTGCACAATCATTCATACAAATGCAACATCTATATGATAACACATCAAGTCTCAATCCATATCTAAATACATATATGCATATGCAATATGAAAATGACTGAGCTGATCTAGTACCTAATGTGTGTGTATATGCATCCACGAGCAACCACTAGCAACCACTTGCACCCATCAATCATAACATGTTTCAAATACATGTTTACATCCATTGGTTTCTACATAAGGATTAAGAATAGAAGCGAGGAGATATACCTAAGAAATAGATACAAGCATGCATAAATTTATGGAAAAAGAGATTAAGGATGTACCCTCAAAAAGAAAAGGGTACGATGCGCGTATCTTGTCTTTAGTCTCCCAAGTCGCGTCTTCTTCAGCGTCACTACGTTGTACATTAACTAGCTTGACTTCATGATTTCAAAGCTTCTTGACCTCCATTTCCAAAACTCACTAGTAAATATAGGATCTCGATCACTTACTATGCTAGAAGGTATCCCATGTAGTTGGACTATCTTTCCAAGATAAACAGATGTTAACCATGATACCAAGTGTATATACTAAGTTGATTAGAGGTCTCTCTTCTACCTAGCTTATCCATTATGTCAAAAATCTGAGGGTCTTCATGTTACGCCGCTCCTATCCGATCCAAAAGTGTAGGCCGCTCTTCTGGCAATGCTAACAAACCAGGTACAAACTTGAGTGGGGGTATAAAGCTAAAGGTTGCTATGTATTTCAAACTTTACCCTTCTTAAGGTCGGTCTCTTTCTACATAGGAGCCTGCCACAACATTACCCCTTGCTAGGGGTATAAGAAATCTCAAGGTCATGTGAGGCAAGAAATTCCATCTATTGTTGTTGCCTCAAATTTCAAATCTTTTTGCGAGAACGAATATTTTAAGGACTTAGGATCCGTATATAGTTCAAACTTTCTCTCTTAAAAGATAATGATGCCATGACTTAAGAGTGAACACTATAACAGCTAATTCCAAGTCATGGGTAGGATAGTCGTTCTCATGTACTTTCAGTTGTCTTCTTCCATAACTAACTACCCTCTCTTCTAGCATTAAAACAGCGCCTAGCCCTGTCCCGCATGCATCTGTATAAACTGTAAACGTCTTATTCCCTTTGGGCAATGTCAAGACTAGGATTGTTGTCAGAGTTCTCTTCAATCATTGGAAAGAAACATCACGAATCAAATCCCAAGTAAAAGTTAGATTCTTCTTCGTCAATCTAGTAAGTGGAGCTGATACATTCACAAAGTCCTTAATTAGCTTCTTATACCAGCCTGCTAATTCAAGAAAACTTCTTACTTCCGTTGCATTTCTTGGGACCTTCTAATCTTGCACCGCAACTACTTTTGCGGGATCTACTGTTATCCCTTCCTTGGATATCACATGTCGAAGAAACCTTACTCTCTCCAAAAATGGCATTTGGAGAATTTTGCTTTCAGCTGATGTGCTCGAAGAGTATCCATAACTTCCCTTAAATGCAAAGCATGTTCTTCCTCACTTTTTGAGAAAATCAAAATATCTTCTATACACAAACAAAGTAAATCATCCGCCTTTATAGCGAAAACAACTGGAGCACCCTATTTATAAATACTTCGCCTTATGAACCTCTTTTCAAGCAACCCTTTGTCTTGCTTGTTGAGCTCCTTCCTTTCCCTTGGAGCCATGTGTCTAACGGGTAAAGCAACAGGTTTTGGATTATCAACAAGGCATATGCGGAAGTCTATCTCTCGCTTCGAAGGTAAACCCTTCACCTCTTCAAAGATATCCGAGTATTCACGGACTACTCTAACAGATTGCAAGTTTTCAACAGACGCATCAAGAGATTCTAGGTAGCTAAGCATAACAGAATTCATGGGATTACAAGAGATTTCGAGAGTGTTACCGAGGCGAGTCATAAGTCTAACCACTCTCTTTTCACAATCAAGGATGGCACCATTACTGGATAACCAATCCATGCCTAGAATCAACCCATAGCCCATGAAACCAAAAACATAAGCATTACACTAAAACTCAATACTTAATAAGCTATTCTCAAATCCTTACAAATCAAAGATAAATGAGCCGAACCACAAATTGGATTTGAGACAATAAAGGGATCTTCTACTATACAAGTACTAAGGTGCAGAGATTCAACTATGGAAGCAGATATAATCGAATGTGAAGCGCTAAAATCAAAAAGCGCACTAACAGGATGACCAAAAAGAAAAACTAAACTTTCTTAACAGAAACTTTACTACCTCTCTCTCTGGTACGCCGGCGGTGAGAGCATGCACTTGCTCTCCTGAAAATCTTGTCCTTTGTTCTTGCCCTTGACCTTAATTATATGACCCGTTATACCATAATAAAGACACTTCCCCTTGTCTTAGGCTTTACTACTCTTTTCTCCCTTCTTGTCTTGTGATTCTTTAACTTACACCTCTTTCTTTTACCTCCTTTGTGAACCAAATCCATATTCATGAGTTTCTCATCCTTGGGTTGTGCTCCTTAGCCAAACTCCCTCATTCTCATCTTTACCATCCTCGTGTAACATGTTGACAAGTCTCTCGAAAGCTGCCTCCATTGCACGGAAAACCCTACAAAGTTTGAAAGAAAATTAGCCGCAAGTGAAACTACTGCGACTATATATGGAAGTTGGGCACTTCTTCGCCCTTTGACAGGTGTCATAATCTCATTAAGCCAACGGAACCATGCCCCGATGTGGTTACCTCCCAGAAAGCCAGGAGCCCCAGAGACTCAGAAAAGAAGGAAACAAGGATACAAAACAAAGGATAGAAAGATAGTGCATATGGCTTTGGGGATTATGCCTTTAAAATATAATAACACTTTTCTTGAAAATGCTTCTTTAAATTTCTTTTTGAAAATAATTTTTCAAATCTTTTATCTAATCCGGTAACATTCATCTCTGATACCAAGTGTAACACTCCACCTCCATTAATGTCACTCATAAAGGGAATGCATTAACTTCAATGAAGCGTTATAGGTAAAAGATGCAGATGAATTACAAGACAGGCAAATAGAGCAGCGGAAAACAAAGTCATTTTATAAGTAACGTAGTTCAGTCAAGCGTTTACAACAATTGACTCAATCATGCTTAAAGGTACTACATAAAACCCCTGTCTTGATTCAAAACTTCCAAGTATATAAGAAGCATTAAAAATAGGAAAACAACATAAGTCCCCGAATTAAAGTGCAAACACAGCCATAGCCAAAGATAAGAGGATCCAAGCAATACATCAAAGAATCTTCAAGCTTGGAAAGAGAAACGGTCCAAACTGAGCTGAGCTATTCCCTCCCTGACTACCTGGGGGGAGAAACGGAAGAAAAGAAGATGAAAGAAAACGAGTCAGACATAAAGCCTGGTAAGTCCAGTGACTTTCGGTATGTAAACAGGTAAAAGCAACATAATATGAATAAACTGAATATAAGACAATACCGTGATAACAGGGAGAACAAGATAAGATTAACATAAGATATGATAAGGCAAGATAAATTGAATGCGCTTCTACTCTTTCTCTACTTAGCTACTACCCTGTTATTCTGATTTCTATATCTCTACACCACCTAACTAGTGTCCCAATAGTAATCTATATAAAATGATAATGTGATCCCAATCCCCGCAATTATGGTAGCCTTCAGGTGTACATCTATTATGAGGATCCTACCTCAATCTGCCTAATTGCCATGGATATGTTAGATGTACCCTTACAACCCTATTGATCGGCTCCCTAACTCGCATGTAGGTATTACTTGTGTCATTTTACCTCGCTTGTATGCATTCATTTCTTGTGTCATTCGGCCCCGCTTGTATGTGTTCATTACTTGTGCCATTCAGCCCTACTTGTATGTAGATACCCATGCTGGCCCCATCATGGGGTGTATCAATTCCCATGATGGAAACTAGACACGATTCAAGATGCACAGTGTATATTACTGATGACCAGTACCTGCTTTTCCAATCCGAAGCATGTGCACGCCTATACTCCGTCAAAACTACACTACTGGACCACCTGCCGCTATTTTGACCGCTTATAATCAGCCCAGTAATCATGCCCCACCTTGCCTAGCTCAGGGTACCATGAGACATCTATGTGGGTTACTGCTGAAATGGGTCCCCGTTACAAGGGTTTCCTAATCAACATGTTTTAATGGTTAAGTGTTCTCAATTTAACTTAACCCCCTATCAAGTCCATATGTATTATTGGTTAAGCTTGTGTTAACCCAATCCACTTTGTTCATATAATATTGGTTAAGTTATCTTTTTGTCCATGTAACCTAACCCACCCACCTAACATGCCATATTGGTTAAGTGTTTATTATTAACTTAACCCTTCCCATTCATCATGTTGTATTGGTTAAGTGTTTCCTATTAACTTAACCCTGTTCATTCATCATGTTATATTGGTTAAGTGTTTCCCCTTGACTTAACCCCACTCGTTCATCATGTTATGTTGGTTAACTTAACCCTACTCATTCATCATGTTGAATTTGGTTAAGTGTATCCTATTAACTTAACCCTTCCACTTGTCATGTTACCTTGGTTAAGCGTTGCCCTATCACACACATGTTATATTGGTTAAGTGTTGTTCTCTTGTGTTAACTTAACCCTACCATTCTTAGCATGTCCGTTCATTAACATTAATTCATTCATTAATGCCTCAACCTCTCACATTAGAACTGTTGTTTGTGGTTGCTGGAAGTGTCGGGCAATTCCGGGTAGACTTCTACCGCAAACTCATTCTAACCTCGGGTTTTGGGCTTAATGTTCTAAGCTCTCACATTAGATCTATATTGTTGCAGTCGCTAGATGTGTCGGGCTGTTCTATGCAGTCTTACACCGCAGCTCAATCCAACCTCGGATTAGGCACGTTCATCTTTAGCCAATTTACATATTTACTATACATGTTCAAGTCTAGATTTTATATGCTAATTTTCCCAAATATACAAAACTAGTCATGTTCCAATTCTCAAATTATGCCCAACTAAGCCAATTGCAAGTTATGCCCCACAAATTCAATTACAAGTTATTGCTCAAAATAGGTTACACCTAATCTTCCCAAATTTGCAATTATAGTCATGCCCCAAAATCACAATATACATTATGCTTGGCGTCCCAACCAATAGTTATGCCCAATCGAGATTTAACATTCCAATTTACAGTTTACGCCCAATCTAGATTTAATATTTCAATTTACCCTGAGTTCGCAACAACAACAATTATGTCCCAAATTACAAGTTAGAAACTATGTTCCACTATTACCAAATAGATTATTCCCCAATATCAATTGCGAGTTATACCAACAATTTCACCAAATATGATGCCCAATTATTTCACCAAAATATGTTATACCCAAATATTCCCCATATTCCAGTCGTTCGTATTTCGCGATTTCAGCCTAGGTTCCAAGGTAACTCAGGTTCATAAAAGAAAAAGGAATTAGGGGAAGAGAGAGAGAAGGAACATAAAATAAGAATAGGAATAAAAATAGGCACGTAACAATACACCTAATATATGAAATTTAGATCCAACAAAGATAGATTCTTAAATAAGATGATACAATCATTATCGAAGGCATAAGAATAACATCATGAATCAAAAACGATTATATATTCGATGTTCAACAAAGATAGGCATGATTGAATCGATATAATAACTTCTTAGGCATGTAAAATCATAGATTCAATAGAAAGATAGGGGTAAATCTGAAAAGATTGTCTCATTATCAAGTGTAGACTTAGATTCATTTTATCACATGCCAAGATTACTATTAGGTGTTTAAATCTGAAAATTAACATGAACTTACAGAAAAAGAACGGATCTTATATTCTGGGATCTGATTTCTGAATTTGTTAAGCTATCCTTTGATGTAGACGTTTGATTCTCTAGTTTGGATTTGGTTTGGAGCTTTCTAAATTGATTTTTAATTTGGAGAAGATGGAGGCTAGCTTAGGGATGAACAGCATGACAACTTCATAGAATGAGATTGTGAGGTTTAGGGTTAAGGTTTGGGGTGTTTATATAGAAGTCTAGGATTAATTCTAGCCTTTAGATTAGTCTAGGAGAAATCATAGCCATAAAACCAAAGAGATGTGTCATCCAGCCAACCATAGCATGACACATAAGACCGAATACCTCAGAAATTAGTCATTGGCCAATCGGAGAAGGCCACATCAGCTCAGGGCTATAAAAATTCGTCACTGGATCTGCATCAAAAAGGGGTCGACTCCCTACAGAGGGGGTCGATATCTATGTCGACTATTAGAGGGGTCGACACCTCTGAGTGGAAAATTTCCCACTCAGCCCGCTCTGACCGAATTTCGAATTTTGAACAGTTTTTACTTTTAATCACTATTTTAATTTAATTTCTGATTAAACTTGAGATCTTCTGAACTCCATAACTTCTTCATACGGAGACCAATTTACGCAAACTCGGAATCTATCTTAAGCAGAATTCCGAGACGAACGCAATGGCGTAACCCGTTTCACCCAATTCTTCTTCTAAAAATTAAGTGTTCCTAGATTTGTTAAATTTAATATTTAAAATTACGGGGTGTTTTACTTCGTCTTCTTCATCAGCTTCAATCATCACTTCGTCCATGGCTTTTACCTATCTTCTGACCTGTTGGATACGATGTGGAGAGGGGTCAGAACATAAGTTCTGTGTGATTGAAATATAGCGTTACTTAATGTCCATAGCCTATACTTTTACCAGGTTACATACGTCAAGGTATATCTACGCAGCACACAGCAAACACAAGTTTCTAACAAATGGGGTGGATATCCAAGTCAATCGCCCATTAGTGCTTTTAGCATAAAGACCCAATGAGGTGGCATTCTCGGTTACTTATGGCCCTATTAAAGTGGATTCTTATGATCTCTTATGACCCTAGGCGGACCCCTAGCCATTTAAGACACCATCCTAATACGTTAACGTTCTTAAGTCTATACTCTCATTTTTAATATGAGAACTAGTATTTTGAACGTTACTACTTAACTGATATTGCACGATAGGACACCTATGTCGCTTAAGAATTCCCTTAGACAGTTGGTGAGCATGCAATGGCCACATATCTTTAAATTACCAATCCGTCCCTAAGTGAACCCTTACAAGCTTCTAGAGGAAGTGGAAATCCCCGTGAACTACCCTACTCTATTACAGTTTTATGCCTAACAACATTGAGAGAAGGAGGACCCAAAGCCTTACTTCGAATCTAATAAGGGTAGCCCCAGGATTTTGGTTCCTCTCCAAGGAATAAACCTTCGAAGGGATTCTAGTCCTAACCACTTAAGACCCAAATTAGATAAAAAGAAAGTCGGCCACTTAAGACCCTCTCAAGGCGTAGTAAACCTGCCTACACACAATAGACTTATATAAACACACACACCAGACCTCTCACATTAAGCCGTATACCTGTAGATGTTGGATATGCTGGTCGGTTCTAGGTAGACTTCTACTATAAGTTGGTTTAACCTCATGTCTAGTGTACTTACTTTTTGAATGGCTTATAGCACCTAGACATCTCACATTAGTTAGACCCACTTTTGGTTGCTGGATTTGTCGATCGGTTCTGGGCAGGCTTCTACCACCAATATCAACTAACCTCATGTTTATGTGTCACTATTAATATATGTATATATAAAGCTATTCTATATTCGCACACACAAGCAATCAATTATATATTTATTATGGGGACATTTCCAATTCGATTCTAACCTAACCGCATTCCCTACGGTAATACAACATTGATTACGTTTATATAAGTATAATAATAATAACGCCTAAATAATGTAAATATTCAATAAACGGTGAAACGTTCTAACGAGGTGGCAATTGACAATTTGTCCAATTCAAGGTATACAAGTTAGGTTTTCCATACTTTTACCGCTACAACATAGGCATGATAACATAATGACAAGATAGAAAATAGCAGTGGATGGAAAAACGTACATACATACAATTTCAACTTGTATCCTAGGCATGCAGAAATGAATTCAATACTATATTAAAAATAGAGTATTACATACATTTACACATGTATGTTTATAATTCATATTTTATCAATTCACCCCTTTTTGGTGTTATACACATAAAAATGTCTATATTTTACCTATTTCAATTGTGAATGCGTTTAGACCCAAAATAGGATCCAAACCCAATTCAAATCATGAAACCATCAAATCCGAACCTTTTTAGGCTAATCAAATGATAATACATAAAATATAAATAATAGTAGCAACATCCTTTTTCATCTTTAATCCAATATTAAAACCAAAACTCTACAAAACCTAAATAATCGTGACAACTCATACGCTATTAGAAACTAGAGGATTTGGGTGTTTTAATGTTTATGTTGCCGATATCCAAATCCTCCTAAGCATATCTGTTCACATGATAAACTAATAAAAATAAGAATATGCCTAAGTAAACCAGATTCCACTCACAGATTTATTCAGAACAAAGAAAAATCTGTAGTAGATCTAGATCTGTGTTTTAATCTTTGTGGTCAATCGTGCTCCAACAATTCTTCTAATTATATATAAGAGACATATATTATAATATCATATATATATATATGTGTGTGTGTGTGTGTGTGTGTGTGTGTGTGTGTGTGTGAGTGTGTGTGTGTGTGTGTGTTTATGCCAAATTCCAGAATACTAAACTGATACAAATTAGAATAGAGGGTGGTTAAGAATAGAGTTGGAGAAATAGAAGAAAACCTTAACCTTATTCTTTTATTTTTCTCTGGAATTTAGCAATGGTGCAAAGGCAGCATGAAGGCCGGGATAGAGAATGATTAGGGTATCATAGTGTAATAGGAGGGGCTATATATAGTTGTCCATGTGTGCATAGACCGTCGGATAAATTAGAAATAAGGGTCCATTTGGCATAGGTCCCGATTAAGTTTTAAAATTAGGCTAACATCCGGTCCAAAACTTATTGTAAATTAGGTCCCCATTTATCTAAAATTCATCAAAAAAATACATAAATTTGTATTTAATTAAAACACGTAAATGTTGAAAAAATAAAATAAAAAACCATGTCAAAACCAAAAAAAAAGAAAAAACAACGAAACTGCAGTTAACTGCATAATAATATGCAAGTATTTGTATTATCTTGCATACATCTGTGCAAGTATTTCAGTCATCCATCTGTGTTGGTTTTCTTAGATACATCTGTGCTGGTATTGCAGAATTCTTTCATAAAAGTGTCCAAAAATTCACAATCGTGTAAATCAGTTCACATTTATTTGCATTCATGTATGCAATAAAAACATAAAAGTTGCACGTATGTGTGCAACAATCTGCAAGCAAAACTCAGTATGGTTTTACCAAATGCAATACATGCATACATGCTTGCAGTTATTTCAAATAATGGCATACATGTATGCAAGTTTCGGTCCAGATTTTCAAAGAAAACAGCTTATGCAAAAGTTTCACACATGTATGCCACTATTGGTAATAGTTGCATACATGTATGCAACTTTTTTTAATTTCCGTGGACTTACGAGATTATTTGCAGGATTTAGATCTTTTTTTTAAATATTACAACGCCTTTTTTTTTAAGAAAACACGTAAAAGGCGGAAGTTTTGAAAACGGGGGAGGGTCTGAATGGAAAAGTAAGGCGGGATGTGAGCCTAATTAAATTTGGTTTTATGGTTTTCTGCCTAATTTTCACTAGAATTAATCCAAACCTTCTATTCATATATATCCCTTTAAAAAAATCTAACCAGCTAGACTTATTGAGTTGTCCAGCCACCGAGCGGTCGACTGGCGGTCGACATCTCTTAAGGGGGTCGACCCCTTCAGTGCTGGAACGCCTATTAAGGCTGCGTTGTTAAGTTTTTTATTTTAATTAATACGTGCTTAGTCTCTTAATCTTATTCCATATATACAATATACCTAGTCCCCCTGACTTTATCTTCAATTCAAAATTTGAATTCTCCCTCTTTATTTTGGATTTATCTTGGAAAAATATATATATTATCCATTTGATTATATATATATATATTGCGTTTACGGTCCAAATTCATTTGTTCATAACTTCTTCATACATCGACCGTTTTCAACATATTATATATGAAAACGATTCAGAATCTCGCCACCAATCCAAATAAAAAAATCTTTGCCAAATTTCTAAAGCTGCAAAATCTCATTTTCCAGCCATATTATTTAGTTGCTTATTTTGAATTATTTATTTATTATTAATACTTATGTATATTACGGGGTGTTACATTCTCTCCCCTTAAAATGGATTTCGTCTGAAATATGTTTACGAGGTGAAAAATAGGACTCGCATGATCACATCCATGTTGTACATCCATGTTATTTTTTAATCAACCTTAAGCATCCATGACTCGCAGTGATTATGAACTGCAGACCCACTAAAGTCAGCTCTATCCTGGCATAAAGGTGTGACAAGTGATGTAATGTGTATACAAACAACCTAATTATGCATATATTTTATATGAGTGTCTTTTGCAATGATGTTGCATCCATTCCCTATCATCCAATCTAGCAATCACAATGCATCCATAAATGTAAATTTAAGGAAAACTTACCCGAGAAAAGCTCTAGGTGAGTCTGTCTCATCTTATCCTCAGTCTCCCATGTGCTTCCCGCATGGTCATTTCCCTATTGTACTCAGATGTGGCAAACAGGTTTTGTTGTGGAGTCTCTTGATTTTGTGCTCTACAATCCTTGCAGTGGCATGGGGCACCCTGGACTCTAACTTGAGTTTTTCTATGTCCCAATTTCATCAAGCTCGAGTCTAATAGCAGAATCATGAAGGCATTTAATCAGATGAGATACATGAAAAACATTATGGATTCCTAATAGACGCTCTGGGAGATCTACTCGATAAGCCAAAGATCCTATCTTCTCGATAACATGAAAAGGCCTAGTAAATCTAAGAGCTAACTTCCCAGTCTTCCCAAACTGAACAGTCTTCTTAAGAGGGGATACTTTCACGAATACTAAGTCTTTAACATTAAATTCAAGTTCCCTCTTTCGCTTCTCGGCATACAATTTCTAACGGTCTTGGGCTGCTTTCATCCTCTGTCTAATCAAAGATGTCCTCTACGTGGAATCACGGATGAAGTCTGGTCAAGTATAACCCTGTCGGTAGTTTCCCACCAGCAAGTTGGCGGTTTGCACAGCCTCCCGTAAAGCACGTCAAAATAGGCCATACCGATCGTCGTTTGAAAACTATTATTGCAGGTAAAATCCATGAGTGGTAAGTGCAGCTCCCAAACTCCTCAAAAGTCGATGATGTAAGCTCTGAGAAAATCACATAAGATCCTGTTTACTCTTTATGTTTGGTCGTCGGTCTGTGGATGATAGGTTGTGCTTAAGTTAAGGGTCGTTCCCAATGCTGCTTATAGGCTTCTCCAAAATTCCCTTGTGAACAAGGGATCTCTATCACTCACAATACTTGCTGGAATACCATGTAGTCTGACAATCTCTTTGACATATAATTGGACTAATGAGGTTGTAGTCCTTGTTTTCTTGAATGGTATAAAATGGGCGCTTTTGGTTAGATGATCTACCATAACCCAAATGGCCTCATTTCCCTTTTGGATTCTAGGAAGTCCATCTATAAAGTCCATGGAAATATGTTCCCACTTCCACGTGGGGATCTCTAATGGTGACAACATTCCTCTGAGCTTCCCTAGTTTCGCTTTTACTTTTTGGCATGTTAAACATTTGACCACAAACTCAGCTACATCTCTCTTCATTCCTTCCCAATGGAGATTCCCCTTCATTCCTTGTACATTTTGTCCCCACCGGGGTGTATGGTCAATTTTGACTTATGGCATTCCTCTAGAATTTCTTTCCTTAACCCTTCAACTTTGGGAATGTGAAGTCATCTATCCCAAAGTAAATTCCCATCATCTCCGATTGAATACCTAACCAAATGGTGAAAGGACTTCTTCATTCCCACTTTTTCCTTTATGCTTCTCAATCCCTCGTCAAGGTCTTGTGTGCTTTGGATCCTTTCGCTTAGGGTAGGTCTAATTATCATAGCACTAAGAAAACTATTAGAAGTGGTTGGTAAGGGTTACAAAATTAGCAAGGAACTTTAATTGTTTCCATTCTAGGATTGCATTCAAAGTCGCATGTTTCCTACTTAAAGCATCCACCACAACGTTCCTCTTCCCTGGGGTATATTGAATCGTGAAGTCAAATGAGGCAATATATTCCATCCATCGTTGTTGTCTCAAGTTTAGGTCATGTTTAGAAAATAAATACTTTAGGGATTTATGGTCAGTAAAGAGTTCAAACTTCTCCCCTAAAAGGTAATGCCTCCACATCTTAAGGGCGAAGACTACTGCGGCTAAGTTAAGATCACGAACTGGGTATCTCTTCTCTATATTCTTGAGTTATCTACTAGCATATGCAACTACTCTTCCTTCTTGCATATGGACTGCCCCTAAACAGGTCCAACATGCGTCAGTGTAAACAGTGAAAATTTTTGAACCGTTCGATATAATAAGGACAGTGCGCTAGTTAATACTTCCTTTAATTTCTTAAAGGCTATATCACATTTATTACTCTAAGCAAACACCAAATTCTTTTTCGTTAATTGGGTTAATGGAGTAGCAATTTTGGCAACAAAGAAAGCGCGTGCATTCGTTAGTCCTAAGGGCATAACTTCCCATTGGAATAATCCGTCTGGTGTCATAAACGCAGTTTTCTCCTCGATGTCCTCTGCAATTCTTAACTGGTGAAATCTAGTAGCAGGGTCTAGTTGGGAAAATACTCGGGCTCCTCCCAAGTGGTCAAATAGGTAAACAATTCTAGGTAAATGGTACCTATTCTTCTTGGTTAATTTATTGTGTTCCCTATAGTCCACACGAAGTCTCAAAGATGCGTCTGCTTTGGTGGCAGATACAACAGGTGCACCCTATTCTGAGGTACTTCATCGAATGAAACCTTTTTGTAATAATTCTGAAATTGGCTTATCTAACCCCCTTCTTTCCTTAGGCGCCATGTGCCTAAAGGGTAGTGCTACTGGTCTAGCGTCATTCTTTAGGTCAATACGAAAAGAGATTTCTCTGTGGGGAGGAAGTCCCGTGACTTCCTCGAAGACATACAAGAACTCACAAACTATAGGGATCGAAGACGGTCCATCAGAACTAGGGGATAAGGAATATAATAAGGCTTTATCCTTGTTTCTAACATTACAAGGAATATTTAGGCTGCGTCCTCCTCGACTCCAAAGACGAACGATTCTCTTATCGCAATCTAGAACGACCCCATAAAACGATAACCAGTCCATACCTAGGATATGGTCATAGCCCGTGAAATCCAATGCATATGCTTCGCAATGAAACTCGATATTGTCGACATCTAATACTAGGTCTTTACACAATAGCTCAAGATACTTAGATCCTCTAATAGGGTTGGCCACCTCTATCGGGATATCCGAGATAGATATGGAAAGATTCGACAGATTTACTAATCACTTGGAGATAAAAGAATGGGTTTCTCTGGAATCGAATAAGGTATATACAGAATTTCCTAAAACAGAGGTTATACCTTCAAGTGCGGGCAGCCTTTGAACTCTTGGGGGTCAAATTTGAATTGGAGATGCTCTCTCTTTTCGCCAACGAGGTCCTACAATCCTTGTCCTCGTGGCCCTTGCGGTTGCACGTCATACAAGTCTTTGCGTCTTTTTTTGAATTTGTTTTTCTTCTTATTTTTCCACCATTCCGTTTTCTTGTTCTTGTTGGAGCTTTCTCCCTTCTCTCCTTCTTTGTACTCCTTGGCACTTTCAGCTGTGCATAGGGTAGCTGTCCCAGCTAGTGTCTCAAAAGTTGCCCCAAACTTTTCTTGGGCTAATAAGGTTTCTTTCAATAGAGAGTTCAGTCCTTTAACAAATCTGAGGGCTTTGTTCATGGTGGTGTCTATCAATCCTCTTCCAAACTTACATAATTCGGTAAATTTGGATACATACTCTTGTAGAATCAAGCTTCCTTGCATGAGGTGGATGAATTTCTGTAGTTGGATAGTCATTTCTGCCCTTGGCAAAAACTTCGCTTCAAAATGGGTTTTGAATTCAGCCCACGTAGATACCCAACCCTCGTTTTTCGTAGATATTAAGTTCCACCATTCAAGGGCCTCATCCTTGAAATGCCAAGTCGCAATTCTCCTCTTCACCTCTTCAGGACAGCCAGTAGCTTTGAAAATTCTTTCACAGTCCATAACCCAAGATTGGGCACTAGGAAAGCCTTCCTTTCCATAAAACGATTTCCCTCCAAGATGCGTAAAGGTCTTACAAAGGCGTGAAAAGTCAAAGGCTACCTCAGCGGCAGGGGTTGTAGGGCCGCCGGGGAAGGATTGGCAACATGGACTTGTTCAATAGTACGGAGATACTGTTGAAACCATTCTGGAAAGTATCTGGGCCTTGCTTGGTTACCTTGCTCAGTTGGATTTTCAGCCATTCTACTATGTAAAAAGAAAAGGAAGAATCCTTTAATGGATACTCCTGAGATAGTATTTAAGCTGAAAGGGAAGAAAATGGTAAAAATGCCTAGTATAAATGCGTATGCTTACTAGGGTAAATATTATATATATAGTTTGAAAAATATTTTTCAATATACAGATAAGGCTATCGTACCTATAATTCTCTTAAAATCGAGTAACCTAGGCTCTGATACCAAATGTAACAACCCCTCCCCCCCCCCCCCCCCCGGCCAAATAGGTCTAAATTTCGACCCAGAAACGATTTGTCAAAACTTAGAGCCATTTTGAACAGGTCGTTGGTTCCTGTGAGGATTACATTTGCACAGAATATATATACATCGACAATTTGAATGGAAATCTCACACAGTGAAAGAGAAAATATAATACTTAAAATAAGATGTACCATTTATTTAAAAACCACATAAATACAATAGTCACAGTTGCATCTGTTCAATGGGTACATTAAATAGTTCATTCTCACAAGTTTCCAAAAGAAGTAAAGTAATAACTACTAATAATAGCATAACAAATTTGTCTTCTTCGTCAGCTTCAATAATCACTTCATCCATGGCTTTTACCCCCATCTACTGACCTATTGGATATGTTGAGGAGAGGGGTTAGAATACAAGTTCTGTGTGACTGAAATATAGTGTCACTTAATGTCCATACCCTATATTTTTAGCAGGTTACATATGTCAAGGTATGTCAATGTTGCACGCAACAAACACAAGTTTCTAACCAATGGGGTAGATATCCAAGTCAATCGCCCATTAGTTCTTTTATGGTAAAGACCCAACGAGGTGGCGTTCTCGGTTACTTATGGCCCTATTAAAGGTGGATTCTTATGATCTCTTATAACTCTAGGAGGATCCATATCCCTTTAAGACCCCTTCCTTATACATTAACGTTCCTAAGTCTATAATCTCATTTGTAATATGAGAAGTAGTATTGCAAATGTTTCTACTTAACTAATGTTACACGATAGGATACCTACGTCGCTTAAGATTTCCCTTAGACAACTGGTGATCATGCAATGGCCACATATCTTTCGATTACCAGTATGTCCCTAGTTGATCCCTTACAACCTTCTATAGGAAGTGGACATCTCCGTGAACTACCCCACTCCGTTACCGTTTTATGCCTAACCATGTTTAGAGAAGGAGGATCCAAAGCCTTACTTCAAATTTAGTAAGGGTGGGTCCCATGACTTTGGTTCCTCTCCAAGGAATAAACCATTGGAGGGATCCTAGTCTTAACCACTTAAGGTCCAAATTAGATAAAAGGAGAGTCAGCCACTTATGACCTTCTCAAGGCATAGTAAACCTGCCTATTTTCACATAATAGACCAATATATGTAGTTATATATATACACATACTAGACTGCTCACATTAAACCGTATACCTATAGATGCTGGATATGCTGGTCGGTTCCAGGCAAACTTCTATTATAAGTTGGTTTAACCTCATGTCTAGTGTACTAAATTTTTGAATGGCCCATGGCACCTAGATATCTCACATTAGTTGGACCCACTTGTGGTTGCTGGATTTGCCGGTCGGTTCCGGGCAGGATTCTACCACAAATATCAACTAACCTCGTGTCTATGTGTCACTATTAATATATGTATATATATATATATACATATATGTATGTATATATATATAAATCCATTCTATATAGCACGCACAAGCAATCAATTATACATTTATTATGGGGACATTTCAAATTCGAATCTAACCTAACCGCATTTATTACGTTAATACAACATTAATTACGTTGATTACGTCTATATAAGTATAACAATAATAACGCCTAAATAAAGTAAATATTTGTATAAATGGTGAAACGTTCTAACGAGGTGGCAATTGTCAATTTATCCAATTCAAGGTATACAAGTAAGGTTTTCCATACTTTTATCGCTACAACATAGGCATGATAACATAATGACAAGATAACTAATAGCAGTGGATGGAAAAACATACATGCATATAATTTCAACTTGTATCCCAGGCATGAAGAAATGATTTCAATACTGAATTAAAAATAGAGTATTACATACATTTACACATGTATGTTTATAAGTCATATTTTATCCAACTCACCCTTTTTTGGTGTTATACGCATAAAATGTTTACATTTGACCTATTTCAATTATGAATGCGTTTAGACCCAAATAAGATCCAAACCCAATTCAAATCATGAAACAATCAAATCCAAACCTTTTTAGGCTAATAAAATGATAATAAAGGTGAACTACATAAAATATAAATAATAGTAGCAACACCCTTTTTCATCTTTAATCAAATATAAAAACCAAAAGTCCACAAAACCCAAATAATCATGACAATTCATATGCAATTACATGCTAGATGATTTGGTGGTCTTAATGTTTGTGTTTTGATATCCAAATCCTCCTAGGCATGCCTCTTCTCATTATAAACTAATAAAAATATGAACATGCCTAAGTAAATTAGATTCCACTCACAGATCTGTGTATAACCAAGAGAAATCTGTAGTAGATCTAGATCCGTGCTTTAATCTTTGCGGTCAATCGTGCTCCAACGATTCTCATAATTATATATATATATAAGACATGTATTAAAATACCATATATATATATATATGTATTTTTATGCCAAATTCCAAAATACTAAACTCATATGAATTAGAATAGAGAGAGGTTAAGAATAGAGTTCGAGAAATAGAAGAAAGCCTTAAGCTTATTCTTTTATTTTTCTTTAGAATTCAGCAATGGTGGGGAAGCAGCATGGAGGCAGGGATAGAGAATGATTAGTGTTTTATAGTGTAATAGGAGAGGCTATATATAATTTCTCGTGTGAGCATAGACCGTTGGATTGATTAGAATTAATCCAAGCATTTTATTCGTATATATCCCTTTAAAAAAACCTAACCATCTAGACTTACTGGGTTATCCAGCCACCGAGCGGTTGACCGACGGTTGACCCCTTCGGAGCTGGAATGCACAATAAGGCTGCATTGCTGAGTTGTTTATTTTAATTAAAACATTCCTTAATCTCTTATCTTATTCCATATATACAATATACTTTGTCCCCATAACCTTATCTTCAATTCAAAATTTGAATTCTCCCTCTTTATTTTGAGTTTATCCTGGACACACGCACACACACACATATACATATATATATATATATATATATATATATATGAATATATATATTTTCCGTTTAATTATATATATATATATATATATATATATATATATATTTTTGCGTTTACGGTCCAAATTCATTTCTTCATAACTTCTTCATACATTGCCGTTTTCAACATATTATATAAAAATGGTTCAGAATCTCGCCACGAATCCAAATAAAAGAATTTCGTAGCCAAATTCCTAAAGCTGCAAATTCTCATTTTCCAGTCATATTATTTAATTGCTTATTTTTAATTAATTACTTATTATTAATACTTATGCATTTTATAGGGTGTTACAGGACCTGTGTGGCTTACGGTTGATTCAAAAGACGAGGATTTTTGGATCATTACAATTTTTCTACTAACATCGCTATAAATGATAATTAAATCACCAATTTGATTTCCATTGACTGTCTATTGAATAGGGAGTTTAAATCCTTTCCACTTTTCTAACCTTATGGTCCTTACAGCCATTATATGTGTTAGACCAAAAAATGGCTCTAACACCCAATTGACTAGATTTAGAAGAGAATAATGAAGAAATATGAACTTAAAACAAGAAAAAGCAAGCAAACACATAAGATTTAGAGTGATTCGGCGTTAACGAGCCAACATCCACTTTATGATTCTCCAGTTCAATGGGGAATTACAAATACAAAGCTTTGAATCACTCAAACACTCGTTATACAGTCGATTTCCTATCCAATATGTGCAATTATATTTGAAATAAGTGGAATAGGGTGCGGGTCGAAGGTTGATGGTGGCAGCAAATGTAGAGTGTTCAGAAATTTAGGTATCTAAAGTCTCTCTCTTTTCATACCCTGATCAGGTATACATGGGGAACAATGATGGTATTTCTAGACGGGAGTCGTTACATGACGTGTCGACCTCTCCTGATTTGTAGTTAGCAAGTAGAAAGTGAGTTTGTGGAGTTAATGGTTCATGGGTAGTGGGATACGTGGAATTTGACCCATTAAAACATGACATAGTGGTGTTAGTGGGGAGCAGTTCCTGGTTGCTTCATGAATCAGGACCGGGTCAAGTTAATTATGTTTGAGCCAAACACCTGTTTCTAACATTCGACCCAGCGACCCCATTTCTATCTGACCCGTAAAGTTTTCACGTTGTTGTGTTGACATTATTCGATCTGAAACTCCTGTGTTCCATACAACCGAGAACCAAATCACTCTGTTTGATCCAATCTCTCTCCATTGACTAGCTATGATCCTTGTTCTCCAACACACGCGATCAGGACTATCTGGACTTCGGGTGGCATAGTCATAAAGTAGGCCAGCGTTTTTCCCCCCAAAGTATGTCTTATCATAGATGGGGCATGCTTTGAACTCGATAGCCCATCCATTCCCGAATGAACAGCAGTTAATAGCCACGTCATTCCATATAGTCCTGCCTCTTGATTCCCTACACCATGTATAAATATAAGATCAGGTCTCTACAATTATTTTTGTTGCATTAAGCCATTCTTCAACTGGACCACATGTAACTCCTTCAACTTTTGTCGAACAAAAAACCAATGTTATCTGTTTGACCATGTTGCTCTGTCAATTCTCATCTATATGCACACACAAGTCCAAGTGTTTTCTTTTGATTCTTGAAATTTAATTAATACACATGAGTATTGTACTTCATTGCAAGTTTTGAAATAATAGTTGTAACTACGTTTTGTCTTTCTGATTTTCCCTGGTTGTGATTCATTCTCCGGTCGGAGAGTTTTAAATAGTGTCGAGTTGAAACTACTCGATCCGCTGACCTTTCGATACAAACAGCCATATCTTCCAAAAAATCCGGTCAACCCCTCTTCAGGGGGAATGTGAATGGTCTCTTTCTTATTATATAAGGCGGGTTGCCTTGTATTTTTTCCTTCACTATTCCTTTTCATTTCCAACACCGTTTCAAGCCATAGAACCATAATATTTTCAAGAAACTAAAAAACAATCCGACTATCGAATTCAATTTATAGGTAGGCTATAAATCATTAAGTTCATGCTTTAATTCGAGTTTTCTAATGAAGATTAGCCTCAAGAACATATCATTTCCCTTTAATTGGGATAGTGACACTGATGTTCTGAGGCCCATCTGAGGTCCAAGGTCGTTGTTGTAACCTGCGACATCGGATTCTTTTCCAGTGGCGATTGTGACAACCTTGATCCGCTATTGGTGTCGCAGGAGTTAGTCATTGGTTTTTACTCTTCTTTTTTAGCGAATCGAAGATGAAGGGAGAAGATGAGGGACTTTGAAATTACTAAGGAGGAAGAGAATGAAGGAGAGCAATCGATCTAGAATTGGACGGGATGCTGGAGTAACAGTGTTGGAAGGTAATGAATCTCGCAAGCCTTCTGGGGTCGGGCCGATTTAATCCAACTCGGTGTTGTTTCGACCCGATGTCAACCTCGATCCGAAGCACTCGAAATTGGAGGTTTGAGCTAACCCTTATGCAAATAATGTACCTCCACATGCATTCAAATTAACAAAACAAATGAATGAGAAAATTAAAGTGGCATCAATCCATGAAACTTAGATGTGTACAGTTTGATCGAAGACATAATCTTCTACCACACCATCTCTTGGACAGTGAAGGTAGATCCATTATAAGTACAGACTTTAAAAATGCACAACAAACTTACATGTCAATTTTGGAGCTTAAAACTTAAACTTCTTCAACATTACGTCATTCATTGGACAACTACATGCTTTTATTACTTTTTTCTTTATGCAATTTATCATATCTACACTGCACACACTAGTGCACGCACAGGGGGTACAGGCTACTATACTCTAATATTTGATGTAACAACCCGTATTTTTATAACGTGTAATAACCATAAATCTAGACAGAATAAATTTTTTAAATAAGAATCAAGGGAAATGGGTTACGCCATTGCGTTCGTCTCGAAATTTTGCTTGGAAACGAGTCCGAGTTTTCGAAAATCGGAGTCCGTATGACCAAGTTATGACCCTTCGAAGTTTTCAAGTTCAAAACAGCTCAGAATTCGAATTCAAATTTCGAAATTCAAACCTCAGGATGGATTGGGCGGGAAATTTCCCGCCTAGGACCAGGTCGACCTGGGGGTCGACTATGTAGTCGACCTGCCCAGGGCCGGGTCGACCATAGTGTCGACCTGGGGGTCGACCTGGTGGCCGAGCCCACTTTGAAGCTGGATTCACTCTGATGTTTCTGGCCTTGTTTTTGTCTACATTCGTTGACCTGACCCTATATAAACAGCCCCTAACACTAGTCTCTCTACACAAAATTCTCTCTGACCTTATGCTGCTCCAATTCTGGTTGAAAAGTTTGAGAAAGGGACTACTTCTTCTACGTTGAAACTGCGTTAAGAGAATTGCTGATTTGGGGATTTCTGTTAGGACTTGACTAAGCATATAAAGATTCAACATCGACTCTCTTTTTCTAATTCTCAAACCACAATCTGTAAGCCCCAGTTACTTTTAGATTTAAACTGTAGATGTAATATGAATATGTTGTAAATTGAAATTGGACCTGTGTATGATGACTGTTTTACATCCATTCTTGTTCATCTTGGATCTTGACTTTTGGGTATATTATTATGACATTGATTTGGGGCCTATTCATGTTGTAAATCAAAGAGAAAACCCCCTCATATTATCATGTTGAATCTTCTATTAGTCACAAGTTTATGACTATCACCTTATGTCAATCGTTACCATGACTATATTATCACCTTATGTCAATCGTTACCATGACTATATTATCACCTTATGACAACTGTTATCTTGACTAGTACCTTATTTTGCTAGATTTGGAATCTTTATGTTTGAGGCCAATATTCCATATGCTAGTATTGTTATAATCATTTATCTCAAGTCATACCATGCTATGCTAGTAATCACTTTTGCCGCCTTATACCCGTCCCTTTTTATGTTATTCCCTAATTAGATTTATTTGTATCGATTCGAGCTTACGTGCGATGGGAATACGATTTGGGTAGACTAGGTAAAACATGAATTGGCTTTGAACTTGAACATGAACGTTGTTATAACTTGAACCTGGATATGGACATGAACTTGACACGAATTGACATGAAACATGACCTGAAAACTTGACATGAATTTAGACTCGAAACTTGAATCTGGGCATGACACTTAGATAAACTTGAAAATGGCCAACTCTAGGTTGGGTTGAGTTTGCAGTGTAAATCTGCCCGGAACCGCCCGGCAAATCCAGTGACTGCAAACAATAGGATCCAATGTGAGTAGTTGGTTATATCGCACTTAAAACCCAAGATTAGACTATGTTGTGGTGTAAATCTTCCCAGAACCGCCCGGCAAATCCAGTAACTACAATAATTAGTCTAATGTGAGAGGTTGAAGTGCATTAATGAATTAATGCCACATGATAGGGTTAAGTCATGGACCATTTGAATATACTTAACCAACTTGACACGATGATTTGATAGGGTTAAGTCATGAACCGCTTGAACACACTTAACCAACTTGATACATGATTTGGATAGGGTTAGGTCACGAATTTGAATGACAACACTTAACCCATTAGAAACCCTAGTTACGCGGTCCTTTTCAGCAGTAACCCACTTAGATGTATCATGATACCCTAGGACTAGGCAGGGTGCGGCACGATTACTGGGCTGATTGTAAGCGACCAGAACGACGACTGAGTAGGTGCGCCATTGTAAGTTCAGGAGGACTATGGTCGTGCACGTAGTCCGAAGTTGAAAAAGCAGGCATTGGGCACCAGTAGGTTTACACTGTGCGTGCTTGATTCGTGTCGGTTGTTGGCACCATAGGGCTTGATACACCCTATGGTGGACCTAGCACAGGTAACTACATTTCAGGATAGGGCCGTATGACACAGACACATGACGAGCTAGAACTTGTAGGGAGCCGATCGATTAGTAGATCATACCGTAAGACCCCGTAATGGGTCACTTCATGATACTGGGCCAAGGGATCATTTCATAATTAATACTTGACATGGGTTAGAACACTAGTACAGTTGGTGCAGCGAATCTTGAATATGCGATGCTAGACTTGACTTATCTTGTTTATCATATCAGTCCTGTTATCATCCTTATGTTTAATTCCAGTTTTCGCATGTCATGTTACCTTTACTAGTTTTTATACTGAAAGTCACTAGGGCTTACTAGTCTTATGACTGACCCTTTTTCTTTCGCCTCTTTTTCTTTCGTCCCCCCCCCCCCCCCAGGTTCTCAGGGAGGAAACACTAGCTTGCTTTATGGCAGCTCATGTACGGTTTGGTCTTGAGCTACGCTATGGCTGCTTCTGCTATTTATGGGGAATAATCTACTTTTGTTATCTTAAGTTTATGCTTCTTTATTTGGAACTTGATGTAATGGAATAATTTGTACCTTGGATATATGGGGTTTTCACTCTTTTCTTGAAAGTAATAAAAATTTGGTTTTTAATTTCTACCGCTGCTTTATTTATGTTCTACCTTGTGATATCTCTGTGTATGTTTACCTATATGATACTCCACCAAAACTAGTGCATTCCCTTTGCGAGTGACCCTAGCGGAGGTGGGGTGTTACATTTGGTATCAGAGCAGAAGGTTACCAGGCTGGGCAAAAGTTTTAAAAACCTTCTGAAACTATTTTCAAAACCATCTATAAAGAAGCATTTTTCACGAAAAGTTTTATGTTTAGAAAGGCTATTCCCCAAAAAACGATTAGCACTTTCCTTTGTTTCCTCGTTTGAATCTTTTTCTTTTCGTTTTTCAGCATGGCTGATCTTAACCTGCCTGAGGGAATACTCGTGCCTGGATGGTTCCGAAGGTACTTAGAAGCCAGGGCCAACGGCGTGGGCCCGACAGACATCCCTCCTCCTCCTCCCCCAGTGGCCGCCGTTCCTCCTCCTCCTGGTACCGCCTTTGCCAAAATATGCAAAGACTTTAAAGCAATGGGCGGAAAGAACTTCGTTGGAACCGAAACCTTTGGTGAGGCACGAAACTGGCTAAAGGAGACTGGAGACTTGTTCATTATCTTTGATGTGGAGGACCGTAGGAAAGTTCAGTTGGCAGCATGGTTGTTGAAAGAAGAAGCTGCATTTTGGTGGGAAGTCACCAACGCTACCAGTCTAGTTGAGACTTGGGCAGACTTTAGAGAGAGGTTTGCGCTTAAATTCTTATCGTCAGCAGAAGAGAACCTTCAGATGGAGAGGTTCCTAGCACTCAAGCAAGGGGACATGTCTGTTAGGGAGTACGTGAATAAGTTTAATCAGCTTGCTCGGTTCGGTTTGGACTTGGTTAACACGGCCCATAAAAAGTCTGTACGCTTTGCTCGAGGATTGAACGAGCCACTACATAGTTTGGCCATAACTCATATACCCATGGGGGCGACCTTTGAAAGCTTGGTGGATATGGCTCTACTTCATGAGGAAGACAAGAATAGCAAGAAGGAGGTTAAGCCAAATGAGACTCAGAATAAGAAAGCTGACTTCAAGAAGGGGGGCAACAAGAATAACAAGAATAACAAGAGCAACAACAAACCACGTGAGACGAGGAAGTGCAACTTTTGTGGTATTACGGGACATCTAGCTAAAGACTGTAGAAAGAAGAAGAGGAAGTTGGGTCAATGCTTTCATTGTGGAGATACTAGACACATCAGCAAGGATTGCCCTAAGAAGCAAGGACAGGGGCAAGGGCATACCCAGCGAGCAGGAACTTCTAGAGGACAGTTGCATGCTCTCAACACCACTCCAGCTCTTGACCGAGGTAGTAATATTTCCGTAGAAAGCCTTGTTTACATTTCTGACTTTCCTGTTCGAACCTTATTTGTCTCTGGCGCATCGCATACTTTTATTTCTTCTGATATTGTTGAAAATCTGCACCTAAGTACTAGTCTGGTTGAGGATCCCGTTATAGTTTCAAATCTAATTGGGGGCTCCGCCCATTTATCTATGATGTGTGTGGATTTGAGGATCTCTATCTTAAGCGTAGAATTCACGTGTAATGCTTATGTCCTCGGATTTATGGGATACAGTTTGATCCTAGGTATGGATTGGCTGGCCAATTATGGAGCCATTCTTGATTGTGAACGAAGGGTAGTGAGGCTCATGACTCGCCTCGGTAATACCCTTGAAATTTCTTGTAACCCTAAGGGTCCGGTCATGTTGTGTTATCTTGAATCCATTGACTCCTCCGACGATAATTTGCAGTCTGTAAGAGTGGTCCGAGAATATCCAGATGTCTTTGATGAAGTGAGGGGGTTACCTCTTAAATGCGAGATAGACTTCCGAATTTATCTTGTTAATAATGCCAAGCCAGTTTCATTGCCCGTTAGGCACATGGCCCCGCGAGAAAGAAGAGAGCTTAGTAAACAAGTTAACGAGATGCTTGAGAAAAATTTCATAATACGAAGCATTTAAGAATGGGGTGCTCCAGTGGGATTCGCTACTAAGGCGGATGGATCGCTTCGTCTGTGTGTAGATTATCGTGAGTTAAACAAGCTGACAAAGAAAAATAGGCACCCACTACCAAGAATTGACGATTTGTTTGACCAGCTTGTGGGAGCATCTGTTTTCTCTCAACTCGATCTAGCCACAGGATTCCATCAACTTAGAGTGGCTGAGGATAGCATTGACAAAACTGCGTTTAGGACTCCAGATGGGTTCTTCGAATGGCTCATCATGTTGTTTGGGTTAACGAATGCACCCGCATACTTTGTGGATTTGATGAGTAGGGTGTTTCGGGAGTTCCTTAACAAGTTTGTGGTAGTTTTCGTGGATGATATTTTAATCTTCTCAAAAGATGAAGAAGAGCATGCTAGACATCTCAAGGAAGTCATGGAAACACTTAGAGCACACCAGTTAAAGGCTAAGTTCTCCAAATTCCATTTTTGGAGGGAGGAAGTTCGGTTCCTTGGACATGTAGTTTCCAAGAAAGGCATAGCCGTGGACCCCGCAAAGGTAGTTGCGGTACAGGACTGGAAAATTCCTAAGAATGCAATAGAGGTGAGGAGCTTTCTCGGTTTGGCGGGCTACTACAGGAAGTTCATTAAGGACTTCGCTAAGATTTCATCCCCTCTTACTAAGTTAACAAAGAAGAACCTAGCTTTTGCATGGGACATAGAGTGTGACGTTGCTTTTCAGAGACTTAAGAGAGCCCTCACCACAATTCCAGTTTTGGCATTACCCGATGGAGGTAAGATGTTTACCGTGTACACAGATGCGTGCGGCACAAGATTAGGCGCTGTCCTAATGCAAGAAGGAAGAGTAATATGCTACGGGGGCAGACAACTTAAAGTTCATGAGAAAAACTATCCCACGCATGACTTGGAGTTGGCCGCAATTGTTTTTGCACTTAAAGCTTGGCGCCATTATCTTCTAGGAGAGAGGTTTGAGCTGTATACCGACCACAAATCGCTTAAGTATCTCTTCTCACAGAAAGATTTGAATCTGAGACAACAGTGGTGGATGGAGTTATTGGCATCATATGACTTCGATATAGCTTATACCCCTGGCAAGGGTAACGTGGTAGCGGACGCGCTAAGTAGAAAAAGGTTGACTTTGAGCCCCTTGTTTGTTTAAAGGAAAAGCCTTGAGTTTATAGCAACCTTTGATTTTACACTTGATGTTGAGTCATTGACTGCTACGTTAGCAACTCTTGAGTTAAGACCTACACTTCTAGATCAAGTTGGGACTTCACAGAAGGAAGAGCCACAGATAGTCGAAATCATGGACAAGCTGATTAGTGGTGAGACGTCAAGTCACCTCAGTAGGTATGCCATAGATGACAAGGGATGGCTAAGGCGCGATGGAAGGCTATGTGTCCCACAAGTGGGAGACCTAGTAAGGAAAGTTCTCGAATAGGCGCATCACTCAAAGATGACTATACATCCCAGAGGGGATAAGATGTACAGAGATATGAAACGCATTTTCTTTTGGGCCGGAATGAAAAAGGACGTGGCAGAGTTCGTTTCGAAGTGCATGGCGTGCCAACAAGTAAAGGCCGAGTCGAAGAAGCCCGGTGGGCTATTACATCCTTTGGAGGTTCTGCAATGGAAATGGGAGAGTATCTCGATGGATTTCGTGGATGGACTGCCTAGGTCAAGGAAGGGAAATACTAGCATATGGGTCATAGTTGATAGACTCACAAAAAGTGCTCACTTCATTCCGTAAAAGCAAGAGGACCGCATCATGGCTAGCGTCTATTTACCTTCGAGAGGTAGTATGGTTGCACGGGGTTCCTTCTAGTATAGTTAGTGATCGTGACCCGATTTTCACTAGCCAGTTTTGGAATAGTCTGCAGGAAGCCATGAGTACACGACTGAGTTTGAGCACGGCCTATCACCCGCTGACGGATGGACAAACCAAAAGGGTAAATAGGGTACTAGAGGATCTTTTAAGACTATGCATTCTTGACTTTGGTGGTACTTGGGAAGACCATCTTCCTCTCGTGGAGTTTGCTTATAATAACAGTTATCAAGCTAGGATCGGGATGGCACCGTTCGAAGCCTTATATGGAAGACTGTGCAGGTCACCAACTTGTTGGTGGGAAACGACGGATAGGATTATACTTGGGCCCGACATGATAAGGGACACTTCTGAAAAGGTTGAGTTGATACGAAGACGGATGAAAACGGCCCAAGATAGACATAAATCTTATGCGGACAAGAGAAGGACAGACCTAGAGTTCGAAGTTGGAGATATGGTTTTTATAAAAGTTTCTCCGTTACGCAATGTAGTTCGTTTTGGAGCGGTTGGAAAGCTAGCACCAAGGTTCGTAGGACCATTCTCTATCACTGAAAGGATTGGACAGATGGCCTATAAGGTAGACTTACCCAAGAAGCTGACTGGAGTACACAATGTCTTTCACATCTCGCATCTCCGAAAGTGCTTGCATGAGTCGGCCGAAGTGGTTGAGCCAAGAATCCTTGAAGACATAGAAGTGGAAAAAGAAGCAACACTGAGGCGAGTTCCGATTCGTACGCAACTTGGGAAACCGAAGAGAAGATACGCGCGCTTTACCGGATTCTTTTTGAGGGTACATTCTCGATCTCTTTTCCCTACAAACTTGAAACCCTTTTCGTATCATGCTTGTACTACCTACGTTTGTCTTGTTATCTTCTTGATATTATCTTGAGAACCTTTAGTAGAATCATATGTATGTAAACATGTGATTGAAACATGTTATGGTTGATGTTTGCAAGTGGTTGCCAGTGGATGCATGACACACATTAGGCACTATATCGGCTCTGTCACATTTTCATGTTGCATATGCATGAGTGCTTATACTTGTACATGGATGGAACTTCTTATGCTATCAATTGGATGTTGCATACGAATGAATGTGTGTGCACTCATGTAGAGATTATAAATTATGTTAGGAATTTGCATACATGTTGGATTCATTACACTAACATATTTTGCATTAAGGAGGTTTACTGAATCAGTAACCGCCTGATCTTCTGCATTAGATAAGTACATATACACACACTTTCTGCATATGTTCATATAGCACTAGAAACCTTTTAAGGACAATGGTTGCTTGTGGATGATGCTTTGAGTAGATGGATGATGGATAGTAGGACACATCCTCCCTAACTTAGAGATTTCGTGGACGAAATCCTTTAAGGGGGGAGAATGTAACAACATGTATTTTTATAACGTGAAATAACCATAAATCTAGGAAGAATTAATTTTTAAAATAAGAATCAAGGGAAACGGGTTATGCCATTGCGTTAGTCTCGAAATTCTGCTTGGAAACGAGTCCGAGTTTTCGAAAATCGGAGTCCGTATGACCAAGTTATGACCCTTCGAAGTTTTCAAGTTCAAAACAACTTAGAATTCGAATTCAAATTTCCAAATTCAAACCTCAGGATGGACTGGGCAGGAAATTTCCCGCCCAGGACCAGGTCGACCTCGGGGTCGACTATGTAGTCGACCTGTCCAGGACCAGGTCGACCATAGTGTCGACCTGGGGGTCGACTTGGTGGCCGAGCCCACTTTTGAAGCTGGATTCACTCTGATGTTTCTGGCCTCGTTTCTATCTAAATTCATTGACCTGACCCTATATAAACAACCCCTAACACTAGTCTCTCTACACAAAATTCTCTCTGACCTTATGCTGATCTAATTCTGGTTGAAAAGTTTGAGAAAGGGACTACTTCTTCTACGTTGAAACTGCGTCAAGAGAATTGCTGATTTGGGGATTTCTGTTAGGACTTGACTAAGCATATAAAGATTCAACATCGACTCTCTTTTTATAATTCTTGAACCACGATCTGTAAGCCCCAGTTACTTTTAGATTTAAACTGTAAATGTAATATGAATATGTTGTAAATTGAAATTGGACCTGTGTATGATGACTGTTTTACATCCATTCTTGTTCATCTTGGATCTCGACTTTTGGGTATATTATTATGACATTGATTTGGGGCCTATTCATGTTGTAAATCAAAGAGGAAAACCCCTCATATTATCATGTTGAATCTGTTATTAGTTACAAGTTTATGACTATCACCTTATGTCAACCGTTACCATGACTATACTATCACCTTATGTCAATCGTTACCATGACTATACTATCACCTTATGACAACTGTTATCTTGACTAGTACCTTATTTTGCTGGATTTGGAATCTTTATGTTTGAGGCCAATATTCCATATGCCAGTAATGTTATAATCATTTATCTCAAGTCATACCATGCTATGCTAGTAATCACTTTTGCCACCTTATACCCGTCCCTTTTTATGTTATTCCCTAATTAGATTTATTTGTATCGATTCGAGCTTACGTGCGACGGGAATACGATTTGGGTAGACTAGGTAAAACATGAATTGGCTTTGAACTTGAACATGAACATTGTTATAACTTGAACCTGGATATGGACATGAACTTGACACGATTTGACATGAAACATGACCTGAAAACTTGACATGAATTTAGACTCGAAACTTGAATCTGGGCATGACACTTAGATAAACTTGAAAATGGCCAACTCGAGGTTGGGTTGAGTTTGCAGTGTAAATCTGCCCAGAACCTCCCGGCAAATCCAGTGACTGCAAACAATAGGATCCAATGTGAGTAGTTGGTCATATCGCAAAACCCGAGGTTAGACTATGTTGTGGTGTAAATATGCCCGGAACCGCCCGGCAAATCCAGTAACCACAATAATTAGTCTAATGTGAGAGGTTGAGGTGCATTAATGAATTAATGCCACATGATAGGGTTAAGTCATGGACCACTTGAATATACTTAACCAACTTGACACGATGATTTGATAGGGTTAAGTCATGAACCGCTTAAACACACTTAACCAACTTGATACATGATTTGGATAGGGTTAAGTCACGAATTTGAATGACAATACTTAACCCATTAGAAACCCTAGTTACGCGGTCCTTTTCAGCAGTAACCCACTTAGATGTATCACGATACCCTGGGACTAGGCAGGGTGCGGCACGATTACTGGGCTGATTGTAAGCGACCAGAACGACGGTTGAGTAGGTGCGCCATTGTAGGTTCAGGCGGACTATGGTCGTGCACGTAGTCCGGAGTTGAAAAAGCAGGCATTGGGCACCAGTAGGTTTACACTGTGCGTGCTTGATTCGTGTTGGTGGTTGGCACCATAAGGCTTGATACACCCTATGGTGGACCTAGCACAGGTAACTACATTTCAGGATAGGGCCGTATGACACAGACACATGACGAGCTAGAACTTGTAGGAAGCCGATCGATTAGTAGATCGTACCGTAAGACCCCTTAATGGGTCACTTCATGATACTGGGCCAAGGGATCATTTCATGATTAATACTTGACATGGGTTAGAACATAGTACAGTTGGTGCCGCGAATCTTAAATATGCGATGCTAGACTTGACTTATCTTGTTTATCATATCAGTCCTGTTATCATCCTTATGTTTAATTCCAGTTTTCGCATGTCATGTTACCTTTACTAGTTTTTATGTTGAAAGTCACTAGGGCTTACCAGTCTTATGGTTAACCCTTTTTCTTTCGCCTCTTTTTCTTTCGTTCCCCCCCCCCCAGGTTCTCAGGGAGGAAACACTAGCTCTTAGCTTGGATTTAGCTTGCTTTCTGACAGCTCATGTATGGTTTGGTCTTGAGCTACGCTATGGCTGCTTCTGCTATTTATGGGGAATAATCTACTTTTGTTATCTTAAGTTTATGCTTCTTTATTTGGAACTTGATGTAATGGAATAATTTGTACCTTGGATATATGGGGTTTTGACTCTTTTCTTGAAAGTAATAAAAATTTGGTTTTTAATTTCTACCGCTGCTTTATTTATGTTCTGCATTGTGATATCTCTGTGTATGTTTACCTAGATGATACTCCACCAAAACTAGTGCATTCCCTTTGCGAGTGACCCTAGCGGAGGTGGGGTGTTACATTTGATATTTCTTGGATAGCACATCAAACATTTTAGAAGTTTTACGACTTGATATTCAGAATCTGAAAAAGGCAAGGTCCTAAAGACATTAATTACTCTCGACATTCTTTCACCGGATTCTAACTCAAGTAGTACCGATCCAAAGTTCGAGGTTGAACTTCAGGAGAATGTAGAATCGTCTAAGAGAGGAGGGACTTTCGTAGACGATGAAGACGGAGGAGTGGGACACAATCGAGCCCCCGATGGATTTAACGACGATATTATTTTACATGAACTTAAAGATTCTTGGGTTTCTACAATAGATGAACCCCGACTTAGACGATCATGTTTAAGGCATGGGATATCATGGGAAGAGGTTAGAGTTGCAAAGAATATCTTAGACATATCCCACAATCCTCCAAAAGGGTATATGGAAATAAGCCGGTTGTTTTGCTCGGTTGGGGCCATTCCTACTTTCCCTTCTTTTGTCCTCAACTTTCTAAGATGACTGAGGATAGCTCCCATGCAACTCCAACTAACGGCTTACTAGTATCTATATATGCTTTACATAACATATATGGAGGTTCTAGATATGGAGCCCACCTTTGAAGATGTAATTTTTTTCTATCACTTCAAGCATCGCAAACCAGAGACCCCTTCTTTTATGTATTTTGAATCTGTTCCCAAGAGTAAAACCATCGGCCATGGATTCAACAATGGGGGTGACATAAGGCTTGCGTGGTTTTATATTCGATACCAGCCCAGGTGTGCTAGGAAGTAGCTGCAATCTAGTGAGTTTAAAGTCCTAGCATTCTCGCTTCAACTATATTTACAAATTTGCTGACCTTGATTCTTTATTTTCAGTTCCAAATCCGAAGAAAACACGAGGCCAAGTATATTAAGATCGACTGACTACTTGACTGAATGCTAACCTAGATTTCTTAAGTTTTAGAAAGTTTTAGTGGACGAGCTCCTTCATCGGCATCATCTGCTTGGCATGCAGCGGAGCATAGTGCTGGTGGTCATGCTTATATATATATGTATGTATATGCATATGTATATTCCTCCAGTACAAGTTCCACCCGTACCCACGGGGACTGAAAGCGAGCCCTTAATTAATAGGATAATAATATCCAAAGTTGGTGAGGGCTCGAAGAGAAAAGATCCTATTGGCCCAAGTCAAGAATGCCAACCGAGAGAGAAGGAGAACCTATTGAAATTCCCAAGAGTCCTTCTCCAATAAACAGTCCTACTGAGTAACTTTTGGAAACAACACCTGAGGAGGAACACTGGGGTAGCTCCTCGAAAGATGCATCTACTCCTGAAGGGGCAGCCTTCTTCCAAGACCCCAGCTCCTGCCAAGTCAGTGGCCCACGTTTCTTATCAAGAGGAATCTATCTTCAAAGGCTTAGGCGATCTTGCCGTGCCCAACCGGATAAATGCTTCCTAAGACATTAGTTCAAGCTCTTTCTTTCCTCCTTATGAAGAAGAAGTTACACCTACAAATAATGGGAAGATGACACCTACAAGCCAAACTTCGGGCTCCGGTTTATTAGGAGGATCACTTAGGACACATACTACACTGACACTGCATGTCACAACACCTGTGTATTGTATTAATTTTTGGTTCGAATACAAGGTTTTGTTAATTTACAGGTATAATGTTTTACCGACACTATAAACTCACAAAACTACGCTATTGTCTTCCCAGATCTCAATTTGACGTTGAACATGATTATAGAGACGACCGCGGGAGAGAGAACAGAAGGTATCATCAATCCAGATACCCCCGATCCTCACATTCTCGTTCTCCAGCTCGTTCAGATTCTGATAAATACAAGAGTCACCAAAGCTGTCGTGAAGAGGATAAGCAGGTTCCCAGGGATCCAGTTCCTCCTAAGGAGAAATATCCTCAAGAAAAACACTTCAAGCAGCAACATGACCCAAAGGAGAAATCCAAAGACAAGGACGATGATAAGCGTAGCGCGGCTATCATTTCCACCAAGCACAAGTCCATTTATATAACTACAACAAACCATGGTGCTTGATTCCTCCATTGAAAAAGAATAAAGGTGTTGAAGGAGAAATTCCATAAATGTCATTTCGGGAACATGCATTTTGTGCCTAATCTTGAACCAGTCCCTTCCAATTGGTCTGAACCCATAAAAGCTCAAATAGACTTCATGGATCATCAATACCAGGAGACTTGCAAGTATGCCCATAAGTTGTCTAAAATCATCAGGGAACTCCAGCTAGATTTGAACAATCAGAAGCAAATTTGGGAGTGTGACACTTCGCGTGTTAAAATCTTGGAGAAAGAGTGTGAAGATGCGTATACCAAGCTTGCACTTGCAGAGCGTGATGTCAAAAAGTGTAAGAATCTGCATGTTGAGTTACAACAATGCTTTCATGACAAGCTCAACTCTAACAATAAAGAACGTAAAGCACTCAAGAAGCAAGTTGAAGGTGTCAGACCGAGAATGCTGAATTGAAACTGTCATGTGTTCGTCTTGAGAAGGAAAAGCCTGAGCTCAGAAAAGAGATTGCCAATCTAAAGGATAAGCTAGTGGAGACTGAGGAGAGGGTCATAACGGTTGAGGGATACGCTAACATTACTCACGAATCTGTTTTTGATTCCAAGGCACCGCTCATCGAAGCCCAAGAAGAGTTGGATGATTTCAGACATCTCCTTATATCTTTCTTTGCTGAAGTTCTTTGGACTTAAGACATATCTTGGATTTGAGATTGTCCCACAACATTAGTTGATGTCTGGGATGAGGTTGGCGACAAAGAGAAATGCAGACTCAAGGTTGAGACTATTGATGAGCAGGAGCTAATGAGGACATATCTAAAAGGTGAGGAGTCGGAGCGCTTAGCGGAGGGGAGAATGTTACTTAAGGAGGCTATAGAAGCTACCGAACGCCAAGCTAAGAGCAAAGATGTTATTGAAGGTGGATCTAGTTCCTCTTCCACAATGCCTGAAACTATGAAGGCAGGGAAATCTAACACCGACCGTCCAGGATTACCAAAAGTACACTTCTCTCTCCTATAATTGTAGTCACGACTCCCTCTACTCTTGGAGATCAATCGACTGAAGGTATTTCAACCTTTTCTCCATAATTTGTCAAAGCTACTCTTGCAGGTCGCCGTATTATGAAGTTTCCAACTGAAAGGCCCGCTTTTTCTCCAGAGTCAATAATTGTTACTCTCCCTGCTTTAGGTACAAAACCTGCTGACGTCACAGAAGAAAGCAGAAGGAGTCAACTGACAAGGTTATATCACTCCCCAATTGCTGATGCCCCCAAGGAAGGAGAAATGATTGATGCTCTAAAGGATCTTGATGGCAAGAAAGGTGAAGGGGATGCAGATGTTGTAGTCACTGGAGCATCTGTCGGGACCGAGGAGTTGACTCTTGCGCAGCTGCAAGCAAGGAATGAACAACTCCTGAAGGTTAAAATTGAGACATTAGAAGTGCCAATCTCTATTGAACCCATCCAAATGATTCCTCCTCCTGGCGTAAAGGTCTATGTTAAGCCTCTTAGATCAATCACAATAGATATGACTTCCTAGTCTATCCTTGATCTTGAGGATCCCATGTCCAAGAAATCCAAAAGGAAGAAGCGCATCCTTACAAAGACCAAGTGTAATGATCCGCATTTTCAGCGGTATAATAATTAATTTATTTAATTATTTAAGAGGTAATTAAAAGGATTTCATGGTCGTTGAATTAAATAATGGTGAATATTTAGTTAAAATAATAAATTAAATCATATATTTAATTCTGAAATAATCAGAATTGGCTAAAATGGCGATATGGTGTGAACTGGATCATCTGTGATATTTAACTCAGCTTGGAATTGAATTTGAAAAATGAATATATTATATAAACGACAATTTGAACGTAGAGTTATAATATAATTAAAATCGAGCTCGAAATGGCGCTGCAGTTCGTAAATTGGCGATTCGAACTTCAACTGAATGTACATGATTCGTTTTAAGCCGGATTTCTGTGAAACAAGAAACGTGTGGAGCTGGTGGAGTATATCTTTCTAGTGGAAGAGAAAAATTGGGATTTTGTCGTGTAGATTTTGTTTTATGTCCAAATCAAATTTTAAAATAGTCGCTATAGAATCGTTTATCGACCATAACAGTTTATTCGATATAACTAGATATCAGGTTTGAATTCAGACAAGGTTCATTTGGGAAGTAGTGATAATTTAATTTTTAGAATTTTACAGTAATTTTTAATTAATTAAATAAGCAACTTTTTATTTGGAGTATTTCGCACCATGTATTCAACATTTTGAAATTTCACAAAATGAGTTAATCTACCGATATTATTATATTTTTGGAACCGTGGCGACTTGTTTGTCACAACAGTATGTTTATTTCTGTCAATAGAAATCCGTAAACAAGTAGAATTTCATATAATAGATACGTTAAATTCAAATGGACACACCGCACATGAAGGAATGGCTCGTGTGATTCAACATTTCAACATGAAGGAATGGCTCTCGTGATTCCACATTTCAGCAGAAGAGATGGCTCACATTTGAACACCATATATAAATTTAACATTTATAAATACTCCTTGAAAAAAACTCTTCTAACCTAATTTCATTCACTCGATAGTCAACTAAACCCAAGCCGTCAATTTTCCAGATGATTTCATGGAAACATGTTCTTATAAAAATCATAGTAATTCATGGAAAATTCTATATACCCTCAAATATATATAATCGTGATCCCCATCTCGTTCTCTTCAATTCTATACCTTTCTGGTTGAGGGCGATTCATGTTTTGGGAAGTCTGACTTTTACAGTGGAACAAAACGTGAGCTGGGGCTGAGCTTAGATGAAAATCGAAGCCTTTATACTTGAAATGGGGTTCAAATTTAGGTTCATGGCATTGAATGGTTTGAGTATTGAGTTGTTTGTAGGATTTCGTTCAATTTGGTGTCGCTTGAATACTGTGTATTCGCGGAAAGGGGCTGAGGTCGAATTTCTGATCGAAGGGGCGAGCTCTGTTTGAAGGTGATGAGGTCGAAGAGTGAGTGAATAGGAAGAAGATGAAGGTGGTCTCGTATAAAATGGTGCGGTGGATTTTCGTGAGTAAGAAGATGATGATCGGCAGCTAATGGTGAAACAAGGAGCAGGTGATGCTTGAATTTGGTTGTGTTGAGTTCGATTTTTTATGAGGAGTGATGGGTTCGTGGAAATAACTTGGGAAAGACGGGTTTTAGTGGCGGGCTGGGCTTTGCAAAGGGGAGTTGGGGCTTTGTTGTTCAAGAATGGGATGGCCCGAGGTTTTAAAGATTTGATGAGGCCCAATTGCTATTTAGATTAAGTCTAAATTCAATTTAAAAGTGTATTAACTTCGTAATGGTATAACTTGATCATACGATATCAGATTGACGAACCGTAAGTTGTGTTGGGATCGTAGGGACGACGGCTACGCACTGGGACTGACTGGAAGTGGATCGGTGCTTGTCTGAATTTATGGAAAAATAAATTGTTTGGTTCAAATTAAACAAACAGTTTATCGTTCTTTAACGATGAACTGCCAATGTGAGTAAATATCACTAACTCTGAACAGTTTATATTTTCATGTTGTATTTTTAGAACTGTTAAATATAGGCTGATTGACTGTGTGCTGACTATTTGATTGAACTGCTAGTCAGTTAGTTGAATTTCTATTTTGATTCTGTTTAACATAATATATCATATGGAACTGAAAGTGATGTTGATTTTATTGTGTAACATCTGTGGATGCAGGGAAACAGGTTAGAGGAATCCGACTGGATTCCTCAACAGTTATTTTATTGTTTTTCATATATTATGATATATGATGCGGTTTATAATCCGTGGTTGATTATATGTGTTTGGACGATATTGGTCATCGTGATTTGATGTGTTAAGTACCATAAAATATCGGAATGGAAAAAGGAGATTTTCAACGTGATATTGAAAACAGATTATGTGTAAATTGGAATATTTATAAATAAGAAATATTTATAAATTAGAATAATTATAAAGTGAATTATTTATTTAGGATAAATAAATAAAATATTAAATAAAGATTATTCACTTAGAAATAAATAGGAGATAATAAGTGAGATATTTATTTGTTAGATAAATAGGATAAGATAATGGATTTATTTATTTGTTAAATAAATATAATAAGGAAATGACATATTTATTTGTTAAATAAATAGGGTTATTAAAGGAAACATTTAGAATAAATAAATAGGATATTAAACGGATTATTTATTTAGGAAATGAATAAGTTATGATGAAGGGATATTGACTTAGAAATTGAATAAGTTATAAAAGAGATGTTAAGAAATCAAGTCAATCGAACAGAGTAATCGAAATAGAGTTAAACAGATTAGAAACTGACTAGAGATTAATTAAGTTGAATAGTTTTCTGAGTATCGATCTGATGTTGGTTTCGGCCTTCGGGGTTTATACATAGAGAATTGTTCTCCTACTAGTTTACAGTCAGGGACTGATAGTTGTGAAATGATAGTGATATGTAAATAAACAATGGAAATGTTTTCCAGTGATAATAACGTATATTTTCTAAACAGAGAAAATAAGGAAATATATATATATGATTGATGATTGATTGATAGAATTTCCATCTGGAAATAATATCGTTGTTTGCACACCTGTTTTTCTTTGATGGTTAAATCATAGACTATCGAAGTTTTTGACCATTTTAACGTTGTTAATATGGAGAGACCAGTTGGATTATTATCCAAAGAACCACTTTGTATTGGCATAAGCGTTGCAAATCATATATGCCAAAGGAAATTGAAGACGGGGTAGAGTGCAAGGGATGTTGTATAAATCTTAGATAACAGTGCCTAAGATGGATATACTGAATAGTGCCTTCGGTTCATCCTGTTCCTGGATGACTTGTATGGATGAATGTCAGACAGAATATTTCCAGAAAGGTCACGTACATTGATTTCTTCAACTGTACCAGGAGTGGAAGCGGAGAAGGAAACTTCTTTAGCTAACACGTAATGTACTGTTGTAGACGTCAATTAGTGATTTTCGATGGATCTGACAATGTGGCGTTCAAAGTGAATCTGATGTGATGATAAGGTGTAACATCAAGCCTCATCAACCGGTAAATGACAGAAATCGGGCAGGTAGCATAGCTATGTAGGTCGCACCTATTAGGATGTATAATCACCTGATCTAGAGTTTCGTTTACTTCTAAAAATCTATTGTTAATGTTGTCCCATTCGGGAAACGTTTGCTGATCCCAACCGTTGGTGATATACATTCGATACACTCAAGCGAAATGAGTGGTCGGTCATGTGTGGCCGGGTTGCAAGATGTTCTTGTTGGACCCAGTGTATTCCTTTCTAGAGGTACACTAGCGAAAGGTGGTTCCATACCTTGTCATAGTTGGAAATCCATTACCTTATATGTGCTTGCGGTTTTGATTGTATACTATATATGTAGAACGTGAGATGAAAGCGTTTCTGCTAGATGATTATTATATTGTGGTTGATAGACATTATTATAATATCAAAAGGTTTTTGATATAAAGATAATTTGAATTCTCATAAGGGAAAAACTCGTTCCGTTATACGGCATGGTCTTATGAGATATCATTTACCTGCTTAAACTGTTTTAAACTGTTTTACTCATACCAGTCCCATGACTGACCCGGAGTTTATTTTTTTTGTTTTCCCTAAACTCTTGAGTGCCCAATTTTGTATGGGCAGTCAAGTAGTCGGGATTTACAGATACTTGAAGAGCTGGAGTAGGAGGCTTCAGGATCATATAGCTATAGTTTATTTCCGCTGTGTTACAAGTGTTGTACTTTGAAAATGATATGTATATTCAAGTACAGATTTATATTTCAAAGATATGTTATCTATTATATGTTATTCGTTCTGCTGTAAGGTTCGTGTTACTCCGATGTTTTGTTCTTCTTCTTCTTCTTCTATTCTAAGTTTCTATCTCATCTTTCCTCTCCCTCTAATTTCTTTCATTAATAACCCGTTATTTTTCGATGTTTGGTTAGTCGTCATTGAGTTTATGCCGATAACCAAGGTCGACAAAAGCCCGGGTATTACACCAAGAAAGAGGAGCAGCAGAAGCTTAAGAGTCCAAAAAGTCCAAGGCTACTCCCAAGTCATAGTGAAGCTTTATTTGCAACTTTATTTTGATTTTGTGTTTTCCACTGGCCTGTTGTGGTTGCTGTGAGTGCGACCCTCGCGTTTTTGTCGTGTATAAACCTGCATTCTGTAAATAAAGTAATGTTCATGCGATGACACACGTATGCAAGTTTATTATCACTTTCAATTCAATGCATTCAAAATCAAGGTATTACTAACTAAGTAATAAAAAAAGAAACACATCACAATTAGCTAACGGCTTCAATGCAACGCCCTCGCATTTAAAGTATTACTAAACTAAGTTACAAACAATAAATTCTATTGCATTCAGCTAAGGGGTGTGATGTGTATATATATGCCCCCAATCAATCTTAAACAGAGTGCTTGGCCAGGGCCTATTCAGGATTGATTATGACATACAATTACCCTTGGCAACAATGGTGATTTCAAGTTTGGCTCGCATTCATGCCCCTTACCCTTCTGTGGGGTATGCGCCAAGTTCCTTGGGCACTTAGTCCAAGTGCTTTTATACTCTCTTGTCGTAAGTCTAGGTTGGAGTTATGGGTTAAAGTGGTCTCTATTTGCGGTGCACCATTTCACGCTTGCCATTTTATACTCACTCTCGAATCAATAGGGTTTGAGTTAGTCGTGCGAATAGTCACGTCTTTCGCTACACCACTCCATCTACACTCCAATTCTAAAAGTGGAAGTTTGTTGACTCAAGCGTCGACATCGAACTCGAATTTAATCCATTCTCTGTTCCGAGCTCTAGAGAACGCGGTTGGCCTAGCAAGTGGTCAAGTCACACCAGCTCAAACATTGCCTCCGTTACCCCCATGTTTCGGGTAGTGGTCGCTTTCAGGGATGGTCGAACCACATCCTTATTGTTTTTACTTACCCCGTCAAATCGTGGGAAAAGAGTTATATGATGCCTAAGTGTTGCATTCTTACTTCGGTCTGCAAAGTGAGAACCACCATATCAAGCATCAATATCCAGCTTGGTTCTAGTCAATCCTAAATTCGATCAGTCACGGACTTTCGTTTGCTTGTCAAAATGTGAGCGAGTGAACCATTGTTAAGGGATGAATTAACCAAATATTTTAGCAGACATAAGGCACGGAAAAAAGCGTAAGAGAAAGAGAAATAAATAGAGTAAATAACAGAGGACACATGATATTTTTATAGTGGTTCGACTAAGTCTTATCCTACGTCCATTTTATGATCCCTTGTTTATATTGACCGAATAGTCTTGGGAAAGTCGTGCCTCATTACATAACCTAAAAAACGAAAGAGAAAATTACAAGCTCAAGTCAAGTAGTGTCGTAAATGCTTGACATTCCATGCTCTCGGGAGATGATCGCCATCAATGTTCGTTAGCCTGAAAGCTCCATTATCAAGCCTCCGATGAATGACGTACGGTCCTTCCCACTCCGGACCCATGAAAACTGGGGTCGGGAAGACACGCTTCAATACTAGGTTACCAGACTCGAAATTCCTCGGCCGAACATTCTGGTTGTGGTATCGGGCAACCTGATGTCTATGCTTTGAGGCCCGTGGATCCGCCTCATCTCTCTTTTATTTGATAATTTCCAAAGTTTCAAGGAGAAGAGCTTTGTTCGTCATAGGATCGTAATATGTTGTTCGATGAGAGGGGACTTTAAGCTCCACCGAGATCACTACTTCTGAGCCATATGATAGTGAAAATGGAGTTTGGCCTTTTGCTACCTTGTAGGTTGTCTGATACACCCGAAGAGCCAAAGGTAATTCATCAACCGACATGGCCTTTACCTGCACCAATCGCTTTTTCAGAATGGACTTGATAATTTTCTTCATGACTTCTACTTGTCTGTTTGATTGCTTATGTGCCATAGCAGTGGTTCTCTTCTCGATGCGTACCATTGATAGAAATATCTGAACTCCATGCTATCAAATTGGATCCCGTTGTCGGTTAAATGATCGTTAGGATTCCAAATCGACATATAATATTCCTGGCAATGAAATTGATTACTCGCTTCGTCGTGATTGTGGTTAGTTGCATGACCTCTTCCCACTTCGTAAAGTAACCCACAGACGCGATTGCATACTTTACTCCGCCTTTAGCGATTGGGAGGTTCCCAATTATGTCAATTACCCATGGGATAAATGGCCACGGGCCCACCATCGAGGTGAGTTGACCGGGCGGAGCTCTGGGAATCCTTGCAAATTTCTAGCACTTATCACAACGTCGTGAATAATCGGTTGCATCTTTTTTATGGTAGGCCAAAAGAAATCGTACCGTATTATCTTCTTTTCCAGCATATGTCCTCCGATGTGATCACCACAATCTCCCTAATGTACTTCCCTTAATACACGCTTGACGTCATCATGAGCTATGCACCAGAGTAAAGGTACCGAGAACCACCGTCAATGAAGCACGTCGCGCTACATAATATACCATGATGCTTTGCAGACAAGTGCATGTCTTTGATCTCTCTAGAAGGATTTCATGCTGTAAGAAATTCTTTATATGGGTCATCCCAGATTCTCTTTCAGGTTCAGCCTCCAAGTCTTGGTCGACTTTTATCTGATCAATGCTTGAGATTTCGAGTGTCTCAACCAGGACCATTTCTGTGTCTTCTTACTTGTCAGAACTGGTTAACTTGGCAAGTATGTTGACCTTCATATTTTCTGCTCATGAAATATAGGAAATGTTATAATTTTCCAACCTGTCTATAAATTCCTTGATCCGTTCAAGGTAGGCTTCAAGTCGTGGCCCCTTCGTCTGAAACTCCTTCTAAACCTGAAACACAATGATCTGAGTGTCATAATAGATTTCCAATCCTAATTCCCTTGCGAGTTTCTACCCTACAATCAGGGCTTCGTACTCAGAATTATGGCGAGAAAATTTAGTTATAAGGCATAATAAATTGACCGTCCCTTAGGAGTTACCAGTAAAACTTCGACGCCAGACCATCGATAGTTACGAGCACCATCTGTGTATAGCTTCCAGGTGCCTGATTTTGACTTAGATTCCGAGGGGCCAGCTTCCTCATCCAATACATGTTCCTTAGGGATGCTAAATTCGACTATAAAATCTGCCAATGCTTGGCCCAGATAGATTTCCTTGGAAGGAAAGTAAGGTCAAATTGGCTTAGTTCAATGTTCCATGTGAGCAATCTTCCAGGCGCCTCAGGTCGTTGAAGGACCTGTCGTAGCGGCTGGTCAGTGTATATCGCGATTGGATAAGCCTGGAAGTAATGGTAGAGCTTCATCGAAGCGGTTAGTAGGCTGTAAGCAAGCTTCTAAATCTTTGGGTAGTTTCGTTCAGCAGCTGCCAACTTCTTACTTACATAATACACCAGTCTTGGTACTTTACCCTCTTTACGAATAAGAGCTGAGCTGATTGCGTGCGACAATACCGCCAAGTATACGAACAGGTCTTCACGATCTAAAAGGTTGGACAATATTAGTGGTCTCTCCAAATGGTAGCAAGTTCTGAAAGGCTTCAATGCATTTCAGGGTCCACTCGAAGTTACGCTTTCCTCGCTTTATTAAGTCGAAGAAGAGTATGCACTTGGCAGTGGCCCTGAAAATAAATCTACTCAATGTTGTCACCTTCCCCGCTAAACTCTGCATATATTTTATTCTTCGTGGTTCGTGGATATTCCTTATCGCTATAATTTGGTCTAGATTAATCTCAATTACGTGAGAGATGACGATGAAACCCAAAAACTTTCCTGACGCAACACCGAAGGAGCATTTCAAAGGGTTGAGTTTCATCCCGTAATTATGGAGGATATTGAACATTTCTGCCAAGTTTGAGATGTGACCAGCCGACTACTTGGACTTCACAGGCATGTCGTCCATGTATACTTCCATGGAATTTCCAATTTGGTTATGAAATATTCGATTCACTAAGCATTGGTATGTTGCCCCGGCGTTTTTCAACCCGAAAGGCATTACTATATAACAGACTAACAGTATAGCCCAAGATCCATGATAAACTGGTATGCTCCTGGTCCGGCGCATGCATTGGAATTTGGTTATATCCCGTGTATGCATCCATAAATGAAATAAGTTCACGTTCGGTCGTTGAATCTACCAGCTGGTCGATCCTTGGAAGTGGAAAGCTGTCTTTTGGGCAGGCTTTGTTCAAGTCTGAAAAGTTAATGCATGCTCGCCACTTTCCATTGGTTTTTTTGACGAGAAATGGGTTCGATATCCCGTTAGGACAGGTGACATCTTGAATAAAGCCATTGATTTCCAGCTTTTCAGCTTCCTCTTTTAAAGTCGCAGACCTCTCCGCGTCAAGCATAGACATATTCTGTTTGACTGGGACACTCTTCGGGTTGATGTTCAGCGAGTGGCTCAAAATCGATAGAGAAATCCCACACATGTCAATATGGGTCCATGCAAATACGTCCAAATTGGCTCATAGGAAGTATGTCAATTCCCCTGTCCGGAGGGAGTCTAAATGAGCTTCGATTTTGAAGACCTTGGTCTGGCCCTCGTCGTCAATCAAAATGTCTACGTTTGTCTCGTTAGGTGTCTCTCTTTTACATCCCGGTTCCTCATCCTCTTTGGGATCAATATCCTCGGACTGATGATCGGGTGACTTTGGATGGTATGCTTCCTTGATTTTATTTCTTGATGCCTCCCTAGTGGGAGAGGAGATATATTTTTGCCCTACATCATCTCTGTTGCAGATCATCCTTCACTCCGCTAAATAGCAAGCTCTTCTCATTACTTGTTCTCCATGAATCATTCCCACTCCAGCTTCGGTTGAGAATTTTAGCAGTAGACACCAGGGTGCGATGCAAGCTCTAAACTCTACCAGACCTGGTCGTCCCAAAAATGCATTATAAAGGGAGTCTATATTCATCACAACAAATGGGAGAATATGTAACCTCCTACAGTCTCCCTCGCCAAGTTCCACTGGAAATTCAAGTACTCCTACCAGCAAGTACTCCTACTAGTGTAGTCGTCGAACTGTAAAAACCACGTATCCACCCAGTGCTGGGGTTTAGATATCTAGCTTCTAACTTCATCTGGTCAAAAGTTTTTTGGGATATTGACGGAAATTCCACAGTCGACCAGGATCTTCTGTAACCATCGCGGGGGCAGTCACAGCTGATATCACCAAAGGATCTATGCTCAGGGTTTCCACTCCCAAGCTTTCTCGATCGTGGAATACAATGTCGCCCATCATTGTTTTAAGCTTTTAATTGGTGTAGCATCCTCAGGAACACTATACTGCCGGACATCAAGATGCTTTACAGTGTTGATATATTGTTCCATGGTTCTGGTACTGAAACCTGTCGGGTGAGGCCGTCCAACAGTGATGTTGATGACTACTCCATTTCCCTTTTGCTGAGTCGTGGCTCTACGAGCTTCCTGAAACACCCCACCTCCATTAAGGTCACTCACAAAGGGGATGCCTTAACTTCGGTGGAGGTTTATAAGTAAAAGTCACAGATAAAACACAAGACAGATATATAAACACATATATATAAGCAGCGGAAAACAAACGGACTTTTATTTCATAAATACGTGTTCATACAAAACATTTCCATAATTGTCTCATAATAACTTCCAAAACATTACATCATCATTTTTGTTTTGATTATTAAATAAAGAAGCAAAAAACATAATAAAAGCTGCATAAATCCCCATAGAACATGTCCAAAAGCCATATCCAAGGAAAGAGAGTCCAAACCATACATCTACTATCTTGAAGCTTGCAAAGAGTCTGACTAGGTTGGGTTGTTTCCTCCCTTTGGACGGGGGGGACCGGAAGAAAAGAAGACGAAAGAAAAACAGGGTCAGACATAAAGCCTGGTAAGTCTAGTGACTCTTCAGTATGATAATAAGAAAAAGGGCATGATAGGCATAAACTGGAAATAGGAAAGTATCATAACTAAGATAAAGCAGTTTGAACAGAATATACTATCACACCCCACACTATATCTCTGCACCTACTTGCATTGCCTCAACTGGCACCCCATGATCGGGGTGAAGTGATCCCCCTTTTCTAGATATCGGCTCCTACTCGCAAAATCATCAGTGTCATACGGCCCCCAATGATTGTAGACACCTATGCTGGTCCCACCATGGGGTGTATCAAGACCCATGGTGGCGGCACGACACAATCCTAGAATGCATAGGTTATACTACTGGTGCTCAGTGCCCTGTTTGTCTGCTCCGAAGTGTGTGCACGCCCACACTCCGTTAGAACCCACACTGTTGCACCAACCGCCGTCGCTTTTGACCGCTTCAGCCCAGTAATCGTGCCCTACCCTGCCTAGTTTCAGGGTACCATGATACCTAATTGGGTTACTGCTGAAATGGTCCCCGTTACTTGGGTTTTCTAGTCAAACATGTTAAGTGGTTAAGTGTCTGTATTTACCTAACCCCACCCATCAGTTTAATTAACATGTTGAATTGGTTAAGTTTTTTAGTTAACTTAACCCTACCATCCTGACTTTCTGTCCTTAACTTTAATTAGTTAAAGCACCGACCACTCACATTAAACAGATATTGCTACGGTTACTGGATGTGCCGGTCGGTTTCGGGCAGATTTACACCGTAACTCAGTCTAACCTCGGGTCCTTATTGGGCTTAATGCTTAACCTCTCACATTGGATAGGTATTGTTGTGACTACTGGACAGCCGGGCGGGTCCGGGCAGGTTTACATCACAACTCAATCCAACCTCGGGTTAAGCACACTCGTATTTTCTAAATTTACATATTTGTCTCTATTACTTATTATATGTAAATTTGTTAACAATTGAAATGTTATGGCCCAATTTCCAAGTTCGTCATTTTTTGTATAAGGATTTATACCATTTAAATGCCATCAAAATATGTCAAGTTTCCTATAATTACCAATTTTTCCCAACGTTACCCCGTCTAATAATTAGGCTAACAATCTTAGCCTATTTTTTCGTCTGCATGATTTTTAACATATAATATTATGCTAAAAACTTAGCCTAATTTAGTGTACACAAAATTGGCATTCATTAACATAAACATGACGTAGGTGTAAACTTGGCATTTTCAGCATAGTCAATATGAACATCATAGGTGTGAATTTGCAATGTAGACAACATGAATATCATAGGTGTGAACTTGCAACGTAGACAACATGAATATCATAGGTGTGAACTTGCAATGTAGACTAAATCATGGGTTTCTACTTGTTATGTTAACTTGCATTGAAAAGGTAAATCTAACTAAACAGGAATCACATGAATTAGCATATGATTTAGACAACATAAGCCTAAACATGTTTAGATCTAGGCATAACATCGAACATCACTAGCATATGACAAGAGTATGACATGTCCATAAAGTATGTATAATTTTATCACATGTGTGAACTAGATCCAATCATGTTTACTACTATAACATGAAACTTGTATTAAAATGGATCTTGGCATGGATCCAAATATGAACTTGCAACTTTTGTATAAACATATGAGGATGTATATGAACTTAATCATTTAGGCATAGAAGTTCTATTGTACAGCATATAACTTGTCATAATTACCTAAACATATAGGTGTAGATATGAACCAAATAACTTGTATGTGAATTTGAATAGATCCAACATCAACTAGATTAATCCACAAACATTCTAATGGATCCAACATCAAGCCAATTATACTACAAACATCCCAATACCATTCACAACACAATCATCACAACACATAGATATGAATTAACATCGTCGATATACAATAGCACAATTCTATTTCCATTTTACATCGAATCAAATCTTAATTTTATTCCCATCGGAAAAATCACTATGCTTACAACAAACGAAGAACTTGAATTCTGGATTCTGAATTTGCAATGCTTTCCTTTGGGTAGATAAACGTTGTTTGAATCTTGTTTTTACTTTAGTTTTTCTCGTCTCTAATCTTTCTTCAAGTGGAGGCTACTCTTGGCTTCCTTCCAGCAGCATGACGGCTCTAGCTCTATTTTATTTGTGTGAATTTAGGTTGAGACTAAGGTTGTTTATATAGAATTTCAAACTAACTAGAGCCGTCGATGAAGCTAGAGTTAATCAAGGCCATCCGTCTCAAAAGAAGCCCATCAGAAAGTGACAAATCAGCCCTAGTGACACAGCCAAGCCCCAGAAACCGAGCCAGGACCAGACCAAGCAGGTCAGGTCGACCTGTAGGTCGACCCCCAGGTCGACTACATAGTCGACCTGGGTACCCAGGTCGACTCCCAGGTCGACTACATAGTCTATCTGGGTCCTGGGTGGGAAAATTCCCGCCCAGCCTAGTTCTGGTCCAGTTTTGAATTTCGAATTTGTTTTGGGGCTGTTTGAATTTTAAATCGAATTCTGAAACTTCTAGAGGTCATAACTCCTTCATACGGAGTCCGATTTACGCAAAATCGGACTCTATCTCAAGCAGAATTCCGAGACGAACGCAATGGCGTAACCCGTTTCCCTTAATTATATCATTTGGAATCAATTATACTTTAATTTGTTAATTTATCGTTATCAGAAAATTTGGGGTGTACATTCTCCCCTCCTTAAAGGATTTCGGTCCCGAAATCTTCAAGTTTAGAAGAACGGATATCCTAACATCCAATCGTCCATCTACTCAACCAACAAACACAGGCGTCCATTGTCCTTAAAATACTTCTAATGCTTCATGATCATATGCATAGTGTGTGTATATGTCCTTATCTAATGCAAAAATTAGGCGGTCTACTGATTCAGTTGACCTCCTTAATGCGAATCATGTAAGTGTCATGAATCCATTATGTATGCAAAAAAATTCCCTACTCATAATTCTTTATGAATGCGCAACCATTCATACAATGCGACATCCATATGACAACATATCAAGTTTCAACCACATACAAATATGAATACATATATGCATATGCAATATGAAGTGACTGAGCCAATCTAAAACCTAGGTTGTGTGTGTATATGCATCCATGAGCAACCACTAGCAACCACTTGCAGCCGTAAACCATAACATGTTTCAATTACACGTTTACATCCAAAGGGGTTTCTACCTAAGGATAAAGGATAATATCGAGGAGATATACCTAAAAAGATAGATACAAGCACAACTTAAGGAAAAAAGAGAAATTAAAGATGTACCCTAAAAAAGAAAAGGGTAGGACGTGCGTATTCTGTCCTCAGTTTCCCAAGTCGCGTCTTCCTCGGCGTCGCTCCACTGAACTTTGACAAGCTTGACTACGCGGTTGCGTAGCTTTTTCACTTCGGTTCCTAAGATGTGGATTGGAACTCTCCTCACTGTTGCTTCGCGTTCCACTTCGGCTTCTTCTAGAATGCTTGGATGCACCACTTCCGCAGATTCATGTAAACATTTCCGAAGATGAGAAACGTGAAAGAAATTGTGAATTCCATCCCACTTTTCGGGTAGCTCTACTTTACAAGCCATCTCCCCAATCTTCTCAATGATAGGGAACGGTCCTACAAACCTTGGTGCTAGCTTTCCTGCGGATCCAAAGCGAACGATGTTCCTTAAAGGATATACCTTAAGGAAAACACTATCCCCAACCTCAACCTCAAACTCAAGGTCGGTCCTTCTTTTGTCTGCTTAGGATTTCTGTCTATCTTGGGCAGTCTTCATTCTCCTTCGTATCAAGTCCACTTTTTCTGAAGTCTCTCTAATCATGTCTGGCCCAAGTATAAGCTTGTCTGTCGACTTCCACCAACAAGTTGGTGATCGGCACGGTCTTCCATACAAAGCTTCGAAGGGCGCCATGCCGATAGTGGCTTGGTAGCTGTTGTTGTAGGCGAATTCCACTAAAGGAAGATGATCCTCCCATGTCCCTCCAAAGTCAAGAACGCACAGTCTCAGAAGATCTTCTAATATTATGTTCACCCTTTCTGTCTGACCATCAGTTTGGGGGTAATAGGCCGTGCTCAACCATAACTTGTGTCTATAGCTTCTTGCAGACTCCGCCAAAGTTCGCTTGTAAAGATAAGATCTCGATCACTCACTATGCTGGAGGGTATTCCATGGAGTCGAACTATTTCCTTGAGATAAAGAGAAGCTAGAGACGAGGCAGTCCTACTCTTGATGGGTATAAAGTGGGCACTTTTTGTGAGCCTGTCCACTATTTCCCAAATGCAAGTATTGCCCCTTCTTGACCTAGGCAGCCCATCAATGAAGTCTATTGAAATGCTATCCCACTTCCATTGCGGGACTTCTAGAGGATGAAGCAGTCCTCCAGGCTTCTTTTATTCCGCCTTGACCTGTTGGCATATCACGCACTTAGAAACGAAATCTGCCACATCCTTTTTCATGCCGCTCCAAAAGAAAAATCTCTTTACGTCCTTGTACATCTTGTCTTCACCTGGGTGTATTGTCATCTTGGAATGATGTGCTTCCTCGATAACCATCTTTACTAAATCCCTTGCTTGTGCGACGCATAGTCTTCCATCTCGCCTCAGCCAACCCTTATCATCAATGGAGTACCTATTGAGGTGACTGGAAGTTTCACCCCTAATTAGTTTATCAATCACATCCACAAGCTGAGGGTCTTCACGTTGTGCGGCCCCTATTGAGTCTAAAGGAGTGGGCCGTGCTTCTAGTGATGCCAACAAACCAGGTACAAAATCAAAGGAGGGCCTAAAGTCAAAACTGGCTATATACTCCAAACTTTGCCTTTCTACAAAGAGAGGGCTTAAGGCCAGCTTCTTTCTACTCAAGACATCTACTACTACGTTGCCCTTTCCAGGAGTATAGGAAATCTCAAAGTCATACGAGGCAAAGAACTCCATCCACCTTTGCTGCCTCAAGTTAAGATCTTTCTGCGAGAAAAGATACTTCAACGATTTATGGTCAGTATATAATTCGAACTTCTCACCTAGGAGATAATGGCGCCAAGACTTAAGCGCAAAGACGATGGCGGCTAACTCAAGACCGTTGGTTGGGTAGTTCTTTTCATGAATTTTCAATTGTCTTCCACCATAAGCTACTACCTTCCCTTCTTGCATTAGGACAGCGCCTAGTCCCATTCTGCATGCATCTGTGTATACTGTGAACATTTTGCTTCCATCTGGCAATGTAAGAACTGGGGCTGTTTTGAGAGCCCTTTTCAAGCGTTGGAAAGCAATATCACAATCCAAATCCCGGACGAACATTAAATTCTTCTTTGTTAGCCTTGTGAGTGGGGCTGAGATTTTCGTGAAATCTCTAATGAACTTTCAGTAAAAACCGGCTAGCCCAAGAAAGCTTCGGACTTCGGTTGCATTTCTTGGTGTCTTCCAATCTTGCACTGCCACCACTTTCACGGGGTCCATAGCTAACCCTTCTGTCGACACTATATGTCCAAGAAACCTTACTTCTTCTCTCCAAAAGTGACACTTGGCGAATTTGGCTTTTAGCTGATGAACTCGAAGAGTTTCCATGATCTCCTTCAGATGCTGAGCATGTTCTTCCTCATTCTTTGAGAAGATCACAATATTGTCTACGAAGACAACCACAAACTTGTTGAGGAATTCTCTGAACACCCTGCTCATTAGGTCTACGAAATAAGCGGGTGCGTTTGTCAAGCCGAAAGGCATGATAAGCTACTCAAAGAATCCATCTGGGGTTCTGAACGTCGTTTTATCAATGCTATCTTCAGCTACCCTTAGCTGATGGAACCCAGTAGCCAAATCAAGTTGGGAGAAGACCGACGCACCTACAAGCTGATCAAACAAATCGTCTATTCGGGGAAGCGGGTGTCTATTCTTCTTAGTCAGCTTGTTTAGCTCCCTATAGTCCACACAAAGACGTAGTGAACCATCTGCTTTGGTGGCGAACACCACTGGAGCACCCCATTCCGAGATACTCCGCCTTATAAACCCCTTCTCGAGAAGCTCCTTAACTTGCTTACTGAGCTCCTTTCTCTCCTTTGGAGCCATGTGTCTGACAGGTAAAGCTACGGGCTTTGCATTATCAACAAGATATATGCGGAAGTCTATTTCCCGCCTCGGAGGTAAGCCCTTTACCTCTTCAAAGACATCTGGATATTCCCGGACCACTCTAACCGACTGCAAATTCTCAACAGAAGCATCAAGCGACTCTAGATAACTAAGCATAACAGCATTCAAGGGATTACAAGAAATTTCTAGAGTGTTACCGAGCCGAGTCAAGAGTCTAACCACTCTTTTCTCACAATCAAGAACGGCACCATTACTGGATAACCAGTCTATGCCTAAGATCAGTCCATATCCCGAGAAGCCCAAAACAAAGGCACTACATCTAAACTCAACACTTAGAATAGAGATTTTCAGATCCACACAAACCATTGACAAATAAGCTGAGCCCCCAATTGGATTTGAAACAGCCAAGGGATCTTCTATCATACTAGTGTCTAGGTGCAGAGATTCTACTAAAGCAGATGAAATAAAGGAGTGCGACGCACCGGAATCAAAGAGAGTGCGAACTGGATGATCATAGAGCTAAACTAAGCTTTCTACAGAAATATTTCTACCTTGTTCCCGCGGAGGTGCCACCAATGTGTGAACCTGTCCCCCTGAAGTGGATCCAGTTCTCTGTCCCTGCCCCTACTTCTTTGGGAAGTCCTTAGCCATGTGTCCAGTCTCGCCGCAATGGAAACAACCACCATTCGTCTTGGCCTTCTTCTTTCTGCAGTCTTTCACTATATGTCCAACAATGCCACAGAAATTACACTTTCTTTTTTCATGGGGTTTGTTGTTCTTCCCGCCTTTCTTTGAATCAACCTTCTTGTTCTGTGACCGTTCCCCCTTCTTGTCTTGAGGCACTTCTGCTTTTGCCTCTTTCTTGCCTTTATCTTCCTCGTGTAGCAGCGCCATGTCCACCAAGCTTTCATAAATCGCTCCCATGTGTATATGGGTCATAGCAAGGCTGTGTAAAGGCTCATTCAAACCTTTGACGAAGCGAAGGGCCTTCTTGTGTTGGGTGTTTACTAAATCCAGCCCAAATCTAGCCAGCTGATTAAACTGATTGACGTACTCCCTGATCATCATACTCCCTTGTTTAAGAGTTAGGAACTTCTCCATCTGCAGGCTTCTTTCAGCTTGGGAGAGGAATTTCATCTCAAACCTCATCCTGAAATCTTCCCAAGTTTCTACTGGCCTCTCAGCATGGGTAACTTCCCACCAATAGGAAGCTTCATCTTTAAGCAACCACACTGCTAGCTGTATCTTTTGCCTATCGTCAACTTCGAAGATGACAAACAAATCTCCGGTCTCCTTCAGCCAGTTCCTTGCTACCACAAAGGAATCAGTTCCATAAAAGTCCTTTCCACCCATAGCCTTGAAGTCTCTACACATCTTAGCGAAAGTATTTCCACGAGGAGGAGGAGGAACAACTGCCACAGTAGGAGGAGGAATGTCTGTTGGGCCTGCACCATTGGCCCTAGCCTCTAGGCACCTTTGGAACCAGCCAGGTATCGGTACTCCTTCTGGAAGGTTAAGATCTCCAGACATGCTGAAACAAAAAGGAAAGTATTCAAGACAAAAGGATAGAGAGATAGTGCATATGGCTTTGGGGAATTATGCCTTTTAAAAACAATGCTTTCCCTTGAAAAAATATGCTTCTTTAAACTTCTCTTTTGAAAATAGTTTCAAAAACCTTTATCTAATCTGGTAAATCTATGCTCTGATACCAAGTGAAACACCCCACCTCCATTGAGGTCACTCACAAAGGGAATGCCTTAACTTCGGTGGAGGTTAATAAGTAAAAGTCACAGAAAAAACACAAGACAGATATATAAACACATATGTATAAGCAGCGGAAAACAAACGGACTTTTATTTCATAAATACGTGTTCATACAAAACATTTCCATAATTGTCTCATAATAACTTCCAAAACATTACATCATCATTTATGTCTTGATTATTAAATAAAGAAGCATAAAACATAATAAAAGCTGCATAAATCCCCATACAACGTGTCCAAAAGCCATATCCAAGGAAAGAGAGTCCAAACCATACATCTACTATCTTGAAGCTTGCAAAGAGTCTGACTAAGCTGGGTTGTTTCCTCCCTGTGGACCTGGGGAGGAACGGAAGAAAAGAAGACGAAAGAAAAACAGGGTCAGACATAAAGCCTAGTAAGACTCTTTAGTATGAGAATAAGAAAAAGGGCATGATAGGCATAAACTGGAAATAGGAAAGTATCATAACTAAGATAAAGCAGTTTGAACAGAATATATTATCGCACCCCACACTATATCTCTGCACCTACTTGCATTTCCTCAACTGGGACCCCATGATCGGGGTGAAATGATCCCCTTTTCTAGAGATCGGCTCCTACTCGCAAAATCATAAGTGTCATACGGCCCCCAATGATTGTAGACACCTATGTTGGTCCCACCATGGGGTGTATCAAGACCATGGTGGCGGCCCGACACAATCGTAGAATGCATAGGTTATACTACTGGTGCTCAGTGCCCTGTTTGTCTGCTTCGAAGTGTGTGCACGCCCGCACTCTGTTAGAACCCACACTGTTGCACCAACCGTCGTCGCTTTTGTCCGCTTACAATCAGCCCAGTAATCGTGCCCCACCCTGCCTAGTTTCAGGGTACCATGATACCTAATTGGGTTACTGCTGAAATGGGTCCCCGTTACTAGGGTTTTCTAGTCAAACATGTTAAGTGGTTAAGTATCTGTATTTACCTAACCCCACCCATCAGTTCAATTAACATGTTGAATTGGTTAAGTGTTTTAGTTAACTTAACCCTACCATCCTGACTTGTCTATCCTTAATTTAATTAGTTAAAGCAACGACCACTCACATTAGACATATATTGCTACGGTTATTGGATATGCCGGTCGGTTCCGGGCAGATTTACACCGTAACTCAGTCTAACCTCGGGTCCTTATTGGGCTCAATGCTTAACCTCTCACATTGGATAGGAATTGTTGTGACTATTGGACAGCCGGGCGGGTCCGGGTAGGTTTACATCACAACTCAATCCAACCTCGGGTTAAGCACACTCGTATTTTCTAAATTTACATATTTGCCTCTATTACATGTTATATGTAAATTTGTTAACAATTGAAATGTCATGGCCCACTTTCCAAGTTCATCATTTTGGTATAAGGATTTATACCATTTAAATGCCACCAAATTATGTCAAGTTTCCTATAATTACCAAATTTTCCCAACGTTACCCCATCTAATAATTAGGCTAACAATCTTAGCCTATTTTTTCGTCCGCATGATTTTTAACATGTAATATTAGGCTAAAAACTTAGCCTAATTTAGCGTACACAAAATTGGTATTCATTGATATAAACATGACATAGGTGTAAACTTGGCATTTTCAGCATAGTCAATATGAACATCATAGGTGTGAACTTGCAACGTAGACAACATGAATATCATAGGTGTGAACTTGCAACGTAGACTAAATCAACATACATATATGTGAATTTTGCAACATAGATTACATCATGGGTTTCTACTTGTCATGTGAACTTGCATTGAAAAGGGAAATCTAACTAAACAGGTGTCACATGAATTAGCATATGATTTAGACAACATAAGCCTAAACATGTTTAGATCAAGGCATAACATCGAACATCACTAGTATATGACAAGAGTATGACATGTCCATAAAGTATGTATAATTTTATCACATGTGTGAACTAGATCCAATCATGTTTACTACTATAACATGAAACTTGTATTAAAATGGATCTTGGCATGGATCCAAATATGAACTTGCAACTTTTGTATAAACATATGAGGATGTATATGAACTTAATCATTTAGGCATAGAAGTTCTATTGTACAGCATATAACTTGTCATAATTACCTAAACATATAGGTGTAGATATGAACCAAATAACTTGTATGTGAATTTGAATAGATCCAACATCAACTAGATTAATCCACAAACATTCTAATGGATCCAACATCAAGCCAATTATACTACAAACATCCCTGTACCATTCACAACACAATCATTACAACACATAGATATGAATTAACATCGTCGATATACAATAGCACAATTCCATTTCCATTTTACATCGAATCAAATCTTAATTTTATTCCCATCAGGAAAATCACTATACTTACAACAAACGAAGAAATTGAATTCTGGATTCTGAGTTCTGAATTTGCAATGCTTTCCTTTGGGTAGATAAACATTGTTTGAATCTTGTTTTTACTTTAGTTTTGCTCGTCTCTAATCTTTCTTCAAGTGGAGGCTACTCTTGGCTTCCTTCCAGCGGCATGACGGCTCTAGCTCTATTTTATTTGTGTGAATTTAGGTTGAGACTAAGGTTGTTTATATAGAATTTCAAACTAATTAGACCTGTCGATGAAGTTAGAGTTAATCAAGGCCATCCATCTCAAGAGAAGGCAATCAAAAAGTGACAAATCAGCCCTAGTGACATAGCCAAGCCCCAGAAACCGAGCCAGGACCAGACCAAGCAGGTCAGGTCGACCAAGCAGGTCGACCTGTAGGTCGACCCCCAAGTCGACTACATAGTCGACCTGGGTACCCAGGTCGACTACATAGTCGACCCCCAGGTCGACTACATAGTCAACCTGGGTCCTGGGCGGGAAAATTCCCGCCCAGCCCAGTTCTGGTCCAGTTTTGAACTTCGAATTTGTTTTTGGGCTGTTTGAATTTTAAATCGAATTCTGAAACTTCCGGAGGTCATAACTCCTTCATACGGAGTCCGATTTACGTAAACTCAGACTCTATCTCAAGCAGAATTCCAAGACGAACGCAATGGCATAACCCCTTTCCCTTAATTCTATCATTTAGAATTAATTATATTTTAATTTTTTAATTTATCGTTATCAGAAAATTCGGGGTGTTACACTTCCTGTCCATGATTCAGAGCAGGACCTCTTTGCCCCCTGTCCCTCGGGGCAACTTTATACTCATCAAGCTTTCCTTCTCGCAGTAGCCTTTCTGTCACATCTCTCATTATCGGCATTCGTTCTTTGAATGACCATAGGTTTCATGAAATAGGCAAAACTTTAGTTTCGCTTTACTTTTCTGTTGAATCTCTAAGAGGAGGTTTCTTCTACTGCATCACATTACGAGTATCTAGATAAATGTTCTCTAGGGTATCATACAACGACGTTTAATTTTCTAAGGAATAGAACTGGGGTCGTTTTTTGGAATCACCGTTCTTACTTCTATTCCTTTTTAATTGTCACTTTTACCCTAGGAAGCATTTTTTTTCATTCTGATTGCCAACATTGACTTCAACCTTACCAGACCTATCACCAGACTGCTTTATGGCGACATTGCTTTGGATTTCTTTCCTTACAACTTCGTTGGACCTTCTCTTGTGATTTAAGTATACCACTTCTTGTCGCAAGCATATATTTGCTTTGCTTACGAAATAATTCAATGGATGCAGGAGGTTTTCCGACCAAGTATCACCCAAATTCAGTATCTTTGTCTACCCCATCTATCATCGCAATCAGAATAGTCTCGGGGTTGGGATTGCATACCTCGGTGACAGTCATATGAAAACAGTCCACATATCCCCTGAGGGTTTCTCTAGGATCTTGTTTAACCACCGAAAGCTCTATGACACTCTTAGATTTCTTGGCATGTAGTTGGAATTGGTTCAGAATTTTTTTACTCAAATCCTTGAAGTTAGGAACCGACCGAGGTGGAAGCCTGGTAAACTACATCATAGTGACGTCCTCTAGATACATCGGAAAAGCCTTCCACATTATAGCATCGGGACCCGCTGTAGCATTAATATATCATGAGTAATGCATCTGATGATGTCACGGATCAGTCCTTCCTGAATAACGTTTCATCGTGGGTAGGTTGAATCACCTTGGAAATTGCACATCTGAGATACCGTCCGCGAAAGTTATATGGCTTTGATTTATACCCCAAACTTCATTGGTATAGCCTCGACTGTCATTCATTATTCGACGTACCATCGCTTCCACCTTTTCATTAGTCAATGCAAGCTCTAGTTCAATGCTTCTAGCTCTTCGAGATCCTTCTGCACCTGTATCAGGTAACATCACCTGAGCTTTTGTCTAGGCATAGCTTCCTTGCCCCTTATGATCCCGGTCAATCACAGGATGAGTAAGTTGGAGAAAGTTAGCTTGAGCGGTTGGGGTAGTGCTTTGGTTCCTAGGAAGAACGTGTGATCCACGCATCAGCAATAGTATGAGTTCTGCTAAACTAGGGTCATTAGTACCAAGACAGATTTCTACATCTTCTCGAGAATCCAATGAACCAAATCGGACCTGTCGAAGATTTTCAGGACTTTCATGAGGTCTTATCTGACATGGGCGCTGTTCATTTTCCTCAGAGGAAAATGAATCTTCTGCTATACGGCGATGGGTAGGAGATGGTGTTATCTATCTTCTAAACTCTTCCCATTGTGTAGTTATTATATCGATATTACCCTGCATCGCAGCATTATCCCATCTTTGGGCATCTAGGGATGCGTTGGTCTCTTCTAACCTGGCGAGTAAGCGTGCGAAGTCATCTGATGAAATGGGTGTTGAAGAAGGAGGTTGGTTGGCAATAGGATCAGTAGCTCCAGAAGTACCCTGACCGGGTCGGGCCGAACTCGAACCGAGTAAATTCAACCCGGGTTGGTTCGACCCGGGGGCTTGTGTTATTTCTTCGATTTGTAGTGTGTCCCGATGCTCATCGTTAACTTCATTTCTCCAGGAAGCTTGTTGATTCTTATCTTTTCTCGAAGCCATGATGACCTAACTTGTTGAAAATGTCGAAAGTGATGAAAACAAGGATTATTTCTTTGGACTTGGCATCCAAGCAGTAGACTAACAATCCCAAAAGTTGAGAATTCAATCTTCTCAGTGAAAACACCAAAATGTTAATCCGAAAATGGCTCTAACACCCAATTGATTATATTTAGAAGAGAACAATGAAAAAATATAAACTGAAAACAAGAAAAGGAAAGAAAACACAAAAGATTTAGAGTGGTTCAGCGTTAACGAACCTACGCCCAATTTATAATTCTTCAATTTAGTGGAGAATTACAAATACAAAGCTTTGAATCACTTAAACACTTGTTATACAATCGGTTTCCTCTCCAATATGTGAAAATATACTTGAAATAAGTGGAACCGGGTGTGGGTCGAAGGTTAATGGTGCAGTAAATGTGGAGTATTCAAAAATTTTGGTGTCCAAAGTCCCTCTCTTCATACACGGATCGGGTATATATAGGAAACAATGATGGTATTTCTAGGCGGGAACTTTTACATGACATGGAGGCCTCCCCAAATTTGCAGTTAGCGAGTGGAAAAAGAGTTTGTGGGGTTGATGATTCGCGGGTAATGGGAAACCTGGCATTTAATCCATTAAAAGAGGACGTAGTGGTGTTAATGGGGAGCGGTTCATGGTAGCAACATGAACGGGACCGGGTCGAGTTTATTCTGTTCAACCAAACCCCTCTTTCTAACATTCGACCTGGCGTCTACCTATAAAGTTTTCAGGCTATTGTGTTGACATTATTCGATCTGAAACTCCTTTGTTCCATTCAACGAGAACCACATCACTCCTTTTGATCAGATTTCTCCCTATTGACTAGCTATGATCCTTGCTTTCCAGCACACTTAATCAGGACTGTCTGGACTTTGGGTGGCCTAGTCACAAAGTAGGCCAACAATATGCTTACAGTTTCTAAGTCAATAAGGAAATTGTTAAATCACTGGATGATTTCAAGGGTATTTTTAGAAATGAAGGTCAATCCTTTCCTGGAAAGACCTGCAGATACTATTATATATATATATATATATATATATATATATATATGTGTGTGTGTGTGTGTGTGTGTGTGTGTACTTTGAATAAATAAATACATATATATACACACACTTTTATATAATAAAATCTTTTGAAAACTCATTTCCATAATAAAAAGTACGCCTCTCATACGTATAGTCTCCCCCTAATCGGGTAACCTAAGCTCTAATACCAAACGTAACAACCTACCAGGATGGGCCTAAATTCGAACCGTAAAAAAGCCATCGGAATTTAGAGTCATTCTAAGCAAGTCGTTGGTTTCAATAAGAAATAAATAATAGAGCCAAACTAAAAATGAAATCAGAATCTCATAACGGATAGGACAAAATATATTAACCAGAATAAATGACCCTTTCATAAAAAGCATAATACTGTTGGTTACATTAAGATTTCCCAATGTCATAAAAAGGTACATTAATATGCCATAAATATAGATAACTGTTAAACATGATAATAAACTAAGGTAAAATCTCCAATGCTAAGCTCCAGTCTTCATCACGTCATCAATCAAGCTTTCCCACCTACTAAAATTTGTTGTTAAGAGGAGGGATTGTCAAAAAAACAATGTCCTGGTAAATGAAAATCACAAGTTTAAAGGAACATGTTTCCTATACTTAGAAGTATAAGTTCGTCAGGTTATGCCTAGGAGAATTAAATACACAATTCAATGTAACATTAATTAGGCGGACTACCCTAAAGTCACTTAAGGCCTAACCTGTATACGTATGGGCAAATTTCTACTATTACTTAATATCCTTCGAGGCTAACTATTATTTGATCACTTAAGGCATTTAAATATTTATTTATGGGCGGATTCCTATGATCACTTAATACCCAATGGAAGACCCTAACTGCTTAAGACCTCATCTTCTAATCGTTAATGTTATTAAATACACTCTTAGTGTAATTCGAGAGATAGTAATCTACCGCTTAATACTAGATTAGGTAAACAATCATTGTCATTTGCAACCCCCTGGCGGGCCTTTGCGTTACTATCTAGATGTCATTACAGGTGAACTCCTAGCCACTTAATACTTCCCTTAAACATAAGGCCCCTCTGACATGTTCTTCAGGACTCTTATTTTCCCATCCCTGGGTATTCTCTCACATGGCCCATAGGTAAGAAGTAGATGCTCATACATCTATCATTTTAATAAGGACCATGTAATACCTCGTAAGTTTATAAGAGAAAGGAGGACCCAGTGACCACTTAAGACCTAATAAAGACAGGTCCCCAGGTTTTGGCCTAGTACTAAGGAGTGAATATTAGTAACAGACCTAGTCCTAACCACTTAATATGCAGACAAGGTAGGTCAGCTACATCTTCTTGAGGCAGACCTCCATCACACAAGTACCTATTACACTATATATCTCACATTAAACCGACTACTTGTAGCTACTGGAATTTTCGGTTTATTCTACGCAGACTTTTGTTATAAGTGAGCTTAACCTCGCATCTTTATGTATTTATTTTAATGCCCTATGACATTAGACCTCCCACATTAACCCGACTTCTTGTAGATGCAGAATATGCCACCCAGTTCTTGAGCAGCCTTCCACTACAAGTTGGGGCTAACTTTGTGTCACACATCATTAAAAGCCATTAAATACTCACACCCAGACAAATTTCCTATTGGGGACATTTAAAATTTTAATTCCTAATTAAACACATTTAATACACATTAATAATACATTAATTACGCTACAAATAGTAATAAATAGAATGTAGTCAAAGTGTGCATAAAAAACATCTTAAAATGTTGAAATGTCAATCTTAACCATAAGATTAAGGTTTACAAGTTTATTTCCTGGACTTCATAAACATAGCACAAACTGTTACATTCACATTCAAATCAAAATAGGTAAATAACACACATATACAAAATAACTTGTAACCTAGGTTAAAAAGATTACTTCAATAATAAAAGAAAGACAAAGTGTAATATACAAAATATATGTATAATCTCTTTTTGGTATTGTTTTACTTTTCATGTGATTTTATACAAAAACAAAGATTTTGGATACTTGTGTTTTAACACGTTCAAACCATTTATTTTATAAATAGATGCTTAAACCTATTTACAGCACCTAAACCTTATTTATATTTTGCACATATATGAGATTTACAATTTACAAGGAAGTAAATCAAACCATTATTAACCCGGTTCGGAACCTGAAAAGGAAAGTCGCAAGGAATAGACGCAACACGATCCCAGGACAAGCTGGAACTCAATAGGTAAGTTCAAAATGACGATGGATAACTGCACAAGAAAGTCAAAGAAGAATCCTCTAAGTCCATGGACCGGTACCAGTCCATGCCCTATGGACCGGTATTGATCCATAAGGACAATTAATATCGACTCAACATTTATATTGTGGTGGCTCTAAGCATCCAACAAGCCTATCGGCAAAGTATCAAGTCAACCGGATTAACTAGCTAAGATTGCTCGGCAGACCAATATGAAATGCATGTGTGATGAGACAACCGATCACTAAAGCGAGTCAAACGATGACTGATCAACAAGAGGACTTGTAAGGACAATGGAAAGCAAGTTGTGAAGTTTTGCATCTTGAAATTGTCTAAGTCAATGGACCGGCACCGGTCCATAGTCCATGGATCGGCACCGGTCTATGATGTTAAGTCATGTGGCAATGGGACTCTGGTTGTGGCTTCTTCATGTTATGTCAGGTCTGTGTGCAGCTAGGCTTAGTCCAATACCTCCAAGATCTCTATAAATACAACATGCTCTCAAACAGGAAAGAGGATCCAATCTTTGCCATACCGAAACACTGTCAAAGCTCTATCAAAGTAGATCTTCATCTCTAGCATCCATTACTCACCTTCAACTGCAAGACTTCATCTCTAGAGATAGCAAAACCTAAGTCATCTAGAGCAGTTATCGTGATTCTCTGAGAACTACTAGTACTTGTGATTTCCTGTTAGTCTCTACCACAAAGAATATTAAAATCATCTGTAATTCATTGTATTTAGCATGGCAAGGATCATAATAAAATATATTCAAAGTGGATGTAGGCCTTGTTAATGGCTGAACCGCTATAAAAATTGTGTCTCTCTTTTTAATTTTTGTTTCTTGCCTTTTCCATTTATTTTTATATGTTTTATACTGTTTCCCTATAAAGGGGTCGTGCTTTCGCTAAAATATGGGGTTGGTGTCATTTTTGACTTTAACATTTGGTTCTTTCACTGAGAATTCGAATTAAGGATCAGATCTGGACTATCGATTGTAGATCCTCATGACCTAGAAGGAAGATCTATTAAGATATGAAATGATTGTAAGTCGAATCTACAATTCATGTCGTGATAAGATCAGTTACAAGTTAGTTAGGCATATCTACTAATGAGGGCTATGAATATCTGATTTTAGCTACTATGAAAAGCTATAAAGATTCGTTCTGTTCCCAAAACAACAAAGATATTGTATCGTAAATATATTGCAAAAATCATGAAGAAGTTTGTGAGTAGGATTTGCAACTCAATTGGTTAAAAGACCATTTATGCTCCCAAATCAAATAAAAGGTCTTGCCTGGAGAAGAAGACACTTTCCAGAAAAATTGATGATAGACTGATAGAAAAATTCACATATGCACCTTAACAAGCATAAGAATACAACTTGGAAATTTAGTTAAGAAATACACTAAGCATATGGACTGGTACCGACCCATCTCTCATGGACCAGCATCGATTCATAAAAATCTACATAATGTCACATCCGACTTCACGAAATGGCCACATAGACCTTCGACATTGCTTCTGAAAAGAAAAAGTTCAGAAATCTTCTAAGTATAAGGACCGGTACCGATCCATCACCTATGGACTGGTATCGACCCATAAAAACAGGTGTAAGGACAATTTCAACTTCACGACTAGGTTCTGCCACATCATCACGTTGCTTCCTGAAGAAATTTCAGCAAAAATATTCTATCTTTATGGGTCGGTACTGATCCATAGATGACAGATGGGCACCGGTCCATCCAATTTGCTCCTATTGAACTACAACTCTCCGTGGCAATTTTCCTCTGCTCCAGCGTTCTTCCATTTCCTACAACATGTACAGTAGACTTTGAGGGCCAAGATGCGCCCCCAAAGAGAGGGAAACTGTATCACAACAAGTGCTACATGCCATGTGCAAAAGCAAGAAGGCAGGACTAGCATTCTAGATAAAAATCCAATAAATGGTCAAAATGCGCCAAAACAACGAAGGAGCCATAGGATTTCAGAGACCTTTGACTGAACCCACTCTGTTGATACCCAACAAAGAAGCAAAGCTGATAATATCAGTGGGTCAAGGAAAGGCAACAAAGCATATGAATTCTAGCTTTCACAATCAAACCTCTAGGATTGGACATCCCATCCTCTATCATACTGGCTTAGAGTTCTTCCACTTGCGAAGACACCCAAAGACCTCACCCAAGCTGGGGCATATTAAAAACCTCACCCCCATGAGGCGCTCGATATACACCGTGATGAGTCCGGCTTCAAGAAACACGACCGACACAAACTGGTCCCTACCTCGATCAAAGGCATATGGCGATCGATAAACATAAAGCGGATAAAAACCTCGCTCCTATGAGGCACACTCGATATACATCATGATGAGTCCGACCTCGAGAAACGCGACTGGCACAAGCTGGTTCTGACCTCAAACAAGTGGACTCGACGATCGATAAATATCAAGCGGATAAAAACCTCACTCCTATGAGGTGCTTTTGACATACATCGTGATGATTCTATCCTCGAGAAACGCGACCGGCACAACTTGGTCTCGGCCTCAAGCAAAGGCACACGACAATCAATAGACATCAGGTGGAAAAAATATCGCTTCTATGAGACGCTCTTGATATACATCATAATGAGTCCGGCATCGAAAAACGCGACCGATACAAGCTAGTCTTGACCTCGAACAAAGGCAAGCGACGATCGATAAACAACAGGCAGATAAAAACTCGCTTTTATGAGGCACTCTTGATATACATTATGGTGGGTTTGGCCTCGATAAACGCGACCGACACAAGCTTGTCTCGACCTCAAACAAAGGCACAATAAACATCAGGCGAATAAAAGCCTCGCTCCTATGAGGCGCATTTTATATACATCGTGATGAGTCCAACCTCGAGAAACGCGACTGGCACAAGTTGATCCCGATCTCGAACAAGGCACGCGACAATTGATAAACATCAAGCAGATAGAAACCTCACTTCTATCAGGCGCTCTTGATATACATCGTGATGAGTTCGGCCTCGAGAAATGCGATCAGCACAAATTGGTCCCGACCTCGAACAAAGGCACGCAACGATTAATAAACTTCAAGAAAATAAAAAACCTCGCTTCTATGAGGCGCTCGATAAACATCATGAAGAGTCTGGCCTTGGGAGACGTGACTGACGCAGGCTGGTCCTAACGCCAGAAAGAGGCACGTAACAATCAATAAAATTCAGTGGAAAGAGAAACTACTATACAAAGGCACCTGATCAAACATCAAATAAACCCAGCTCGGGTAAAATGATAATGGCGGATGATTGGTTGAAAACCCTCAAAAGTTAAGGCACAAGATGATCGATGAAATTGGGCAAAAAAATCCACTATTCGAGATCAGCATGTCCAAAAGAGAGATCGCGACTCCTGAGTAAGTGTCCTTTCCCTAAACAAGGGTAAGAACCAAGCTTCCGTAGATATGCCTCTAAAGATAGGCTGTCTCTCACACAAATTTGAGGGTGAGATTCCTTGACCATTGGAATCGAGCTTTTCTATCTAGGAGGAACTATCATTCACTGGAGTAAAGTTGAAGCCATTCAGCTAGCAAAATTGGAGTCGCCAAAAAACAAGCATCCTTACCGACAACTCCAAAAGGCTAATGTGACAGGCAAGCCCAACAGCATTCCTAACAAACAGGAATTCCTCCCCTTGAAGGCATGATTCCACAACCATAATGGTGCAAAGTTCGATTATCATGATGGCCCGTCTTCTCAGAATACTCAGATAAGCGGTGCCCGGAAGGTGATTACGAAACATAATGTAAATAAAAACCAATAGAGCAGTCGTAAACCATCGAAAACTAAGATGGAATACCCATAGTGATAACTTGAAACATGAGACTCCAAGAATGTTAACACACGAGCTGTGCGCAACACCCAATGTATATGGAGTTTAAGTTCATCCCAATCCGTGATAAATCATGGTGTGGAGGCTATGCCACCCATAATGAGCTCAAATGGCAAAAGGGTAAAACATACAATATGCTTACCCAGACATTGTGATGAATAGGAAGCCCAAAAGTAAAGGATAGCGTACTATAATAGAGTAGAATGCTGAAAAGTACGAAAGAAGAATTTCAAAAATTATTAGAGTACAGATTGTATAAAGTCGTACTACGAACAAAAGCAATCCTATTTCTGTATAGCGTCTCTTTACGATGTTACAATCAATCTAAAAGGTAGAGTCTGATAACTCACAACTCTAGCCAAAGAATGTATGGCAAGAAATGCTATAAAGATACAATAATACACTAGGAATTTGAAAACTCGATTTAAATGATGCAAAATCATACAACAGGCTCAATCATGATTTAGAAATTCGGAAATGACTACACAATATGGGTAGGAACAAATAAAGAAAATGAGAGATTCAACTCACTTCTTGCCTCCATGTCAGTTGAACTTGCATTTGAATAAAATTTGCGGCGTTCCTGCCTCCCAGATCAACCCAAATATTATCACTAATAGAGAAAAGTTATGATGTGCTCGAACCCATGCAGAATTCAAAGCCTTTTCAGCTTCACTTACCATTCTTGGGACCTTTCTAGTCTCCCTATTGGTCTTCTCATAGTCCATCCTTTTAACCTCCATTGTTAGTCCTATTTATCCAGTGATAACATCGTCACTTCCTAGTCATGTCGATGAATCATCCAAGTTCTACAATGTAGCGATCCGCTCTTAATAAGGCCGTAGCCTTAAATTAAAAGAGAGTGACGTTGCTAGCAAATATGACAGGAATAACAAATGACAGTGAAGGTAGTAAGAACAATGTTAAAATCGGTGAAACCAGAAGGTAGTATAGAAGGCATCAAATATTGAGATTGATATCATTAGAGAAGCAATCTGATCCATTAAATCGTCAACCTATTTTGATGAGAAAGAAGTTATTATGCTCATCCATAAAAGGAAAATCACCTACCGGTGAAGTATAAAAATGAGCCTTGACATTAATGAATAGATCTCGTAGCCGAATCAAATGTCTACGTGCTTCGAAAGTTTGAAATAGGAATGTCACTACATCCTTAAACCTGAAACCATGGATGAGTCATGGGACAATCCAAGGATTTGTGTATCCATCCAACCATTGGTTGAAACCAAGCTGCTAGAGCCATTGACAAGGACCATATTGCAATCAAACTCAAAATAAGGCGTTAGTGCCTTGGAAGGCTTCCTGACTCTAGTTAAATATAAATGGATTGTCAAATTGAATTCGATTTTGAAGTTAAGTCATGCCATTGACAAGGACCATATTACAGTCAAACTCAAAATCCTGAGAACAAAGCACTTTATACAGTAAGCCTCATGATTAAAGTGACCGAGTACATTTCATTTTAAAATAAATCAATGAACAGAAAATGCATGGAATTCAAGGAGGAAAAGACTTGTGTTTGCCAATTGAATTCTATGCATTGACCGAGGAATCCCACAAATATGGCCCATATTTATGAATAGTGCAATACATTCTTTCTTTTTCTTTTCTACTTTGTAGAACTTACCGGTTATCTGTTGAAAAGTCGGTAATAGATCTATTGCCATAAGTGGCTCGGAAAGCTTTCCCTTTCAGGATCATTGGATATAAAAGGCAATATTAAAAATGGAGATGAGTAACTATGCTCAGAAAAGCATATACACACACCGGTCCAAAGGAATTGCTAAACACCAACGCCAACCGAATATAACTTAGGATCAAGTATAACTATTCATATCGAGCCAAAACAAAATTCCATCCAAGAAGCATGGGTGAAAGGAATCAGCTCCAAAGCTTAAGAAGAAAATTAGCAGTTTCCTAAGAATTTCCTAAGGCGCATGACTCGGAATCGAGTCATGCCAATAATCTAGTTATGGGTTATTCTCTTGGTTTCATGCAACGTGTACCTCGAGCACATGATTTACTTGCTAGTTTAAGGCATCCTAAAATGTTCTAAACAAAGTCAATCCAATTCACGAAGCTTAAGAAAATGGTTAGCAATTCAAGACAACTCCTTGAAGCCAAGTCAATTTGAACAGCTAGGTCTACAAAGCGAATGACTTGAAGATGATTCATTCCAGAGCACATCATATTTTCAACAACATGTATTCTAGGGAGAAATGTTAACCTGGTTTTGAACTCGAAAAGGATAGTCACAAGGAATAGAAACAACGTGATTCCGGGACAAGCTGGAACTTGATAGGCAGGCTCAAAATGATGATGGATAGCTGCACAAGAAAGTTTCAAAGAAGAATCCGCTAAGTCCATGGACCGGTACAGGTCCATCCCCCATGGACGTGTACTGATCCATAGGGACAACGAATATCGACTCGACATTTATATTGTGGTGACTCTAAGCATACAACTCCTAGCCATAAAGTATCAAGTCAATCGGATCAGCCTAACAAAGATTGCTTGACAGACCGACAGGAAATGCACGTGCGATGAGACGATAGAACACCAAAGTAAGTCAAACGAAGATTGCTCAGCAAGAGGACTCATAAGGACTAAGGAATGCAAGTTATGAAGTTTGCATCTCGGAATTGTCTAAGTCCATGGACCGGCAACGGTCCATAGGTCATGGACCGGTACTGGTTCATGATGTTAATTCATGTGGAAATGGGACTCCGGGCGTGGCTTCTTCATGTTATATCAGACCTGTGTGCAGCTGGGCTTGGTCCAACATCTCATGATAAATACAGCATGCTCTTCATGTGGCAATGGGACTCCGGGCGTGGCTTCTTCATGTTATATCAAACATGGTCTGCAACTGGGCTTGGTCCACCATCTCATGATAAATACAGCATGCTCTCTAATAGAAAAGAGAATCCAATCTTTGCCACACCGAAATGATGCCGAAGCTCTATCAAAGTAGATCTTCATCTCTAGCATTCATTACTCACCTTAAACAGCAAGACATCATCTCCAGAGATAGAAAATCTATTTCATCTAGAGAGTTATCATAGTCCTCTGATAACTATTAGTACATGTGATTTCCTGTTAATCTCTACTAGGGATAATATTATAATCGTTTGTAATTCATTGTATTTGGCATGGCAAGGATCATAATAAAAGATATTCAAAGTGGATGTTGGCCTTGTCAATGGCTGAACCACTATAAAAATTGTGTCTCTCTCTTTACTTTCTGTTTCTTACCCTTTTCATTAATTTTTACATGTTCTATATTGATTTCCCCATAAAGGGGTGGTTGTTTCGCTGAAATCTGGGGTCATGCCATTTTTGGCATTAACATCCATTATCAAACTATACAAAACCCAAAAGTCCAAATTTTATTGCATTCATAATCAAAACCCAACATATATCAAAATAATTGACCATTTTCACAATTTATAAGGGATTTGGAGGATTTGTTTATATTTTGTTTTCATGTAAATCCAAACCCCATTAGGCATAAAATCCAAATCTACCTTATAAAATTTCCACTCACAACACAAGAAGAAGGATAAAGAAGATGTGTAGAATTAGTTTTTGGATTGTATCCTCACAATCACCATCTTCCAAACTCATTCTAAACCAATATATATAATTGTATAAGAATACAGCTAGAGTCTTATATACATAAAATTCCCAATTCAAGATTCTACTAATAAAACTAGATTAAATCATCCTAGACAAAATATTTTCACTTAGCAAATAAAAAAATGGCGGCCGAGTTTTTTGCTTCTTCGTCTCAACAAAATTCGCGAGTTTTCTTTTCGATTCCGTCCTCAGTTTCCCCGTTTTCGAATTTAGGGTTACAACTTACCTATGCGGATGTGCCCAGAGAGAAGACTCTTCATCCTATTTCTTCGATTTCGTCTAATTAGGGAAGGAAGTCATCTCGATATCCTGCAGAGAAAAACTGGAGATTCAATAGGGTTCGTAAGTGTTACCAGTGTGGAGAATTCAATCGTATGGCTAAAGATTGTAGAAACTTGGTTAGATGCTTCAAGTGTGAATGCTTGGGTCATCGTAAGACTGATTGTCCAGAAATCTACAGAGGCGGATCGACTTTCAATTTTCTGTAATTCAATTGTTCATAGTTTTATCACAAAATTATTTCTTTCTTGAGTATCTATAAATTGGTGAATTTGATTCAGAACAATAAGGGTGCAGACATGTTGTTAAGGTTGGTTTGGCATTTGGAAGAGATAGTGGATGGAATTCTTTGGCAAAAGAGAGAATATTGCGAATTAAACTAAGGTAATTTTCCTCCATTACCTCGTCCTTTAGATGGAAAAGAACACGCCCTTTCTTTCTACATAAACATTTTGAAAGTTAAGAGGGTTTTTGTTGAATTGTCTTATATAAATAAGCAAAAGGGTTTAAATCTGTTGGAGGAGATTATGCAGCACTTTGATGTCATTAACATTGCAGTGAATTGTGTGCCTGCATACACAAATCAACTGTTGCTAAGAGGGTTATTGCTGTGAAAAAAAGAGCAATAAGCTTTTTGGTGATTTTGTTTCAATTAATATTGTCAATAACACTGAAGGGAATAATGTGCCTGTATATGCAAATCAGTATATTGTGAAGGGGGTTGTTGATGTTGAAATAACAGGAAGTGTTCTGGTGGATTTAATTCAAATGATGTTGAATGGATGAGTAGCATGAATTGGTGTAAGGATAATCTACGATTTGACAGTATGCATTTTGACTGTATGCCGGTTGATCCTTGTGTTCAGGGTTATACTTCAGGTGTAATTTCCTTTGTTGGTGGAAGGATGTTGAATAAAAATGCGAGGGGTGTATTGATGACAGGAATTGATAGTATCGACTTTCAATACTGTGAAATGGAGGATGTTGTGTATATTCTCCAATTTTGGCAAAAATTGATTCGTAGGAGGAATCTGATGAGTGGATTATTGATGATGATATTTGTTTGAATAATAGTTTTGAAATATTGGATTTATATAGTAACAGTGAGGAAGCTGTAGAGAGGAGTAATGGTTTTTGGTCGTATGGTTTAAATAATGGAAACAAGTTATGTTTAGATTTGGGGAATAGTTCAAGGAAATTGAGTTTGTGTAGGAAAAAGTTAAAATAGATTCCTCATAAGGTTGTGGTTGTTGATAATAATGCGGATGGACATGATAGAGCGAATGGAGGTGATGATAATACGGTCTGTTGTATGAAAAAGAATGTTGGTTCAACTACTATAATGGCAGATAGTTTGAGAGAGTTGATTGTTGCAAAGGGTATTGAGAGGGTTCGGTCTTCATCAAGGATCAATGTTTCAAGGGGAAAAAGAGTGTCAGCAACTTGTTTATATTCTACGAGTAATAAAAACTTGGCACGCAAGATGGAAAATTGCATGGCAAAAGGAAATTATATGGGGCAGGGCCAGTGAGTATGGAAGTGATGTGTCAAACTTAGGTATGCGAGTATGCATTTAGGAGATGATAAAACTGGTAGGGAGAATGTAGAGAGAAAGTGGATAGTGTTGATCTGTATTGTAGATGTGGCAAAATTAGTAGAATCATCAGTCCTGGCCGACATTATAGGAGGCATAGTTGTATCTCATTACCACTCTTGCAAGGGAAAAAAGGTTTTAATGCATTTGGGTTATGGAAAAAATCTAGTGGTATATCCTTGGGGAATACTGTATTAGATAGTTGTATGCAACATTGTAGTGTATTTCAGTCAAGGATTAGGGAAAGGGTACTTCATGGTTTGATAGAAGCTGGTTTTACCAGTTTTGATATTGCTATAGACGACGGATTTATTTCTTTATTAGGGGTAAGATGTGTTTAGGCTACATTTCATTGTTGTCAAGGCCTAGTTATTCATTATCTCTGATTATCAGTGGGGTGATGGGGAGTATAGGTATATCTTTGATTGAGTTTAGAGATATAGTAAAGACGGATTCGAGATTAAATAGTTTGGAGGCTTTAGCTAATATAGTAAAGATATCTTCGCCTATTTTGTCTATAAGAGGTAGACGAAAGAGGAAGATTCTAGCTACTGGTCTTGTTCGTCGTAGTGCAAGGATTAGATATATTGCTTCATCATCAGATGGTAGGTTCCCTGATTCGAATGCTAACGGTAGCACTTCGAATTCAGGCTCACATATGATTTCTATTTATGGAAGCAGCTATACACCTTTTTCTTTAGGTAGCTTATCTGCTAGCCAGTTGTGTAGTTTAGTAGACGATACAACATTTATCTTCATAAATATTAGTTAGATATTTATTTCATTAGAAGTAGAGAATTAGAGAGGGTTAATACATTCAGATGTTAAAGCCAGTTAGTTGGAATATTATGGGTCTTAATGAACCAAAAAAATGTGATAGCGTTAGAACTTTTTCTAGGGATTACCATATAGATATTGCATTATTGCAAGGGACTAAAATAGAAAGCCCTAATTTAAGATTTTATATGAGGATAGGAGGGTCTCATTTCCATAACTGGGCTTGCCTACCTTCTACTGGTAGTTCTGGAGGATTCATGATTGGCTGGAGGGAAAATCAGTTTAAGCTTCTTCAAGAAATTCCTAAGAAGCATTCCCTTCATATATTATTATACTCCCTGGTAGATTTTAATGTCACTAGATTTTTGGGAGAGAGAACGCCTCATGAAGGAGATTTCTCTGATATGGAAGAATTCAATGATTTTGTTTTGGGCAATAATTTGACCGAGATACCATTAAATAATCGATCGTTTAGTTGGTCTAATGTGAGAGATGATCCTTCTTTTGCTTTATTAGATAGATTTTTCATAAGTAATGAAGTTGAGGATAGATCTTATTATTGTAGAGTTAATGGTTTGCCATTTTTATATTCGGACCATTGTCCTATTACCCTTTCTTGTGAATCAAATCTAACCATTAGTAATAGTTTTAAATTTGAAAAAATGTAGCTTTTGGATCCTAGCTTCTCAAATTTATTTGCTTTTAAATGGAATTCCTTATTCTATTTTAATAATTTGTATGTGGGTAACTCAGCTAAGATTTTTGTTGCGAAATTAGGAAAACTTAAAAAAAATCTTAAGCGTTGGAATAAGTATGTATTTGGTAGCGTTAGAATTAGAAAGATAAGATTATGTGTGAAATGCTGGATTTAGATTAGAACAGGATTCTTAATCCATATGAGAGAGATAAACTTTGCAGCCTTAAGAGTGATCTCAAGTTGATATTAGAAAAGGAGGAAGTCATGTGGAAGCAAAGGGCTCGTGTTCAATGGATTAAAGAGGGTGATAATAATACTAAAATTTTCCACGGAGTGGCTAATAGGAGAAGACGTAACAACTTCATTCATTCTATTTTTGTTGATGATATTGAATTGGTCAAAAAGATTTAAATGATGCTTTTACAGATTATTATAGGAAGATTTTTTAGTTCAAAAATTAAGAGGAGGATCAATGTTAGATGGAATGACATTTGTCCTTCTTCTAAGATTGATTTAGTTGATTTGGATAAACTTTTTTAGAACAGGAGATTTGGAAGGCTATCAATGATATGCCTAGTTACAAAGCTCCAGGTCTGGACGGTTTTTCCATTCTTTTTTATAAACAATTTTGGGATGTTTTGAAATATGATATTATTAACTTATTTAATGATTTTTATAATGGAAATTTGCAGCTAGGTAGATTTAACTTTGCAATTGTTATCCTTATCCAAAAGAAATTAGGCGCTTATAAATTAAAAGATTTTAGACCTATTTCATTAATCAACTGTTTAGTTAAGATTATTACCAAAGTTTTAACGCATAGGCTCAGACTAAAGATGAATGATCTTATTGATGGTTCCCAAAACAGTTTTATAAAAGGTAGGAACACAGTAGATGGAGTGTTCGTAGCTCAAGAATATATCAATTTATGTTGTAAGTACAATTTTACTTGCGCTATTCTGAAAATTGATTTTGAAAAGGCCTTTGATTCAGTGGATTGGGATTTTGTATGTGAATTATTACTAGCTAGGGGTTTTAGTATAAGATGGATTAACTGGATTATGTTAGCACTTAAATTCGTGGTTCCAATATTATAGTTAATAGGGTCATAGGTAAGAAAACACAGTCCAAAAAAGGACTTAGACAAGGTGATCCATTATCGCCTCTTCTATTTAATTTTGCGGTAATGGATCGTAAGCAAATTGAAGTATCGATACTATCTGGGCTTACGATACGCTATTATCGATACTTCAATTTGCTTACGATACGCTATTATTTTCCTCTCACTTGCCCACACACATCATATCTTTGAAATTTATCATATATTGTTTTGAGATGCTATCTGGGCTCAGAATTAATTTCGATAAAAACTCGGTTATGGTTTTTAATGACTTTGACAATATTGAGAATCAAGTTGTTAATACCTTAAATTATTCAACCATGAATTCCCTTTTGATTATTTAGGTTTTAAGATTAGATCTACCAAATTAAAACATGATGATTGGGTTATTATTACTGACAAAATTAATAATAAGTTATCCAGTTGGAAAAGTAGTTTTTTATCAAGAGCGGGAAGATTATTCTTTTAAATTTTGTGTTGTCAGCTATCCCTACATATTTGATGGTTATCCATCGCTTTCCCCAATGGGTGATTGAAAAAAATGATAAAATTAAACGTAATTTTCTCTGGAATGGATAAAACATTAGTAGAGGTTACAAATGTCTAATTAATTGGGATGTTTGTTGTAAATCCAAAAAAGATGGGGGTCTTGGGGTTATCAATCTTTATAATCTCAACTCCTCGTTGTTAGCTAAATGGTTGTGGAAGTTTAGAAATCCAGAAGTGATGAAAACTTGGAAGCATATAATATCTAAAGTTTATTATAATAGGGACCAAATTATTATCGATACTAGTTATAACTGGAATGATACATTATCTTCATTTTGGAATCCTATATTGAAATGTTTTGATTTTTTTTAATTTAGGTTGTAAATTGACTGTTCATTCAGGAGATATTAACTTTTCTGGCAAGACTCATGATCATTAGAGAGCCCCTTAAAATTGAATTTAAAGAGCTTTTTGCAGTTTGTCGTTTTAAGAATGCTTTGATTAACGAAGTATATAAAGATTGTTTAGATCCCCCATGGGAATTTTCATTTGAAAATATCTTAGGCAGTGTAGTGTTCAGGCAATTTGCCTTATTAAGAGCTTAGCTGTCTATGTATCATTTTGATAATAATGGTGATAACATTGTTTGGGATTTAGATAAGAGTTTAAAATACACATCTAAATCTATGTACAAGTTCCTTAATTCTACAGGCATTTCGATTTAAAGTTTAAGTTTATATGGAAGTCAAATGCTCGCCTTAAGGCCAAATTTCATATATGGCTTATTATCCATAAAAATCTAAATATTGTTGAGCATCTAAGTAAGAAAAATACTGTCTTTGATTTTAAGTGTTGTTTTTGTAATAATTTTGACAAAAGTGTGGATCATTTATTCTTCATACTATTTCTTTCCGTATATAAAAAATGATTTTAAGTATTATTGTTTTTAATTGTACCAATATTTTTAGGAATTGTGATTATTATTGGAATATTTTTAGGTTTGATTTTTGTTTTAAATATAGATATGTTCTAGATACCTTAGTGGCTGTTATTAGTTGGTTTATTTGGTTTGATAGAAACCAGAGAATGTTTCATTCTAACTATATTGTTATTGATAGTTTAATCGTTAAGATTGTTACTTTTAGTATGAAATGGATGTCAAATCCTCAATATAAGTTAAATAGGGATCCTATTTTTGAGAGATTCCTAGTTAAAGTTAGAAATAATTTGATTTTGTTTATTATAATTAATAATTTTTTAGGTCAAATAGAATTTGCATTTGTTATTGATTTTTGTTTTTAATGAATAGTTGCTCCTTGTTATTCTATAGTATTATTTTATACACATATACACATATATATATTACTTATATATATGCATATATATATATATATATATGTGTGTGTGTGTGTGTGTGTTGTTAGCGTAATTTTGTTTTAGCCATTTTCATTTTATAGGTAGTTGATTTTGCTGTGAGGATTATTGGAGAGCAGTTTTTGGAAAGTCCTTTTTATTCATCTTGTTCATGTGTTTTTGTTGTTATTGTTTTTATTGGAGAGACTATTGTATTATGTAGGAGTAGATATACTTCATTATCGGGTGGTGGCCTTGTCGGAACTAGATTTTGAAGTATGATGGGCGGTGGTTTACCCGGAGTCCATCTATCTACCTTCTTACACATTTGTTCATAGTCCGAGGCTGTTTTTATACTAGAGTTCATCTGCCTGACATGTTTTTTTGCAGCCATTGTAGATTGTATATTTCCTTATTATATATATGTGTGTGCATGTGTGTGTGTGTGTGTATTCATGCGTGCTCGCTCTCTTCTTATTTAGAAGATCACACATTTTTTGTTTTCAAAAAACTAATAAAACTAGATTAGAAAAGTTAGAGAAGAAGAAGAATCATAACCTGTTTATTTTTTGGAATTAGAACGATGGTGAAGAAGCAGAACGAAGGCATAGTAGATAATATAATGTAGGATTTGTGGAGAGGTTAAGGCCTTATTTATTGTTGTTAGAGGTGTGTGTGTGGGGGTCATAGGATTAGTTTTATAAAATCTGGACTGTCCATTCTCACAAAATATAATAAAAATCCTAAACAAAACAAGCCTCTCTTCCACCCTCGACCAGAAGGGCGGTTGACCCCCTCCGTAGGAGGGCGGTCGACCCCTCTTAAGGGGAACGATCGACCCCCCTTAAAAGGAGCGGTGCCGAGAGATTTATTTCCCATCTCTGTTTCTATTTTATTAATTGTATAATTGATTTGATTGATTCTTACCGTTTCTTTTGATTCTTGTCCCTGTCGTACATGCTTATATATACAGACATTTTTGTATTCCTAAGGAATATTCCATTATACCAAAAGTGTATTATTTTATTCTAGATTTATATTCTTACAGTTTGAATTCAAATGGTGTGTGTATACAATTTTCATATAACTTGTTTTATTCATAACATTTTCATACAGACTCTGTCTTCGATAAATAAAATATGAAAACGGGCTAGAATCTTGCCACGAATACAATGGTAATATTTTCGTGGTCTAATTCTCGTATTTTCAGCCCATTAATTTTTTGTTAATAATTATTGTTTATTCTTAATTTAACTAGTTATGTCTATTTAGGATATATTTTACGAGGTGTTACACATTATATAATGAAAGCTAGATTAAATAGCTTAGATGTATCGGTCAAGGAAGCAAAATGATTAAACAGTTTATTAACGAAAATGAGGTGTTAACGCAACCAAATTCTTTTATTTCTTTATATTGTCTGATGAAAGTACAATGTTTGGAGCTTTTAGTAAGATTCATAATCGAAAGTGAAAGTCTAAGTGGATCGTGTGTGTTGTATATAACAAGTATTTATCTAATGATATAAGCGACTTAATGTTATAAAGTAAGTAAATAAGAGTAATCACACCGGAATTTTTACACTGGTTTGGACCATTTATCCTACGGCCAGTCCCGATGCTTCCCTTCGGTATTTCACTAACCAGTTGCCCTCGCTTTGCACAGAGGAATGGGCTTTAATACAAAAGAGTTTCTTTAACAATAGTGTGTTCTAGACAACATGTATTTTGACTAATAGTGCAATAATCCTCCTATATCTCCTTGAGTGTTACATACTTGATTGTTAATGAGAATATGGAAAAATATGTTATCTTGATTGCAAGTTTGACAACAAGAAGCTCCAGAGATAGAATAGATAATTAGAGAAGTTGTTTATCTCGATCTTGAGTGTAGAGCATATATATCAGTACAGAGTTTATTTGATTAGTCACTTCAATTTCTTTTCAGTCTTTGAGATGCTTCTGTTCATAGATGAGGAGTTTTAATGAAGAGCTGAAGAGACACTCTTTTAGATTTGACTGTTTCTTCTTTTATAAAATTCCTAAACCCAGTTTCAGATGTTTAAGCATGGAAGTCAGATGTCTTGCCTAGATATTTGAAAAATTCCAATGAAGGAACTTATACATTTGATGCTCTATGGTCAGACGTCTGATGCTCTGTAGTCAGATGTCTAACTTTGGCAATTTTGTGTACATACTTTGTAGCTTCATCTTGAGTCTTCAGTCATAGTCTTTTATATTTGTATAAGAATAATATATATATACACATTTATTATTGTATAGTTGTTGTCGTCGAAACTGTATAATGGAGGTTCTAACATTCTCTCCTGGTTTGATGATGACAACTATACAACTTAATTAAATAAATGAACAAATGCATTACCTTTCGAGAGTTCAAAACTGTAGCAACATACTTTGAGTTTCAAACCTGCAATGATCTATTTTGCGCTCTATCTAAATATATGATCTCCCTATATATATGTATGAGTCTGTATATTATTTTCTTCCTGCTTGTCAATACAAAAACATATATAGACATTGTTCATAAAGCACAAACGACATGTGTATGTACTTTACACATGTGTTATAAATACTTAATGTAAGGAGTTATCAATAGAAAATATATTGCATAAATATAGAGATAGCATTATAACAAAATGATTAATCAAATTCACATAATTGACTAATGCTTAAAAGATCATGCTTTAAATTTTCTATAAGTAAACCATTAGAAATAATAGGAGAGTTAGATATACTAGTGTTGATAGCTTCTCCAATGCCAATGGCGTATCCTTTTGAGGTGTCTCTGAAAGTTATCATGTCACCATCATTGTAAGTAATGTTTGACAACATACTTGCATTGCATGTCAGGAACAACCACTATAAAGTATCCATTTCTCCTCTTTTTTTGTTTTGGGTACCTGCAAGATAAATTATAATTCAATTGGTACCTACTTCCTCTGTTTGGATCTTAAATATTAGGAGGGGAAGGTAGCCATACCCAAGTGGGTTTGGGACCTCTAAAAATATAATCCTATTATAAACCACATTATTTAAGAAATTATCAATTTATTTTTGTATTATTATCTTGTTTTATTTCATTGGAATTTGAAATCTTTTTAGTATTAGATACCTTTTTGACTTTTGTATATAAAAAAAATATTTCTTTTATTTAAGTGTTTTTTTGAATCCCAAACCATTTCGATAACCTAAGGGTGTAGAATTTTTGATTAGGTCGTCTAAATCTTGTTTTGCCTAATTAAATTTTAAAACACTGCTAGTAATTTTTTCAATTTATACATTAATTCATTAATTTCATATTTTAAAAATTTTAAATTATTTTTTGTATCACTGTTTTCATTTCTAATGTCATAATTTTAAGTTTAATTTTTTAGTTCACATAATAAAGAATCGTTTTAATTGAAAGTTCTTTACAATTTTCCTAAGAAGTTTTCAATTCTTCTTCTAACTTAACTTTTCAACTTTTAGTAATCCTGCTTCATATTCCAATTGGTTTATCTTAGAAATATATGTTACTTATTTAAATTTTTTGTTTGTTTAAATTTATCATCAAGTTTCATGCTAAGTTCTAAAGTTTTATCACAGGTAAGATCGAGACATACCTCACCCGCATTTCCCTTAAAGCATACGTTTGCTTATTCACCATCACTATCACTAATGTTGTTTGATGACGAGGAAGAGTCTGAATCATTCGATATCACTTAAAAAAGCTTTTCTCTTATTTTTAAAATGTTCATGTTTATTTTTCATCTTCTCATTATTGATTTTCAGGTAATCCTTCTTCATGTGATCAAATTGATCACATCCAAATCATGTTATTGATGTATGATCATTTGTGTTGGATTTTTTCGTTTTTGAAACTTAGCCATTTTTCTGAATATCTTAAACTTGTTGTAGTTCTTGGCAATGAATACAATTTCTTCTTCATCTAAATCTGATTCTTCATTGCTTGCCTGGAATGTCATATTCTTCTATTCATGATTTTTTTTTCTTTTCTAGACTACAAATTAGCATCATACGGAATTAAATTTCTAATCAACTCTTCAACTTTGAGTACGGAAAGATCGTTAGCTTCTTTGGATAGGTAATACTTTTCTTTCCCACTCAGCCATCAAAGATTTGAGAATTTGAGATATTAAATCAAAAATAGTAAATTTTATTCCTAATGCCATAAGATAATTTAATATCTAGAGTACATATTAGCAATAAGTTCATTTTATTTGATTTTAAAAGATGAATGTTGGTTTTGCAAGATTGATATCTTAGTTTGTCTAACCTTTTTTTATACTTTCACATGTTACTTGTAAGGTACGCTAAATGCTGCAGTGGTGCACAACATAACATGTGAAAAGTCAATTTTATCAAGAGAACAAAATAATACATTCATATCTTAGCATTATTAAAAGTGGCATTTTTTTATGCATCGGTCCAAATGCTGATGTCAGTGTTTAGTGTTGTTGGGGATGAGGATAAAGGATCTTAGGAAGTAATTTTGAAGTTGTTTGAAAAATAGATTCAAAAACAAGGAAGTAACTTTGAAATCATTTAAAAATAGTGAGAGAAGTTTGAAATCAGAATTCAGTGCAAACCGGAGTTTTAACAAAATATCTAGACACAATTACTCTATATTTCTTGAAATCTCGAACTCTTGAATCCTTGATACTCATGTGTCTTGAACTTGAACTCTTCTACTTTGAGATCATGTTTCTCTGAACTGTACAGTCTCCAATAATTAATACCTACATGGATTTCCTAAATATATATTATCCTGGATAACGATGTTAGTATATATCTTATAATAATAATAATTGAAACAAAGTTGAAACAAGGTTGTTATCATCAAAACTATCACCATCAATATCTCAGTCCCTAACAATCTCCTCCTTTTTTATGACGACAACCTTAGTTTATAAAATATTCATACCAGATGTCTTGATTCTCCAATTATTCCCCCTTACTCTATTATCTTCCTTTTAAAATAGCTAACTCCCCCTTAAAATAAGCCCTATTTTATAATTCTTCCCCTTTGTCATCAACAAATATTATGTAATCCTAACTAAACTATAATACTCCCCCTAAAACAAAGACATATTTCTAAAACTAAGATTAATATGGTTTTATTTAAAACTAAGAATAATATAATAACTTGCTAATTCTAAATAATAACTTGAATGAATACAAATTATAATTTAAAGCATTCAGTTCAAACCAATCCAATTCAATATACAATACATGTTAATACAATCAAGTAATTCAATCCAAACCACACCAATCTTAAGTTGTCTATTTATAAATTTAATGTCAAAATATTTTAATCAAATCAGACAAATTTATGACACAAATTCATATATTTCGAGGAACTACTACCCAACTATCTCCACCGAAAATTGAATCAGCCTTTATAGCATCCCAGTCTCTGTTGTATTTGGTGAGAGGTGCTCCGGTGATGTTGTTGTCGTCATCTTTGGAAAGAGAAGAACTCATTCATCAAATTGAATCAAAATTCTTCTCTTGTTATTTTATCATTTGTATTCGTCTTAATTATAAGTGATGTTGATTGCAGAGAATGATAGAGAGAACATTCTTGAAAGAATTAATGATTTATTCAAGATTTTCTCTTAGATTATGGATGTGAGTACCCATAGATTTGATGTTATTAAGAAATAATGAAAGGAAATGAAGAAGTAATGAATAGAGGAGTTTTTTTTGGAAGAAATCGTTGTAAATAGGCTCTGGAATTCGTTAGACTTGAATAGACACTTGTTCGTTAAAGCAGTTTTCAAATTTAAACAAATTTGAAATTCCTACAGTTATATGTCGACATATGTATGTACTATTTTAAAATTTGAAGTGTTGTATGATTTTGTGATTCGTTTTGGCTTATATATACTTGTTTTACTTAAATTAAGGATTACTCCAGAGGAGTTTAAACAAGAATTAACAGAAATATAAAGCTTCTCATTTCAAACTAATGATAATGATACATGAAACTAGTACATAACATAAGACAGAAAAATGGAAATTGAAACACAAGTGGATATAACAAGATAGCAAACTTGGAATTTAGTAGAGGAGGTGGATGATGACAAGCCAAATTTTCTTCCAACTTTCCCAAAGAACTATCTCATTTTAGTGGACATCTTTTCAAATTTCTTACTAAATGATCTCTTATGTGTCTATTGGTTCTTGGATAGAATCATTTAATTTTTAAGAAGGATTTTCTTGGAAGGGATAACATGGAATTCAATACTTTCTAAAGAATTATCTTCTTTTCCTTCGATATCCATTTGATTGGTTTCTTCTTCTTATTCCAATCTTGCTTGTTTTTCCACGTTTCATATGGATGAAACACAAGTGGAATCTTCATAAGAGAAATAATTTCAAAATTGAAAACTTTTTATAAACAAACTCTTCTCCTTTGAAATCAACACCAAAATATTTGAAAATACAAGCAAGGTAAATTCCATTGTATAACATATTTTCTTCAGCAAAATACCCTTTGATAGAAACTCACTTAAAATCACTTGAGCCTAATTGATGTCATAGTTTCCAAAAATAGCAAAGAGGGATTTATTAACTTTCAAAGTAAGGTTGTTGAAATTTCGGGAGCGAGGGGTGATGGTATGTTGGAGAAGTAAATTGACAATTCTTGCTTTAGGATGATAAAAATGATTTTTGAAATCCATATTTTCATAACTTTTAAAGATATGGTGAAAAGTTTCTAATCACTTACATTGATCTTAAAATTTGTAAGAGTCATTCTCGTATTCTTGCAACCCAAAATAGCACTTAAAACATCGCAATTCAAAATTATTTGAGTTCCTTTAACACTACTCCATGTTTCATTTTCACTTCTTTGACAAAAATCATTATTCAAGTTTGCATAAAACATTTTCACAACATTAGGATAATAAACTTCATCATTTTCCCGAGAATCAACAAGACTTAAAATACCATTTTGGTGAAAAAGAGATTCAGGATCATAAGTAGAAAAATCATTAAAGATCGCAAATTTTCCTGTGTTGACTTTACCAAAGTTTACATAGCTTATGTGATCTTTAATAGCATCCGGGTTGTTGTAAAGGAAGCCTTTGGTAGCCTTGGTCAGCCTCATTATGTTTGGAGTACTTGAGGAAGCCATTTGAGAATAGTTTTTGAAGAATATAGGAAAATGATGACAAATCTAAATTTTTAATTAAAGGCAAAAAGAGATTATATGATAGATAGATAAATAAGGAATTGAAGGATGTGTATACTGGTAAAGGGACACTTTTTCAGTATATCGGGTTTGGTGAAAAGGTAGAGGGAAATTCAAGAGTTTGAAATTCAAAATTATGAATTTCATATTTCAAAACACACAAATGTCGACATGCCTTCTGGTTTTTCTGAAGTGATGTTTGATTTTTGATTTCTTGATTTACTTATATCTTAAATTCTTATTTAATTGTTCATAAGGATAATATTTATTATAAATTTAATTTTATATTTAATTTTTATATTATTATTTAATAATAATTATTTTAAATTTTAATTTTCAAATTTTGAATTTAAAATTCAAATTTTCAAACATGACAAACAATCATTCAAACAAAATTTTAAAAATTATTGTAAAGGCATGTCTATTTTTAGATCATTTCTTTGATTTCTTTTGATTAGCAATTCATTGTGAAGCAGATATTCGAATTGTTCGTGTCTTGTTCTTCATCACTAGAAGATGAATCAGAATCATCCAAAGTTGTTGCATACGCTCCTTTCCCTTCTTTGATGAATTGTCGTTTATAGGTTGATTTTGTTTTTCCGGATATATATAGATCTTTTTAAATGGCATGGTTCATCGTAATTATAGCATCTGAAATTATTCGGAATCTCATTATTCTTCATAGAATTTCTTTGGTCATTCCTTTTGAAATTATTTCTTTTTGTATCTCTGGATTTTTCTAAAATTCCTTATCATTTAGGCTGTCTCTTCATCATCATTATCTAAGTCAGAATCTTCAGTTGTCACTTTAAATGCTATCGATTTCTTTTCTGATGACTTATTTTCTTTTCTTCCTTGCACATGAACTTCAAACTACATTAGGTTACTGACTAATTCCTCAATTTTCATTGCACTAATATCATTAACCTCTTCAATTGAAAGTGTCTTTTGATCCCAATATAAATTAATGAATTCAGAACTTCTCTAACTTGATCTTCTTTAGAATATGATTTTTCCCATAGCCATTAGTGAATGCATGATCTCCTGAAACCTATAGTACATATCGAAGATAGATTCATTCTGATTCATTTAAATAATTCAAACTAATTTGTTAACAAGGATATTTTGGTTTGTTTAACTTTGTTTGTTCCTTCATGAGTCACATCAAAGCTTTCCAAATTTTATATGTTGATTTACAAACAGATACACTATTAAACTCGTTCCTATCTAGTGAACAAAACAAAATATTCATAGCCTTTGAATTATTTTGTACAGTGGCTTTTTGATTATTAGTCCATTGTGTAAAATTAATGGTGGGTTCAAAATATTCAGTTTATGTGATATTCTAAGTGTTTAATCCTACGGATTGTAAATAAATTTTCATTCTGCAAGCCTAATATGCATAATTACTACCACGAAATAGTGGTGGTTTAACAGTGGACCGACCCTCCACAAAAGTACTATTATTATTGACAATTTTAGTGTTGGCTGCCATTTAAACTTTTCAAAAATTCAGACTATGAAAATTTTGAAAACATATGTTCTGATACCAATTGTTGGGGATGCGGATTAGGGATCTTAAAGAAAATTAAACACTAGAGGGGGGTGGATAGTGTTTTATGGATTTTATTAATTTCTTGAAATCCTTTTGAATTAAACATAATGTTATGCAAATCACAGATCAACGATCACAAAATCAATCACATACGCAAAAAAATAAAAAGCAGTAAAAGAAAAGTACCCACCGGGATTATATACTGGTTCGGGACTCCCCTACATCCAGTCCCACAAAACACTGGGTTGATGTGGATTTTTATTCAACTAATATCCAAATTATAATCCTTAATTTAAGGACTACAAAGGCACACCCCAATTGGTGAGACTCAGTTGAATTTTCAGGCCACAACTTTACACCCAATCGATTTCTGGGACACAATCGCACCTAGTCAATTTATTCGGGATACGACCACACCCTTTTCCTTGTCAGTTTTGGAGGATAGAATCGATAGAACTTGATCTTGCGATCTTTGATTACAAAATGCTTATAACTCTTGAATGGCACTTGAATTTCATAGAGAGTTTGATGTAGAATTGAAAGAGAAAGAGATTGATATAACTTCTTTGAAAATGGGCAAGTATAAGTATGGATTTTGCGAAAATAAGAAGAATAATGGCAAGAGGATTAAGGAAGAAGAAAGAGATGAAAAGGTGTTAAAATTTCGAATTTTGAAGCCTTTATATTGTCTTCCAACAGCCACAATCTTTCAGAAAAGATTTGAATCTAAAAGACGCAACTTTTCAAAATTAAAAAAACAAGTTAACCGCTCTTATGTCGACATTACAAAACATGCTTGTCGACATACCCTTATAATTTTTCAAAAAATAACCTTTTTAAGTTAATTCGAATGATGGTTAAATAAATTATGGTGAATCCTAAGTCAAAGCAAACTATATTCCTTGATATTAAAATAGATTATTTCAAGTAGAAATATATATATTTAAAACATATATTAAGATGATTTAAAAATGATTAAAAACTAAATATAAAAGCATATAAAACATATGAATATAGGAAATATATTAAAAATTAATAAATATAACTAAGGAAATTAAAAACATAAGTAATTTTGATAAAATTAGTATTAAATCTATAAGTAATGAATATTTGAATAATATTAAAAATAGGAGTTAAAAATAAATTTCATAAGTTAAAATATGTTCAAGAACAAAAAATATAAATTTACAACAAGGAAGTAATTTTGAAATCATGAAAAATATATTTCAAAGCAGGGAAGTAATTTTGAAATCTTTTTAAATCATTTGAAAATAGTGAAAGAAGTTTGAAATCAGAATTCAGTGCTAACTAGAGTTTTAACAAAATATCTTGACACTGTTACTCTATATTTCTTGAATTCTTGAACTCTTGAATTCTTGATACTCATGAGTCTTAAATCTTGAACTCTTCTACTTTGAAATCTTGTTTCTCTGAACTGTAGAGTCTTCAATAATAAATACCTGCATAGATTTCCTATATATACATACATATATATATATATATATATATATATATATATTCTAGATAACAGTATTAGTATATATTTTATAATAATAATAATTGAAACAAAGTTGAAATAATGTTGTTGTAATCAAAGCTATCACCATCAATATACCAGTCCCTAATTGAACTTGTTGTTTGCCATATTTCAAGATCGTTGTCTTTCATAAAAATATGCATACGTCTAGACTAATATGAATGGTCAGAGCCTGTTAAAGTGGCAGACATGTTGTGAATTGGCCCTCTTGAAATGTACTTGCCGTATTAGCTAAATTTCAACTACTATAAATTGAAAAGACCGTGCTCTGATGCCAATTGAATGTCTAAGTGGATCGTGTATGTTATATAAAGAAAATATATATCTAATGATATAAGCGACTTAATATAATAAACTAAGTAAATAAGAGTAATCACACCATAGTTTTTATACTGGTCCGGACCTCCCGTCCTACATCCAGTAGTGATGCCCCCTTCAATATTTCACTAACCAATTTCCCTAGCTTCGCCCAGGTGAAAAGAAATCAATACAAAAGATTTTCTTTGATAAATAATGTGTTCTAGACAACACGAATTTTAACAAATAGTAAAATAATTTTCCTATATCTCCTTGAATGTTATATATTGAATTGCGCATGAGAATATGGGAGAATACATGATCGTGATTACAAGTTTGAATACAAGAAGCTCTAGAGATAAAATAGTTGAATAAAATAAAGAATTAGAGAAGTTGTTTATCTTGATCTTATGTGTCGCATATACATATATATCATTGTAGAGTTGCTTTGAGTAGTTGCTTCCATTTTCCTTTCAGTCTTGGAAATTGTTTCTATTCATAGATGAAGAGTTATCAAGAAGAGACACCCTTTCAGATTTGACTGTTGTTTCCCTTAAAAAAATCTCGAACCCAATTTCAGACCTCTAGGCATGGAGGTCAGACGTCTGGCATGGATATTTGAAAAATTTCAGTGAAGGAACTCAGATGTCTGGCTTTGACAATTTTGTGTACATGCTTTGTAGCTTCGTCTTGAGTATTCAGTCACAAATTATTTTTTTGCAAAGCCGACCGGTTTTGTAGGTGGCTGTAAACGCTTATTATTGTAAAAAATAATAATTACAATTATTATAGGAAGTTGAAAGATTACTAACCTTCTACATAACTGGTTTTTAGGGTGGACCGTCCACCACAGACATTTTTAAAATGGAACAAACACTGGTAATGACCTAGCTTACAGGATAAGAGCTAAACAACATAGCATAGAAACTAATAAAGATGCACAACTCCTAAGCTAAATTAACATGTCAAGCCATAAAGGTGATTATAGTCCAGAACTAACATGCTGCAGATTTTAACCTCCAGAACACAACATCAGCAAGTTATTAAAGGTTCCAAATGTCATTAGAAAATGCCATCACCATACAAACCACAAGGGAACCACCAGGACAGCAGTTCGACTTGGGGTTCATCACAATACTCCAGACTCCCATGTTAGACACTAAAAACTCATCACAACACAAGATCCTTCCACCCAAAACAAACTATTGTCAACAAATTCAACCACCTACAAGGTGTCAGTCAAAAATACAACAGATAGTCGAACACCACAGATACACCAACCATTCACAACAATCCAGTTTTCCCAAGCAATTTCAATCAATGGCTTACCAAGCTAAATACACGATACTTCCCCATAACATACTTGATATATTATGAAATCAGACAGAGGCTTACCAAACATAATGGGCAGGAAAGTCGCGAAGCATCTAACAGTTAACTATCGCCCAGAGCACATATCTAACGTGTAACAACCCGGATTTTCAGAACTAATTTAAAAAATTTATTCAAGCCATTTTAATGGATTTTGAATATTTAAAATGATTTATTTTAAATAATAACGAACAAAAATTTATTTAAATCGAACTTAGAACATATAAATTTATTTTAATTATAAAACGAGCCTAAAATGGAGCGATAGTTTGAAAATTCAATTTTAAATTTCAAATGAATGTACAGAATTCAATATAATCGGATTTCTGTAAAACCAGAAATATTTGAATCTGTTTAATAATATCTTTCTAACAAAGTTAAGAAACTGAGATTTCATAATGTAAATTGAAAGTTATGTCCAGTTTAAAATTTAAAATAGTCGCTATGGAATTTATATATTTTTTATATAATATATAGCCCTTAAAAATAGCCATTTTGCAAACGACCTCAGTTTTCGATGAAACCACTTTTGTTGGATCTGGAATGTCAAATTACTGCTAAATTCCAATTTTCATAACTTTTGAATTTAATATGTGAGCGTGACAATGTGTTTTGACAGTTTCAGTTTGAATTGGATCGACCAGAAAATGACCATTTTTCAAACGGTCTTCAAATTCGATGAAATTAGTTTTGTTAGGACCGTATCGTTAAAACATAGCTAGATTTATTTTTCTGCAATTTTTGGAGTCAGTATGTGACCTCGATAAATAAAAATATACATTTAAATTCAATATGTATTGATTTATATTTTAATTTAAATAAAAATTGATCAAAACGATAAAATTGGCATATGAAACATATCCCATTGTGTTCGGGTCGCTACATAACGGGAATCTTTTATATTTGTATAAGAATAATATATTTATGCACATTTATTATTTTATAGTTGTTATCATCAAATACGTATAATGGAGGTTCTAATAGAAAGTTTATATACTAAGTCTGAAAGAATAATATATTTAATGCACATTTATTATTCTATAGTTGGAACCAAAAACAATTTACATTGTCCTGGATGCGATCATTTTTGAAAGAAAAAGAGGGAGAAAAAAAAACTTTGTAAATAATCTTGGATTATTGGCTAACATGTAAACTTTAATAAGGCATCATGTACTTATTATTGTATAGATTAATATTGGTGCATTGCATTTACCATTTAATGGACACATGTAAAGCTTATAATTTTGGATTTAATCTTATCTTCACATCATCTTCACCACAAAACCAGTGGTGCAAGCAAGCTCAAAAAAAACAACTACTATACAACATGTGCCTATACATATAGAATCATCATCATATAATACACCAACTTTTCTATGCATCTTTACAAAACACAGCATAAAAAGTAGACTAATAATTGTTGACCGATTACTTGACAAACAAGCCAAAGAAAGCCTTTCAAAAGCAGTAAAACCTGCTGATCTTGATCGAGTCAAAACGACTAACAAGTCCGACATCGAAATGTGATTATTACTACAGCTAATAATAAAATAGTTGGTGCAACGTTTGTTGACTGTTGACTGTTGACCCAGTCCTTGACATGTGTCCATCCTCCTACTTTTTGCACATACAACCGTCAACATCGCTTTCGACCGTCGGATTAAGTTTCGTCGGCACGAAGTAGTTGCCTGATGCCGATATGCTGTCACTTGCTACGGGTTCAAACTTGAGAAAACGCTCGGCTACAGTGCATTCAAAACTGTAACAGTCTGAAATGATCCTTTATATTTTATTGTCGAGATTCCATGACGTAGCCTTCACTATTGCTTTGATTGATACATATGATATGGTGATGTGGTAGGCTTAAATATAGAAAAAAATGGTATATTGGTGAGACCGTAGATAATGGTCTAGAGTCTTCGATCTCATACTACGTATACTTAGACATGTTTTGATAGTTCAAAGTGGCGATCTTTTGTGTTTCAGGGCTGGACCTGCGGGTCTATGAATGTACGCGATGGAACATGCGTTGAATACATTAGGTAAATTAATAATATAACGTTTGTTTTCGTGAATCATGGCATGTGCTAATGCTTGTGGGATTGGACATGGTCACGCTTAGACCTTTAAATTATTTTGAATTTATGTGAAAATGTCATGCTATAGTCCAAGGTGTGTATGTGTACTTTATAAGGTTGACCGATGAATCTCGTTTGTTCAAATAAACAAACATTAGGTGATGCTACATAATTCCAAGTCGAATGCCTTTTTATATTGGGATGAGCTACGACCAACGTATCCTTTTATGATTCCTCTTCTAGAAAAAGTTTGACAACGTTATGCATCACACAAAGTATTGTTTGTTGTTTCTAGTCATTCGGTCTCCATGTAATTGTAAAGATGCTTTACGGTAGAATAAGAAGGGCATGCTTGATTTACCCGGTTTTAAAAGCATAGATAAAGACGGATCTAAAACTAAAGTAAAAGGTAATATAAAAAAGGATTTTTTTTTTTTTTTTAATTTATTTGGACCGCTTTTAAAAACTTATAACAATAGTAAACCACATTGCAAACTACTTAAAAAGTAAACCATTTTTTGCTACAACTAACAGCATCTCAAATGCATTCAATTTGTTTTTTTGTATATACGAAAGCGGCATCTCAGATATCGCCGAAGAAAAATAATTTCTTATGGACGACATTCGAAATAGCGCCAACTGACACTCTCTGGGATGTCGCCCAGATCTGTCGGCTAAAACCAGTCTCACCCTTCTTTCCCTTTCACTTTCTTTCAAATCCAGAAAAGCATAATACGAAAATAGACCTCTTCATAATTTCACTTGGATGACTTCCTCAACTTATGAAGTCCCTCCTATTGATAATTTCTCTTCACTTTTTTTGATGTATATTGTTATTTTTCATATTTTAGGGTTTTGGACATCTTAGGATTTTGGAAAATAATGTTGTATAGTTCCTATATTGTTTTATTTGATGTTTACACTGACAAATTCATAAGTTAGGTTTAAATTTGTATGACTTTACATGAAAATTGGATAGATATTATGATAAATGTGAGTTTGTTGGTTGTATGTGTATATCGAGTATGTGTGAAAGGGGAATGTGGCATATGGTATGTTGACAATCTGAAATTATGTTGTCTTGGTATTGTGTAGTATCATTAAGTTTTATTTGTACATTGATAACTTATTTTTTTCTGTATAACTAGTATGTATCTAAATGTTGCTTGCTTGTGAAGAATTTGCAAAGTTGGCAGTGAGAAAGGGTTATGACATTTGAAAAGTGTTTGAATGTGCAGATTGTTAACAACATTTGTAAAGCTTGTCAAAAATTTGTTGATGTTTGTTGATCGATTATTGGACTGGTTTGTCTTTTCTAATTGTTGATTGAATATAAAGAAATGGATTCTGGACTGATAGATTCAAGTGTCCTATGCTTGCAGGAACAACATCAAACTAATTATCTGAACCTAATGGCGCTAACATTATTTCATTAATTTATCAAATATTTCAATCATGTTGGAGTTAATATGTTTACTTATAGTGGATTACATTATTGCCAAATGGAGGCTTGGGATCCAGAGGGGACCATCGACCATACTTCGACACTTAAGCAGGTTACATCGAAGCATCCAAAAGTATTGGCACTACTAGATAAAGCAGGATTTGGCTTGGTTCATTAGCTAAAGTATGCACAGCTTGATTGCGGCTTTGCTAGATAGGCGGAGGCATGAGACATCCACTTTTCACCTTTGAATAAGTGAGATGGCGATTACCTTAAGGGATTTGGCCGTGTGATTAGGTTTGCCAATAAACGGAGATCTGATTCTTCGATTTCATATTCCCCATGATTATATGGCCTTGCAAGAGTAATTGCTTGGTATGAATCCTCTTAAAGTTGCTTGATGAAGTAATGAGATGGTTGCAACTATGTTGCACCGATCACAGTTGGTTGATGATATTCCTCCTAATGCAACTCCACAACAGATTGCACAGCGGGCTCGTGCTATCATATTGCATATTATTACTCATTGTCTATTTCTTGATAGGTTGAAGACTAGAGTTGCTCTTCACTGGCTACCTCTAATAAACAATTTTGATTTTTGTTATGCATGGGGCGCAGTAGTGCTAGCTGCCACATACACAAAGCTTACTAGAGCAGCTTTGGTGCAACAAAGGTATGTTGGTGGTTGTTTGAGCTTCGTATAAGTACAGTTTACGCAATTAAGTAAATTATTATATCTTATCAGTACTGGACAAATTCTAAGTACAACACATACAACTTTTGCAGCTGTGTTCTTGGATTTACCTTCCAGTTGGTCGTATTTTAATGAAAGACCAGTGATAGACAACGCAAAGCCATATAGAGCTAGGTAAATTATTATTGATTGTTTGGTAAGATAAACAAGTACGTAGATGGGAAATTGAGAACAAATTTATGTATGTCTGTGTAGTTAAAGCGCTCAATAAGGTCAATGCGGTGGAGATGTAAAAAGTTACAGCGAGGACAAAGCGAAAAAATAGCAGGATATAGAAGAATACTTTAAAATAGCATATAAAACTTGTACTTATTGTTTCTACAAATATATAAATAATAAGTAAATCAAAAATTAACATTCAATTTAATTATAATGATTACATTCTTAATTTTAAATAAAAGCATGTGTAAATATATGTAAATAATTGTAAACTTTCATTTAGCTTAAATAAATCTAATAGAATATCATTGTATTTTTTATTCTGAAAAATATATGTTAAAAATTTGAATTAAAAAACTAATTTTATAATTTTTATTATATATAAATATCATTTTTCAGTTCATTTATTATATAGAAACAATAGGGCATTAGCAGAATATAGCTGAAATATTAGGATATATCAGGAATATTGGAATATAGCGGGGATTAAAGCGAAAAATGTTATATCAGAGGCTATTTGGAAATAGTGCAGTGGTGGAAATCTGCTACAGGATATAGTGCGGGGTATTAATTGCGCAGGTGTATGTGCAGGTGGATTGGACCAAAGAACAAAAGACTGGCACTGAGACGCAATTTACATAAACGAGTTTAATGTTCTTACCTTAGATGCAGTGATATGGAACCTGTATAGTGAGGAAGAACTTTTGGGGCTTCCCCCCGTGCGTTGCGTCTAGAGTGAGCTATATTGCTACTGTTTTCATTGACAGATTGAGCGTTTCATCTACTAGACAAAGTGATGAGGCAGTTTGGGTTACTTAGCATCATCTTTTTTCTACTCCAATTACCATGTTGCACCTAATGATCCTATGTATAAAGAAATGATAACATTGTGGAATAATCGTTATGGTTGCGAGGAACCGGTACATGCAGTCACACGTACTAATCATCTATACATGGAATGGTATAGGGACATTACGCATCGATATGTGCTGCCAAGACCACCGCCAACCCCTCCTGCATTTCCCCCGTCCTACGCTCCTAAAGCTCCCTTTAGAAAGAAATGTGGAACGTATTAGATTTTGGCGTTGTATAAAACTTCTAATTAATTAATATCATATGTTATTTATAGGCGGATGGAGCACAAAATTAAAATCGAGCAACGCAAACGCGAAATTAATGGCGGACTCTCTTATTCTTTCACGTTCTTGTCTTGAGATTTCCGATGTTCTTCCTTTGATTTCTTCCTCATCTCTGACTGATCCATCGAGTATTGTTAGGCGTTCTTACGCGGATGTGATTAGCAATCCTTCTCCCATTTTTACTACCTGGAATTCCATCTCGTACAGGAGTTCTTTTCATTGGAAAAAAGCTAGAGATCGATTTTGTTTCAAATATGGTGATTCTTGCCATCTAGCAAAGGAATGCAGAAATGGATTTCGGTGTTTCAATTGTGGAGGAGTGGGTCATCGTAAGATTAGTTGTCCAGAGTTGTTTAGTGGCAAATCAATTTTCGATCTTATGCACTTCAAATGCTCGAGGTTATATCAGAAACTGATGGCTCTCTTGGATCTTTTCGATCTGGATTTCCCTAAAAAGGTGAACGAAGGGACTAATTTGTTGTTATTGTCAGGATGGCATTTAGAGGGCCTTGTCGCTGGGATCTTGTGGCGTAAAAGTGTTTCTATTGATGTTGTTTTTCCTCCGTTACCTCGCCTACTAGATAGAAAGAATCATGCTTTCTATTTGTCTGAATCTCCTGAAATTACGGAGGACTTATGCTGATTCGAATTCAAAGAATAAGAGGAAAGCTTTTCTAATCTTAGATGGGTTACTGATGCATTTTGATGCAATTAATACTGTTATTAATTGTGAGCGCAGAGCTACTGATTTTCAATTAACGTCTAATGATGTTGATCCTATTAATATCCTTATGGGGGATGAAATTTTGATGGAGAAGGATTATGTTGTAGAGACTGGTATGGTTGATGATAAAGCAATGTTTCTTGAAGTGGGTTCGGTTGGTTTTGTTGAAGAATTCTAGTCTGGTCAGCGTATTGGTCCGATGATCATGGACCCCTTTGTTCTGAAATGTATGGGCCTTAGTGTAGGTTCATGTTGTAATGTTAGTAAGACCATCGCCAATGGAAGGGATAAAAAGTGATGACAGGGGTGGATGCAGTGGACATGTGAGGCTACGTTTTTGATTGCGTTATGGAGGATCCTTCTGCTAGTGCTTGTGTTGGGAAGGGGATTGATTGGCTTGTGGCTGAGGATGCTGCTTTGTCCAATAGTTTCGAGTTGTTGGATGATTCTGTTGTTGAGTTGGCTTCAAGGTAATATGGATTAGGTGGTGGCAGAGACCAGAAGATGGCATCTATGAAGTCTTCATTGAAGATGAGGACTGGTTTTAAAGTCGGTCGTATTAAACTTGCTTGGAAGGGCAAGATGAAGGTTTCGAGTATTTCTAGGCAAGATCAGGCTAAGGATAGTGTGTTCTTGAAGCAAGGGCATGGCGGTCAGTTCTCTAAAGTCTTCTGTTAAAAATGTTGTGGACAGTGGGGATAATCAGCATCTTTATGACTATGGTGTGTTTGATCTGGTTAGGGGAGATGTGACGGGCAATTTGGGTTGCATGAACAATGTTGATGGTAGAATTCCTTTAGTAGTAATGGGTTAGTGTTTGGGAATTCTGTTGATCACTATTCGACGATTGTTTGTTCTGATCCATGCGGCTTTGTGTTGTTGCTGGGCAAAGGCGGTTTCTCTTTTCTCTTGAGAGAGTCGGGAGTGCGTATTCTATCCTTGGTTTTGAGGTCGTGTCCTAGTGTGTTTCATTTAGATTGTGCTTTTCCTCATTCGGATTTTGTTTCTGTTGGTCTGGTTGTTTCTTCGGTTAAAGACGAGTTGCATGAGGTTAGTGAAGGTCTTTCAGTGAGTAGTGATGTAGTTATATCTGATACATCAACTAGGAGAGGGAGACGTAGAAGAGAAGCTCCCAGCTCTGGATTGGTCCGACGTAGAGCGAGGATTAGATATAGTTCCTCTTCATCTCATGGTAGGTTCTCGAGCTCGAGTGCTATTAGTAGCAATTCGAGTTTGGGCTCAGGTATGGTTCATGTTGTTGTATATAACGGTGTTGTATACACAATTTTATGATTTTTGTTTGATGATAACAACCAAATATATATTTATATAAATGTGTTTGTTATTGTACTGTTCATTACAACACAGACTGTAATATAATATTTATATTTAAATAGAATACGACTGTATACACATTCATATATTTATACAGTATTTTATTTAAATTGAATATTCTATTTCAACTTTCAAACAATACAATCTTTTATAACTCCACTATTTGAATACATCACTGATATACATTCACAGAACATTGTACTTGTAAATAAACAGAATTTAATAGACAAGTTTATTTGAACACAATAAAATAATATTTTATTTCGATCAAACTGGTTTATTACAATATTCAGTACAATTCACATATTTATACACTGCTCTTCACTGCAATTCTCACACTCAGTTACAGTCACACAGTCACTCATATACACTGTCTCTTTGTTCTTCAGTTTCATTGTCTTCTGTCTTCTATAAGCTTCACAGTCAGTCCAGTCTTCATACCTGTCATATGAAAACAGAAACACACAATACACTGCAACAGGAATTTAAACTGAATACTTGCAAATATATTTTTCATTTTTTAAATTTTTTTTTGCCTCAGAGTTCTGGTGTGGTTCTCATCATTTTTCATGACTTGATCTGATTCATCTGTGTCTAGCCAGTTTGTATATAGTACAGGGACAGAAAATCTTGTCTGTTGGCTGCATATACACACGTGTATAAGTATACACGCGTGTACTGCCACGCCAATCAGAGTGTAACTGAGGAGTAGCCATGTGGACCTTCTCGACTCAGTACACATGAAGTCAAAGTCAACACAAGTCAATACAAAAGCAGGTTCAATGCGGTTAAGCAAACATGAATGATCAATGTCAAGTGCAAGTTCAATGTAAAGCCAAATGGTACAAGACAGGGTAACATAAGGGGTCAAGTGAACAAATATATGCGCAAGTGACTTTCAGCAATGACACATAAGTACATGGCAACTCAACAGTGTATAATATATGTCAAAGTGGTCAAGAAACACAGTCAAAGATGGTCAAGGAGCAACTCATATGTCCACAAATGTAGCATAGTTAGTTATCAAACAATATGAAGAAGTAATCATACACTCAGAAACTAAAATGCAAAATGGCTCAATCATGTCAAGTTCATGCTCCAGCCACAATAAAATGGTCAAGCTCAGATGAACAAACAAGATTAGAACATGTAGCATGTGCAAGCTACAGCAAATGGAAGAAGCAAGTATGAAACAGCAATAATGTATTGAGCAGCATGAAAATAGATAAATGTTGCATTCTTATTAGAACTGGAGTGTGCATGTAACAAGCCAAGTTGTTCAGTAAATTGATCAAAGGAAATGGTTCAGCATTGCAGCAGTGGTTACAAAATTACACAGTGAACAAAAGCTTCAGCACTGATCCATGAAGCAAAGGATGGTGTACCACAAAATGGTGACATAGCAACTTTAACATGTTCAAGGAATAGCTACAAGCAGCTCAAGTAAAATACTACGGTGTGCAGTGGTTCATTACAGTCACCAACCATGAAGTACGAAAATGAATGCAAGGAAAAACAGTGCGGGGAATCAGCATCACAATATTCGGCAAGAATTTAATTCATGGAAAAAGACATCAACAAGATTTTTTTTTTTTACGGTCATAAAATTTACAAATTCAGCATGGTGCATTCATGGGATTTGTTTTTGGGCAGAAACAAACAAAGCATTTTAAAGGGACAAGAATTGTTTTCAGAATTAAATCAGAATATTTCAACAAAGTCAAGGCCGATTGAACTTATACAAGGCAAATGTTTCCAGAAATCAAAAAATCTGTTTTGACAAGTTTTTAAACAGATTCCAGATATTGCAACATTATTTTTGGAAAGAATTTAAACCATTTTTTTTATCCTGTCATCACTGTGTCAACAGAGGGAAAGTAGATTCACGTTTCAAATCAGTCTAGAAATGGCAAGGCAAAATTGTGTTTCCAGAAAAACAATATTCACATTTTCGAGCAGTAATTCATTTAATTCTTTCCAAGGATGCACAAGGGATTCACGGCAAAATCATTTAAATCATACAAGGAAAGGGAAGTTATTTTTTTTTTTCAGTATTTTTTAGAAGGCCAGACATACTCAAATTCAATCAAGGCAAAACCTGAACAAAAAAACGCACAAATCAAGCAACCTCAAATCAGCCAAGTCACTCACGAAATCAGAGTTTAAGGGTTTTCGTTTACCCTATATATACTACACACACAAATTCATCATTGGCAGATATAGAAAACCAACTCAACATTTCAGATCGAAAACACAACAACTCAGAAATTCAAATAAATCATTTCCAAGATTTTACTCACAGATTTTTTTTCGATCGAGAAATCCCCAAATCGTAGACAAAGGAAGAACAACAGATTCGAGCTTCAGAGAGCAGCAAATTCATCAGACATCGGCTTCGATTTGGGATTCAAATCTGAAACCCTAGTTTACATTCATCAACGCCGCCATTTTTTTTCAGAGCAAAAGCAAAAGGATTCGGGCAAATAAATTAGAAATGGGCCGGCCAAGCTTTTCTAGGCTTAAGTGCTTTAATGTTAAAAGGGGATGACCCTTATATTTTTTAAGTCCTAGGGTTGAACTTATTTTTGTTTTTAATTTTTTATTGTGTTTTGTTTTTGTTTTGTAAACCAAATTCAAACAGTGTCTAGATCTGTAAAGTCTAGGAATCCAGTCAGGGTGTTGACTGTCAGTTTCAGAGTCTGTAAAATCTGTGTTACGTGTTACGGGATTGTAATACGGGTAAATCTGGTCGAGGGGATATCGTCCAGTCTGGGGTTTCGAGCATAGGGTTAGGACAGGAGCAGGCGTTGCGAGTGTACATGGTCTTGTATGCGGGATCTGTTTATAACACCTAGTAGAAACCTTAGGAATGCAGCAGTAGGCAGGGTTTTGCCGAAGCTGGGTATATCTGTGTGTGATTTATTTTCTGCACTTTTATTTCTGCTGCATTCTGTGATCTGTTTATTATTTTAATATCCTGTCAGTTTTTCAATTCAGTTTAAAAACTGTGATAAACCCTATTCACCCCCCCCCCCTCTAGGGTTAATCTAGATCCAACATTTGGTATCAGAGCCAGGTATTCGGTTAACTCTAGAGCAATGGTGATTCCTAGTTATCAGTCCATAGAGAGTCAGTCCAGTCACATTCCAAATATTTTTGATGGCACAGATTTTTTAAACTGGAAATCCAAAATGGAATTTTATTTAAAATCTGTTAATATTAAATGTTGGAATGTTGTTATCCATGGATTTGATTATGTAGATATTACTTTCAATACCCGTGCTATGAAAATTATATTTGATTATCTTAGTACTGAACAGTTTAATCTTATCTGCCATTGTTTATCTGCACAGGAAATCTTGGATACTCTCAATACGAAGTATGGAAAATCTGACAACGGCAGCTCAAAACCCGAGAAAGTCAACTCAGATTCAGAACTCTGTTTAACAGGATTTACAAATGAAAATTCAGAAGGATCAGATGATGGAGAATCAATAGATGCTGAAGTTGAAAATTTCTCATACGAAGATTTGGTTTATATGTGTGTTGATTTAACTAAATCTGTTGATAAACTAAAATCTAAAAACAAATCTCTGAAATCTAGGAATACTGAGTTGACCAGCAAAATTGATGTTTTGGAATCACAGCTTGAATATTTTAAAAATTCTTCAAATTCAGATTGCAAAAATTGTTTAAAATTGAAAACCAATCTTGTTCATCTCAATATAAATATTCAAAAGTTTGAAACGGAAATTCTGATCTTAAAAGAAAACAAGATTGAGTTATCAAATTTGAACAATCTTCTACAAAAGGAATTTGAAGTTTTTAAGACTGATATAAGTTCCAAATTTGAGATTGCTGAAAATGAAAATTTGGTGAGAAGTGATTTGATTTTGAAAGAACTTGAAAATGAGATTGAAAAATCCAAGATTTTTGAGTTTGAAAAACAAAAACGATTTGAACTTGAAATCTCGAAATCTCAAGCCAATGCTGAACAGATGATCGCTATAAATAATTGCTCAAATTTATTAAAGAAAACGACGATCTAAAATCCAAAATTCAACGATTGGAATCAACATTGAATAAATTTTCTAATGGGGAAAAATCTCTGAATATGCTGTTGAAAAATCAATTTTCATCTGGTAATAAAAATGGTCTTGGTTTTGGAAAAAGAAATGATTTTGAAAATTTGAACTCTTGTGATTTCAAAAATCCTTCAAACTGCTTTAAGAAGAGTCATTCTGAAAATTTGATTTTTAGAAATTCCAAAACTTTTTTGAATCACAATCGAGATAAGAATTGGTTTGATAACAATTCATTTAATCCAGTTTGGACCCCGAAAGGAAATAAAGTAAATTCGTTTAATTTCAAACAAGTTTGGGTTCCGAAGGGTACAAAGATAAATTCAGATGGTTTGTTATATAGACAGGTTTGGGTACCGAAAGATCGATACACAGCTATGAGTGGTAAAACAATCTTTGTTAGACCACTTAACCCTCTTAACAGTTAGGTACCAGAGGAGGCCGAGGAACTGCTGTGCTAAAAGAAACCGAATTCAAGCTGCTCAATATTTCTGTAATACTTCTCAGTTCCTTAGCCAAGTTGGTTGAGTTAGAGATTTATTTGCTTACATGGATTTCAGGTATATCTCTATACTCATTCTTCTGTATATCCTTTGTTTTTATTTTATTTTTTAATTTTATTTATTTTCCTCCTTCTATCTCTTCTGCCTATTTTCTTTGATTTGTCACTACCATAATTTTATTTCTTCTTGGGCTTCATTAACTTCCAATTGCAGTAATCATGATCTTCTGGAAATTTGCTTTAGTTGAATATAATTCTGATATTTTAATCATTTCCAGACCTTGTATTTAAAATTGTAAATATCTGCAATTGTTTTGAAGTTTGTGTTCTAATTCTCTGAATTCATAACAGTGTTGATGTATTCTTGTCAAATCTTGAACACTGTTAATTAAAATTCTAAATTTTTGAAGATCTGAAAAACAATTGAAATATCACACATCTCTGCAGTTCTGAGTTTATTCTAATTCAGTTTAGAAAGGCTTGAAAATTTATACTCATTACAGCACACTGCTACTTCTCAGCTGTGATAATTTCTTTAAATTTTTTTTTCAGATTGGCTTGAATTTTTTTTTAATTGACTTGAATCATTGCTTACATCTTGAAATTCATCGTTATTCATGATCGTCTGGTTTAGATTTTTGTTTGTTTGAGATCATTTGAAATTTCTGATATTTTGAATCTCACACACTTCTCAGATGTGAAGTCATTAATTATGTGTGATTGATTCATTGTATCTCATGACTTACAGTTGTTCAAGTGATTTTGAAATAAACAATTATTTTTTGGATCATGAGTTATTGCTCAAACTTGATGTAAATATTCTGAAAAATTCTTTGTGCCTGTCAGAAATACTTGAGAAAATTTCTTTAAAAATTTGGTCTTAAAATTCTCTATTATTTCATGGTTATTTGATTTTAATATATGATTGTTTAAAATCATTTGAGATTATTGATTTATTGAATCGCACACATATCTTGAATCTAAAATATAATATTGTGTGATTGATTCATTAAATTCTGATATATTCACATCTCTTCAAATGATTTAAAATAAACTAAATTTTATAATCATGGATCATGGAATATATTGTTTTTTTGTGACCTTCAGAAACATCATCTGACAAGTCTGTTGTGATATTGATTTTTCTGTGTTGCTCTGATACTGGTTTTAAAATGTTTGTTCTAGAATCACTTACTTGCTGCTCTGATACATGTGCATAATCTATTACCTCGTCTGTTTGGGCTTGGTACTCAATAATTCTTTTGCCTAGGACATTCTTGTTCAGTATCATGTTAAAATTCCTCGTAAATAGAGACACCAAGTGGTATCAGAAGTGCTTATTTTTTTTGTTTCACCTATCGGTACTGAGATTCAAATTTTCACCTTGTATAGATCTACACATTTTTTTGCCTTATACAAATAAATGTACTGGATTTGTGTGTAAAGTTCTTTGGTGTGAGATGTCCATGTTAGTCCATCAGGGTGTAATTAAATTGCTCGATAAGCGAGAACATTTGGTATCAGCCTTTTTCACTCATCTTTTTTTTGAATTATCACCCTGTATAGATTCAATTTTTTTATAAATCTGTTTAATTTCTTCTTGTAATTGTTTTTCAATTTTAAAATTATCTATTTTTTATTCATTCAGAAATTGAAATCAATATCCAATTTGTGCTGTGTTTATAATTCATCAAAATTATTATCGGTTTTTGAAATTGTGATGAATTGTGACTGCAGTGTATTTCACAACAAGAGGAGATTTTATTTTGATTTTCATGATGGTTGAATATTAATTATAATATCTTTGAACTGGCAAATATTTCACAACCATCTCCTGTATCTATCACCCGTCTGCCATCCATCATGATTTTATATTAATGTGGAGAGTTTATTTTTAAAAAGAAAAATCATCTTGTTTAAAACAGTGAAAATTATTTGTGATAGAAATGGGACTATATTATTTTTCAGAATTAGTGATAATTGAAATTTTCAATAATCCCGGTACAGTCGAGCTTACTTCATAATATAATTAATTTAGAAATTTATTTTCACAGTCCATCTCTGTACCTACCCCATTTTCTATCATTCATATATTGGTTTTACATACTGAGGAGTTTTTTCCTTTAAATGCTGAAAATAATAAATATAATTAATATATAAGTGTGTCTCTAACCTCATTTAAAAATCCAAGCTCTGGTCATGCATGGTTAAGAGACAACTTATAATTTAAGCTGCAACTGAGCTCATTTAAAAATCCAAGCTCTGGTTATGCGTGGTCAGTGTGCTCTTAAATAAAAATAAAAGAAAAAGGAATAATGTGCTATAAATTAAAATAAACTTGAAATTCTCCTTTGTGTATAAAAGACAGCCTACCAATTCATTTTCTAATCTGTGAAATGTGTTAATATTTTATGACATATTATGATTTGCTGATTGATGGGTATTGGGATTTGAGGTTATTCGATCTTGTCACTTAAATTGAATTATTAATTATAGTCCAAATTCCATCTCTGTTTTTGAACCTCATTTTTTTTTGGAAAATAATTGGAATACTTTTTTCTCCCCATTTTATATAAAATTCATCGTAAATCCGTCATTCTCTACAATGTGAGATATGCCACCAGTTCTTAGTTTATTATGATTTTTTGTTTGACTGATTGAGATTTATGATGACTGTTCTTCCTCTTAAGCTGATATAGTATTTGTTAGTCATTTTTCATCTATATCTTAAAATCTGTATCCTTTTGATGATAACAAAAGGGGGAGAATGGATTAGATTTTGATTTATGAGTGAATATAAATATCTTTAATTTTGAAAATGTATTTCATATATTTCGCTCATGCACAGTTATAGGGGGAGTTTCTGCTGTAGGGGGAGCATTTAAATAGGGGGAGTTCAAATATTCACAAACAAACACATTTATTATATTCAAAATCTTTTATTTGTTTGTCATCATCAAAAGGGGGAGATTGTTGTATATAACGGTGTTGTATACACAATTTTATGATTTTTGTTTGATGATAACAACCAAATATATATTTATATAAATGTGTTTGTTATTGTACTGTTCATTACAACACAGACTGTAATATAATATTTATATTTAAATAGAATACGACTGTATACACATTCATATATTTATACTGTATTTTATTTAAATTGAATATTCTATTTCAACTTTCAAACAATACAATCTTTTATAACTCCACTATTTGAATACATCACTGATATACATTCACAGAACATTGTACTTGTAAATTAACAGAATTTAATAGACAAATTTATTTGAACACAATAAAATAATATTTTATTTCGATCAAACTGGTTTATTACAATATTCAGTACAATTCACATATTTATACACTGCTCTTCACTGCAATTCTCACACTCAGTTACAGTCACACAGTCACTCATATACACTGTCTCTTTGTTCTTCAGTTTCATTGTCTTCTGTCTTCTATAAGCTTCACAGTCAGTCCAGTCTTCATACCTGTCATATGAAAACAGAAACACACAATACACTGCAACAGGAATTTAAACTGAATACTTGCAAATATATTTTTCATTTTTTAAATTTTTTTTGCCTCAGAGTTCTGGTGTGTTTCTCATCATTTTTCATGACTTGATCTGATTCATCTGTGTCTAGCCAGTTTGTATATAGTACAGGGACAGAAAATCTTGTCTGTTGGCTGCATATACACACGTGTATAAGTATACACGCGTGTACTGCCACGCCAATCAGAGTGTAACTGAGGAGTAGCCATGTGGACCTTCTCGACTCAGTACACATGAAGTCAAAGTCAACACAAGTCAATACAAAAGCAGGTTCAATGCGTTTAAGCAAACATGAATGATCAATGTCAAGTGCAAGTTCAATGTAAAGCCAAATGGTACAAGACAGGGTAACATAAGGGGTCAAGTGAACAAATATATGCGCAAGTGACTTTCAGCAATGACACATAAGTACATGGCAACTCAACAGTGTATAATATATGTCAAAGTGGTCAAGAAACACAGTCAAAGATGGTCAAGGAGCAACTCATATGTCCACAAATGTGGCATAGTTAGTTATCAAACAATATGAAGAAGTAATCATACACTCAGAAACTAAAATGCAAAATGGCTCAATCATGTCAAGTTCATGCTCCAGCCACAATAAAATGGTCAAGCTCAGATGAACAAACAAGATTAGAACAGGTAGCATGTGCAAGCTACAGCAAATGGAAGAAGCAAGTATGAAACAGCAATAATGTATTGAGCAGCATGAAAATAGATAAATGTTGCATTCTTATTAGAACTGGAGTGTGCATGTAACAAGCCAAGTTGTTCAGTAAATTGATCAAAGGAAATGGTTCAGCATTGCAGCAGTGGTTACAAAATTACACAGTGAACAAAAGCTTCAGCACTGATCCATGAAGCAAAGGATGGTGTACCACAAAATGGTGACATAGCAGCTTTAACATGTTCAAGGAATAGCTACAAGCAGCTCAAGTAAAATACTACGGTGTGCAGTGGTTCATTACAGCCACCAACCATGAAGTACGAAAATGAATGCAAGGAAAAACAGTGCGGGGAATCAGCATCACAATATTCGGCAAGAATTTAATTCATGGAAAAAGACATCAGCAAGATTTTTTTTTTACGGTCATAAAATTTACAAATTCAGCATGGTGCATTCATGGGATTTGTTTTTGGGCAGAAACAAACAAAGCATTTTAAAGGGACAAGAATTGTTTTCAGAATTAAATCAGAATATTTCAACAAAGTCAAGGCCGATTGAACTTATACAAGGCAAATGTTTCCAGAAATCAAAAAATCTGTTTTGACAAGTTTTTAAACAGATTCCAGATATTGAACATTATTTTTGGCAAGAATTTAAACCATTTTTTTTATCCTGTCATCACTGTGTCAACAGAGGGAAAGTAGATTCACGTTTCAAATCAGTCTCGAAATGGCAAGGCAAAATTGTGTTTCCAGAAAAACAATATTCACATTTTCGAGCAGTAATTCATTCAATTCTTTCCAAGGATGCACAAGGGATTCACGGCAAAATCCTACAAGGAAAGGGAAGTTAATTTTTTTTTTCAGTATTTTTTAGAAGGCCAGACATACTCAAATTCAATCAAGGCAAAACCTGAACAAAAAAAACGCACAAATCAAGCAACCTCAAATCAGCCAAGTCACTCACGAAATCAGAGTTTAAGGGTTTTCGTTTACCCTATATATACTACACACACAAATTCATCATTGGCAGATATAGAAAACCAACTCAACATTTCAGATCGAAAACACAACAACTCAGAAATTCAAATAAATCATTTCCAAGATTTTACTCACAGATTTTTTTTCGATCGAGAAATCCCCAAATCGTAGACAAAGGAAGAACACCAGATTCGAGCTTCAGAGAGCAGCAAATTCATCAGACATCGGCTTCGATTTGGGATTCAAATCTGAAACCCTAGTTTACATTCATCAACGCCGCCATTTTTTTTCAGAGCAAAAGCAAAAGGATTCGGGCAAATAAATTAGAAATGGGCCGGCCAAGCTTTTCTAGGCTTAAGTGCTTTAATGTTAAAAGGGGATGACCCTTATATTTTTTAAGTCCTAGGGTTGAACTTATTTTTGTTTTTAATTTTTTATTGTGTTTTGTTTTTGTTTTGTAAACCAAATTCAAACAGTGTCTAGATCTGTAAAGTCTAGGAATCCAGTCAGGGTGCTGACTGTCAGTTTCAGAGTCTGTAAAATCTGTGTTACGTGTTACGGGATTGTAATACGGGTAAATCTGGTCGAGGGGATATCGTCCAGTCTGGGGTTTTGAGCATAGGGTTAGGACAGGAGCAGGCGTTGCGAGTGTACATGGTCTTGTATGCGGGATCTGTTTATAACACCTAGTAGAAACCTTAGGAATGCAGCAGTAGGCAGGGTTTTGCCGAAGCTGGGTATTTCTGTGTGTGATTTATTTTCTGCACTTTTATTTCTGCTGCATTCTGTGATCTGTTTATTATTTTAATATCCTGTCAGTTTTTCAATTCAGTTTAAAAACTGTGATAAACCCTATTCACCCCCCCCCCCCTCTAGGGTTAATCTAGATCCAACATTTGGTATCAGAGCCAGGTATTCGGTTAACTCTAGAGCAATGGTGATTCCTAGTTATCAGTCCATAGAGAGTCAGTCCAGTCACATTCCAAATATTTTTGATGGCACAGATTTTTTAAACTGGAAATCCAAAATGGAATTTTATTTAAAATCTGTTAATATTAAATGTTGGAATGTTGTTATCCATGGATTTGATTATGTAGATATTACTTTCAATACCCGTGCTATGAAAATTATATTTGATTATCTTAGTACTGAATAGTTTAATCTTATCTGCCATTGTTTATCTGCACAGGAAATCTGGGATACTCTCAATATGAAGTATGGAAAATCTGACAACGGCAGCTCAAAACCCGAGAAAGTCAACTCAGATTCAGAACTCTGTTTAACAGGATTTACAAATGAAAATTCAGAAGGATCAGATGATGGAGAATCAACAGATGCTGAAGTTGAAAATTTCTCATACGAAGATTTGGTTTATATGTGTGTTGATTTAACTAAATCTGTTGATAAACTCAAATCTAAAAACAAATCTCTGAAATCTAGGAATACTGAGTTGACCAGCAAAATTGATGTTTTGGAATCACAGCTTGAATATTTTAAAAATTCTTCAAATTCAGATTGCAAAAATTGTTTAAAATTGAAAACCAATCTTGTTCATCTCAATAAAAATATTCAAAAGTTTGAAAAGGAAATTCTGATCTTAAAAGAAAACAAGATTGAGTTATCAAATTTGAACAATCTTCTACAAAAGGAATTTGAAGTTTTTAAGACTGATATAAGTTCCAAATTTGAGATTGCTGAAAATGAAAATTTGGTGAGAAGTGATTTGATTTTGAAAGAACTTGAAAATGAGATTGAAAAATCCAAGATTTTTGAGTTTGAAAAACAAAAACGATTTGAACTTGAAATCTCGAAATCTCAAGCCAAAATTAGATTGCTTGAAAATGAGAATTTGGTTTTAAAACAGACCAATGCTGAACAGATGATCGCTATAAATAATTGCTCAAATTTATTAAAAGAAAACGGCGATCTAAAATCCAAAATTCAACGATTGGAATCAACATTGAATAAATTTTCTAATGGGGAAAAATCTCTGAATATGCTGTTGAAAAATCAATTTTCATCTGGTAACAAAAATGGTCTTGGTTTTGGAAAAAGAAATGATTTTGAAAATTTGAACTCTTGTGATTTCAAAAATCCTTCAAACTGCTTTAAGAAGAGTCATTCTGAAAATTTGATTTTTAGAAATTCCAAAAGTTTTTTGAATCACAATCGAGATAAGAATTGGTTTGATAACAATTCATTTAATCCAGTTTGGACCCCGAAAGGAAATAAAGTAAATTCGTTTAATTTCAAACAAGTTTGGGTTCCGAAGGGTACAAAGATAAATTCAGATGGTTTGTTATATAGACAGGTTTGGGTACCGAAAGATCGATACACAGCTATGAGTGGTAAAACAATCTTTGTTAGACCACTTAACCCTCTTAACAGTTAGGTACCAGAGGAGGCCGAGGAACTGCTGTGCTAAAAGAAACCGAATTCAAGCTGCTCAATATTTCTGTAATACTTCTCAGTTCCTTAGCCAAGTTGGTTGAGTTAGAGATTCATTTGCTTACATGGATTTCAGGTATATCTCTATACTCATTCTTCTGTATATCCTTTGTTTTTAATTTTTTTTTTTGATTTTATTTATTTTCCTCCTTCTATCTCTTCTGCCTATTTTCTTTGATTTGTCACTACCATAATTTTATTTCTTCTTGGGCTTCATTAACTTCCAATTGCAGTAATCATGATCTTCTGGAAATTTGCTTTACTTGAATATAATTCTGATATTTTAATCATTTCCAGACCTTGTATTTAAAATTGTAAATATCTGCAATTGTTTTGAAGTTTGTGTTCTAATTCTCTGAATTCATAACAGTGTTGATGTATTCTTGTCAAATCTTGAACACTGTTAATTAAAATTCTAAATTTTTGAAGATCTGAAAAACAATTGAAATATCACACATCTCTGCAGTTCTGAGTTTATTCTAATTCAGTTTAGAAAGGCTTGAAAATTTATACTCATTACAGCACACTGCTACTTCTCAGCTGTGATAATTTCTTTAAATTTTTTTTTTCAGATTGGCTTGAATTTTTTTTAATTGACTTGAATCATTGCTTACATCTTGAAATTCATCGTTATTCATGATCGTCTGGTTTAGATTTTTGTTTGTTTGAGATCATTTGAAATTTCTGATATTTTGAATCTCACACACTTCTCAGATGTGAAGTCATTAATTATGTGTGATTGATTCATTGTATCTCATGACTTACAGTTGTTCAAGTGATTTTGAAATAAACAATTATTTTTTGGATCATGAGTTATTGCTCAAACTTGATGTAAATATTCTGAAAAATTCTTTGTGCCTGTCAAAAATACTTGAGAAAATTTCTTTAAAAATTTGGTCTTAAAATTCTCTATTATTTCATGGTTATTTGATTTTAATATATGATTGTTTAAAATCATTTGAGATTATTGATTTATTGAATCGCACACATATCTTGAATCTAAAATATAATATTGTGTGATTGATTCATTAAATTCTGATATATTCACATCTCTTCAAATGATTTAAAATAAACTAAATTTTATAATCATGGATCATGGAATATATTGTTTTTTTGTGACCTTCAGAAACATCATCTGACAAGTCTGTTGTGATATTGATTTTTCTGTGTTGCTCTGATACTGGTTTTAAAATGTTTGTTCTAGAATCACTTACTTGCTGCTCTGATACATGTGCATAATCTATTACCTCGTCTGTTTGGGCTTGGTACTCAATAATTCTTTTGCCTAGGACATTCTTGTTCAGTATCATGTTAAAATTCCTCGTAAATAGAGACACCAAGTGGTATCAGAAGTGCTTATTTTTTTTGTTTCACCTATCGGTACTGAGATTCAAATTTTCACCTTGTATAGATCTACACATTTTTTTGCCTTATACAAATAAATGTGCTGGGTTTGTGTGTAAAGTTCTTTGGTGTGAGATGTCCATGTTAGTCCATCAGGGTGTAATTAAATTCCTCGATAAGCGAGAACATTTGGTATCAGCCTTTTTCACTCATCTGTTTTTTGAATTATCACCCTGTATAGATTCAATTTTTTTATAAATCTGTTTAATTTCTTCTTGTAATTGTTTTTCAATTTTAAAATTATCTATTTTTTATTCATTCAGAAATTGAAATCAATATCCAATTTGTGCTGTGTTTATAATTCATCAAAATTATTATCAGTTTTTGAAATTGTGATGAATTGTGACTGCAGTGTATTTCACAACAAGAGGAGATTTTATTTGGATTTTCATGATGGTTGAATATTAATTATAATATCTTTGAACTGGCAAATATTTCACAACCATCTCCTGTATCTATCACCCGTCTGCCATCCATCATGATTTTATATTAATGTGGAGAGTTTATTTTTAAAAAGAAAAATCATCTTGTTTAAAACAGTGAAAATTATTTGTGATAGAAATGGGACTATATTATTTTTCAGAATTAGTGATAATTGAAATTTTCAATAATCCCGGTACAGTCGAGCTTACTTCATAATATAATTAATTTAGAAATTTATTTTCACAGTCCATCTCTGTACCTACCCCATTTTCTATCATTCATATATTGGTTTTACATACTGAGGAGTTTTTTCCTTTAAATGCTGAAAATAATAAATATAATTAATATATAAGTGTGTCTCTAACCTCATTTAAAAATCCAAGCTCTGGTCATGCATGGTTAAGAGACAACTTATAATTTAAGCTGCAACTGAGCTCATTTAAAAATCCAAGCTCTGGTTATGCGTGGTCAGTGTGCTCTTAAATAAAAATAAAAGAAAAAGGAATAATGTACTATAAATTGAAATAAACTTGAAATTCTCCTTTGTGTATGAAAGACAGCCTACCAATTCATTTTCTAATCTGTGAAATGTGTTAATATTTTATGACGTATTATGATTTGCTGATTGATGGGTATTGGGATTTGAGGTTATTCGATCTTGTCACTTAAATTGAATTATTAATTATAGTCCAAATTCCATCTCTGTTTTTGAACCTCATTTTTTTTTGGAAAATAATTGGAATACTTTTTTCTCCCCATTTTATATAAAATTCATCGTAAATCCGTCATTCTCTACAATGTGAGATATGCCACCAGTTCTTAGTTTATTATGATTTTTTGTTTGACTGATTGAGATTTATGATGACTGTTCTTCCTCTTAAGCTGATATAGTATTTGTTAGTCATTTTTCATCTATATCTTAAAATCTGTATCCTTTTGATGATAACAAAAGGGGGAGAATGGATTAGATTTTGATTTATGAGTGAATATAAATATCTTTAATTTTGAAAATTTATTTCATATATTTCGCTCATGCACAGTTATAGGGGGAGTTTCTGTTGTAGGGGGAGCATTTAAATAGGGGGAGTTCAAATATTCACAAACAAACACATTTATTATATTCAAAATCTTTTATTTGTTTGTCATCATCAAAAGGGGGAGATTGTTGTATATAACGGTGTTGTATACACAATTTTATGATTTTTGTTTGATGATAACAACCAAATATATATTTATATAAATGTGTTTGTTATTGTATTGTTCATTACAACACAGACTGTAATATAATATTTATATTTAAATAGAATACGACTGTATACACATTCATATATTTATACAGTATTTTATTTAAATTGAATATTCTATTTCAACTTTCAAACAATACAATCTTTTATAACTCCACTATTTGAATACATCACTGATATACATTCACAGAACATTGTACTTGTAAATAAACAGAATTTAATAGACAAGTTTATTTGAACACAATAAAATAATATTTTATTTCGATCAAACTGGTTTATTACAATATTCAGTACAATTCACATATTTATACACTGCTCTTCACTGCAATTCTCACACTCAGTTACAGTCACACAGTCACTCATATACACTGTCTCTTTGTTCTTCAGTTTCATTGTCTTCTGTCTTCTATAAGCTTCACAGTCAGTCCAGTCTTCATACCTGTCATATGAAAACAGAAACACACAATACACTGCAACAGGAATTTAAACTGAATACTTGCAAATATATTTTTCATTTTTTAAATTTTTTTTGCCTCAGAGTTCTGGTGTGTTTCTCATCATTTTTCATGACTTGATCTGATTCATCTGTGTCTAGCCAGTTTGTATATAGTACAGGGACAGAAAATCTTGTCTGTTGGCTGCATATACACACGTGTATAAGTATACACGCGTGTACTGCCACGCCAATCAGAGTGTAACTGAGGAGTAGCCATGTGGACCTTCTCGACTCAGTACACATGAAGTCAAAGTCAACACAAGTCAATACAAAAGCAGGTTCAATGCGGTTAAGCAAACATGAATGATCAATGTCAAGTGCAAGTTCAATGTAAAGCCAAATGGTACAAGACAGGGTAACATAAGGGGTCAAGTGAACAAATATATGCGCAAGTGACTTTCAGCAATGACACATAAGTACATGGCAACTCAACAGTGTATAATATATGTCAAAGTGGTCAAGAAACACAGTCAAAGATGGTCAAGGAGCAACTCATATGTCCACAAATGTGGCATAGTTAGTTATCAAACAATATGAAGAAGTAATCATACACTCAAAAACTAAAATGCTAAATGGCTCAATCATGTCAAGTTCATGCTCCAGCCACAATAAAATGGTCAAACTCAGATGAACAAACAAGATCAGAACAGGTAGCATGTGCAAGCTACAGCAAATGGAAGAAGCAAGTATGAAACAGCAATAATGTATTGAGCAGCATGAAAATAGATAAATGTTGCATTCTTATTAGAACTGGAGTGTGCATGTAACAAGCCAAGTTGTTCAGTAAATTGATCAAAGGAAATGGTTCAGCATTGCAGCAGTGGTTACAAAATTACACAGTGAACAAAAGCTTCAGCACCGATCCATGAAGCAAAGGATGGTGTACCACAAAATGGTGACATAGCAGCTTTAACATGTTCAAGGAATAGCTACAAGCAGCTCAAGTAAAATACTATGGTGTGCAGTGGTTCATTACAGTCACCAACCATGAAGTACGAAAATGAATGCAAGGAAAAACAGTGCGGGGAATCAGCATCACAATATTCGGCAAGAATTTAATTCATGGAAAAAGACATCAGTAAGATTTTTTTTTTACGGTCATAAAATTTACAAATTCAGCATGGCGCATTCATGGGATTTGTTTTTGGGCAGAAACAAACAAAGCATTTTAAAGGGACAAGAATTGTTTTCAGAATTAAATCAGAATATTTCAACAAAGTCAAGGCCGATTGAACTTATACAAGGCAAATGTTTCCAGAAATCAAAAAATCTGTTTTGACAAGTTTTTAAACAGATTCCAGATATTGCAACATTATTTTTGGCAAGAATTTAAACCATTTTTTTATCCTGTCATCACTGTGTCAACAGAGGGAAAGTAGATTCACGTTTCAAATCAGTCTAGAAATGGCAAGGCAAAATTGTGTTTCCAGAAAAACAATATTCACATTTTCGAGCAGTAATTCATTCAATTCTTTCCAAGGATGCACAAGGGATTCACGGCAAAATCATTTAAATCATACAAGGAAAGGGAAGTTAATTTTTTTTTTTTCAGTATTTTTTAGAAGGCCAGACATACTCAAATTCAATCAAGGCAAAACCTGAACAAAAAAAACGCACAAATCAAGCAACCTCAAATCAGCCAAGTCACTCACGAAATCAGAGTTTAAGGGTTTTCGTTTACCCTATATATACTACACACACAAATTCATCATTGGCAGATATAGAAAACCAACTCAACATTTCAGATCGAAAACACAACAACTCAGAAATTCAAATAAATCATTTCCAAGATTTTACTCACAGATTTTTTTTCGATCGAGAAATCCCCAAATCGTAGACAAAGGAAGAACACCAGATTCGAGCTTCAGAGAGTAGCAAATTCATCAGACATCGGCTTCGATTTGGGATTCAAATCTGAAACCCTAGTTTACTTTCATCAACGCCGCCATTTTTTTTCAGAGCAAAAGCAAAAGGATTCGGGCAAATAAATTAGAAATGGGCCGGCCAAGCTTTTCTAGGCTTAAGTGCTTTAATGTTAAAAGGGGATGACCCTTATATTTTTTAAGTCCTAGGGTTGAACTTATTTTTGTTTTTAATTTTTTATTGTGTTTTGTTTTTGTTTTGTAAACCAAATTCAAACAGTGTCTAGATCTGTAAAGTCTAGGAATCCAGTCAGGGTGTTGACTGTCAGTTTCAGAGTCTGTAAAATCTGTGTTACATGTTACGGGATTGTAATATGGGTAAATCTGGTCGAGGGGATATCGTCCAGTCTGGGGTTTTGAGCATAGGGTTAGGACAGGAGCAGGCGTTGCGAGTGTACATGGTCTTGTATGCGGGATCTGTTTATAACACCTAGTAGAAACCTTAGGAATGCAGCAGTAGGCAGGGTTTTGCCGAAGCTGGGTATATCTGTGTGTGATTTATTTTCTGCACTTTTATTTCTGCTGCATTCTATGATCTGTTTATTATTTTAATATCCTGTCAGTTTTTCAATTCAGTTTAAAAACTCTGATAAACCCTATTCACCCTCCCTCTAGGGTTAATCTAGATCCAACACATGTTTATGGTGGTGATTATTCGCCTTATGCTTTAGCCTTTTGACTAGTCAGTTATTACAGCTAGCTAACGATACTACCTTTATATTTTCTGATGTTGAGTTCGATGCGGATTTCATTAAAAGCAGGGAATTAGAGAGAGTTAGTTCTTTGAGATGTTGAAGATTTATAGTTGGAATATTAGGGGTATAAATGATCCTAAAAAGTGTGCTAAGGTTAGAAACTTTTTTAGATATTTTCATATTGATATTGTTTTGCTTAAGGAGACCAAAATAGAGAACCCTGATTTTGGTTTTTATGCGAGGTTAGGTGGGTCTCTCTTTCGTAATTGGGCTTGTCTTCCAGCCTTAGGTAGTGCTGGAGGACTTTTGATTAGTTGGAAAGATAATCAATTTAGACTCGTTCAGGAGATTCCTAAGTTAAATTCTCTGCACATCATATTAGCCTCCCTTTCTGATAATTCTTTACTGGGCATTTCTAATGTGTATGGTCCTCATACAAAAATTGAGAGGAGACTCTTATGGGATGAATGTTCTGATTTTAGGAATCTATCCCCCAATCTTTAGATAGTGGGGGGAGATTTCAATGTTACTAGATTTCTAGGGGAGAGGTCACCTCGAGAAGGCGATTTATCTGATATGGAGGAATTCAATGATTTTATTTTAGATAATAATTTGATTGATATTCCTGTGAATAATAGATCGTTCACTTGGTCTAATGTCAGAGATAGTCCTTTTTTTGCTTTATTAGATAGATTCTTTAATAGTACTGAGGTGAATGATAGATTTTCGATTTGTAGGGTTAAGGATTTGTCTTTTTTATATTCAGATCATTGTCCTATCACCCTTTCTTGTGATTCGAATATTTCTATTAGTAACAGTTTCAGATTCGAGAAGATATGGTTATTGGATTCTAGTTTTATTAATTTAGTTTCTGTTAAGTGGAATTCTTTGTTTTATTTTAATAATTTGTATAGGGGTAACTCTACGAAGATTTTTGTTGCGAAGCTTGGTAAGTTAAGATTTTTTCTCAAACGTTGGAACAAGTATATTTTTGGGAGTGTTAGAATTAAGAAAGATAAGATTATGTGTGAGTTGTTAGATTTAGACAAGATTAGTGAGTTCAGACTTTGCCACCTTAGGAATGATCTCAAGCCGACCTTAGAAAAAGAAGAGAACATGTGGAAGCAAAGAGCCCAAGTTCATTGGATTAAGGAGGGTGATAGCAACACGAAGTTTTTTCATAGTGTGGCTAATAAGGGGAGGCATGATAATTTGATTCACTCTATTTTTATTAATGATGTGGAAGTGACCGTTCAGAGGGATTTAAATGAGGCTTTCACTAGTTATTATAAGCATATCTTTGGAGCTAAGAGTAAGAGAAGGATTAATGTTAGTTGAAATGACATTTATCCATTTGATTCTAAGGTTAAGTTAGTAGATCTTGATAAGCCTTTCTCTGAGCAAGAGATTTGGAAGGCTCTCTGCGATATACCTAGTGATAAAGCACCAGGGCATGATGGCTTTTCTGTTCTTTTTTATAAGCAGTTTTGGGAGGTCCTTAAGTTTGATATTATTAACCCTTTTAATGTTTTTTATTGTGGGAATTTACGATTAGGAAGTTTTAACTTTTCTAATGTTATTCTCATTCATAAGAGAGTGGGTGCTAATTCTCTAAAGGATTTCAGGCCTATTTCCTTAATTAATTGTTTCGTCAAGCTTATTTCCAAAGTTCTTGCTAATAGGCTTAGCATTAAAATGAACGAGCTCATTGATTGTTCCCAAACTGCCTATATTAAAGGCAAAAACATAATGGATGGTGTGGCCGCTGTGCAGGAATATATTAATGTCTGTTGTAAAAATAATTTGTCTTGTGAAATTTTGAAGTTAGACTTTGAGAAGGCGTTTGATTCTATTGATTGGGATTTCATTAGCGAGTTATGTCTTGCTAGGGGTTTTAGTGTCAGATGGATCAACTGGATCATGCTTTTGCTTAGGTCTGGTTGTTCTAGTATTGTTGTTAATGGGATTGTATGCAAGAAGATTCAGTCTAAGAGAGGCCTTAGACAAGGTGATCCTCTATCACCTCTTCTCTTTAACTTAGCAGCTGATGTCTTCTCTAAAATTATTAAAAGAGCTGTTAGATTATGTGTCTTAGGTCGTGTTGGTAATGAGGAATTTAATAATGATTTATCTATTCTCCAATTTGCAGATGATACATTATTATTTTCCTCTCACCTTTCCAAGCATATCATTGCTCTGAAGTTTATTCTTTATTGTTTTGAAATGTTATCTGGGCTTAGAATCAATTTTGATAAGAGTGCTTTAATGGTTCTCAACGACCTTGATAATGTTGAGTCTCAGGTTGTTAGCACTTTAAAATGTTTTGTCATGAATTTTCCTTTTGATTATTCGGGTTTTAAGATTAAGCATTCGAAACTTAAGAATGATGATTGGTTAGTTATTATTGATAAGATCAATGATAGATTATCGAGTTGGAATAATAGATTTCTGTCTAGAGCTGGTAGATTAGTGCTTGTTAATTCGGTTCTATCTGCTATTCCCTTTTATTGGATGGCCAAGCATTGATTTCCTCAATGGGTTATTGAGAAAATCGACAGAATCAGGCGTAATTTTCTTTAGAGTGGTGTTTCTATTTGTAGAGGCTATAAATGTTTAATTAACTGGGAGGTGTGTTGTAAACCCAAGAAAGATGGGGCCTGGGGATCATTAATTTATTTAATTTTAATTCTTCCTTGTTAGCCAAATGGCTTTGGAGATTTAGATGCCCTGATGTGTTGGCTACTTGGAAGAATATTATTTCCAAATTTTATTATTCGGGGGTAGAATATATTGTTGGTTCTAGTTTTAGTTGGAGTAATAGAATATCTTATTTTTGGAAGTTTGTTTTAAAGTGTTTTGATTTTTTTAATTTAGGTTGTAAGTTGACTGTTCATTCTGGAAATCTTACTTTCTTTTGGCATGATGCTTGGATTTCTCATTTGCCTCTTAAATTTGAATTTAGTGGGCTTCTTAATAATTGTTGCTTTGAGAATGCATTGATTATAGATGTTTATAGAGATAATTTAGATCCCCTCCTAAAGCTAAGTTAGATCTTTATCATCTTGATGAGAATAGTGATTGTATTAGTTGGGGTTTTGATAAGGGTTTAGTAGCTAAGTTAGCTCTTTATCATCTTGATGAGAATAGTGATTGTATTAGTTAGGGTTTTGATAAGGGTTTAGTGTACTCTGTTAATTCTATGTATAATTTTATTAATTTTCCTGGAGTTTCTTTATACCCTTTTAAGTTTCTTTGGAAATCTAATGCTCCTCCTAAATCTAAGTTTCTTATGTGGTTGATTATTCATAAGAAGCTTAATATGGTTGCGCTTTTAAAGAAAAAGAATATTATTTTTGATGTTAAGTGTTGTTTCTATAGTCTTTTGGATGAAGATGTTGATCATTTATTTTTCTCTTGCAATATTACCAATTATATTTTAAATATGGTTTTTAGGATTTTTGTTTTTGATAGTTCTATTTCTTTTAGCATTTGTGTTGATTATTGGAATCGTTATAGAGTTGTTCATAATTCTAGACAGAGATATGTATTGGATTCCTTAGTCGTTATCATTAGTTGGTTCATTTGGTTGGAGTGGAATCAGAGATTTTTTTCATTCTGTATCTGTGCATGCTGATAATTTAATCATTAAGATTGTTAATTACTGTTTGGATTGGATGTCTAACTCGCACTATAAATTTTTTGGTGATTCGCTTTTTGAGAGATTTTTTATTAAGGTTAGATCTAATTTGAATTTATTTATTAGTATCAATAGATATTTTAGAATTAATAGATCTCGCATTGGTTTTTAGTCTCTTCTGTTTATCTTCTCCACATATATATGGATATGTATTTATATATACGTATATATATATATATATATATATGTACTCATATATTCTTATATATATGTGATGGTTACTTAAGGTTTGGCTAGTTTCTTTCAGGTTTCAGGTTGTTGATTTTAGCTGAGGAGCTTTGTGGATAGCTGCCTGGACTATTGGTTGTTTTTCTCTTTTGAGTTTTTATCATGAGAGATTTTGTCGAGTTTTTGGGATGTTCTGCTTTATTTTTTGTTGTATTTAGCTTTGAGTTCCTTGTTCTTGTATTGGAGTAGATATACTTCATTATCGGGTGGTGGCTTTGCCGGAATTCGATATTGAAGTACGATGGGTGGTGGTTTATCCGGAGCTCATCTATCTACCTTCCTTTACATTCTGGTAGTCTTATTTTGTTTAATTTGTATATCCTTTTGGGTCTGTGGTCGGATATTTTATCCTTTTAGATTTTTATTATATATGTGTGCTCTCTTCTTTATAGAGGATCACACATTTTTTGTTTCAAAAAATATTTATAGGCGGATGGAGTTTACCGGGCACTTCAGTTAGTGGATGAGCTTGAAAATGAAATTCCCCAAAAATGAAAGGTGAAGTGCTTGTCTATCAAAACATATCTTGCATTCTTGTTTGTCGAAAAACAAAATGGATAGACCGCACCATTCACCAACTTCTCCTCCTCAGCCGCCTCCTGTTGCCTAATTAGATATTGCACAACTAGCGCTTGCTCCCAAGCCACAAAAGAAGCACGAAAACCGTAGGAAAGGAATGGGTCGAGCGTCCGGTGAGTTGCCTTCGCAATATATGGTAGTGGTCAGTAGTTCCCAACCACCCGAGGAGCGTATTGAAGAATAGGAAGAAAAAGAGGAAGAGTCGAAACTAGGAGAGTTTGAACTTAAGCCAAGGCCTAAAAGGAAAACACCTCGAATTTTAAGGCACTTGAAAGATTAAGGTTTTTTATTTGGGATGTTAAAGTTTGAATTATTACTTTATTGCTATGTTATGTGATCAGATTGTTTTAGCATGTTGCTTGTGTTGTATGTACTTAAAGCTTGAACAACTACGCTCTGGTGATGTTTATGTTACTTGTATTGTATGCAACTTTCTTGTAATTGAAGTTTTGTTTATGGTTTGTGTTGTATGTTGGTTTTCTATGTCATGTTTGTGATTTACTTGTGTATATGGTTTGTAAATTACATGTTTGCGGTTGAAGTATTAAACTCTATGCCTCCGTTTGGAGATGGAGAGTGAAAAATAGGGCGGCATCCCAAATGCTATCGGTTGGAGTCATCTGGGATGTCGCTAAGTTCTAAACTCTCTGCCTCCCTTTGGAGGCGTAGAGTGAAAAATACGGTGGCATCCCAGATGCCGCTAATTTCTGAACTCTCCGCCTATTTTGGAGGCAGAGCGAAAAACAGAGCAGCATCCTGGATGCCTCCAAAAGGCGGCATCTGGGATGCCGCTAATTTATGAACTCTCTGCCTCCTTGGAGGAAGAGTGAAAAAAAGAGAGGCATCCCAGATGCCGCCGGCAGGCGGCATATTGGATTCCGCTAATTCTTCCACTCTTTGCCTCCATTGGAGGCAGAGTAAAAAACAGAGCGCCAGCTAGAATGCCGCTAAATTCTAGACTCTCTGCTTCCAAATGGAGGCAGTAGGTTAAGAAAACGACGGCATCTGGGATGCCATCCAGTTTTCCCATTTCAGATTCTTTTTGTCCTTTATCCCTTCTTCTTTTTAACTCTTTCATCATTTTTACTTTCCCAAACCTGTAATGATGGTAGCCTGATTTTCTATCCCTTTTCAACTGCAAATCCATACCACTTTAAAAAAAATTGTTTGTTGTAAATCATGATATCAAGTATGATTTTAAATGCAATTTCGTATTTTGATTTCGGTCTACTCTTGTTCTACTTTAGAGTTGTCTTAACTTTTTGTAGGTGAAAATGGATAATTGGAGATTGATGATGATACAATGATGAAAATATATGACAATTATGAACAAATCAATTTGGTGTGGTGGTAGATGATGGATTACCCCATGAAGTTGAATTTGTTCCTGAGACTCAACTTGAAGTCGTGCAGCAGGATCCACAGAGACAGATTTTAGAAGAAGCGGCGGTAGATGTAAGTGGAAGATGGTTGATTCCTACTAGAGTGATGGACGTACAGTAATTTCACAACATACATTTGTTTCACTATGAACAACCTCCTTATGTATATTGTAACTATAGCGCAGAATGTGATACAGTTGTTTGTAGAAATGATAGGAATGTTGGACGTCGTTTCTACCACTGTGAATTTTATAAGAATCATACAATAAGGCCTAAATTTAATTCATGTTGCAATTTTCTAAGTGGTTGGATCCTAAGATGCGTCCCAGAGGGGTTGAATATGCATTGGGATGCAAGCAAAGAATGAAAGATTGCATAAACAAAATATAAAGCTAAGGAACGCACTGATGAATTGAGGGTGCAACTTTACAGAGTAACTATCTAGTGGATCAGTTGTTGGATCATTTGATGGGAAATGAGCATTGTAACTCTATTAAGTATGAACTTTTTGTAATATTATGAAGAATTATGTAAAATTGAGTGGAGCTCAGATGAATTATGTCATATAAACTAGTTCAACTATTATGTCGCGACAAAGTTACAAATACTTCAAAGTTAATTCAATTACGCGAAATTATATAGGTGAAGTACACTGATTTTTTTTATGAACAATAACACCGCATTTTCTACACTTGTTTCCTTTTGATGTTTGATCTTCATCCATAGTATTTTTGAATCTAGTAGACTTTGGTTGTCCAGGTAGGCTTTTCACTACAGTAGGTAGTACCAACTGATTATCCATTAATCTTCAATATCGCTTATCCCTAATAGGGTGAAACTCTAGGGGTTACGCAGTTAGGTATTTCTCGCTGTATAGTACGATAAAGCAAAATCGTGATGAGCTCTGTTAGCTTCTGCTGAACTGATGAACAAAGCCATCATTACATGCATATAAGGTAAATGTTGTAGTATAAGAATAAAATAATGAACCACAAGCCATTCTACCGGGATAAAAGAAATAATCCTTGTGCGTCTTGCTTCATTGGCTCGTTTAACAATCTTTGCTTTCCACTTAGTTGTAAGTCGAGCTTTAAGACTTCTTGTTGTTTTCCTTCTTTGACAAAAATAATCCACCGATCGAAAAAAGTTCAAGCAACCAAAGATTTTATAGGTAACGATCGAGCACCTTTTAATACCATATTAAAGCTTTCCGAAGCATTTGTGGTCATTACATGGAATTGACCACCATCATCTTTTCTTAGAGCCCAGTTTTCCTCTTTCCCATGTAAACTTTTTTCGATCCAATTGTGCTCCCCTAGGCTAATGTTCTTTATTTCTTCACGAATTTTATAGTATTCGACTTCCTATGAAGCATATGATGCAGCATAAAAAAGTCCCATCAATCTTTTCTCTTTAAAACCGATTGCTTGAATATTAGCCTTAAGATGTCTAGCACAAAAACGATGCTTATGGGGGTAAATGCCACTTTGTTTCCAATATATTCGGTATTCCCTTCATTTTGTCAGAAATGAAAGTAATTCGACGACCGTTGATGGTATGAATGAAGCAACGCATGCAAGCAAAAAAACCAACTCCAACTGTCGGCGGATTCAGACTCAACAGTTGCATAAGTGAATGGATATAGATGGTCATCCATGTCAACAGTAGCAACTACTTACAATGTTCCTTTGTATTTCCCGTATAAATGTGTATCATCGATACAAAGTAAGAGATGACAATATGCAAATCTATAAATACATAGTCCGAATGCCCAAAAAGCACGTTCAAACACTCTGAATTCGTCTGTAATAACATATCCAACGCTCTCCGAGTTTGTTCTTGCAATTTCAGTGAAATACTGCCATAAGGTGTTATAGATTCCGCCCAATCACCAGAAAAAAATTCAACTGCCTTACTCAATGGTCTCCATGCCTTCATATAACGTATCTTAACAAACAAATATTCCTCCATTAAACCTGTACAGTGCCAGTGATTATATTCAAATCAGATTTTACAAACGGTAAAATCTTTGAAACCAGAAAAGCGGACGGTGATTGTTTCTGATTTGAGTTGACCACTGGATTCACACATTTGCGTTCGCCTGGATATTTTCTTACGACCCACCAACTTATCTCGAATTTTTTAGACACAATAGCACGAATTCTTCATGGACAATTAGCATCGACATTGCAAATAACAATATACTTGGTTTTATTCGACTTAATAGGTTTAAAGGAGACAACATGAAGAATTAACCATTCACTTAATTGTTGTTTGAATGTTACTTCTGTTTCAAAAATCATCCCAACTTTGAAACCATTTTGGCCACTCAATGTTGAAAATATCCCATTTTTGAAGGCTTAGCAAATAACTGTGTCATACATAAGTCATCATCAAGGGGTACTTCCATTTTCATCTCATCACTATCTTCATCCAATCTGTCTTCCTCAACCGTAGAATCATAGCATAATGCTTCATTTTTTATTTGCATGTTGTCGATCCAAGAAATGTCGTTCTCTAGCATGCTCACTACATCCATACTACTAACACGGAGATTGACATATTCTTGTTCACTAACATACATGTCCATTTCGATACTGTCTGATGCCTTGTTTGCTATAATGTCATGGCTAGGTACTTTGATGTTTGATTGTGTAGCAATGTCGTGGATGGGAGCACTGGAAATTCACAAAATTTAAACCTGAGAATTGTTTAAGTGATTTTCACATACTAATCCAATGTGTTAATTGCATAACTTTCACATACCTCTGTCTCATATGTTGTAACTCATATTTTGCAGGAGGCATGTAATGCGGGATGTAACTATTTTAAGGTTCGACACTACAAAATGGAGTCACTTATTGTGTAAAATAACTACATACTAAACATAGTATTTAAGAACTACAAAATAATATATGTTTATAGATTCAGAAAATAACCAAAATAGCATTCACCTTTCCATCATCTGTGTGAAACTTTCTTGAGTCGATTGAGGAAAATTGTATTGAATACTGTTGAGCATCTTTTTGGCAACAGCTACCACGGTTTAATGGATCGAAGCCCAATGTCAAATGACTCACCATTCAGTACCGACCGATAGTCCCAACAAATGGCCTCTATTCCAAAAAGCCCAAACAATATTCGGCTCGAGCTAGTCTCCTTCAAGTAGCAGCATAATAGCTCTCTTGGCCGACCGATTCAAAAATCTCCTTAAAGCTCGGACCGATCGGATGTCCCTAATTCTACCTAGAAATATCCGGATGAGTCATTCGTTACTTAGCCCGATTCTCAAGGCATAAAAGGCGGTCAACACTTCCGGCCAAAGCGCTACTTTTGATACACCATAATTCAAGTGTCGCGCAAGCCACAATTTTTGAGAGAACTATTACTCAACAATAGACCAGGCCCCACCGCCGCAAATATACCACTGGATCAAGCTCCACGTGTCCAAGTTCCGAGAAAGCAACATGCCACGTCTCTTCCAAACCGTGCCCACGCCTTGGCCTATAAATACCTCCTTCCCCAAAATAGAAGGGCATTCTGAATTTTTTAAAAGAAGCTAGCGGTTAACTCCAAAAATAACAAACTCTCATTCCACTCAAATACAAGGATTTTATGTTCATACTTCATATCTCTCATCTCTCACTTTCTTCAAAAAGAGAAAACAGATTGTACCTGTAATCAAAAGCAAATCAATACATATAAAGTGGGCGTAGGCACCGATTTTGCCTAACCACTACAAAAACTCCGTGTGTTCCCTTTTTTACTTACTTTTTTGTACTCTATGATTGTGACTCGTGTGTTCCACGCACGATTGGGAGTTGACTGTCACTACTGACCAACCTTTGACGTCAACACTATGGCGCGCCAGGTAGGGGAGCACACACCAGGCATACCCTACGACCTCCGACTGCCTTCAACAATTCCTGAATCAAACGATGGCAAACAAGTGGAATAAGGATGCTTCATCCTCCCATCCTACACCCGCCGATGCAGTTGACCCACACGCTGCAGAGGCAAGTCTGGAAACCTCCTCTCATGAAAACATGTCCCAGAATCTCACCAGGGACGACCTGGATAAAGTTCTGGCCGAGTTCAGAGGCCAGATGGAGTGTCAAGGTGAACTCCTCAAACGTCAGCAGGAAGTAATAAACAATCTCCTCGCTTGGATAGAGAAGGCAAACCACATTCCAATATCATTTACTACATCGGCCGAGGCTAGGGAAACAACTGATCTTCGGTCTGCGGAAATCCAAGCCCCAGATCGGACCATAGCTTTGCTTCCTCCTGGCTCAACTTCATTTCCCGATCAGCCAATACTTGGATTGCCACTCTCGACAACCCCTGTGTTACCGTTGCAGCAGATTACCAGGTTGGCGGCGATTAAGATCTAGGCCGTTCAACCATTTAGCCACCGGTCCAGGGATCGACTCAATTCCCTAGACCACTGAGCAACTGCTGGGTCAACCAGAACCAAAACATTGCCATTTCCATTACAACCCAGTATCTTACAGCAGACTCGCCTTATGCCACCTCTTCTCCAACGTTGAGCTAGTGATAGCAACCCTTCGAACCAGCAAGACCGCTCTATCAAGCCAGCTCAGAGTAGGTCGGAGGGAAACGCGAACGAAGGTCATCATAATATCATCTCGGGCGAGGGAAATGCCGAGCCTGGAACATCACATGCTATGCTGGGATGGTCCAATGCTAACCAAAGTTGGACTAACCCTATCGGCATAGGTATGGTTCGGTGCAATAACGAGCGAGCAACTTTAGCTGCGACTGAACCAGCCCCCGAAGCTGGGACACGCCCTCGTCCTCACCTTCACACAACTCTCAAAGGTCGAGCCCAACCAATGGCTCCCCTCCCGAGCATGCTTTCGGCGGATCCAAGTACTGGGATTCTCACCAATGCAGAACTAGATTCGTGGCAACAACTGCTCGGGGATGGAAGCCAGCTTGCAAGTATCATCAGCACTTTGCCAGGAGCACCTCTTTTCAATAGGATATAGACAATATCCACCGCAACCCATTTACCAGGGAAATCAGAAACTCCCGAAATCCTCCGGACTTTAAGTTTCCGGCTATAGAGCCCTACAATGGTCTGATCGACCTGAGCATTCACCTTATGCGATACATGCGCCACATGGAAGTACTCTCAGCCTCAACCAATATTATGGCCAAGTGCTTCCCTCATTTCCTCGCTGGCATAGTTGGTATGTAGTTCCGGCAGCTAACAACCGAGTCGATCGACAACTGGAATATGCTGGTCACCCGCTTCATCGAGCAGTTTAGGGTCAACATCTCCCGACCAAAGAGTGTCTCAAACAGCGACCAAGCGAAACCCTCCGGTCCTTCCTAGAAAGATTCAACGCGGCTGTAGCATCAGTTGATCGACCCGAGCCATCGATGGTGCTTATGGCCGCCATTGCAAATATCAAATATCACTTCTTATATATCACTTATCAAATATCAAATATTGCTTCCTAAATATTAAATATTGCCTAGTTATTAAATATCAAATATCACTTCTTATATACAAATTATTATTTATTAATTATTTATTAAATGTTACTTATTATTTAATTATAGAATTATTAACTATAAATATCACTTTATAATAATTAAATTTTATTATCGATTAATAACTATGTTATATTGTAATTTTAATTATTTGTAATTACTAATAGTAATTATTTGGTAATAATTATTAAAAAGTTAGTTATTAACAATATATTTTAATAACGTTTAATTATTAGTAGTTTTACTTCTTAAAAATAATTGAATATTAATGGTTAAATATAATATATTATGAATATTTTATTAATTATTTAATATTTGAAGTTAATTAGAATTATTAATTATTAAATGTAGTTAATAATTGTTAAATATAATTTATGCACTATTAGTAACTAACTATCATAAATTATTAAAGTATTGATTCATACTAATTAATTATTATTACATTATACTTATTATATAATAACCAGGTATTACTTATTACCTCATACTTTTGTATTTAATAGTAATTATGTTTACCAAAGGTGGAGGAAACGAATGATTTTTAAAAGTACGTTTTTCGCAGTTGGCTTTACTATTTTTTTTTAAATATATTGCTATCGCAAGTGGCGAAAACAATTGCTAAAGATTTTTCTTTTTTGCAACAAGTTTGGAAGCGCAATTGCAAATAATATGTTTGTTGCAACTATTATGAAAGTGCAGCTGCTAAAAGTATGTTTGTTGCAACTATTATGAAAGTGCAGTTGCTAAAAATATGTTTTTCGCAACACGAAGAAAAAATATGTTGTTAAATCTCATTTATTGCAACTACTGTGAAAGGTTTGTTGTTAAATATCATTTACTACAACTATCATGTGTCGCCGGTTGCAAATAGCTAGTTGCAATAAGGTATTTTTCTTGTAGTGTTTTTTGCTGAATCAACTATAGAATTAGTCATTCTATCACTTTTTTCCATTGAAGTAAATAGGGTTAAAAAATTTAAGAGGTGCACAGACTGCAATATTTTCCTCGACTGTCAATTTCTTCCATGCTTTAGGTTGAGTATTTATTTAAAAAAATGAGGTTTACCTGCGCATCATCTGGATCTACTGACTTTATTTCTAAAGAGCTATGAGGCTACTTCGAATTAAGAGGTAGAAGGTCTGCGTATTTGTTGTGAAATTTAGGTTTTTACATGGAAAATTTGAACACTCATTTACTATAATTTTACCTTGAGAAAAAGTAGTAAGGATTTGAAATTGTGTTAGAGAATTTTTCTATATATCATGTTACTGAACGTTGTAAATACAATGCTATATTATACCATTATTTTTCATATTTTCAGCATACTAGTGGACTTTATAATTAAAATACCACATTAGACTATCAACCTACATATCATAAACATGCTGATGCACATTGTAACCAAAATGTTATATTAAGTTGTTACTTTTTATGTTTTAAATAGGCTAGTGGATGTCATAACTAAATTTCACTTTAAACTACCATTTTGGGTATCATATACATGCTATCGAGCAATGTAATCATTTTAACTATTATTTTGCTTACTTTGAATATGTTAGTCAACTTCATAGCTAAACTTTCATATCAAACTTTCATTTTAAATATCATAAATTTGTTATTGGACATTGTAACTAAAATGTTGTATTACACTATCATTCTTCAGATTCTAAACATGGCAGAGGACTTTATAGCCAAAATTCCATATGAAATTATCATTTTTGATATAATGAATTTGCTATAGGATTTTGCGTCTAAACACTACATTAAATTATGATTTTGCATTTCTAAAAAGTGGATTTTATAGCTAAAAATCTACATCATACTATCATTTCAGATATCATAAATAGATGACAAAATTATATAGCTAAAGTGCTACATTAAACTAATATTTTGCAAAGTTAAAGCATGCTAGTGAACTTCTCTGCTAAAATCCCTATCAAACAATCATTTAGATATTACAAACATGCTCTTGAACTTTGTAGTTACAATGCTTGTTTAACTATCATTTACGTATTTCAAACATGCTTGTGGACTTCACACCTTAAATAACACATTAAACTACCATTTTAGATACCATAAACATTTTACATGACTTTATAACAAATATGCTACATTAGATTATCATTTTGCACATTTTAAACATTCTAGTGTAATTCATCGCTAGAATACCACATGAAACTATCATTTTAGATATTATAAAGGGGTTTTTTTAGGCATAAGGACAAATTTTAAGAAAAATTAGTGAGAAAGACATGAAGTTTGGATTTTCGTCTGAAGGACACTTTTTTAGTGTAAATCAAGAATTTCAGAGGTCCACAATCATTTTATTATTTACACTAAAAAATGTCCCTGAGCCTAAAATTCAAACTTCTTGTTCTTTCACTAAAAAAAAAAAAAAATCTAAGTTTGTCATTGTGCCTATTTACCTGTATTTATTTTATAAACATGTCGCTGTACTTTATAACTAACATGGTACATTAAATTACCACTTTGTGTATCTTAAATATGCTAGTGGATTTAATAGCTAAAATGTCAAGTCTAATTATCATTTCAGATAACCTGAACATGCTGTTGGACTTTTAACAATTCTGCATTATATTATGTTCCCAAAATATAACTGTTATATCTATATACAGTTTCACATGTAATATATGATGTTGTTTTTGAATCTATAGTTCTATTTTTAACCATCATTTAGCCACTTAGTAGCGTAAAATTAGTTATACGATAAATAATTTCTTTACAACAACTTTTTTACCTGTTGATATTTGACCCTTTCTCCCTCTACTTCATTTAGCTTCTGGTTTTTTCTATTCGTTTTGCAACACTTGACTTTGAAACTATTAACTTCACTTGCTAAGTCATTTGTAACACTACTTAGGGTCCATAGGTCTAGCACACTAAGTGGGTGCGCAAGTCTACTAACAGATCTAGGTTTGATCCCTGCTTTTGATTCATTTCTTGCAAAAATAGTACCATGAGATTATAAATGTAACGGTTTGAAGCGGACATAGACAACATTATCCGTCTGAAGAGTTGACCGGTTTGTTGAGTTCTATTAGAGTATATTAAGAAAATAAAACACTGCTTTTGATCGATTCTTCGAATTGTGATCGTCCATGTTGACAACGGTTTTAAAACTAAGAATGGAGTTTGTCCTTAGTGAAGCTGTTGAGTTTTATTCGATTTTCATCAAGTTATTTATATTTGTTGATTAAACAAGCCCTAGATTTATAGAATTCCATAGGGAGGAAACAAAACAAATCGGTCTAGTTAGTAGGTCCAAAATAGTATGTGTCCTTGTAATAAATATTTATGATTAACGTTCTTCAAAATAAAAGGTTATTTTAACATTTTTCTTTAAACCAATTCCCTTTTGTATATAAATTACTGATTCATTAATTAACTATACAATTGAAGCACTTATTGAAATTAGAAGAAAAAAAATTTGATCCATCCCATCATTAGTTGTTGCATCTAATTGTTTTATGAAATGAGAAAAGACCTTAGAACTAAGATCAATTATGTTTTATAACTTCAATGTTCTCTTTTTCCTTTTTTTCCCCTAGTTAAGACTATTAAACGCTTTTGGACGATGTCATTTTCAAATTTGCAACGATGTTCAATGTCAAATGTAAGCATTTGCTGATATGGATGAATATTAGATAATAATCTAATTTGCCAACGATCAAGAAATATAAATGTAATATTTTCTTCAAATGTTACCCTTCTTTATCCCATTGATTATAAAATGCGCAAAATCAAAAAATACAATCATAATAAGTAGCTTTGAATAATTAACATGTATTAAATGCGTATAATTCAAATCAATGATTCAGTAAAGAATCCATATATTTTATCTTACTAAAATCATATACATGATATAAACAATAATCTTGATAAATTCCGGAAGAATAATTACCAAAAGTGGATGCCTTAATACTCATACTCGTATTTGTCTTTTCGAATATCGTACGTATTATCGTATATTAATTAATTTTTCAAATATACCTTTTGAGTATTCACTAATAGGCTTATCCCCGATGGACTTTCCCAAACTACATACTATCATTGATGTGACGAACTTATTACAAAAATATTCCGTATTAAAACTATTTACGTTCATAGCTCTGTTTTAGTCAACTCAACGCTGATTTGAACAGAACACATTATAAAAAATTTAAATTAAAAAAAATAGAGCAATTTGAAATGATGTCAGTGCGTTTTGGCCAACTCAACGTTAAATTGGTTAAAATGTGGCTACAAAATGTAAATTGTTTCAAATTTGCACTATTTTTGTAATAGGTTGCCGAAATAACGCTAAAGTAGAAAAGAAAAAAAAAAAAAAAAAAATCCTTTTTAAGAGCATAGTTTTACTTTTTATAAGTTTGGTTATAACAAATTTTTTTAAACCTTCTATCTAACTTTAGGGTAGGAATGCCAAGATCGATAACCGTATGTCCAACCATCCACTGTCTCAAAGACACATATGAATATGTTAAGGTGGCAAATGTATATTCCCGTACTCCTTGTTTATTCATCGTAATCTTTGATTAGATTTTGTAGTATTTGTTCAAAATTTACAATAGTTGTGGTCGGTACCAATTCTTTTCATGTGAGAATCCAGTTTATAATATTCATACATAAAGCAATGGTTTTAAACTAGCACACTGTAGTGTAGACCTCTTTCCACATCCCTATCCATCTTTTTATAAAATAAATTAAATTAAATTAAAAATGATTCTTTTATTTTGTTTTATCTTTTTGTAAATATCGAACCAAATTAATCCTATACTTGTAATCTTCAAAGATCTTCCAACTTGAAATATACTATTTAAAGAAAAGCACCGTAAAATGTGAAAAGGACGTTCCTTTTAATTCTTTTTTTAAAAAAATCCTTGTTATTTCTTAACAGAAGAATTGTCAAATTTAAAAATAAAGAAAATAGAACCTTCTATTAACCAAGACTGTTTGAAACTTAATACGGATGACGAAAGAAAATCACGAAGATTTGGTTCCTGTCAATGTTAATTACTTTTAGTCTAATCACACGCATCCTTTCGTCATTTTATTCATCTAAAACTGGTATTATTCAAATATGTATAAAATAACATTAAAAATTGAAACGTAAATAGGAAGAGTATGGGCTTTGATTGGCAGTATTTTTTATCCCACCATTTTATAATAAAATAAAAACCAGTATTAAATTACTGGGCCAGGCCCGGAAATCTCGGGCGGGTCTTATCTGCAACAACCCTTTAAACAACTGACATGTAGAAATGTTGAATGGACCCATTTTTTTTGTTTATACAGGTCAAACAATAGTTTACAATTTTCACCACTTGTATAATTTGTGCAAATAACAGATTATTAAACGCAAATCGAGAATGGATTAGGTATGAAATTGACAAATAAGTCAAAGTTATCTTCCTGTTTTGATTTTAGTAATGTGAAGTGTGATGGGTTTGTAGTCAACTTTGCTTAATTTAATACGTACAGAGAATATTTATAGGAAATATGCAAAACGTAAGGTATGTGCATCGTATTTCGTTCTGCTTCTATTTATTTTTTACTGTAGTTTTCAGGTTTATTTAAAAATTTGAGTGACAGGAGGAAGTGTAGCGACTTCGAGACATGTATGTTTAATTGCAGTATTTTATGACTGTAAAATGAAAAAAAAAATATGTAACGGGCCTTTGCGTTTTGGGCCTTGTATTCACTGATATAAGCTTAATGGGCCATGGTAGTCACGAAAAATACATATTATGATTTTGGGGGCCCACTTAAGATCACTGGTGTATATGGGCCATGCGTCAAACATTTGGGCAACAACTTATCGACAGTTGTTCAAAAATAGAAAAGGAGATATGGTCAATGAAAGAAATGCTGCATGAACGTACTGTTTAGTTTAATGATTCAAAGTGACATTAAGATTAGATGGCACGTATAAATTCCAAGGCTATCAGTTCACTACTCATTTGCATAGGACTGTCAACGAAAAGTTTCGGCTGCACACAGTGTCAATATCCATGTCCGCATTCAACAATTATTTTTAGATATCGGATATCCGCGTCCGCGGATACGGACGGATATCGGATAATTATTCATTTCACCAACGATCGACAAATCAATAAACATAAATGATTTTTTTTGCTTAATATAAAGTTTTTTCAACCCAAATGAATACTAAAGTACTAAAAATAAATAAATATACCGATATTATATAATTTTGAGCAATTAGCATGCGTTTGGTAGACTTTCAACTTTATAAAATAATAAATTAGTATATTTAATTATGTTAAAATACACATAATTTAAGCTATAATCATGGGAAAAAACGGACAGATAATTTTCGGATGTAGATATCTGCATTCGCATCTGTTTTTCCAGATATCAGATATTTATCTACTTTTTGGATGCGGGTACGTGTCGAATTTTTCGGATATGACAATCCTACATTTGCATGTAGAAATAATGGTATGATGATAAATATTGTATAATGCATCATAATATGCATTCATTCCACAATCAGTACTCCTTCCACATTCACCGCAAAATCACGTAAATGTTAATATTGTGGTTTTGGTGCGTTCATCCAATCAAAATGCATGAAATTTTGCTTGTGAGTACGGTCTTAACAGTAGATAAATTGTTAGAAATAATTTGATTTCATAAGTGAATTATTGAAAATGAATTAAGTTTAAATGTCTTCTATTTCTGTGAATAGTTCCATAAAATACTCAATTCTAAAATGGTTAATTGGGCTCTTTGAGCATCCACCTATGCTCTTTCATAATGCGAAGACCATGACTGACCAACACACTCACACCGACTTGACTCAGGGTGGACAAATGGTGAGCATTTATATTTTCTAGTACAATCTTTTTAACCATTTTAAAAGATAACCGACAGAATGAAAATGGTCAAATCAGATCAATCCATTATCTTGAACTTGTTCTTTTTATGTTGAATGTTTTATATAACATTTCCACTAAAATATCAACCGATCCTTTTTACTTTTTCATTTACTTAATAAATACATAGATGAAACAGAAAGATTGGAACTTTAATCTCTTACAACCAAAACCTTCTTCTTCTCTACCAACTTTCTTCAAAAAAGCCGAAACTATATATTTGAGTGCATTAGAATCAATTTCGTTTGTGTAGATAGATTGATACACCAACAAAGAAAAGGAGAGCATGTTTCATCAATGAGACGACGACGATTATGTAAATTGCCATGAAATTTTGAGTAGAACACCAAAATGTTCTGAAAAGACTAACTACATATACAACTCAATCATAGGTAATTTGAAGACAAACCGTAACAAATGACTTCCACTGCAACTATGGAAGATGTTGCCCCGACATCCATATTTTAAGTTTTTATGGCCTTTCAGACTCGAGGGCATACTTTAAACAATAACGCTATAAGGAGTTCTTCCTAATTATGCTAAAGGTGATCGTGACAACGGACAAAATGCAATTGTCCAACATACCCGATGAAGTTGATACGGGCCAGATGTGAGCATAGAGGGATACAAAGGTGCTACAAACTTGAATGGAGCAAGATTATCTGTGCAAGAACTTCATCCTCAACGAACTCAACGACTATTTGTACGACTACTATACTTCAGAAAAGACCGTTAAAGAGATATGTGAAGGTATGAAAAAAAAAGTACGACACAAAGGAGGTGGGAAATAAGAAGTATGCAGTAGACATTACCTCAAGTATTAGATAACAAACAACTGGACAGCAAAGATGTAGTCTCATGAGCTCCAAATGATTGCTAATGAAATCATCTTCGAAGTTATGATTCTAGACGAGCAGTTTCAGACTACAATTATTATTGACAAATTGCTCACAAGAAAGGATTTTAAGAACGCGCTTAGGCACAAGACTAAGGAATCTTCCTTATAAAGCTTGATCACTCGCCTCCTTATTAAGGAGGAGGATCGTAAGTGTTAACGATATTTTTCGTCAACACTCGAACTAGAATGGACAATGCATATATTTAGAAATTTGACGCATGGACGATCCAAAGATTACTGAAATGTAGTCTTGAATCAGTGCTCTTTAGCTAATTTCACCATTGCCTAGGCATCAAGACCCTTAATTAGAAGATTAATTACCCTTCCCTCGGGGTGTGAGTATCGCGCTTACAAAACTATGATGTCGATGACAATCATAAAGAAAGGATTTATTAGTTAAAAGAAACCGAGGCCTTATGCAATAAACGCCTTCGGATCCTGGATAAAATAATTTACATTGCGTTGAGAAGAAACAGGCAAATGCCTCACAACACTCGACTTTATGTTAAAGCTATTATACTTATTAGCTTATATGACATCTCTACATCGAACCAGCCTGGATATGCCTTGGTTGCGTCAGTTATCAAGGCATAAGTTTATAGTAAGATCCCTTCCTAAGCTGGGTTGCATTAGGCTTATTATGAAAGAGCTACGTCACATATGAGTTCCAAGGGGAGGAAAAACCTCCTTCTCACAAGGGAGTCATGATTAACTCTTTCATAAGAAAGGCTAGAGTTAACTCCCTATTTTATCATTATAGACACAATATGATTATCAAATCGAGAAACATTTAAGTCCCAAATTCCTTATTTTTATCGATTAAAGATATATTACAAGAATTGAAGAAATCCCAATTTGATTTGGAAATAGTGTTTGCTCTTGAGAGAAAAAGAGAGAGATTGAGAAATGAGAATCCGGTTCCCAAAATGAGATCACTAAGGTCTTATTTATAGACAAATCGAGCCTCCTTTTGCTATTGGGCCAACAGTAGCCCTTATCGGTCGCTATTCCTTTGGGTTCTGGGAGTTCTTGTTCTCGACCGCCTTTCTTTTTGGCTCTAAGAGCCTTGCTTGTGGCTTTTTGAGGTGCCGGGTGTAGCTCTCGAGGGATTGTCCCGGTCTTTGGAGCCTTTGGCTAATGTTACGTCTATCTTCTTTGTATTGCCGATGAGCCTGGCGGTGCGAATAACTTTCGGAAATTTTCTGCTTTCGGATGTAGGCTTTCGGTCATGGGTTCTCGATCTTGCTGTTGACAATTTATGGAGCTTGCCTTCATGATTCCAGCAAATGGTTGTTGGATCCACCACCCCTGTCGGTTAATTAGTGTGCCTTTGATGCTTCCTCCCTTGATGTATCGTCATTAAGCAAGTTAATACTGATAGCCCTTTCGTCCTTTTGGGTCCCGTTTGGTAGGATTCTTAGTCTTTCTCTTCATTGGCTTCCGATCTGGGGTGACCTTCTACCAATCGTGTCGGAGCTACCCTGCTGGTATTTTCTTTGTATAGATTTTGAGCTCTTTACTTCGACGATGGTGCCGGTTGCACAACTCTCGGGCTATTCCTCTATGTTGTCGTCCTTTTTCTTATGTCGAACCTTGGCTGATGGAAAACTTCTTTATGCTTATGTCGATCTGCTACCCCTTCACTGCCAGCCTGTTCCAGTGCTTTATTTCTGTAGTAACATTTTCCCCCTAGTGAAGGGGTGTTCTTGACTTTTCAAGTCAAACTTCTTTCCTCGATTTTCTCATATTTCACCTGCATGAACTTTAACAACTAATTTGCCGTGTCAAAACTAATTTTTATACATTCAATTTCATCGTTAAATGCATATATAATGGATATGGAGTTGTTCGGGATTGATCATCGACATTATGTCAGATTCACGTCTTTTGCATTTTATCGGAAAATAGGAGAAAGAATTTAGGGGACTTCCTGGTTGTAAATTGTGAGTGAATACTATTATTGATATCATATTCCATAATAAAACGTCTGGGACGCCGTGTCTGTAGGGCCTTTCCCAAGTTACCCTTTATTTGGGGTATTAACAGACCGGAGGCCTGGAATTAACTAATGTCTGTAATAGAAATCCGGAACCAATCCTTATTTGGGTAATCAAAGATTGAAGACCAAAATTTAACTTCTGGCATTAATAAAAATCCTAAACTAACTCTTATTCGGGTAATTAAAGAATGAAGACCGGAATTTCACTTCTAGCATTAATAGAAGTCCCGAACCAACCCTTATTCCGGTAATTAAAGAATGAAGACCATAATTCCACTTCTGGTATTAATTGAAGTCCCGAACCAACCCTTATTGGGTAATTAAAGAATGAAGACCAGAATTCCACTTCTATTATTAATAGAGATCCCGAACGAATCCTTATTTGGGTAATTAAAGAATGAAGACCAGAATTTCACTTCTGGTATTAATAGAAGTCCCAACCAACCCTTATTCGGGTAATTATAGAATGGAGACCAGAATTCCACTTCTGGTATTAATAGAAGTCCTGAACCAACCCTTATTCGGGTAATTAAAGAATGAAGACTAGAATTCCACTTTTGGTATTAATGTTTCGTTACCCCCTTTGGGCTTAATTTATAAAACAGAGGTTGTACGTTCTTTTTGAGCCACTCTTTGGGCTTTTATCGTCAAAGCAGAGGATGTACGTGCTTTGTTGGCCACCCTCTAAGCATGTGCATCCGGTGCGCTTGGCTAGCTTATCCACAAGTAGGGCCCAAGGACTTACCCGACCTACCTCCAGAAGACGCCTTATCCTGACCATCGTAGGCGATGAGGTCTTAGATACTTAAATCGGGCCATCGTAGACACAGAAGTAAGGTTTACTCTTTTGATGCTCTACCCTGAACGTCGTAGGCGATGATAGAGGCTTACACTCCACCCCCTCCAAGAGGTTCCCTATCCTGACCATCATAAGCGATGATAGGGGTTTGCCTTCCCTTCTGTGGGTAACTCAGAACATAAGCAGAGATAGGACGTGCTCTTCTACGAGTAGAGGTAGGACGTGCTCTTCTACAAGTAGAGGTAGGACATGCTTAGTTCATAGCAGAAGCAGGGTGTACTCTTCTGCAAGCAGAGTTAGGGCGGGCTAATTAGATGTGCCGTCATGACCATTTCTGGTATGGGTTGGAGGCTTACGCTTTTGATGCTTTAATCTGGCCCTTCCTGTCTTGGGCGCAGAGAAAGACTTATGCACCACCCCCAGGGGGGGTGCCTTGCCCTGACCAACCTTGGCAATGACAAGGGTTTTTATCCATTTGCAGTTTGACCCATCTTGGGTTAATTCGGGCCTTGAGAGGGTTTCCATACCCTTAGTTATGTGAATATTTTAGGAGAAGACCTTTCTTTACTTGTCTATCTTTGAGAAGTATGGTCTTAAATGTTCCGAATTCCATGTCCTTGGAACGAGATTGCCATTTGGTTTGCAAAGCCGATACGTTCCAGGAATTACTTCTTAATGGATGATTAAGGGTCCCTCCCTATTTGGGCCAAGTGGACCGTCCAATGGGTTTTTAGTGTTGGCCATTACCCTTCGTAAGACCAAATATCCTTTTGACAATGTTCTAGTCTTAACTTTCGAATTGTAGTATTTTATAATCCTCCTTTGATATTCAGCTGTTCTGATCGTAGCCTCATTTCTACATCCTTGTGTTAGATCTATGAACTCTTTCTTTAACTCTTGATTTGGGTCATGCATTAGCTATCCTTCTATGTGAATGAATTTCTACCTCATTCGGGAGCATGGTTTCACATCCATATGTTAAAGAAAATGGAGTATGCCTTGTTGCCGTTTTGGCGGAAGTTCTATATGCCTAAAGTGCCAAGGGTGATTCTTCAGCCCAATTTCCTTTGCCTTGATTTAGTCTCTTCTTGAGGATGGTCTTTATAGTTTTGTTTATAGCTTCCATGGCTCCGTTTTCCGTTGGATGGGCCACTGAGGAGAAGCTTTTGATAATTCCATTCTTTTCACAAAATCGAGTGAACTCTTCACTCTCGAATTGTGTTCCATTGTTTGATATGATCTTGTAAGGAATCCCAAAGCGAGTAACAATGTTCTTTATTACATATCTCAACACCTTCTTAGATGTGATTGTTGGAAGGGGTTCTGCTTCTACCCACTTGGTAAAGTAATCAATGGTTACACGGTATACTTAGCTCCACCTTTGGAGATTGGTAGAGGTCCGATCAAATCTATTCCATATACATCAAATGGTCAAGGGATTGAGATAGTGGTTAATTCACTAGGGGGAAGTTGGGGTACTTTAGAATACATTTGACATTTCTCACATTTCTTGACATACTCAATTGCTTGATTAACCATTTATGGCCAATGATAACCTTGTCGCATGACTCTTTTGCCTACCTTGATTTCGTTGGAGTGATCTCCGCCCAAACTTTCATGTGCCTTCTTCAATAGGTTGGATCCGTCTTCAATGCTTACACATCTTAGATAGGGGATTGAGTGCCCTTTCTTATAGAGAATTCCATTTGTAGTCACAAGTTCGGTGTCTTATCCTTCTTGTATCCTGCCTGCTAAGAGATAGAGCTCCGTTTAGCAGGTACTCTACGATAGGAGCCATCCAGGTATTTTCGTAATGGTAGTTTATCTCTGTTGAAGAAGGTTCTCTGTCAAAGGTATCCTCCCTATCCATTTCGCGCCCTCTTTTTGAAGCTTGGGATCTAGTTAGGACTAACAATTCTTTCGGGATCTTCATGCTTAATGTTGGGTCTTTGCTAGTATCCTACAGGGATAACTCAAGTTTCGGGTGCTCCTCTAGAGCTAGCCAATTTGGCTAGTAAATCAGCTTGGGTATTCTCTCCTCTGGGTATTTGATGTATTGAGAAATCCTCAAACTGAGAAAGCATCTTTAGTATCCTCTTTACATATAAGGCCAACTGTGCATCCTTGATCTGATAGGTTTGCTTTATTTGATTTACCATTAGTTGTGAACTGCTAAAGATCTCTATTCGAGGTATCTTTAGTTGTAATGTTAGATTGAACCCTGCCATCATTGACTCATATTCAGCCATGTTGTTAGTAGCTAGGAACCCTAACTTCATTGCATAGTGCAAGCGATGCCCATCAGGGGTAATTATGATGTAGCCTGCCCCTGCTCCTTGTTCATTTGAAGCCACATCTACAAATATTTGCTATTTAGCCTTCGAATCATGTTTTTTAGTTGACTGCTCAGTAATGAAGCTTGCGCACTCGTTTACGAAGTCTGCAAGAGCTTGTCCTTTGATTGTTGTTCGAGGTTAGAATTCAATCTCATATTGGCTAAGTTTGATTCCCTATTTTACCAACCTTCCTGAGGTTCGGGCTTCCTGAAAACTTGCTTAAGTGGAAAACTAGTTAAGACCTTAGTAGGATGTGCTTAGAAGTAGCCTCTGAGCTTTCGCGCCATATGTATTAAGCAATATGCTAGTTTTCCATCATGGGTATCGGGTTTCTGCATCCTTTAACCTCCTGCTGACGTAGTAAATTGGATGTTGAGTCCCGTCACTCTCTCTTATAAGGACTGAGCTTACTGCATACTCCGAAACGACCATATAGAGGTATAAGTCTTCTCCCTTTTCGGGACTAGACAGAATCGGGGGTCTTCCCATGTAGTCTTTTAATTCTTGGAAGACCTTTCTACATTCTTTGTTCCATTCGAAATTCTTTTTTTTCTTTATAACATCAAAGAAGTGGACACACTTGCAGTGGCTTTGGAAATGAACCTACTGAGGGCTGCTACCTTTCATTTAAGCTCATGACTTCCTTGCTTGTTTTAGGCTCTTCCATATCCTTTATGGATTGAATCTGGTTAGGACTAGCCTCAATGCCAAGCTCACTTACCATGTACCCTAAGAATTTTCCAGATTGGACCCCAAAAGAAAACTTTTGTGGGTTTAACTTCACTTGGTAACTTATTAAGACGTTGAACATCTCTTCTAAGTCCTTTAGGTGGCTTTCCTCTTTGACGGACTTCACTAGCATGTCATCTACATATACTTATGTTGCGTCCTATCTGCTCTTGGAACATTCTGTTAACTAGCCTTTGGTATGTTTCTCCCGCTTTTTTCAATCCGAAGGGTATTACTTTGACAAAATGTTCCCTTTATGTTTCTCCCGCATTTTTCAATCCGAAGGGTATTACTTTGTAACAAAATGTTCCCCAATCAGTGATAAAGCTTGTATGCTCCTCGTCAGGTTTATTCATTGGAATTTGATTATACCTGAGTAAGCATCAATAAGGGATAGTATCTTATGGCCACTTGTTGCATCAACCAGTTGATCTATCCGCGGAAGGAGGTAGCAATCTTTTGGGCAAGCCTTGTTTAAGTTTGTATAATCAACGCATATTCTCCATTTTCCTTTATACTTCTTTACTAGTACAAGATTTACTAGCCATTTGGGGTAAAAAACTTCTCGGATGAATCCATTTGTCTCTAACCTCTTGACTTCTTCCTTTAAAGCCTTTGATCGATCTCAATTGTATCGCCTCTTCTTTTGTCGGACTGGGATTACAGAAGGGTTAATGTTTAGGGTATGGCTCATAATAGAAGGATCGATTATGACCATGTCTTAATGGATCCAAGCAAAAACATCCTTGTTGAGTTGCAAGAACTGAACTAAGCTAGCCTTCAAGGGCTCCACCGATCTTTTCCCTATGTTGATGACCTTAGTCTTATCTTCTAGGTCGACATTTATTTCTTCCAAATCCTCTATCGGTTTTATTCTTTCAGTGTCTCCTCTAGAATCCAAGTCTATGACAATTTCTTCTGCTTTTGTCAAGTTTATGTTATCAACTCTCTTCCTTTTTCATCTCAAAGAGGTGTGCCTACCATTTGTACATTTGTTAGCTTTATAAATTTTCATTCTAGCTTCGAATGTTCGAAGTAAGAATCCATTATCCAAAGGTTTAAAAATAGTAAAAGAATCAAGGTACGAAGAATACTCCCTTTTGTATTTGTCAATCGTTGCAAAGTACAATTTTCGGAAACTAAACTGCTCTCCCCGGATGGTACCCCATCCTTGTTTAGTCAAGAATTTTAATATAAGATACTTGGAAGAAACAAAAGCATCCATTTCTTCTAGATCCAGTCAACCAAAGAAGGCGTTGTAGTAGGATGTTTGATCGATCACGACAAATAGAGTTTCAAAGGTTCGATGGAGTGGAGATAAGCCAACTTGAACCAAAAGATTGATTTGTCCTACTGGAGTCGAGCCTTTGTTGTTGAAGCCAAAAATTTGCTCACTGCTTGGTTCCAACTTCCTCTCAGGAATTTCCATTTAATCAAAAGCATGCTTGAAGATGACATTGATGGCACTTCCAATGTCGACAAGGATCTTAGAAACGATAAAGAGTCCAATTTGAGCTGTTATCATAAGAGGGTCATTGTGCAGATAACGGACCCTTTCTTCATCTTCTTTGCTGAAACCACCAGGTTATGCATCTTGAGGGTGTAACGAGCATTTTCAATGAGGGTTCCTCTTGAATGGAGAATATCCCTTCGCGAGCCTCCTTTAGATACCGGTTCTTGTCTACTGGGCAATTTCCAAACAGGGTGTGGCCCACTGTGGATCACATTAATCTGTTTATTGGCGGTCCCAAGTCTATATGACCACACTCCATAAGAGCTTCTATTGTATTAGTTGAAACCTTCTGCTGTCCATTCATACACTGGGTAGATGACGTTTTGTTTAGAACAAATTCCTTCATATGTCCCTCTCGAATGAGCTTTTGAATAATCCCGTCCAAAACCTTGCACTCATCAGTCTCATGTCCATTTGTTTTGTGATACAATATTTTCCACCAGCATGAGGTAGGTCAATTCTTGGCTTTGAATGAGACATGGAAGTTGTTGACCCTTTCTTTTGGCACAACATACACAAAAGAAATGGGCTTTCTTAAAGCGACTGCATTGGAATTAGAATATTCTCACCTTGGCCTTTACTGATATCTATCCAAGCTAAACCTTCCACTCTGAGGCTTTCTAACGAAGTTCAGCTTTCCTCCTTCCCTCGAGGCCCAAACTTCTTTTTTGTAAAGTATAGTACATCCATACGGATGAATTTGTCAGCTTGAAAGTGGAAGTCTTGGAAGTCTCTGCAATCATGGATATATAGTTCCTTCTAGAAGGGGGTGTTCTCGATTAACCCCGAATGCATGGCGATTAGCTTATCGCGGTCATTCATGTCGTTTGCCTTCAATGCTTTCACATTGAACCATTTCAAGTAATCTCCTAGGGTCTCCCCTTACCTCTTCTTGATGGTGGCATTGACTGTGTATTCAACTGTCAGATCCTTGCAGATGCAAAACTGTGTAGAAAATTCGTAGGCAAACTGCTTCCACAAGTAGATGGTATTTTCTCTATATTGACGGTACCACTTAGCTACTGCTTCCTGAAAGGTTACTGGGAAAAGTCTGCACCTAACGGCTCCTGAAGCATTATAGAGATCCATTTGGCTGTCGAAAGCCATTAGATGGTCATCAGGGTCAGTCGTTCCAATGTACTTTATGGTTGGAACCTTCACCCTGGACGGTATTATAGTACTCATGATTTCGTTGGTGAAAGGAGCTACCCTTTCGTTGTCATTAACCCTGTCATTCTGGGTTCTTTTTCCTTTGCTTCCCAACAAATCTTTGAAGGTCTTTCTTGTAATATCTTTGAGATAGGACTCTGTATTATCATAATTCGCCCTTTTAGGATCATAGCCTTTGGATGTAGAGCTTCCAGATTACTCCTGTCCACATTGATTTGCTTGATGATCTCTCCCTGTTAAGTGAGACCTTTTCTTCTTAGAGGAAGCAACCTTAAGCCTCTCTTTTACTTTGATTGTTGAACGGAAGCCTTTCTCTTCGGAGACTCCTCCTCCTCCCTTCAGCTAGACTAAATGAACTTTGAAGATTTCTACGCTTGATTAGCGTTTATTTGAGCTTGCATTTCTTGGACTTGCTTCTCCAAACCCATGATTTTAACAACATTTTCCTCTATGGCATTTGAGTTCAGTGGCTGCACAGGGTTGGATGTTGTCCTTTCTTCATTGTTGTTTAGATTGAGCGTTATATCCATGTTTCCTTCAAGGGTTGCATTAGGAGTTGGATCCTTGTTTTGATCCTCTAATCTATTTGATTTCATCTTCCTCTGCCTTGGAGTAATAAATTTGCCAAATTAATTTTTGATAAGATAAATATGAAGTTGGAGGTTCAGAGCCCTCCCTCTAGCGCCAAAATGTTAATAATATTTTCATCAACACCCGAACTAGAATGGACAATGCATATGTTTAGAAATTTGATGCAAGGATGATCTAGAGGTTATTGAAATGCAATCTTGAATCAGTGCTCTTTAGCTAATTTCACCATTCCCTAGGCATCAAGACCTTTAGTTAGAAGATTAGCCACCCTTCCCTCGGGGGGTGGGTATCACACTTATAAGACTATGAAGTCGATGACAACCATAAAGAAAAGCTTTATTAGTTAAAGGAAACCGAGGCCGTATGCAATAAACGCCTTTGGATGTTGGATAAAATAATATACATTGTGTTGAGAAGAAATAAGCTAATGCCTCGCAACACTCGCCTTTATCTTAGAGCTATCATACTTACCAGCTTATATGAAACCTCCACATCGAACCAGCCTGGATAGACATTGGTTGTGTCAGTTATTAAGCCACAAGTTTATAGCAAGATCCCTTCCGAAGTTGGGTTGCTTTAGACTTATTATGAAAGAGCTAAGTCACGTATGAGAGTTCCAAATGGAGGTAAAAACCCCTTCTCACTAGAGAGCCGTGATTAACTTTTTCATAAGAAAGGCTAGAGTTAACCCCCTATTTTAACATTATAGACACAATATGATTATCAAATCGCGAAGCATTTAAGTCCCAAATTCCTCCTCTTTATTGATTAAAGATATATTACAAGAATTGAAGAAATTCCCAATTTGATTTGGAAATTAGGGTTTCTCTTAAGAGAAAAAGAGTGATATTGAGAAATGAGAATTCAGTCCCCAAAATGAGATCACTAGTTTCTTATTTATAGACAAATCGGGGCCTCTTTTGCTATTGGGCCAACAATAGCCCCTATCAACCGCTTTTCCTTTGGGTTCCGGGAATTCTGGATCTCAGTCACCTTTCTTTTTGATTCTAAGGGCCTTGCTTGTGGCTTTTTGAGGTACTGGTTGTAGCTCTCGAGGGATTGGTCCCGGTCTTTGGAGCCCTTGGCTAATGTCATGTCTATCTTCTTTATATTGCTGATAAGCCTAGTGGTGAGAATAACTTTCGGATGTTTTCTGCTTTTGGATGTAGGCTTTCGGTCATGGATTCTCGGTCTTGCCATTGACACTTATGAAGCTTGCCTTCATGATTCTAGCAAATGGTTGTTGGATCCGCCGCCCCTTTCGGTATCAGCACTAAGCAAATTAGTGTGGATAGCTTATTTTTCCTTGAGATTATGGATAGCCTTTCGGTAAGTTTCTAACATGTATCTTGACCTTCCGGAGAGTTGCTTCTGATGCTTCATTAGTTGTTTACTAGAGGAGCCTTTCAGTGGTCGTCTAATAGGGGTCCCGATGGCTAGCTCCTGGATAATTCTCATATGCTTTGAACTCTGTGCCTTTGATGCTTCCATCCCCTTATGTATCAATATTAAGCAAGCTAATACCGATATCCCTTTTGTCCTTTTGGTTCCCGTTTGGTAGGATTCTTAGTCTTTCTCTTCATTGGCTTCCAGTCTGAGGCAACCTTCTACTAATCATGTCAGAACTACCCTGCCAGAATTTTCTTTTGTATAGATTTTGAGCTCTTCACTTCGAAGATGGTGTCAGTTGCACAATTCTTAGGCTGTTCCTCTATGTTGTCGTCCTTTTTCTTGTGTCAAACCTTTGCTGATGGAAAATTTCTTTATGCTTGTGTCGGTATGCTACCCCTTCACCGCCAGCCTATTCCGGTGCTTTATTTTGGTAGTAACAATAAGCAGGACCAAATGTATGATTTTATTGTTGTCATGAACAACAACTCAAAAAAGACTAGGCGTAGAGTTTTAAAACTAAATACGAATGATTTTAAGAATTAGAACTATATGTGTAACAAGAAAAATTCGAACTGGTGGGGAAACCAATGAGAACGACAGAAACCAACCCAAAAGGATGACTTTGGACAGTTGTTGCTATTTTACAACTTTGGGAAACAATGTCAGGTAGCACACCAGTGTGGATACAGGCTAGGCTCTATACCATAGGCCAACCTGATCGAGGAGTCTCACAACTATGATTTCTCAAATCCACCTTGTTAGAGGATTCGAGGGTTAATGGGTATGTAACACCCTACCACGAGATCCACCCTAATAAAGAGTATTACTAAGTAACACTATCTATTAAAGCAGAGAATAAGGATGGTTAGGGCCGACAGTCCGTAATTTAGAATTAGATGAGTATTGAGTACGTCAATTGGATGCACAAATTTTTCTTTCTTATCTCAAGTGGATCGATACACTCAATATATTTAGTATGAAACTACATTGGCTAAGGATCATACTTAGAAAAATATATAACTCATCACAATTAACAAATCATAGAACATATACATATAGATACAATCAAAAAATACAACATATACATGTGCTATAGATCAGAATGGTTATACATAAACCATAGATGAATACAACATTTCCAAATGAATGAATATACAATGACTCGAATACACAAATACAAGTAGGAAATGACTCCAAAGGACAAAGTCCAAGATGAATCAATTAATCTTGATTCCATAGTAAGCTACAATCTCAAACAACTCGGTTTGACCTGGGAATTAACAAACACGGGTCAGTCTACTTTACATTTTAATTATCGAATAATAATAAGTTATATAACATTAAGATAAGGATTCAATTTTACATGGAAGAGATTCCAAAAACTCTATCGATCACCGGTCATGAAGTACTAATATGGGTTGACATATAAAAAGGGTCTTATGATCCACAATGACACAAAAAAGAATATTCCCAATTATCCAAAGGAGGGAACTTACAACATGAATACTCAATGTCATAGACGAATGAAGCTAAGTATGATGTCACAATTCCAAACTAAGAGCTTAGCCTCAATATAATTTACCAAACTCCCCATCTTGGCAAAAAGGATATAACGATTATGCTATACTACAAAAGGAAACCACCAAAAGGGCTTGCTAAGGAGTTCTGAAATAACTTGAATGAAATCACCAAGAGGATTCAATATAGATAGCCCACCAGCTATATAAAAGACAAATATCATAAGGACTTGTTAAGGAGTTCGACTACGTTATTCAACATCATTATAATATCATAAGGACTTGCTAAGGAGTTATGAAATAATTTGAATGAAATCACCAAAAGGATTCAATATAGATAGCCCACCAGCTATATAAAAGATAAATATCATAAATAAGGTAAGAACATTCAAAATTGTTAAAATTATAGAAATCAACACCATGAAATCTAGAAAGCGGTAATACTCTAAACCCTGGATCCACTAGTCTAAGTCGCCCACCAGCGATAATATTAGGACGTCCCATTAGCCCACCAGCGAATTCGTTAGGACCCACCGGTTCTATATATGGCCTATCGGTTCCTTCATACTATGTACAACACACTAGAGACATACTAGTCTCATTTAGGACCCACCAATCCAAATTTTCCAACCGGATATAAATTAGAACCCACCAGTCCAATGTATGGTCCATGAGCCATATATATAGTGTATTTGAGACCTACCAGTCCAAGTACCGACAAAAACATAAAACAACAATATGTGTCACAGACTCACGGTCGGTAACCTAACCGGTGGTAACTAAGTGTCCCCATACCATACGTTCTTACTATTGGTTCACTATCCGCTAGTTATCTCCATAATGGGAATCATCATAAACATCAAATCATCAGCTTTATTTAGTTGAGTACTTAATTAACCGATAAGATATACCTTTGTGTCCTATACCATGAGGTTTACTATATCGTTTAATCCCAAAAACGCATTTTGAATGGTGTAGAAATGTGTGATTCTTATATATATATATATATATATATATATATATATATATATATATGATGCTTAGTGTTTTAGAACGGGATTACAAAGCGATTTCGAAAACCCTTTCAATTTATTTTTTAAGAACTTTTATAATTTCAAAATAGATTTATACTATTGCTTTGAGAATATTTGTATTTGAAAACCAAAACAATAAAATCATTTTGTCCCACAGCTATAGAAAAATCAATATGTATATAGCTAGTTAAGCAAACAATTTCTAAATCGTGCACGTGTGCGCAAAGCCATCAAAATTTTCCATGAAAATGCAACCAATAAATCACTGAAATCTATATAAATCCGGGATACGGATTGTTCATGATATAAATTCACATTTCTAGGAAGAAACCATAACAAATCAAGGTGAATAAACTTCAAGAAATTCAACAGGGAACATCTGAAGCAACCAATATAAGAGATCAACACATGCGACATGTAGTGGTACTACTTGCGCATTTTTTAAACTAGGTGGGTCGACCCATCTATAGCATGTGCCGACCCATGGGTCGACACGCCCTATAGGATTTCTACAGTTTCACGGCAAGGTCCGACTGTGATTTCAACAATGAATTTCAAATACTAAACAAAATCAAAATGACCTGAAATATAACATGATCAAAGAATAAAAATTATACTTTGATCCAAAGAAAGAATTACATGAATTCATTAAGAATTGAGCAAGATATTACAATCCGAAATAGACCGTAGAAGCTAAACCTTGACAAAAATACAGAAAATTCAGCGAACAATGAATTAATTCAACTCAGATGAACACTAAACCAATGTAAACTAGATTGTGTGAGATTCCACTCACCTAAGATCGGTTTTGAGGAAGATTACAATAATTAAAAGTTTCAAAAACATGCTCTGAAACTTTGGAAACCCACTGAGAAAATATGCAAGATGAGACTAACAATAAGCTACATTTTCTCAATTCCTGGACTAATTTGAGGAGATAATTTGCATGGATTTGCTTGATGATAGATTATGGTCCTCTCTGTACTTTAAAAGTCTCAATTTTCAAAAGGGATTTTGATTTTTGCATTAAAATAAGAAGAAGTTGTTGTTTCGACTATTGTTTCACAGAAGAAGGAAAAAGAGGATGGGAGGGGAAAGTATAACACCTCGTAAAATATACCCTAAATAGTCCTATGTAACTAAGTTAAATATAAACAATAATAAATTATTAATGGGATGAAAATAAGAATTTTGGATAATTAATAATTAGGCTACGAAAATATTACTATTATAATCGTGACAAGATTCTTATCTATCTTCCTATTTTTATTCATCGAAAACGGAGTCCATATGAAGAAGTTATTAATAAAACAAGTTGTATGTAATATATATACACACAAGGTTTGAAATCCAAATGGATTAAATATAAATTATGTAACGACCCGTGTTTTTCGACCATTTGAATATGAATATTTAAATTAGTTTTAAATATTATGTTGGGAGTATTAATGGAATTTAATATTTAATTCGTTATTTAAACGAAGTTCGAACGTTATATATATTTATATAGTTATAAATAGAGCTCGAAAATGGCGTGCAGTTCGCAATATAGAGTTTTGAACTTCAACTGAGAATACAGGATTCGATATAAGCCGGATTTCTGTGAAACAAGACACGTTGGAGCCGTATTGGCAATAGCTTTCATATGAAAGAGAAAAATCCAGATTTCGTGTTATAGTTTGATAGTTATGGCCAAATCAAAATTTGAAATAGTCGCTATGGAAAACCGTTATTTAATTATAGGCCTTTAAAATAGCCGTTTTGCAAACGGACTCAGATTTCGACAAAATCAGTTTCATTAGAACCGTATCGTTAAATTATTGCACAGTGTCAAATGGCGTGGCAAACCGATGTCGTATGTGACCACGGTAGCCATAAACGCCGTTCAATTTCTATAGCGCGTATTTAAATAAATAAAGAGATATTTGGGCGTAACTTGAACAGACGATCGAATTAGACCACGAAACCAGTTCCATTGAGTTCGTATCGTCGATTAGAGTCAGGATAGGTATATAGTTTGTTATTTCTAGAGATCGAGAAATTTGGCGTTAAAAAGGGTAGGGCGGTTCGGGGTAAAAACAGCCTATCGGGCAAACAGTCTCAGAATGCGACGAAACTAGTGCCGTTGGGTTCGTATCGAAAAGTTATTGCAAGATATCAAGGTTTCATGTTAATTTGATTTACCTGGTGACCGGGGAAAAATTAAACGTGTGTTCATTTCCGGTTTCATAAAGGAAATTTTTTCATATGACCTCGGATTTCGACGAAACTTGTCCCATTAGGCCCGAAATACATTTTTACACCAAAATTAGCATTTTTATCAGTAAACAGAAGTCGTTTGTGGTGGTTTTTATCAATTTCTTCACGCTGAGGTTTCACAAACATTATCATATGATTAAATTCAACTATATATATATATATATATACTAACCTTACGTAAGCTTAAAATAAAATTTTGCAACTCTTTTCCGACAAACCATCAGTTCCTTGTCTCCACGAAATCTTTTACTTGCGACACAAACTTCCAATTTTCTTGCCTGCCACAACCCTACAGAACGAGATGTCCTTCGTATTTCCGGAGCCGACTATGACAGCTGAAACTCAAGCAGCTATCCTACCCTATACCCTCTAATGCGTGGTGGCCACGTATATCTCTCTATATATAAAGCGTTCTCTTCTCCAATCCCAGTAAGTCTTCCTCCACAACGAAAAAAAAAAAAAAAAAAAAACTGGACCTCCAGTATATGAATATATATATATAACCAACAAGTAGTAAACCGAATACAACCCTTATACAGTCGATACCCTAAGTCCGCATTCCCGTGGTCAAATTCATTTGCGCCGCCTCTTATACAGTATCAATGGTTGAGAGCTCGCTCCTTTCTCCCAATAAAAACTCGTTATCAGTTCATTATTGTCAGATATCTTCAAATGCGGAAGCATGGAGGATATCGAGCTCGAGACTTTGACCGGTGGTGATTTGTCTTTGGCTTTTTCTGGTGGCCCGAATGGAGGCGAAATCCGCCGCCGTTCGACGACAGACTACGGCCATTTGGGGATGTCGGATCTAGAGGGACTCAGCGCGTTGGAGGAGGTGCTGAAGGCGCTTCTGGCGATGGACTCAGATCAGGGTCTGGCCAAGTCTGGGGGCGGCGGGGTCTCATTTGTTGGTTCGAAGTTACGTCGATGTCTGGAACCAAAGCGTGAATGGAGGAAGTAAAGCAAGAGGATCAGCCTGGAACGAAAATTTGAGGTAGAAGAAATTAAAGTTGGACCTGCTAATCACGCTGACAAAGTATATATATATACCAGGTTATATTATATTAAATAAGTATGAATTGGATTAAGAAAGTAATAAATTATTTGAAACCGGGATACCGTGAGTTGTAGAAAAGAGGGTCAAGTCGGTCTCAGTTTAAATCATGATTAAGTTAGTAGAGTCATTTAGGATTAATTAGTTTATAATTAAATTAGGTTAATAAACTTGATTAAGAAAGCTATTTACATAAATAAGAGTTAATTTATTAATTAGTTCAGTAATGGTTAAATGTTAATAACTCTTTGTGTATTACCAAAATTGAACAAATCTAGAGGCATGGGGACCGCATCAGCAAATACTGTATTTTGAAATTGTCCTGGACAAAGCTGGAACCGACTGGAGTTTATTGTTAAATTAAACGCTGTTTAATTTAACTAGAACTAAACCGCTCAAGCGACAAAATGAAACCCGGTGAGTTAAACTCACTCAGTTACCCTTTTTATATTTTATATAAATTGGGTATTTTTATTTTGTGTGCTTTGCTTGTCAATGGTTGACTGTTTTGCTAGTTATTTATCTGTTGATTTAACCGATGAAATTAAACTGTGTTTAATTTCAGTGAAATATCAAATCGTTATTTTTAACGATTGGTTCCAATAAAGGTAACTCACCTTGGTTGGTCACGGTTATTTATAAACGTATTTAAATGGTTGAATGGTTTGAATGGCTTATGGTTGATGGTAAATGGTCGTTATTTAATTTATCAGTTAAACAAAAACTGAACCGTCTGATTTGAGATAACCATTTGAATACAGGGAAGAACAGGTTGGAGGGATCCAACCGGATTCCTCAAATGTATTATTTATTTTCATATTATCATATATGAACTGATCTGTTTGTGTGATTGATTTGATGGTTGATTATTAATTGAATATTCAACATCTGTTTGGTTTGAACCAATGGGCGATATTGGTTAAGTGTTTGGCAGAGTATGGCCTTTAAAACCAATCGAGTTATAGATATTGATTCACCGACAGGTGAATCGATAGAGTTGAGGTTATAAAATTTATTTTATAACCAGAGTTAGATTTGAAATTATATTATTTGAATAAAAGTTATTTAAGAGAAATAAATAAATATTTTATTTGTTTAAGACTTTGATTTGTTATGAATTTATTTTGCAAAGCAAATGTTGATGTTAATCAGATTTACCAGTTGAAGAATAAGAAATGAATTAAATAGTTAAACCTTGAAAATTTGTTTTGTAAAGAAAACAAATAATTAGAATCTATTTAAATTAATTATATTTTTAATTAATTTAAGGCAAGGGTTGTTGAAATCGGTTAATGAGATAATCAAGTTTTTGAATTAATTAAATCGACCGTTTGAAATTAGAATTGTTTATCAAGTTAATGTGTTTTGACTAAAATAGTTAAACAAATATTGTTTGAATTTAAGTAAGGATTTAAAAGGGATTTAATATTTATTTTAGTTAATAAAGGGGATTAACTACTAAAGTAGTTAATGTTTGAAATAAGTTATTATTTTAATTAATGATGAATTTAGGAAAATATTTTTAAATGGGAATTCATTTAAAAAGTTACCGAATGTGAGATGCAAGCCAATTGAATGGTGAAAGGAAATAAACGTACTCAATTATATGAATTAAGTGGAAGGAGATTACGATAAAAGGGTTTATTATAAACCAGAGTTATAAATGGAATTTTGGCATTGATTATAACTGATATTTATCTGAGGATAAGACCGTTGTTTGATCAAGGTCTGAGAGGTAATTAAAATACCCCAACTTGAACAACATCGGGATTATCCGAAGATAGTATTAGTCGATAATCGTAAGAGACGTTAGTAGATATGTTTTGAAAATCTAAACAGCGATTTTAGCGCTGTTGTTATAATATATGTTTTGAAAATCTAATATAGCGATTGTAGCGTTTTGCTATAGTAAATGGGTGGTAAACCTAAACAGCGATTATAGCACTGTTGTTTTGTAAATCTAAATAGTAAATATAATGCTATTGTTATAACATATGTGTTATAAATTTCTTTGTTAAAACTAATGGATTTCCGAATTTAAAAGATGATTTGAAGGAGATTTAAGTGTGTAATTGAATATAGTTATTCGAGCTAGAGTTAGTCAAACATAGTATTCAAGGTAAGTTGCCATTGCGTACGACTGCTAGCGTAATTCGCAGGGCTGCAGATAGCCTACGGCGGTCGGATGTTTCCTGAGGGAATCAGGCGTAACCATTGTGACCGCTGTGATCTAGGGTCAAGCGAATGGTTTTAAGTCGAGTACCAGTTAATCAATTAGAGTTAATCGATTTGAGTTAAATCGAATTAGAGTATTTCAAATATCGTATATTTTGAATGTTAAAAGAGCTAGAAGTTTTTGTTTAACAAAAGTAAATCAGTTTAATTAAAGGCCAAGTGATGTTGAATACTGAACCAGTGAACTCATTGGAGTGTCATGTTTGAAACACTGAATATTTTGATAGTTAAAACACCGACTATCAAATCTGGCCAATACGATTGTTGGTATGGAAAGACCGGGATCGAATTTATATTCGAAAACCATTCTGACCAACAAATGCGTGAAGATCTCAGAAGATGATCGAGAGGGAGCATTGAAGACCGTGGATCTTCATAAACGGAAGGACCACTAATGTTCTCTGCCTGGCAAGCAGAGATAAGTTGTGATTCTGTCGTAGTTGGGATCTACGGGTTGCAAGGACTTCTCGCTATTGATCCATGGGGTGATTCCTATATTGGATGCGGTAGGAGAGTGCCTTCGGTTCATCCTGTTCCTGAGTGAATTATATGGACGGATGTCTGACAGAGTATTTCCAAAGGGTCACGTACGTTGATTTCTTCAAACGTACGATAGTTGTTGGCGGAGAATTGCCATTCTCTAGCTTTCGGCTAGAGTATTTTTGTGGACGTCAATTAGTGATATCTGATGGATCTGACGATGTGGCATTCGAAGTGAATGGCGACCAGATGTTCAAGAGTTAATTCTGGCCTCAAGCCTCATCAACCAGGAAATGACAAAAATCGGGCAGGCAGCATGGCTATGTGGGTCGCTCCCATTAGGGTGTATGATCACCTATCTAGAGGAAATCCTATTTGCTTCTTAAATCTATGTTTCGATGCTGTCCCTTGTCGGGAGACGGTTGCTGATCCCAACCGTCGGTGATATACATTCGATACACTCAAGCGAAATGAGTGGTCGGTCATGTGAGGGCCGGGTTGCAAGAAGTTCTTGTTGAACCCAGTGTATTCGTCTCTAGAGATACACTATCGGAAGGTGGACCCATACCTTGTCAAGTCGGAATCCAATCTCCAATAAGCGCCTGCGGGTTTTTGATTGTATACTATATATGTAGAGCGTGAGATGCAAGCGTTCTACTAGATTCTATTTACTTGTATTTAGACATTATTATAATATCAGACCAGATATTGGTTTCAAACTGTTTTGGGTTATCGTAAGGTAAAAACCGTCCGTGTTTATGTGTGGATTTGGTCTTACGATTATCCTTTTCTTTTGAAAAGATTTTGAACTTTAAAATCATGATTGGATGATTTACCCTTATACTATGCGAGTTTATCTCACTCTGGTTCACCAGACTGACCCGGTGTTTTGTAAATGCTCGGGTTAGACCGGGTTGTACAGGTTCAGGTTATCGACTGCTATGAAGAGACGAGCTGGAAAAGTCCAGACGTATGATATTACTAGTATTCCGCTGTGTGTTGTATGAGGACAGATTATAACTGTCCCATGGTATGATGTACTCTGATACTGTAAGTATTTTCAAAGCTTTCAATAAAGATTATTTCTGTATTATATTTTGTTCCGCTGCGATGTGAGACTCTGTGTAGTGTTCTTCTTCTTCTTCTATTCTAATATTTCTTTCTTTCTTATCTCACCCTCTAACTTCTTTCTATTAATGATCTGGAATGATCGATGTCTGAATGGTCAACATGGTAGTTTGATGTTGATTTTCGGAGTCGAAAATCCCGGTTCGCTACAGTGGTATCAGAGCTATTGGTTAAGTAATTACCTTGGCTCTGTGGCGTGACTCAGTAGAGATGGGGTTAGTAATACCCTAGATTGAGTTTGAGTGTATATATATGAGCGCGTATCTGTAAATTGATGTAAAAACTGTTTATATTGTGTTGATTGGTTTGACGAGTAGTTTATGAATTCTGGTCGATACAGTAATGCAAACTGTGTCGATAAGTGTTTCTAAACTCTTGAACAGAATAATTCGACACAGTATGTTTTTGAAAGAGGGTAAATGAAATAATTTTACCCAAATTATATTTTGATATAAAAGAATGATTAATATTTAGAATATTATAGTATATTGGATGTGTTGGTTGATTATAAAATGTGAAATGGTTATATAACCAATCAGAATTCATATAAGTGAGATATATGAAATCAGAGGAGTTAAATCTGGAATTAAAATCAGAATTTATATTGAAATTGTGGAAACTTAGAAAAGGGTGAAAAAGAATTTTGGATTAAATATATGGGAATTTTAAGATCCTGGGAGATTTTAATTTTGGTTTACAAGCATCTTGAAGGATATTTTGAACTGATTTCAAAATGGAAGTGTTTAAATATGGTTTGATAAGTGATATAGTATTGAACTCACTTTGATAGCTGGGGAATAACTCTGAGGATGCTGGCCACATCATCAGTGTTCATTTCCGAGTTCTAAGTGACGGATTACTACCAAAAATCTTGTTTTGAAATGCTTTGAGAAAGAAAAAAACGAGTTGTTTGAATCCTGAAAAGAAATATTAATTTTCGAAAGAGCTACTGTTTAAAAAACTCCCAGGGAAATTGTTTGAACAAAAACGGAATGAAATAGAAATTGTGAAAGCAAATATGAATTAAAACCCGTTAACTGGAAATTGAATCAGGATATAGTATATTAAGTAGAATCAGATTTTGAATGGTGAGACGGGGATCTGAAATGGTGTTGGACTGATAAGTTAAGAGATGAAATTGATAATGGATGAGGATTGAGCTAAGAATGGGATTTGGCCGGGACGCGTGAACGAATTAGTTTGAGGAATTTCGTTTGGGGAATGCAGTTGTATATGCTGACAGGGTGGCAGACGGGAAAGCTATAGTGATATGCCCGACAAAAAGGTACACGTTTATTTCTATATGGGTTTGGTGATTTATGAGCCTATTTGGCAAGCCGCCTGGCTGTTTTATTTTCTTTTGAATTGGAGAAGGCCTAGAAAGGCGAGTGGTAGTGGTACCGATTGAGCCGTACAGAGGAGGTGTTGGCGAAATTTTTTGAAAATTTAAAGGAGTTAGAAAATTTTCAATATTTTTGAAAGTATTCATTTACCATATTGAATCGGTTTTGGATTTAAAATAAAATTGGATTTGAAATTCAATGAGTTTATAACGTTCTTTCTTACGTTAGCAATTTCGAGGACGAAATTATTTTAAGGGGGGAAGAATGTAACGACCCGTGTTTTTCGACCATTTGAATATGAATATTTAAATTAGTTTTAAATATTATGTTGGGAGTATTAATGGAATTTAATATTTAATTCGTTATTTAAACGAAGTTCGAACGTTATATATATTTATATAGTTATAAATAGAGCTCGAAAATGGCGTGCAGTTCGCAATATAGAGTTTTGAACTTCAACTGAGAATACAGGATTCGATATAAGCCGGATTTCTGTGAAACAAGACACGTTGGAGCCGTATTGGCAATAGCTTTCATATGAAAGAGAAAAATCCAGATTTCGTGTTATAGTTTGATAGTTATGGCCAAATCAAAATTTGAAATAGTCGCTATGGAAAACCGTTATTTAATTATAGGCCTTTAAAATAGCCGTTTTGCAAACGGACTCAGATTTCGACAAAATCAGTTTCATTAGAACCGTATCGTTAAATTATTGCACGGTGTCAAATGGCGTGGCAAACCGATGTCGTATGTGACCACGGTAGCCATAAACGCCGTTCAATTTCTATAGCGCGTATTTAAATAAATAAAGAGATATTTGGGCGTAACTTGAACAGACGATCGAATTAGACCACGAAACCAGTTCCATTGAGTTCATATCGTCGATTAGAGTCAGGATAGGTATATAGTTTGTTATTTCTAGAGATCGAGAAATTTGGCGTTAAAAAGGGTAGGGCGGTTCGGGGTAAAAACAGCCTATCGGGCAAACAGTCTCAGAATGCGACGAAACTAGTGCCGTTGGGTTCGTATCGAAAAGTTATTGCAAGATATCAAGGTTTCATGTTAATTTGATTTACCTGGTGACCGGGGAAAAATTAAACGTGTGTTCATTTCCGGTTTCATAAAGGAAATTTTTTCATATGACCTCGGATTTCGACGAAACTTGTCCCATTAGGCCCGAAATACATTTTTACACCAAAATTAGCATTTTTATCAGTAAACAGAAGTCGTTTGTGGTGGTTTTTATCAATTTCTTCACGCTGAGGTTTCACAAACATTATCATATGATTAAATTCAACTATATATATATATATATACTAACCTTACGTAAGCTTAAAATAAAATTTTGCAACTCTTTTCCGACAAACCATCAGTTCCTTGTCTCCACGAAATCTTTTACTTGCGACACAAACTTCCAATTTTCTTGCCTGCCACAACCCTACAGAACGAGATGTCCTTCGTATTTCCGGAGCCGACTATGACAGCTGAAACTCAAGCAGCTATCCTACCCTATACCCTCTAATGCGTGGTGGCCACGTATATCTCTCTATATATAAAGCGTTCTCTTCTCCAATCCCAGTAAGTCTTCCTCCACAACGAAAAAAAAGAAAAAAGAAAAAAGAAACTGGACCTCCAGTATATGAATATATATATATAACCAACAAGTAGTAAACCGAATACAACCCTTATACAGTCGATACCCTAAGTCCGCATTCCCGTGGTCAAATTCATTTGCGCCGCCTCTTGTACAGTATCAATGGTTGAGAGCTCGCTCCTTTCTCCCAATAAAAACTCGTTATCAGTTCATTATTGTCAGATATCTTCAAATGCGGAAGCATGGAGGATATCGAGCTCGAGACTTTGACCGGTGGTGATTTGTCTTTGGCTTTTTCTGGTGGCCCGAATGGAGGCGGAATCCGCCGCCGTTCGACGACAGACTACGGCCATTTGGGGATGTCGGATCTAGAGGGACTCAGCGCGTTGGAGGAGGTGCTGAAGGCGCTTCTGGCGATGGACTCAGATCAGGGTCTGGCCAAGTCTGGGGGCGGCGGGGTCTCATTTGTTGGTTCGAAGTTACGTCGATGTCTGGAACCAAAGCGTGAATGGAGGAAGTAAAGCAAGAGGATCAGCCTGGAACGAAAATTTGAGGTAGAAGAAATTAAAGTTGGACCTGCTAATCACGCTGACAAAGTATATATATATACCAGGTCATATTATATTAAATAAGTATGAATTGGATTAAGAAGGTAATAAATTATTTGAAACCGGGATACCGTGAGTTGTAGAAAAGAGGGTCAAGTCGGTCTAAGTTTAAATCATGATTAAGTTAGTAGAGTCATTTAGGATTAATTAGTTTATAATTAAATTAGGTTAATAAACTTGATTAAGAAAGCTATTTACATAAATAAGAGTTAATTTATTAATTAGTTCAGTAATGGTTAAATGTTAATAACTCTTTGTGTATTACCAGAATTGAACAAATCTAGAGGCATGGGGACCGCATCAGCAAATACTGTATTTTGAAATTGTCCTGGACAAAGCTGGAACCGACTGGAGTTTATTGTTAAATTAAACGCTGTTTAATTTAACTAGAACTAAACCGCTCAAGCGACAAAATGAAACCCGGTGAGTTAAACTCACTCAGTTACCCTTTTTATATTTTATATAAATTGGGTATTTTTATTTTGTGTGCTTTGCTTGTCAATGGTTGACTGTTTTGCTAGTTATTTATCTGTTGATTTAACCGATGAAATTAAACTGTGTTTAATTTCAGTGAAATATCAAATCGTTATTTTTAACGATTGGTTCCAATAAAGGTAACTCACCTTGGTTGGTCACGGTTATTTATAAACGTGTTTAAATGGTTGAATGGTTTGAATGGCTTATGGTTGATGGTAAATGGTCGTTATTTAATTTATCAGTTAAACAAAAACTGAACCGTCTGATTTGAGATAACCATTTGAATACAGGGAAGAACAGGTTGGAGGGATCCAACCGGATTCCTCAAATGTATTATTTATTTTCATATTATCATATATGAACTGATCTGTTTGTGTGATTGATTTGATGGTTGATTATTAATTGAATATTCAACATCTGTTTGGTTTGAACCAATGGGCGATATTGGTTAAGTGTTTGGCAGAGTATGGCCTTTAAAACCAATCGAGTTATAGATATTGATTCACCGACAGGTGAATCGATAGAGTTGAGGTTATAAAATTTATTTTATAACCAGAGTTAGATTTGAAATTATATTATTTGAATAAAAGTTATTTAAGAGAAATAAATAAATATTTTATTTGTTTAAGACTTTGATTTGTTATGAATTTATTTTGCAAAGCAAATGTTGATGTTAATCAGATTTACCAGTTGAAGAATAAGAAATGAATTAAATGGTTAAACCTTGAAAATTTGTTTTGTAAAGAAAACAAATAATTAGAATCTATTTAAATTAATTATATTTTTAATTAATTTAAGGCAAGGGTTGTTGAAATCGGTTAATGAGATAATCAAGTTTTTGAATTAATTAAATCGACCGTTTGAAATTAGAATTGTTTATCAAGTTAATGTGTTTTGACTAAAATAGTTAAACAAATATTGTTTGAATTTAAGTAAGGATTTAAAAGGGATTTAATATTTATTTTAGTTAATAAAGGGGATTAACTACTAAAGTAGTTAATGTTTGAAATAAGTTATTATTTTAATTAATGATGAATTTAGGAAAATATTTTTAAATGGGAATTCATTTAAAAAGTTACCGAATGTGAGATGCAAGCCAATTGAATGGTGAAAGGAAATAAACGTACTCAATTATATGAATTAAGTGGAAGGAGATTACGATAAAAGGGTTTATTATAAACCAGAGTTATAAATGGAATTTTGGCATTGATTATAACTGATATTTATCTGAGGATAAGACCGTTGTTTGATCAAGGTCTGAGAGGTAATTAAAATACCCCAACTTGAACAACATCGGGATTATCCGAAGATAGTATTAGTCGATAATCGTAAGAGACGTTAGTAGATATGTTTTGAAAATCTAAACAGCGATTTTAGCGCTGTTGTTATAATATATGTTTTGAAAATCTAATATAGCGATTGTAGCGTTTTGCTATAGTAAATGGGTGGTAAACCTAAACAGCGATTATAGCACTGTTGTTTTGTAAATCTAAATAGTAAATATAATGCTATTGTTATAACATATGTGTTATAAATTTCTTTGTTAAAACTAATGGATTTCCGAATTTAAAAGATGATTTGAAGGAGATTTAAGTGTGTAATTGAATATAGTTATTCGAGCTAGAGTTAGTCAAACATAGTATTCAAGGTAAGTTGCCATTGCGTACGACTGCTAGCGTAATTCGCAGGGCTGCAGATAGCCTACGGCGGTCGGATGTTTCCTGAGGGAATCAGGCGTAACCATTGTGACCGCTGTGATCTAGGGTCAAGCGAATGGTTTTAAGTCGAGTACCAGTTAATCAATTAGAGTTAATCGATTTGAGTTAAATCGAATTAGAGTATTTCAAATATCGTATATTTTGAATGTTAAAAGAGCTAGAAGTTTTTGTTTAACAAAAGTAAATCAGTTTAATTAAAGGCCAAGTGATGTTGAATACTGAACCAGTGAACTCATTGGAGTGTCATGTTTGAAACACTGAATATTTTGATAGTTAAAACACCGACTATCAAATCTGGCCAATACGATTGTTGGTATGGAAAGACCGGGATCGAATTTATATTCGAAAACCATTCTGACCAACAAATGCGTGAAGATCTCAGAAGATGATCGAGAGGGAGCATTGAAGACCGTGGATCTTCATAAACGGAAGGACCACTAATGTTCTCTTCCTGGCAAGCAGAGATAAGTTGTGATTCTGTCGTAGTTGGGATCTACGGGTTGCAAGGACTTCTCGCTATTGATCCATGGGGTGATTCCTATATTGGATGCGGTAGGAGAGTGCCTTCGGTTCATCCTGTTCCTGAGTGAATTATATGGACGGATGTCTGACAGAGTATTTCCAAAGGGTCACGTACGTTGATTTCTTCAAACGTACGATAGTTGTTGGCGGAGAATTGCCATTCTCTAGCTTTCGGCTAGAGTATTTTTGTGGACGTCAATTAGTGATATCTGATGGATCTGACGATGTGGCATTCGAAGTGAATGGCGACCAGATGTTCAAGAGTTAATTCTGGCCTCAAGCCTCATCAACCAGGAAATGACAAAAATCGGGCAGGCAGCATGGCTATGTGGGTCGCTCCCATTAGGGTGTATGATCACCTATCTAGAGGAAATCCTATTTGCTTCTTAAATCTATGTTTCGATGCTGTCCCTTATCGGGAGACGGTTGCTGATCCCAACCGTCGGTGATATACATTCGATACACTCAAGCGAAATGAGTGGTCGGTCATGTGAGGGCCGGGTTGCAAGAAGTTCTTGTTGAACCCAGTGTATTCGTCTCTAGAGATACACTATCGGAAGGTGGACCCATACCTTGTCAAGTCGGAATCCAATCTCCAATAAGCGCCTGCGGGTTTTTGATTGTATACTATATATGTAGAGCGTGAGATGCAAGCGTTCTACTAGATTCTATTTACTTGTATTTAGACATTATTATAACATCAGACCAGATATTGGTTTCAAACTGTTTTGGGTTATCGTAAGGTAAAAACCGTCCGTGTTTATGTGTGGATTTGGTCTTACGATTATCCTTTTCTTTTGAAAAGATTTTGAACTTTAAAATCATGATTGGATGATTTACCCTTATACTGTGCGAGTTTATCTCACTCTGGTTCACCAGACTGACCCGGTGTTTTGTAAATGCTCGGGTTAGACCGGGTTGTACAGGTTCAGGTTATCGACTGCTATGAAGAGACGAGCTGGAAAAGTCCAGACGTATGATATTACTAGTATTCCGCTGTGTGTTGTATGAGGACAGATTATAACTGTCCCATGGTATGATGTACTCTGATACTGTAAGTATTTTCAAAGCTTTCAATAAAGATTATTTCTGTATTATATTTTGTTCCGCTGCGATGTGAGACTCTGTGTAGTGTTCTTCTTCTTCTTCTATTCTAATATTTCTTTCTTTCTTATCTCACCCTCTAACTTCTTTCTATTAATGATCTGGAATGATCGATGTCTGAATGGTCAACATGGTAGTTTGATGTTGATTTTCGGAGTCGAAAATCCCGGTTCGCTACAAATTAGGAATATAAATAAATATTAATTAGCATAATGGAATATTCTACAAGGATTTGAATTTATATGTAGATTTTTATATATGTATGTATGTATGTATGTATGTATGTAGAAGGGGACAAGAATAATTATCAATTGGAAAGAATCAATGACATTAAATAAGTAATCAATCTCATTAATCAAATAATTAATATAAAAAGGAAAATATAGAGAAATAAATTCCTTGGCTAGAACACAAAAGAGAGGTCGACCGCCCCTGTAGAAGGGGTCGACTGCCTTTGTAGAAGGGGGGTCGACCGCCCTTCGTGGTGATGGGTGGAGGAGGCTTTGTTTTTTGGAAATTTATTTATAATTTTGCAACAAATCCTACGGTCTACAAACACACTTGAAATTATAAATAAGATCCCTAGCCACTTCCTAAACCCTATGCCTCATTCTATTCTACGCCTCCGCTTTGTCTCTCTATTTCTTAATTTGAGAATTATGTTTAGGTTTCTCTTCTCTCTTCTAACCTACATTCTATCTTTCTAGATGTAGATTCTTATATATATACACAATCTGAAATTAAGTTATATATGTGCGTGTGTATATATATATATACGATATTCTATACTTTGATTCTCTTATATATATTACAAAGAATTGGAATACGCTGGTCCGAAGGATGAATTCCAGTTTTTTTGTAGATTCTACACTATATTCCACTAGTCTCTGCGAGTCTGGATTATTGTACCTAAAAAGGGTTTGGATTTGTGTGAAAATAAAACAATATCAAATCCTCCAAATCCCTTATTATTTGTATTTGTTTTCGGAAATGGTTAATCAATTATATTTGGGTTTGGATTATTGATGTAATGAAAGAAAAGGCATTTGGGTGTTTGTATAATTCTTGAAATTGGTCTAATTCATTTCATCTTTTCATATATATATATATATATATATATATATAAGTATGTATTTTTGTTGCAAAAGCTTCAGAACTTGAGTTTCGTGAATTGGATAGGTTTAACCATCTGTTTTCAAACTAGATCGTTTGAACGTATTGCAAGCCACTTAAGCATTAAGATTTTGTATATGAAAAGTAGATAAAAAACGAATTAGTACCAAAAAGGGGTTTTTGCATATTTATTTGGAAATATTGCACCTTATCTCTATTTTATTATTGAAATAATCATCCAAACCTTGGTTACAAGTTATTCTATGTATGTTTGTTATTTTCCTATTAATTAGATGCAAAATACACATTTTATGTTATAACCGGAGAAGTTAAGGAAATAAACTTGTATATCTTTATTATATTATTGGGATTGACATTTCAAACAATTTAGGATGCTTCTTTACGCATGCTTGATTCACGCCTCATTTAGTACTATATATTTATAACGTAATTAACATAATATTAATGTGTATTAAATATGTACTAAACATGTTTAATTAGGTAATTATAAATTTAAAGTGTCACAATAGGAAATTTGTACGTGTGTGACTGAATGGATTTAATTATAATTAATGACACACAAACACAATGTTAACCATTACTTATATTAGAAGCCTGCCAAGAACCGACCGACATATCCAGCATCTTCAAGTAAAAATGGTTAATGTGAGAGGTCTAGGTTTCATGGGCCATTATAATAATTACACAAAGGCAGGAGGTTATGCCCAACTTGTAGTAGAAGCTGCCTGAAATTGTCCGACAAATCCATCATCTAATAGTGGATGGTTTAATGTGAGATTTCTTGTGTATGTATATATAATAATAATTGTGTGTAAAGTAGGCCTACCTTGAAAACGTATTATATGGTCGACCTACCTAGTTTGGGTATTAAGTGGCTAGGACATTAGACCCCTTCTAATGTTTATTCTTTAGAAAGGATGAAGTCATTATGCCTGCCCTTATTTGGTCTTAAATGGTCATTGGGTCCTCCTTTCTGTTATATGGTATTAAATTGTCCTAGTAAAATGATGGTGTATGATTAGGGTAGTTCTACGGAAGTGTCCGCTATTTATTTAGGGGCTAAGTAAGGGATGACCCAGGGATGGGATACTAAGAGTTCATCCAATCATGTACGGGGGATCGTTTATCTAAGGGAAGTATTAAGTGTCTAGGAGTTCACCCATAATATTGGCTAAATAGTAATACATGGGTCCATCGGAGGGGTCTTAAATGATGATCAGTGTCAACCTTAACCAGGTATTGAGTTGAAGATCACTATTTCTTGTATTACAATAGAGAGAATATTTAATAGTGTTGGCGATTAGAAGACGAGGTCTTAAGCGACTAGGGTCCGCCATAGAGTATTAAATGATAGCGTCAATCCTCCCAGAAATAAATATAAAATGATGGCCCTAAGTGACCAATGGTAGTTCTCCTCGAAGGGTACTAAGTGATCATAGAGAATCCACCCTTAAATAAGTAGTGTAGGTCTTAAGTGACTGTAGGGTGGTCCGCCTCGTAAATAAATATGATCGATTGCATGTTGAATTGCGTAGACATAATATGAAGAATTTATACTACCAAATATAGGAAATATTTATTCATTAAACTTATGTGATTTTCATTCACTAGATCTTGTTGGCATGTTTATGCTTATGTGATTGGGGGTTCTCGCCATATGAAAAGCGGCGAAGCCTTGACTCTTACCCTTACACGTCTCGAGCGATTGAGTTGGTTTGGGACATTTGAAAGGCTGGCTATAAAACCAGTGAGTCTGGGGTAACCACACGTAGCCACACCTTTTAAAGGGTGTGCCATGCGACTCGTTACACTTGGTATCAGTGCCTAGGATACCCAATTATGAGAAAATTATATGTTGAGAGGAATACTTGTTATTCTAAAAAGTAATTTTCAAACGTTTTACTATATATAAGTGTATATATATTTAATGTACGCGTATCTCTAGAAAATAGTATCTCTAGGTCATCATAGGAAAGGTTTGACCTTAATTTCTAATACCCTAGAAACCATGTAGTCATTTAGTAGCATACTTATCAATTTAGAAGCAATAAGCACATAAGGACTACAAGAATCACAATGTTAGAAATGCGAGAAGGATTGAAACTTCCTATTTAATAGTTGTTGAATGGGAATCAATTTTGTGGCTTATTTATCATTACTGGGAAGATAAGGAAAAAAAATTAATAGAAAGGATTTGAAGTAGGTATCTATAAGGATAACTGATAATAAGGACAAACTAATTCCATAACATAAGGATATGTTAAGGTTTCAGGAATAACGGAAGAATATGTATTGTTAAATGACATAAACTTCCATATTAGTAAATATGGAGATTCAAAATTTGTAAAGAACACTAGATGATTAGTAAGTATAAAGATATTAGAAATGGATAATATTAATGAGACAATTAAGTTCATTTATAAGAAGGTATAAATATTCAATTTTGAATAAGGAAATAAATGTCTGTAAGAATGAGCGTTTTTTGACGGATAAGATGGACATAAAGGACATTTATAGAATCGACTATTAGGAACGTCAAGAAGTGGAAAAATAAGAACACGGAAGAAAGGATTTAATAAACGAGATAGACTTCCATAGAATAATGTGTCAGAAAGAGAAGAGGCATAATGACAAAGTTTAAACGAAAAGATAAAAAATATTAAGAAATATATGAAAACAAAATTTTGATAATACTAACAAATTATTGGCAAAAATGAAATTTTATAGAAAATATGAAATATTATTCATAGAATAGCTTAAGTTATGAAACTTTTCCTATTTAAGAAGGAACTGAAAAATAAGATTTTTTGGGAATAAAGATATTTCTAGAAGGCCTTGAAAGATTTACCATTATCTCTTATAAACAAATTAGAATTATAAATTTTTAAGAAAATAGAATATGAATTATTTAAAATAAATAAATATTCAACGGTAAACTAAAAATTTGCATTCTTGAGTTAAAAGAAATTAATCAAGGGGTTCCAACTATTGAGTTACCCAAATTTCATGTGTTAAATTACATATAAGATAAATGAATTTGAAAAGATTCTTTTTTTATCTTAAACAAATTTTGACAATAAATTTGTCATTTAAATAGAAATAAAAGGAGAAAAAAAGAAGACATATAAAGGTTTGGTGGGATAATCGAAATAGATATACTCATTTGAAATAAAATGGATAGGAATTTTATTTGCTTGAATTCAGATAGAATTGAATATTGTAAAATTTCCAAATAATAAGGAGCATATGAGAAGTTAATAGTACTAGGAGTAGCACAAATGATAAGTGACTACTCCAATAAATTAATTTAGTGATTTAAAATTTATTTATGATTATTAAAGTAAATTGTGTACAACACCCTCACTAAGCAAATAAAAGTGTTACGAATAATTATGTTTTCGATAAAAACATTCATGAATAATTAAGGGTTTTCAAAATTCAAACATACATTAACATAGCAGAATTTTTTTAAACTTTATTGCTAAAATAATTGTAATCTTAGATTAATGTTTTAAAACATATTTTTGAAAGTAACAACATAATTTGAAAATATAAAAATGAATGTTGTTAAAAGATGTAATTTATACATAATTTGACGCTGAATTATTAGGGTCTTGGTTTCAAATAAAAATGAGCATTTATCTCAAAACGTTTGTCGCTTTTCAGGGGTATTAAGGACTAGCATTTAAAATGCAAATAAAGATAAGCATTAAAATAGTGAGGTTACTTTACTCTTAATTTAAAGATTTATGAGCATTTAATAAATGTTTACAAAACATTATAAATTTTCAATAGGGTATTTATTGTTTATAATGGAATATTTTGTAAGAAAGACATCTTAGGAGACTTAATTGTCTCTTAATTCAATTTTAGATAATTAATTAAGACTCTTTTTTTTAAAACAAAATGATCATTGTTTTACTAGCCATTAAAAAAAATTATTGAGAAATTTGAAAAGTGTAAATGGATGACATTCTAATTGTTAATAAAGATAAGTGTTTAAAAAAGAAAGTTATTCCGCCTTTATTTCAAAGATTTAGTAAAAGTTTGAAAAAAGCATCTAAATCCTTATTGTAACATTCTGAAATAAATTCTTCTAAAGGATATTTTATTAAAAACAAAATATGTATTGACGTTTAGTTTAGTAAGCACTAAAGCCCTCGCAAAAATTTTACACTTCAGGTTTTATTAAGGTATTAAAACACCAATTTTTGAATTTGTGCAATATTGTGAAAATATATAGTTTGTGTAACCACTAATATTTCACTTTACAAAAAGAAATAACTTTGGAGTAAATAGGGATAGCTAATTAGGTAAGTTAGAATTAGGTTTTAGTAAGAATAAGTTGCACAACCTAATCTGGAAATTTAAGTGTCAGTCCTATAAGTTTATATTTAAAAATATGGTGAAGTGTAAGTATTTCCAGAATTAAGGGTTGTAAACTAGGTTTCCCAAGATAGTTATATTTATAATCGTGTCCAACGATAAGCAATATATATTTATATATGTAAATAATATAGCGTAACTTATGTAATTCGCGACTTCCGAAATTAGGATTCATGGATATTAATTACAAATTTAGTGGGCAATAAATTTGTAACTAATGAGATAAAAAGACAATTTGTTTTGAGAGATTGATTTGAAAGAGAAATTTATTTGAAAAGAAATAGATATATTTTCGAGCTTGAAGGAGCTTGAAAGAACTAAGCTATTATTTATGGAATCGTCTAGTTTTGATGATGAATGAACCACATTATGAGAAAGATGAAGATCGAAAATTAAAAGGAATGGATTGGTATCGTAAGGAATTAGAATACAAATACTAAGACCGCGACACTATTTAAACCACTTAATTATAAGAGAAAACTTCCAAACTAAATTTTTAGGTTGTGATTGTTAGTGGTCCCTTGTATTGATTGGATAAGGGTGTAAAGTGATATAAATAATGAATTCTTATTTGTGCATGTGTTGTTTGGGATTTAAAACCCTTAGTAAATTTTAAGTTAATTAAGTAAGAGAAAACTCATGAGGGCACCTAACTATGTTAATTACCATACATGGAATTTGGAAGTTAACGATGTAATTAGATTTGCAACCAACAAGGAGGAAGCGTATTGGTCTCCAAATTTTTGAATATTGAGTGTGGAAGAAATTTAGCTTTTAAGGATGCCATCCTTGAAAAATAAGAATTTAAAGCATGAAATTAGGGAATAGGCTTAAGTATTATATTTGCGTAAATTGAATTTTTTTGGTTGAATATGACCATGTTTTAATTTGCTTAAGGATATTTGTTTAATTTTTTAAATTAGCCTTTTGTCGTTTTCGCAAAAAGAATATATTTGAAATTATAAGGAATATACATAAAATGTAAGAGGTGAGAGATGCAATGTTGCATGTTTACACATAGTTTACACTATCTATTTGAAATAAAACAATACTCATTCCTTGTTATTTTAGATATGTCAATATTATTATTTAGGCAAATTTATGAAACTATATCGAAAGACCTTTTATTGGAATTTATATTCCAGCAAATTAGGGCATAGGAAAATATATTAATTCTTAGTATAGACTAGAACATAGGTTAGTTAGAATTAGAAATTTTGATTTAGAAAATTATTGACTTTTTGGGTCATACCTCAATTGTAGATTGGAGGACAAACTAAAGACATACAAAGCTTTGGGGATGAGTGTAACAACCCGGAAATGCGAGCCAGTTTAAAAATTTTATTTTGGCAATTTTGGCGAATTTTGCATATTTAAAATGAATTATTTTAAATAAAACAATGAAAAAATTATTTTTGAATAAATTTCAAACGTATATAGTTATATAGATCGTCGTTAGAATATAAATATTTATTTTAAATTATAAAAGTAATTGAAAATGGCGCGGTAGTTCGATAATTCGATTTCAAACTTCAAATGTATGTACCGGGTGCAAAATAAACCGAAATTTAGTGAAACCAAAAATATTAGAATCTAATTGAGAATATCTTTCCAACGAATCCGAATAATTGAAATTTCATGGCGGGAATCAAAGGATATGTCCAGTTGAAAATTCTGAATAGTCGCTATGGAATTCAGGCCCTTAAAAATGGAAATTTTGCAAGCGACCTCGGATTTCGACGAAACCACTTTTGTTGGATCCGCGATGTCAAATTATTGCTAGGTTTCAAATTTCATAATTTTTCGAATCAATATGTGAGCGTGGTAAAGGAAAACGCGTTTGACCAGTTTTAGTTGATTTTAATCGACTGAAAAATGACCATTTTTCAAACGTTCTTAGAATTTGATGAAACTAGTTTTGTTAGGACCTTATCATCAATACGAAGCTAGAAAATATTTTTCAGGAATTTTTAGAAGCCGTATGTGGCCCTAGTAAATTGAAATACGCGTTCAAATTCAATATATAGAGTTATATGTTGATTTTGACGAAAACTGATCGAAACGATCAAATCAGCTCACGATACATATCCCATTGTGTTTGGAATGGGGGTATTACGCTAGGGACGATAGTCGGTGGGTTCGATTTCGAGTTTGAACGAAAAGGGTACTTTACAGAATTCAAAATTAAATTAAATAATAAATAAAATATATAACATCCTCTCCCCTCTCTCTTACTTCACTCAGAGAAATCGAATTAAAATAAAAAAAGGAGAAAAGGGAAGAGCGGAGTGGCGCGCCGCCTCCTCCATCGCCGCAGCAGCGGCGCTGCTGCCACCGCGCCACCGTCGGCGAAGCCCCCCTCTTCTTCCCCAGCGCGCCTCTCCTGGCTACCACGACCCAGTCGCACCGCCTTTCCTCTCCAGACCGTACCCTAGCCCCAAACCCTAATGTAGCCGCCGCCCCTGCCCTATTCCATCGCCGCCGTCGAGCAGAGCCGCCACCTGATCCCCCTCCGACCTCCCCTTGCTCCTTCTCCCTCTCTCTCTGATTCAAACAGCCCCCTATCCCTCAGAAAATCGCCGAAGACCCCCCAAAAACAGTCGGAGAAAGCCACCATCGTCGCCTATGGGAGCCACCACTGCCTGAACGACTACTGCCACGCCGGAGCAACCCCCTACGTGAGCTTTTACATTTATTTTTATTCATTTAAAGAGGTAAAAATGCGATTTTTCCTATGTATTGTGTTATAATTAAAGTGTGTGTTTATTACATATATGGTATGGGATAGAAATGAGATTTTTAACAAGAAAGATTTCATTTTTAACGTTGGAAAGATTAGATCTTTGAAAATATAAGAAGATATGGTTTTTGCTTTTATAAAGAAGAGATTTTTTATTTATAATAAAGACGAGGTTTTTATTTTTATATAGAAGAAAGATCAGATTTTTTATAAACGAAAAGATTGAATTTTTATTATATGAACAGAATAAGAATATAATCTTCGTATAGAGAATAGTGAAATAAAAATATAATTTCTATGTGAACAGTACATAAAAAGAAAGATTTGATTTTTCAAATAATAGAAATATGATTTTTAATAGTGGCGATAATAAAAATATGATCTTTATACATGTAGCGAAAAAAATATGATTTTTTTTATTATGAATATGTTGAAGTAAAAATATAACTTTTATATTTGAAAATAAAAACATATGAAGTAGAAATAAAATAGAATTTTTATTTATTGGAATGAAGCAATAAAAATATAATCTTTATATATGAATAGCATGGAGAAGTCTACGTAGGAAGTACGAACAGATCCAGATGGTTCAACAGTTCAAAAGCAAAGCACGGCGGAGTGGAACCCTCTGTGAGAACTTCTCACTTTAAATTTCTTTTCTAGTTATATAAATATATACTAGGATGCAGACGGTGTTTAGTAGCACCCGACACCATCGTCCACAGACCATGGACTTGTTTGTTTGGTTGTGTAGTTAGTTAGATTATTTGATTTGAATTTGATTGTTTGGTGAAATGGAATGGATTTGATTGATATGTGTATGGCGTGGGCCATTATTAGACTGGGGATAAGGCTAGGCCTTGTCCCGTTTCTAGTATCGTGCCGTTATGCCGCCGAAATTTTCTAAAATAAGTTAGAAAAATAAAGATATCATTTTATTTAATAAATGAACCGAATAGAATATTCATAGGTTGAATAAAATAATTTGGTCGTTAAAAATATAATTTTTAACGTGAATATGAATAAATAAATATTCATTTACAAACCGGACGGTTTGTTTATGTACACCTATTTGAAGGACATTGATTGGGACGATAAATTTTACACATCGCCCAACTGCACAAATAAAATCTGTGTTTGATTGTTTGAAACCCCACACGGGTATTGGGATAAAATACGGCATACACTAATCCCAATAATTGGTTATATGTCGATCGATGGATCGACAGGCTGTTATAAGCGTTAGATATATATATTTGATGCTTATACAGTGTAGTGCACTTTGGATGATGGTTGATTATTTATCGTAGCTATTATATACATGTGTTGTATGGAATCCATATAATTAACTTTATATGGTAATTGATTGGGCCTCATTCCAATTTAGAAAATAAAGAATATTATAAAATAAAGGTTCATGTGTTGACAGTACTCATCTGTTGAGATTAGTCATGTGTTGAACGAAATATTTTAACAATAAAATTTACATCTTAATCATATATAAAATTAGAAACTAACTGGAAAATAGATAAGATGAGTGGTCTCCTGGATGTTGATCTGATGTTGGTTTCGGCCTTCGGGGTTAATATTTAGGGAATCGTTCTCTTACTAATTTACGGTTGGAGTCTGATTTGAAATCAAACGATAGATACCATAATTTTTATAAACTATATTAAATAACAAAAATAGTCACACGTGGACAGTACTATTCGTTGAGATTAGTCATGTGTTGACAAAAATTTAGATTCACGTATTGAATAGAATAACGGAATTATTGAAATATATAAAGCCGTGTTGATTAGAGATGCGCTACTTTGACGCGACCGATATTTATATCGATTATATTCGTTTTTATATTGAATTGAAAAGAAAACGAATTTGAATTGAATTGAAAAGAAAACGAATTTGAATTGAATTGAAAAGAAAACGAATTTGAATTGAATTGAAAAGAAAACGAATTTGAATTGAATTGAAAAGAAAACGAATTTGAATTGAATTGAAAAGAAAACGAATTTGAATTGAATTGTAAAGAAAACGAATTTGAATTGAATTGAAAAGAAAACCAATTTGAATTGAGTTAAATAGAAAATGAATTTGATTTGAATTGAATATAAAACGAATTCGAATTGAATTGAATATAAAACGAATTCAAATTGAATTGAAAATGAATTGAACTATAATAAAAATCGATTTGAAATGAATTCAAATTGAATCGAAATTTGAATTAAATTGAAATGAATTTAAAATGAATTTATAAGGAAAAAATTCAATTTTGATTTCAATTGGAAATGGAAGTTGAAACGAATTTAAAACTATTTATAAAATTCGTTTTAAATAGAAATCGATGAAATATATATTATATATATATAATATAATGGCCTGAATAGAACGCGCCGCGCCGCGGCAGTTCGCGAATTTTGACCATTGACTTCGAACGGATATTACGGGAGATCCGACCGTCGGATTCTCCTAAAACTAGAACCGTTGTGTTCGTATCGAAAAGAGCTTTCTAATGAAATTAGAAATTTAAAATCTAACGGTTGGATTTGGAGATACGTCCAAATCAAATTTGGAAAAGGTCGTTGTAAGTGCAGTTCGATGGCCGCTGTTGGAAATCGACTGTACGGGCCTTGATAAAATTATTAAAAATATCAATAATTGTGTAAAATCATAAGAAATGATTTGGTAAAAATTGGGATGGAAAATTCCATATTTGAAAAGATAAAAATAGATTTTTATCGAAATGAACTAGTTTTGAACTCAATTTAAAACCCAATTTTTTTTTAAATAAATAAATTGGATTTAAAAGGGGTTTTAAATAATCAGAATTTCTAATGCATTTGATTGGAATTGAATTAGAATTGATTTGTGGGTTTATCATGTACGGTGTTTTAAATAACACTTGTTCTTTAACCCGAAAATAAATAGAATGTGATTTGGGTTTGTCGTGAACTGTGTTTTAAATGACATTAGTTCTTTAACCCAGTAAAGGGAGTTTTTAATGAATCTGTAATTAGATTGAAATGTGAATTGATAATTTAAATTATCAAATTTAGTAAGTGAGCGAGAATGGAGTATCACCAGTTTTGCTCCAAAGCGATAGTCAAATCTTTAATTAGATTTGAACGTGAAATGGTAATTAATTTTACCGATAACACCATGGTGTTAGATATGGAGTATTACCAGTTTTTCTTCATGGGGTGAATAGGTTGTGATTGAGAAATAAAATAAATAATTACTTCGGTGTGGTTCGCTAATCTCGACTAGTTTGGAAAACCATAATTTGGTTTGATATGACATCCAATGGAAGATTAAAGAATAAATTTTAAAGAATTCATCTTTGATAAAATTAATGGGAACCTTTTCTTAAGAATTGAAAATTTATAAACTAGCTGTAGGTTAGTTAAGAAGAATGGTTTCCTGGATATTGATCTGATGTTGGTTTCGACCTTCGGGGTTAATATTTGGGGATTTGTTCTCTTGCTAATTTACCGTTAGTGGCTGCTAAATTGGAATGAGGCGTATGTTGTGTTTGTGTAACATTAGTTTATAATATACGCGGGTTGATCGGAAAGGCCGGGTTTATACCCATTCTGAATAACCGATTCGACGATATGTCGAAGATGAAGACGGTGGTTGAAGACCGGAAGTCTTCACATCGTTTGGGTGATTACTGATGATCTTGATTGGGCTGTACACCCAAGATGAGGGTATCAGTTGGTGGTCGTCCAGACGTACGTGGAGATCGATGGATATGCAAGGAAAGTGCTTCCTGTTTCGTTCAAACCCAGAACGAACTTGTAAATGGACTGTGTGTCTGACATTGGATTTTATTCTATGTTGATTGATCTCTATTAAATATACATCTGTTTGGTGGCAGATAATTTATTCTCTTGCTTAACTCCCTTCTCTGAGACGTACGAGCTCAGAGGTTGTATATCGATGGACATCAGTCGCATGACATGAATTGCCTGTGTGGCACGCCTAAGTGGTAATTGATCAAGGCTTCTGTTGAAAAGCAAAGTCTTGTGGTTGATGATCAAAGCACGACCTACGTGGCATAGCATTGTGTATAGCATGGATTCGCGAGCCTCACACCTCGGTATGAGTTAAAAACGGGATAAGGACTGCAGGGAGAGCACGACGTTTCTTTCTAGCTTTGGTGGTGTCAGTGACATACCAGCCCTGACATTTATATACTTTCACCTATGTGGTTGTTGGAACGAGGCGCCTCGATTTTAAGTCTGTTAGGACTGGGAAACGTGTGTTCAGGAATAATTAATCCTCAAACGTAAGAGAGGACCGGCCCTGAAGCATCTAAGGGTTACCCAGAGTGTGTAGTCCTGGGACATTTGCTAGAGTGTCTCGAAGCGGAGAGGAGCTTGCCCCATGCCTCGACTCATGACGGAAATCCAATTTCCAATACGAGGTATTTCAGTTTTATTTGTAGAGCCTAGTATGGCGACATAGTGGGATGGGGCACTTATGCCGTCTATGATTGATATTTATGATTGAAATTGTTTTGACACTATACACTTATTATAGTATCAAATGATTTGTTTTTAAAACGTACCAAGCATGTTTGGCTATTATAAGGGAAACCCTATCCTCTGGCTTGCGTTGCATTGTGTGATGGGACCTGGGTCTTATAATAGCTTCATTTTTCGAAAAAGCATTGCGCTGTTTATTTATATGCACTGGTATTCTTGGGAGGAAACCCGTTCCGTGTTATACGGCGTGGTCCCTTGAATTTCTCTCTTTTAAAGTAAAGCTTTAAATAACTGTTTTAGTTCTCACACCAGTCACATGACTGACCTGGAGTTTATTGTTTTAACCTAAACTCTGGGTGCCCCTATTTTCGACACGGGCAGCTAGTAGTTTTGGTTTTGCAGATTTATATTCACAGGATCCTGGTTTACAGCTGGAATGATATCCGGAAAGCTCTGTATCCGTATATCACCTTCAGTTGTGCTTTGTATTATTTTCCGCTGCTATGTAATCTATTGTAATTTCTGATATTTGTCGAATGTAATTTATTCATTTATACTCTGTATATTCTTGTATCTAATGGAATTGTTGTAATAACAATGAAATGTTCTTCCGTCTACGTTATGATTTGTCTTGTACTCACGGTAATTCGTTCTTTCTCTTCTCTTCGGAGCTGGGGAAGTTCGGGTCGCTACAATGAGAGGAAAAGTTGCTAGACAACAAGAATAATATTTATCTTTATAGAGAGTAGTGTAGTTATCTTTTTGGTAATTAGTAGGTGTTCTTGAAGTATTTCAAGGAGACCATCTAAAATTACTAAAGTGTTGATGGGATAACAATTGATAAATTTCTGCTTGAACCAAATTTGCGATTAGACTTTGGAAAAGATCTAATTTGATTAGGCAGCTTATGAAGGTTAGAAAGTCCGTAGGGCCTTCCTAATACTAGGAAAATAAAAGATATTGTTGATGATATGAGACCATCACGTTTTATGTCTGATAAGATACCTTCACTGTATGGATAAGTTTGGTATGGGCTAATCAAGAAATGGGGACAAAGGCGGAACCTTGGGGGTCTCGTGCCACCATGGATATTGTGGAGCATGGGATTTTAAGACTCCGCAATATTTACTTAGACTGGCTCGAGTACATTAGGAATAATATTCGAGGGAAGGAATGAAAATTTAAAATTTTGTAGCCTTTATTAAAATCTTAGGATTATTACATTGTGATTACTAGGTTGGATGGTAGGAATTATTTGCAACAAAAATTCATCGAGCATTCGTGTAGGAATTATATGCATGATAAGGTGTTTTGCATGCATACAACATCGTATATTACACATACACACTAAGACTGAGATCACTTTAGCAAGTTTGTAGTACATAATCACTTTGAGTTATGAATGTTTTATGGATGTATACAAATAACATGGTTGTTAGAGCAAGTTGTGTTTTTCTCCCCTTCGAAAAGATTTCGGGACAAAATATCTTTTAACGGGGGGAAGAATGTAACACCCCGTAAATATACCCTAAGTAGACTTAGGTAATTAAATTAAATATAAACAATAATAATTTTAATAAAGTATTAATGAGATGAAAATAATAATTTTGTATAATTAAGAATTGAGCCATGAAAATATTACTATTGTATTCGTGGTGAGATTCTGATCCGTTGTTCATATTTTATTTATCGAAAATGAAGTCCGTATGAAGAAGTTATTAATAAAACAATTTGTACGTAAAATACACACACATGGTTTAAAATTCAAAATAGTTAAATATAAATCAGGAATACAAATAAATATTAATTGACATAATGAAATATTCCATAAGGATTTGAAATTTTGTGTGTGTGTGTGTATGTATATATGCGGAGGGGGACAAGAATAATCAACAATTGGAAAGAATCAATGACATTAAATAAGTAATCAACTCATTAGTCAAATAATTAATATAAAAATAAATATACAGGGAAATCAATTCCCTAGCTCGACCTAGGGGTCAGCCGCCCTTCTACATAGGGAGTCGACTGCCCTTTGTGGTGATGGGTGAAGGAAGCATTATTTTTTAGGGGATTTATTTATAATTTTACAACAATGGACTGACCAGATTAAATCTAACTAATCCTACAGTCTGTATACAAACTTTCAACTATAAATAAGTCCCGTTAGCTACTCTCTAAATCCTACACCTCATTATATTCCGCGCCTCCACTTTGTCTCTCCATTTCTTAGTTCCATAATGCAGATTAGGTTTCTCTTCCCTCTTCTATCTTTCTAGATCTAGATTCTTATATGTATAAACTCTGGAATTTAGTAATATATATATATATATATATATATATATATGAGATTCTAAACTTTGATTCTCTAATATATATATATATATATATATATTAGGGAGAGTTGGAATATGTTAGTCCGAAGGCAGAAATCCAAATTTTTAGTAGATTTTATAGTAATTCCACTAAGCTCCTCTTGTAATCTCCGTGAGTGGAAATTTCATAAGTTTGTTATTTACTATAGACTAATAGTGTAGGTTTGGATTACTGTGCCTAAAAGGGGTTCGGATTTGTACCAAAACAAAACAATATCAAGTCTTCCAAATCCTTTATTATTTGTATTTGTTTGCAGAAATGGTCAATCAATTGATTTGGATACGGATAATTGATGTAATGAAAGAAAAGAAATTTGGGTGTTTGTATAATTATTGTAATTAGTCTAACTCATTTCATTGTTTCATATATATGTATTTTCGTTGTGAAAGCTTTATAACTTGAGTTTCGTGAATTTAATAGATTTGAGCATGAGACGATCCGAAAATTCCCCCTTTCAAATTGACTATAAACCACACAAGTCCGATCCAAATGGAAATAATCCTCGAGTCGCTTGGGATTACGACTGATAAGAACTAAAACAAAACAACATTCTCATTATTATTACAATAACTTTACATCAGGGTATAATTATAAATACAATGCATAGCGGAAATTAAAGTATCAGAGTACAAGATATATACGCAGTGGAAAATATAAACTCAGCGGAAGAAATAAAATGCTCCGGACATAACTTTAAGCTTCAGTCCTGCATGTGCAATAAAATATTTGTAAAACCAAAAATACTAGCTGCCCGTGTGGGAAATATGGGCACGTAGAGTTTAGTGGGAAACAATAAACTCCGAGTTAGTCATGAGACTGGTGTGAGAACTAAAATATTTATTAGTCTTACCTTTAAAGCAAGATAGATCACATGACTACACCGTATAACACGTAACGGGTTTTCTCCACATAAATATCAATCATAAACTATTCGCAATGCTTTTTGAAAAATGAAGCTATTATAAGACTCAAGTCCCATCACATAATGTTACGCAAATCAAAGGAAAGAGTTCTACCTTATTATAGCCAAACATGCTTGATACACTTTAAAACAAACATTTTTGATATTATTACTAGTGCATAGTGTGGAAGTCATTTTCACAAATAAATGTATCAATCTTAGATGGCATAATGCCCCATCCCATTATGTTTCCATATAGGTATACAACTGAAAAATGCGAAGGCACTGACTAGAAATTGGATTCCATCAATAAACCAAGGCAAAGGATCTTCCTTAACCGTTCGAAACACCTAGCACATGCTCCAGGATTCACACACATGTGATCCTTCGGAGCGGCAGAGATAGTCAGCACTAATAGGGTAGTTAGGATCTTTCTTGAACATAATGTTCCCCGGTCGTCACAAACCGTCATCCAGGTCGTATTTAACCGTCATCTGAGGCGCCTCGATCATCCACGTAAGTAAACATGCCTGGGCCCCCTACCATGACATCACTTTTCTACTAGACGGGAACGTTAGCCCGTATCTCTATGGTCCATCATCCTATTTCGGATCATTTCGGGGTGTGAGGCCCTAGAGTCACGTCCACAAAGCTCTGCTTTTCAACGGAAGCTTTGATCAATCTACCAGCAACACTTGTAACGACCCGGATTTTTAGTAGATTAATCTAAATATTTAATATTATTTTAGATGTTGAGTTGATAATATAAATGGATTTTATATGGATTTTATCGAAATACGATTAAAATTTGAATATATCGAATTATCGTAATACAAGAACCTGAAATGATTGAATTCGATGTTAAAAACTGATCGAAATAATTTAGATGATCAATATATATTCTATTTGAATATAAGCTATAATAATTTATTATCGAGGAGTTGAATGTTTTGAATTAGATTATAGTTTATTAATTTAAATAGGGACTTAAGAACAGTCAATTTTCAAACGAGCTCGGATTTCAACGAAACTAATTTTATTAAATTCGGAATAGTTAATTATGTCTAGATTTCAACTTTTGTTTTAATCGGAGTTTATATGTGATTGTGCACAACTTATAATGATTTAATTTGATTTTGAAATAAGTTTTAAAAGATTTGACTTATAATCAAATAAGTCTTGATAAGCTTTAAAATTTTATAAAGATGTAAAAATGGAGTTTTATGATTAGATTTAAATGATTTTTTTAAAGGGGTTTATAAAGGTATTTTATAAATAAATCCAAGCTTTTTTAAATCAAGTTTTATAAAAAGAGAATTTAAGCTAAAAAGGAAATATTTTTAGCAGGAGCTTTTTTAATCGGTGAATCGTGTAAAATTGGTTATATTTGGGAAGAGATTTCAATTGCAAGAATGGCTTTTAAACCTGATTTGAATTAAATAGTAAATGGAACTTATTGTGATACATATTAAATATCATGTTTTGTGTTATCAAAATGCTATTTATCTTGAAAAAAGAACGTTATCGAGTCAAGGTCTGAGAGGTAAATAAAATACCCCAACTTGAACGATTCTTGTTATCCAAGAGATGATACTGGTTTCAAAACGAAAGTGGGTGTTGGAAATTAAATTATTATTTCCATAGGTGGTGTAATAAACTTTAATTTGCAAAGTTTATAATTTTAGTAAAACTATTGGGTTTTATAGTAAACAATGTAACACATGACATTGTTTGGCTCAGGTATGATGTGTGATTACACTTTTAACATTTGGTTAAGTATATTGCACTACTTTTTAAGTAGTGAAAATAGTATGGTTTTGAGAATACACTTATTCTTAGAAATAAGTGTATGGCTATGGTTTTCGAAGTAATGAAAGCAAGAGATTTGTGAATATTCTTATCCCGTTACAATAAGTATATGGAAATCGATGAAGTGATTTTAAGGAATGTTTTAATTAAAAGGGCTTATACTGATAAGGTACAAAATTGTACTATTGTTATTTGATAGTTAAAGAATCAACTATCATTAAATTCCCTTTTAACTTATATCGTGTTGGTTCGAGGAACTGATATTGCAATGAGATCCAAAACCTCTTCGAACCGACTTTTCGTTCGAACTGGAATTTCTTGGTATGCTTGTGCAAAGACAACGCATCGAGAAAATAAGGGTTACTTGCTACTTATCTTATATGTGCAGTAGAAGTAATATCTTCAGTTCGGTCTGTTCCTGCATGAATTGTATGGATGAATGATATATATACATTGCCACTGAAGGGTGATGAACATTCGAAGATGAAACATGCCATGTGTGAAAGGTAAAAATGTAGCCTCTATCCTCATCAGCTTGTAATGACTAAAATCAGGGAAGATGCAACAACTATGTAGGTCGCACCCATTAGATTATGTTTATCACCAATCCAGAACAATTGACCCTTTGATTATTATGTTTATGTGTCGTTGCTGATCCCAACCATGGTGATAACATATTCGGTACTATCAAGTTAAGTGATATGCCAGTTCTATATTGGTAGGGGTGCAAGGTGTTCTTGCGACCTCGGTACGCTTATCTAGAGAGGTATTGTGCTGAGTGTTGCCCAATGCCAAGTCATTGTATGGAATCCAAACTCCAATACAAGCCTTTTGCGGTTTTAGTTATATACCTTATATGATGGAATTTAATTAATGTAACAATTTCAGCTAGGTTGATAAGTATTTGTATTTAGACACTATTATAATATCATTGGATTTATAATAAAAGTGTTTTGGTTATCGTTGGGGAAAAACATGTGCCATGTTTATGTGTGCTCGTGTCTTACGAGAGTTTTATTCTTTTGAAAAAGGATTTCAAAAATTAAGAAAATTGTTTGTGATGTGAGTTTTCTCACTATAAGTATTCCAAATTAATCGAGATGTTTTTGCTTTCCCTCAAAATATGTGCGGGTCAGACCACGTATATCTTTTCTGGTTTGCTTTGTGTGACACCCCACGTCCGTTAATGTCACTCACTATGGGAATGCATTAAGTTCCATGAAGCGTTATAGGTAATCAGACAGAGAATAATTACAAGACAGATATAAATAAGATAGCAGCAGAAATTTAAATTTTTATTTCAATAAAAATACCGTGGTCCACAGTTTCATAAGTCACAAAAACCATTACAACAAAATAACTTCTGTCTTGCATCATCAGAGTACATAAATAAATAAAAAGCATAATTCCCCAAATGAAAGAGTTAAGCCATAGTAGAGACAAGAACTTGAGCCATACTTCAGAAATAGCTCCTAGCAAGGTGATATCTGAATCCTGACTAAGCCTAGATGTTTCCTCCCTGTGAACCTGGAGGGGGGAGGGAACGGAACAAAGAAGGAGAAACAAAAAGGGTCAGACTTAAAGTCTGGCAAGTCTAGTTACTTTTAGCCAGTAGATAAATAAAAGTAACATGATAGCATATAAAGTGGATAAGGGAGATCACTACATAAATGGAAGGTGTGACAAGGTAAGCAAGATAAGGTGTACATGTCTCACAAATGATTTCTCTGCACTGTTACTAGTATATCCAGAAGGAGACGATCCCTCCAACTATAAGGTGGCAGACTTAGGTATACGTCCAAATATATCCTAACTACTACCCTGATCGATCGGCTTCCTAACCCTCGTAGATATCTTGTGCTGGCCCAACAGTAGGAGGTATCACTTCCTAAAGTGGCAACCCCTCGTCGTAACAATGTGCACAACCATATCTACAGTGTCACAGTCGTCTTATCCCCCTCTGCCCGGCTCATGCACACACATGGCCCGGTCGGTTTTCGCCACCCACACTGCCTTCCACGTTTGGATCTCTTGCAATCAGTCAGAAAGCGTGCCCCCTCTCCGTCTTGTACGGAATACTTTTTTTGATACCTACTTTGGGTTACTAACTGAAATGGGTCCCACACAATATGATACAAGCTCTCCCTTTTGTCTTGTATACCCCTCTAGGTTTTCACTGACTATGTATACCACTTGGTGTCTTTAATTACATAGCCTTATTTATTTCTACCGATTATGCTTACCTCTAGGTGTCTTTAATACATAACCCCTAATCTTCCAACCGGTTATGCTTGCCTATAGGTGTCTTTAATTATATAACCCTATTACTTCTACAAGTCATGTTTACCCTAAGAGGTGTCTTTAATTACCTAACTTTATTATTTCAACCGATCATGTATACTACTAGGTGTCTTTAATTACATAGTCTTAACGGGTTAAGTTTGTGGGCCTATTACCCATCCCCTCTTCAGATCTACTTAACCCACCCCTCAACCATGTTTACTTAACCCCAACTTAAATTTAAGTTCATACAATCCCTAAGGATTAACTTAGGTTAAGTTGTCCAATTCTTTACCATGTTCATTTATGGTTTCATAATGGGCCAAACCTCCCACATTAGGCCTACAACATATGGATGCTGGATTTGCCGGTCGGATCTGGGCAGACTTATTCCACAGTTGGGCCTAACCTCGTGTCATAGCCCGATTCATATTTATGTAGTTATACCTCCCACATTAGGTTTACCATTAGTGGCTGCTGGATATGCCAGTCGAGTCCGGATAGAATTCCACCACTAATGCAACCTAATCTCGTGTCATAAGTACAATTACAATTCTTAATTGTAATTACTAGACATTCCATTTTTATTTAATTAATCAATTATTAACCCTTTCCTTTTATAGGTGTCAATACCTATTTTTCTCAACAATTTGAGTTACATGTCCATAAATGTTCAAATTCAAATTATGCCAATTTTAATTAATTTACCAATTAATTATTCCTTTCCTTTTACAGGTGTCAATACCTATTTTTCCCAATAATTTGAATTTCATGTCCATAAATTCTCATATTCAAATTATGCCATATTTATCCATTTTTTCCCCCATTCCTTAACTAGCGCCCTTACAAAATTAGCAAAGTCATAAACGATAATAGGGAAAATAATGGGAATATACTAAAATGATCATTTTGGCATAAACATAAACTTGTATGATAATAAGGTGAACATACATACTAGCATGGACATGAAATTTTTATCATAACAAGGTGGACATGAAACTGATGAACTATGATCTCACAATATCTAAATTAGTCATTTTAGATGTCCAGTCGGTTTAAATCTAACATGATAACATAGGATGGCAATTTAAATCACATAAAGTAGATGTAACATGAATCATAAGGTGACAAATTTAGATCACATAGGATTGATCTAACATGAATCATAAGGTGACAATTTTAGATCACATAGGATAGATCTAACATAAATCACAGGGTGACAATTTTAGATCACATAGGATAGATCTAACATGAATCATAAGGTGACAAATTTAGATCACATAGGATAGATCTAACATGATAATTTTAGATCACATAGAATAGATCTAACATGATAATTTTAGATCATATATAATAGATCTACATACATTCGCATCATAGCATATCATAAAAGTTACAACCCAAGATCCATAATGATAACATAGTAGAACAATTGAATTGGATCCAAAGGAATAGATCTATCATAATATAGCATGAGATCTAACAATAACATAGGTTAAGTCTACAACCTATCCACATCACAGTCTTTCATAATTTCACTATTATTTATCTAAACATAAAAGCAACTAGAAATCACTATGATTGGATTGCTAAGATGATAGAAAAGGTGCTGAGTCTATGTTTGAATCTCAGAATTTGATATGCTTTAGAAGAAGATGAGAGATCCTAATTCAGTTCAGATTCCAACAGAGTCCGACCATCATTGCTCTTCTTTGAAGAAAACAAAGGATATGAGATATATTTATAGCTGCTGGGTTACAGAATTTGGATGCCACCTCAGTCCTAATGAAACTGGGTCAGGTCACGGGTAGTAACTCACTCAAAAAAGGCCCAAATACCCAGAAACTGTTCTAGGCGCACTTTACAGGTGCGCCAGTGCAAAATTGCCTTGGCGCACTTGGCAAGTGTGCCAGTTATACCTGGTTCTGATTTTCAACTTTTTATCGTTCGTAACTTCTTCATATGTTATCCGTTTTATGCAAACTAGGAGTCTATCCTGACCAGAATTTCGAGACGGACGTAATGATGTAATCAGTTTCCCTTAATTCTTAATATTAAATTATTTATTCTTTAATTTGTCTTCTTTAATGTCGTTAAAAATTCGGAGTTAAAATGTATTCTCGTAATTCTTGTATTAATTTATTTCCGCTGTGTGTGTTGTGCTTATCAGTCACTACACAGATAGATTGTTATGACTGTTTAGGTTGATCTTTTTGTGTATTCTAATGATTAATGTATGTGTATATACAGTTTTCCTCTTGTGTAAAGAGTATTAGTATATTATATTTTATTCATTATGCTGTGAGATTTTGATATATTCGAATTCTGATGTGTTTGTTTTCTTCTTATTCTTATATTCTAACAATTCTTTCTTCTTTCTTACCCTCTAACTTTTGTCTTCTAACTTTCTAAATTTTCGATACTTGAGTTTAGGCATGTAATATAGAGGATATATTAATATCGGAATTCGAGCGTCGAAATTTTCTTGTCGTTACAACAATGATGGCATATGATAAGGGTAGTTCTTTGGAAGTGCTTGCTTATTATCTAAGGGTAAGTGAGGGCTGGCCTAGGTATGCGCTACTTAGAGTTTCGTCAATCATGTACCGGGGACCGTCTGCCTAAGGGAAGTATTATGTGGCTAGGAGTTCACTCGTAATACCAGTTAAATAGTAACGCATGGGTCTGTCGGAGGGGTCTTAAATGATGATGAGTGTATGCCTTAGCCTGGTATTAAGTGGCATATTACTATTTCTGGTATTACAATGAGAGAATATTTAGTACCATTGACGATTATAAGACGGGGTCTTAAGTGACTATGGTTCGCCGTTAAGTGATAGTGGGAACCCACCCAAGAATAAATATAAAATGATGGCCATAAATGACTAATGATGGTCTGCCTCAACGGGTGCTGAGTGATCATAAAGAATCCACCCATAAATAAGCAGTGTAGGCTTTAAGTGGCTATAGGGTTGTTGCCTCATAAATAAATATGATCGATTATTTGTTGAATTGCGTAGACATAATGTGAAGAATTTATACTACCAAATATAGAAAATAGTTATTCCTTAAACTTACCTGATTTTCATTCACTAGAACGTAATTTTCTAACCTCCTTCTTCATATCCACTAAACAAGTTAGTAGGTGGAGATATTGGATCAGTGATGCCTTGGAATGTGGAGCTTGACGGAGGAGGATTCATAGCTATTAGTTATTATTTACAGTAGTATTATGATTGTTGTTACAATTATTATTGATGTGCCTCCTATGACAGGTGAAACTTGTTGTAACCAGCATTTATATGGTTTTTACATAATGGTACATCTATTTTCAGTTATTATATTTTATCCCTTCCAATGTATGGTTCTGAATTTGTTTTTAGTTGGCTCTATTTATGTATTCCTTATATGAACCAACGATCCATTTAGAATGGCTCTAAGTTCCGATAGGCTATTTTCTAGATCAGAATTTAGGTCCATTCCATGTGTATTGTTACAAAAAGATAATGTACATTCTATATTCACCCATTCTATACTTTTCTATGGGCTTGGGTTAGGTTTCAAATCCAATAACCCCTTAGAGAAAGGGTTGCGAAACCCAAAGTGTTACTAGTTTTGTCTTGGCTAAATTATAATACGATTCTCAACAATTTTGACACACAACTATTTACATCTTATTGATTATTAACAAAACACATATTTTAGCCTTTCTAAAATTTATATAACCTATACAAAACACTTTAACTTCTTTTAAACATGAATTTGTACAAACAAGCACAAATCCTCATTTTACAATCGAATTTGACATTTAACACCCATGTGTACAAAATTTACACTTTATATTTTATAATTGCACAAAACACAATGTTTTGGCATAATTTACTTACCCTAACACATCAAAATTTATCTTGACACATAAATACTTATTTTCATTAATATTTGCATTTCTTATTTCGTTAACAACATAAAAACTTACAATTGATGTTTTTGCCAAAAAAAATTTTAATAACAATCCATAACTTTATTTTTCACATTAACATAATATAATAAGGTTTCATGGTTGGCAACACAATTTTTACTTTACTTTATAAATTCAAAAATTTATGTTTTCCATATACAAATTTATAATCCACCATTTATCTTGTTAAAACAAGATATTTCATATTGAAAATATTTTTTACTTGAGTATTGATTACTAATAAATATTTTATATTTTCAATATTCACTCAAGCCATCTAATTATAATATGCAACCATGTTTTGGATTAAATTCCTTATTATCTCAAAGATATTTAATTTATTCCAAAACACAAAAATTCCTTATTTTTATATTTTATATTATTATACTATTTAGGCTCATGACTCGTATTATGTTCTTCTTTAGATTTAAAATAAACGAAAACATTGTGATCTGTTTAGCTTGGGTACCCAAAAAACCAAGTTGTTACAGACTTACCCTTAAAGAAATTGCATCCTCACAATTTCCTTAAGCAAAATACTCACATAACAAATTTAGATTATGCAAACTGCCATATAATTCTAAACACTTTCTCTTAACAGCTAGTTAACTCGAAGAAGTTCGAAATTTTTAAATATTTGGTTTACGCCAATTTCAAATTCTTATCCCAATAGCATATCACAACAATTCAAAACTTATAGCGTATCCTTCACATAGTAGATTATCTAGAATATACACTATCTCCATCCGATATCAAGTTAATAGAAATGCCGCCATACTATCACTTTTATTTTATTTTTTCCCTGCAATGGTTGCTAACTTGATTGTAATATCAAATAGTAATGTTATTTATCGTCTCATATTTCCAATTTGATGGCTGCAACCATTCCTCAACTTGATTATAAGAGTGAGTATTCTAAATATACCGCTTATGATTAAGATAGATTTGAATTTCAAAATATTTTTAGTTTATGGAACACCAATATTTATTTACCTTAAACTTATCGAAGCACAAATTTTCATAAAACAACTCTTTAATTCATTTTGAATAATAAGAAACTACCCATCAATCATAATTCATAATGTTTCTTGGCTGCGATGTCGACACGTAATTTTTATCGCCTCCCCATTCAAATTTATTATTCCTAACTAATGTAGTGGTTTAATAGCATCCTCACAAATATTTTCTAATATTATATCTAAACATTCATTCTGTAATTCGCAAATAATATGTTCAATTGTCTCACGTAAGTGTTTAAATATTATTATCGACATTGTTGATCAAACATATCGACCAGAATCCCTTAAAATACTCGATGGACATCCCAACACTAAAGATAATCACTAGTACTTAAAATGAAACAACCCCGCATTACACTCCAACAATTATTTACTTAACTCAAATTCCAAGACAATTAATCTCCAAACAACCATTTAATCATCAATATTAATTACTATCTCTCAATACCACTTATAGATTTACTAAATTTTTGCACACACGAAACAATTCACCTTTTCCTGCTGCGCAACCCCAATTTATTATTAGAATAGCACTTATTATTCCGTCTTAAATTTTACAATTAAAAAATCTTCAATTTAGTTCATTAAGTAATCCTAGTTCATTTCATTCAACTCAATAATCAACTTAGATAACAAAGGATGAGGTTTAATTTTTTTCTCCAAAAATCTAAATTGAAAGATTAAGCAACGAAAGGATCAGAGGATGGAAAGTTTTCATTAAGATTGACTACAAATGATGGGACACCACATGTGGAATACTATAGAATGAAACGTATTCCTATGTATTTTGAAAGCTTGGGCTTACGCATATATCGACTAATAAGAATTATGAGAAAAGAATAACAGTCAAAGTGATGAAGTAGACACAAGTGTTATCATTTCGCATTGTAACATATGTAATATTCCAATTTTGTTCCATGTTTATCGCATTTTGTTCTGAACCATGCTCTGATACCAACTGTAACACCTCACCCTGAGATACGCTCTAATAAAGAGCATTACTAAGTAATACAGTCAATTAGAGCGGAGAATAAGGCTGGTTAGGGGTGACCACCAGTAATTTCGCATTAGACGAGTATTGAATACATCAGATGGGTGTATAAAATTTTCTTTTCTTAACGCAAGTGGATCGATACACTCAAGACATATAATATGAAATAACGATGGCTAAGGATCATATTCAGAACAATATACCACTCATTGTGGTTAACAGATCATAGAACAGATGCATATAGATATAATCAGAAAATACAACATATACGTTGTTACAAATCTGAATGGTTATACATATACCATAAATGAATAAGACTACCGACATGCTTTTTGGTCAAAGCTGTCACACATCAAGATTATGGTTAGCGACGCGCTCTAGTCTCGAGAACATTATTAGAAAACACAAAGTGATTTGGTCAAAGTCGCGACGTGTTCAAAAAGGTTTAGAAATGGCATCGATTTGTAAAGTCGTAGTCGATGGACTTGGAAAAACTGTCGTGGTTAAAATATGTGATCGACTCGGTCCGATCGACTTAAAATTCCCGAGCATGTCGGTCCGATCACGTAGCAAAACTCATTGTAAAAAATTATATGGATTTCGGCAAAATCATGTTTCGCGCACTAAAAACAGCTGATCATCATGGCACGATTACGAAAAATGGCTTGTGTAACTCACGACGCGATCAAACTTGATAAAATCAGCATTTGGCAAAAAACAATGTCGCACACTCAAAACAACTGATAGGCATGACACGATCATGAAAAATGGCTTACGCGACTCACGGCATAAAAATCTGGCAATCTGGAAGGATTTTACCAAAAACTAGATTTTCACGTGTTGATCACCTCATAACAGCTAATCGACACGGTCGGATTAGGCTAAAACATTGGATCTCGAAAATTGGCAAAGTTGGTTTAGCACGTCCAAAATTGAGTGATCAACACAGGCAGATCACGAAAAAATGAGTGCGCATGTAACGACCCGGGTTTTCGCGATCCTGAGTAATCGACATATAACCCAATGTCGACTATCAAGCATCTGAAATACCGGATAGTCCATGAAAGAAATTAGAGGGTGAGAATAGATAAGATAGAAACTTAGAATAGAAGAAGAAGAAGAAGAAGAACATACAACATCAAGTTAACACGAATCTCACAGCAGAACGAACAACATATAATAGATAACATATATTTGAAATAAAATCAGTATATGTATACAGTAACATTATCAGAGTACAACACTGACAACACAACGGAAGTAACAATAGCTATAAAATCCTGAAGCCTCCTGCTCCAACTCTTCAAGTATTTGTAAAATCCCGACTACTAGACTTCCCATACAAAATTGGGCACCCAAGAGTTTAGGGAAAACAAAACAAAATAAAACTCTGGGTCAGTCATGGGACTGGTGTGAGTAAAACAATTTAAAAACAGTTTGAGCAATTAAACGATATCTCATAAGGCCACGCCGTATAACGGAACGGGTTTTTCCCTTATGAGAATCCAAAACATTTGATTTAACTTCCAAAATCCTTTTGAAAAAAAAATAAACTTTATATCAAAACTCTTTTGATATTATAATAATGTCTATCAACCACAACTAAATAATCATCTAGCAGAAAAGCTTTCATCTCACGTCCTACATATATAGTATACAATCAAAACCGCGAGCACTTATTGGATAATGGATTACCAACTACGACAAGGTATGGAACCACCTTCCGATAGTGTACCTCTAGAGAGGAATACACTGGGTTCCACAAGAACATCTTGCAACCCGGCCACACATGACCGACCACTCGTTTCGCTTGAGTGTATCGAATGTATATCACCAACGGTTGAGATTAGCAACCATTTCCTGAATGGGACAGGACCGAATAGATTATAGAAGTAAATGAAACTCTAGATCAGGTGACAATACACCCTAATTGGAAGCAACCCACTTAGCCATGCTGCCTGCCCGATTTTTGTCATTTCCCGGTTGTGAGGCTAGAGGCCATGCTTATCTCTGACAGATCACACAATTATTCACTTTGAATGTCTTATCGTCATACTCGCCAAATCACAAACTGATTTCCCCAAAAATACAACGGGTATACAGCTAAGAGAAACGAATTTCTCTTCCACCAAACGTACATATGTTTGAAGAGATCAACTTACGTGATCTACAGACATTCTTCCATACAAGTTGTTCTGGGACTGGACGAACCAAAGGCACTACTCTGTAAATCCATCTTAGGCAATTTCTACCTAGGATTTGACAGAACGACCCTTGCACAAACTCCTTCAATTATCTTCATCATACTTGATCGCAACACTAACGCCCATACAGAGTGGTTTTCAGATAATGAATATGATCCCAGTCGCTCCGTATTGATGATGGAAAATGGTCAAAAACTTCGATAGTTGGTGGGTTAATTATCAAAGAAAAACACGTGTGCAAACAACGATATTAATTCCAGATGGAAATTTCTATCGATCAATCATCAATCATCATTTATCTCTTAAATTAATTTATTCATTTACCCATTTCCTATTTCCATATATATATATATATATATATATATATATATATATAGAAATTCTTATTTTCTAAATTTAGAAAATATACCTTATTAATATTGGAAAAACGTTTCCATTTTTATTCTCATCTCTTATTTTCTATATTAGAAAACATTTCTGATTCTTATTTGGAAAACATTTCCAAAACTCCTTCATTTGATTTAAAAACAGATGTTTAAATAAAACATCGCTATGCCAACTCCAAACATTACACTGATTAACTAATTTCCCTTAACCAACCTTCACTATCGAACCTTAACCATTCCTTAGTTAAAAATGGAGTCAATCAAGCTGGGGGTATAACTACCTCTCAGACCTTAACTGAACAACATTTCTAACTTCGAAAATAGACAAAGTTCATCTTCTAAATCTTTAATAAACTTCCTTACATAACTCTTGGATTCTATTTACGAATCCCCTTCTTTTACAGAAATCATTTGATTATAACAATAGTGTTATAATCCCATGCTTCTGAAATATAATAACTTAAGTATTTTTTATTTATTAATTTGGATAAATAAACAAACAACTAATTTATTTATAAATAAATAAATCTTGATTAAAAACGGAAAATGAATAGTACTTTCCCGAATTCGATATAATCGAATTTCAATGTATAACTCTCTTTCGAATAAACTATATTCAATTTAACTCCTTTCGAATAAACTATATTTGATAACTCCTTTTCGAATAAACTATATTCGATCAACTCCTCTTCGAATAAACTATATTCGATTAACTCCTTTCGAATACTATATTCGATTAACTCCTTTCGAATACTATGTTGGATTAACTCCTTTCGAATAAACTATATTCGATTACTCCTTTCGAATAAACTATATTCGATAACTCCTTTCAAATACTATATTCGATAACTCCTTTCGAATACTGTATTCGATTACTCCTTTCGAATACTATATTCGATAACTCTAATTCAACTAACTCTTATCTGACTAACTCTATTCGAATAACTAATATTCGACTAACTCTTGTTCAGTTAACTCTATTCAATTAACTCTAACTCGATTAACTCTAATCGATTAACTCTAACTCGATTAACTCCTTTCAATTAACTCTAACTCGATTAACTCTAATAGATTAATTCTAACTTGATTAACTCTAATCGATTAACTCTAACTGATTAACTATAATCGATTTACTCTAATCGATTAACTCTAACCGGTTAACTCTATTCAACTAACTCTTTTCAATTAACTCTAACTCGATTAACTCTAATCGATTAATTCTAACTTGATTAACTCTAACTTGATTAACTCTAGTTGATTAACTCTAATCGATTAACTCTAATCGATTAACTCTAATCTGATTAACTCTAATCGATTTACTCTAACTGATTTACTCTAATCGATAAACTCTAATCATCTAACTCTTATTCGAATAAATTATAATTGATAACTTTATTCGACTAACTCTATTCGATTACAAATATTTCCTTTTCTATTTGTTTTACAAATATCTCCTTTTCTATTTGTTTATATTTATTTCATATAAATATTTCCTTTTATCTTTCTTATTTGTTCAACAAATATTTCCTTTTCAATTCTATTTATTTAACAAATAAATATCCCCTTTACAATTCTATTTGTAAATGTTTTACAAATATTCCCTTTTCAATTCTATTTGTAAATGTTTTACAAATATTCCCTTTTAAAATCTCTATATTTATTTTCCAAATAATTATTTCTTTTATAATCTATTTATTTTAAAAATGTTTCTTTTTATAAAATCTTTTGATTTTATAATTATTTCTTTTTCAATATAACATTAAAAATTTCCTTTTTAACATTCCAATATTCCTTATGGTATTTAACGTACCATATAACAATGATCAGTATCATTCAAACATACAAAATCAACAGTAGATTTCATATCACATCATATAACACAATATATGAAAAACAGTAAAATAAATGTTGAGGAATCCAGTTGGATTCCTCCGACCTATTTTCCTGCATCCACAGATGTTACACAATATAATTCACATAAATTTCATTTCAATATGAAATATTCTGATAAACAGAATCAATATTTGATTAACGATATATATATATATATATATATATATATATATATATCCTTAACTATAATTTCAATATATAAATCAGCAGTTCAACCAAACAGTCAGCACACAGCCATCAATCATCACTTATCAATTCTAAATTACATTATAAAAATATAACTGATCAGAGTTGGTGAGGTTTACTCACATTGGACGGTTATCGTTAAATAACGAATAACTGTCGTTGATTCAGACGGACAATTTATTTTGCAATAAATTGTAACATACTCCAATTCACTCCCAGTCAATTCCACGTTGTAGCCCTCGTCCCTACGGTCCCAACGGATCAGACCGTTCGTAAATCTGAGTTTGTATGAGATAATTATCACATTTACAAGTTCTAATTTCCATTTAACTTATTAAACCAATAAATTTCCTTTAAATGGGCTCACCCCTTTTCCACACCCGACCCAATACGCTCCTCCCTTGACCTGCTAATCCTTCTTCCTTGTCAACCCGCTCCTCCTGTGTATTACACCATACCATGGCTGATACTTTGACCTCCAGTTCCTCCTTAATCCCTTCACAAAAACACATGCAGTCTTCACCATACAACTCCTATTCATTTGCTCAACAACCTCCACCTCAAAGTGGACAGCTCGCACCAACCAATCCCATTCCGCCTCCAGGCACCCCACGCTGCATAGCTGATGTCAAACAACATTTTTTCAAGCCAAATTCCATCAAGGTTTGCATACACCCTCCAAATCAACCCACGAATCCATCGAAACCACTCAATCGTTGAATCGATGCTCAAATCCTTCGTGATTCCCAACCCTAGCTCACGGCGCAAATTGACAGCATCCCAAATGAACTTTGAGTCCGCTGAAATGTATACCAGCACCAAGATAAACCTTCCAACAACTCAAAGATAATATCATTTGATTTTTAGGAATTTATCTCGTTTTTGTTTTGATTTTCGAAAGGTCGATAAACTTTTTCCTGGAAGAAAAAGTTACGGAGGAATTTTGACCAAAGGGGAAAACTGAATTAGGTTTAGAGATTGTAAGGGTATTATATAAGATTTTTATAATATTTTTATATTTGATTATTATATTAATTTCTAAGCAACCGCTATTTGTGCTTGTCTTTAAAAATTCCTGTGATCACATACGATACGCGAAAATCACGAAAATTGGCATACAGCTACAGTTTGACATTATGGACCCAACGAAACTGGTTTCGTCGAATTCCGACTCCTTTTGCTCACACAGCATATTTTTAAAGTCAAATTATTGACTGTTTTTCACAGTAAAAATCCGTACGGCCGCACATTGACTCCAAAAATCACAAAAATTGAAATCTAATAATAATTTAATATTACGGATCGAACAAAATTAGTTTCGTCAGAAACAGAGGTTATTTGCAAAACTGGTTATTTTTAAAGCTCTAAATAACCCATTTAAATATATAAATATATTTAAAAATAATTAAATTAAATATTTAAAAATAAATATTATCGTATATATTCACAATATAATATCATACAACTCCAATTGGATTTATAACTCGATATTCAAATCCCAGTTTGAATCGCTATTCGATTTATAATGAATTCCTTTTATATATCGTTATAAAATATATATGAATTCCATATTGACTATTTGGAAATTTGATTTGAACATAACTCAAAATCTACACAATGAAATCCCGATTTTTCTCTTCCATTAGAAAGATATACTTCACCAGCTCCAAACGTTTCTTGTTTCATAGAGATCCGGCTTAAAACGGATTCTGTATACTCGTTTAAAGTTCGAATCGCCAAATTACGACTGCCGCGCCATTTCAAGCTCTATAATAATTATAATATAATTATACGTTCAAACTGTCATTATTTAAATATATTTGTTACTATAATTCAACTCTATACTGAATCATATATTTTGAATTGCCCAATTCAAACAATATTTTGAATTCTACTATTTCCGACGATTTCAGAAATTAAATATATTACTTTATTATTTAATTTAATTAAATATTCACTACTATTTAATTAAACAACGATTTAATTCCCTAAATCACTATTTAAATAATTAAATAAATGAATTATTATATGTCTGAAAATATGGGTCATTCTTTCCCCCTTAAAATAATTTTTTCCTCGAAATTGCTAAGGTAGAAAACAAACCCTATTAACTAGGTAAAGTTTTATTTATTCACTTCTTAACTTCAGTTTCAACTGAACCAATTTAATTTAAATTAAATATTTATTCATTCCAACTAACGAAAATTTTCAAAAATCCTGAAAATTTTCTAACACCTTGACTTTTCGAAAAATTTCGCTAGCACCTCCTTTGTACTAGTGAATAGCTCAAACTCCAACTCGCCTCTCTAGGCCTTCTTCAACCCAAAAGGAAATTAAACAGCCAAGCGGCTTGCCAATTCGCTTCATCAAAATCTCAAACCCAAATATAATATAAATTGGTACCTTTTTGTCGGGCATATCAATATATCCTTTCCTTGTGTTACCCATCCTGCATATACCAATGTCATCCCAATCAAACTCAAATCACTTTTATCTCCAATACAACCATTCACTTGTTCAAGCCAAACTCAATTTCAAATCAAAGTTCCATTCTCGATTTTCAAATTCTTAACTCATCAATCCAATACCATTTCGGATTCCTATGTCACAAATTCAATTTTCTCGATATCATTCTAATCCAATTCAATTTCCACTTAATTGGTTTTCAATTCAATTCCGATTAATTTCCAAAAAAAATTATTTAAATTTGTTTTTAATTCAAAAAGTTTCTTCCTAGGAATTTTAAATAACTTAGCTGTTCAAAATCAAATATTCATTCTCAGTATTCAAAACAACTTGCTTTTCTCAAAACAATTCAAAAACAAACTCTTTGGTAGTAATCCGTCACTTACCACTCGAAAATGAACACCGATGATGCAGCTGTCATCATCGGAACCTACTTTCCAACGATCAAAGTGAGTTCATTACTATATCACTTTTCAAAACCATTTCTAAACATTTCCATTTTGAAATATATTTCAAAATACCATTCACAATGTTTTGTAAACAATTAAAAATCTCCCAGGATTTTAAAATTCTCATATATTTAATTCAATTCCACTTACAAACACTTTTCATGTTTTCAGAATTTTAATTCAAATTCTGATTTAATTTATCTGATTTCATATGTTTCTCTTATATGATTTCTGATTGGTTATTTATATAACCATTTCAATTTATAATCGCATTCGATTATAATAACAACCAACACATCCCATATATTATAATAATTCCAATATATAGATTTCTTTTATAACAAAATATATTTCAGGTAAAACTATTTCATTTACCCTCTTTCAAAACATACCATGTCGGTCCATCGTATTCAAGTGTTTATAAACCCCTACCGATACAGTGGATCAAACTGATCGACCAGAACACATAAACAACTCAATCAATAAATCTCCACAATATAAAATCATTTTATATTGAACAACAAATAGGCGCTCATATTTATACAACTCAAACTCAATTTAGAGTATTACTAACCCCATCTCTATTGAGTTACGCCAAAGAGCCAAGGTAGTCACTTAACCTTTGCTCTGATACCAACTGTAACGACCCGGGTTTTCGCGATCCTGAGTAATCGACATATAACCCAATGTCGACTATCAAGCATCGGAAATATCGGATAGTCCATGAAAGAAATTAGAGGGTGAGAATAGATAAGATAGAAACTTAGAATAGAAGAAGAAGAAGAACATACAACATCAGAGTAACACGAATCTCACAGCGGAACGAACAACATATAATAAATAACATATCTTTGGAATAAAACCATTATATGAATACAGTAACATTATCAGAGTACAACACTTACAACATAGCGGAAATAACAATAGCTATAAAATCCTGAAGCCACCTATTCCAACTCTTCAAGTATCTGTAAAATCCCGACAACTTGATTGCCCGTACAAAATTGGGCACCCAAGATTTTAGGGAAAACAAAAAAAATAAAATTCTGGGTCAGTCATGGGACTGGTGTGAGTAAAACAATTTAAAAACAGTTTGAGCAATTAAACGATATCTCATAAGACCACGCCGTATAACGGAACGGGTTTTTCCCTTATGAGAATCCAAAACATTTGATTTAACTTTCAAAATCCTTTTGAAAGAAACGATAAACTTTATATCAAAACTCTTTTGATACTATAATAATGTCTATCAACCACAACTAAATAATCATCTAGCAGAAAAGCTTTCATCTCACATTCTACATATATAGTATATACAATCAAAACCGCGAGCACTTATTGGATATTGGATTACCAACTATGACAAGGTATGGAACCACCTTGCAATAGTGTACCTCTAGAGAGGAATACACTGGGTTCAACAAGAACATCTTGCAACCCGGCATCACATGACCGACCACTCATTTCGCTTGAGTGATCGAATGTATATCACCAACGGTTTGGATCAGCAACCGTTTCCCGAATGGGACAGCACCGAATAAATTAAAGAAGTAAATGAAACTCTAGATCAAGTGACCGTACACCCTAATTGGAAGCAACCCACTTAGCCATGCTTCCTGCCCGATTTTTGTCATTTCCCGGTTGTGAGGCTAGAGGCCATGCTTATCTCTGACAGATCACACAATTATTCACTTTGAATGTCACATCGTCATACCCGCCAAATCACAAATTGATTTCCCCAAAAATACAACGGGTATAAAGCTAAGAGAAACGAATTTCTCCACCACCAAACGTACATACGTTTGAAGAGATCAACTTACGGGATCTATTAAATATACTATGTCAGACATTCTTCCATACAGGTTGTCCTGGGACTGGACGAACCGAAGGCACTACCCTGTAAATCCATCTTAGGCAATTTCTACCTAGGTTTTGACAGAACGACCCTATCACAAATTCCATCTTCAATTATCTTCATCATACTCGATCGCAACGCTAATGCCCAAACAGAGTGGTTTTCAGATTATGAATCTGATACCGGTCTCTCCGTATTGACGACGGAAAAATGATCAAAAACTTCGGTAGTCGGTGAGTTAACTATCAAAGAAAAACACGTGTAAAAACAACGATATTATTTCCAGATGGAAATTCTATCGATCAATCATCAATCAACATTTATCTCTTAAATTAATTTATCATCAATCTATTCATTTACCAATTTCCTATTTCCATATATATATATATATATATATATATATATATATAGAAATTCTTATTTTCTAAATTTAGAAAATATACCTTGTTAGTATTGGAAAAACGTTTCCATTTTTATTCTCATCTCTTATTTTCTATATTAGAAAACATTTATGATTCTTATTTGGAAAATATTTCCAAAACTCCTTCATTTGATTTCAAAACAGATGTTTAAATAAAACATCGCTATGCCAACTCCAACCATTACACTGATTAACTAATTTCACTTAACCAACCTTCATTATCGAACCTTAACCATTCCTTAGTTAAAAATGGAGTCAATCAAGTTGGGGTATAACTACCTCTCAGACCTTAACTGAACAACCTTACTAACTTCGAAAATAGACAAAGTTCACCTTCTAAATCTTTAACAAACTTCCTTACGTAACTCTCAGATTCTATTTATGAATCCACTGCTTTTACAGAAATCATTTGATTGTAACAATAGTGTTATAATCCCATGCTTCTGAAATATAATAACTTAACTATACTTTTATTTATTAATTATGATAAATAAACAAACAACTAATTTATTTATAAATAACTAAATCTTGATTAAAAATGGAAAGTGAAAAGTACTTTCCCGAATTTGATATAATCGAATTTCATTGTATAACTCTCTTTCGAATAAACTATATTCGATTTAACTCCTTTCGAACAAACTATATTCGATACTCCTTTTTGAATAAACTATATTCGATTAACTCCTTTTCGAATAAACTATATTCGATTAACTCCTTTAGAGTACTATATTCGTTTAACTCCTTTCGAATACTATATTCGATTAACTCCTTTCGAATAAACTATATTCAATTAATCCTTTCGAATAAACTATATTCGATAAGTCCTTTCGAATACTATAGTCGATAACTCCTTTCGAATACTATATTCGATTACTTCTTTCGAATACTATATTCGATAACTCTAATTCAACTAACTCTAATCCGACTAACTCTATTTGAATAACTAATATTCGACTAACTCTTGTTCAATTAACTCTATTCAATTAACTCTAACTCGATTAACTCTAATCGATTAACTCTAACTAATTAACTCTAACTTGATTAACTCCTTTCAATTAACTCTACCTCAATTAACTCTAATTGATTAATTCTAACTCGATTAACTCTAATCGATTAACACTAATTCGATTAACTCTAATCGATTAATTATAACTCGATTAACTCTAATCGATTAACTCTAATGGATTAACTATAATCGATTTACTCTAATATATTTACTCTAAACGATTAACTCTCAACTAACTCTTATTCGAATAACTTATAGTTGATAACTCTATTCGACTAACTCTATTCGATTACAAATATTTCCTTTTCTATTTGTTTTAAAAATATCTCCTTTTCTATTTGTTTATATTTATTTCATATAAATATTTCCTTTTATCTTTCTTATTTGTTCAACAAATATTTCCTTTTCAATTCTATTTATTTAATAAATAAATATTCCCTTTTCAATTCTATTAGTAATTTTTTTACAAATATTCCCTTTTCAATTCTATTTGTAAATGTTTTACAAATATTCCTTTTTAAAATCTCTATATTTATTTTCCAAATAATTATTTCTTTTATAATCTATTTATTTTAAAAATGTTTCATTTTATAAAATCTTTTGATTTTATAAATATTTCTTTTTCAATATAACATTGAAAATTTCCTTTTTAACATTCCAATATTCCTTATGGTATTTAACGTACCATATAACAATGATCGGTATCATTCAAACATACAAAATCAACAACAGATTTCATATCACATCATATAACACAATATATGAAAAACAGTAAAATAAATGTTGAGGAATCCAGTTTCCCTGCATCCACAGATATTACAAAATATAATTCACATCAATTTCATTTCAATATGAAATATTCTGATAAACCGAATCAATATTTGATTTACGATATATATGTATATATCGTTATCTATAATTTCAACAAATAGATCAGCAGTTCAACCAAACAGTCAGCACATAGCAATCAATCATCACTTGTCAATTCTAAAATATGTTATAAAAATATAATTGATCAGAGTTGGTGAGGTTTACTCACATTTGACAGTTATCGTTAAATAACGAATAACTGTCGTTGATTCAGACGGAAAATTTATTTTGCAATAAATTGTAACGGACTCCAATTCACTCCCAGTCAGTTCCATGTTGTAGCCCTTGTCCCTACGATCCCAACGGATCAGACCGTTCGTAAATCTGAGTTTGTATGAGATAATTATCACATTTACAAGTTCTAATTTCCATTTAACTTATTAAACCAATAAATTTCCTTTAAATAGGCTCACCCCTTTTCCACACCCGGCCCAATACCCTACTCCCTTGACCCGCTATTCCTTCTTCCTTGTCAACCCGCTCCTCCTGCGTATTACACCATACCCTGGCCGATACTTTGACCTCTCGTTCCTCCTTAATCCCTTCACAAAAACACATGCAGTCTTTACCATACAACTCCTATTCATTTGCTCAACAACCTCCACCTCAAAGTGGACAGCTCGCACCAACCAATCCCATTCCGTCTCTAGGCACCCCATGCTGCACAACTGATGTCGAAAAACCTTTTTTCATGCCAAATTCCATTAAGGTTTGAATACACCCTCCAAATCAACCCATGAATTCATCGAAACCACTCAATCGTTGAATCTATGCTCAAATCCTTCGTGATTTCCAACCCTAGCTCACGGCGCAAAATGACATCATCCCAAATGAACATCGAGTCCACTGAAATGTATACCAGTGCCCAGATAAACCTTCCAACCACTCAAAGGTAATATCATTTGATTTTTAGGAATTTATCTCGTTTTTGTTTTGCTTTTAGAAAGGTCGATAAACTTTTTCCTGGAAGAAAAAGTTACGACGGAATTTTGACCAAAGGGGAAAACTGAATTAGGTTTAGAGATTGTTAGGGTATTATATAGGATTTTTATAATATTTTTATATTCGATTATTATATTAATTTCTAAGCAACTACTACTTGTACTTGTCTTTAAAAATTCCTGTGATCACATATGATACCCAAAAATCACGAAAATTGGCATGCAACTACAATTTGACATTATAGACCCAACAAAACTGGTTTCGTCGAATTCCGACTCCGTTTGCCCACACAGCAAATTTTTAAAGTCAAATTATTGACTGTTTTTCACAGTAAAAATCCGTACGGCCACACATTGGCTCCAAAAATCATGAAAATCGAAATCTAACAATAATTTAATATTACGGATCCAACAAAATTAGTTTCGTCGGAAACAGAGATTGTTTGAAAAACTGGCTATTTTTAAAGCTCTAAATAACCCATTTAAATATATAAATATATTTAAAAATAATTAATTAAATATTTAAAAATAATTATTATCGTTATATATTTACAATATAATTTCATACAGTTCCAATTGGATTTATAACTCGATATTCAAATCCCAGTTTGAATCGATATTCAATTTCTAATGAAATTCCTTTTGTATATCGTTATAAAATATATATGAATTCCATATCGACTATTTGGAAATTTAATTTGAACATAACTCAAAATCTACTCAATGAAATCCTGATTTTTCTCTTCCATTAGGAAGATATACTTCACTAGCTCCGAACGTTTCTTGTTTCACCGAGATCCGGCTTAAAACGGATTTTGTATGCTCGTTTAAAGTTCGAATCGCCAAATTACAAACTGCCGCACCATTTCGAGCTCGATTATAATTATAATATAATTATACGTTCAAATTGTCATTATTTAAATATATTCGTTAAAATAATTCAACTCTATACTGAATCATATATTTTGAATTGCCCAATTAACACAATATTGTGAATTCTACTATTTCCGACTATTTGAGAAATTAAATATATTACTGTATTATTTGATTTAATTAAATATTCACTATTATTTAATTAAACAATGATTTAATTCCCTAAATCACTATTTAAATAATTAAATAAATTAATTATTATATGTCTGAAAATACGGGTCGTTACAGCGCGCATCAACCAGATCACGTGAAAAACTTGGTTCAGAAATTTGGCTTGGCAAGGGAATTTCGAATCCCTCACATTTCAAATCCCTCTAGGGATTCGAAATCCCCTGCCTCAACTCAGCTCGAGCAAGAAAAACATCGACTCTAGTATAGGGATTCGAAATTCGCTAGATTAGGGATTCAAAATATGGCAAATGAAAATAGGTGGATCGACTCAGATGGATTTGAAATTTTGGCCTGATCGACATGCATTTTCACCAGATTTTCCAGATTTCATGATTTTTCAATAAAACTTTAGGGTTTTTTCTATGGTTTTAGGGTGCGAACTTTTATCCCTCAAGGATATGAAATTTGGCCTGACATACCCAAAACTCACCTATAAATAGCCCCTAGCTTGGCACTCAAAGGGGTTGGTTGTCATTTGCTATTTTGGAATTTTTGGAGCTCTTAAGCATCATTAATGGCAGCCACCTTCTTGTCAATGACTATTGGACATATCTTGGACCTTAAAACATAGCATACACGTTTTTCTTCACCTTTTGGTCATTTCCTTGGACATTTACACAGCTTTTAGGCTATTTTGGATATATTTGGATTTCTTGGACATAGAAGCTATATTTTGGACATTGTTGACCAAGTCTATATATTTTTCAACCAACGAAGAAGAAGAAGGGAATTTTGGTCAAAATTTAGAATTAACAAATATTTTGTTGTTCTATTGCAACACTTTGTACACAAATATTGTCTGAACTCGTAATTTTTTTGTAATTAGATGTTCTATGATGAATGATTACTATAAAATGGACATAGGCATGAGAGCCAAACACTATAAAAAGTTGTGTTTTCCCTGCATTTCTTCACTTTTGATTTGGATTATCGTTATTCTAAAAAGCATAAATTCGGACATTGGTGTGCATGAATAAGCGATAATTCCCCACGTCAACACTTTGGCGTGCTAGGTTGGGGGGCGCACAACTTTGATTTCTGCTTTGGGTTGGATTCTCGGATTTATCATCAGATTTTGTCTTCAGATTCAACTTAGGATTTCAACTTTGCTTTCAGATTTTGACTTCAACTTTGGTTTTATGTTGTCAGATTCATTCTCCAATTTTCTTAGATTCCATTATGGTTAAGAGGAAGTAGTTAGCTCGCTCGAAAGGAGCAAGTGTCGAGAAAAGTCAGGAAGTCTCCTCGACCAGAAACCCATCAAACTTTGTCACTCGAGACAGCATCGATGGAGTCATCAAGGACTTAACAAAGGATCCCACCTCTCGCTTAGAACAATAGGAAGAACATTTCCATCGCCAAAAGGCTACCATGGACACTAATCTCGCCCCATTTGATTGATTTACGAGGTAGTCGGGCCAAGGCTACATGATTGGAACAAGTGCTAGTGTTCCATTGGGATTAGCTCAGGACTTGGGGGCAATTCCCGAAGAATAACCCCTTGTCGACACCAATCCACAAATAGTTATCGGATCGGCTAGGCTTGGAGGCAACACTCCCAATCTCATTCAAGGTTCAGCTCAGGCTATCGTCAAACAGATCTAAGGATCAAGCATTAGAAATGCAACAGAAGCGCCAGTATGCGCAGCTCTAGACACAGGAACTCCCACGGTTTCGATTGTCGTATTTGTTCCCAACGAGGCACCTTAAGTTAGGATTGAGCCAGATACTCTGCTTGGCTCTCGACCTTTTGCGAACATTGGACTTGACACTAGATCATTCCAGTATAAAATTCGAGTTCCGACTCCACACTGGATCAGTCCAGTATAAAATTCAGGCTCTAGCTCCCCACTGGATCAGTCGATTATAAAATTCGGGCTCCAACTCCACACTAGGTCAGTCCAGTATAAAATTTGAGCTCTGGCTCCACATTGGATCGGTCCATTATCAAATTCAGACTCTGGTCTCCTCTGCACTAGATCAATCCAGTATAAAATTCAGACTTTGATCTCCCCCGCACTGGATCAGTCCAGTATAAAATTCAGACTTCGATCTCCCCTTCACTAGATCCGTCTAGTATAAACATAAGACTTTAGTCTCTCCCTCCCTGATCAGTCAGACATAAACTTTGAACTCCGGTTCTTAGCTTTGGACTCCATCTACGACTTCCCTCAAATATTGGGGCTATTAGGTGTTAAGATTCTCCAGATGAGTTTGCCAAACATAAGAGCTACCCGACTTTGTCCACGAGCATGGGAGTTCCTTATCGCAACGTTCTCATCACGAGAATCTCAACAACCTGGTCCTTCATGCACATAACATTACATAACTAGTCCCGCCAAGTGCAAAATCCTCTTTTGTAGGTACATACTCGCTCCTTAAGACCCCAGCAAGCCCAAGGCTTCTTATTTCCTAGATCTCGTGCATTCCAGACATGACAACCTTTGGTCATCTTGTCTCGACAAGATCGCCTTGGAAAAACTTACATCCCTTTGTCATCTTTCCTCGACAAGATCGTCTTGGAAAAAATACATCCCTTTGTCGTCTTTCCTCGACAAAATCACCTTGGAAAAAATTACATCCCTTGGTCATCTTGCCTCGACAAGATCGCCTTGGAAAAAATTACATGCCTTTGTCATCTTGTCTCGACAAGATTGCCTTGGAAAAATTAGAAGCCTTGGTCATCTTGCCTCGACAAGATCACCCTGGAAAAATTACATGCCTTGTTTGTCTTGCCTTGACAAGATCGCCTTGGAAAAAATATATCCCTTGGTTGTCGTATCTCGACAAGCTCGCCTTGGAAAAATATGACAGCCTGTAGCAGCTTCGTCGGTGAACCGTCGAGATCGCTTTATTTTGGCTATATGGATTTTTTGGTTATTCAGATTATTGAACTCTCACAATCCCTCGAATATTATGGCTACTTTAATTATCTCTAAACGGTCCAAAACGATCGTCGGCTTTTTGGATTTCTGGTTAATGGTTAATACGATCCGAAGCGATAGGAGAATTCTGGTCTTCTCACAAAACATCAAGCAAGACATGTTTTGGGGGGCAAAGTATTAATACGCTTTTTGGTCAAAGCTGTCACACATCAAGATTTTTGTTAGCGGTGAGCTCAAGTCTGAAGAACGTCGTTAGAAAACACAAAGCAATTTGGTCAAAGTTGCGACATGTTCGAAAAGATTTGGAAATGGCGTCGATTCGTAAAATCATCGTTGATGGACTTAGAAAAACTAACACGGTAAAAATACGTGATTGACTTGGTGCAGTCAACTCAAAATGCTTGAGCGTGTTAGTCCGATCACGTGGCAGAACTTATCATGGAAAAGTATATGGTTTTCAGCAAAATCATGTTTTTCACACTAAAAAATAGCCGATTGGCATTGCACGATCACAGAAAATGGCTTGCACGATTCACGTCACAATCATAATTGGTAAAAACGCATTTGGCAAAAAACAGTGTAGCGCACTCAAAAACAACTAATCGGCATGGCACAATCACGAAAAATGGCTTGCGTGACTCATTGCATCAAAATCTGGTAATTTGGAAGGATTTTACCAAAAAATGGGTTTTCAAAACTGATCGATACGGTCGGATCAGGCTAAAACGTTGGATTCGGCAAATTGGAAAAGTTGGTTTGGCACGTCCAAATTGAACGATCAACACAGGTAGCTCACGAAAAATGCATGCGTGCATCAGCCAGATCATGTGAAAAACTTGGTTCAAAAATTTGGCTTGGGAAGGTAATTTTGAATCCCTTTAGGAAGTCGAAATCTGCTGTCTCAACTCAGCCCGGGAAAGAAAACATCGACTCCAGCATAGGAATTTGAAATTTTCCAGATCATAGAGTCGAACTCTAGTACATGGTAAAAGGTGGATCGACTCAGGCATATTCGAAATTTCTATAGCTCCACGTGATTGATTTTGATACGAATTTCATACTAGATCAAAGGGATTTGAAATCCCTAGATTTTGCCATATATTCTGGCATGATGGAAAACATACATAGATCACCTGTTCTTGCTTGCCAGACACGGGTTTTCAACCAATTTTAGGGATTCGAAATTTGCAAAGTGGTAAATGTGCCAGGAGAGTGGTAGATCACTTTTTTTAATATAGTTTTTACCGTGTCGATCACCTATTTTGTCCTGATTGACACACGTTTTCAGCAGATTTCATGATTTTTCAACAAAACTTTGGTTTTTAGACTCCGGTATTGGGGTGCGAATTTTGTATTCCTCAAGAATATGAAATTTGGCTTGCAAACCCAAAACACACCTATAAATAGCCCTTAGCTTGACATTCAAAGGGGTTGGTCCTCATTTGGTATTTTTGACTTCTTGGAGCTCTCAAGCATCATTAATGTAACCACCTTCTTCTCCATGACTATTGGACATAGCGTAGACCTCTAAAATGTTGCATACACATTTTCCTTCAAATTTGGACATTTCTTTGGACATTTACACTGCTTTTTGGCTGTTTTGGATATATTTGGATTTCTTGGACATTGAAGCTATATTTTGGACATTGTTGACCAAGTTAACATATTTTTCACCCAACGAAGATGAAGAAGGGAATTTTGGTCAAACTTTAGAATTAACAAATATTTTGTTATTCCATAGTAACACTTTATACACAAATATTATCCAAACTCGTACAACTTTTGTAATCAGCTATTATATGATGAATGATTATTATAAAGTGAACTTAGGCGTTATTGTCGAACGACTGTTAAAAGCTTTGTTCTCCCTGCATTTCTTCACTTTGGATTTGGATTATCGTTTTTCTACAAAACATACACTCGAGCAGTGACGTGCACGAATAAGCGACAATTCCCCATGTCAAGAACAACATTTCTGAATAAATGTATATGCAATGACTTAAGTACATGAATATAAGTAGGAAACGGATCCAAAGGATAAAGTCCAAGATGAATCAGCTAACCTCGATTCAACAACAAGCTACAACCTGAAACAACTAGGTCTAACCCAAGCATTAACGCATACGGGCCAGTCTCATTAACATTTCAATTATCGAATAATAATAAATTATATAACATAAAGACAAGGATCCCTTTTTAAATGAAAGAGATTCAAAAAAATCTTATCGATCATCATCCATGAAGTAGTAATCTGGACTTACATATAAAAAGGGTCTCATGATTTACAATGACATAAAAACAAGTATTACCAATTATCCAAAGGAGGGAACTTACAAAACGAGTACTCATTGTTATAGACGAATGAAGCTAAGTATGATGTCCCAATTCAAAATTAAGAGCTTAGCCTCAATATAATTTGCCCAGCTCCCAATTGGGTAAAAAGGATATAACGACTATGCTACACTACAAAAGGAAACCAATAACATCATTAAAAGATCATAAGAATTCATTAAGGAGTTTTGAAATAAATCGAATGAAATCGACAAAACAACTCAATATAGATAACCCACAAGCTATATAAAAGATAAATATCATCAACAAGGCGAGAACAATCAAAATCATTAAAAACCAAGAAATCAGCACCATGAATTTTAGAAAGTAATAATACTTTAAAACCCTGGTCCCGCTAGTCCAAGTCGCCTACCAGAGATAATATTAGGATGTCCCATTCGCCAACAACGAATACATTAGGACCCTCCAGACCTGTATATGGCCTAGCGGTTACGACCTACTAGGTACTATACACTAGAGACCCACCTACCTCGTTTAGCACCCACAAGTTCAGGTTTTCCCACCAGTTATAAATTAGGACCCACCAATCCAATGTATAGCCCATCATCCATATATCTAGTGTATTCAGGACCCACCAGTCCAAGTTGTTGGGAAATGTATATTAAGGATCTTAAGGAAAACTAAACACTAAAGAGGGGGAGGTGAATAGTATTTAATTGAATCTCATGATTTTTATGAATTTTTTTTTGAATTAGTCAGGAATAGATGCAAATCACAAATATATAACAATCACAGAATTAAACACAGATGCAAAATAAAAAGTAAAATCGATAAAAGGAAAGAACACATTAGGATTTTTATATTGGTTTAGAGTTACCCTATATCCAGTCCTACACAAGTCTGGGTTGATGCAGATTTATTTTCAATAATAATCATCAAATGCATTCCTCGACTTCACAGGCCACGAGGTACATCCCACATGTTTTTGGAGTACAGTGAGATTCGGTTAATTTCTAAGCTACAATCACACCAAGTTGATTTATAGGGCTGAAACCACACCTTTTCAATCTCAGTTTTTGGAAGGGAGACTCTATGGAACTTGATCTTGCGATCTCTTATTGTAGGAACCCCTATAACTCTGAATAACTCTTGAAATCTTGATAGAGTTTGATAGACAATCAATCTGGAATAGAATTGATGTGATTCTCTTTGAAATTCGATAGAGTTCGATTATGAAATTTAGAAAATTAAGGGTAAAAAATAGAGAGGGGAAAGGAGAGAAGAAAAATAATGGAAGTAGTTATAAAAACTCAAATTTAGCAGCTATTTATAGTTGTTTAACAGTCATAACCTTTCAGGAATAGTTCAAACCAATAGACATAACTTTTGAAATTCAAAATTTGAAAATAACGGTAACCGTGTTGATGTGCCTAGTACCCGATGCCAACATGTCTTAGAGAAAAACTGAAATTTGAATTCTTTTGAAAATAATGCAAATGAGCCTTGCCAAAAAAATAATAATGCAAATGATGTTAAGATAAATCAAGGTAATTCTAGAGTTTAAACATTATATTATTCTATATAATAAAATAGTATAATAAAGTAAAAATAAAATTTAAAAACATTTAATTATAATTTACAGAAGTGGTATAAAAGTTAATTTAAAATTACAAGTATAAATATAACAAACTTTAAAATTATATATTCAAAGCTATATATAAATAACAAACTTAAAAATCTTAATACATAAACCTATAAATATAAGAAAATAATAATATTAAAACATAAGTAATTATATAAAGTTAAAACTTAAAATATAAGTAATAAAATATAAAATATTAAATTAGGATTTAAATTTAAAATTCTAGAAATATTAAAAAGATATATTTATTTTGAATAGGAAGTAATTTTGAAATCAGATTTGAAAATAAAGATGTAAATACGTTAAAAATGATAAGAGATTTGAAAAAGAGATTCAATGCTATTATGGAGTTTTAACAATAAAGTCTAGACTCTATAACTCATCCTATTTTCTTGAACTCTTAAACACTTGTTACTCATGAGTCTTCAATCTTGAATTCTTCTTCTTTGAAATCTTTGATCTTGAATATTTGAACTGTATAGTCTTCAAATCAATACCTATATATAATTCCTGCATTTATACTTATATATATTTCTAGGTAAAAATGTTAGTACATATTTTATAAAAATAATAATTAAAACAAGGTTGTTGTCATCAAAACCATTAGCATCAATGCGATGACCCGAAAATTCCCGCCTCTCGAATCGACCTTTAGCCACACGGGTCCAATCCAAAAGGAAAAAAAATTCTCAAACCTTTATGGGAAACAACACATAAGAACAAAAATACAAAAGAATATTTCATTCTCATTAGAACAACTTTACATCAGAGTACAAGAATATCAGAAAACATCACAAATATCGGAGACTAATAAACTACAATACACAACGGAAACAAAATTATATTCAGCGGAAGACTATCAAATGCTCTGGACACAACTTTAGCTTCAATCCATAATCTTGCTTCAAACATATCTGTAAAACCAAACTACTAGCTGCCCGTGTGGAAAATATAGGCACCCAGGGTTTAGGTGAAAAAAAAAACTCCAGGTCAGTTATGGGACTGGCGTGAGAGCTAAAACAGTTATTGTATTTTATTTAAAGTTGGGTAAGTTACTGGACCATGCCGTATAACACTGGAATGGATTTCCTCCACAGGAATACCAGTCATAAAAACTTGCAATGCTTTTTGAAAAACGAAGCTATTATAAGACTCAAGTCCCATCACACAATGCAATGCAAACCAGAGTATAGAGTTTTGCCTTTTAATATCCAAACATGCTTGATATGCGAAATTTCTCTTTTATTATTACTAGGACATAGAGTGGAAATCAATTTCGAAAATAAATGTATCAATCTTAGACGGCATAATACCTCATCCTATTATGTCGCCATATAGGTTTACAACTAAAAACGCAAAGCTTGTATTGGAAGTTGGAGTTCCATTAATTACCAAGGCAAAGGATCTTCCTTAACCATTCGGGACACTCTAGCATATGTCCTTGGAATCACACGCATGTGACCCTGGATCGGCGTAGCCGGCCAGCACTGTACACAACTGATTAGAATCTTTCCTAAATATATCATTCCCTGGTCATATCTGACTGTCATCTTGGTCGTTGTTTGACCATCATTCGAAGCGCCTCAATCCATCATCCACATAGGTAAACTGCCTAGGCTTCATACCATTGCATCACCTTTCAGCTAGATGGGAACACATGTCCTCTATATTGTCCTTCATCGTGTTTTCGACCAATCATAGGTTGTGAGGCTTGTCGAAGTCACGTTTCAACACAAAGTTACACTATATTATCAGCCATGCTTTAACTATCATCCACAAAGCTCTGTTTTCAACAAAAGCTTTGATCAATCAGCAACTTGGCATGCCACATTATCAATTCACACCATATAATCAATGTCTATTAATATATAACCCTCTGAGTTCAAAAGTCTCATAGGAGGGTGTTAAGCTAAGAGAATAAATTTTCCGCCACCAACTGATATAACATCAATAAACATTAATTTATTATGTGATGACTTACAATGTCAGACATTCATCCATTTACAAGTTCGTTCTAGGTCTAAACCAAACCAAAGGCACCTTATTCCTCGTCCCATAAGGGAGAGAGGCCCTTGCATACCTGGTCAATATCCAAGTACGTCTGGACGACCGCCACTTATACCCTCGTTTTGGGTGTACGGCCCAATCGAGACATCAACAATAATCCGAAGGATTTGAAGATCTCTGGTCTTTAATCACCGTGTTTGATATCTTCAACAATCGTCGTATAGTTATTCAGAATGGGTTGGAACCCTGTCCTTTGGAATAACTAGCGCAATTTTAAAATCAAATGATATATAAACATGTCACAAGTCTCATTCCAATTTAGAGTATTCTTCTTACTTAATTCATTCTTTACGTTGGGAATTATACCATTAAGTATTATCAAAGATTTACATCATTCAAACTCTTGTTTAAATCTTTCGCTAGAAATCATTTCCCATCCTAGTCATCGCATGGAACAAAACTAGTGGTACTTAATATCTAATGCCCCTCATATTTGGTAAGTTTAATTACCTTCTTTCATTTCAAATATTTGTTGAAAGATTTATTATAATTCCAACATAGTTTTAATCTCCAACCATTATTCAATGATCACTTAACTTTGCAAAACAATCATGTCTTTAATTGGGTTAAAGAATAAATGTTATTCAATACATCATTCACGACAAACCCAAAATCCAATTTGATATAAAATATAAGGCTCCAAATAGAAATCATATTGACATATATTCAACATCAAATTCTGAAATTAGCAAATACCGTATAGGGAATAACGATATTTGTATCCTTCAAATTCTTCAAATAGTATCCGTAAAAATGGAATCACATGTCGAAATATCCGAAGATTATTTCCATTCAAATCTAATAAACTTAAGTTTGAAAACATTTAGTTACTTTTTAACCAAATTTCAAAATATTGATTTACCATGTTAAGTAAATCAGGTCAAAGGTCCAAAAATTCAAATCATAGTTCAAAATTTCACAATTCTTAATCAAATCATTTCAATTATGATTTATCATAAATTTTCCATATTTTTAATAATTTTTATAACTCTGTCTCAGTTGATTTCTAACTCCAGTCACCGAACTGCTTTTATAGCGACCTTATCATAGATAGATTTGAACTTATCTTAAAATCTAATCATTGGATATTTAAAATTTCTGTTCCACTTGAAAAGTCTTTTCATTTTGAACCTAACATTTTTCGTTCGAGAGAATCCAACGGTCGGATATCCCAGTATGTCAATTCAAAGTTAATGGTCGAAGTTCACGAACTACCATTGCACGACAAGTCCTATTCAGAACAAATTCGATTTATAATTGAAATTAAATCGAAATCCTTCCAAAATAATTTTTAAATTAAATAAACCATATATAATTAATTTTGGAAACTATATTTCAATTATTTCTCTTTAAAATCAAGTATTCCATTATTTAATCATTTTAATATATATTATTTTAATCATTGAAATAATATTATTTTTCAAAACTTATTATTTGAAGTCCAAATTTTCATGACATCCATTATAAAAATAAATAAGATGGTTTTGTAAAGAAAATCTTTTTGAAACTTTTCCTAGATATCCTAACCGAACTTCATTTTTACCCGTTACTATTCATTTTTTAAAAATAAAACTTAAACATGCCATTACTATATGGAAATAATTCAAATCAATTTATTTATTTTATGAATATTCATCATAATAACATAAACTTTGTGTCCATCCAAAATCGGACATCAAATTCGAACTTTTAATTTTCACTGAGTCTTTTATTAATAAAATATTCAAATCAATTCTGAATTGGAATGAAATTCAACCAATCACCATATAATTTTATTTATATGGATTTTACATAACATTAGTACTTCTTACTGTTAACATCCAATTACCATACATCATGGTATATACCATATAAGCCTTAAACCATTAACGCTTATATGGATTTGTCAATCAACAGATTAACTGCAATATCAATCAATATCATACATCAATGTCCAACAATTATCACCCAATTACCCAAGTAGGGTTCTCATCAGTAATAATTAACTAACACTTAGTTAATTGCTTTCTAATGACCACTTAAGGTTCAATCAATTTCCAATTTTCATATCATTAGTTATAAGTGTCACATACCTAAGCAATTATAAATACTTCACTCAAAAATTATATTTTTATCATTTCAAACATCATTAAACCAAATCATAAACCCAATTCATCAATCACAAGTCAATATATAATCAATCGAGTGCATAACATTAATCAATAGTTAACTAGCCCTTATAATTGATTAAGAGTTCTGACCTAATACTCCACTCTGCCAATCTTTAATTGAAGAATATCTGGATGTTCTTGGAAGATTTTGGCAACCTCCCAGCATCACCGGAGTGTTCTGAAAACAAGCTATATTTGGGTTTTCAAAGCAAAAGGGACAGGGTTTCGGAGCAACAGGGGTTCAACCTTGAGGGGAGTGGGACCCATGGGATGGTGGGGGAGGAATTGAGGTTGTATGTGGATAGGTGGGGTCCGATGTGATCTGGTTTAGGATGAGTTAGCGAGCTTTAGGGTTGAGGAGGCTTAAAGATGCGATTTTCAGGGTTTTAAGGTTTTTTTTTTGGGAATTTAGAAGGATTTTAAGGTTTTAGGAAGAAGGTAGGGACATTGCGCAAGGTGGGAGCTGAAGTAGGATGCGCAGGTGGGGAGGAGGGGGAGGAAGTGGTGGATGGTGGCTAGAGTGGTGGAGGAGGGTGTCGGCCATGGATGGGAGGAAGGAAGAAGTATAAGGCAAAAGAAGAAATGTGAAAAACAAAGTGGAAAAATAGTGTGAAGACCTTAGTTTTATAAGAGAGCGAGTGACTTGAATCGCTGAGGTGTCGGAAGGTGATTAAATAGGAGAAAACATAACCAAATAGCCTAAGGAGGTGATACCTTAAACTAGCATAGGTGTGTTTCTTACTTGTTTAAGAGTGAAGTTCTTTTAAGCTTGCTCAGGCGTTTATCGCTCGTACGATCAAATGGTTAATCCAGTTGGTATGGAATTTTGAACTTGAACATATTTCATAGTTATGGATCTAACAAAATAGGTCTCATCGAATTTGGAGTCCGTTTGACCATCCGTCTTATTATTTAATTACGTTACCACTTAAATTTGACCAATTGATCCAGTACGCGTTTATTTTTCATATGCTCACATACTAACTCCGAAAATTTTGAAATTTGAAAGCTTACCATTATTTGACGTTATGAATCAGATAAAATTGGTTTTGTTGGATTCAGAGATCACTTGAAAAATGACCTTATTTATAGCTTAAATTAAAGGGTCACTTAGTTTTACGTCCTAAAAAGTTTGGAAATTAAAACGGCATCCTCCCCAAAGTTTCCATGCAAAGCGGGTCCCTATTTTGGCCCTTGTGTGTTTTTCAAAAAAATTTAGGCACTGCACTATAATTTTTTTTCCCAAAAATCATAAATATTCCCAGAAGCAACCTGAAAAAAATTTGCATACAGCTCAGCATTAACACTCAATATATGCATACATGTATGCATATATTCACCTAGAGTTTATATTGAATATCTGGATGAATATATGCATACATGTATGTATATATTGGTTATACTTGCTGTATGAATTATTGTAGAAATGTATGCATTTATTCTGTATAAATGTTGAAATGTATGCATGAAAGTTAAAACGGATGAAGGTTTATGAATATGTGCTGACATGTATGCATTTGTTGCTTATAAATGTTGAAATGTAAGCATAAAAGATGTATTCTTGAAAAAAAAACAAGCCATAATTGAATTAATGCATCAAACGATTCATTTATTGCAGTACTACTGCATACATTTCTGCATTAATACTACAGTTTGATGCATAACTGCAGTTTATGCAGAAATGTATGCATGAATTGCAAATAAGTGCATCGTTTGATACATAATATTGCATTTTCATTTTTTTTGTTTTGTTGTTTTTGATGTGTTTTTTATTCGTTGTTTGGTAGTTTTGCTGCAAGAATTTGATGAAGATTAGTTGTTGTATTTAATTATGAATTTTCTTGATTTTTTTGATGAATTTGTGAAAAATAGGGACCTATTTATAAAAATTTAAGGGAGGGAAGTGAGCCTAATTTTGAAACCTTTTAGGGACCTGAGACTAATTTTCACTAAATTAAATTCTAATTGGTTTTCAATACACATTTATATTATGTGTGTTTACACACTACCTCTGATTGACTTGAAATCTGAAATCTTACCATATTTCGACTTTACGGATCCGATAAAATTGGTTTTGCTAGATTCTAAGGCTATTTCAAATATGGTCCATTTTGATGTCATCAAAATAATATTAAATTATTGATTTTCAATATTTCCCTTTGAATTGGGTTTTTTTACTGACCTTATTTTAATCCCAGTAAAATATAAAACAAAGTTTAAAAAAAAATCAATCATTCTCAAGAACAGATTCAATATTTGACCTTTTAAAGTCCACAAAAATCAATTAGAAATTAATATTTTAAATTGACTAAAAATATGGGTCGTTACAGTCAACATGTTAATCCCAAACAATCTCCCTTTTTTGGCGATGACAACCTTTGTTTATAAAGTATACTTACCTAATGTCTTGATACTTCAAATACTCCCTCTGACTCCAATAACTCCTTATGAAACTACTAATTCCCCCTTAATCTAAACCTAACCCCCTTTCTCTAAGCCTATTTTATAATTCTTCCACTTAGTCATCAACAAAAACTATATACTCCCCCTAAACTAATACAAGACCATAACTAGTCTAAGAGATAATTCTAATATTCTTAAAAAAAATTAAGATAGGACCTACAATACTCCCCTTAAATCTATAACATAATCTTAGACTAAAGAATAACCTGAGAATATACTATAATCAAACTAAAAATTTATTATTGTAATACACGTAACTGTACAATGAATTTTTAAACTACACAATGAATATTAGCGAGTTTACATAATTAAGCTGTACAATGAATATTTATGAATACATGAAACCTATCTATTGAGTGTTTTTGACAACCAAAGATTTATGAATTGGACAATTTGGATAATGGAGATAGAATTCTCCACTTTGTCCTATCACATTTCCATCTATATCAAAACACACATCGCCAACGCAAATGAGTCGATCATCTTCGTCCATTTGAACATCTTCTACTTCCTCTTCATTCCATATGATTTTGAATTTGAATATTAAACGAGTCATCCTCGATAATGAGTGGGTTAGAATGGATATCCATTAGAAATTTCTACAAATTGCTAATGATTTTCCCTTGTTTCTCTTGTTCTCTTTCCATTTGTAGTTGCATTTGTTAGATTTCAGAGAGCAACTGCAAGATATCCATCATGGATTCTTCTGGTTTGATTACTCGTGCGACCATAGTATGTTGTAACAGACCTTAAGGAGAAGTAGGAAAGGAAAACATGTTATTTTGGTTAGTATTTGATGAGGAGGCTATTATTATTTTATTTCATAAGTTTATTAAAGAGAAGAATGAGTGAAGTGACATGAACTTTTTAAAATGAGAGTTTAAATAAGTATAAGAACTGATTTAGAAATGAATTTTAATTTTTAATTTTTACTGTTATATGTTGAGATAGGGGTTAGTACATATTGACATGTCTCTTGTAATTTTGAAATTTTCTATAATTTATTATATATATATATATACATTAAAATATCTAGTTATTCTATTTTTCTTAATGAGCAAATACCTAGTTATCTTCTTAATTTAGTAGATGTTGCTTCATTAAAGGATTTGGTTAAACTATCTGCAAGTTGATTCTCTATTTTAACGAATTCTAGTGAAATATTTTCTTTACTTACATTATCTCTTAGCAAATGATGTCTAGCATCTATATGTTTTGTTATAACATGATGAATAGGATTTTTTGATAGATTTATCGCACTCATATTATCACAGTATATTCAAGATTTGGTTATATTTAATCCAAAATCTTTTAGAGTTTGCTGCGTATAAATTACTTGAGAACATGCTAAAGCAGCAGAGGTATATTATGCTTTATTTGTTGATAAGGAAACAATATTTTGCTTTTTACTAAACCCGAAAACTAGGGAATGTCCCCAGAAGTGACAAGTTCCACTTGTACTTTTTTAATTTGATTTACAACCAACATAGTTAGCATCACAATATGAAATTAAATCGATTGAATTTCCCTTAGGAAAAAGTAAACTTGAATCTAATGTGTGTTTGACGCATCGTAGAAATCATTTTACAGCTTTTAAGTGTGGTTACTTAGGTTGAGACTAATATCTTGCACAAAGACAAAGCTACACATAATATCTGGTCTAATCGTAGTAATAACAGAGAACCTATCATACCTCAATATAATTTTTGATCTACGTCTTTAAATGAGTCATCTTTGCTTAAGGCTTAATTGATGCCATGGGTGTAGGTTTTCCTTTGGTATTATTCATATCAAATTTATTAATTATGTCTCTAGAATATTCTTCTTGATTAATAAATAGACGACTAATTGGCTGGAATAATCCAAAGTTTAACATGTCTACCTATAATAATCCGAAGTTTGGATTATTTCTGAATAATCCAAAGTTTGGGGGTGCCTTCCCAAATTGATCCCACTGACCTAATAACTTGTTATAGCTAGTTTTAACTTTGTTACTTTACCAATTTTAACTTTTTGCTTTTTAACTTCCCCAGTTCTTCTACGACTTCACTTCTTTTCAATTACTCCTGAATTTTCACTGATCCACTTGCGAATCTTAACGTTGCTTTGGCTCTCGCGAATCTAGTAGGTAATTTCAATTCTTTGTGCTATGTAATTGAATTAGATTTCAGCAGAGGTAGGTTACGCGATCTGTGTATTGATATGCTTTGGTGAAAATAGATTTGGGTAAATATGGTGCTTGTAGATCTGAAATTTTGGCATGGAGGTTCGTTTCATTCAGGTCCACATGGTTTACAGTATGTGGGAGGGGAGGCTAAAACAATCAATGTCGACCCTGATTTGTTATATTGGTTTTGGCTGAAGGAGTTAGCTGAAGAATGTAGGAAATATAGTACAATTGACGAGATACATTACTTATTGCCAGATAATTCTTTGGAAGTGGGGCTTAGGAGGGTTTATGAAGACAAGGAGGTGCTGCAAATGGCTAAAATTGTGATGGAGTATTATTGTGTTGAGTTGTTTGTGGTGCATGGGATTGAAATTCCTCCTAGCATTGACGTAGAACCCCAAAACATGAATGATACTGTACACGGTATGATGCATGATTCTGCTCAGACTCCAACCGCCTCTCCACCGAAGGCTAACGCAAGACGAAGGAAGAAAATTACTCCTAAGAAGAAGGTTTCTCCTAAAAAAATTCAAATGAGATCATCTGCTAGAAAGCATACGCAACCTTCCCCATTAGCTAAAGAAAATCTATGTTTGGAAAGAAGAACATCGCCTAGAAATCATAAGAAAATTTCTCCCTCAACCCAAACCGAAGTTCAAACACCTCAACCAGCTTCCTCTTTACTTGTAGATGAAAATGCGTCAGCTCAATAACATTCAACCCAACCAGTTTCACCTGTACATGTAGGTGAAATTACCTCAGCTCAACAACATTCAAACCAACCAGCTTACCCTTCATGTGTAGATGAAAATGCATCAACTCAACAACATTGAAGATGAAACCCCCATGGAATGTATGCAAAACAGAAGTCCTACTTCAGCACCTTGTTCTTACAACTTAGAACATATGACTGGTGAGATCATTGGTGAATACCTAGGACATCCAGTGAAGATGATCCAGTCTACGATCCTTCGAGAGAGGATGAGGAGAGAAAGGAGAGTGAGTATGAGCATAGGACAAAATATAATGAAACTGATGAGCATGAAAATGAGAATGCTGATGATGAATTTAGGAATGATGATGGTGAATAGAATGCTTACGATGGTGAGGGTGATACCAGTGATGATGAGATAATAATTGCAAGGGACACAGCGAGATGTATGAATGATAGGTTAAGGACAATTGCTGCTAAGCTTCAAATGGAAGCAGTTCATGGGAAATTAGGATGTCAAGGAAAAGAAGCTTCTCAACAAGAAGATAGGACATCAACAGTTGATGACAATGCACATGTGAGTGAGCACGAAGACAGTGAAGATGAGGTTCGTACACCTCATGCCAGTGATGATAATGAAGGGATTATTGTTAGGAAGAGTAGTCTTAAGAACATAGTGGTGAATGAAAGAACAGATTGGTCAACATTTGAGTGGAGAATTGGTCAAAGTTTTCCATCAAGACAAGAATTTAGGGAAGCAGTTGCAAAGTTTGTTGTGGCATAAGGAAGAAACCTGGCCATCATAGTTAATGACAAGTCTAGGTTGCAAAGATTAGGTGTGAAATATAAGTCTGGATGTCCTTTTAGACTGTATGCATCAATGGATAATAGGCTAGCCTCTTTTGTAGTGAAGTCAGTGGATAGCGATCATAATTGCTATAGGACAATGGAAGAAAACATGCAGCTTAAATCCACTTGGTTGGCAGAGGAATTGTTGGAAGTATTTAAAGCATGGCCTCATTGGCCAGTCAAAAATAATAGAGACTGTGAGGAGAGATTACATGGTTGTTATAAAGAGAGATTACATGTGTATGTTATGTGTATTTCAGCTTACTATTATGTGTATTGTAATCGTTTGTTTATCTTTTCTTTGTTATGTGTATGTTATGTGTATTTCAGCTTAATGTTATGTGTATTTCGGCTTAATGTTATGTGTATGTAATGTAGTCTTTTCTCTGTTGCATGTTATGTGTATTTCAGCTTAATGTTATGTGTATGCAATGTAATCTTTTCTCTGTTGCATGTTATGTGAATTTCATTTTACTATTATATGTATTGTAATCGTTTGTTTACCTTTTCTCTTGTTATGTGTATTTCAGCTCATATATTATCTTTTCTCTGTTAGTGTTCTCGTTTGCATATCAAACGAGTAATATCAGCTCATATTAGCATGCATATACGACACTACTGAGACATATATAACATTAGCATGCATATAACATATTATCACCTTTATATAATATCAATAAGCATATACTACACTGCTAAGACACATACAACATTACAACATGCCAACTTTCTATAATATGAGCATGCCATTCCCCAAAAAAGCCATTACAACATTACACTATGTGTTCATATAAATGCATGAACTACGCATATCAATACATTGTCATTACAACATTACAACATGTGTTTATATCAATGCATGAACTACACCATGTGTTCATATCAATGCATAAACTACACCATGTGTTCATATCAATGCAAAAAAAGCAATCCAACTACACAAAACAATTACAAGATGATCCACGACATAGCTAATGCAGCTGCAAAGAATTTTTCTTCTTTCTCATGTTTCCCACATTTAATGTTCATCATGGCTCTTTCCTCATATCTATACTAATTCATCGGCTTTTGCCCTCTTTTGCTTTTGTTTCAACAGCTTATCTTCAATATTCTTCCTCTCCGCAATCAGATCTGGTATAGTCCATTCTTTTTCCATTAATTTAACATGCATAACATCCAATTGAGCATAGATATTGCTTTCGCATGCTTCGTCATTCCATATAAAATAACCACAATTGCTATCCTGCACAAGTCGTTACCCACAATTCAACATTGCAGCAAGAACAAACACTACACATACAATATATTGTCATTGCACATTCCAAAAAATAGTCATTTCAACAATACAACATATGTTCACATCAGCAGTCCCTAACATACGTTCACTACACATACAAGAACATCACTAAAAGCAACAATGACAATCAACAAATTTCCCTAAAATCAGCAATTCACAAATCAACCATCAAAAGATTGCAAGCAAAAAAGCCTAGTTTATACTTACAGGCCACACAGAGAAACCCAAAAATTTCTTCCTTACATTCACGCCTTCTTTGACAATCCTCAACCTCGCTAGAATTTTGTGGTGACAGTTGTTACTTGCCCCCGCCGCTCTAGATGAACTCGAAATAGAAGAAAGTGATTGAGTTTTCATTGAATTCGAGAAAGAAAGAAAGAAAGAATCGAAGAAACTAACTGCAGAAAGAATTAAAGTCGAGCAAGGATAAAAAACGATTAAGAAGAAGAAATGAATTTACATTAAAATTGGTAAAGTAAAAAAGTTAAAACCAGTTATTTCAAGTTATTAGGTCAGTGGGATTGATTTGTGAAGGCATCCCCAAACTTCGGATTATCCATAAATAATACAGACATCGGATTATTATGGGAAGGCACACTTAAGCTTCGGAATTATTCCTGTCAATTATTCGTAAATATATCATTATCTAATTGTTTTATTTCTAATCCTAAGAAGAAGGCTAGTTCTTCCATAAGACTCATTTCAAACTCATTTGTCGTAGTTTCAGAAAATTCTTGGTTTATTTTACTATTTGTAAATCTAAAAATAAAGTCATCAACATAAATTGGTACTAACTAAATATCATTCTTATTTATTTTAATAAAAAGAGCATTGTCTACTTTACCAATTTCAAAGTTTGATTATAATAAATAAGATCTTAACTTATCATATCAGGATCTAGAAGCTTGTTTTAAACCATATAGTGCTTTCTTTAATTCATAAAAATGATTTGAAAATTTTCATCTCCAAATAATAGGGGTTGTTCAACGTAAACATCTTCTTTAACAAATCAATGCACTTTTTACATCCATTTAAAATAATTTGAAAATATTATAATTAGCGAAAGCAAGTAGAGTTCTAATTGCTTCTACCTTGGTACGGGGACAAAGGTTTCATCGTAGTTTATCCCTTCTTCTTGACAATATCCCTATGCGATTGATTGAGCTCTATTTCTAACATTCTCGCCAAGTTCATTCCTTTTATTTTTATAAACCCATTAGTTCCTATTATAGATTTATCCTCAGGTCTAGAAACAAGTTCACACACATCATTTCTAGTAAATTGATTCAGTTCTTCTTGCATAACAAGTATCCATGAATCATCAGCTGATGCGTCCTTCAGATTTTTAGGTTCGATAGTTGAAATAAAAGCTAAGTTACTCATTTTATTTAATTGTTTTCTAGTTCTAACTACAAACTGAGTATCTCCTAGTATATTTTCTACAGGATGATCTCTCAAAAATATAATTCTTTTATTAGGTTGATTAATTTCATTATTTATTTCATTTGGTTAGTTATTTTCATTATCAAATTTATCTTTATTATGTTATTGACTTACTTCTTTAAAATCTTCATTAAAAGAAACATTCATAGTTTCTTCAATAGTGTTAGTCATTAAATTATAATCATTACTTCTATTTAAGTGTCCAATAAAAATTCCATTATCTGATTTGAAATCAAACTTATCTAAATTTTCTTTGGTATTCAAAATAAAACATTTATTCCAAAAACTCTAATACAAGATACTTTTGGTTTCTTATTGTGAATAAGTTCATATGGTGTTTTATTAGTTAATGATTTAATTAATAGTCTATTCAAGATATAACAAGCTACAACAACTGCTTTACCCCTAAAATTTCTTGGTAAATTATTATCAAAAAGCATAGTTCTGGCACACTCTTGAATTGTTCTATTATTATGCTCAACTACTCCATTTTGTTATGAAGTACTTGGAAAGAATAAGTTATGAGTAAATCCCTTTTTATTATAGAATTTATCAGTCATTTTCAAATACTCCACCGTGATCATGTGACAAACCGAATTCCGACAAACTGGTTTTTTCTTCAAATTTCTAATCTATCGAAACTCGTGCTGGTTTGCTCTGGTATCCTGCAGAAAAGAGAGAGACAAAAAATATGTCAAAGCTTAGAAAATATCTCACAACGGAATGGATAAAATATAATATAACCAAAGTATAGCCTTACTGTAACAACCCGTATTTTCAATAACCTGTAATAACATAAATTGAGGCAGAATTAAATTATAAAATGGGAATCAAGGGAAACGGGCTATGCCATTGCGTTCGCCTCGGAAAAATACGCGAAATAGAGTCCGAGTTTTCGAAAATCGGAGTCCGTATGACCCAGTTAAGGCCCATTGAAGTTTGCAGAAAATTACTAAGTAAAAATCAGATTCAAATTTGAAGAATTGGGCCAGCTGGGCCAAGGCGGGAAAATTCCCGCCAGGGGCCCCATGTCGACAGGCCTGTCGACAGGGTCCCCAGGGAGTCGACTGCCCTGTCGACAGCCCTGTCGACAGGGGGTGCCCGGCTGATTAGCCTGGTGCACCATTTCTGATTTGGGTTGGGTCTTGGGGCTTGTTTCTAGAGAGTTCCGGGATCTGATGGCCCTAATTCAATCTAGGGTTAATCCTATGGTCCAAATCACTAACCTAATCTATAAATAAGACCCTAACCTACCCTAAATCACTCATTATTCATCCTAGTAACTAAACTATGCCAAAATCAAAACTCTCATGGCCTCCACCCTCTTCATACAATTCCTAATCAAATCCCTAAGAGATTTCCATGCATACAAGGGTATTTAGGCTTGTATGATTCTCCTTAGCTTGCATTAAAGGCTTGTTTTTCAATTGGCATCATAAAGGAGGAGTCTTGATCAAGTTTGCTTGCATTTGGGGGCTTTAATTAGTTGCATAAGGGGTTTCTTGCATTTGTTGTACTCATTTGAGTCCGCATAAGCATTGTAAGCCCTCTTACCCTCATTTTAGAAACTATAAAGTTAATGGGTGATGAAAGTTGGGGTTTATGTATGTTATTGAGTTGTGCATGTTATGCAAGGGTACTAAGCCATGATTTGCAAATCTATTAAGTTATGCATGTATACTAAGCCATGATTTGCAAGATTTATAAGTTATGCATGTTTATGCAAGTTTGTTAAGCCATGGTTTGTATGTTTATTAAGTTATGCATGTTTATGCAAGTTTGCTAAGCCATGATTTGTGTGTTTATTGAGTTATGCATGTTTATGCAAGTTTGCTAAGCCATGATTTGTGTGTTTATTGAGTTATGCATGTTTATGCAAGTTTGCTAAGCCATGATTTGTACGCTTATTGAGTTATGCATATTTATGCAAGTTTAAAATGACAAGTTGGGCATGTTTTGACAAGTTGTGCATGTTTTGGCAAGTTATGCATATTTATGCAAGTTTAAAATGACAAGTTGTGCATGTTTTGACAAGTTGTGCATGTTTTGGCAAGTTGTGCATGTTTATGCAAGTTTAAAATGACAAGTTGTGCATGTTTTGACAAGTTGTGCATGTTTTGACAAGTTGTGCATGTTTATGCAAGTTTAAAATGACAAGTTGTGCATGTTTGACAAGTTATGCATGATTATGGTAATATGCAAGTTCATTATGCTAAGTTATGCAAGTTTAACATGTTATGCATGTTTTATGGTAATATGCAAGTTCACTACGCTAAGTTGTGCAAGTCTAACATGTTATGCATGACCGTTGTGCAAGTTTATGTTGTGCCAAGTTCCCTCTTCCTATCCTTTATGCGTTACTACGAATATGTAAGCGATAGAATGACGATGGGGGTTTTGGGGTAAACTTAAAATACATAAAAATATAAGATTGGGAATTTACCTATTAAGTTAGGTCTACCCCTTGGGAATTTACCTATTAAGTTAGGTCTACCCAAGTAATTGTTTGACTTGTGATTATGTTTTGAAATAAAGTGGACATGACACTTAGAAAACATAAGTGTGGCCAACTCGAGGTTGGGTTGAGTTTGTAGCGTAATTCTACCCGGAACCGACCGGCTTAACTAGTGGCTACAAACAATAGGACCCAATGTGAGAAGTTGGTCATGGGGTGCCAAGACCCGAGGTTAGACCAAGTTGTGGTGTAAAGCTACCCGGACCCGCCCGGCCTAACTAGTAACCACAACAAGGTCTAATGTGAGAGGTTGAGGTGCATTAAATTAATTAATGCCTCATGATTAGGGTTAAGTCAGGGTCCACTAATACTTAACCAATTTGGGGATTCGAGGGATTAGAATGTGGTTAAGTCGTGAACCATTGGTTACACTTAACTAGTTTAATCCATTTGGGAGCTCAAGGGATTAGAATGGGGTTAAGCCACACTTAACCAGTTTAATCCAGGATTAGTGAAGGGTTAAATCACACTTAACCCTCTTGGGAAACCCTAGCAACGTGGTCTGTTCTAACAGTAATCCCAGTTTGATATCATTCACAACCCTAGAAGCTAGGCTAGGGCGGGGCACGATTACTGGCAGATGTAAGCGACCAAAGGGCGATGGCCGAGTGGTACAGCGGTGCGGGTTCGGCGGGCTACGGACGTGCACGTAGTCCGATATTGGACAAACTCGAGGCACGGGTACCAGTAGATTAGAGCTGTGCATTATTGCTTAAGTGTCTGGGGTTGACATCTGAGGGCTTGATACACCCAAAAGGGGGACCCAGCACAGTCTAACTACAACCATACGTGGGCCATATAGACACCAACACTTGACGTGTTAGGTTTATAGGGAGCCGATCGACTAGACCGTGGGCTGGACCTTTTATTTAGGTCACTTCATGTTATTGGGCCAAAGTTTGGGCTAAGGGATCAATACCTGTTATGTTGGTTTACTAGTACACCGTGGTGCAAAAACTTAACCTTGTTTTATGCGATGACACCTCTATCTGTCTTGTAGTTACTTTATCATGCCAGTATGTCGTTATCTATGGTCATCTCAGTTTCCATCATGATGTTAACTTTATTAGTTTATAGACTGATCGTAGCAGGGCTTACTCAGTCTTTTTGACTGACCCGTTTTGTTTCGCCTCTTTCCTTCCGTTTCCCCCCCCCCCCCAGGTTCTCAGGGAGGGAATACAGGAGCCTAGCTTGGATCTTAGCTGCTTTCTTGGATAGCTCATGTATGCTTTGGACTTGAGCCGCTATGGTTTATCGCTCTTATTTGGGGATAGTACTTATGTATTTTCAGTTTATCAGATGATGTATTTATCTAGACTTGTAATTTTGGGAAATTGACATTTTGATGTACCAGACTTGTGTTTTGAAATGGTTTATAAATCTTCCGCTGTTTTATTTACGCACTCTGTTTATTTACATATATATATATATGTCATGTCCTGCCTTGCTATATCATTTTGCATGTTTACCAATAATGCCCCTCCAAAGCTAGTGCATTCCTTTGCGAGTGATCCTGGCGGAGGTAGGGTGTTACATTTGGTATCAGAGCGAGGTTTACGAGAAGGGATAAAAAAGGGTTTTAAAAACTTTTGAAAAACTATTTTCAAAACCAAGTATTAAGTATTTTCCAAAGAAAAGTCTAGTTGTTTTTAAAGGCTATTCCCAAAAAAGCCATTAGCACTATCCTTTGACTCCTCGTTTGAACTCTTTTCTTTTCGTTTCCAGCATGCCTGATAATCTCGTCTTGCCCGAAGGAGTAACGATACCCGATTGGTTTCGTCGGTACTTGGAAGTCACGGCACCGGTCCCGGGTGTCCCTAATGTTGTTCCCCCAGTCGAGGTCGCTGTTCCTCCTCCTCCTCCCGTAGCTGATGTTCCTCTTCCCCCTCAGCCTCCACAAGCGGATTTCGCGGAAACTTGCAAGAACTTTAAGAGGATGGGTGGCAAGAATTTTAATGGGACAGAGACTTTTGTAGAAGCAGGGAATTGGTTGAAAGAGACCGAAGATCTTTTAGCCACCTTTGATATAGGTGACCGCAGGAAGGTTTTATTAGCAGTATGGTTGCTAAAGGAAGAAGCTGCACGTTGGTGGGTAGTCACCACCGCGACCAGGCCAATTGAGACTTGGGATGACTTTAGAGGAAGGTTTGGACTGAGATTCTTATCACTGAAGCAAGGGGACATGACTATTAGGGAATACATAGATAAGTTTAATCAACTGGCTCAAGACGATTTAGACTTGGTTAATACAGCTCAGAAGAAGGCCCTACACTTTGCTCTAGGATTAAACGAGCCATTACATGATTTGGCCCTGTCTCATATACCCTTGGGGGCGACTTTCGAGAGTTTAGTGAATTTGGCCCTACTTCAAGAAGAAGGTAGCAATGACAAGAAAGAGGTCAAGGCGAATGAGTCTCAAGGCGAGAGGGTAAATTCCGGGAAGCAAGACAAGAATAACAACAACCGCAAGGACAAGCCAAGAGGGAATATGAAATGCAACTTCTGTGGTACAGTTGGACATATAGCCAGGGAATGTAGGAAGAAGGAAAAAAGAAAGTGGGGCGAATGCTTCATTTGTAGTGAGTTTGGACATTTCAGAAAAGATTGCCCGAGGAAACAAGGGCAAGGTCAGACTCAGTGTGCAGGACTATCTGGAGGGCGAATCCATCCCCTCAACCCCGTCCTTCCAGCTCATGATAGAGGTAGTGTTCCTGTTGAAAATCTTGTTTACATTTTCTAATTTTCCCTGTTCGAACTTTGTTGACCCTAGCACATCGCATAGTTTTATTTCATCTGATATAGTGGAAAGTTTTGCACCTAAGTACTAGTGTAGTTGATGATCCCGTATGTGTTTCAAATCCAATTGGGGGTTCTGCCCGCCCGTCTGTGGTCTGAGTGGATTTGAAAATTTCTATCTTGAGTATAGAATTCTCGTGGGATGTTTATATTCTCGGTTTCGGGGGATATGGGTTGGTTTTGGGCATGGAATGGTCGTCCTATTTTGGAGCCATTCTGGGTTTTTGTATATAGGGTGTGGGGCTCATGACTCGCCTCGGTAATACCCTAGAAATTTCTAGCAACCCTAGGGGTCCCGTCATGTTATGTTATCTTGAATCCCTCAACTCGTCTATCGATAGTTTGCAATCTGTGAGGGTGGTCCGAGAATATCCTGATATCTGAGGATAGATTTCCGTATTATCTGGTTGGTAATACCAAGTCAGTTTCGTGGCCGGTTAGGCACATGAACTCACGAGATGAGAGTTAAGAAAGCAAGTCAAGGAGTTGCTTGAGAAGAACTTCCTGAGACGAAGCATTTTCGAGTAGGGTGCTCCAGAAGTATTCGCTACTGATGTGGACGGTTTGCTTCGCTTATGTGTTGATTTTCATGAGAAAAATAGATAACCGTTACCAAGGATCAATGATTTGTTGATCAGCTTGTAGGAGCATCTGTTTTCTTTTGATCTAGCTACCGGATTCCATCAGCTTAGGATGGCTGAGGATGGAATTGACAAGACTGCGTTTAGGACTCTAGATGGATTTTGGAATGGCTAGTCATGCCATTTGGTTTGACTAAGGCACCCGCATATTACGTGATTTTGATGGGTAGGGTGTCTAGGGAGTCCTTGAACAAGTTTGTCAGGGTAGTCGTAGACGATATTTGATCTCCTCAAAAGAACGAGGAAGAACATGCTATACATCTCAAAGAGGAGATGGATACACTTAGAGCCACCGGATTGAAGGTCAAGTTCTCCAAATGCCACTCTGGAGGAAAGAAGTTGGATTTCTTGGGCACATAGTTCTTAAGTAAGGCTTAGCGGTGGATTCCGCTAAAGTGGCTGCGGTTTGAGACCGGAAAGCTCTGAGAAGGGCAATTGAAGTAAGAAGCCTCCTCCGTTTGGCTAGTTAGTTAGCATTCCCCGAGCTTAGACTTACTCTTCTGGATCAAGAAGGGGGTTTCACAGGGAGAAGACCCGCAGTTAGTCAAGAACGTGGACCAGTCGATTGAGGTGAGATGTTAAGACACCCCGCTAGCTATATTATAGATGACAAGGGATGACTAAGGCGCGATGAGAGATTATGTGTTTCTCGAGTGGAGGACTTGGTAAAGAAGGTTCCTGAAGATGCGCATCACTCGAGGAGGTGGCCGAGTTGGTTTCAGGATACATGCTGTGCCACCAGGTTGAGGCCAAGTCATAGAAGCCCAGTGGGCCATTACCTCCATTGGAAGTTTCGCAAGGGAAGTGTGAAAACATCTCGATAGATTATGTGGATAGACTACCTAGATCAAAGAAAGGGAATACGGGTATGAGGGTCATAATAGGAAGACCACGAAGAGTGCTCATTTCAGTCCAGTGAAGAGCGAGAGGACTGCATCATGGTTAGCAACGGTTTACCCTCAAGAAGTTGGCCAGTTTTGGAATAGCCTACAGGAAGCCATGGGTAGGCAATTGAATCTAGGTATGGCCTATCACTCATAGGCGGATGGTTCATTTCGATTAAGCATGAGTTATAGAAAATCACGTTTATAAGGGCAATTGGCAACGTGGATTGGTATTTTCAAGAAAAGTTCTGCTGCATGGAATACTTTATAGTAAGTAGACGAGATCCAGGATTCACTAGTGAATTTTGGAGAGCTTGCGCGAATCATGAGGTTATAATTATGTTTAAGCCAAGTATACAGAAAGAAGAATAAGTGGGAAAGAAAGACGAGAGGCGATAATGAAATAAGTTCCAACTCGAATTTGGGAAATAAGAGTTAGGAAGCCAAGAAATCATGAAGTAAAAGACGGTCAAAGCACAGTGGAGTTAAGTTCAAGGAAACGTGACTAAGAAGAGTGAAGACTAGATACACGCATCATATCTCTTTTTAAGAGTACATCCTTGATCCTTGTTTTCCTGTGAAGCTTGCTTGCAAGTTATCTTTTGTATATATCCTCTCGGTCCCATTCTCGATCTTATTTCTGTTGTAAACTCCATAAGGGGGTTAAGACTCATCGGTTGATACTATATGTCAAAGTTTGAATGGATTTCTTGTAATCCTAAAAGGAGTTTGTCTAGTTTATCTAGTTTATCATGTCTATCTCGTCATGAGAACCTTTGGTAGAAACCCTTTGGTTGAAACATGTGTTTGAAACATGTTATGCTTGATGGTTGCAAGTGGTTGCAAGTGCTTGCAAGTGGTTACTCGTGGATGCATTATACACATTAGGCACTAGATCGGCTCGCACACACTTCATGTTGCATATGCATGAGTGTTTATGCTTATTCATGGTTGAAACTTGTTGTGCTACCACATGGATGTTGCATATGGATGAATGTTATGTGCACTCATATAGATACTATGAATTATGGTAGGAATTTGCATACATATGGATTCATTTCACTGACAGACATATGCATTAAGGAGGTTTACTGTACCAGTAACCGCCTGATTTACATACATATGCATTAAGGAGGTTTACTGTATCAGTAACCGCCTGATTTTTGCATTAGGTAAGTACATATACACACACTTTTGCATATGTTCATCCAGCATTTAGAATCTTGTAAGGACAATGATTGCTCGTGGATGATGCTTTGAGTAGATGGATGATTGGATGGTAGGATACGTTCTTCCTAACTTGAAGATTTCGGGGACGAAATCCTTTAAGGAGGGGAGAATGTAACAACCCGTATTTTCAATAACCTGTAATAACATAAATTGAGGCAGAATTAAATTATAAAATGGGAATCAAGGGAAACGGGCTATGCCATTGCGTTCGCCTCGGAAAAATACGCGAAATAGAGTCCGAGTTTTCAAAAATCGGAGTCCGTATGACCCAGTTAAGGCCCATTGAAGTTTGCAGAAAATTACTAAGTAAAAATCAGATTCAAATTTGAAGAATTGGGCCAGCTGGGCCAAGGCGGGAAAATTCCCGCCAGGGGCCCCATGTCGACAGGCCTGTCGACAGGGTCCCCAGGGAGTCGACTGCCCTGTCGACAGCCCTGTCGACAGGGGGTGCCCGGCTGATTAGCCTGGTGCACCATTTCTGATTTGGGTTGGGTCTTGGGGCTTGTTTCTAGAGAGTTCCGGGATCTGATGGCCCTAATTCAATCTAGGGTTAATCCTATGGTCCAAATCACTAACCTAATCTATAAATAAGACCCTAACCTACCCTAAATCACTCATTATTCATCCTAGTAACTAAACTATGCCAAAATCAAAACTCTCATGGCCTCCACCCTCTTCATACAATTCCTAATCAAATCCCTAAGAGATTTCCATGCATACAAGGGTATTTAGGCTTGTATGATTCTCCTTAGCTTGCATTAAAGGCTTGTTTTTCAATTGGCATCATAAAGGAGGAGTCTTGATCAAGTTTGCTTGCATTTGGGGGCTTTAATTAGTTGCATAAGGGGTTTCTTGCATTTGTTGTACTCATTTGAGTCCGCATAAGCATTGTAAGCCCTCTTACCCTCATTTTAGAAACTATAAAGTTAATGGGTGATGAAAGTTGGGGTTTATGTATGTTATTGAGTTGTGCATGTTATGCAAGGGTACTAAGCCATGATTTGCAAATCTATTAAGTTATGCATGTATACTAAGCCATGATTTGCAAGATTTATAAGTTATGCATGTTTATGCAAGTTTGTTAAGCCATGGTTTGTATGTTTATTAAGTTATGCATGTTTATGCAAGTTTGCTAAGCCATGATTTGTGTGTTTATTGAGTTATGCATGTTTATGCAAGTTTGCTAAGCCATGATTTGTGTGTTTATTGAGTTATGCATGTTTATGCAAGTTTGCTAAGCCATGATTTGTACGCTTATTGAGTTATGCATATTTATGCAAGTTTAAAATGACAAGTTGGGCATGTTTTGACAAGTTGTGCATGTTTTGGCAAGTTATGCATATTTATGCAAGTTTAAAATGACAAGTTGTGCATGTTTTGACAAGTTGTGCATGTTTTGGCAAGTTGTGCATGTTTATGCAAGTTTAAAATGACAAGTTGTGCATGTTTTGACAAGTTGTGCATGTTTTGACAAGTTGTGCATGTTTATGCAAGTTTAAAATGACAAGTTGTGCATGTTTGACAAGTTATGCATGATTATGGTAATATGCAAGTTCATTATGCTAAGTTATGCAAGTTTAACATGTTATGCATGTTTTATGGTAATATGCAAGTTCACTACGCTAAGTTGTGCAAGTCTAACATGTTATGCATGACCGTTGTGCAAGTTTATGTTGTGCCAAGTTCCCTCTTCCTATCCTTTATGCGTTACTACGAATATGTAAGCGATAGAATGACGATGGGGGTTTTGGGGTAAACTTAAAATACATAAAAATATAAGATTGGGAATTTACCTATTAAGTTAGGTCTACCCCTTGGGAATTTACCTATTAAGTTAGGTCTACCCAAGTAATTGTTTGACTTGTGATTATGTTTTGAAATAAAGTGGACATGACACTTAGAAAACATAAGTGTGGCCAACTCGAGGTTGGGTTGAGTTTGTAGCGTAATTCTACCCGGAACCGACCGGCTTAACTAGTGGCTACAAACAATAGGACCCAATGTGAGAAGTTGGTCATGGGGTGCCAAGACCCGAGGTTAGACCAAGTTGTGGTGTAAAGCTACCCGGACCCGCCCGACCTAACTAGTAACCACAACAAGGTCTAATGTGAGAGGTTGAGGTGCATTAAATTAATTAATGCCTCATGATTAGGGTTAAGTCAGGGTCCACTAATACTTAACCAATTTGGGGATTCGAGGGATTAGAATGTGGTTAAGTCGTGAACCATTGGTTACACTTAACTAGTTTAATCCATTTGGGAGCTCAAGGGATTAGAATGGGGTTAAGCCACACTTAACCAGTTTAATCCAGGATTAGTGAAGGGTTAAATCACACTTAACCCTCTTGGGAAACCCTAGCAACGTGGTCTGTTCTAACAGTAATCCCAGTTTGGTATCATTCACAACCCTAGAAGCTAGGCTAGGGCGGGGCACGATTACTGGCAGATGTAAGCGACCAAAGGGCGATGGCCGAGTGGTACAGCGGTGCGGGTTCGGCGGGCTACGGACGTGCACGTAGTCCGATATTGGACAAACTCGAGGCACGGGTACCAGTAGATTAGAGCTGTGCATTATTGCTTAAGTGTCTGGGGTTGACATCTGAGGGCTTGATACACCCAAAAGGGGGACCCAGCACAGTCTAACTACAACCATACGTGGGCCATATGGACACCAACACTTGACGTGTTAGGTTTATAGGGAGCCGATCGACTAGACCGTGGGCTGGACCTTTTATTTAGGTCACTTCATGTTATTGGGCCAAAGTTTGGGCTAAGGGATCAATACCAGTTATGTTGGTTTACTAGTACACCGTGGTGCAAAAACTTAACCTTGTTTTATGCGATGACACCTCTATCTGTCTTGTAGTTACTTTATCATGCCAGTATGTCGTTATCTATGGTCATCTCAGTTTCCATCATGATGTTAACTTTATTAGTTTATAGACTGATCGTAGCAGGGCTTACTCAGTCTTTTTGACTGACCCGTTTTGTTTCGCCTCTTTCCTTCCGTTCCCCCCCCCCCCCAGGTTCTCAGGGAGGGAATACAGGAGCCTAGCTTGGATCTTAGCTGCTTTCTTGGATAGCTCATGTATGCTTTGGACTTGAGCCGCTATGGTTTATCGCTCTTATTTGGGGATAGTACTTATGTATTTTCAGTTTATCAGATGATGTATTTATCTAGACTTGTAATTTTGGGAAATTGACATTTTGATGTACCAGACTTGTGTTTTGAAATGGTTTATAAATCTTCCGCTGTTTTATTTACGCACTCTGTTTATTTACATATATATATATGTCATGTCCTGCCTTGCTATATCATTTTGCATGTTTACCAATAATGCCCCTCCAAAGCTAGTGCATTCCTTTGCGAGTGACCCTGGCGGAGGTGGGGTGTTACACTTACTATATTAATAATACTGCCTAACCAGTATCCAAAACTATCATGCCTCTGTGACAAAATTAACCTACGAGTATGTTATGAGGAGAGAGTCAGAACACAAGTTCTGGTGACTGGATTTAAACTATACGCTTTGTATAATCCTACATATACCGTTCAATCATATTTTCTTATTTAGGTTACTTGGATTAACGACACTCAAGGTCACACACACGTCGTACCCATTTACTTCCCAGTGGATTAACCTAATACAATATATATGTAGCTACCCCCAATATTAAGGTACACCTATGGTACTCCACTCGCACGGTCTCCACCGTAATACCACCGAAATATACGTAGTCCCTCATCATACGCCGGGGTGACATATGGATCTCTATATAACAATGTTACGTTCCGCATATATCTGTCAATTCTATGTTACGTAAGCATACGGACTGCCACCTTCGATTGAATCAGATTCCATATCAGAGTAATGCCTTCAAGTCTACGATGCACCACCTAGAGCATACAAGCATGTATCTAGATTTTCCCACATATGTGTCGTCAGTTGTAGCTCAATGCCTTAACCGCACGTCCTTTAATGTGCACCGAGTTCCATGGTAGGGCGATACAAGAAACAAGGAACTCGGTCGGGAGCTTTTCCATATCTGTACAGGCCCGCCTTTAAGAACCTCAAAATACAGATATTCCTAGGGTCTATTTTCATGGTGGTTATGGCCCCACCTCGGCCCCTCCCTCAACTAGTAAAGACTACAAGAGCTAAGCGACATGCCCCAAAAAAAAACAATCTAAACATCCAGTTGGCGTCTCCCTTCAACCATTGTACCTCGACAGTGAAAGGTGAATGGTCTATTAGGTTTAGCTCTAGTCATTTCGCATCCCACTGACTACCGTTGACGGGTATCCGACGTTCTACTATCCTTGCTGGTCGTGACCCTCTGCCTCCCCGTTGAGGCGGCCGCCAAATCACCATAGTGTCACCTCATCACAGCATTATGACTGTAAAGCTACTTTTGCAGTCAAGGCCCATCCACCTGGAAGTTACGCACATAATCAACCTCTGAGAGCACAACCTAAACATCTGCCACCACATAGAGGACTACCAGGAGCACCTTACATACCTTAGGAAGCCGCGTGCTTCCCCTTGCAGTCCTTCAGAGCCGGCAGAATAATTAGATGAACGTGTACTCCCCTCATGCCTTATGACACCACGATGATCTACTCCGTTGGGTTATTCACCCTCAAACGTGCGGACTGGTCCAAGCGCCTCACTTTAATATGTTATTAGACCCTATGTCTAAACATTCTTTTATGCGCTTGCTTTACCTCATCGGGTTTCCATTTAACTTGATTATCATCTTAACTTTTTATTCAGGTTACCAAGTTCTTTTTAGCCCCTTATATCTCTAAGGAATGGGCCACTCTCGCTTATTAATTTCAATCATATAACTTAACCTATTTAATTATATTAATAAGCCCACAACATGTTATTCTCTAGATTGTGATCCAAGGTCTGTAATCCACAATCCCTTTATATTCTTGTTTGATTCAAGTTTACAATAACATGTTCTACTTAATACGTAATTAGGTATATCTCAATTTACATGTTTTCTGTCTAACATGTCACTTATCATTTATGATTAAATATAACTTATTTCATTTCATAAGTTTGCCTCACTCTTCCTTATTTAATCATAATTCCATCTTACATTGTCACTACAACTTATCGTTGTTTACTTATTAACTTAGTTCTCTTAACTAAGGTTCACTGATAAGTCTCCTTTCCATTTATTATAACCTATGTTATAATTTCCTCTTGTCCCTAGAACAAGCCTAAACATGTTATTCTTACCAACAGATTTCAGACTTCCAAGTTTACAGATTATTTAATTTATAATTAAGTACAACTTCTTACATTTCATAATTTTCCCCCTTTTCTCTACTTATTACAAACAATTGGTTTCAGGCTTCCCCGTTTACTGATTACTTAATTTACAATTAAGTGCCATTTATCTCATTTCACTAGTTATCTCATTTCCTTACTGGTTTATTATAACCTAAGTTATAATCTTCAATTGTCCCTAGGACAAGTCTACCTATTATATAACATTCTCATTAATATAATTTATTTATAATAGGTTATTATCATTCCTCGTTCATTCCTATTTCCTTTTATGGTTGTAATTATCTTTCATTCAGTTCCATTCACTTCCATTAATTTCAATTAGTGTTATTTATCAATCCTGCAATATACATATATTTATGTATATGTTTATGCACTAGACCTCTCACATTAAGCCTACACTTGTGGATGCTGGATTTGTTGGGCGGTTCTGGGCAGACTTCGGCCATAAGTTGACTTAACCTCGTGTCTTAGCACCGTTACATGTTTTATTTATGCACTTAGACCTTTCACATTAGATTTACCATTTGTGGATGCTGGATATGCCGGGCAGTTCCGGGCACACTTCTACCACAAGTGTAATCTAACTTCGTGTCTGAGCGCGGTTACAGTTTCTTATTTACTATAAATCTTCTATATAATCTAGGCATGTCTATTCTTTCAAATTTCCACTGTAATATATATTTTACATGTCATCATATTATGCCTATTTTATGTCATATGTTCTTTCTAACATATAATCAAATCTATCTAACATGTAATTTTCTCAATTTCTACCGATAATGGTCCAGGTGCATAAATATCACAAGTTAACATGGAATTGAAACAACAGTAACCGCTACGCATATTTTGACAAGTTTATCTTTCAACATATAAATTTTCCCACATATTAATATCTTAGAATATTAATATTTCAACATGTCATATTCGTCACTTTAATCCTTTTAACATATGTTTAAATATTCAACATATTATATTTAAACATGTCATAATAACATTTCAATACTTTCAATTATTCTAGCAAATTCACATTATACAGCAACAGGAAATGTTAAACGATAATATATCATTATCAAAAATGATATAACTTAAATTCACTCACCTTGGTATGCCGATCTAGAAAAGAATCTCTTTGGATTGGTTGTAGATGGAGAGTCATGAGTTTGTACTGTTGTTGCAATTGAAAATGCCTTATTTTATAAATTTGTTGTTGTTGACGATAAATTTTCTTTTTCTTTTCTTTAATCTTCATTTAGACAGCGCCCCAATATCATAATTAATAATTTTATTCAGAAATTATATGGAGGAAGAAAAATAGAGTGAAGAAACAGCAAATGAGAATGGGGAGCTATATGGTCCTTTATATAAGAAGCTTAAATCGATGCTAATCGTCTATTTTCCCTAATGAAATCTATTCTCTCCATGTCATATAGCCAATAGGAAGTTGCCACGTCAACAATAATTTTGAATTGGACCAATAGAATAAAACCAACAAGTCATGCATTGTCACTTCCTATTAATTAAATATGCCAATTAGGCACAAAAGTTTGAATTTTGAATGTTTGAATTGTTTTGGCGCAGAAATTTGATTTTCGAAAGTTTGAATTTTCTGGAATTTATTTAACTGTTATATTCACATGAAATTTTCTTATATGTATACAATTCTTCTAACGATGATTTTACACGTATACATATATGCATAATTTCGTTTCATTTTCAAAATTCAAACGGTGTTGCACTGTTATTTGATTCTTGCCATGTTTCATTGACTTTAGCGTTATCTTGAATTTATTCTTTTATATACATATATTTCTACACATACATATATATATATATATTCTGGTACATATATACATATATTTTCTTTATTTCCTTATATGTACGTTCTTGTCGTTTCAAATTTTGAATTTGTATGCATACGTATATTTGTGTGTTCAGTTGACCCTCTCTAAAACAAAAATAAAAATTATGTCGTCTCCGAGGTTCGAACCCCCATCCTCTATGTTAGATATCCAATGCCTTAACCAACCGAGCTATGTTGCCTTTTGTTAATAAGTTTAGAAACAATGGTAGTCATTATTCTCCTTCTTTTACCTTATTTTCATGTTTTGCTACCACACTTTATTTAAAGGTCTCGCTTTCATCTTAAATCAATTTTATGCAAGCCGTACGTCCAAAGTGACCAGAAAATCGCCACGAACGCAATGACGCTAATCCCATGGCCAAATTCTGGAAGCTCTTAAAAAAAATCTTTTTAAAATATGCATAATCAGGGCATGCAACATATTTATACTGCATGAAACATATCCTTTCTTTCTTTTCCTATGCATACATTACATTTTTAATTGCACTAATATTTTCTTCTTTTAAATATATACGTCAATGCATATATATACACATATACATTGTTTAATTATTTAATTGTTACAAAATGGGCGGTGTTACAGATCACTACGTATAGTTTTGATTTCTGAAGAAAATAAAATTTGAATTCTCTTTGCAAAAGTTTTAAGTAATTCAAAAGCATCACTTTTATGTTTAAAAAATAAAGTCTAGGTATATTTACAGTAATCATCGACAACTACGAAAACGTATTTACTATGATTTATTGACTGAATTTGAGATGAACCAAATAAATCCTTATGGAGTAATTCAAAAGGTTTTGTTGTAGAAATTTCATCTTTTGGTCTAAACGAACATCTTCTTAATTTACCTAATTGACAGGCATCGCAAATACTATCTAATTGCAAATTAATTTTTGGGTGAGTCTTCTTACTAAATCTAGTTTGGAAATCTTAGAAAGGAGTTTAAAATTTAGATGCCCGAATATTTTATGCCAAATATAAGGGTCACTTGTATTAACCAAAAGTGATAAGTTGTAATTTTCATACTTAAAATGTAAATATTTTTCTTTCTAATTCCTTCAAAGATTGTATTTGAATTATTATCTTTGATGTAACGTTTATCTTTTTTGAATTTAATTTTATAACCTTTATCACATGATTGGCTTCTACTAAGTAAGTTGTGTTTCGAACTCCTAACTAATAACAAATTAGAAATAGTAGGAGCTTTAGAATTACCGATGTTGATCACATATCCTATTGAGTTATCACCAAAATTAACTATTCCTCCATCTTCATAAACTATATCATTTATTATATCTGGATTTCCAGTCATATGCCTCAGACTGCCAGTATCAAGTTTCCATTTATCTTTCTTGATTTACACCATTTGTCCATTAAGTGTTGAATCGGTAAAAGCCATATAGCACATATGTTCCTGACAGCACACCGATTCAGTAGATAACTAAAATTTTCAAAATAATAAAATGCAGACTCATGAAATAATGTTGAACTGAGTATTTTAAAACTAGTGTTAAAATATTTTCTGAAAATTGCCATTTAAAATTTTCGAAAACCAGATTATGAAAACTTTGAAAACTAATGCTCTGATGCCAATTGTTAGGAAATGTGGATTAAGGATCTTCAGGTGAACTAAACATTAGGGAGGGATGTGTGAATAGTGTTTGATGGAATCTTATAGTTTTTATGAAATCTTTTTTTAACTAATCAGGAATAAATGCAAATCAAAAATATAAACAATCACAGAATCAAATACAGAAGCAGAATCTAAAGTAAAAGCATTAAATGGAAAGAACACACCAAGATTTTGATACTGGTTCGGAGTTACCTACATCCATTCCCGAACAACTCCAGGTTGATGCAAATTTCTTTTCAACAATAATCTTCAAATACAATCCTTGATTTTACAGGCCACGAGGTACACCCCACATGTTTTGGAGTACAACGAGACTCAATTGATTTCTGGGATATAATCACACCCAGTTGATTTATATGAGCTGCAACCATACCTTTTTAATCTCGTTTTTTTAGAAGAAGACACGATAGAACTTGTACTTGCGATGTTTGATTATAGAAACCCCTATAACTCTGAGTAGCACTTGAAATCTTGAGAGAGTTTGATAGAGAGCCAATCTACAATAGAATTGATGTGATTCTCTTTGAAATTCAACAAAGTTTGATTATGCAATTTAGAAAATTAAGAGTAGAAAATGGAGAGGAGAAAGGAAAGAAGAAAAATAATGAAAGTAGTTACAAAAATTTGAATTTAAAGTCCTATTTATAGTTTTCCAATATTCATAACCTTTTTGGGAATGTTTTAAACCAATAGAAACAACTTTTGAAATTCAAAATTTGAAAATAATGGTAACCATGTCTCTTAGAGAAAAGATGAAATTTGAATTTTTTTTAAAATAACGCAAATGATGTTGAAATAAATCAAGGTAGTTCCGGAATTTAAACATACTATTGTTCTATATAATAATATAGCATAATAGAGTTAAAATATAAATTAAAAATATTTAATTATAATTTACAAAAGAGATATAAAAATTAGTTTAAAATTACAAGTATAAATATTAAAACTTTAAAACTAAATATTCAAAGCTATAATTAAATAAGAAATATTACTACCAAATTCAACACCATAACATGTTGACAGTGAAGGGTTATCGGGTCGTAACCAGCATAGGAAAGCGATCCAAAAGCATGAGCCCGACAGCAGATTAAAACCAAAAGCATGAAGAAGACAACCGGGTCTACAGGCTATCGGCACCAACATAGAAAAGGAAATCTTGGTGCAGATACGAAAGGAGATATTGGTAAGCAATGGTGACACCAAAAGCAACTAATATGAACTTAACCCCAAAGGCAAGTTACCAGAAGAAGATGGGAAAGAAGAACGAAAGTTCATAACCCGAAACCAATGGCGAGGCAGGAAGCTCCAAGTCGAATAAGAGGAGACGCAAGGTCTATTAGCACTAATTAGCTTAGTGCCAATATAAAAGAAGTTGAACATATCAAAAACAAAAGAAGCCGAGACATAAGAAAGATACCCCAAAGACCTGCTATCGAAATTAAAGCTTGTTGGCTACTATAGCTTATTTACAAAAACCGAAAGCCATTTCCAAAACTATCCATACCAACTGGCTAGGTATCAATATGAAAGGTAGAAGCAGCACCAAAGAGAAGCTCCTAATGTAACAACCTGTGTTTTTATAACGTGTAATAACCATAAATCAAGGAAGAATTAATTTTTAAAATAAGAATCAAGGGAAACGGGTTGCGCCATTGTGTTCATCTCGAAATTTTGCTTGGAAACGAGTCCGAGTTTTCGAAAATTGGAGTCCGTATGACAAAGTTATGACCATTCGAAGTTTTCAAGTTCAAAACAGACTCAATTCGTATTCAAAAATTCGAATTTCAAACCTCCAAATGGACTGGGCGGGAAATTTCCCACCCAGGACCAGGTCGACCTGAGGGTCGACTATGTAGTCGACCTACCCAGGACCAGGTCGACCATAGTGTCAACCTAGGGGTCGACCTGGTGCCCGAGCCCATTTCTGAAGTTGGGTTCACTTCGATGTATTTGGCCTCATTTCTGTCCACATTCGTTGACCAGACCCTATAAATACAGCCCCTAACACCAGTCTCTCTACACAAAATTTCTTTTGACTTTATGCTGCTCTAATTCTGGTTGAAAAGTTTGAGAGAGGGACTGCTTCTTCTACGTTGAAACTGCGTTAAGGGAATTGCTGATTTGGGGATTTCTATTAGGACTTGACTAAGCATATTCAACATCGACTCTCTTTTTCTAATTCTCGAACCACGATCTGTAAGCCCCAGTTATTTTCAGATTTTAACTGTAAATATAGTATGAATATGATGTAAATTGAAATTGGACCTATGTATGATGACTGTTTACATTCATTCTCGTTCATCTTGGATCTTGACTCTTGGATATTACTATGACATTGATTTGGGGCGTATTTATGCTGTAAACCAAAAAGAGAAACCCCTCTTATTATCATGTTGAGTCTGCTATTAGTCACATGTTTATGACTATCACCTTATAACAGTCGTTACCATGACTATACTGTCACTTTATGTCAATCATTACCATGACTATACTATCACTTTATGTCAATCGTTACCATACTATCACCTTATGCCAATTGTTACCATGACTATACTATCACCTTATGACAACTGTTATCTTGACTAGTACCTTGTTTTGCTAGATTTGGAATCTTTATGTTTGAGGTCAATATTTCATATGTCATTAATGTCTTAATCTTTTATTACAAGTCATATCATGCTATGCTAATAATCACTTTTGCCACCTTATACCCGTTCCTTTTTATGTTATTCCCTATTAGATTTAATTGTATCGATTCGAATTTACGTGCGATGGGAATACGATTTGGGTAGACTAAGCAAAACATAAATTAGCTTTAAACTTGAACATGAACGTTGTTATGACTTGAACCTGAATATGGACATGAACATGACACGATTTGACATGAAACATGACCTGAAAACTGGACATGAGTCTAGACATGAAAACTTGAACGTGGGCATGACAATTAGATAACTTGAAAATGGCTAACTCGAGGTTGGGTCGAGTTTGCAGTGTAAATCTGCCCGGAACCGCCCGGCAAATCCAGTGGTTGCAAACAATAGGATCCAATGTGGGTAGTTGGTCATATTGCACGTAAAAACCCGAGGTTAGACTATGATGTGGCGTAAATCTTCCTGGAACCGCCCGGCAAATCCAGTAACCACAACGGTCAGTCTAATGTGAGAGGTTGGCGTGCACTAATGAATTAATGCCACATGATAGGGTTAAGTCATGAACCACTTGAATATACTTAACCATCTTGACACGATGAATTGATAAGGTTAAGCCATGAACTGCTTGAACACACTTAACCAACTTGATACCCGATCTGGATAGGGTTAGGTCACGAATTTGAATGACAACACTTAACCCATTAGAAACCCTAGTTACGCGGTCCTTTTCAGCAGTAACCCACTTAGATGTATCACGATACCCTGGGACTAGGAAGGGTGGGGCACGATTACTAGGCTGATTGTAAGCAACCAGAACGACGGTTGAGTAGGTGCGCCATTGTAGGTTCAGACGGGCTATGGTCGTGCACGTAGCCCGGAGTTGAAAAAACAGGCATTGGGCACCCATAGATTTACACTGTGCGTGCTTGATTCGTGTCGGTGGTTGGCACCATAGGACTTGATACACCATATGGTGGACCTAGCACAGGTAACTACATTTCAGGATAGGGCCGTATGACACAGAAACATGATGAGCTAGGACTTGTAGGGAGCCGATCGATTAATAGATCGTACCGTAGGACCCCGCAATGGGTCACTTCATGACACTGGGTTAAGGGATCATCTCATGATTAATACTTGACATGGGTTAGAACACTAGTACAGTTAGTGCAACGAATCTTGAATATGCGATGCCAAACTTGACTTATCTTGTTATCTTAATTATCCTACTAGTCCTGTTATCATCCCTATGTTTGATTCCAGTTTTCACATATCATGTTACCTTTACTAGTTTTCATACTGAAAGTCACTAGGGCTTACCAGTCTTTATGACTGACCCTTTTTCTTTCGCCCCTTTTTCTTCCGTCCCCCCCTTCCCCAGGTTCTCAGGGAGGAAACACTAGCTCTTAGCTTGGACTTAGCTTGCTTTCTGACAGCTCATGTACGGTTTGATCTTGGGCTATGCTATGGCTGCTTCTGCTATTTATGGGGAATAATTTACTTTTTGTTTTAAGTTTATGCTTCTCTATTATGAACTTGATGTAATGGAATAATTTGTATCTTGGATATATGAGCTTTTGACTCTTTTCTGGAAAATAATAAAAAGTTGGTTTTTAATTTCTACCGCTGCTTTATTTATGTTCTGCCTTGTGATATCTCTATGCATGTTTACCTAGATAATACTCCACCAAAACTAGTGCATTCCCTTTGTGAGTGACCCTAACGGAGGTGGGGTGTTACATTTGGTATCAGAGAAGAAGGTTACCAGGCTAGGCAAAAAGTTTTAAAAACCTTCTGAAACTATTTTCAAAACCGTTTATAAAGAAGCATTTTTCAAGAAAAGTTTTATGTTTAAAAAGGTTATTCCCCAAAAAGCCATTAGCACTTTCCTTTGTTTCATCGTTTGAATCTTTTCTTTTCGTTTTTCAGCATGGCCGATCTTAACCTTCCTGAGGGAATACCCATGCCTGGATGGTTCCGAAGGTACTTAGAAGCCAAGGCCAATGACGTGGGCACGGCAGACATCCCTCCTCCTCCTCCCCCAGTGGTTGCGGTTCCTCCTCCTCCTGGTACCGCCTTTGCCAAAATATGCAAAGACTTTAAAGCAATGGGCGGCAAGAACTTCGTTGGAACTGAAACCTTTGTAGAGGCACGAAACTGGCTAAAGGAGACAGAAGACTTGTTCATTATCTTTGATATGGAGGACCATAGGAAAGTTCAGCTGGCAGCATGGTTGTTGAAAGAGGAAGCTGCATTTTGGTGGGAAGTCACGAACGCTACCAGGCCAGTTGAGACTTGGGCAAACTTTAGAGAAAGGTTTGGGCTTAAATTCTTATCGTCAGCAGAGGAGAACCTTCAGATGGAGAGGTTCCTAGCACTCAAGCAAGGGGACATGTCTGTTAGGGAGTACGTGAATAAGTTTAATCAGCTTTCTCGGTTCGGTTTGGATTTGGTCAACACAGCCCAGAAGGATGTACGCTTTGCTCGAGGATTGAACGAGCCACTACACAGCTTGGCCCTAACTCATATACCCATGGGGGTGACCTTTGAAAGCTTGGTGGATATGGCTCTACTTCAAGAGGAAGACAAGAATAGCAAGAAGGAGGTTAAGCCTAATGAGACTCAGAATAAGAAAGCTGACTTCAAGAAGTGGAACACCAAGAATAATAAGAATAACAAGAGCAATAACAAGTCACGTGAGACGAGGAAGTGCAACTTCTGTGGTATTACTGGACATCTAGCTAAAAACTATAGAAAGAAGAAGAGGAAGTTGGGTGAATGCTTTCACTGTGGAGATACTGGACACATCAGCAAGGATTGCCCTAAGAAGCAAGGGCATGGGCAAGGGCAGACCCAGCGAGCAGGACCTTCTGGAGGGCAGTTGCATGCTCTTAACACCACTCCAGCTCTTGAACGAGGTAGTGATATTTCCGTAGAAAGCCTTGTTTACATTTCTGACTTTCCTGTTCGAACCTTATTTGACTCTAGCGCATCACATACTTTTATTTCTTCTAATATTGTTGAAAATCTGCACCTAAGTACTAGTCTGGTTAAGGATCCCGTTATAGTTTCAAATCCAATTGGGGGCTCCGCCCATTTATCTATGATGTGTGTGGATTTGAGGATCTCTATCTTAAGCGTAGAATTCACGTGTAATGCTTATGTTCTCGGATTTATGGGATACGGTTTGATCCTAGGCATGGATTGGCTATCCGATTATGGAGCTATTCTTGATTGTGAATGAAGGGCAGTGAGGCTCATGACTCGCCTTGGTAATACCCTTGAAATTTCTTGTAACCCTAAGGGTCCGATCATGTTGTGTTATCTTGAATCCCTTGACTCGTCCGACGATAATTTGCAATCTGTAAGAGTGGTCCGAGAATATCCAGATGTCTTTGATGAAGTGAGGGGATTACCTCCTAAACGCGAGATTGAGTTCCGAACTTATCTTATTGATAATGCCAAGCCAGTTTCATTGCCCGTTAGGCACAAGGCCCCGCGAAAAAGAAGAGAGCTCAGTATACAAATCAACGAGTTGCTTGAGAAAAATTTCAAAAGACGAAGCATTTCTGAATGGGGTGCTTCGGTGGTATTCGCTACTAAGGCGGATGGATCGCTTCGTCTGTGCGTAGATTATCGTGAATTAAACAAGCTGACAAAGAAGAATAGGCACCCGCTACCAAGAATCGACGATTTGTTTGACCAGCTTGTGGGGACATCTATTTTCTCTCAACTCGATCTAGCCACAGGATTCCATCAGCTTAGAGTGGCTGAGGATAGCATTGACAAAACTGCGTTTAGGACTCCAGATGGGTTCTTCGAATGGCTCGTCATGCCGTTCGGGTTAACGAATGCACCCGCGTACTTTGTAGACTTGATGAGAAGGGTGTTTCGGGAGTTCCTTAACAAGTTTGTGGTAGTTTTTGTGGATGATATTTTGGTCTTCTCAAAAGATGAGGAAGATCATGCTAGACATCTCAAGGAAGTCATGGAAACGCTTAGAGCACACCAGTTAAAAGTGAAGTTCTCCAAATGCCATTTTTGGAGGAAGGAAGTTCGGTTCCTTGGGCATGTAGTTTCTAAGCAAGGCATAGTCGTGGACTCCGCAAAGGTAGTTGCGGTACAGGACTGGAAAATTCCTAAGAATGCAACGGAGGTGAGGAGCTTTCTCGGTTTGGCGGGCTACTACAGGAAGTTCATTAAGGACTTTACTAAGATTTCAGCCCCTCTTACTAAGTTAACAAAGAAGAACCTACCTTTTGCATGGGACATAGAATGTGACGCTGCTTTTCAGAGACTTAAGAGAGCCCTCACCACAGCTCCAGTCTTAGCATTACCCGATGGAGGTAATATGTTTACCGTGTACACGGATGCGTGCGGCACGGGATTAGGCGTCGTTCTAACGCAAGAAGGAAGAGTAATGTGCTATGGGGGCAGACAACTTAAAGTTCATGAGAAAAACTATCCCATGCATGACTTGGAGTTGGCCGCGATTGTTTTTGCACTTAAAGCTTGGCGCCATTATCTTCTAGGGGAGAGATTCGAGCTGTATACCGACCACAAATCGCTTAAGTACCTCTTCTCACAGAAAGACTTGAATCTAAGCAACAGCGGTGGATGGAGTTCTTGGCATCATATGACTTCGATATAGCTTATACCCCTGGCACGGGTAATGTGGTGGCGGACGCGCTAAGTAGAAAAAGGTTGACTTTGAGCCCCTTATTTGTTGAAATGAAAAGCCTTGAGTTTATAGCAACATTTGATTTTACACCTGCTGTTGAGTCATTGACTGCTACGTTAGCATCTCTTTATCTAAGACCTACACTTGTAGATCAAGTAAGGACTTCACAGAAGGAAGACCCACAGATAGTCGAAATCATGGACAAGCTGATTAGGGGTGAGACGTCAAGTCACCTCAGTAGGTATGCCATAGATGACAAGGGATGGCTAAGGAGCGATGGAAGACTATGTGTCCCACAAGTAGGAGACTTAGTAAGGAGAGTTCTCGAAGAGGCGCATCACTCGAAGATGACTATACATCCCGGAGGAGATAGGATGTGCAGGGATATGAAACACATTTTCTTTTGGGCTGGAATGAAAAAGGACGTGGCAAAGTTCGTTCCAAAGTGCATGGTGTGCCAACAAGTAAAGGCTGAGTCGAAGAAGCCTGGTGGGCTATTACATCCTTTGTAGGTTCCGCAATGGAAATGGGAGAGTATCTCGATGGATTTCGTGGATGGACTGCCTAGGTCAAGGAAGGGAAATACTAGCATATGGGTCATAGTTGATAGACTCACGAAAAGTGCTCACTTCATTCCGGTGAAAAGCAAGAGGACCGCATCAGGGCTAGCGTCTATTTACCTTCGAGAGATAGTACGATTGCATGGAGTTCCTTCTAGTATAGTTAGTGATCGTGACCCTATTTTCACTAGTCAATTTTGGAGCAGTCTACAAGAAGCAATGGGAACACGACTGAACTTGAGCACGGCCTATCACCCACAGACAAATGGACAAACCGAAAGGGTAAATAGAGTACTAGAAGATCTCTTGAGGTTATGTATTCTTGACTTTGGTGGTACTTGGGAAGACCATCTTCCTCTCGTAGAGTTTGCATATAACAATAGTTACCAAGCTAGCATAGGAATGGCACCGTTCGAAGCCCTGTATGGAAGACCGTGCAAGTCGCCAACTTGTTGGTGGGAGACGACAAATAGGCTTATACTTGGCCCTGATATGGTAAGAGACACTTCTGAGAAGATTGAGTTGATACGAAGACGGATGAAAACGGCCCAAGATAGACAAAAATCTTATGCGGACCAGAGAAGGACAGACCTAGAGTTCGAAGTCGGAGATATGGTTTTTATAAAGGTTTCTCCATTACGCAATGTAGTTCGTTTTGGAGCAGTTGGAAAGCTAGCACCAAGGTTCATAGGACTGTTCCCTATCATTGAGAGGATTGGACGGATGGCCTACAAGGTAGACTTACCCGAGAAGTTATCTGGGGTACACAATGTCTTTCACGTCTCGCATCTCCGGAAGTGCTTGCATGAGTCAGCCGAAGTGGTTGAGCCAAGCATCCTTGAGGACGTAGAGGTGGAAAAAGAAGCAACATTGAGGCGAGTCCCGATTCGTATCTTAGAAATGGAGATTAAGAAGCTAAGGAATCGAGAAGTCAAGCTAGTTAAAGTACAGTGGAGTGAAGCCCAAGAAGACGCAACTTGGGAAACCGAAGAGAATATACGCGCGCTTTACCCATTTCTTTTTGAGGGTACATTCTCGATCTCTTTTTCAATAAACTTGAAAACCTTTTCGTATCATGCTTCTAATATCTATGTTTGTCTTGTTATCTTCTCGATCTTATCTTGAGAACCTTAGGTAGAACCATATGGATGTAAACATGTGATTAAAACATGTTATAGTTGATGTTTGCAAATGGTTGCAAGTGGTTGCCAGTGGATGCATGGCACACATTAGGCACTAGATCGGCTCAGTCACATTTTCATGTTGCATATGCATGAGTGCTTATACTTGTACATGGATGGAACTTGTTGTGCTATCACTTGGATGTTTCATAAGGATGAATGACTGTGCACTCATGTAGAGATTATGAACTATGCTAGGAATTTGCATACATGTTGGATTCATGACACTAACATATTTTGCATTAAGGAGGTTTACTGAATCAGTAACCGCCTAATCTTTTGCGTTAGATAAGTACATATACAAACACTTATTGCATATGTTCATACAGCACTAGGAATCTTTTAAGGACAATGGTTGCCTGTGGATGATGCTTTGAGTAGATGGATAATGGATGGTAGGACACATCCTCCCTAACTTAGAGATTTCAGAGATGAAATCCTTTAAGGGAGGAGAATGTAAAAACCCGTGTTTTTATAACGTGTAATAACCATAAATCAAGTCAGAATTTATTTTTAAAATAAGAATCAAGGGAAACCGGTTGCGCCATTGTGTTCGTCTCGAAATTCAGCTTGGAAACAATTCTGTGTTTTCGAAAATCGGAGTCCGTATGACCAAGTTATGACCATTCGAAGTTTTCAGAAGTTTTCAAGTTCAAAACAGACTCAATTCGAATTCAAAAATTCAAATTTCAAACCTCCAAATGGACTGGGAGCGAAATTTCCCGCCCAGGACTAGGTCGACCTGGGGGTCGACTATGTAGTCGACCTACCCAGGACCAGGTCGACCATAGTGTCGACCTGGGGGTCGACCTGGTGCCCGAGCCCATTTCTGAAGCTGGGTTCACTTCGATGTATTTGGCCTCGTTTCTGTCCACATTCGTTGACCAGACCCTATAAATACAGCCCCTAACACCAGTCTCTCTACACAAAATTTCTTCTGACTTTATGCTGCTTTAATTCTGGTTGAAAAGTTTGAGAGAGGGACTCCTTCTTCTACGTTGAGACTGCGTTAAGGGAATTGCTGATTTGGGGATTTCTATTAGGACTTGACTAAGCATATTCAACATCGACTCTCTTTTTCTAATTCTCGAACCACGATCTATAAGCCCCAGTTATTTTCAGATTTAAACTATAAATGTAGTATGAATATGATGTAAATTGAAATTGGACCTATGTATGATGACTGTTTACATTCATTCTCGTTCATCTTGGATCTTGACTCTTGGATATTACTATGACATTGATTTGGGGCCTATTCATATTGTAAACCAAAAAGAGAAACCCCTCTTATTATCATGTTGAATCTGCTATTAGTCACGTGTTTATGACTATCACCTTATAACAGTCGTTACCATGACTATACTGTCACTTTATGTCAATCATTACCATGACTATACTATCACTTTATGTCAATTGTTACCATACTATCACCTTATGCCAATCGTTACCATGACTATACTATCACCTTATGACAACTGTTATCTTGACTAGTACCTTGTTTTGCTAGATTTTGAATCTTTATGTTTGAGGCCAATATTGCATATGTCAGTAATGTTTTAATCTTTTATTACAAGCCATATCATGCTATGCTAGTAACCACTTTTGCCACCTTATACTCGTTCCTTTTTATGTTATTCCCTATTATATTTAATTGTATCGATTCGAATTTACGTGCGATGGGAATACGATTTGGGTAGACTAGGCAAAACATAAACTAGCTTTAAACTTGAACATGAACGTTGTTATGACTTGAACCTGAATATGGACATGAACTTGACACGATTTGACATGAAACATGACCTGAAAACTGGACATGAGTCTAGACATGAAAACTTGAACGTGGGCATGACAATTAGATAACTTGAAAATGGCTAACTCGAGGTTGGGTTGAGTTTGCAGTGTAAATCTGCCCGGAACTGCCCGGCAAATCCAATGGCTGCAAACAATAGGATCCAATGTGGGTAGTTGGTCATATCGCACGTAAAAACCCGAGATTAGACTATGTTGTGGTGTAAATCTGCCCGGAACCGCCCGACAAATGCAGTAACCACAACGGTCAGTCTAATGTGAGAGGTTGGCGTGCACTAATGAATTAATGCCACATGATAGGGTTATGTCACGAACCACTTGAATATACTTAACCATCTTGACACGATGAATTGATAAGGTTAAGCCATGAACTGCTTGAACACACTTAACCAACTTGATACCCGATCTGGATAGGGTTAGGTCACGAATTTGAATGACAACACTTAACCCATTAGAAACCCTAGTTACGCGGTCCTTTTCAGCAGTAACCCACTTAGATGTATCACGATACCCTGGGACTAGGCAGGGTGGGGCACGATTACTAGGCTGATTGTAAGCAACCAGAATGACGACTGAGTAGGTGCGCCATTGTAGGTTCAGACGGGCTATGGTCGTGCACGTAGCCCGGAGTTGAAAAAACAGGCATTGGGCACCCGTAGATTTACACTGTGCGTGCTTGATTCGTGTCGGTGGTTGGCACCATAGGACTTGATACACTCTATGGTGGACCTAGCACAGGTAACTACATTTCAGGATAGGGCCGTATGACACAGACACATGACGAGCGAGGACTTGTAGGGAGTCGATCGATTAATAGATCGTACCGTAGGACCACACAATGGGTCACTTCATGACACTGGGTTAAGGGATCATCTCATGATTAATACTTGACATGGGTTAGAACACTAGTACAGTTGGTGCAGCGAATCTTGAATATGCGATGCCAGACTTGACTTATCTTGTTATCTTAATTATCCTACTAGTCCTGTTATCATCCCTATGTTTTATTCCAGTTTTCACATATCATGTTACTTTTACTAGTTTTCATACTGAAAGTCACTAGGGCTTACCAGTCTTTATGACTGGCCCTTTTTCTTTCGTCCCTTTTTCTTCCGTTTTCTCCCCCAGGTTCTCAGGGAGGAAACACTAGCTCTTAGCTTGGACTTAGCTTGCATTCTGACAGCTCATGTACGGTTTGATCTTGGGCTATGCTATGGCTGCTTCTGCTATTTATGGGGAATAATTTACTTTTGTTTTAAGTTTATGCTTCTTTATTATGAACTTGATGTAATGGAATAATTTGTATCTTGGATATATGAGCTTTTGACTCTTTTCTGGAAAATAATAAAAAGTTGGTTTTTAATTTCTACCGCTGCTTTATTTATGTTCTGCCTTGTGATATCTCTGTGCATGTTTACCTAGATAATACTCCACCAAAACTAGTGCATTCCCTTTGTGAGTGACCCTAGCGGAGGTGGGGTGTTACACCTAAGATGGGGACCAATCGTCTAAAAGCCAAGGCAGACACACTGAAAGCCAAATTGGTCTTGGAAACAACAACAAGTGCAAAGAAAGGTGGCCGAAACCCCTACCACCGGAACCGGAAGATGTGAGGTGGCCAACACCATGTTGTTGCGTCCAAAAGGGAGCCCTGCTAAGCCAATAACAAAAGGAAGCCCCAAATTATTTATAAATAAGACCCCAAGGGTCACGTTTTAGAGGTCAGATTCCCATTCTACAATCTTGTATTCTTTTCTTCAAAAGCAAACCCCAATTACTTAAGCAAATTGGGGATTTCTTTAATTCTTGTAATATACTCAAAATAAATAAAAAGGAGAAGTCTGAGACTTAAATATTTCTCGATTCGATAATCATATTGTGTTTGTCATGATCAAACAAGGAGTTAATGTTAACCTTCTTAATGAAAAGGTTAATCACAATCAACACGAAGGAGGAAAAACTTTGGGTAGAGCCAAAGAGTTTCCCCTTTCGACCCAGCTATATAGGGCTTAACTCTCACATAATGAGCCTAATGGAGTACAACACATGGCAGAAACCTGTTGTAAGCTTGCGGCTTGATAACTTACACACCCAAGGCCTTTAGTGGGCTGGTTTGATATGGAAGTATCACCTAAGTTAACAAGCACTTTGACACGTTAGTGACCTAATTGTTGTGAAGCATTAGCATGTTTCCGCTCAGCATAGTGTATATTATTTTATCCTAAATCTAAGGATGATTAGTGCGGCAAGGTATTCAACATTCCGTAACTTGTAACGCCCTCATCCTTAGGCAACTATCGATCTTACAGTTTCGCAAACGTGATACTCACCTCTTAGAAGGAAGAGTAACTAATCTTCGGGTTTAAGGTCTTAATGCCTAGGAAACGACGGATCAAGTTAGGCTTGTTGAGATTAAGTTCCATTTTAGCGTCCATTAGAATAATTATCTGTTAAGCTTCAGTACTATGCATCGTTAAGCCTACATTTTGGTGCTAGAACAAGGGCTTGAATTCCGATCTTGTTATTCTGTTATGGATTAATTTGGTGAACTATTGCTTCTTGATAGGAAAAGACGAAGTCGAAAAGGTTGGAGGCGTTGAATAAGGAACCAATTCCTGATGTAACTCTTATGGAGAATGTGAGTCCAGCATTCAATTCTAATAACACTGAAATAGGAGCAACCTCTAATCCAGTGCAACCATCAAATCCAAATGTCATGGAAGAAAATGCCACCAAACTCATGGCTCTAGAAAAACGAGCCCAGGAGATGCAAGCTCAAATTAATGCTACTCAAGCACAAAAGTCTTCAAAGGTCACCAAATTAAGTCAAAGGGAGGAAGATTAATCTCCAAAGAGGAAGGCTCCCATCCAGCGTTCCATCTGACAGGAGTAGACCATCAAGGAAACCAATGTAGCCAGGAGAAGTATGGGAGCTCTACTACTAAAAGTTAATATCCTAAGAGGACGGATTACGATAATGTAGAGGCTTATCTCAAGGACATAACAAGGAAAACTGTCAAAAATCTATTAGGAAGCAAGGGACAAACAACTAAGGATGACAGGGCTAACGACAATGAAAGGGCGGCCCCTTTCACTGAGGAGATAATGAACACTATGATACCATCCAGAGTAAAAGTTCCAACCATAAAGTATCTTGGAATCACTGACCCTGATGACCACCTAATGGCTTTTGACAACCAAATGGATCTCTATAATGCTTCGAGGGCTTTTCGATGTTGTTTTTTCCTAGTAACCTCAAAGGGGCAGCAACTAAATGGTATCGTCAGTACAGGGAGAATATAATCTATTGATGGAAACAGTTTGCTTATGAATTTTCTGCACATCTCTGCATCTACAAAGATCCGATGGTGGATTATACGGTCATCGCTAACATCAAGCGAAGATAAAGGGAGCCTTTGGGGGATTACTTGAAAAGGTTCAATGTGGAATCTTTAAAAGCAAAGGACATGAATGATCGCGACAAGCTCATTGCTATCCACTCAGGGTTGACTGAGAACACCCGTCTTTTGAAAGAACTACACATTCATGGGTGTAAAGACCTTCAAGACTTCCACTTCCAAGCCAACAAATTCATCCATGTGGACGAGTAATACAACACAAAGAAGAAGTTAGGGCCTCAAGGGGAAGAAGGAAAGCTGGGCTTTAGTTGAAAGCTTCAATGTAACAACCCGGAATTATGACAATAGGTATTAATTATTAAAATTTCAAGAATATAAATTTCTGCAAATGATGGAATTTAACCACGAAACTTTGACGAATGCGTTCGTCTTGGAATTCTGGTCAACTCTCATGTCTGGAGTTTCGCGAACGGAGTCCGTACGAAAAAATTACGGATGAAATACAATAATAGATGGAAAATAAATAAATAAATCAGAATATCTAAATATATTATACCATATTTAACCGCTCTCAATGGGCGGTCGACGACCCAAGCGGTCAATCCTATTGGTCGACCTACTGGGCGCCAGAACGCCCAGTGATGGTTAGGGTTAAAGGGTTAAGTTATATTATAATATCAGATGGATGAACAGATATAAATTAAAATAAATCTAATGGTTCATGGCCATTTCCACTCCTATAAATAAAGGCATAAGACTTCACTCTTTTCCACACAAATCTGTAGGCAGTAGCGATGCTCTGCCATTTTCCTTTCTCTTCCAATCAAATTTCTTAAATAAAAATATATTCATACATAATCAATCAAATACAAATCATATAGAATTGAAAGGGGTTACAAGATCCAATGGAAAAGAGTGTGAATTAACATCTAAGTGGTTCTACATCATATTCTCCCCTCTCTTCCTATTTTCTTGCAAATTTAAAAGTATCACTTTTCCAGAATAATTGTAGATCTGTAGGAATTTGAGAATTGTAGGCCTAAAAGACTATTCAAATCTCAGATTTGAATGCTTTCAGGTGAGTGGAAAATTTACTTACAAAGTTATAATAGCATATTTACCTCATTTGTACTAGATCTCAAAATGTATGTCTATTATCATCAGATCTATTCATAAATTATTGAATTTGAATTGGCACCTATCAGATCTGCTAATAAATATTGTCAAAACTTGGAAATTGTGGTTAGGAATGATATTAATTGTAGGTTTACATAAAATGTTTATACATATTGTTGGATAATATATTGTAGCTTGTGGAAAAACACGAAGGATTTGTAAATCAGTCCCAGTAACACTATTTAGGTGTAGTTTTATCCCAAATCTCTAGTTCCAGCGTTGAATGATAAATTATGTGGTTTGATTAAAAAGATACAATGGTGAACTATGTGTTTTTGATTCAAAAGACATAAACCTATTTGTATTCAATGTTATTGGAGTTTTGGCTTAGTTATTGTAAATATGTCATTTTCCTCTTTTTTAAACAAAAAGACATTATTTTGGATTCACAAGAGATATGACAAAAAATTGAAAAAGGGGAAAAGTGGTGCAAAGGTACGTATAAATATAAATATACATATTGTGCATAGTTTGCATCAACTATACAAAATATACTTAGACACACATTTCTTATGATTTGAAAATATGTCAATTCCAATAACTAGGCGTAATTTACAATAACTATAGTTAAAAGTCTTTTTGTAAGATTTGGAACCTTTTGGCAAGATTGAATGCAAAATGGAATGTTTAGTTATTAATTAAACCAAATTATTATATTTTAAAATAAATAAATAATAAAGAAAGATAATTACGCTGATCGGGCAAAATATAAATATAAATATATACACATTATCCGTTCGAATATGTAAAGAGACAAAATATACATTATATTGAATGTTTGAATGTATTCAATTATGGAATTATACGCATAAATGTAATCCGTATTAAATGAATATATTTGTGGTAACCGTTGTAGCAATCAGTGTAATTGATTGCTATAAATGGAGCCACAAATATATAAATAACCATTGTAAGCAATGTTGATTTGGGAAAGTGAACTTAATAGGGAAATTAAGTAAAATGGTCATAATTCCTAAGATTTATTAGGATTAATGTTGTAAACCCCAATTAGGGAATTTAATTAAATTCACATTTAGACAAGAGGTTAGGCTCAACTTGTGGTAGAAGTCTGCCCGGAACCAACAAGCAAATCCAGCATCCATAAATGGTCAGCTCAATGTGAGGGGTCTAGTGCGCAAATATAACTGTATTCAGACACGAGGTTAAGTTCAACTTATGGTATAAGTCTGCTTGGAACCGCCCAGCAAATCCAACATCCACAAGTTATCATCTTAATGTGAGAGATCTGGTGCATATATATATATATAATAGACAATAAATAAATAATAAATAAAATTAATAATGTCTGCTGGGGTACAACAAATAGATATTTCGGGACTGATAAGATAATGATATCCATTGTGAATTAATATCCTAGGAAAATTATGGTTGTTAGGATCATAAATAACATTAATTATAATCAATGGAAATAAAAAGGGAAATTAAAGATTTAGTGTTGCCTTAGAAAATATAACCGCTATGGTTACAAAGGGAAATAAATATATGAATAGGATTAAATAAAATAAAATGGGGATAAATGGGTATTGATTGTTGTTTAAATACTAAGTCCAATTAGGGAAATAATCAAATAAATATCCTATGGTAAGGAGGATATAACTTTCCTTATTTATATTAATTAATATAGAACTTATAATTAAAAGTTAGAGTTGGACTTAGTAGGTTAATGATGTAAAATATTATTAACCATAGGAACCCATGACGATAGTGAATCGTCATGCGTATAGTATTTCCATGAAGAGAAACTAAACATGATGTAATGACGTAGCCCACTTTGTCCCTATAGGGAAATGTATTAAAGGTTAATGGGGGTACAAACTTAATAATCTTCGCGTATATTCCGCTTCCTGGGTCTTAAGCGACTGGGGTTGAAGAGTCCACCTGGGAGTAGGTCTTTCAGTTTAGGGGTCTCAAATGGCGTGAGTGTGTAGGGCCTACCCAAACGTGGAAACTAAAAACATCAGATATAGCTACCTATCCTACGGGAAGTAGTAAGATACTAAGGAGGTTATCGAATAAGGTCAGCTAGATGGTATAACGAGTGATAAAATACCATCTCTCACGTTATACGGGGAATGGGTTAATGCGTGAATGATATAAGCCTTAACAAGTAGGTCCCATAGCTAGTGCCCTCTAGTTTATGTTAATGTTGAATGTATTACCATGGAATAATAAGTGACAAATAGGTCCTTCTAAAGTCTTAAGCGATCAGGGAGAATCCACCTTATCTATTATTAATAGTGATGCATTAAAATAATAAGAAATGAGCAAATGAATATATATATATATATATATATATATATATATATATATATATATAGAAACTCCGTAATTAGGGGCCCACTCTCGGTTAAATAACCAGCCAAGTTTTGGTATAAAGGCTTCATAAATATATGTGTAAATGTTCTATCTCGATATCATATTTTCAAAAGTCTAGCTTGCGAAGGGTAGTTATAGTCGTGCGTAATTATATCTACAAGGCTGGGCTAGAATCACTAACCTTTGTAGGCATACATCTTGGGTTGAACCATACAGGATATATCTGTGTATTATAATATGTGCTGTACATTTCCTATTCACCAGAATCTTGTTGTTCTGACCCCCTCCTCATTACAGCCACCAAGGTTTTCTAGATAAGGTCGGGTTCTCATAGGTGTTAAGTTTGGCTTTTAGTTCTCGTTCTCTCTCATGCTCGGTATTGGCAAAGTGACTTACTTTAAGAAGGTAGTTACTTGAGTTAATACTAGTCTATTCTATTTCATTTCCGTTGTGGTTATTTTCTCGTACTCTGATCATGCTCATGCTCATTTATTTGCAGGTACCAGATTACACGCTCCACGCTTGGATTTGTTCAAGTTTCGATTTTTCTCAAAATTTGGGAACAAAAAGTGTGGGGTGTTACACTCAAGGTGGAAGGTTTGGTCTAGATGGAAATCAAAAGAGGCCAAGATGGGAGGACTCCAATTCTAACTCAGTAGACCTAAGCAAGCCCATCTCCTTTATATGCGTTGTGGCTAAAGAAAGGTCAATAACTTCCTTATCTCATAAGAATTGCACTGAACACTATGGTGGGGGAAAGTACTGCGAATATGAAAAAACGCATGGACATAAGACTTACAAATGCAAGGCATTGGAGGGAATCATTCAAAAGCTTATTTGTGAAGGGCATCTGAAAGAGTTTGTTCTGAATAAGAAACCGTTATCCCAGCATGCAGATGGGCATCAAAAGATTTCAGCCAATGTAATGGAAGCTCCAACTGAAGAAGGGCATCTAGATCTGGGCCCTCCCGTAAACCGAATTAATGTGATCTATGGTGGGCCACATCTAGCTGGAAACTGCCCAGTATCTCGGAACTAATATATAAAGGAGGCCCGCGAAGGGGTACTCTCCATCGAAGAGGAACGGTCATTGAAGAATGCCCGCTATAATGTCTAGATGCACAATCTAGTGATCTCTCCAAATGAGATGAGGAAAGGGATTCATCATCCGCATAATGATCCTCTCATGATAACGGCTTAAACTGGGCTCTGTGTTGTGTCCAAGATTCTTGTTGATACTAAAAGTGCGGTAAATGTGATTTTTAAACACGCTTTTGATCAAATGAGAATTTTGAGGAAAAGCTAGAGCTAAGCAACGAGCCTATCTTCGGATTCAACAACGAAGGATCCACTCCAGTGGGGCAGACCAAGCCATTGGTTCAATTAGGATTGCCTCCTCTTCATAGGACCTTTGAGACTCTCTTCATTGTCATCAACCAGCCTTCCTACTATAATGCTTTCTTTGGTCGACCTGCTCTAGAGGAGATGGATGCTTTTGTCTCGTCCAAATATCTTATGATGAATTTCTTAACAAAGCAAGGATAGGGTACTATCAGAGGAGAACAGTTTAGTTCTCGTGAGTTTTATTTTGCAACTGTGGACTAATACAAAAGAGAATGTTCTACTTACTTTGATTCTTCTACTATTTTTCTACCTTTGGATGATGGATTCTTACATCCAACATTCAAAGCAAAAATAAGAATTAATAAACTGACAAACGTGTAAATGGTAGGTACACTCTTTGAGTAGAAGGAGGAAAAGGGTTGATGAAATAAATTTGGCAGAAGAGGAAGAAATTGTGACCAAGTTGGATTCCCTAGGGGATACTAAAAGGATCAAACCAATGTAAGATTTGGAAGAAATAAATGTTGATTCAATTGATAAAACTAGAATCATCAACAGAGGAAAGAGGTTGGAAGAACCATTAAGAAGCAGCCTGATTCAATTCCTACGACGTACTCACGCATGGTTGGAATCAATCCCTCAGTCACAAGCATGCCCTAAAGATCAATGCGTTCATAACCCTCATCCGACAAAAAAAGGTAACACAATAGAGATAGGTCAGAAGCTTCGAAAGAAGAGGTCAAGAAGTTGCTCACAAACAAATTTATCAGGGAGGTCTTTTATCCTAAGTGGCTAGCTAACCCATACTGGTGAAAAATGTCCAACGGGAAATAGAGAACTTGTGTTGACGATACGGACCTAAACAAAACTTACCCAAAGGACTGCTACCCTCTTCCCAGGATAGATCAGTTGGTGGATGCAACCAGTGGGCATAAGTTGTTATCTCTAATGGACGCCTACTTGGGATACAACCAAATCCATGTACATAAACCCAACGAGGAATACACGAGCTTCATTACTGACTGGGGAACCTTTTGCTATGAGGTGATTCCCTTTGGGCTAAAGAATGTTGGAGCGACATATCAGAGGCTGGTTAGCATAATGTTTCAGGATCAAATAGGGTTAAACATGGAAGTATATGTGGATGATATGCTAGTGAAATCCCCAGAAGCAGAAATCCATCTGAAAGATTTATAGGAGATATTAATATCCTAAGAGAGTACCAAATGAAGTTAAACTCTCAAAAGTGTTCTTTTGGAGTTTAGTCTGGAAAGTTCCTAGGATATGTAGTCAGCGAGCATAGCATCGAGGTTAGTCCAGATCAAATCCAAGGCATAAAGGATATGGAGGAACCTAAAACAAGCAAAGAGGTCATGAGCTCAAAAGGAAAGGCAGCGGCCTTAAGTTGGTTCATTTCCAAAGCTACTGACAAGTGTGTCCATTTCTTTGATGTCATAAAAAAGAAGAAGAACATTGAATGGAATGATGAATGCAGAAAAGCTTTTCGAGACCTAAAAGATTACATGGGAAAGCCCCAGATTTTGTCTAGTCCTGAGAAAGGTGAAGATGTATATCTTTACATGGCTGTCTCAGAATATGCAGTAAGCTCGATCCTCATAAGGGAAAGTGGTGGAACTCAACATCCAATTTATTATGCAAGAAGAAGGCTAAAGGATGCGAAAATTCGATGACCCATAGTAGAAAATTTGGCTTATTGGCTTATACTTACAACACGGAAACCCAGGGGTTACTTCTAAGCACATTCTGTCATAGTATTAACAAACTTTCCGCTTAAAAAAGTTTTCAGTAAGCTAGAAACCTCATGAAGGTTAGTGTTGACGATATTTTTCATCAACACTGTAGATAGATCTATGGAGATGGACCTAAGGGTAAAACAGGATTATTCAGTTCCTACAAGTTTGAGTTAGTTCACCCTTTCTTAGATATCAAGATCTTACGTTTGGAGATTAGTTACTCTTCCATCAAGGGGTGAGTATCACGCTTTTGCCACTCGAGAGCCAACAGTTACCTTGGGATAAGGGTTTCCTAAGCACGACACATTTAAGGAAGTTGAATAGCTTTCAAGAGGTTCATCTAGGCTCAGTGCAAGGTAGGAAGCTTGAGGAAGATAATATCGGTAATCGACGGTTTAGGAGTTGGGGAGAGGTAGGTACGGTAAGGCTTATAACGTGAGGAAAGCATCAGGTCCCCAACAACCCGATGGCTTAAGCGTCAGGTAGTTAAGAACCTAACGACTTGAGCAGGAATATTCTGATGATCCAATCGTACAGCAAAATACACACAAAAATATAATGAAAGGTAGCAAAGCATGCGGAAAAAGTAAGAACACACAATTTATAGTGGCTCGGTTCAGATTGAACCTACGTCCACTTTAAGAGCTTTGATGATTTTATTCATGGAGGAGTTTACATAAGAAATCCCCAAATTGATTTACATATTTGGGCTAGTTCTCTTGGAAAATGAGAGGAAGATCGGAGAGATCAGGTAAAAAAAGGTCCCCTGCAATGTGACTCTTCGGGTCTTATTTATAGAGGTTTTGGGTCCCTTTTTGTTGCTTTTTTTCCCGCCACTTTTTTTTGGTGCCATCTTTTTGTTCCCACCTTTGGCTTTCATTGTTTTGTCTTTTTCTTCCTTTCTCCTGCTCCCCACGGCCTTCTGCTGTCGTTTTTGTCTTTTTCTGGCTTTACCCCTTTCGTCATCGACCTTTCGTCAACAACCATCGTTAGCTTCTTTTTCATCAAAAACCTTAAGTTAGCTTCTTCTAGCTGTCTCTAGCTTCCTCTAGTTGTCTCTAGATTTCTAGACCACGTTGTCGGTTTCTGAACCCTTCTGCTATCGGTTCCTGAACCCCTTCTGTTTGGGCTCAGCAGAAGGCTTTCTTGGATGCAGAAACAGGGTTTCAGCTGTTCTTGTGAACTCCAGTTATGGCAGAAAGGTTTCGTCCGCCTTTCTTCCCATTAAATGTCTTCATAGATGCTTCTTTTTCTTTGCAATATCAATTTTGGACTCACGGGAGTGGCTTTAGTACCATGCCTTCCAGTAGTTTGGTCACGAAAGTTATTCTTGGCCTTGATGGCTTTCGGTTTCGGGACCTCTAGTCTTGATTCGTCTCTATACCTCTTTGCTTGAGTAGTGGATTATGAAGTCTTCAATAGTGGTAAAGGGAGCTGGTTCCAGCTTTTGGCATATGTGTTCGTCTTTAGTTATAAAGGTGGGCTTCTAGAATACCTTCCGGTGATGTCGAAGATGGCTCTAGATGTTGGTGTTATGTCAAGTAGGTATCAGTAGGTTTTTTCCTTCTTCTGCTTACGTCTTGGATTATATGCTTTCGGCACCAGGTATATGCTTCCATAATTGTTATTCTGCATCCCATTCAGTGTCGGCGTTACCCTCTCAGTATCTTCCTTTTCATATTGACCTTGATCTTTCCCCTGTCATGACCTTTCGGAATCTTCAATACTACTTTCTATCTCCAACTGTCGGTATTGGATCGGTATTATTGTCTTCTGATTCTTCTTGACCGCCGGTGTCTTCTTTCGGCTTTTCCCTTTTTTCCCTATGGCTTTATTGTTGGCTCTCGGACTTTGCTTCCAATGAATCCTCGGATTTGGTCTTTTCCCCCGAAACTAGTTTTGCTATTCGAAACCCCCTTTATCCTTTTGGCTTTAAAGCTTCCGCTTCTTCATATTTGATTGGTACAAAATTTTTTGTTAACAGTTAGTAAAATGGGGAATTGATCTTAGCCAATATGAAATGAATTCCAACCTTGAGCAATAATTAAGGGGCAGGCTCTCACCGGTTTTGTAAATGAATGCACAAGTTTCATTATAGAATCGTCAACAAAGGAAAATGATCTAAAGACTAAGTGGCAATTGTTCGTAGATGGAGCTACAAATGAATAAGGAGTAGGTGTAGGATACACAATAATTTCCCCTGACGGACATCGTTTACATTATGCAATGAAACTGGGTTTAGCAACAACAAAAAATGTAGCAGAGTATGAATTGATGATGGTAGGACTGAATCTAGCACTATAGCTAAAGATATCTCGAATAGAGATCTTTAGCGAATGCAGTTAATGATGAATCAAATCAAGCAAACCTACCAATCCAAAGATGCTCGGTTTGCCCTATATGTGAAAAGAATACAAAATATGCTTGGTTAATTTGAAATGTTTTCCATACAACAAATCCCAAAGGGGGGAATTCTCATGCTGATTCATTAGCAAAATTGGATAGCTCCCGAGGAGCACCCGAGTCTCGAATAATTTCTATAGGATATCATGAAAATCCTAGCATTGAGCATGAAGCATCTGAATCGGGAAAGGGATTGCTAGTCTTGACTAGATCTCAAGTCTTGGGAAATGAAAGTGAAGTAGAAAAGGGAGTTGCTCCCAGTGAAGATCCTATGACGTTTGAAATAGAATACCAATACGAGAACGACACTTGGATGGCTCCTATCATGAATTATCTTCTAAAAGGAACCTTGCATGTTAACAGGCAAGACGCCAGAAAGATAAAACACCAAGCTCCTACATTCGTGACTGAAGACAAAGTTCTTTATAAGAAAGGACATTCTCTCTCTTACCTAAGACGCGTAAGCCTTGAAGATGGGCTCAACTTGTTAAAATAAGCACATAAAGGTTTGTGTGGAGAGAACTTCAACAAAATTAAAATGGCTAACAAAGTTATGCGACAAGGCTTTTACTGGCCGCAAATGGTTAGCCAAGCAATTGATTATGTCAAGAAATACGAAAAATGCCAAAGGTATTCCAAGATATCCCGACTGCCTCCAAGTGACTTAACCACTATTTCAAGCCCATGGCCTTTCGACGTATGGGGAATAGACTTAATTGGACCCTTAAAAATCTCCAAGGGTGAAGATAAATATGTTGTGGTAGCCATTGACTACTTCACCAAGTGGGTGGAAGCAGAACCCCTTCCGGCAATCACATCCAAGAAAGTGGTGAGGTTTGTAATAAATAATATCGTCAAGCGCTTTGGAATTCCCTACAAAATCAGATCAAAGAATGGAACCCAGTTCAAAAGTGAAGAATTCACACGATTTTGTGATAGGAACAAAATCATAAAAAAATCCTTTGTGGCACATCCAAGGGAAAATGGTGCCAATGAAGCTGCAAACAAAACCATAAAGACGATTCTAAAGAAAAGACTTGACCAAGCCAAAGGAAATTGGGCAGATGAATTACCCATAGTGCTTTGGGTCCACAAAACAGCAACGTGACATATTCCGTACACCCTGACGTATGGATGTGAAGCTATGCTTCCAGTCGAGGTTGAGATCCCCTCACATAGAAGAGTAGCCTATGCTTTTGATCCTAATCAAGAATTAAGAAGGGAATCCTTAGACCTAATCCAAGGATTGATGGATGACGCCATCGTTAGGACGGCTGAGTATCAGAGGAAGATTACTAAGTACTACAATTCGAGGGTTAAAGCAAGAACCTTCACTAAAGGAGACTTGGTCTTACGAACGGTAATGGCCAACACAAAGAATCCGTTAAACAGTCTGCTTGGCCCAAACTGGGAAGGATCCTTAATCATTCACCAAGAAATCATATCTGGAACGTATCGACTCTACAAACCAAATGGTAATCTCATACTTAGAACATGGAACTCGAAACACCTAAGACCATACTTTTCGACGATAAGAGAATAAAGAAAGGTCTACTCCAAGAATACTCACACAAACAAGGGTACGGAAACCCTTTCAAAATTTTGAACTACCCAAAAAGGACTGAAGCAAACTACAATGATCAAAAACCCTTATCACCGCCAAGATGGTCAGGACAAGGCACCTTCTGGAGGAAGGTGGAGTGTAAGCCTTTAGCATCGTACAAACCAGAAAGGACCAGGCTAAATTGTCAAAAGCGTAAGCCTCTGATCCACGCCAGAAATGGTCGAGACGGAGCATCTAATTAGCACGCCCTGCCTATGCTCGTAGAAGAGTATGCCCTGCCTCTGCTACGAACTAAGCACATCTTACCTCTGCTTAAATTCCTCGTATCCCGTAAAAGGGAACGAATAAGCATGCTCTACCTCTGCTCGTAGAAGAGCACGCTCTACCTCTACTTATGTCACCTCCCGTAGAAGGGAGCGAAAGCCCAGAGAGTGGCTAACAAGGCACATACATCCTCTTCCTTAACTATCTAAATCCCGAAGAGTGGGTAACAAAGCACGTCCATCCTCTGCTTTGATAAATAAAGGCCCGGAGAGTGGCCCATTGAGCACGTACATCCTCTGCTTACATCTAATCCCGAAGAAAGGGAAGAAAAGCTCTAGAGGAGCATCCAAAGAACGCAATCGCCTCTGTTTACACAAGCATCCCGCCAAAAGGGAACGACACACAAACCACTTTATCCCTAAAGAACAATCCTAGAAATGCACTAATACCCGAATCTGGGTTGGTTTGGGACTTTTTCTTAATACCAGAATGGATTTCTGGTCTTTAATCTATACTTGAATCTGGGTTGGTTCGGGACTTCTACTTAATACCATAATGGATTTCTGGTCTTTCATCTATACCTGAAACTGGGTTGGTTTGGGACTTCTACTTAATACCAGAATGGATTTCTGGTTTTTCATCTATCACTACACCAAAACAGGTGATTGCCAACGAGTATAACTGTCGCAAACAATTTCCGCAACACTTATTAGTGTTGCTATGGAGGGGTGGCAATGTATTACCAACGCATACAAGCGTTGGCAAATATTCATTCCCAACGCTTATATGCGTTGGCAAATATTCAGTCGCAACGCTTATATGCGTTGGCAAATATTCATTCACAACGCTTATAAGCGTTGGTACATTTTCTCTCCCAACGCTTATAAGCGTTGGTAGATTTTTGTTTGCAACGCTTATAAGCATTGGTAGATTTTTGTTTGCAATGCTTATACATGTTGCAAGATTTTCAATCACAACAAATATAAATGTTAATAATAACATAAATATGCATTAGTAATACCTATATTTTAGCATTAATAGTCAATTAGTAACTAACATGATTATAATATAGATGATATTTAATATAAATCCAAAACAAATATTATTCTCAATTTAAAAAGTATAACTCAATCAATACCAATAGAAAACATTCATAATCAAGTATCAACATAGAATATCAGTTAACAACATACAAGTACAATACATAATTAAGTTGCTAAATTCAATACAATAGTGAAATTCTACAAATATCGAATACGAAACTCCGACCATATAATGAACTCTCCATTTAAAAATTCACATAACTAGTACATTCCATTTCGAGGACCATCACAACTTAGTGCATTCGGCTCAAGAACATCCGGTTCAAGATCTTTTATTACACCATTACAACTATCATCCAATTTCCTCTTTTCTTCCGTTGCCTTTGGAAGTGTCTGCATTCATTTAACATCACATTAAATTGAAATTTTCAGCTCCTTGTCAAAAACATGAATATGCATCATGTATAAAAAAAACACGAGTTTTGCGCAAACTTAATTTTCCAAACTGAGTTGGGCAAAGTTGCGCAAACTCGGTTTGCCCCCACTCAGTTGCACAAACTCAGTTTGCCCAACTAAGTTGCACAAACACGGTTGTGCAGACTGAGTTTGCGCAATTCAGTTGGGCGAACTGAGTGAGTTCAGTTTGGCCAGTTTGGCAGACTAAGTGTGCAACTTAGTTGTGCAAACTGAGTATGCACAATTCAGTATGACAAACTGAGTTTGCACAACAAATTTTATGCAAAAAAAAGCCCAAAGCACACGTGATAGGTAACGATCATCTATCACAATAAGCGACTGGTAGTCATTTTCTTCATTCCCAAAAAAAGCCAATATTTTTATATTTACATAATAATTGAAGATATATGCAAAACTCATACCAATAATCATCAAGAATGTTTCCTGATACGTGAGGTTTAAAAGAGGAGCCATGGTCTCGTGATATATGGCCAGCGACGTATAACATGGAAGATACCTGAAAAATAATATCATATTTAAAAAATTATAAAGTATTGATATTTGTTTAACTAATTTTCAGATGTTCCTATTTATGTATAATAAGTTCAAATACATTTTGACTAATATTATGCTCTGATCAAGCTAGCTCAATAATATATCATTTGTCAAAAACTTACCAAGACGCTGAATATAAAAGTAGTTGATAGTTCAAGACCTTTGTCTGTGACCACCTGCAATCATTTGTCGATAACCACACTTCCGAAAGGGGGAAGCCTTAAAAAAAAAAAAAGAAGCAGCAGACATCATTTAAAGTTCTAAATCTATGACATAACTCTTGCAGTTAAAATGACTGCAAACCAAGAGCAAAATGACAGTGTAGTACCTAGAACGACAAAAAAATAGGTCATCATGGGATCGAATACTCCAACATGAAGACCAGGTGCACGATTTCCTGCAGCTGCCTTCTGAAGCAACTGCTGCAGCCGTCTACGGGATGTCAGATCTTCAATAAGAGAACTGTTGAAAGTTCCATCTCTTAATGTATGTGGAAGGCAAGAATGCAAAGCTTCACATGCTCTTTCATTGTCTGCAAGCCTAAGCTGCAATGAAATCAAAAGCTCAAAATTAAAAGCCATGAGAATTGTTATGCAAACTCTAAGCTCGGAGAGATTATAACTTGTTGTTTGCTGCTACTTTAAGCTTTAGTGGAAGTATTTTCTAAGATCCAGAAATAAAAACTGCAAAATCCAAAGATTAAAACTATCCTAGAACTCAAACTTACAATCCTATAAACTTATAATTAATTTATAACTATAGCAACATCGAATTAATTCCAATTATATATATGAAAATATGAATGAATAAGATTATATTATGTATATGAGATTATGTTATATATGAAATTAGAATTTGAACTAGCTCAAACTTGAACTAATAATTACCACTACGGCTACTTATAGTAAATAAAAAACTAATGGTCATTGCTACTTCATCCTATAAATTAATTCAAACAGCAAACTAAAACTAGCATATATGAGATTATCCGATAACCAAAAGTAATATGAGTATGGAATTTCTTTCCTCAAACTGCAAACTGGAACGACTCTCATGCAAGCATCAAACTAATATACATAAAACATCAATCTGATTAAATTATGGTATATATCAGTTCAAAATTTGAGATAAACACTAAAAATACAAAAAAATAAGCCAAACTAGCATTTCTTCCACTCTTATTAATAGCCACCATCGCTCAAAATTCAAATAGGCGAGATCCAAAGGGCAAAAAAAGGAAACAAAGATAGCCAGAGCCTTTGAAAGTTCACTTCCCATCTCCATTGTGCGCAGACATAAAGGGATAATTTCAGTTTGGAGGAGGAAATGGATAACTTCGGTCTCATCACCCTTCACAAGAGCACCAATAACTGAGTTTGCGCAACTCAATCTGGCAAACTAAGTTGGTGCAACTCAGTCTGCCAAACTGAGTTGGCGCAACTCAGTCTGCCAACTGCGTTTGCGCAAACTCAGTCCAACTCAGTTTGCCAGACTGAGTTGGCGCAACTCAGTTTGCCAGACTGAGTTGCGCAAACTCAGTTTCCACGACTGAGTTGCGCAACTCAGTTTGCCCAACTGAGTTGCGCACTTAATTAGTGCAACGGAGTTGCGCACTCAATTTGTGCAACTGAGTTGCACAAACTCAGCAGTGCAAATTGAGTTTGCGTAACTCAGTTGTGCAAACTGAGCTCAGTTTGGAAAACTGAGTGCGCAACTCAGTTATGCAAACTGAGTTTGCGCAACTCAGTTTGGCAAACTGAGCTTGCGCAACTCAGTTTGGCAAACTGAGCTTGCGCAACTCAGTTTGCGTAAACTGAGCTTGCGCAACTCAGTTTGCGCACACTATTCTGCACAAACTGACATGGAGTTCACGGACAACCAGGCAGACAATTAAAGAAGGCATTAAGAGAACCATAAACATAAGTGATGGAATGTAGCTAAATCGGACTACCATGCAAACATGACTGTTTTTTAAAACTTATTTGGAGTGTAAGGAAGTATATTTGAAATGTGTCTTACAAAAGTTCTATTGTTTTTTCTAAAAAAAATTGGTATCTGCTTTCAGTAAACACGTTACCCTTTTAAAATTTTCATTTGAAATTAAAACTGGGTTATTACCGTTTAAGAATCCTAGTACTGTCTGTGCATGATGATATAATTGACGTGGGACAATCATAAATAAAAAATATTAAATACTATATGGCCCCAGATCATTAGGTATGTTTCGCTATTCGGTTTATCCAAAATTTACGCATTGGAATGTGCTATCTAATAGCCAGAATCATTCCAAGAATATACTCATTCCAATTTAAGCTGAGTGAATTTGCAACTCAGTTGCCAACTGTGTTGCGGCAACTCATTTTAAAACTGAACTTAGTTGTGGCAACTCAGTTTAAAACTGAACTCAGTAGAACACATACAGCAGTTGTCTCTACTGCATACATATTTCGGAGATTAGTTTACACTCACTCAACTTGCTTGAAGCTAAGTACATACTTGAAGCTGCCGGTAGAACGCAAGATTCGCTTGTGAACCGAACTCGATCTTTATACCAACCTGAGGAGTATCTATCCCTCCCACCATAGTTATACTTTGCAGCTATATCATACCTACTTGCAAGGATGTTGTCCTGCCCGTTCTAACATGTTGCTTGATAGTTGGATAAGCTGGTGATGCAAACAAAATGAAGTATGGTTACTTGCATATTTCATCTCCTAGTTAAAACAACATTTTACATGCACATCCAAATCTTTTAAACAGATTTTGAGTGAATTAAGTAATTTAGTTTTTCATTCATTTAAAATACTGATAGCACAATAAAGTAACTTTTTCTTATTATGCAAGTAAACCGATGAATATACAATCAAAAAAGATGGCAAAAATACCAATAAAGCAGTAAACTTATTTAATTTGCATGGATTGGAAAGATTTTATAAACCTATGATACCATGCATATTTCCTGAGCTTTTGAAAGTATGTTTGAAGGGAGGAGTTGTTCTAACAAAAATAATATTTCATAACTTTAAATTAGAAATTCAGGAAGGTGGAAGTTGAATACTTAGTAAATGAATATATGTATTCATATTAAAATGCACACACATATATAAATATCAACTTTAGAAATTGAGTTAATTGTCAAACAAACTAAGGTACGCTACACCGTCAGTTATAGACTAAGATAGCAACTAACCCTTGGAGTTTTTGTATAAAAATGACTAAGTTCAGCTAATGATAATAACATATCAGAACTATATATAGTTAGAGCAAAAAGGTAGAAGCAGTAAATCAGGTTTTATGCCATGCTATAAGATAACCAATCATACATACATATGTGTGTGTGTTTCGTAAATTCAATGAACCAATTAACTATGAAACTTATTTAAATAAACTCCAGAGTACTTCTGAATGTTCAGCAATGTGTGTTTAGCCATCATTTGATTTGGATTTCAAAGGCCAAATTGAATAAAATAAGAAATTAATGAGCCATTCTCTATGTCAACATTCAATTTACCAAGTTTAGAATTCATACAGAAAAATTAGCAATAAATTGATTAGGAAAAAGTTGGAAAATACCTTATACAAAGATAAGTACACCTGATGGAATGATGGATTTTTTAATTCTGTTTTATTTGGCAATGTGTTGGTTTGCAAGATCCAATTTAGCGAGCTTGGCAACAAAGTAAATCGAACCATAGCTGTCAAGTACAAATTATGGCATAATCATCAAACAGATGAAGAGTCTAGCAATAAAGAAAGTTATGTGGGAACAATAAGCATTCAGCTTGTAGCTCTATCCAACTTCTACTTAGTGCATACAATTTAAAATTTTGTTCAAATAGCACAAACCTACTCAACAGTAATATAAGGCAAGTGTAAAAGGATTGGCTCTCAGCGCATACTTAAATAATTAAACCAAATACAGATATGAGCTAATTAATTAGAGTAATTAAACATTAGACAAGCGCAAGTGTGTTCATAGACTGAGGTGTTACCAGATAATATTTACTTTGACCAAACATTAGTTTACATATAACTAAATCTAACATCACTACAAAATAAAAAAATACTTACAATATGCATCCAAATGCAAAGACTACCACAGATCTGAAGAGAAGATGGTAGCGGACGGTGAGTAACTGCAAAAAAATAAGCAACTGCTACTCATTAGGCACTGACCTAACTGAAGAAATAGGTTGATGAACCTGAAGATAAGCGGCTACCAAATCGATTCTCAAGATTATAAATTCTTCAAAAAATTATAACCTGAATGCGAGTTGTAACTTGAAGTCAAAAAATTATAAATTCTTCAAGCCCACAAATAAACAAAGATCCCCAAGATTAAATGAGATTGAATGCGAGTTATAACCTGAAGCCTAATCGATTCTCTGATGCCCAAATTGAATGCACCCCCAAATCCGGTTGTTTGATGTTCGATTAGAGAGGATAGGATTCCAATTTTTTAATCTTCGGTTCTGGGATTCGTAAGTTTATTGTTTTTTGGAAATCATGGGATGTGTAGTATATGATTTAGGCGGCCGTTTATGGTAAAAGCGTTGGGCATATGAATAGGAAAGAGGAACAAGGGTTACAGGTGTTGGTTTACCGTTTTGCCCTCATAAACCATCCTTACCAACACATATAAGCATTGACAACAAAAAAAATTTAATTATGTACTTTTGGTAACACTTTTTCAATATATCAACGCATATTACGGTGATTACCCTACAACACAAATAAGTGCTGGCAATTGGAAAAAAAGGGTTACCAAATGACCATTATGGTGTAGTGTATAACCGAATCTAGGTTGGTTCTAGACTTCTACTTAATACCAAAAATGGAATTCTGGTCTTCTATGTTTGATACCTGAATCTGGTTTGGTTCAGGACTTCTACTTAATACCAGAAATGGAAATCTGATCTTCTATGCTTAATACCTGAATCTGGGTTATTTCAGGACTTCTATTAATATCAAGAATGGATTTCTGGTCAGAATCCTAGTCTTCTATGTTTAATACCTGAATCTAGGTTGGCTCGGGACTTCCTTTTATTTCCAGAAAGGGGATTCAAACCTTCTATTATGAACCCCCAGAGTTTGGTAATAAGGATAAAGTATATCCACGTTTTAGCAACTAAGAAATTTTTAGGGCCTCATTCATTATTCTTCTGATAAGGTATAAAGCATTAACGACTGTGAAGCTTTAATTATAGGCATAACATACTCTTGGGCTTAGGCCCGAACAATGCCTAATATGACATGGGCGAGATAACTAAAGAAAGTATATTAAGACTAACTAACACAAATAATTAGTTTTTGAAATTTATGCAAGAATAAAATGCAGGTAAAACTTCAAGCAAAATGTTGTAAGTTAAGATGGGAAGGATGACTTGGAAAGTCAGAAATTGTCCTTTACTAGGGGCAAATGTTACTACCAAATTGAACACCACAATATGTTGACGGTGAAGGGGTATTAGGTTGCAACCAGCACAGGAGAGTGATCTGAAAGCATGAACCCGGCAGCAGACTAAAGCCAAAAGCATGAAGAAGCAATTGGGTCAACAGGCTATTGGCATCAACATAGAAAGGGAAAGCCCGATGCCGATACGAAAGGAGATAGTGGTAAAGCAACGACGACACCAAAAGCAACTATTATGAACTTATCCCCGAAGGCAAGTTACCGGAAGACGGAAGCAGATGGGAAGGAGGAATGAAAGTTCATAACTTGAAACCAATGGAGAGGTAGGAAGCACGAAGTCAAATAAGAGGAGACGAAAGGGCTATCAGTACTAATTAGCTTAGTGCCGATACAAAAAGAGGCGAAGATATCAAAAACATAAGAAGCGAAGACATAAGAAAGATACCTCGAAGGATTGTTATCGAAATTAAAGCTTGTCGGCTACCGGAGCTTATTCCCAAAAATCGAAAGCCATTTCCAAAGATATCCATACCAACTAGCTTGGTGTCGATACGAAAGGTAGAAGCAACGCCAAAGAGAAGCTCCTAGGACCGGGACCAATCTTCCGAAAGCCAAGACCGGCACGCTGAAAGCCAAATTGGTCTCAGAAACAACAAGTGCAAAGAAAGGCAGCCGAAACCCCTACCACCCGAACCGAAAGGTGCGAGGCGGCTGACACTATGTTGTTGCGTCTGAAAGGGAGTCCTTCTAAGCCAATAACAAAAGGGTCCCAAATTGTCATAAATAAGACCCCAGGAGTCACATTTTAGAGGCCGAATTCCCATTCTACAATCTTGTATTCTTTTCTTCAAGACCAAACCCCAATTTCTCAATTAAATTGGGGATTTCTTCAATTCTTGTAATATAATTGAAATAAATAAAAAGGAGACGTCCGAGACTTAAGTGTTTCTCGATTCGATAATCATATTGGGTTTTTCATGATCAAACATGGAGTCAACGTTAACCGCCTTCATGAAAGGGTTGATCACAATCAACACCGAGGAGGAAAAACTTTGGGTAGAACCAAAGAGTTTCCCCTTTTGAGCCTACTATATGTGGCTTAACTCTTTCATAATGAGCCTAATGGAGCACAACAAATGGAGGGAACATGTTGTAAGCTTACAACTCGATAGCTAACACAACCAAGCTATCACCTAAGTCGACAAGCATAATGACACGTTAACGACCTAATTGTTGTGAAGCATTAATCTGTTTCCTCTCAGGACATGTATATTATTTTATCCTAAATCTAAGGATGATTACTACAACAAGGTATTCAACCTTCCCTAACTTGTAGTGCCCTCATCCCAAGGCAATTGTCGATCTTATAATTTAGCAAGCGTGATACTAACCTCTTAGAAGGAAGAGTGACTAATCTTCGGGCTTAAGGTCCTAATGCCTAGGAAACGGCGGATCAAGTTAGGCTTGTTCAGATTAAGCTGCATTTCAACGTCTGTTAGAATAATTATCTGTTAAGCTTCAATACATATGCATCATTAAGCCTATTTCCGACGTTGACGAAATATATTGTTAACAAGAAACTTAAAAACTTAATATATAAACCTACAAATATAAGAAAATAATGATATTAAAACTTAAGTAATCGTATATAATTAAAACTTTAAATATAAGTAATAAAATCTAAAATATTTAAATTAGGATTAAAATTTAAAATCCATGAAATATTAAAAAGATATATTTATTTTAAACAGGAAGTAATTTTGAAATCTAATTTTAAAATAAAGATGTAAAATAATTTAAATATGACAAGAGATTTGAAAAAGAGATTTAGGTTATTATGGATTTTTAACAATAAAATCTAGACTCTATAATTTATCCTATTTTCTTGAACTCTTGAAACACTTGGTACTCATGAGTCTTCAATCTTGAATTCTTCTTCTTTAAAATCTTTGATGAAATCTTTGATCTTGAATATTTGAACTGTACAGTCTTCAAATCAATACTATATATAATTCCAGTATATATACTTATATATATTTCTAGATAAAAGTGTTAGTATATATTTTCTAACAATAATAGTCAAATCAAGGTTGATGTCATCAAAATCATCATCATCAACATTTAATCCATAACACAAGTACCGACAACAACACCAAACAACAATATGTGTCACAGACTCATAGTCTGTAAACCAAGTAGTGGTAACTGTGCGTCCCATACCACACGATCTCATTACTAGTTCACTATCCACTAGTCAGCTCCACAACGGAAATCTTCAGAAACATCAAATCATCATCTTCAATTGGATGAGTCTATAATTAATAGATAAGAATTATTTCAAACATATAATTTATTTTCAAAGCTATAACTATTGAAATACTAGCTTCTTAACATACTTCATCTAAATTATGGTTTCATACTAAATAGAATTTAAATATCCTTCTGAAATAAATCATTTTAATAAAATTCGACATAGTTGAATTCTAGTTATAAATCCCTTTTGAATTTATCTCAATCCAATTTACATTTCGAACCTTGAAACAGAGTTCATCATTTCTTTTTGAATCGATTCCAAAATTCCTTTTTATATTCACATATGAATTTCAATTTCTCAATTATCAAAGATAATTATTCTACTTCATTTATAAACATCGTTTATAATCAACTTCTTGTTCTATCCATTTAAACAAGTTTCTATTTTCAAGTCCATTCGAAATTAAATTTATATTTTGTAAATAAATTTCCTTTTTAAATATTAAATTCCTTTTTTCCTACATTCAAAAATATTTTATGGTATTTAAATACCAACATTTTAGGGTGAGTGTTATTCAAACACAACATAATCAATCACAGGTTATATATCACATCATATATCACAATAAATGAAACATAATAATATAAATACTGAGGAATCCAGTTGAATACCTCCAACATGTTTCCCTGCATCCACAGATGTTAATCAACGTGAATAACATCAAATTCATTCCAATATGAGATATCATGGTAAATAGAACTAATAATCAACCAATGATTAATATGTATAACTATATCAATCATTTTAATCGGTTTATCAACCATTCATCCAAATAACCATCACATAGCATTCAATCATCATTTATCAATTCTAAATTATGTTTATAAAGTTATAACTGAACAGAGCTGTGACTTTACTCACCTAGTTTTGCAGTTGACTATTCTTCTCTTGTTTCATTTTAAAATCAAACAGGCATTTGATTTTATCGTAAAATTTCAATAGCTCTGTTCTCAGCCACCACAGTGCTATAACGCAAATCACGTTGCTACGATTTCAACATGACTTGTTTTGTCTGATTCCGTTAACATATGTATGAGATATTGATTATACAAGTTTTTAACGATTTAACCATCATTAGTTAAACTAATAATTAAGTTAAAAATGTTAATTGCTTTTAAATGTTAACCCCCACCGCTACATCCTTCTACTCTGCCGAAATACCAACTCCTGTAGCCAAGACCGCAACCCGCCGCTTCACAATTATATGGTCATACTTTCCAAAGACCAAGCTCCCCCTTTAATTCGAACTTGCCATTATACTTCTCATCACGCCATCTCCTTCGTTGACAAAAATCCCGCACCCCCTGTATATCTCGAACCACTTGGCTATCATTCCTTTCATCCAACATCGTTCATTCCTCAACGAAATAAAAATCGATTTTACCAATAGCTCCCCATTCCCGAATTCCATCCCGCAGTACCACCCAAGTTCAACTCGCAACTCCCCTCCAATGACCGCGACTCAGACAGCAATCTCCACCTACACAGTAATTGCAACATAAATAAATACTGAATCCTCTCATATTTGCATGCTATATGCGGTTCAATCCCCCGAATCCAAAGATGATATCGATTTCATGAATTAAAGCTTCATCCTCCCTTGATCGGTAACCCAAGGTTTACTGGAGAACGGTCGAATTCCAGGATAGTAATCGCGACTTCTGCTTTTGTGTAGAATTGAGCTTGAGGCACAATCAATCCAATCCAAAATCTCATGATTCCATTACATATTTGATTTTTGATTGATTTTTAAAGTGGCGGTTTTTCCATTGTTTACCGAAAGAAATAGAAGAACCGGGAGACGTAGAAGAGAATTTGGGAATTAGGGATTGAACGATAAAGTGTATAAATAGAGAATTATATAAATTTTTAGTTGATTAATTTAAAAATCCGTCCTATCGCCATTACCGTTTATCAATTATAAATTTATATGTTCACATGCGAAATCCGATTTTGATAAAAATGGATATACAACCATAGTTTCATATTCCGAACCCAATGAAATTCGTTTCATCGAAGTTTGAGTCCATTTGAAAAAATAGCGAAATTTTGAATATTAAATTCGTCAATTGATTCATGTTTATCTTTTGCGTGCTCATAAAATAACTCTAATGGGCACGAAACTTGAAATCTTACAATAACTAAATATTTCAGACACAATGGAACCGATTCGTCGAATTCTGAGATTGTTGGAAAAACTTCCTTTATATTTCACAATGTAAATCAATACGTGTTTATATCGCGCACGATTATCAAATTAACTTCAATTGGCTTAAAATATGAAATCTTACAATAATTAACCATTATGGATTTTATAAAATTGGTTTCTTTGAAATCTAAGTTCGTTTGAAAATTGGTTATTCTTTAATTCCATATTAAATCGATAAAACGATTAAATAAAAATCTAGGCGTTTACCCTTCGCACGATCAAATGGTAAGTCCAATCAATACCTATAGTAGCTAACTAATACGGATCGAATGACACAAGTTTCGTCGCACTCCGAGACTGTTCTCCTAGAATGATATTTTATACGCAAACAACACTATTTTGGATGCCAAATTACCTGGTCTAAAAAAATAATGAACTATATACATCCTGAACCTAAACGTCAATACGAATTCAACGGAACATGCTCATGTTTAAATTCGATCGTTTGCTCAACTTACGCACAAATTAATTGCTACATAAACTAGCTGTGTGTTTATGGCTGCCGTGGTTACATAGGATATCAGATCGCCACGAGATTTATTTTCAAGCAATAATTTGACTTTATAGATCCAACGAAATTGATATCGTTGAAAATGCATGTCATTTGCAAAAAGGCTATTTTAAGGCTTAAATAAATCGATTAAAAATATAAATAAATTCATAAACAATTCAATTTAATAATAATAAATTATTATTATTGTATATATCCGAATAGAATACCATTTAGCTCCAAAATCAACATATTCGGATTCATAACTCAATATTTAGATATTCATGTTAAACGATATTCAATTTATTTTAAACCCTTTTAATTTATTTAATAAATCGTTATGGCTTATAAACGATTCCATAACAACTTTCTAAAAATTTGATTTGGATATAACTCACAATCCATAAAACGAAATCTCGATTTTTCACTTTCATTAGAAAACTATAGTTCAACAGATTCATACACTTCTTGTTTCAAAGAAATCCGACTTACATTGGATCCTGTATATTCAATTGAAGTTAAAATTGTAAAACTAAGAACTACTACGATGTTACGAGCTCGTTTTAAATTTAATTATAAATTATACGTTCAAACGTTGTTTCTAATAAATAAATTCCTTATAGAAATCTCTATATATTCCCAATACAACTTTTATAACCAATTTAAATGTTTTAAAATTAACAACTAAAAATCTGGGTTGTTACATTCCTCCCCCCTTAAGAGAATTTCATTCCCGAAATGACTAATGTAGGAAAAATGCTACAAACCCTATTAACTAGGCTAAAAGCCCTTTGTTTTACTTCTTAACTTCATTTTTAACTGAATCAATATATTTCAATTAAAATATTAATTCATTCCTACTAATGAAAATTTTCAAAAATTTTGACTTTTTTTCTAATACCTTAAATTTTCGAATTTTTTGGCAGATTCTTCTCTGTACGGAAGGAATTCTGTGATATCGCAGGAACAACAAATATATATACATCGACCCACACGGCCGAAGAACCCAATTCATACCTTATATAAGCGTTATTAAGCGAGTTCTCCTAATATTAATGTAATATACACAACCAAACTCAAGCCGAGTAGCTCTGTCTACCCATACTCAATTCCGACACGTAAGTCTCAAAACATGAAATTTATATAACATTTCATTCATTTACTTATGTTACACATAAATTCCATATTCAACATGTTATACATGAATATTAATAAGCCATCACCAGTTTTAACATCCAATCACCCATTTGAATTGATTTACATATTTTTCCATTTAAATCTAATAGAATCTCGTGTCATTTATTTCCATCCAATCCATATGGACTTACAATATGCTCACATTAATTTCAAATTGATTGTAAATCAATTCAACCTTTACATTTAATTCACTAATTAACTTCTAATTAGTTCACTTGCCTGATTCAAATTTAGTTTGAACCAACCATGCTTTATTCGCTTATAAACAAGTCAAATTTATTTATAACTCAAGTTCCATATCGAATCTCAATTTCCTTTACTCAATTTCACAACTCAGTTTTAATTCAAATTCAATTTAACTCATTATTCATTTGGTTTTCCCATTCAAGTCTGTTTTTGCTCCATTAAGTTGTTGTAACTACATTCTCATCTTACTTTATTGGAGCTTTATATCAAATCTCAAATTCCAATTCACACATCTAATTTACTTAACCATGTTAAGTTCATTCATATATTCAAACAACTAATTATCTTCTAATTAGTTCACTTTCATCCTTTCTAATCCAAGTCCGGATTTTTTTGCAAAAATCACCCCATTTTAACTTTCTTTTTTACTTGTGTTCAAGTTCCTTTTATCATTCAATGTTGAATTTATTTATTCAACCCAAAATACCAAATCATTTCCTTTTTAGTTTTCTATTCCATTTACCAATTTATAAGCTATAAAACTTATTTTCACACTCCATCTATTCAATACTCGAGTTAATTTCATTCAAAATTCATAATTCATCTGTTATAAAATTATCTACAACTCAAATTTTTTATATTCAATTTCATTCGATATTTATTGCTAATACGATTCCAAATTTTCATTTCGTAATCTCCATATAGGCATTAAGCCTTTTAATCGAGACCAACCAATTTATCTTGGTTTTATTTTCCATTCCTTCTCTTTTTGAAGTACACAATCCTAATAATCTTGCAATCATTTGGGGGAAAAAGTTTTTTTTATTATCTGAAACCATCCATCTTCTCTTATATTATTTAAATGAATTCTTACTTGAAGTCATTTCATTCAATCATTATAACCTATGGTCATAAAACCATTTTCACAATTCAATCTTTTCCCTTCATCACCATTTCAGATCACCCAATTTTCATTCAATTCAAATTATTTAACTTGTACAAGTTAAATTTAAGTTTATACAATCGTTCTCCTTATTTAACTTATTTAACTTAAAGTTGAACTTTATCCACCTAGGAATTCACATTCCCAATTTTATAAGTTCAAAACTTATTTCTTCCAATTTTCATACCCATGAGAACTCTAGAATTCAAATACCCAGTTTAGTTTCCAATCAAATTGAAATCATACATATATACATATTTATTTCAATATCAATTTCCATTCCCTTTTGGGATTTTAAATCAAATTCTGGTTTCCTTTCGCAAAAAATTCATAACCAACTTTACGGCAATAATTCGTCACTTAGAAACTCAAAAATGAACACCGATGATGTCTGAGTCATCACTGAAATTATTTTCCAGCGACTGAAGTGAGTTCATGCTAAATGATTTTCAAAATTTATTTAAAAATGATTTTTATTCAAGAATTTCTTCCAAATAATGTTGTATTACTTATAATACTTTAGAAAATATTTTCTAAATCATCCGGGATTTAAATTCTCAAATTTTGGATTGAACTCAATTTTAGTTCATCTCATTTGTATACATTATTCATATACAAATTATATTTACTTATATATAACCATTTCAATATTTTATAATTTCATTTAATTGTAATAACAATCAGCCCATCAGTATACTATAATATTTCAAAAGTTATTCCTTTTATATCAAAGTAAGGCAAAATTATTTCATTTACCCATTTTGAAACAATATTGTATCGAATTGCCTTGTTCGAGAGTTTAGAAACACCTATCGATATAATTGTACATTCTGTATTGACTAGAATTCGTAAACCACTCAACAAACCAATCAACACAATTCAAAACAATTTTATATCAAATAAAAAATACGCGCTCATATATTTTCTCTTAAACTCAATCTAAGATATTTCTAACCCCATCTCTATCGAGTCACGCCACAGAGCCAAGGTTATCTCTCAACCTTCAGCTCTGATACTACTATAACGAACCAACCAATTTTCGATCCTGATCATCGACAAAAAACACCATGTCGACTAACCAAGTACCAAAAATTTACTAGATCATTAATAGTAAGAAGTTAGAGGGTGAGAAATAGAAAGAGAAGTTAGAATAGAAGAAAACAAAGAACACAAATCTCACTGTGGAATGAATAAAATATATTATATAACATAACTTCTAAAATACAAATCTGTTATGTATATACATAACATCATCAGAGTACAACACTACACATCACAGCGGAAATAAATAGTAGCTATCTAATGCTGAAGCCTCTTGCTCCAAGGCACTATACTAAGTGTATCTGTAAAATCCTGACTACTTGACTGCCCCTACAAATTTGGGCACCCAAGAGTTTAGGGTTAAAAAAAACAAAGTAAACTGTAGTTAAATAAAAATATGTTATGTATATACATACCAACATCAGAGTATAACACTACACATCATAGCGGAAATAAATAGTAGCTATCTAATGCTGAAGCCTCTTGCTCCAAGCTATTCTAAGTATATCTGTAAAATCCTGACTACTTGACTACCTGTACAAATTTGGGCACCCAAGAGTTTAGGGTAAAAAAAACAAAGTAAACCGTAGGTCAGTCATGGGACTAGTGTGAGCAAAACTCCAACCATTGGTTTAACTTTTAAAAATCCTATAAAAAGAAAGGATAATCGTAAGTCAGATCCACACATAAACATGGATGGTTTTTACCTTACGATAATCAAAAATCTTCTTTACATCAAAAATATTATGATATTATAGTAGCATCTGAACCAAATAAATAGCAATTTAGCGGAACGCTTTGCATCTCATGCTCCACGCACACAGTATATAATCAAAAACCGCATGCGCTTATTGGAGAATGGATTTCAAACTATGACAAAGTACGGGATCACCTTCTGATAATGTATCTCTAGAGAGAAATACACTAGGTTTAATAAGAACATCTTGCAATCCAGCTACACATAACCGACCACTCATTCAACTTGAGTGTATTCAATGTATATCACCAACAGTTGTGATCAGCAACCGTTACCGAAAGCATACAACAACGATAGAATAAGAAGCAAATGAATTTTCTCTAGATCAGGTGATAATACATCCTAATGGGATGACCCACATAGCTAGCCTGCTCGATTTTTGTTATTTCCCGAGTGATGAGGCCTGAGGCTACGTCTTACCTTTAGAATACCAACATCATTCACTTTGAATGTCATATCGTCAGATCCATCAAATCACTAATTGACATCCTAAAAAATAAACTAGGTGTTAAGCTAAGAGAAGTTCCCTTCTCCGCCATCAACTATGGTACATTTGAAGAAACAATGTACATGACCATCTAGGTATACTCTGTCATACATCCATCCATATACGTTGTCCTGGAACTGGACAAACCAAAGGCACCATCCTATTAATCCATCTTAGGCAATTTCTACCTAGTATTAGTAGAACAACCCTTGCACTTTTCTCCATCTTCAAATATCTCCGGCATAATTCGATTTACAACACTTGTTCCCATACGGAATGATTTTCAGATAATAAACATGATCTCGGTCTCTCCGTATTGACAACGGAAATATAAAATGGCCTAACCTTTGATAGTCAGTTATTTAACTATCAAAGGAAAATATCCATGCAATCAACAATCTTATTTCCAATTGAAATTCTACTGATCAAGCATCAAGCAACACTGAGCCCCTTTTAAATTAATGTCTTATTAAATTATTATTTCCCAATCCCTTTCAATATCTTTACTAGTTATTCTTCAAAACCAGTTTAGCCTTTCATAATTCCTGGAAAACATTTCCAAAGATTATAAACTCTTTATTTTCCATATTCCAGAAAATATACAATACTAACATCGGAAAACATTCCCATCACTTTACATTCTTATTTTCTATATTTAGAAAATGTGTGTTATTAACATTGAAAAACATTTCCAATTTCCATTTCTTAATTTCTCATTAACCAAATCATTTCATTTTCTTTACTTAGAAAACATCTATGATTATATTTGGAAAACTTTTCCAAAACTCATTTACTTGGATTTAAACGAACATTATATAAAACATCCGTAACGACCTAGAATTTTCGGCCATTTTAATTTGGATATTTAATTTTGTTTTAAATATTTTAATTCGAATATTTATGGATTTTTAATATTTAATTCATTTATTAAAAACATTATAATTTATATTTAATTATAAACGAGCTCAAAATGGCGCGGTAGTTCGTAATATTCAGTTTTGAACTTCAACGGAATATACTGGATCCGATAGAAGTCGAAATTTCATGAAACGAGGAACGTTTTAATTTGTCTGATTATAGTTTTCTAATGAAAGAGAAAAATCAGGATTTCAGTTTATAGATAGTTATGTCTCATTCAAATTTTAAAATAGTCGCTATGGAAATCATTTATAAACGATAACGTTTATTTAATAAATAATATAACCTTTCTATATAAATTAGATATCGGATGGCTAAAACTTGTTGATGGTGAGTTAAAATTCGACATTGAGTAAATCTAAGGTGAGGTACTATTCCATTCGGGTATATTTGACAATAATTTATTTATTTTTGAATTTAATAGTTTCGGGATTTTATTAAATAATTTATGGATATTATTTTTAAAAGCTATTTACAGACCCTATTGCAGAACATGACAGCATTGTACAACCATTTATGAACCAATATACCCAATGATCGACAATAATCGATATAAACATGCATACTGAAATTTAAAGTTCAAAACCATCCATATAACAAAAGATTCAAAATAACAGCTAGTGTAGTAAACACTTTCAAGCACGGCAAATGAGGCCAAAAGACAACAAAAATAATTGCCATCGCAGGCAAAAGAAAGTTATTGAAGTTGACAATCAAATAAAGAAGAAATAGGAAAAGAGATATATATTATAAGACAGTTTATTCACATGCATGTACCCTGCACCAAATCCTTTGCCAGGCCAATTAACAAATTTACATACTAACATGAACATTACAAAGCATAGTATCAAATAAATAAAGAAGAACAGAGACAATACAATAAAATTTAAATAAGGTAGGAACATGTTCTTCACGTGTATGTTTTCGTTTACCAAATCCTTTCTAATAGAGACTTTATTACCAACATGTATTCATTCCAATACATCAATTAAAATATATGTATACTTCTACAAATTTCTACATCAATGTTGAATGACAACACTTTGCAAATGGCCTACTTGTACAAAACAGTATGCCTAACCTATTTTTCATAGTTGCACGCGAGACAACTCATGTCTAAAGCCTCAACCCATCAACCTGTACATCGCTTTTTTCCTTCAAATCTCCTCACATCGACAGACCAATGCATAACAGCTACGTGAATAGGAAACACATAGCTTTCAGACCTACTGACCAGACATTTTTCATATCCTTAAATCCCCGTTCACCCATATATACCCACCGCAATACCAATATTTCCCAAGCCAGAAGTTTTACACTTCACAACTCCTTAAATTCGTGACCAAAACAATACCAACATAGTCACAAATTCAACAAGAATGGCTGTAAGCCTTCAATTCCTTCTACCTATAAAACTCTCGATCTATACTCTTATCCACAAAGAATTGAACAGCAAATATCGAAATCACAGTGAGATCAATACCGTAACCTATTTTGATGAAAATCGAACTGACGTGGGGGACAAAATCTCACTTGAAAGAAGAGATCTTTGTGGACAAGCTGCGGGTTAACGGAGGGTCTAGGGAGAACGAGGTCCAAGCTGAAGGAGGAGCTGACTAAGGCACTGGATTTGGAGGTCACCGGTGGAACTCCAACGAAGGAGAGGGCGCCGTGAATTATTTTGGGCAGAGTGGTGTTTAATTTGGACAAAAACAAAATAGAAAGTGGATGGGATAAAAATGAAGGGTTGTGTAATGACTCGGAATTTTGTCGACTTTGGTTATCGCCATAAACTCAATGATGACTAACCAAACATCGAAAAATACCGGATGATTAATGAAAGAAATTAAAGGGTAAGGATAAATAAGATAGAAACTTAGAATAGAAGAAGAAGACAACATCAGAGTAACACGAACCTCACAGCGGAACGAATAACATATAATATATATAACATAACTTGAAATATACATCTATACTTGAATATACATCCTTGTCAAAGTACAACACTTACAACACAGCAGAAATAACTATAGCTATATAATCCTGAAGCCTCCTGCTCCAAGCTCTTCCAGTATATCTGTAAATCCTGACTACTTGACTGCCTGTATAAAATTGGGCACCCAAGAGTTTAGGGAAAATAAAACAAAATAAACTCTGGGTCAGTCATGGGACTGGTATGAGTAAAACAGTTTTAAACGGTTTGAACAAGTAAACGATATCTCATAAGACCACGCCGTATTACGGAACCGGTTTTTCCCTTATGAGAATCCAAAATATCTTTATATCAAAAACCTTTTGATATTATAATAATGTCTATCAACCACAATATAATAATCAACTAGCAGAAATGCTTTCATCTCACGTTCTACATATATAGTATACAATCAAAACCGCAAGCACGTATTGGGTAATGGATTTCCAACTATGACAAGGTATGGAACCACCCTTCGTTAGTGTACCTCTAAAGAGGAAGACACTGGGTTCAAAAAGAACATCTTGCAACCCGGCCACACATGACTCTAAAAATCACGAAACTGGAAATCTAACAACTATTTGACATTGCGGATCCAACAAAATTAGTTTCGTCGAATTCCGACTTCATTTGCAAAAGTGGCTATTTTTAAAGTCCTACATAACCCATTTAAATATATAAATATATTTAAATATAATTAAATTAAATATTTATAAATAAATATTATCGTATATATTCACAGTGGAATACCATACAGCTCAAGAATATTCCTATATGAATTTCTAACTTGATATTTCAAATCCGGGTCAACCCGATATTCGATTTATATTGAAATTCCTTTTTAAAATATAAATAATTTCTTTATAAATTATAAAGGAATTCCACAGCGACTTTTCTAAAATTTGATTTGGACATAAATCAAAATCTACATGACGAAATCCCGATTTTTCTCTTCCACTAGAAAGATATACTCCACCAGCTCCACACGTTTCTTGTTTCATAGAAATTCGGCTTAAAACGAATCCTGTACATTCAGTTGAAGTTCAAATCGCCAATTTACGAACTGCAGCGCCATTTCGAGCTTGATTTTAATTATATTATAACTCTACGTTCAAACTGTCGTTTATATAATATATTCGTTACTCAAATTCAATTCTAAATTGAATTAAATATCACAGATGATCCAGTTCACACCATATCGCCATTACAGCCAATTCTGATTATTTCAGAATTAAATATATTATTTAATTATTATTTTATATTAAATATTCACCATTATTTTATTCATTGACCATTTAATTCACTGTATCACTATTTATATAATTAAATAAATTAATTATAATACCTCTGCAAATGCGGGTCATTACATTCTTCCCCACTTAAAATAACTTCGTCCTCGAAATTGCTAAGGTAGAAAACAAACCCTATCGACTGGTTAGAACATATTTGTTCACTTTTTAACTTCAGTTTCAACTGAACCAATTTAATTTCAACTAAATATTTAATTAATTCTTATCAACAAAAAATTTCAAAAATCCTGAAAATTTTCTAACTCCTTAAATTTTCGAAAAATTTCGCCAGCACCTCCTTTATACTGGTCAATAGCTCAAACTCCAACTTGCCTCTCTGGGCTATCTCCAACCCAAAAGAAAACCAAACAGCCAAGTGGCTTGCCAATTCGGCTCATAAATCTTATATCCAATAGAAATATAAACTTGTACCTTTTGTTGGCATATCATTTTATCCTTTCCACCTGTTATCAATTCAGCGGATACAAGGGTCATCCCCATCAAATTCCAATCTTCTTTTATCCACGACACCACCATTCGCTTATATCCGAGCCAAATATCATTTTAACTCGAGTTTCTTCTCGATTCCCAACTCATAACTTGATTATTCCATTACACTTCAAATTTGAATCTCACAATCCAATTTGTCTTGATATCATTCTAATTCAATTCAGTTACCACTTAACTGACTTTATTTTAATTCAAAATTTCTTTCACAAATTTCTGTTAAATTTGTTTTTAATTCAAACAGTCTTTCCTTGGGAGTTTTTAAACAGTTTACTCATTTCAAAAGTCAAATTTTCCTTTTGAACATGTCACTGAGCCCTTAATTAATATTCCATTAGTTAAATCACTTCTCTATTTCTTTATCAATATTTGTTAACCAAATATTTTCAATAACCATATTGGCCTTTTATGTTATTTGGAAAACATTTCCGAATATCGCCTTCCTTTATTTTCTAAACTTTAGAAAATATATGCTATTTATAATTGGAAAATATTCCAATTACTTATCTCTTTTCCGATCTCGTTTATTTCTATACTTAGGAAATATTCTTTGTTATATTTCCAAGCTTACACTTATTTGGGTTAAAACGGATGTTGTGTGAAACATCGTTACGACAACCCAAATACTATATTCAACTAATTCTTATTCAACATTGATCTTCGAGCCTGAAATCTTACTATTTATTTGTTAATAATGAAATCAATCAAGCTGGGGTATAACTACCTCTCAGACCTTGACTGAATAACATTTATAACATCAAAACAGATATGACTACTTACTCGAATAATCAATACCATACAACTACTTATTCACTTTTAAACACGTATACGCTTCCTCTTTCTATTCTTACTAGATTTTATTCTTAGTCTTCCTTTTTGATTTTACTATTTTATTTCTAAGTTCGTTTCCTTATTGACTTATATATATATATATATATATATATATATATATATATATATATATCGATACGTTGATTTCTAACTATCAAATTATCTTAAAAATATTCTAACTCCTTAAATTCCCGGAAAAATTCGCCATAACCTCCTTTGTACCAGGAGCATCGGGATATTTCAAATAGCCTCCCATAGCCCTCACCAATCCAAAAGAAAAAGCCAAGCGGCTAGACGATACGGCGCATAAAATCTCATGTATGAATTAAATACTTACCTTTTCGTCGAGAATTCTATTTATATACCTTCATACCTTATCCATACCTATCTCATGTATATTTATACCTACCCAATCTATTTTAACTATACCTGATCGTTTTAACTCAATCCGTTAATTAATTTGTTAATTAACTCTTTAGTCTATTTCACTTTTATATTTGAACATGACATGTTCAAATATATTTTACTTGCTTATTAACTAATTTGAATCCAAATTTCAAATTTAAGTTCTATATTCGATTTCGAATATCCATTTACAAATCCAATTCACCTTTCAAAGTACAACTTCAAATTCAAAACTCGATTAACTAATTCCTCTTCGACTTAGTTAATTCTATTCAATTTCTATTCAAATTTTATATCACTTCTATTATTCAAATCTATATATCAAATTATATATTATAAATCCCATTTGAATTTCTATATTCAAATTCTATATATTCAAATTCTATATATCAAATTCTATTCAAATTCTATATTATAATTCCCATTTGAATTTCTATATTCAAATTCTATATTATAAATCCCATTTTGAAATTCAACACAACTTGTCTTTCCCAAAAAAAATTCAAAACAGTATCCCAGATAGTAATTCGTCACTCACAACTTGAAAATGAATACTGATGATGCAGCTGTCATCATCGGAATCTATTTTCCAGCGATCAAAGTGAGTTCAATACTATAAAACCATTTCTAAACATTTCCACTTTGAAATTCATTTCAAAATATAATTCACACTGCTTGTAAAACAATTTAAAATCTCCCAAGATCTTAAATTTTCCTTGTTTTTAATCCAAATCCATTTACAAACACTTATCCAATTCTCTAGAGTTTTAATTCAATTTCCGATTTAAATTCAGATTTAGTTCATCTGATTTCACGTATTTCACTTATATGAATTCTGATTGGTTATTTACATAACCATTTAATTTATAATCTTACTCGATTATAATAACAACCAATATATCCACTATATTATAATTTTGTTATATATATCTTCTCTATATCAAGATATACCTTGGGTAAACTTATTTTAATTTACCCTCTTTTCAAAACATATCGTGTCGACCCATCGTATTTGAGTGTTTATAAACTCCTACCGATACAGTGGATCATACTGATCGACCAGAACTCATAAACAACTCAACCAATGAATCTCCACAATATAAAACAATTTTTATATCAATAACAAATACGTTCACTCGTATATATACACTCAACTCAATTTAGGGCATTACTAACCCTATCTCTACCGAGTCACGCCACAGAGCCAAGGTAAATCACTTAACTTAAGCTCTGATACCAACTGTAATGACCCGGAATTTTGTCGACTTTGGTTATCGCCATAAAGTCAATGATGACTAACCAAACATCAAAAAATACCGGATGATTAATGAAAGAAATTAGAGGGTGAGGATAGATAAGATAGAAACTTAGAATAGAAGAAGAAGACAACATCAAAGTAACACGAACCTCACAGCGGAACGAATAACATATAATATATATAACATAACTTGAAATATACATCTGTACTTGAATATACATCCTTATCAAAGTACAACACTTACAACACAGTGGAAATAACTATAGCTATATAATCCTGAAGCTTCCTGCCCCAAGCTCTTCCAGTATATCTGCAAATCCTGACTACTTGACTGCCCGTACAAAATTGGGCACCCAAGAGTTTAGGGAAAACAAAACAAAATAAACTCCGGGTCAGTCATGGGATTAGTATGAGTAAAACAGTTTTAAACGGTTTGAACAAGTAAACGATATCTCATAAGACCACGCCGTCTAACGGAATGGGTTTTTCCCTTATGAGAATCCAAATTATCTTTATATCAAAAACCTTTTGATATTATAATAATGTCTATCAACCACAATATAATAATCATCTAGCAGAAACACTTTCATCTCACGTTCTATATATATAGTATACAATCAAAACCGCAAGCACGTATTGGGTAATGGATTTCCAACTATGACAGGGTATGGAACCACCCTTCGCTAGTGTACCTCTAGAGAGGAATACACTGGGTTCAACAAGAACATCTTGCAACTCGGCCACACATGACTCTAAATATCACGAAACTGGAAATCTAACAACTATTTGACATTGCGGATCCAACAAAATTAGTTTCGTCGAATTCTGACTTCGTTTGCAAAAGTGGCTATTTTTAAAGTCCTAAATAACCCATTTAAATATATAAATATATTTAAATATAATTAAATTAAATATTTATAAATAAATATTATCATATATATATTCATAGTGGAATACCATACAGCTCTAGAATATTCCTATATGAATTTCTAACTTGATATTTCAAATCTGGGTCAACCCGATATTCGATTTATATTGAAATTCCTTTTTAAAATGTAAATAATTTCTTTATAAATTATAAAGGAATTCCACAGCGACTTTTCTAAAATTTGATTTGGACATAAATCAAAATCTACATGACGAAATCCCGATTTTTCTCTTCCACTAGAAAGATATACCCCACCAGCTCCACACGTTTCTTGTTTCACAGAAATCCGGCTTAAAACGAATCCTGTACATTCAGTTGAAGTTCAAATCGCCAATTTATGAACTGCAGCACCATTTCGAGCTCGATTTTAATTATATTATAACTCTACGTTCAAACTATCGTTTATATAATATATTCGTTACTCAAATTCAATTCTAAACTGAATTAAATATCACAGATGATCCAGTTCACACCATATCGCCATTTCAGCCAATTCTGATTATTTCAGAATTAAATATATTATTTAATTATTATTTTAAATTAAATATTCACCATTATTTTATTCAACGACCATTTAATTCACTATATCACTATTTATATAATAAATAAATTAGTTATAATACCTCTACAAATGCGGGTCATTACAGGTTGTTGGTAAAGTGAAGGCAAGTCTTTTCTTTTATTTGGAAGGGTTTAGCATGGGCTGGTGTGGGTCATAACATGTAGGAGATGGGCTGCGAGAACATTGGACTGGCAAAACACGGAACCCAAATTCCAATGAATGAAAGAAAATGGCATGTAGGGTTTATCAACAAATAATTAGTGCAAATTATTTGGAATTAAAGTTAATTAATCTATATTTGAAATTATTAAGGATCATATTATAATTTTAACTATGATAGGGTTTATAACAAATGAGGCTAGGGTTTTGGAAATTACCGTCATGATTTGGAGCAAGGCAGGAACCGACGAAACAGTAAATGAAGGAGCCGAACCGAAATATTTAAAACCAAGTAATTTGTTCGTTAATTAAATTAAATTATAATTAATTAGTTATTAATTTAATGTTAATTTTAAACATTAACAATGTATTCATGCTTTATCAGAATTGGCCGATTCAAAATAGACTGGAACTGTAGTAACATGCAAGACCCTATGGAACGAAATTTAACTGGACGGGTTGGAATTAACTGGAACGAGCTATGTATACAACACAAATCAATGTGAGTTAAACTCACTCAGTTCTCCCACTTATAATTATTATAATTCGGGTTTATTATTTGTATGCTATGGCTGCTAATTATTGGTTGTTTGATGATTGTTTGGATGCGTGTTAAATATTTTTATATCAATTTTTTAAATTAAACGATTATTTAATTTAAATGAAATGACATCGTTATTTTTAACGATGATTTCCAAACAAGATAACTTACTCTGTTGGTTACGTTTATTATAAAATAAACGGATTGATTTAAATTGGATGTTTGAATTGTCGTTATTGATTGACCGTGATTAGTTGAATTAATTTATCATGTTTATATTATATTGTCATATGGAATGATCTGTTGTATTAAAGATAACCCATTGGATGCAGGGAAGGATAGGTTAGAGGAATCCAACTAGATTTCTCAAATTTATTTTCATATGACCATTATATGAACTGTTGAACCCATATGATTGGACTATTGAATTGGTTATTGATTGTTAAACCCAAATTCAACATTTGTTTGGTTATTAACCAATGGGTGATATTGGTTAAGCAATTTATAGCAGATGGCCAAAATACAAACTGTTTTATAAAGATTGATTTACCATCAGGTGAATCAATAGGAATGAAGTTATGAAATTTATTTTTATAACTAAATATAGATTTTTAAATATATTTTTAAATGAAGTTTATAAAAAGGAAATAAACCAACCATATATATATTGTTTGTTCTAACCACGAATCACCATTTTTGTACCAAAATCTACCGTATGCGAAACACGTGCCTCATCTTAATTACTAAATAATCTTATAAATTTGATTCTTATATTGATAAGATTGATAAGAAAGTGGGCTGGAATTAACGTGACGATTAATAACCGGGATTTATTGTTTTTAAGAAACAATTAAAATGAGATTATTTAGAAATAAATTATTGTTCGATTAATAATAATCGAAGTAAATGAGATTATTTGGATTAATAATGTTATTTATTAATTTAAATGAAAAGACGAGTTAGAGTTGATCAATGGGTTAATCATGTTTTAAGATTGACCAAGCCAACTGTTTTAACAGAAAACGATTATTAAATTAATTAGATTGTGTCGATTAATCTAATAAAATAATTTAGCGAATAATTGTTTACTTAATGAGATTTTAAAAAGGAAACTTAATTCCAGTTAATGATGAAGTAAATTATAATTTTATCTAATTTAAGGTATTTTTTTTAAATGAAGTTCATTTAAGTAAGTAATGAAAGTTAGAAATAAAATTGAATTTCAAAGGAAGTTTATGAACGGTTTATATTTAAACCGAATTGGGAAATGAAGTTAAAAAGTGATTTTAAGCGAATACGGTAAGCTTAAAATATATGTTACTTAATATTTAGATTAAGTAAAGGAAATCAAGATGGAAAAGGGTTTTATATTAAACCAGAGATGTATAAAAGAGTTGTGAATAAGGAGATGGGGGAGTTAAAGCGTTAAATTGTAAATGAACGTTACCTAATAATGGCATTAAGCGTAATGGATGAAACTGAAGTGAGATTTCCTAAAGGAAATGATTTAAAGAATTATAAAGGGGTTTCTGTAATTGAATTTGGTAAAAAGTTTAGTAATAGGATTTGAAATAAAAATCCCGATAATGGGACAAATAGTTTTAAAGTAGCTGAAGTTTAAAAGTTAATGTTTATTAATCATTTACTAAATCAATGAACCATATATTTAAAAAGGAGATTTCAAAAGCATGAAGATTCTATAAAGCCATATTTTAATACAATAATGAAGTGGTATTAAAATGAATACGGGTTTTTAAATTACAATTCATATTTATCTTAAGATAAGAACGTTGTTGATCAAGGTCTGAGAGGTAATTAAAATACCCCAACTTGAACAATTTCAGGATTATCGAAGGATGATATTAGTCGTAATAGTGGAGATGTTATAGTAAATTATTTTGGGAAAGTATTAGTGAACGTTATCTAAAGAATTTGGATATATGTGTGTATATATATAATGGGATTCCCAAAAAAAGGAAATAAAGAGGGACTTGAGAATATGAAATGATATTTCCATAATAACGAAATAAACGGGGATTTTGTAATGATTGTTTTACGATGGTAAGTGAACTGATCTCGTAATTATAGATGGTTAGTAACGTGGTGGCAAATGTTTTGAAGGATAGTAACGGGAAATTGGATAGGATTTTAAGGTATTTCTTTTAAGCATTTTAATATAATGATTTGAGAATATTTATATATTAAAACAAATATATTATCTTTGGTATTACAACTGATATATTATTTTAATGGCCAAGTGACGCTGTGTAATAAACCAATGGATTTATTTTATTTTTATGATTGTTTATTTTGATAGTTAAATCTAAATCATGCCTAATGCGTTGTTGGTACGGAAAGACCGGGATCGAATTTATATTCGAAAACCATTCTGAACCAGTAAATACATAAAACATGTTGGTTGAAGATGGAGCAGTTGAAGACTATGGATCTTCATAAGCGGAAGGGATACTTGATAGATTTCTCAGATGTTGCAACCAGAGATATTTTGATGGTAATTCAGTCGTGGTTGAAATCTATGGATTGCAAGGACTACTCGCTACTGATCCATTGGGTGATTCCTAGGATGCAGTAGGAGGGTGCCCTCAGTTTGTCCAATCCCAAGACAACTTGTATGGACGGATGTATGACAGAGTATTTCCAAAGGGATTGCGTACGTTGATTTCTCAAACATATTATAGTTGGTGGCGGAGAGGGCACTTCTCTTAGCTTAACTACTAGAGTATTTTTATGGACGTCAACTAGTGATCTCTATTGGATTTGATGATGTGGCATTCAAAGTGAATGGTGACCAAATGTTCTAAAAGGTAATTTAAACCTCAAGCCTCATCAACTGGGAAATGATAAAAATCGGGCAGGCAACATGGTTATGTGGGTCGCTCCCATTAGGGTGTATAATAACCTATCTAGAGAAATTCCTTTTGCTTCTTTAATCTATTTCGATGTTGTCCCTTTTCGGGAAATGTTGGGTAGCTTCCAACCGTTGGTGATATACATTTGATACACTCAAGCGAAATGAGTAGTCGGTCTTGTGTGGACTAGGTTGCAAGGCGTTCTTGTTGAACCCAGTGTATTCCCCTCTAGAGATACACTATTGGTAGGTGGCCCCGTACCCTGTCATAGTCGGAATTCATTCTCCAATAAGCGCACGCGGTTTTGTTTGTATACTATATATGTGGAGGGTGAGATGCAAGTGTTCTGCTAGATTCTATTTATTTGTATTTAGATACTATTATAATATCAGAAAAGAATTGATTTTCAAAGCTGTTTTGGGTTATCGTAAGGTAAAAATCGTCCGTATTTATGTGTGGATTGGTCTTACGATTATCCTTTTCTTCGAAAGGATTTTGAACTTTAAAATCAAGTTGGATGACATTATAAACTTAACGAGGGTTTTCTCAGTCTGGTTCACCAGACTGACCCGGTGTTTGTAATGCTTGGGTTAGCCCGGGTCTGCAGGTTCAGGTTATAAGATGATATGAAATCCATAGACGTGTTGGAGAAGTTCAGACGTATGATATTATCTAGTATTTTTCCGCTGTGTGATGTATATGAGGACATACTACTATGAATGTCCCGATGTATTGATGTACTCTGATGATTGTAAGTATATTTTCAAGCTCTCAATAAACATTTATTTCTATATTATATTTTGTTCTGCTGCGATGTGAGACTCTGTGTTATGTTGGATCTCCTTATTCTTCTATTCAAATGTTTCTTTCTTTCTTATCTCACCCTCTAAATTCTTTCTAATAACTATTTGGTGTTTCGATACTTGAGTTTTGACAAGTAATACGGGATTATGTATTATTGTCGGAATTCGGGCGTTGAATTCCTATCGGGTCATTACAACATCACTACGCCAACTCATCCCATTAATCACTCATTAGCTAACCGTATCTATAATCAATCTTCGCCATCAAACCTTACCCATTCCTCAGCTAATCAAGTCGAAACCCGGAAGGGCATGCTAAGAGCTTACCATATGCGTACACTAAGATTAGACACTTATGTGGTGCTTGGAGACCAGGCTAGGTGCACTTGGGAGGGTTTTACGACTCCGATTGGTTTCCCTCCTAAACAAATTCAAAAAAATTATTAAGTAAATCTTGATTAAAACGAAAAGTAAAAAGTTCTTTTCTGAATTCGATATAGTTGAATTTCAATAAATAACTCTCTTTCGAATAATCAATATTCGGTTAATATCCCAAACTTCGGAATAAATCTACCATTTAAGGTTAACTCAAATTCCACTTTCATTCTAAATTCATTTTTGAATTTATCACCTTCAAATCCTTATCAATTCCCCTTATAAGTATTCCAATCTGCAAAACATTTGCTTTAAACTGATTATCCACTTTAAAATGTGAATTTTATTTCTTTTATAGAAATATGCACTCGTAATATCAAATCACTTTATAAGTTCACATCATATTACACTTTATTTATAATTTCCGTTTATAAAACCGCTACTCAATTAACACTTTTCTATTTATTTAAAACAAGTCAAATTTTCTTTTTGTATGCATTTACGAGCTATACATTCCAGGACTTTCGAAATCAACTTTATTTGCTTTCTATAAATCTCTTCTTGTTTAATAATTCTAACTTAAAATAATATTAAATTATTTCAAACATAGAATTTTTTTTTCAAAGCTATAAATATTGAAGTATTAGCTTCTTAACATATTTCATTTAAATTATGGTTTCATACTAAATAGAATTTAAATATCCTTTTGAAATAAATCATTTTAATAAAATTCCACATAGTCGAATTCTAGTTTTAAATCCCTTTTGAATTTATCTCAACCCAATTTACATTTTGAACCTCAAAATAGAATTCATCATTTCTTTCGAATCGATTCCCAATTTCTCTTTTAAATTCACATTTGAATTTAAATTTCTCAATTATCAATGATAATTATTCTACTTCATTTATAAATATCGTTTTTAGTCAACTTCTTGTTTTATCCATTTATACAAGTTGTTTCTATTTTCAAGTCCATTCTAAATTAAATTTCTATTTTGGAAATAAATTTCCTTTTTAAATTTCAATTCCTTTTTTCCGAGATTCAAAAATATTTTATGGTGCTTAAATACCAAAATTTTAGGGCCAGTGTTATTCAAACACATCATAATCAATCACATATTATATATCACAATAAATGAAAAATAGTAATATAAATATTGAGGAATCCAATTGGATCCCTCCAACCTGTTTCTCTACATCCACATATGCTAATCAACCTGAATAATACCAAATTCATTCCTGTATGAGATATCATGGTAAATAGAATGATAATCAACCAATGATTTATATATAACTATATCAATCATTTTAACCAATTTTTCAACCATTCATCCAAACAACCATCACACAACATTCAATCATCATTTATCAATTCTAAAATACGTTTTTAAAATTATAGCTGGACAGAGTTAGTGAGTTTACTTATATAGTTTTGCAGTTGACTATTCTTCTCTTGTTTCGTTTTAAAATCAAATAGGCATTTGAATTTATCGCGAAATTTGAATAGCTCTATTCTCAGCCACATCAATGTTATAATGCAGATCTCGTTGCTACGATTTCAACGTGACCTATTTTGTCCAGTTCTGTTAACATATGCATGAGATATTGATTATACAAGTTTTTAACAATTTAACTACCATTAGATAAATTAATAATTAAGTTAAAAATGTTAATTACTTTTGAATGTTAACCCCTTCCCCCTAGCTACATCCTTCTTCTCTACCGAAATACCAACTTCTATAGCCAAGTGCAACCCGCTGCTTCACAATTCGATGGCCATACTTTCCAAAGACCAAGCTCCCCTTTAATTCGAACTTACCATTGCACTTCTCATCCCGCTATATCCTTCGTTGATAAAAATTTCGCACCCTCTGTATATCTCGAACCACATGGCCATCATTCCTTCCATCCAACAACCTTCGTTCTTAACGAAAATAAAATCTCGTAGTACCACTCAAGTTCAACTCGCAACTCCCCCCAACGACTGCGACTCAGACATCAACCTCTACCTACACAGTGATTGCGACAGAAATAAACAACGAATCCTCTCAGATTTGCATGCTAGATGCAGTTCAATCCCCCAAATCCAAAGATGATATTAATTCATGAATTAAATCTTCATCCTCCCTCGATCGGCAACCCTAGGTTTACTGGAGAAAGGTCAAACTCTAGGGTATTAATCGCGACTTCCCTTATTTGTACAGAATTAAAATTTGAGGCACAACGAATCCAATTAATCCAATATCTCACGATTTCATTACATATTTGACTTTTGATTGATTTTTAAAGTGGCAATTTTTTCCGTTGTTTATTGATAGAAATAGAAGAACGGGAGATGCAGAAGAGAATTTGGCAATTCAGGATTGAATGATAGGGTGTATAAATACAGAATTATATAATTTGTTATTTGATTAATTTAATAATCCGTGCCTATCGCCATTACCGTTTATCAGTTATAAATTTGTATGTCCACATAGGAAATCCGATTTTGATAAAAATCGATATACAGTCATAATTTGACATTCCGAACCCAACAAAACTCGTTTCATAAAAATCCTAGTCCGTTTGGAAAAATAACGAAAATTTGAATTTAATTGGTTCACGTTTATTTTTCGCATGCTCATAAAATAACTCTAGTGGCCCTGAAACTTGAAATCTAATAATAACTAGATATTTTGACATAATGGAACTGGTTTCGTCGAATTCCGAGATCGTTGGAAAAATGTCTTTTATATTTAACAACGTGAATCGATATGCGTTTGTATCACGCATGATTACCAAAATAACTCCAATTGACTTAAAATTGGAAATATGACAATAATTAGCCATTACGAATATTATAAAATTTATTTCATTGAAATCCGAGTTCATTTAAAAATTGGTTATTTTTTAATTCCATATTAAATCGATAAAACGATTAAATAAAAATCTAGTCGTTTACCCTTTGCATGATCAAACGGTAAGTACGATCGATACGAAAATCAAAATCCTATAATAACTTACTAATACGAATCCAATGGCACAAGTTTCGTCGTATTATGAGAGTGTTCTCCTATAATGATATTTTATACGCAAAACGACGCTATTTTGGATGCCAAATTACCAAATCTCAAAAAAACAACGAACTATATACATCCTGACTCTAAACGTCAATACGAATTCAATAGAACAGATCTCATGTTCAAATTCAATCGTTTGCTCAAGTTACGCACAAATTCCTTTTAAATCAAATTAAGTTCATTTAATTAATTGCTATGCAAACTAGTTAAGCGTTTATGGCTACCGCGGTCACATACTATATCGGATCGCCACGAAATTTATTTTCATACAATAATTTAACATTATGAATCCAATGAAACTAGTTTCGTTGAAAACGGAGGTCGTTTGCAAAAAGGCTATTTTGAAGGCTTAAATAAATCGATTAAATTGTAAATAAATTCAAAAACAATTCAGTTTGATAATAAAAATTATTATTGTCGTATATATTCAAGTATAACATCTTATAGCTTCAAAATAAACATATTTGGATTTATAACTTGATATTTAGATATTCAATTTATTTAAAACCCTTTTATTTTATTTAATAAACCGTCATGGTTTATAAATGATTCCATAGCGACTTTCTGAAAATTTTATTTAGACATAACTCACAATCTATATGACGAAATCTTGATTTTTCACTTTCATTATAAAACTATAGTTCAATAGATTCAGACATTTCTTGTTTCAAAGAAATCTGACTTATAGGATAATGTATATTTAATTGAAGTTCAAAATGTAAAACTACAACTACCGCGACGTTACGAGTTCGTTTCGAATTTAATTATAAATTATACATTCAAATGTCGTTTTTAATAAAAAAATCCTTGTAGAAATCTCTTTATATTCCTAGTACAACTTTTGAAACCAATTTAAATGTTATAAAAGTAAAGGCTAAAAATCCGGGTCATTACAATTGGTCAATCCACTATAAAAACTGTTTGTAGTAGTAAGGTAAATTGCCTAACTCATGTATGTAATGTATTTATTATTTGTTATAACAAAAAGTGTTATAAATTACTATAAAAATCGGTCGGCCATGCAAAAAAAAAAAAAAAAAAACTAACAATGAAACTTTCTAAATTTTTTCTTCAAATTGATAACGAAAATAAAAATTCAACCTAACAAAAAAAATAGATGTTTCAACTTAGAAATAAAATTCAGATTGATTACACATGATTCCAACATAAAAATATAGCTAGATATTTAAGAAAATCATATTTTAAATGCATTGAATGCGTATAATTTGTTTAAAAATAATACAAGCAAAACATGTGTTATCGCCACGCGTGAAGCGCTTGTTGTAACACTCGTATACCATAATACAAGTCAATATATGGTCATTAATATTAATCACGTTACAAACGATTTGAATATATGTGACCTCACAAGATCAAAGCCGAAATGCATAACTTTTAGAATAGTGGTATCAGACTGCGATTGCCGATTTTCATACAGACCTCTTGAATCATATCAATTTGACAAAATTCACCACAAAGAATAATGTGTACTTCATCCAATCCAATAAATTATGAATCAGATTCTGAGGTAAGCAAATCGAATGATCATTACAACTCCAAAGATTCAACTGTAAATTGTACCGGGTTGACCTAAATCCATCACACATCCTAAAATCACTTGATCTCTGTTCAAGTAAACACGGTTAAAGCAAACCAAAAATAAAAGTGCATGCTCTATACCAGAATACGTGTTCTTTTCGTTTTTAATACCCTCTGGATGATAAATAGACCCAATCTGATGGATCTCGATTCTAGATAGGTCGGATACAGTCCTGACTCTAGGGCAAGGTTGAACAGGCCACCGTCTAGAGCAACTCCCTTGACGAAGTGAGAGGGAAAACAAGGAAGAATGAACGACATTGATACTAAATAATATATTTCAAATATTAAATGGACTAAACTTAACTAAAGGAGTAATTGATGTAACTTGGTTGTGCATACACTTTATATGTTGGAGGTCAAGACTTTAATCCTTTGAAGCAACAAATGTTTCTCCTATGTTTTGATTTTATGTCTTTTGTCTTGGGCAATTCAGCGTCTAGGGCCGATATCGTATAGTCCAGTCCATAAACTAGTATATTTCAAAAATTTAAACACAACCCGACCTGAGTTTTGGTTAGATTGAATCGGGTTGGTTCGCCTTCGATTCGATATACCTGTTTTAATGTTTTATGTTCTAATCTTTTCCAGTTGTTGGGTATCTTGGGGCGGAGGTTTGGTCGGGTCTTATAGTATTTTCTTGGTTTTAATTCTGAGTGCTAGGCTCCTCTCGGTGTTTCTATCCCAAACAAAATACGAAAAATGTTACAGCGGCGTTTCCTAAGCTCAGCTCTGGCGGCGAAGATCAAAGAATCTACCGCTATCCTTGGTCTGCAAGTGGTCGGAAATAAAACATACTGCAAAGCAGTCGGGTGTTTTACGAATAGGAGGATCAAAATTAGTGAAGAAGAAGAAAATTTGCAGCAGATCGAGCAACAAAATTGTTTTGGGAAAGTTGAGACATTGATCGAGAAAAATCAGGATGGCCTCAAGCATATTGATAAAACAACTGGTATGGATTTAGTTTAACTCAAGCTCAAGTTTTCCGTTTATATTAGAATTAGATTAAATGTTGAATTTGGATCAATTTGTTTTGGCTAATTGCAGTAGTTATTATTATGGAAAATAAAATTTAGCACAAACTAGTCAGTTCTCTGAAATTTGCATGCAACACAGATAATTAATTTTAAGCTACAAGTGAATTTAGGAATACAACATTATTCTGCAAATTATTATAATTTTTTGCGTACATATAAGTGGATCTAAATGGCAAAGTGATTAATTTTTGGGAAGCTGTTTGATAAAATGTTGAAGAATTGCAATTATCCTGTACAGATAACTATCAACCGTTGAGAAATTATGCAGTTCCCTCTAAAATATTACCGAGTAGCAAAATTTCCATCCTAAAATGCATTTTAACCCGAAGAGGCTTCTTTATAATGGATATAATTATGTGTGTAACTTGCGTTATGCATCAGCTTTTGTGGATTATGAAGGTGAGATTGCTAAAACCAAAGACGAATTGGTATCCAGCGATGACTCGAACACCAGAAATGCAACTTTGATACAAGAGATTTTAAAGTCCAATGACAACGAGTCTGAGATAAAGCTAGCACTCAGCAGGTGCATCCATTCATTTGATGAGGATTTAGTCGTTAAAGTGCTTCAAAGAAATCGATCGGAATGGAAGCTTGCTTATATATTTTTCAACTGGGCATCTAATCATAGCAACTATTGTCATAAGTCAAGAGCCTACAATGAAATGCTCGATATACTTGGTAGGATGAAGCAAGTCAAGCTCATGCAACAAGTATTTGATAATATACCCAAAGAGAAATGTACCGAATCTATGGATGATAGAACTTTTGCTATACTTATGCATAGATATGCAAGTGCGCGCAAAGTGCAAGAAGCAATTGATTCATTTTATAAAAGGAAAGATTATGGATTCAAACTCGACCTCACTGGCTTTCAGACTCTACTGATGTCATTATGTAGATTCAAGCATGTTGAAGAAGCAGAAGCTCTTTTCCGTAAGAAACAAAATGAGTTTCTTCCTGTTATAAAGAGTAGAAATATTATACTCAATGGCTGGTGTGTGTTGGGAAATCTACGTGAAGCTAAACGTTTTTGGAATGATATCATCTCTTCTAAATGCAAACCTGATCCATATACATATAGCATTTTCATAAATTCTTTGACGAAGTCTGGTAAATTGGGGACTGCCGTAAAATTATTCACATCCATGTGGGAGAAAGGATATGATGCACATGTGCCAATATGTAATAATATTATCGATCAACTTTGTTTCAAGAAGAGAATTCCGGAAGCTTTGGAAATATTTGAAGAAATGAATGAACGAGGATGCATGCCCGATGTTGTCACTTATAATACTCTCATTAAACATCTTTGTAAAATAGAAAGAATGGAGAAAGTTTATGAACTTTTGAATGATATGGAGAAGAAAAATTGCATGCCAAATTGTAGGACTTACTCTTACTTGTTGAAAACCAGTAAGATGCCGGAGGATGTTCGTGATTTGATAGTGAGGATGAAGAGAACTGGATGTAAAATCGATAGTGATACGTATAATTTGGTACTTAATTTATTTGTAGGCTGGAAATATCAAAAAGGTGTTAAATGGGTATGGGAAGAAATGGAGAAAAATGGGTTGGGTCCAGATCAACGCTCTTATACGATTGTTATTCATGGACTGCATAAAGAAGAAAGGTTCGATGAAACTCTTGTATATTATAATGAAATGAGAATGAAGGGGATGACTCCGGAACCGAGAACAAGGTTATTGGTCAAAGCAATTTATTTGAAAAGAGAAGAAAATAGCAAGATAGTTTGATAAACAAAGCATTGCTTGTTGCATTTGACAGGTACATGCCAGTTGAATTTTTGAGTGTGTGTGTGTCTATATATATATATATATATATATATATATATATATATATATATATATATACATATATATGTATGTATGTGAACTCTATTTAGACACAAAATGAGAACACAAAATTGCACACAATAAATCTCAACCATTGGATCCTCCCATGAACTACACTCTTCACATAAAGACAAACAAATCCAACGGTGGAAGTTTTGTGTCTCTCTCTTTGTGTTTAATTTTGTGTCCAAATAGCCGATAGTCCGTACAATATATATATATATATATATATATATATATATATATATATGTATATATGTATATATGTATATATGTATGTATGTATGTATGTATATGTGTGTGTGTGTGTGTGTGTGTGTGTGAGAGAGAGAGAGAGAAGGGCTATTGAGACTCAAAATTAAACACAAAGTTAGAAACACAAAGCTTGAACCGTTGGATTTGTTTGTCTTGTGGAAAGTGGAATTCACACTACAAAATTTGTAAGGACTAGAGGCATTACATTGGAGGCAAAATATGTTAAGTGCCTTTAATATTATTTGATTTGAGGCAAATAAAATATTGGTCATTAATGCAAACAATCAAGGCACATTTATCTGCCCTTACTATCTCCCTTTTTACACGTAATCCATTCGCTTGTCCGGAGACGTATCCCGACCGTAAATACTTTCCTTTCGTTCTACATCACCAAACCCTAACTTTTGGAACTAAACAATGAAAATAATTCATGGAGTTTTCGATAAGTGGATCAGCTGATGCTGCTCAATCACTTATGTTTATCATTGACATGGTTGTTGAATACTTTTCACTGGAAAGAGGCTATCGTTCTGGATTCAGATCTCAAACACTAACTTAAGACAAAGATGATAGAAATCAAGGTATACAATTTTTTCTACCTTACTTTTTTTTTTTTTTTTTTTTTTTTTTTTTTGTAGTATTTTAGGCACTCTGGATTGAGTTTTGGTATGCTGGACGCCTGGACCTTTTCAGTATTTTTGATGTGTTTGGTAGCAGCATTCTTCCGAAACAACGACATTCCAGTCTACTCTATATTCATAAAACTTAAATCATTACCCTTCCTATTCTCTATTCTTGTAATTTTGAAAATTAAATTCCGAATTTACAAATTTTGGGTGGTTTTAAATGTTGAAGCCTTAAACTTTTGTATGAGGCATCTCTTATTATTCTTCTCCATCAACTGTTTAGAGTCTTTTGTGGATATAATTGAAATTATGGTTTGTAGTTCCTAATACCTAAAATTTTAGATATAGATCTATTGAATCCTTAATAGAGTGGTTTGTAGTTCCTAATACCTTAAATTTTAGATATAGATCTATCGAATCCTTAATAGAGTGTTGTAATTATTGTATTTTACATTAAATAACCGAGCTCTAATTTTGGCTTTCAAATCAGGTGTTTGCATTTCTTCTTCAAAGATAAGATAATTTGTGATTTCAACTCTAAAAGGTTGCAAGTAAATTACTCCTTGTTACTTTAATTTCATATTCAGCTTATGATTTCCTATTACTTGGTCTTTATTTTTTACCTTCTCTTTTGGTTTTGCTATTGGATTTCTTCTTTCCAGATTAACCTATGAAGAACCTTTTGATTTGTATGTCTTTAATTCTCTAAAGAAGCATTAGAAAGCTTATTAATTATTTTGGCAAGGTTTGTTGAAGAGAAATATAATATTATTAGACTTATTTTCTTTAAGAACATTCATGATTTCCTATTTTTAGCCTTTGATGCAGCTTTTGATAATGGATATGATATTTGTATTGAGCATCAACCATGCTGAAGTCCGACGATTACTTTGGATTTCTTTTCCTTTCATAAAATTAGGTAAAACATGGCAACTCCTTCACCTGTGCATTTGTTGAATTTTGAGATTTCATAAGATTATGTACTCCACTGTTATCTTTTACTTAACTAATTAATTAGAAATTTTCGAGCCTTATTTAGAACCAGTGGAGCTAAAAGCTCAGGTTGATGTTTTGTGCGTTAAGATGATATAAATACAATCTTCAAAACTTAGACTGTGAAACCTTAGAGATTTACTACCTGTTTATCCTTGATGGTAATGAGGCTTTGATTGAAAATTAGCATTCTTATTATCAAGTTTTTTGCATTTATTTCTTTTATGCACTATTTTGTATTAGGTTGGTATTTGGAAAATGGTCTCTTTCATACATGGTCAATCAGCTTAACAGGGAATCGGAAAGGTTAGTAAAACTCATTTGTGTTTTTTATCATGTTTTTTTTATTACTGTTAGTTAGTTCGAAGAATTTATTTAATTTGAAGGTCATCATCACATATAAAAATACCATGATTATCTATGGCATGAATGCGACTGCAATTACGTTGACAGTAAGATTAGAATGGATAGTTTAATTATAATTTGTATTGGTGAACATCCAAAATTGTAAACATTTTCATCACGTTACTGTAAACCTCAAGATATTTCAATTATTTGCTGCTATATGTAAAATAAATAATTTATAATATTTGTACATCACCACATTATACTGATATATAGCAGGGATGCACATTGTGGGTAATTAGTCATGATGCTTCTTTGTTGTGTCCTTAAGGTTTTAGATATAATCGTTTTAGCAATAATATAGTTTCTCTTAGTATGTTCTCAAAGCATATCTGAAACCAATATTTGTCAAGATGTTCACAGTTGTCTAAATGATCCTGGTTTACTAAGTTTCCTAACTTTTCTAATTATTGTAATCATATAGTTCAATCTCCATGGAAGACCCAATTTCCTATGTTTTCTGTTAAGTACTCGTCATTGCAAATATTTTATTTATTCTAATGAGAGTAGCAATATTTATCGCATTCAATTTTTTTTTACATTTAACAAAATGTCGAGGCATGCTTACCTAATTGTTTGCTCACTTGATATTTCTCCTTCTTTGTATATTTAACAACTAATTTGCTTGATCAATTTTTATATTTTAAAGGAATTGAAATTGCTTATAAAGCTGCTTAAGAAGAGAAACTTAATGCTTACATTATTGACATTGGGTCATAATGATTGGTCGTCAAATAATAGTCTATAATGAAATCATTTTTCTACACTATATTCAATGTTACATAACGGTTTACTTGGTTTTTACTGTGCATGTTGATTACCAAAGGGTTGGACGTACCTTTATCCTATGTTAAACCGTCAAGCTCCGACTAAGATAAAGTAATCAAACTATTGTCTCAAATATTGAACTTTAGTGCTTTCATGTTGGTAATTTATATTGCTTTTCTATGCAATTTTTATATTTCTGTAGGAATAATCTCAATTGATGTTGTGATCATCCTCTCCTTAATCAGCTTTAATGGACTATTTTATAGATTTTACATCGACATCAATGTATCACGTAATTGGAACGCTTCAATACACAACCATGTAAGGTGATCACATTCACATATAAATTATTACAAGTTTAATATTTATGCCCTATGCAACATACACTTATTTTATTTTATTTTTTGGGCAATGGCTAACTAATAACATGTTTAACGTTATACAACATTTTCCTTTGTAATATGGGTTTATTTTCGTCATAGTTGTTTTGGATACCAAGCAAAATGGGCTTTTAAGTTTTCCTTCCTTTGATTTATGCAGGAGTCTTATAATAGATTGAATTCGGTCAATTTGCTCTTCACAAAGTTTAGTCGTTTTATTTATAGTTGATAATATATATTTATACATATAGGAAAAGAGTAGTCAAGGCGCGCGCCTAGGCGCAAAAAAGCGCAAGGCGCAAGAAGGAGGATCTTTTGAGTTTAAGGCGCACATGTTAGTGAAGCGCAAAAAAGCCCAAAGCGCAAAAAGCGCGCTTTTTTTATTTTAAGTATTTTGTTGTTGTAAATTTAGGTTTATTGGTTATTCGACTACTTATTTTGGTTTGTGACATGAACTTATGAAGTTTTATCACTAAAATTGCAAACTCGGCTATTATTTATTGTCAGAACTATATATTAAGTTGTGGTTGTAAGTGCAGTTTTTGCAGTGACAACAGGAAAAAAATGCAACTAAAGCGCACAAAAAGGCGAGCCTTGGGCCTTTTTGTGCCTTGACTACTATGAGGAAAACCCAGAATTACTTTCCAGCGTGTGAAATGCTCCTAATGCTTCTTCAATGAATTTGCAACTATTTTACAGTGTGGAAAATGATCATGATGCTTCTTTGACATTTTGCCCTGCTTTATGTTAGAATTTATTACAATATTGTACATATTATATCTTGATATTTTGTCAGTTTATAAATAATAAAATAGGACTGTCAACCAAATCTGAGAGTGGCTTAATTGGACATTATGCACAACATCCTTTGGATCCTAGTCCCTGATTCAAATGGATCACACTATGTGATTCGGTTTGTGGAGCAATCCACTAATAAATTAGTGTGCTTTTGCTTTCTTTGTTACATATATGACTTGGTTAGTTTATGCCATAATTTTTTTTGTTTGTACTTCATCTACAGATCAATCAATTAGATTCACATTAATATTGATTACTGTCTGCCAAATACTGAAAAGTACACTAAAATTTTAAAAGGTAATAATACTCTTGGAGAAAAACAATTTTTTGTTAGGTGGAGCTCCAAGATTATATCATATAGTAAAATGGTTATGGAAGTATCATCAATCTTGATGCATGACATGTGTTCAACTGAGTTCAGTTTATGTCTTTATGCTATGTCAAATGTTTTTCATTTTGAATCACCAATAAACTCAAATAAAAAGTATTATTTGGATGAGCTATAGGATTATTAGTTGTACATCTGGTGCAATTAAAAAAAAAAAAAAAAACAAAAACAAAAACAAAAACTAAACCGAACACTCATAGTGTAACAACCTGGCAAAATATAAAAGTAGACAGACATGTACATATTCAAACTAGCAAGTAGAGATGAGTCAACACCCATAAACGCTTAGAAGTACTCACATGTAAATTTGAATCGTATTCAATTCTGAACTCACACAGATTGTGACACACACACGCTGCATACGAAAATATCTAAATACACAGCCATCTTCAGTACCTCATTCTCTCATGCAACAATCATATGCATAGTAAACTCACATTCCCATGTACGGGTACTACAATTTATTTTGAAAGACACGGACGCGATACACACACGTAAAGATGCACAAGGAACACTCGCACAAATAACATGCACACGAAACCAGTTCACGCTCGCATACAGATGCTACCCAGGTTCATACACACATATAATATATATGAATGTGTGTGTATATATACAGTAAATTGGTTTAAGCAAAACATAACTTAACAGCAGTATATTTGATCAAGCTAATAAACTTATGACATGAAAACTAAGCATAAAATAAAATGAAACAATGCTGTGCTTAATTAAAATTTTAGTATAATATACATACTTATCCAGGCTTCTAACGCAAAAATACTCACATATCTATGAGCTGATTTAGTACCTGGGCTTGTGAATGAAATCTAAAGCGAAAAAATGAGCAGTGGACCAGAGATATATATGAAGAAGGCAAACCAAACTCAGTTCAACAGAAGAATGAGCCGAGCAAACTATGTTATTATGTAAAATATATGCTGACACAAGTTCAGGAACAAACAAATGCACATATGTATATACTAAAACACACACATAAATCCATACAGTAAGTTTTAATTGATTAGTACACATATAGGTGAGCGTGAGAATCACTCACCTGAACTTACACATCCCTCTTCTTCCACTTCTACTTCTAATTGAAAGCAAGCAAACAACTACCCTTCACAACAAACGAACACTGTATTCTCTATGCCATCAATGTATAAAGATGCAGAGGTTCGTATGTTCGACAAGGCAGCATATCACTGCTATTCTGACGAATGAGAAACTTCAATCGCCATCGTCTCTTTTTCGAATCGAACTTTAAACAAAAATGGTGAAAAGAAATTGGAAAAGAGGAAATGATGCATCTGGTGCATTTATTAGTATGTATGAAAGCATACCATAGCCAAGGACATGTGTTGAAAACAAAACCCGCTCGCCCTCTTCCTGTCAACTTCAGTACAATGTTGTACTTATATATATATATATATATATATATATATATATATATATATATATATATATATATATATGTATATATATGTATGTATGTATGTATGGGAGCGGCTATTGAGACACAAAATTGAACACAAATCAAGGGACACAGAGTATTAACCGTTGGATCATTTTGTCTTTATGTGAAGAAGTGTAAATCATGGGGAGATCCAATGGTGAAGATGCATTGTGTCATCAATTGTGTCTATGTTTTGTGTCTCTTTAGACTTTCTATATATATATATATATATATATATATATATATATATATACACTTAACAGAAAGGCTGGGAGCCCGAAACTTCTGTTTTGGTTGAAATTGCGGCTTAAGTGGCAAGTTTACATTTGCCACTTAAGTCAGCAATTAATGCTGCATGGAGGTGATTTACAAAAATACTCCCCTGAATTCAATGAAAGGGCATATTTCGGGCAAGTCCGGGCGTTTTTTGGTTCGGGCTCCCTAGCACAACTCTATACTTAAAAAAGGCCCAAGCACATGTGTTGAAAACAAAACCCGCTCGCCCTCTTCCTGTCAACTTCTTCTTCTTGCATGGAAATATACCATGCTACACGCAACTCCAAAAATAAATGATACCCATCACCACATCCATGACAACTCATCCCACCATCGACTGGAAGTCCTAAGCCACCCACTGCCGGAGTCGCCATGATCTCCTCTTCCATCTTTACTGGCCCTCGTCAACTTCCTCCACCGTTAGCCTTCACGCAAACGTAGTACTGTAAACTCCACACATCATCGCGTCAAAACAATTCCCCGACTCCTTCAGACCTTCGAACCCACCATCCAGGCGAACTGTCCTGTTTCAAGTGACGCCTTCCCCACCTTCGCGGTCCCGGCTCCGGTACTGCTCATGCAACAGTGTATTGTTGCGTTCTATAGGCTAAGTGGCCTGCTGGGTTTCGAAAAAACAAAAGGGTGGAGCGCTACCCCTTTTTTTCCTTTTACTTGGTTTAACTTTCGAATGGAGAAGAATAATATGTAGAGGGAGTTGTTTATATTTGCAAAGGAGAGGGAAGTCTGTGTGTGTTTTAAAGAGGAATATTTGGTTTGTAGTTTCAAAAATAAAAACGAGGAAGTTGGAATTTTTCTGGGTTCCGGCTATTTCCACCCCATTGTTTGCTCTTCACCCCCCATCTAAAATTCTAAAAATACTAATTCCAATTTTACCCTTTGAAAATTAATTGGATATATAAATCCATGTTATTTCTTGATGTCATTACAATTTAAATAACCTATTAGTCAATACATGTTGTTCGGAGATTTTATATAAACAGAACCTAAGTCCCCTAAAATAATTCAAAAACTCACAACCAACGACAAAAAAATAAAAACAACGACAAAATTAAGCGTATAAATTTGCAAATTCAAGTCTACTCCAAAATCATACATCGCATAAAGTTAGTAAAACGAAATTACATCAGCATTTAATCATGACAACGCTTTCAGTCGACAATATCTCATAACAACATTTCAGATTTTATTTTATTTTTTCTGAGAGATAGGCAACGGAAGGAAAACACAGATTGAAAGAAGAAAAAATAAAATCAGTTTGATTAAAAGGAAGGACACATTTGAAAATAGACGGGGTGGGAGGAGAAAAAAGCGGGGTGTGCATTTTCTTTTTAAATCAGTAGGGTGTGAAGAGTATATATAGGGGTGGCAATAGCCGGACCCTTTTTCTGGTTTGAGAAGAAAGGAATAAAGGTGGTACATATATACAGATAGAACGGAGGAAAGAGTTTAAATCAACAAGTCACGTGAATATTTCACACGGCGGCTTCAGAAATTTCTCTCTCCCGTTTCTAGGCTTAGGTCGGCTCGAAAGTATAGGTGTTGACATTTTTTATTATTATTTTATTTCTCTGATTTGAATTTTGAGAAGATCAATGATATTTTAGTTATAAAGTTACACATACCCTGCTATATAAAACTCCGTCCATACATGTCTCGCTATCAACAAAAATAAAATTACCAACGCACACAGTAGTGTGCCACGTTCAAAAAAATAAAATAAAATAGACAAGTTAACTAATTCTGTGAAATTTCAAAAGTGCTGATATACGTTGTAAAATACTCCAAATCAAAATGTTGTTTATTATTCCAATTAAAATTTACAGAAAAATTATATAATTTAAATTATCAATACGTCTTAAAAATCTTATCCAAATTCAAAACCAATGACTTATTATATTTAATAAATCGTTATGGCTTATAAACGATTCCATAGCGACTATTTGAAATTTTGATTTGGACGTAAACCAAAATCTACAAGATGAAAACTCGATTTTTCTGTTTCATTAGAAAATCATTGCCAAATAGATTCAAACGTTTCTTATTTCGAAGAAATCCGACTTATTTTGGATTCTGTACAACCATTTAAAGTTCAAAACGTTATATAACGAACTACCGCGCCGTTGTAGTTCGTTTTATAATTAGATTATAAATTATACGTTCTAATATCGATTAATAACGAATACATTAATATAATTCAATTCTAACTCAATTAAATATTTCCATATTGGCCAATTCATATAATATTACAAATTCAACCAATTTTGATTATTTTGGAATTATACCATTATCATGCGATTATTTATTAATAAAATATTCAAGAACTTTAAATTTAACTATTTATATTCCCAAAACAATATTTAAAACCATATTTAAATATTAAATTAAACAGTTAAAAATCTGGACCGTTACAGTGCGTGTATGTGTGTGTGCGCGCGCGCATAGGAACCCGAAGTTCCTTAATCAGTGAACTTAAAATACTTTATAATTTAAAAGCCTGAAGCTTTATTGAAACTGTATGAAATAATAACACAGTACTTCGTAAAGAAGTTAGATCATATGCAACAATGACAATGCATCCAAAGATTTCACAATTTTCGAAATAAGTTGTATCTTGCTTATATATTTACATTTACATTTACATATTTTATTGAAAAATAAATTTTAACAACTAGAAATTGTTTATATATTTTATTTGAACCAGAAGTTCAATACAGTTGAACCAGAAGTTCAATACAGTTTAGCAACTTGAAGTTGTTTATATATTTTATTTGAATCAGAAGTTCAAAACAATTCCAAATCAGATGTTTTGGAAATTATGATACGATCTTTAAGATTCGCATTGACATTGCGTGATAAGCAAAAATTAATGATTGGAACATTATAAATAATTTGCTCTAAAATCAATAACTCGAATGAGAAAGAATATGCAAATCAATCATATATGTAATACGTGGACGCACGTATATACACATATATGCAAATATTTAATTAACAAACTGAAGTTGTTATGAGCTCATATCATAAATTATGCATATATTATTTAGTAATTCAAAAAGTCGTTTGACATCAATATTGAATGATCTAAAGTCATGTGCATATTCATATTAAAAATTTCAGCAAGTTGCCAGATCAATGAAAGGGAATAAGCAATACAATATAAATGCATCTTATCAACTAATAAGAACATTATCCTCCTACAATTGAAATACATCTAATATATTTGTTAGCTATAATGCGATAATGGATCAAAAATGAGAATCCAAAGAAGGTTTATTATTTGATGTTGTAATGTTTGTCAAATTGAGGGGGAGGATAAAGGGATCATTGGTGTTAAATATTTGCTAACATATAGAATTATGCAAGGTATCAAGTAACTTGCATAAATTATCAATTATGTTCCTAATGTACTTTGTCCAATCAGATTTGAATCCCTAAAGGATCGAAAGGTGTAAATCACAGCTGAAAATCTGGTATAAAAGTCAATTCAAAAGATTTTTGGAGTAAGTCATAAAGATGCCAAATAATGAAGGTGAGTGTTCTTGAAGAAACATCTAGGTGCTTTGAAAGAAACTCATGACATGATTGGAAAAATAAACCTAGAAGTGGTTTAGGTAACTAAAGCATGATAAGTTTTTGAGATTTCAATAAATCATGTATAGAACTGATAAGAAATAATCACTGATGATAAATTAATAAATAATAAAGCGCTTATATTTATAAATGGATTAAAAATCCCATATTAGAGAGAAACATAATTAGCCATCATGAAATTCTCCTAAATAAGATATATGGACTTGTAGTCCATAAGATAAAATTAGAAATGTATAAAAGGACAAAAGCACAAAAGTTACTGAAGCACCATACATTGTCAAAAACATGTTATGTGCCATGAGCATTATACTTTCAGAGATAATTGAATTGATTAAAATTATTTTAAACGTTTACAATGTCTTGAAGGTATAAACGGTGAAAGTATACAAATTCCAAAAGAATTTAAATAACTTTGGTGGTGATAAAGAATGTTAAGACAAGTAATGTACATTACAATATTCTTTTAAGTATTGTTGTGATGAAAATCTTGATATAATCCATGAAGAGTAGATCACTTCCTACTTTAAAGAATTTTTGTAATGAAACTCTTAATATCCATTGAAGTGCTAGTTGTGATATGCAGAACTTATTAAAATATATATGTTCCCAAAGAATATAAATAACTTTTGTGGTTACAAAGAATGACAAGGACATGAACGATAGATATGTTCCTGAAGAATATAAATAACATTTATTGTTGTAATAAAGCTTGTCTTATTCATCAAAGGTGTATTGCAATATGCAAACCTGACTGAAACAAAAAATTGTAAGCACATGAAGTGCATTCATAAACGAATATTATTAGCATACAAATCGCAAAAGGAAAGCGTTTTAAATGAGAAATCAAAATAATAAATGAAGTAGTGAGATATAAGGCATTACTTGTTGCATAAGGTTTCCAGTAGAGACCGGGTTGACTTTAGAGAATCACACTCTCCTATTATGGATGTCATAACATTTCGATATTTGATAAGCCTTGTAGTTCCTGAGAAGCTTGATATAAGATTAAATGATGTTGTAGTAGCTTACCTACACGGTGAATTGAATGCTGAAATTTACATGAGAATCCTCAATGGATATAAGTTGCCTGAAGCAAAGTCAAAGTCGATGTACTCATTAAAACCGTGACGATCATGTATGTTTTGAAACAATCCAGAAGAATGCGATATAACCGCCTTAGTGAATATTTGGTAAAAGCTAGGTATAAAGAAAATATCATTTATCCATGTGTTTTTATAAAGAAATCGGTAAAGGGATTTGCTATTTTAGGAATATATGTTAATGATATAATTTTAATGGGACTCCATAAGAGATTGATTTAACAATAGATTACTTGAAACGGAAATTTGAAATGAAAGATCTTGGCAAAATTAAACACTGTCCTGATCTAAGAACAAGCATAGTACAAATGGCCTAACCCATCAATCAAATTACATTGAGAAAACCCTGAAGCGTTTTCAAATGGATAAAGCATATCCACTTAAGTATGCCTATGGTCATTAGATCACTATATACTAAAAATGAACCCTTACTGTCCAAAAGGGGATAATAAAAATGTACTTGATCCAAAAGTATCAACCCAAATAGTAACATATGAAAATAAGTTATAATGTGCTCTTTTTTCTTATTTAAGTTTTTTCCCATTGGGTTTTTATTAGTAAGGTTTTAATGAGGCATTACATTGATCCAGAAGTATCATACTCCCTTTGGCGTAGTAAATATGACATTTTATATTGTACTCTTTTTCCTTCACTAAGATTTTTTCCGTCGGGTTTTTCTTAGTAAGGTTTTGACGAGGCAACATTTTGATCCAGAAGTATCAAACATCTTTTGATGCAATAAACTATTATTTATAAAGACAAGACATCTTGCGTGACTCAGATTCAAGTGAATTATATCAAGGGTGATAAGATGAAGCACATTTCTTCTAAGTTTCTCTTCACACATGAAACATTAAAGGACAACAAGAAAGAGGATAAACAAATCTAGTTTTAAGAAAAACAGGTAAATTTCTTCTCAAAGGCAATTTCCAAATCAACATTCTAGAAGATGGTGTAAAAAATTAGCATGTGTCGGCTACATCAATAGACTAATTGAATAATGCGTTATAAATCAGGGGGAGCATATAAAATTATGCTATACTGTACTCTTTTCCTTCACTAATGTTTTTACCACTGGGTTTTTATTAGTAAGGTTTTTAATGAAGCATTATCTTGATGCTGAAGTATCAACCCTCATTTTAACCTTGTAAAACATGTTACCTAAAGATGAAGTTGCACTCTTTTCCTTGTTTAAGATTTTTCCTACAAGGTTTTTCATAAAAAGATTTTTAATGAGGCAAATTAATTTTAACATCTTTGCATACGCATATACAAGGGGAGTGCTGTAATATGTATAAGTAATAAGGGTGAATATGATAAGGGACTTTACTATAATTTACATGGCATGTAGACTCTATAAATAGAGGGATTGTTTACATTGTTTGTACATCCTCTCTTATCTCTTCTGTTCTCCCTAATGGATTCTCTTTTATTATCTGTTCTCTTTTATTTTATATTAATACAACCAATTATTCACATTTTGCTGTCTCTTTTGCAGCTAAAAATTCATTCTCATTTGATTAAACTTTCTCCATTTGTTTTGCAAAAGTGACACCCATATGTAATACACATAGTCACGAGCACCAAACTCGATCACGGTTGAATCATCAATAGCTGCAGATATTGTCCATGGTGGTCCAGAGTAGGGTCCAACCTCTCTCATGCACCAACCGTCGGTTGAATCACCTAACCCGAGATTGAACCATGTCATGGATCCCTTCAGATTGCTATTCGTTAAATAACCCCAATTCTTCAAACCTAATTTCTAAATTGATTCCAGCATCTACTCCGCAACCACCTTTGCTCGCACCACCATTAAGGAGCCATCTCTATCACATCTAAACAACCTTGCGTATAATTTCAGGTATTCATTTTTCTTTCTTGGAATTTTTGTTTAGTATATGGGATGTCAATTAAAGTGAAATATAAGTCTGTAAATGATATTGTAATACACTAATCTCAATAGCGATTGTAGCTTATTATGCTAGTTTGTTTGTATGATATGTAATAGGTTCCTATTTGAGTTGCTAGGATATTAGTGTTTGCTCCTATTTGTTCCTTTGCTGCTGAAGGTGGTTTGTAAACCACTAATTGTACAGTTTCAGTTTTTCATGTTTATGCTCATTTATTTGAATTTCAACTTGCATAAATTAAATAATAAAAATGCATGGTTCAACCGTTTGGACCGCCAAACCTTGAACCTTGAGTCATCGCGACTTGACTTGATTGGTCTTTATAACATTGGTAATACATGTCAAGAAAAAGGTAATTCGCTATTGTAGCAAAAAGGTTACATTTTAATATGTAACTTAATTCAAAAAGTATTTCTATATACATCAATATTAATCATGCTATGCATGTGTTATGCACTTGTCATATTGGGCTTTTTTAGGCAGAATAGCCAGTGTTCTAGGTTTTGAATCAAATTTTACATCAATAACAAGTTTTTTCCCTAGCAATTTTAGTTAGTTTAAAACCTAGTTTGCTTAACCGAACACATGTTAACTTTTGTCAATTTAGATCAAATACACTTTTTTACTAACTTAGATCCTTAATGGTCGGCCTCTTTTTGTTAAGGCAAATGTGTAATAAGGTATATTTCTAGAATTGTATTATATCTACATCGTAAAATCAACTTACTTCAAAGTGATATTCTTTGTAACTACATGAAATGAAACGTAGGTCACTGTAATTATTTTAGTATAGAGAATTTGTTTCAAGTTTTTTGTTTCATTACTTAAATTTTATAGTTCATAATATTGTCAATATTAAGACTGGAACTAAAGGAAAAAAAAGTCGAAATGTCCACAGCTATAGAAAAATACTGGAGATATATACTTAAATATTCATCTAATAATTACAAACAAATCTGCACATTTTTTGGAAGAGCCAATCGGTTTTAAAGTGACTGCAAACATTTATTATTATAACAAATAATAATTACAATATTACATGAGATTGGCAGATTACCAGCCTACTAGTTCGGTTTTTAAAGTGGACCGTCCACCGCTATCGGAGTTTAAGGTGGTCTGTCCACCATATCTATACTAGATTACAGGATCGGGTCTAGACACTATTTCTAGACTACGAGTTTACTTACTCCACGCAGGGCGAATAACCATGTATACATGGTTAACTTCAAAAGAAGTACATTGAATATCAAGTCACAAAAATTACAACAAACTCAAAACAAAAAAGTATACCATTCACTATTCAAATGTACAACATCATAACGATAAACCAGTCTTGTTGAATCACACCATGTAGCTTCAAGCACAGTCAACTTGAGGAATGACAAGGAATGGGTCACTTGGTGTTAGGGATTGCGGAATGGATCATTAAGGCAAAACAAGCACTACAAGGGGGAGGGGGTGAGTGAATTGAGTTTTTGAGAATTAAAATAAAAACTAAAACTTATATGATGTACTATATGAAACAAACACTACATAAACAATCAAACCCAGAATCAAACACAAACACAAAGATAAACATGAATAAATGCAGAAAAGGAAATACACACCGGATTTTATATTGGTTCGGAATTGCTCCTACGTCCAGTCCCGCATAACGCTGGATTGTGCAGAATTTTATTACTATATCAATATCCAATTACAATCCTACTTGGTTTCACGGCTACTAGGGATACCACCAATTCCACACACACACTTGATCAAGTATATCTTTCCTTGATTTAACGGCTACAAGGGATGCCACAGATTCCAACTTCCTTGATTTAACGGCTAAAAGGGATACCACCGATTACATACACTTTCAAAATAATTACAGCAGTCCTATAACTCTTCAATAGCACTTTGATTCAGAAAGTAATGAGTAGAGAGTGAGAAGTTTTATAAAAACAGAATTGAATTCGGCAGAGTATAAGTGTAGAAATAATAAAAATGAGAAGATATAATGGTGTAATGAAAGGAGATGAAGATGAAGAATGATAAAAAAATTCGAAATCAACCCCTATTTATAACATTTGCAAGGTTGCAACGTTTCTGAACCGTCACAAATCGTGAAAAGACACTTCCTTTCAATTTTGAAAAAATGACAGCTATATATCAACATGTATATATATGTATGTCGACATATCATGTTTTAAAATTGAATTTTGAGCATTTTCAAGTGTTTTAATATATATATATATATATATATAATTCTGAAAATTCTTGAATTAAAACATAGTGTTATAAATGAATGTTATAAAGTAGAAAATCATATGAAAACATAAATATAAACTATATAAACATATTTATAATATTATGGAATTAAAACTATATAAACATAAAGTATATAAAAGTATAAATATAAAATTTATAAAAGTTGAATTTAAAATCAAAAGAAAATAAAATAGACAAGATAGGGATTGAAGATAGAATTTGAAATCAGAATTTGAATTTGAATTTGAATTTGAACCTGGAGTGTTATTCAGAGTCTTACATAAACTAGACTTTATTACTATATTTATCCCGAACTCTTGAACTATTGAAATCTTGAATACTCATGAGTCTTGAATCATCTCTGAAATTTGAATCTCTACTATCTTTAAACTGTACAGTCTTCAGTAATAATTCATGTATATAACTCCTGCATATGTGTGTGTGTGTGTGTGTGAATATATATAGACAAAAGTGTTAGTATATATTTCATAATCAATTAATATTGAAATAAGGTTGTTGTCATCAAAACTCCATTCTCCAACAATCTTCCCCTTTTTGATGATGACAACCTTAGTTTATAAAATATCATACCTGTATATTCCTGTTGATGGTGATCCTTTAAATACTCCCCCTATCTATATGAATCCTATATTTTATAATTTCTCCCCCTTTGGCATTATCAAAAAGAAATTCTAAAACTACTCCCCCTAAATCGTATATCTAAATAAAACCTATAAGTAACTAAGTAATTTCTAAGTCAAAGAGAATACTTCTCCTAAGTAAAGCATTTCCATTAATAATTCTTATATACTCCCCCTTAATTCTTGCCTATATAACAAAGTAACAAAAAAAAACTTATGTTATACAAAACAAGCAATATTTTTAACAATTGTTTATACAAATGATATTACATGTACATATTAAACATTGTATTAACGAAATGTTGAAGTAGAGAGTTTAAATAATTAATAAAACTAACTTTTTGTGGGAATTAATTTTAAAATTCCGGCAGTTATATGTCGAGATATATATAAATGTATGTCAACATACTAGTCTTTTAAATTTTATTTTTTTTGATTTTTTATGTTATTTAAATAAATATATATATATATATATATATTAGTATATTTAATTATTCTAACTCACTTAATGAACATATGTTTAAATTTAGTAAAGTGAAAATTAGGCTCACATCCCTAAAAGCAAACTTAATTAGGCTCACATCCTTGTCATGTTTCAAATTAGAACCCGTCCCCTATTTTTGCTTGCGCCTCCTTCAATTTAGGGACTTCCACCTTCTTCCTTGTACACTTCTGCCTTCTCCATTTTCTTCTAGAAAATAAAAAGCGTCAGTGCTTTAAAAAAAATTCTAAAATCTGGAAATATTGTCAGTTCTGGACCAAAAAAAAAAGTTGCATAGATGTATACAACTATTATGTATATTTTCATATATATATATATATATATATATATATATATATGCAACTATTTGAATACACATGCATATAATTTATGCACGCCTCTTGAATAACTGCATACATGTATGCAGTTTTTCGAATTAATGCATACATGTAGGCAGATATGTCAAAATCTATGTAAAAGTGAAAGAATTGTACGTACCATACAGGTTTTAAATCAGTGTATCAGATTATGCATTGTAAAAACCCGCAACCTCCCCGTAAAGGAAAGCGTCGGATAGTTCGAGAACAAACCACAACAGAACGCATACAGAAGAACATTTCATTGTATATTACAACAATGCATCAGATTACAAGAATATACAGAGTATAAATGAATATTACACAGAAATATCAGAGATTTAAATTACATTTAAATACATAGCAGCGGAAAATAATACAATACACAACTAGAAGAGATATACGGATACAAAGCTTTCCGGATATCGTTCCAGCTGTAAACCAGGATCCTGTGAATATAAATCTGCAAAACCAAAACTACTAGCTGCCCGTGTCAAAATAGGGGCACCCAGAGTTTAGGTTAAAACAATAAACTCCAGGTCAGTCATGGGACTGGTGTGAGAACTAAAACAGTTATAATTCTTTATTTTAAATCATTAGGTAAATCAAGGGACCACGCCGTATAACACGGAACGGGTTTCCTCCCAAGAATACCAGTGCATAAAACAAACAGCGCAATGCTAAATAAAGAAAAATGAAACTGTTATAAGACCCAGGTCCCATCACACAATGCAACGCAGCCGAGGATAGGGTTTTCCCTTATAACAGCCAAAGAATGCTTGATACGGTTAAAACAAATCGTTTGATACTATTATAAGTGCATAGTGTATAAAACAACTTCAAATCATAAGTATCAATCATAGGCGGCATGAGCGTCCCATGCCACTATGTCGCCATATATAGGTTTACAAATAAAACCGCAAAGTCACGTATTTGGAAATTGGATTTCCGTCTATGAACCGAGGCAAAAGATAGTCCTCAACCGATTCGAGACTGCCTAGCCCGAGTCTCAGGATCAGAGCTCGAGTGACCCTTGGATCGTCAGGGCCGGTCCACCGATGTGGATTAAAATGCCTGAACACTGCGTTTCCCCGCCCTTTGGGGCGTAAATGAGCCAACGAATGACTCCATCGGACCCGGATCGTCCGATCAAACCGAGGCGCCTCGCAACAGCAACAACCACATAAGTCAAACTCGTCAGGGCGTGTAAAACCACTGACGCCACTTCTAGCTAGGAGGAAACGCAGGCCCTCCCTGAGGTCCGTCTCCCGTTTTTGGTTCATACCTGGTGTGAAACACGCGAGGTAAACGTTACACAAAGCTACGCCACAAAGGCCGTGCTTTGATCATCAACCACAAGACTTTGCTTTTCAACAGAAGCCTTGATCATTTGCATCTTAGCATGCCACACAGGCAAACCATCCTATGCAACCGATATCAGTCACACAGAATGAAATCCGATGTCAGACTCACAGTCCATTTACAAGTCCGTTCTGGGTCTGAACGAAACCGGAGGCACCTAGTACCCCGCATATCCATCGATCTCCAAGTACGTCTGGACGATCACTAACTGTTTCCATCTTCTTGGGTGTACAGCCCAATCAAGATCATCAGTTATCACCCAAACGACGTGAAGACTTCCGGTCTTCGACCATCGTCTTCATCTTCGACTTATCGTCGTATCAGTTATTCAGAATGGGATGAACCCGGTCTTTCCGAATAACTCGCGTATATTTTAAATAAGTGTTACACAAACACAACATACGCCTCATTCCAATTCATTAGTCACTAACCGTAAATTAATCAAGAGAATAATTCCCCAAATATTAACCCCGAAGGCCGAAACCAACATCAGATCAATATCCAGAAAACCATTCTGCTTGGCTAACCGACAGTTAGTTTCTAAATTTCACGTTCAAATCTAATTAAAGATTTAACTATCGCCTGGAGCAAAACTGGTGATACTCCATTCTCGATTTTTTCAATCTAATTAAAGATTCGTTAAAACTCCACTTAGTTTTAATCATTATCTGGGTTAAAGAATCAGTGTCATTTAAAACACGATTCACGATAAACCCAAAATCACATTCCATTAATTATCGGGTTAAAGAACAAGTGTTATTTAAAACACTGTTCACGATAAACCCAAAAATCAATACCAATTCAATTCCAATTAAATATCATTTAATTGGTACTTCATTAAATCTAAATAAAAAGATTTAATCTTTTCTCAACTGGGTTCAAGAACAGTGTTAGTGAAGACACCATTCACGACAAACCCAAATCACATTCGATATTCAATACAAGGCTCTGAATAGAAAATATATCGGCTTATATTCAATATCGAATTCTACGACTAACAAATGTCGTATTGGAAATAACGATACAAATATATATCTTTCAAATTTCCATAACAACACCTGTAATATCACGAATTCCAACATCGAAATATTCCGAAGACAATTTCGATTCAAATCCACTCCAATGCAATCATTGGAAATTTTGGTTATTTTTAAAACCCCTTTCAAATTCAATTTATTTATTTAAAAATAAATAGAATTATAATTCTAGTTCAAAACTAGTTCATTTCGATAAAAATCTATTTTTATCTTTTCAAATATGGAGTTTTTCATCCCAAATCTTCACAAATCATTTCTTATGATTTTACATAAATTATTACTATTTTTAATAATTTTATCAAGGCCCGTACAGTCGATTTCCATCAATGGCCATCGAACTGCACTTACAGCGACCTTTTTCGAATTTGATTTGGACGTACCTCCAAATCCAACCGTTAGATTTCTAATTTCTAATATTCGTTAGAAAGCTCTTTTCGATACGAACCCAACGGTTCCGGTTTTAGGAGAATCCGACGGTCGGATCTCCCGTAATGTCCGTTTGAAATAAATGGTCGAAATTCGCGAACTGCCGCGGCGCGGCGCGTTCTATTCAGGCCATTATATTATATATATAATATATATAATATATATTTCGTCGATTTCTATTCAAAACGAATTATATAAATAGTTTTAAAATCGTTTCAAAACCTATTTCAAATTCCATTTCAATTCAAAGCAAAATTGAATTCTTCTTTATAAATTCGTTTCAAAATTCATTTCAATTCAAATTTCAATTCAATTTGAATTCATTTCAATTCGCTTTCAATTCAACTTGAATTCGTTTCAATTCAATTCGTTTCGAAATCGTTTTCAATTCAATTCATTTCGAAATCGTTTTCAATTCAATTCATTTCGAAATCGTTTTCAATTCAATTCATTTCGAAATCGTTTTCAATTCAATTCATTTCGAAATCGTTTTCAATTCAATTCATTTCGAAATCGTTTTCAATTCAATTCATTTCGAAATCGTTTTCAATTCAATTCATTTCGAAATCGTTTTCAATTCAATTCATTTCGAAATCGTTTTCAATTCAATTCATTTCGAAATCGTTTTCAATTCAATTCATTTCGAAATCGTTTTCAATTCAATTCATTTCGAAATCGTTTTCAATTCAATTCATTTCGAAATCGTTTTCAATTCAATTTATTTCGAAATCGTTTTCAATCCAATTCATTTCGAAATCGTTTTCAATTCAATTCATTTCGAAATCGTTTTCAATTCAATTTATTCGATTCCGAGATTACTTTTCAATATTCATTTTAAAATGAATAAAATCGATATAAATATCGTTTACGTCAAAATGGCGTCAATCTAACCAACACGGCTTCATAAATTTCTATTTTCAAATATTCTATTTCAAATATTTCCTATTATCAAAATATTTGTTATTATCAAAATATTCTTTATTTTCACGATTGGAATGAGGCCCAATCAATTACCATATAAAATTAATTATATGGATTTTCATACAACACATGTATATAATAACATTGAAAATAATCAACCATCAACCAAAGTGCACTACACTGTATAGGCATCAAATATAGATATTCAACGCTTATAACAGCCTGTCAATCAATCGATCGACATATTTAATCAATCAGGATGAGTGAAATTCATATTTCATCCCAACACCCGTGTGGGGTTTCAAACAATCAAACACAGATTTTAGTTGTGCAGTTGGGCGATGTGTAAAATTTATCGTCCCAATCAATGTCATTCAAATAAGTGTACATAAACAAACCATCTGGTTTGTAAATGAATATTTATTTATTCACTTCACTATTTTCTTATTCACGTTAAAAATTATATTTTTAACGATAAAACATTTTATTTCAACCTATGAATTTCTATTCAATTCATTTATTCAATAAAATGATATTTTTATTTTTCTAACATATTTTAGAAAATTTCGGCGGCATAACGGCACGATACTAGAAACGGGACAAGGCCTAGCCTTATCCCCGGTCTAGTGAAGGCCCACGCCATTCACACATCAATCAAATCAATTCATTTCACCACACAATTCAATTTCAATCAAATAATCCAACTAATCTACGCAACCAAACAAACAAGTCCATGGTCTGTGGACGGGTGTCGGGTGCTTCTAAGCACCGTCTGCATCCTAGTATATATATAAAACTAGAAAAGAAATTGAAAGGTGAGAAATTCTCACTTATAGCTATCCAGCTCCACGGCACTTCTATTGCAGAGATCTTCGTCGGTCCCGCCTTTTTGTCACCTTCGTTGTCCGCTTTCACTACATATGTAAAAATTGAATTTTTACTATGCTATTCAATATATAAAAATCGAATTTTTACTTCGATGTTCAATATATAAAAATCGAATTTTTACTTCGAAGTTCAATATATAAAAATCATATTTTTATTTCGACTTTCAACATATAAAAATCCTATTTTTATTTCGACTTTCAACATATAAAAATCCTATTTTTATTTCGACTTTCAACATATAAAAATCCTATTTTTATTTCGACTTTCAACATATAAAAATCCTATTTTTATTTCGACTTTCAACATATAAAAATCCTATTTTTATTTTGACTTTCAACATATAAAAATCCTATTTTTATTTTGACTTTCAACATATAAAAATCCTATTTTTATTTTTAAATTTCTAATCTCCTTTTAGTTTATAAATCAGTTTTCAAACTTTAAAACAAAATCAGGTTTACATTTTTAAAATAACCAGTTTTCAAAACAAAAATAAAATAATCAGTTTTCAAACTTTAAAACAAAATCAGGTTTACATTTTTAAAATAATCAGTTTTAAACACTTCTGTTTTTAAATAAAATAAAAATAAAATAAATTAAAAAACTTACAGGGGGGTGCGCTGTCGAGTGGTCGGGGTGGGGGGGAGAGGTGGTGCTGGCCTTTCGGTGGTCGTGGGGCCCTCCGACGCGGCGGTTTCCTGGGGGGGCTTCGACGAGGAGGGACGAAGGAGGGGCGGGCCTCGCGATGGAGGAGGAAGGAGGAAGAAGAGGCGGATGCGAGGGAGAGGGGAAGAAGAGGAAGAGGCGGCGGCTGGTGGGGCTCCGCCTGGAGGCGCGGCGTTGGTGAAGGCGTCGGCCATTTTTTTTTTTTTTTTTTTTGATTTGTGTTTTCTGATTAGGGGATAAAGGGGAAAGGGAAAATATAAATATAATAATTTAATTATTTTATTCTCTAAAAAGTTGACTTTTTATTCGACTTCGAAACGAGACCCACCGACTGTCGCCTATAGCGTTTTACCCCCATTCCGAACCCAATGGGATATGTATCGTAGGTTGATTCGATCGTTTCGATCTGTTTCTGTTTAATTTACATTTAAATCACTATATTGAATTTTAAACGTGCATTTCAAATTACCGGGGTCACATATTAACTTTAAAAATTCTAGAAAAATATTTTCTAGCTTCATATTGACGATACAGTTCTAACAAAACTAGTTTCGTCGAATTCTGAGACTGTTAGAAAAATGACCATTTTCCAGTCGATTAAAATCAACTGAAATTGGTCAAACGCATTTTCCTTCGCCACGCTCACATATTGAATCGAAAAATTATGAAATTTGGAATCTAACAATAATTTGACACTGCGGACCCAACAAAACTGGTTTCGTCGAAATCCGAGGTCATTTGCAAAATGTCCATTTTTAAGGGCCTTATATATATAAAAATATATATAAATTCCACAACGACTATTTCTAATTTTAAACTGGACATATCTTATCATTTCTAAGATGAAATCTCAGTTTGTTAATTTCGTTACAAAGATATAGTTATACAGATTCAAATATTTCTTGTTTCGTTCAATTCTGACTTATATTGAATTCTGTATATTCATTTGAAATTAGAAATCGAATTTTCGAACTACCGCGCCATTTTCAATTCCTTTTATAATTATATATAATTATTTATATTCTAACGACGACGTATATAATATATACGTTCGAATTATATTCAAAACAAATTTCACGTCGATATTATTTAAAATAATCTATTTTAAATATCAAAATTCGCTAAAATTGCCAAAATAAAAATTTTAAACTGGCCCAGATTTTACGGGTTGTTACAATCTCCCCCACTTAAAACTTTTCGTCCCCGAAAAGGAACAAAGTCGAAAGTGGTTTGATTATTCCGCTCTACGCTCAACCTGGCTTCCATTCTCCAACTTTTCAGTTTCTGAGAATTTTCAAAATTTCAAAAATTTGGCTAACTCCCTAAATTTTTGAAAAATTTCGCCATAACCTCCCCTGCACCGGGAGCATCGGGGAATTTCAAATAGCTTCCCCGGTCCTTCAGATCTCAAAAAGAAAAAGAAAAAGCCAAGCGGCTAGCCAATAGGCTCACAAAATCATCATCACCCAAACAAAACAGGAAATTATGTAGTAAACATGTACCTATTTGTCGGGCAAACAAATTTTATTCTCTGGCTCTAGCCTCCTTGCTATGACCTGTTCAATGATATATATGTATATGCAAACAAATGCGACCAATTTTCAATACAATTCAATATTTGATCAAATTAGGCTAAATGGTTCAAAATTAGCAAACAAATGAACAAACAACGCAAACATCAATCAATTAGTGCATTAGAGTTTCAAATTCATAATTTTGATACATATACAAAAATCAGGTTTTTTGATGCCAAATCACAACAATAGGCCCTATCTAATTTTGGTTCTCACACCAGTCAATAGGAAATATATAGAAATCTCACTTTCGTCGCTCGAAAATAAATACTGGCGACAGTGCCCCATCACCAGAATCATTCCCGGGCACTAGAGGGATTCTATATCTACCCAATATATTAAAACTTCGAATACACGTTTGCAAGACATATATGCAAAATCTTTATATATCGGATTGTCCTAATCAATATAAAATAAATAATCAAATACGAATAATTGATTTAAATTTTCAAAACGAAATTTGTTTTCATTTGAAAGAAATATACTCTTCACACTCGTTCTAGGATACTACTGATCCTATCTCTAACGAGTCATTCCCATTGGATATTACTAATCCAATATCTGATGAATTCTTTCGTAAGGTTCTAATGTGTCTTGTTCTCTGAGCTTTGTAAACCAAAGCTCTGATACCACGTGTAAAAACCCGCAACCTCCCCGTAAAGGAAAGCGTCGGATAGTTCGAGAACAAACCACAACAGAACGCATACAGAAGAACATTTCATTGTATATTACAACAATGCATCAGATTACAAGAATATACAGAGTATAAATGAATATTACACAGAAATATCAGAGATTTAAATTACATTTAAATACATAGCAGCGGAAAATAATACAATACACAACTAGAAGAGATATACGGATACAAAGCTTTCCGGATATCGTTCCAGCTGTAAACCAGGATCCTGTGAATATAAATCTGCAAAACCAAAACTACTAGCTGCCCGTGTCAAAATAGGGGCACCCAGAGTTTAGGTTAAAACAATAAACTCCAGGTCAGTCATGGGACTGGTGTGAGAACTAAAACAGTTATAATTCTTTATTTTAAATCATTAGGTAAATCAAGGGACCACGCCGTATAACACGGAACGGGTTTCCTCCCAAGAATACCAGTGCATAAAACAAACAGCGCAATGCTAAATAAAGAAAAATGAAACTGTTATAAGACCCAGGTCCCATCACACAATGCAACGCAGCCGAGGATAGGGTTTTCCCTTATAACAGCCAAAGAATGCTTGATACGGTTAAAACAAATCGTTTGATACTATTATAAGTGCATAGTGTATAAAACAACTTCAAATCATAAGTATCAATCATAGGCGGCATGAGCGTCCCATGCCACTATGTCGCCATATATAGGTTTACAAATAAAACCGCAAAGTCACGTATTTGGAAATTGGATTTCCGTCTATGAACCGAGGCAAAAGATAGTCCTCAACCGATTCGAGACTGCCTAGCCCGAGTCTCAGGATCAGAGCTCGAGTGACCCTTGGATCGTCAGGGCCGGTCCACCGATGTGGATTAAAATGCCTGAACACTGCGTTTCCCCGCCCTTTGGGGCGTAAATGAGCCAACGAATGACTCCATCGGACCCGGATCGTCCGATCAAACCGAGGCGCCTCGCAACAGCAACAACCACATAAGTCAAACTCGTCAGGGCGTGTAAAACCACTGACGCCACTTCTAGCTAGGAGGAAACGCAGGCCCTCCCTGAGGTCCGTCTCCCGTTTTTGGTTCATACCTGGTGTGAAACACGCGAGGTAAACGTTACACAAAGCTACGCCACAAAGGCCGTGCTTTGATCATCAACCACAAGACTTTGCTTTTCAACAGAAGCCTTGATCATTTGCATCTTAGCATGCCACACAGGCAAACCATCCTATGCAACCGATATCAGTCACACAGAATGAAATCCGATGTCAGACACACAGTCCATTTACAAGTCCGTTCTGGGTCTGAACGAAACCGGAGGCACCTAGTACCCCGCATATCCATCGATCTCCAAGTACGTCTGGACGATCACTAACTGTTTCCATCTTCTTGGGTGTACAGCCCAATCAAGATCATCAGTTATCACCCAAACGACGTGAAGACTTCCGGTCTTCGACCATCGTCTTTATCTTCGACTTATCGTCGTATCAGTTATTCAGAATGGGATGAACCCGGTCTTTCCGAATAACTCGCGTATATTTTAAATAAGTGTTACACAAACACAACATACGCCTCATTCCAATTCATTAGTCACTAACCGTAAATTAATCAAGAGAATAATTCCCCAAATATTAACCCCGAAGGCCGAAACCAACATCAGATCAATATCCAGAAAACCATTCTGCTTGGCTAACCGACAGTTAGTTTCTAAATTTCACGTTCAAATCTAATTAAAGATTTAACTATCGCCTGGAGCAAAACTGGTGATACTCCATTCTCGATTTTTTCAATCTAATTAAAGATTCGTTAAAACTCCACTTAGTTTTAATCATTATCTGGGTTAAAGAATCAGTGTCATTTAAAACACGATTCACGATAAACCCAAAATCACATTCCATTAATTATCGGGTTAAAGAACAAGTGTTATTTAAAACACTGTTCACGATAAACCCAAAAATCAATACCAATTCAATTCCAATTAAATATCATTTAATTGGTACTTCATTAAATCTAAATAAAAAGATTTAATTTTTTCTCAACTGGGTTCAAGAACAGTGTTAGTGAAGACACCATTCACGACAAACCCAAATCACATTCGATATTCAATACAAGGCTCTGAATAGAAAATATATCGGCTTATATTCAATATCGAATTCTACGACTAACAAATGTCGTATTGGAAATAACGATACAAATATATATCTTTCAAATTTCCATAACAACACCTGTAATATCACGAATTCCAACATCGAAATATTCCGAAGACAATTTCGATTCAAATCCACTCCAATGCAATCATTGGAAATTTTGGTTATTTTTAAAACCCTTTTCAAATTCAATTTATTTATTTAAAAATAAATAGAATTATAATTCTAGTTCAAAACTAGTTCATTTCGATAAAAATCTATTTTTATCTTTTCAAATATGGAGTTTTTCATCCCAAATCTTCACAAATCATTTCTTATGATTTTACATAAATTATTACTATTTTTAATAATTTTATCAAGGCCCGTACAGTCGATTTCCATCAATGGCCATCGAACTGCACTTACAGCGACCTTTTTCGAATTTGATTTGGACGTACCTCCAAATCCAACCGTTAGATTTCTAATTTCTAATATTCGTTAGAAAGCTCTTTTCGATACGAACCCAACGGTTCCGGTTTTAGGAGAATCCGACGGTCGGATCTCCCGTAATGTCCGTTTGAAATAAATGGTCGAAATTCGCGAACTGCCGCGGCGCGGCGCGTTCTATTCAGGCCATTATATTATATATATAATATATATTTCGTCGATTTCTATTCAAAACGAATTATATAAATAGTTTTAAAATCGTTTCAAAACCTATTTCAAATTCCATTTCAATTCAAAGCAAAATTGAATTCTTCTTTATAAATTCGTTTCAAAATTCATTTCAATTCAAATTTCAATTCAATTTGAATTCATTTCAATTCGCTTTCAATTCAACTTGAAATCGTTTCAATTCAATTCGTTTCGAAATCGTTTTCAATTCAATTCATTTCGAAATCGTTTTCAATTCAATTCATTTCGAAATCGTTTTCAATTCAATTCATTTCGAAATCGTTTTCAATTCAATTCATTTCGAAATCGTTTTCAATTCAATTCATTTCGAAATCGTTTTCAATTCAATTCATTTCGAAATCGTTTTCAATTCAATTCATTTCGAAATCGTTTTCAATTCAATTCATTTCGAAATCGTTTTCAATTCAATTCATTTCGAAATCGTTTTCAATTCAATTCATTTCGAAATCGTTTTCAATTCAATTCATTTCGAAATCGTTTTCAATTCAATTCATTTCGAAATCGTTTTCAATTCAATTCATTTCGAAATCGTTTTCAATTCAATTCATTTCGAAATCGTTTTCAATTCAATTTATTTCGAAATCGTTTTCAATTCAATTCATTTCGAAATCGTTTTCAATTCAATTTATTCGATTCCGAGATTACTTTTCAATATTCATTTTAAAATGAATAAAATCGATATAAATATCGTTTACGTCAAAATGGCGTCAATCTAACCAACACGGCTTCATAAATTTCTATTTTCAAATATTCTATTTCAAATATTTCCTATTATCAAAATATTTGTTATTATCAAAATATTCTTTATTTTCACGATTGGAATGAGGCCCAATCAATTACCATATAAAATTAATTATATGGATTTTCATACAACACATGTATATAATAACATTGAAAATAATCAACCATCAACCAAAGTGCACTACACTGTATAGGCATCAAATATAGATATTCAACGCTTATAACAGCCTGTCAATCAATCGATCGACATATTTAATCAATCAGGATGAGTGAAATTCATATTTCATCCCAACACCCGTGTGGGGTTTCAAACAATCAAACACAGATTTTAGTTGTGCAGTTGGGCGATGTGTAAAATTTATCGTCCCAATCAATGTCATTCAAATAAGTGTACATAAACAAACCATCTGGTTTGTAAATGAATATTTATTTATTCACTTCACTATTTTCTTATTCACGTTAAAAATTATATTTTTAACGATAAAACATTTTATTTCAACCTATGAATTTCTATTCAATTCATTTATTCAATAAAATGATATTTTTATTTTTCTAACATATTTTAGAAAATTTCGGCGGCATAACGGCACGATACTAGAAACGGGACAAGGCCTAGCCTTATCCCCGGTCTAGTGAAGGCCCACGCCATTCACACATCAATCAAATCAATTCATTTCACCACACAATTCAATTTCAATCAAATAATCCAACTAATCTACGCAACCAAACAAACAAGTCCATGGTCTGTGGACGGGTGTCGGGTGCTTCTAAGCACCGTCTGCATCCTAGTATATATATAAAACTAGAAAAGAAATTGAAAGGTGAGAAATTCTCACTTATAGCTATCCAGCTCCACGACACTTCTATTGCAGAGATCTTCGTCGGTCCCGCCTTTTTGTCACCTTCGTTGTCCGCTTTCACTACATATGTAAAAATTGAATTTTTACTATGCTATTCAATATATAAAAATCGAATTTTTACTTCGATGTTCAATATATAAAAATCGAATTTTTACTTCGAAGTTCAATATATAAAAATCATATTTTTATTTCGACTTTCAACATATAAAAATCCTATTTTTATTTCGACTTTCAACATATAAAAATCCTATTTTTATTTCGACTTTCAACATATAAAAATCCTATTTTTATTTCGACTTTCAACATATAAAAATCCTATTTTTATTTCGACTTTCAACATATAAAAATCCTATTTTTATTTTGACTTTCAACATATAAAAATCCTATTTTTATTTTGACTTTCAACATATAAAAATACTATTTTTATTTTTAAATTTCTAATCTCCTTTTAGTTTATAAATCAGTTTTCAAACTTTAAAACAAAATCAGGTTTACATTTTTAAAATAATCAGTTTTCAAAACAAAAATAAAATAATCAGTTTTCAAACTTTAAAACAAAATCAGGTTTACATTTTTAAAATAATCAGTTTTAAACACTTCTGTTTTTAAATAAAATAAAAATAAAATAAATTAAAAAACTTACAGGGGGGTGCGCTGTCGAGTGGTCGGGGTGGGGGGGAGAGGTGGTGCTGGCCTTTCGGTGGTCGTGGGGCCCTCCGACGCGGCGGTTTCCTGGGGGGGCTTCGACGAGGAGGGACGAAGGAGGGGCGGGCCTCGCGATGGAGGAGGAAGGAGGAAGAAGAGGCGGATGCGAGGGAGAGGGGAAGAAGAGGAAGAGGCGGCGGCTGGTGGGGCTCCGCCTGGAGGCGCGGCGTTGGTGAAGGCGTCGGCCATTTTTTCTTTTCTTTCTTTTTTTTTTTTTTTGATTTGTGTTTTCTGATTAGGGGATAAAGGGGAAAGGGAAAATATAAATATAAATATAATAATTTAATTATTTTATTCTCTAAAAAGTTGACTTTTTATTCGACTTCGAAACGAGACCCACCGACTGTCGCCTATAGCGTTTTACCCCCATTCCGAACCCAATGGGATATGTATCGTAGGTTGATTCGATCGTTTCGATCTGTTTCTGTTTAATTTACATTTAAATCACTATATTGAATTTTAAACGTGCATTTCAAATTACCGGGGTCACATATTAACTTTAAAAATTCTAGAAAAATATTTTCTAGCTTCATATTGACGATACAGTCCTAACAAAACTAGTTTCGTCGAATTCTGAGACTGTTAGAAAAATGACCATTTTCCAGTCGATTAAAATCAACTGAAATTGGTCAAACGCATTTTCCTTCGCCACGCTCACATATTGAATCGAAAAATTATGAAATTTGGAATCTAACAATAATTTGACACTGCGGACCCAACAAAACTGGTTTCGTCGAAATCCGAGGTCATTTGCAAAATGTCCATTTTTAAGGGCCTTATATATATAAAAATATATATAAATTCCACAGCGACTATTTCTAATTTTGAACTGGACATATCTTATCATTTCTAAGATGAAATCTCAGTTTGTTAATTTCGTTACAAAGATATAGTTATACAGATTCAAATATTTCTTGTTTCGTTCAATTCTGACTTATATTGAATTCTGTATATTCATTTGAAATTAGAAATCGAATTTTCGAACTACCGCGCCATTTTCAATTCCTTTTATAATTATATATAATTATTTATATTCTAACGACGACGTATATAATATATACGTTCGAATTATATTCAAAACAAATTTCACGTCGATATTATTTAAAATAATCTATTTTAAATATCAAAATTCGCTAAAATTGCCAAAATAAAAATTTTAAATTGGCCCAGATTTTACGGGTTGTTACATGCATGTATTCACATTATGTGCATACATATATGTATTAATTCTGCAGTTTGGACGAAGATTTGAAATAAATGCGTACATGTATGCAACTATTTTAAAATATATGCATCTGTTGATGCAATTTACTGCATTTTGTTGTTTTTCTGTAATTTTTTATTTTCACGTTGTTTTTGATTTTTTTTCACCTGAATTTTTTTCAGATTAATTGTTTTAATTAATTACGAATTTACATGATTTTTTCATTTTTTTAACTGAATTTTCAAAAAATAGGGTCTAAATTTACAATAAGTTTACGACCGGACCTGAGCCTAATTTAAAACGTTAACAGGGATCTATAAAAAATGCACCCTTTAGTAAATGTTACTTCGTTTAATGGTTTTGTTAATATATCTGCTATTTGTTTATCTGTTTCTATAAATTCAAGCAAAATTTTCTTTTTACGTACGTCGTCTCTTAGAAAATGATGTCTTGTATCGATATGTCTAGTTCTTGAATGAAGAGTTGGATTTTTAGAAATATTTATAGCACTCGTATTATCGCAGTATATCAGTAATTTATTTATATTAATCTAAAATCATTTAGAGTTTGTTGCATATGTATTACTTGTGAACAAGCTAAAGTAGCAGAGATATATTCTGCTTCAGTTGTTGCCAACGATACAGTATTTTGCTTTTTACAAAACCGCGAGACTAGTGAATGTCCTAAGAAGTGACATGTTCCACTAATATTTTTACGATCGGATTTACATCCTGCATAGTCAGCGTCACAGCAAGAAACTAAGTCGAATGAATCATCCTTAGGGTAAAATAATCCAAAGTCTGATGTATGCTTTACATACCTTAGAATACGTTTCACGGCTTTAAATGTGTTTCCTTAGGTTGCGATTGATATCTTGCACAGAGACATACACTATGCATTATATCTGGTTTACTATGTATAATAACGATGCTATCATTCCTCTATATAGTTTTTGATCAACGTCTTTAGATATATCATCTTTACTTAATGCTATATTAGTCGCCATAGGTGTTGGTCTCCCATTAGTTGTTATTAGATTATATTTATTAATTAGATCTCTTGCGTATTTTATTAATTAATAAATATTCCATTCTTTAATTGATGAATTTGTAATCCTAAAAAGAATGTTAGTTATCCCATATGACTCATTTCTAATTCTTAGGTCATAATATCTGAAAATTCTTTATTCATCTTATCGTTTGTTGATCCAAAAATTATATCGTCAACATATATTTGAACTAATTGTATATCTTTATTATTCTACTTAATAAACAAACTAGTATCTAATTTTCCTATTTCAAAATATTATTGTAACAAAGAATTTCTTAATTTATCATACCAAGCCCTAAAAGCTTGTTTTAATCCATATAACGCTTTCTTTAACTTATATGCGTGATCTGGTAATTTTTTATTTTCAAATGGAGGTGGTTTCTCTACATATACGTATTCTTTAACAAATCCATTTAGAAAAGCACTTTTGACATCCATTTGATATAATTTGAAATTATTTTGGTTTGCAAAGGCTAGTAAAATTCTAATAGCTTCTAGTCTTGCTAACGGGGAAAAAGTTTCATCATAATCTATTCCTTCTTCTTGAGTATAACCTTGTGCTACTAGTCGTGCCTTATTTCTTACGACCTTACCATTTTGATTCATTTTATTTTTATAAACCCATTTGGTTCCTATTATAGTCTTATCCTCTGGTCTAGGAACAAGTTCCCATACATCATTCGTAGTAAATTGATTCGGTTCTTTTTGCATAGCAAGTATCCATGGATCATCATAAGATGCTTCCTTTGGATTTTTAGGTTCAATAGTTGAAATAAATGCAGTATTACTCATATTATTTAATTGATTATAGATTCTAACAACGGATTCAATATCTCCTAAGATATTTTCTATAGGATGGTCTCTAAGTAATCTAATTCGTTTATTTGGTTGATTATCATCATGCTTTATTTCATTAATTTCATTTTCACATTCATCTTCATTGTTTTAAGTTATACTTTTATAATTTTCAACAAAAGATATGCTTAAGGTTTCTTCTATGGTATTGGTTCGAGTAATGAAAACTCTACATGCTTTACTTCTTTCTGAATATCCAATAAATATTCCTTTATCAGATTTCGAGTCAAACTCATGTAAATTGTCTTTAGTATTAAGTATATAACATTTACTTCCAAATATTTGAAAGTATGATACTTTTGGTTTCTTATTATACAAAAGTTCATATGGGGTTTTATGAGTTAAAGGTCTAATTGAAATTCTATTTGTAATATAGCAAGATGTTGCAATTGCCTCAACCCAAAAATTTCTTGGTAAATTACCATCATAATACATAGTTCTTGTATACTCTTGTATTGTCCAATTTTTACGTTCAACTACTCCATTTTGTTGAGGAGTTCTAAGAATAGAAAAATTATGGGTTATTCCTTTTTATTACAATATTTTTCAAAATTTTCGTTTTCAAATTCTCTGCCATGATCACTACGTCTTGTTTTGATTTTTAGTGATAATAAGTTTTGAATTCGTTTAGAAAAAGTTTTAAATTGATCAAAAGCATCAATTTTAGTTTTAAGAAACAAAGTCCATGTGAATCTAGAAAAATCATTGACTATTAGGTAAACATATCTATTATGATTTATCGATTGAATTTGAGATGGACCAAATAAATCCATGTGAATTAATTCTAATGGTTTTGAGGTAGTTATTTCCTCTTTTGATTTAAATGAATTTCTTTTTAATTTTCCGAATTGACAAGCATCGCATAAGTTATTAACTTTAAATTTCATTTTGGGTAACCCTCTAATTGAATCTAATTTAGAAATCCTAGATATATGTTTGAAATTTATATGACCAAATCTCTTATGCCAGATCCAGGGGTCACTTGTATTGGCCATAAGACATAGGTTATCGTTGAGGATTTTCATACTTAATATATAGATATTTTTCTTTCTATCTCCTTCGAATATTACTTTTGAATTCCTATCTTCTATAAAACATTTATCCTTTTCAAAGTTTATTTTATAACCCTTATCGCAAAGTTTACTTATACTTAGCAAGTTATGTTTTGAATTCCTAACTATTACAACATCAGAAATAGTAGGAGTTTCAGAATTACCGACATTGCCGATTCCAGTAATGTATCCTTTAGAGTTATCCTCGAAATTCACCATTCCACTATCTTCATATTTCAGATTATTGAGTAATTCAGGATTCCCTGTCATATGTCTTGAACAGCCACAATCCAGTATCCATTTGTCCTAATTTTTCATTTCCACCAACTACTTTCCAGAATTTGAATTCTCAATGGCCATGTAAAACACCAGTTTAGAATTTGAATTTCCAACGGCCAACTTTCCGGAATTTGAAATTTCAAAAGCCACCATTTCAGAATTTGAATTGCTAATAGCCACTTCACCCATCTTTTCAACTTTTGAATTTTCAAAAGCCATAAAACCTATCTTTTCTTGGATTGAATAGTATTTCAGTAGATCACATGACTTTTCAACATGATTATATGTAGACTCTTTTAACATTGGTACAATGCATGAATTGACACCAGTGTTAACAAATATTCCAAAATTTTCCATTTAATTTTTTTCAAAAATCAGATTATGAATTTTTAGAAAGACCTTCTCTGATACCAATTGTTAGGGATTGCAGAATGGATCGTTAAGGCAAAACAAACACTAGAGGGGGTGAATAGTGTTTTTGAGAATTTAAACAAAAACTAAAACTTATATGATTTACTATATGAAACAAACACTACAGAAGCAATCACAGACACAAAATCAAACACAAACACAAAGATAAACAGAAATAAAATGCAGAAAAGGAAAGAACACACCGGATTTTATACTGGTTCGGAATTGCTCCTACATCCAGTCCCGCACAACGCTGAATTGTGCAGAGTTTTGTTACTATATTAATATCCAGTTACAATCCTCCTTGATATCACGACTACAAGGGATACCACCGATTCCACACACACACACACACACTTGATCAAGTATGTCCTTATTTGATTTAACGGCTACAAGGGATACCACCGATTCCATACACTTCCCAAATAACTACAACAACCCTATAACTCTTCAATAGCACTTTGATTCAGAGAGTAATGAGTAGAGAGTGAGAAGAGAAGAGGTTTTATGAAAATAGAATTGAATTCGGCAGAGTATAAGTGTAGAAATAATAAAAATGACAAGATATAATTGTGTAATGAAAGGAGATGAAGAAGAAGAATGATAAAAAAAATTCGAAGTCAGCCTCTATTTATAACATTGAATGGTTGCAATGTTTCTGAACCGTCACAAATAGTGAAAAGACACTTCCTTTCAATTTTGAGAAAATGACAGCTATATGTCGACATGTATATAAATGTATGTCCGCATATCATGTTTTAAAATTGATTTTTGAGCATTTTCAAGTATTTTAATATATATATAATTCTGGAAATTCTTGAATTAAAACATAGTGTTATAAATGAATATTATAAAGTAGAAAATCATATGAAAACATAAATATAAACTATATAAACATATTTATAAAATTATAGAGTTAAAATTATATAAATATAAGGTATATAAAAATATAAATATAAAATTTATAAAACTTGAATTTAAAATCAAAATAAAATAAAATAGAGAAGAAAGATATTGAAAATAGAATTTGAAAACAGAATTTGAAATCATAATTTGAATATGAATTTGAACCTGGAGTGGTATTCAGAGTCTTACATAAACTAAACTTTATTACTATATTTATCGTAAACTCTTGAATTCTTGAATACTCATGAGTCTTGAATCATATCTGAACTCTGAATCTCTAGCATTTTTAAACCGTACAGTCTTCAATAATAATTCCTGTATATAACTCCTCCGTATGTGTGTGCATACACACACACACACATATTCTAGAAAAAAGCGTTGTTATATATTTTATAATCAGTTAATATTGAAATAAGGTTGTTGTCATCAAAACTCCATTCTCAAACCCTTGCATCATGTACTAGCTAGCAGTACTATCTTTCTAGCATGACATGGCAGCAGTCTATAGCTAAAAGGAACTTTACATCAGAAAAATTTGACCTAAGAGGACAACCATAGTACTGTTTCATAGTAGACAAGCAAGGACAGAGATTAGAGACCTGAGAATCGAAAATCAAGAAGATCATCCATAGCCTAAACTTTCGTCGATGGAGCCAGGAAATTTTCCGGCCCGAACAATGATGAAAAAAACTCCAGGCATGTTAGTATGCCAAGGCTGCAACTTGGCATAAACGAACTTCATTCTCCCAGGAAGAAACTAATAGAAACACTCCAAAACATCCAACAACCCTTACATATATCACAGCTGTAGCTCGTACATCCAACGAGACGACTTCTCATACATCATAGGCAAACTATACAACACAAAGTGCCCAACAGAATCCACAATATCCCCAATAATCATACCAAACTCCTTTCTCTCACCAAGTAAGAGACTTCGAACCAAATTTCATTGCATACTTGATCAATACGAGACAAACAACATGCTTACCAGGCAAAAACGGGAGAGTCGCGAAACATTCCAAGTTGATAGTCCAATTTGAGATGCAAAGAAGCTCCACGCTAGAGTAAAGCCTATACCGCCATAGACACTGTTTCGAATCTCGAAAATATCGCCCGAGATCTCCTCCGAGATCTCGTTTGGACTCCTTCCAAAACGAAACAACAAATACTTTAAATCTCCTTTGGAATATATCGCTCGAGATATTGCAATGTCGAATGATATATCGACCAATACGAAATACTGGAATATTGTTTGAGATCTTGGTTTTTTTGGTTAAGGTTTAAATCTGTGCTTGAACCAGAATGATAATTAAAAAACTTAAATCTAGCTACAATCGTCTCCTGCTATTTTGCATTTTGCATGTTAAATAACCATATTGTATGTTCATATATGCTTATGATTTTCAAATTCGTCTTTTTAACATACATGTTACCTATGAAATTATGTATTTTATGGTCTACTTATGCTGTATTTTTTAATGTACTGGATCTTTTTAATGTTTTATATCTAACAATAATTCATTTTCATGGATTATGTGTATTAAGCACTAATCTATTTGCATTGTGTTATATTTCTGTTTTAAACATATTACGATTTAGAGTATGAATGATCTTTCGTAAATGATGAATAATAAAGTGATTTTGCAATTCAAGTTTAAATTACTATGTTTTTTATAACACTCATAAAAATCATTTTGTGAGAATATCATTTTTTAACATATTATGTACCCCCAAATTGTTCCAATATGAACTTTCAGACCCGGGATGGAAATCCGAGGTGAACCCCCGAGTTAGACTCATCTCGTCACAGATCTCCCCCAATACGAGATCAAGTCTCTAAAATCCTCGAGACGAAACGCGACTGATATCCGAGATTTAAAACATTGGCCATAGCAAGTCGAACACATCTCTTAATTTGTTAAATCCCACACTGTAACCATCACAGGAGCACCACAATCAGAACCTTCCTTAAATTCCTGGCAAAGGCCAGACTACACCATACAATATAGTCACCAAGCAATGAAGAGGACGAACTCACCTGGAGACCTCGTTTAACACATTATAGTTGAGGGTTGGTACGAATTTTGACATAAGAACTGGTCTAGAAACAACCGCGGGGTTGCCAAAAAAAGAAAGTAACACCGCGCTATGGCCTAGTAGCGAGGTGCAATGCGTGTAAGAGATGGGAAGTAGGAGGATTGTAAGATCGAAGAGCAAAGGAGAGAACAGAGGAAAAGGGTCAAACTTGCAAAATTGAAAATAGCATTAGGGTTCTTCCACGCCTGGCGAAAGCAGGGGATTGATTAGAGGGAAAATGAGGAGAGGATGAAAATGGAAGATAAGAGATGAAGCCCGCGAAGAGTTGAAGATTGTGATATTCCCCTATTGCCATTTACGTAAGATAACTAACTAAACCCTTTTTGTCAAATTTGTAGATATTCATTCATTAAGCCAATATATGAAGACATTAAACCAGTGTAGAAATGTCTGGCTATAAATTTATAAATTTATTTGCAGTTTTCCACTGAAAGTGGTCTATTTTAATTTGTGTTAGTTTTGCATTAATTTTTCTTGTATTTTCTACTATAAATATGATGTTGAATATATTCTGAAGTTAATTTTGAAAAGTTAAAATATTAATAAAAAAGGGGTTTTCAGCCTGAAGGACAAAATGAGCAAAATATTGTTCTATAAGGACAAGGGAATAAATTTTATCCATAAGGTCAAATTTTAGTGTAAAGGGAGGAATTCAGGGCCCACTATAATTCCTCCCTTTACACAAGAATTTGTCGTTATGGACAAAATTTTAGCCTCTTGTCCTTATGGAACAATTTTTTGTTCATTTTGTCCTTCAAGGTATTTTCCTGAATAAAAAGTCACATAAAATTATTGGCTATAATCGCTTGTATGGAAACCGTAGTTCTGAATAATTGTATATGTTTTTTCCAATTCTACTTAAGCTTTATTATTTTCGTTTTTCATCAATTTTTATTTTTCGGACATCTGTATGAAGATAAACGTATGGATTAAAATAAGTTTTGAAATTTGGATGTTTTTTTTCGTTGTTTTTGGATGATTTTTGAAAAAAACACTATATACATATATATATCACGATCATATTGATAAGGACAATATTTTAGGGTTTTTTAGGCCCATGTACAGCCCATCAAAAAATTATTCTAAAAGACAATACACTATTATTTTTAAAAAATCCTAAGTCTCGCGCGTGCTATTTTTCTTTCTCTTCAATCAATCCGATATTTTCTTTCTCGATCTTACGCGTTTCCTTTCCTTTTCAATTTCATTTTTGTGCGTTGAAGTTCGCTATTCTCGATCTCGAATTTCATCTTCGAAAATCGATCTTGATTAAGCATTAGGTTATTTTTTTGGTATTCTTTCGTTTATTTTTTTGTATCATGATTATTGTAATTTTATCCGAATATTGCAATCAGATGGTTCAGTTTTATTTGGTGATTAATGGCTTCTTTAAGCAGTACGAGCAGGTTTGTTTTAAGTTTGCTTTATTTCAGTATTTGGGTATCATTTTTTTAAGTATCAGTTTAATTTAACTCAAGAATAATATTCGTTTTGAATTTTGGTACTGTAGCTATTGTCTAGTTTGTAATGTTGCTTTTATTATAAATTTCAAATAAAATTGTTTCTTTTTTAATCAATCAATATGTGATATAAATAGTTTTTGTATTGGTTATGTATATTTTTTGTTTTAATATTGTAGTAGTTTTTGGGTATCAGATTTATGTTTATGGATATCAATTATGTGGGCATCTGCTTTTTTTTTGTTTTTTGTTTTTTGTTTTGCTGATTTCTTTTTTATATTGAATTTCTTTTGCAATGGTGAAAATAGTCATCTTGTTGTATGTATATTCAATGATCCCCTTTTAGCACTTGGTTGTCCATGAATTGCTCATTTTATGATTTGAGGAATGAAATATGTTGGCATTGGTCTAAACTAACTCCTTTATCCATTGAGATTGGCTATGTGCTTGAGAACAAAACTATTAGATTTGACACTAATTTTAATCTTCAAAGTATTATTTGCTTTCAGCTACATAAGAAGAGTTCTTTTCTTGTTTCATCGTGAAGGTGAAGGATTCTCAAGTGAAAAATATCAATGATGATTCTATTTCACTTTCGTCTAATGTTTCAATGCCTTCATCGTCTAGTGGCTCTTTATGTTCAAATATTGTCGTGCATGACAAAAGTTATTTGAAAGACATGATGAAAGGAGGTTCTACATTATTTATTTCCGATTTAATTGGTTTTTGTTTTAGAGACGCAAATGATTTAGATTATTTTTACTGACATACCAAATTCGAAAGGGACAAGAGTTATGTTTTTTGAAGTATGGTTCTACTTGGATTACAGTTGTTTGCTCTTCATCTTTAAGTGGATGTTCCTTTAAAGTGCATACTTCTTTGTGATTTCGGGCAAATTAATTGTTTTTTTATCCGGAAGTTGGTTGTTGAGCATTATTATGGCGATGGGCTTAGAAATTTGAATAATCCCATCCTTTCTAGCTCGTTTGTTAAATCTTTGATAATTGATTAAATTCGAGATCATCCCAGTAAGAAACCTTGAGATGTCATGATTGATTTTTGTAGAGAGTACAATCTTCAATTGTGTTAATCTTTTTCCTATTGTGGAAAGCAACTTACTTTAATGAAATTACATGATAATGATGCCATGTTTAATAAGGATTTGAGCTAGTATTTAGAGGTGTTAAAGAATCATAACTCGCGTACTAATGTAGACATGAATGTTCATTCTTCTAAAAACCAAATTGAGAGAGTTTTTGTCGGTCTGGGTGCTTGTATTATTGGGTTCAACTGTTGTTTAGCTATGTTAATTCTAGATGATACTCATTTAAATGGGAGACCGGGGGTATTGATGAGTGCTACTGCAAAGAATGATAACCAAGGTATGATGTTATTGTTTGTTGATTTAAATTGTGTTGTTATTTTTTCCTTTGATCATTATTATCAGTTTTAAGTGTCTGACAATATCAATTTTATGTTTTAATGCTTATTCTGAATATCGGTTTACTATGAGCTAGTAATAGTTTTAATTTATTATCTTTTAGGTATTAGTTATATATGTCTGATGGTATCATTTTTTAGGTTACAGCTATTAGGTATCATTTGTATGTTTGATGATATTGGTTTTTAGGTATCATCTTTTAATGTTTAATGGTATCAATTTTTAAGTCATAGCTTTTATGTATCATAATATATGTCTGCTAGTATCAGATTTTAGTATCTGTTTGTAGTGTCTAGTAGTATTAGTTTTATATTTCGGAGTTTGTTATGAGTATAATTTTGTATTTAACACCTTTTATAAATTTTTAATTTTTTGATTTTCTTTACATGTTTAATTTATGAAGTATCAGTAATTGTTAATATTACATAAGTTCAATGTCTCCAGTTTTAGGTATTGGTTTTCATTAATACTTGTATCAGTTTTTTTTATACGATCGCTGATTTTCATCTGTTTTGATTTTGGAATTTCTTTTGTAGACTTTTTCCCTTTAGCAATGACTGTAGACTCTATAGAAAATGTGGATAATTGATGATGGCTTTATGTCATTTAAAGGAAGTGTTTCAAGAAAGTCAAGATTCGGTTTTTATGTAGGATCGTCATTAAGGTTTATTTCAGGTATTTGTGAGGTTTTTCCTTAGTTATTTCACTTTTATTGTTACCTTCAAAAAAAAATCTCTCTGCGATTAAGTCAAGGAATCCGAACATTTTAATCGTTGAGTTGTTTAAGACATGTTCTAGAGCTTCAAATGTGTTTGAATTTGAAGACACATATTCTAGATTTTTGGAAATAAGTTGTGTTGCGACTATGAATTTTTTAAAAGACAAATCATTTGATAAGTTGGTTGACTTAATTTTTCCGAGTAAATGGTATGAGGAATATAGCTCTAATGTGGCTGAAAGATTTAATAGTTAGATTTTAGACGAAAGGGCATTACCTATTACATTGTGCTTGGATGGAATTCGTATTAAAGTTACAGAACAAATGGCTAAAAGAAGAGAGGAATGTCGATTATGGAATACCATTCTATGTTCTTTTATGTAAAGTCGGTTGAAAGAGTTGATTAAAGAAGGATTTGGATGGGATGTTTACAAATCTTCGGAGTTTGTTTTTGAAGTGAAACCTCCGTTCTTCCATCGCGTCGAACTTAAAATTAGAGTTGTACTTGTAATCAATGGAAAGTGACAAAATTTCCTTGTGCTCATGCTATAGAATGCATTAATAGATCAAACTTACATGTTTATGACTTTGTTGAGCATTATTTTAATGTAGATGCTTATTGATCTTCTTATTCTAATGTCATGAATCATATTCCTACCTATGATAAGCATGTTGTTGACTCTAGCACTGAAGAAGTCATTAAGCCATCAAAATATAAATCTGGAGCTGGTAGATATTTTACAAAATAAAAAGGAAGATTTCCATTCTTTCAAAACAAACAAAATATATGTGGTGTCTACAAACAGTATGGACATAACAAGCGTAATTGTCAAGTTTCGAATGAGATGCGATTTTTTTAGATTTGTAGTAGGGCTTATAATTATTTTTCATATTTTATTCAATTAAATTTGGACATGTAAGTACAATGGTATAAGATATGTTTGAAATGTGCACAATCTTTTATATTTGTAATTGAAATTAAATATATATTGTGTTGCTTTTAGTTGATTGTTTTGTGTTAAATGTTGTTTGTTTTTTTATAAACATTTGTAGGGTATCGGTTTTGAATATAATTTGGTGTCATTTTTTTTATATCATTGTGTTGTTGTTGTAACAGTGTATCAGTTTTTAATCCCCTCTGGTATCAGTTTTATCTTGTTTTGGTATTGTTTTCAATGGTAGGGTATCAGTTTTGTATCCAGATTGATGTCATTTTTGTTATGTTGTTGTGTTAACATTAAGTGGGTGTTGGTTTTATACTCATATTGGTATCACCTTTGTAATGTGCATGTATTGTTAACAATAAGTGGGTATCAGTTTTATACTCTTTCTAGTGTCAGTTCTATCATGTTAGTGTATTCTTTCAATAAATATGTATCAGTTTTATACCCACGTAGGTATCGGTTTTGAACAATATTAATGGTTTATGCAGTTACATAGTATCACTTGTGCATGATAGATATTATTTTAATAATTATACATACATAACAACAACAATATCAATATTGCATTCTTACAAATATATAACAACAACAACAACATATTTCAATACAAATATCTCAAATACAATAAAAATGAAACAACAACAAGACATATAACTTCTATCTAATATTGCATACTTATATATATATATATGTGTATGTATGTATATGTCTATATATATATTTACACATAAAAATTCAACATTGTACTTCAAAACCACATAAACCTTCAACACTTCATTAAACTTTTGTTCAATGCTACATACAACTTTAACCAAGTTTGAGCAATCTGATACCACATACAAATAAAACTGCCGTTTGGCAATATAAAACTATAGCTCATTTGTTTTTGTGAAATTCGGACATGAAGTCAACTAAGTCACAACAACATTTAGTGTTGTCTAGTATTTCATGGACCATTCATGCTTTTGTTTTCAACTTGTTTGTTGGACTAATCTTGAGTAGAGTTTCTGATCTGTTTAGTGATATAATAAAAATCATCACATAAATTCCCCAGTCTACTCTACATGAATGAAATATGTTGGTGGTGAGAAATAATGGTTGTAGTATATGATATAAGCAGGGATGGTATCCTAACAGGTATATAATAGGTGTCATTTTTTATTTTTATTTTAAAGTGTTTGTATTTTAAATTAATAGTATGCTTGTTTTAAATTTTGGAACCGTAGTTATTATATAATTTCTACTATTATATTCATCGTAATCTTTTGAATGAAATTGCTTTCCTTTTTATCAAACATTTATGATATAAATAGTTTTTTTAGTGGTTATGTATTATTTTTATTTTAATATAGTAGCAACTTTTTAGGTATTAGTTCTATATTATTAGGTACCAGTTTTATGTCGGTGGGTATCAGAATTGTCTAATGTAGGTATCAATTTTAAATATAATTTGTTTTGTTGTTTTCTTTATTCAAATGTTGTTGGGCATAGCAAAATTTATTTAAAAGATATGATGGAGAGATAAGAGGCTTGACATTATCTAATTTGATTTTATTGGTTTTTGTTTTGGATAATATGATACCTACTTATGTGCATAACTGATACCCAACGGCTGTTGCATATAATATGACATAAAATAAGTACCTATAGGTATGCAGAAATGATACTCAAAAACTTGTGCATATAATATGACACCTAATTGATACTTACGTATATGCAGAAATGATACCAAATAACTGTTGCATATATATGACACAAAACTTATACCTACAGGTATGCAGAAATTATACAAAGTAGCTCATTTTATTACTATGACTATACGTATTAAAAATCGATAACTAATTATGATAATTCATAGGATAAAAATAGATGAAAACTTTACGTATCAGAAGCTCTTTTGCACATGGTAATCGATGGATTTCTTCCATTTTGAGCTGCTTATCCTGAATGTTATGTTTTTTCCATAACTGCTCTGGTATTTCCGTCAACTTCAGCTCTCTGCAAAAAATAAACACTAGTATTGATTTTTTTTTTTTTTGAGACATATATTGGAATTTATTATTCTGAAAATTATTTCATACCAAATCCATATCTGCTTTTAGACTTGAATTAGTTCTGTTGTTCGATCTTCCTGGACGCAACAAATCAAAATAAGACCATTGCATTGTTGGATATGTCATAGTAGCCAGCGTCTAATGGGTTTCACAATGCAATGAGAAGTATACTATCTCTTGTAACACCCCAAAATTTAATACACTATATCCATACTTTGAAGATAATAATTTGGGAATAACTTAATTAAATATTCAGAATTAAGTGAATCCGGCATTACCGTTGCGTTTATCTCGGAATTCTGGTTCAAATAGATCCCCAGTTTGCGTAAAACGAATAACGTATGAAGATGTTATGAGCATTAGAAGTTTGTACACATATAAGGAGCTTAGATATAAATATAAGATCAAAATAATTCCAGAATTTTCAAATGAAATGAGGCGGGAAAAGATGCGAGAACCTAGACCGTTGTGGGACGACCCACATACGGCCTGCATCGACCCATGAGTCGAACCAATACCGATCTGGGCAGATTCGTTCTGCGAACCTGGACTGTTTTGCAGACTGTATTCTCTGCGGACTCAGCGCTATGTGTATAGTTAAGATTAAAACCCTAGAATCTAAAGGCTGAGGTTGACTTTGTAAATCTATAAATAGGCGGCTTCTCCCATTCCAACTTACACCATTTCTTCATATCTTCTGCCTCTATGAAATTATTCTGAAAAATATAAACATATAATGAGGGAATGCTGCTGAGATCCAGATCTACAAAGACAACATTCAGGACTTGCATACATACAACTTGGATTGGACTTTTCTACGACATATTATTATATTTATATAAGAGATTTATTCTCTTCTTCACTAAGACCCACTGTAAGTCATTTTTATATCTTATTTCTTAGACCACAACTTGGTAGTTGAATAAAATTGGGTTAGGATATGTAGTGTTAGTAAGATAAATGTTATACATGTTTTCATTGTTAATCACCTATGTCGTTGTGATAAGTAAACATATGCCTTTGATGTTGGATAATTAATAAGTTATATGTATGTATCTTTCTTTCCCATTCTTTATGTTTTATGTTTATTTCCAGTATTGCCTATATGCCTAGGCTATATCCGATTAGAGTGTGCGTATAATTGGGGTAATAATGAATGACATAAAAAGAGGAATTCCGGCATGTTGTTAAATAGGGATTGTTTAACTAAAATTTGGAAATAAGGATAATATACACATGTGTAGACTTGCTGTAAACTGATAAAATGGATAATGTGTATATACTTGCTATAAATTGGTAGAAATGGATAATATGCATGAGACGACCCAAATTCGCCCTTACGGGAAAGCTCGAATTGAATTGAGAATACGACAAATCAGAACACAAACATAAGCACATTTCATTGCTTATTACAACCATTACATCAAAGTACAAGAATATATCAAAGTATGAATAATATATAAAGAAAAATATCAGAGATTTAAAATACATAGCAGAGGAAATAAAATGTATAAATACAATGCGTAGCGGAAGATAACAACTGACACAACTGAAAGAGATATACGGATACAAAGCTTTCCAAATATAGCTCCAGCTGTAATCTAGGATCTTGGAAAAAGAAACATCTGCGAAAACCAAAACTACTAGCTACCCGTGTGGAAAATATGGGCACTCAGAGTTAGGTTAAAACAATAAACTTCGAGTCAGTCATAGGACTGGTGTGAGAACTAAAATAGTTATTAAAAACTTTAATTTAAAATAGGGTAAATCAAGGGACCACGCCGCTAATGCGGAACGGTTTACCCCCAAGAAAGTGCCTAAAACAAACAGCACAATGCTAATTAAAGAAAAATGAAGCTATTACAAGACTCAGGTCCCATCAACAGTGCAACGCAAGACGGAGGATAGAGTTTTACCTTATAATAGCAAAATATGCTTAGTAGGTGAAATTTATCTTTATTATTACTATAAGTGAAGAAATCAACTTCAAATATAAATGTATCAAACCTAGACGTCATGGGTACCATATATCATGTTGCCATATATAGGTTTACAACTAAAACCGCAAAATGTCATATTGGAAGTTTGGATTTCCATACTGATGGCTCCCGATTCGAAAGATTGATCACGTAGTGCAATACTCAACGGCTTAAGTCCCAGGCATGAGAAAACACCGTAATGCATGTGATAACCCCAAACTTCCACGAGTGAAAGTAGGAGTAATCATTTTTGGAATACAACATATATACAATAAAACAGAACACAGATACAATATAGCATAGGAAATTCATAGAGTAACAACATTATAGCAGCGGAAAAATATAATGTCATCAATCACAGAAAATCCACAGTCACAAAATCTAAGCTATTACAACAAGTTTTGCAGAAAAGAAATAAGTTTGATGTCTAAAACGAAAAGATGCCATAGAAACAGAAGATAGATGTCTTCAAGCTCCAAGTCATCACCTCTCCACAAAAGCAAATCCAAGAGATAGAAAATAAGCAGCTTCAAAGAAAAGCTCCAAGCAAGGAATGAACCTGTCTACTTGGCTGCCCGTGTGTAAGAGAGGGCACCCAAGTTTGCAAAAAGGTGAAACAAACTATGGGTCAGTCGTGGGACTGGTGTGAGAATTCTTAAGTAAAATAACTATTAGATATAAGGCAAATCCAAAGACCACGCCGCTAACGCGGAACGAGTTTACTCTAATGGATTGTCGTGCATAATTTAAAGTGTCATAACAAATAAATAAGTACATCATAAACAACGCAATGCTTTTTGGAAAAAATGGAATCACCATAAGACCCAAGTCCCATCACACAATGCAACGCACACCAGAGGATAGGATTTTACCTTATGATGATTAAACATGCTAAATACGGCAAATACGAATCTAATATTATCATTAATGTATATGAAAACATTTCAAAGTAAATGTATTAATCTTAGGAAGCATAGGTACCATATACTATGCCTCCGTACTAGTAATACAATCAAATTCATCGGTTCGTATTTGGATTTTGGTTTCCATCATGAGTCAAGGCTAGAGCGGAGCTCCTTACCGATTCGAGACACTCTAGCTAGTGCCTCAGGATTCCCCGCGGAGAACCCTTGGAAATGGCAGGGCCGGGCCGCAAATACAGCTTAGCAGATTGGCAATTCCTAAGCACACGTTTCCCAGTCCTATAGGACCTATCCGAGGCGTGCCACATTCCATCATCCACATAAGTAAAGTATCAGCGCTGGGAGGTCCCTGACACTACTTCTAGCTAGAAAGAAACGTGTTGCTTTGCCTGCGTTCCCTTCGCCCGTTTTTGACTCAACCGGGGTGTGAGGCTCGTGAAGTCACGTTACACAAAGCTACGCCTAAACAGGCCATGCTTTGATCGTCTCCACAAGGTTATGCTTTTCAACAATAAACCTTGATCATTGCATCTTAGTATGCCACACTGTCACTCCATGCCATACCATTGCTTCTCCATCAATACATAAATGGGTGTTAAGTAGAGAATAAATTCTCCACCACCAAACATTTATATATTAACAGAAAATCAACAATATAATATATAACGAAGTACGATGTCAGACACACCATCCATTTAAACTTATGCTCTGGGTCTGAACGAAAGTCAAATCCGTGAAATCAACGCGTACGTCTGGGCAATGACCTTGACCCATGAATTGGTAGCAAGTCAATTCAGGATCTCGATCGCTGTCCATTCGAGGGAAGATTTACGGTCTTCATGCTTCGACTTCTTACCTCGATCTTTAACGCCGCTGGATCAATTTGGGATGAGAATATCTCGGACTTCCCAGACAATCCTCGTATGTATATACATATATATATCTTGAAAATCCTTCTTATTTGTTAATAATTATTTTTATTAACAATTCATTTTATTTTAATTATTTAAAATAGTCAAACTTCTTATTTAACGACGCATTCTCAACATCATATTTTTATTTACATTAATTAAAATGTAAACTTGCATTTACATGCCGCATTCTTACCTATTTACATTGAATAAAATGTAAACTTTCATTACATATCGCATTCTTATTTTCTTTACATTTAATAAAATGCAAACTTGAAATTACATGTCACATTCTTACTTATTTACATTGAATAAAATGTAAACTTGCATTTACATGTCGCATTCTTACCTATTTACATTGAATAAAATGTAAACTCATCCTACGGTGGAATTCCTTTATTTTAAAATTAAAATAATGTAAAATTTTCCCTATGGTATATACACTTTTTATATTAACACTTAGAATAATGTTAACTCATCCTACGATGCATATTTTCTTAATTTTAACATTAAAGATAATGTTGACTTATCCTATGGTTAAAATACCCTTTATTAACATTAAAAATAATGTTAACTCACCCTATGGTGTTATTCCTTCTTAATTTCATAAAAAAAATGTAACATTCCTACGGTCAATTCTCTTTTATGTTAACATTATATAATAATGTAAATTTTATCCTACGAAGTAATTCTCTTAATATTAACATTAAAAATAAATGTATATTAACCCTATGGTTAAATTATCCTTTATTAACATTAAAAATAATGTAATCTCATCCTATGTTAAATTACTTTATTACTTTACATTAAAAATAATGTAGCTCAATCCTACGGTTAAGTTATTCTTTAATTTAACATTAAAATTATGTTAAATCAACCTACGGTTGAATTTCCTTTATTTTTACATAAACAAAATATAATGTTAATTCGTGGAATTCACTATATATTAACATTAAAAACAATGTTAATTCATCTTACGGTCAAATTCCTTATATACTAACATTATAAATAATGTTAATTACCCTATGGTGAAATTCTTTTGTTTAAACATTAAAAATAATGTTAAATCCTTCTACGGTGAAATTCTTTTACTTTAACATTAAAAATAATGTTAATCATCCTACGATGTAAATTCTTTTTATTTAACATTAAAAATAATGTTAATCATCCTACGGTGTAAATTCTTTTTATTTAACATTAAAAATAATGTTAATCATCCTACGATGTAAATTCTTTTTATTAAACATTAAATATAATGTTAATCATCCTACGATGTAAATTCTTTTCATTAAACATTAAATATAATGTTAATCTTATCATACGTTTAAATTACGCATCATTAACATTAAAAATAAAGTTAATTTTATCATACGGTTAAATTTTCTTTATATTAACATTATAAATAATGTTAACTAAATCCTATGATTGAATTTTCTAGTTAATTTACATTAAAAATGTCCATTTCATCCTACGGTAAAATTACTATTTAATTGACATTAAAAATGTCCATTTTTCATGCATTGTAAATTACTTATTTTTAACATCAATAATATTATTAATTCCTCATACAACGTAAATTCTTATTTGTATCATTAACAAAATTGTTAATTTTCATTCGATGTGAATACTTATTTTTAACATTGACACAAAAATGTTAATTTATCATACGTTGTAAATACTTTTATATTAACATTAAAAATATTAATGACATCCTACGGTTAAAATTTTATTATATTAACATTAAAAATGTTAATTACATCATACGGTGTTATCTTTAACATTAAAAATGTTAATTTACACATGCGGTGAAATTACTATTTAATTAACATTAAAAATAATGTTAATTGCTCATGCGGTGTAGTTTCTTATTATTAACATTTAAAAAAATAATGTTACTTTCTCATACCATGTAAATTCCTTATATTTAACATTAAACAAAATGTTAATTTCTCATCACTTTAATTTTACATAATTCAATGTAAATTTCATGTTAACACAAATTCCTACTTTGGTTTTACATAATTAAATGTAAATTTAATGTTAACACCAATTCCTACTTTAATTACATTGATAAAAATGTAATCTTTTTCCTACAGTGAAGTCCTTGAATATATTACATTAATAAAAATGTAAACTTTATTTACATATCACATTCTTAATAAAATAAAACGTAAACTTTAGTTACATTTCACATTCTCAATTTGTTTACATAAAATAAAAGGTAAACTTTAGTTACATTTCTAAAAATTTAAATTTCACCTGCGGAGTAAATTCTTATATATATTACATAAATAAGAATGTATATTGTGCATACAGTTAAAATTACCATTTTATTCACATTACAATTTATTCACATTAATAAAAACGTGTTACATGTCTAATAATTCATTTTATTCACATAAGTAAAAATGTGAAATTTTACATGTCCAATATTTAATTTATAATATTAACATTAAAAATGTTAATGTCATCATATGGTTGAATTTTTATAATATTAACATTAAAAATGTTAATGTACATTTGGTTGAATTTTTATAATATTAACATTAAAAATGTTAATGTACATACGGTTGAATTTTTATAATATTAACATTAAAAATGTTAATGTACATACGGTTGAATTTTTGTAATATTAACATTAAAAATGTTAATGTACATACAGTTGAATTTTTATAATATTAATATTAAAAATGTTAATGTACATACGGTTGAATTTTTATAATATTAACATTAAAAATGTTAATTTCATCCTACGTTTTATTTCTTTTTATATTAACATAAAAAAAATGTTAATGTACACTTGCGGTAAAATTACTATTTAATTAACATTAAAAATGTTATTTTTTCATGCATTGAAAATTACTTATTATTAACACCAAAATAAATGTTAATTTTTCATACAACGTAAATTACTTATTATTAACATCAAAATAAATGTTAATTTTTCATACAACGTAAATTACTTATTATTAACATCAAAATAAATATCAATTTTTCCCTATTTCAATTTTACAAAAAAAAAAAGAATATGTAAATTTCATCACAAGTCGCATTCTTAAGTAAACTATAAATTCTCATCACATCGCATAACAACATCCAAATACAACAATAGGATCAGATTCGATACTAACATCGAGGTAAATTGCAAGATGGGGTTTCACACAGCATATGTAAAATCAACATGGCATGGTTAAATAAATAACACATAATTAATTTTAATTAATTATGAATTCAGATTTTAGCCTAAAATTTCAGATCTAATCACATAGCACAATAGGCAATTTAGATTCCACATCATATGTTATGAACGGTTTAGATCTATGTTTAAACATCGTGTCATATTAATTCTACTGTTAATAATCATGCAAATAATAATTAAATAAATTAAATTAAATTTAAAAACAAAATTCTCACCCTAATCAGTCTCAGCAAAGCCTACTCGTCGCCACGGTCCTGTCGGATCTGAAATTTTCAGATTCGGGGTTCATACGCATTAGTTATCAATGTTTGAATAATTCTGACTTTTAACAACTGCTGCAGCAACGCTTAAAAGCGTCGCAAAATCTGAAGCATACCTTATTTTCAGAATTTGTTCAAAACTTCAAATTCGATTTTCTGGAGTTGTAGTTGACGAAACGACGAGCCGTTTGTTGGAGAAGGACCGGCTACGAGAGAGCTACGCACGGCCAGAATGTGGCGAGGTGTGGCGGCGGCATGTGGGGCCTAGGGGGGTGCGACCGGCGGACCTTTGGAGGGACGGGGCGGGCGGATCGAGGCACGAGAATGGCTGAGGTTGGTACCAAATCGAAGAGCTCGGCGAGAGCTTCGAAACGAGTACTCACACGCCAAATTCCGTTAAGAAATGAGAGAGCAAACTGAGTTTGAATTTTCGAAGGGAGGTGGGTTCACTTGCGGCTGAAATGATGAAGAGGAAGACGAATGAACAGTAATTCCGAATTTTATAATATTATATTAGGTTTTCCTAATCATTATTTAATAATTTAATTAGCCCGTTAAAGCCCGTTTTGGTCCGAACCCCGATTTAAGCCTGCTTACTGCCGTTCTTAGGGTTTTGAGGCCTTCTGAACGCAATGGAACATGTTACAGGACCCAATTCCGAAATTTATTATGAGTTCTGGAATAATTATATTATTTTATTAATATTTTAATGTATACCGTACATGAAAATTCACCGAGGTCACAAATTAACTTCAAAAATTCTCAAAAAATATATTTAGCTATGTTTTGATGCTGTGGACCTATGAAAATTAATTTCGTTCAATTCTGAGCCCGTATGAATTTTTAATGAATTTTTAAAGTAAAAAATTTGCCCGTTTACACTGAAAAATCATTTATAATTATATATTAATTCTAAAAATTACCGAAAAATCATTTTTAGCTTTGTTTTGATGATACGAATCCAACAAAATTTATTTCGTTGAATTCTGAGACTTTTTGAAAAATGACTATTTTTAAGGCGAACATATTTAATATTAAAAATACATTTTTAAACAAATATTTTCTGAAACTCGAAACATATAAGTGTTTACTGTTTTTCAATGCAGAAATGTCATTCTGAAACCAATGGAAGTGGTTTCGAGTTGAAATTCCTTTATATGCAAAAAGTAGCATTTTTGTCCTATGCAAATTACCCACCGACCTTTCTAAAAATTGAATTGGCCATAACTTTTGATTTCCGCTATGAAATTTCGATTTTTCGGATTCGTTGGAAAGATATTTTTAAATAGATTCTAATATTTTTGGTTTTACTAAAATCCGTTAAATTTTGCATCCTGTATGGTTAGTCAAAGTTCAATTTTGACTTTTCAAACTACCGCGCTATTTCTAGCTCTTTTTATAATTAAAATTAAATTATTCATTCTAACTTCGATTTGAACCAAATTTGTGATCCTTATTATTTAAAATAGATTATTTTAAATATCAATACTCATTTAAAATCACTTAAAATAAATTTTAAATTGGCTCCAAAATTCAGGGCTGTTACAGTCTCCCCCACTTAAAAACTTTTCGTCCCCGAAAAGGAAAAAGAAAAATAGAAGAGGAAGAATAAACACAGTCTTCTTCGAATGCACGATCAAGGGAAGAGTCAAAATACATCGGTAATGGTGATTCTAAGAGATAGAAAAGATCGAAGGACGAAAGAAAAGATGACGATAAAGTGACTGGCTATTATGTATCTCATGAAATGTTCGCCGTAGAATATAGTGATTCTACGTAAACGAATTATTATAAATATTTTTATTCTGCTTTGTAAACCAAAGCTCCGATACCAACTGTGATAACCCCAAACTTCCACGAGTGAAAGTTGGAGTAATCATTTTTGGAATACAACATATATACAATAAAACAGAACACAGATACAATATAGCATAGGAAATTCATAGAGTAACAACATTATAGCAGCGGAAAAATATAATGTCATCAATCACAGAAAATCCACAGTCACAAAATCTAAGCTATTACAACAAGTTTTGCAGAAAAGAAATAAGTTTGATGTCTAAAAAGAAAAGATGCCATAGAAACAGAAGATAGATGTCTTCAAGCTCCAAATCATCACCTCTCCACAAAAGCAAATCCAAGAGATAGAAAATAAGCAGCTTCAAAGAAAAGCTCCAAGCAAGGAATGAACCTGTCTACTTGGCTGCCCGTGTGTAAGAGAGGGCACCCAAGTTTGCAAAAAGGTGAAACAAACTATGGGTCAGTCGTGGGACTGGTGTGAGAATTCTTAAGTAAAATAACTATTAGATATAAGGCAAATCCAAAGACCACGCCGCTAACGCGGAACGGGTTTACTCTAATGGATTGCCGTGCATAATTTAAAGTGTCATAACAAATAAATAAGTACATCGTAAACAACGCAATGCTTTTTGGAAAAAATGGAATCACCATAAGACCCAAGTCCCATCACACAATGCAACGCACACCAGAGGATAGGATTTTACCTTATGATGATTAAACATGCTAAATACGGCAAATACGAATCTAATATTATCATTAATGTATATGAAAACATTTCAAAGTAAATGTATTAATCTTAGGAAGCATAGGTACCATATACTATGCCTCCGTACTAGTAATACAATCAAATTCGTCGGTTCGTATTTGGATTTTGGTTTCTATCATGAGTCAAGGCTAGAGCGGAGCTCCTTACCGATTCGAGACACTCTAGCTAGTGCCTCAGGATTCCCCGCGGAGAACCCTTGGAAATGGCAGGGCCGGTCCGCAAATACAGCTTAGCGGATTGGCAATTCCTAAGCACACGTTTCCCGGTCCTATAGGACCTATCCGAGGCGCGCCACATTCCATCATCCACATAAGTAAAGTATCAGCGCTGGGAGGTCCCTGACACTACTTCTAGCTAGAAAGAAACGTGCTGCTTTCCCTGCGTTCCCTTCGCCCGTTTTTGACTCAACCGGGGTGTGAGGCTCGTGAAGTCACGTTACACAAAGCTACGCCTAAACAGGCCATGCTTTGATCGTCTCCACAAGGTTCTGCTTTTCAACAATAAACCTTGATCATTGCATCTTAGTATGCCACACTGTCACTCCATGCCATACCATTGCTTCTCCATCAATACATAAATGGGTGTTAAGTAGAGAATAAATTCTCCACCACCAAACATTTATATATTAACAGAAAATCAACAATATAATATATAACGAAGTACGATGTCAGACACACCATCCATTTAAACTTATGCTCTGGGTCTGAACGAAAGTCAAATCCGTGAAATCAACGCGTACATCTGGGCAATGACCTTGACCCATGAATTGGTAGCAAGTCAATTCAGGATCTCAATCGCTGTCCATTCGAGGGAAGATTTACGGTCTTCATGCTTCGTCTTCTTACCTCGATCTTTAACGCCGCTGGATCAATTTGGGATGAGAATATCTCGGACTTCCCAGACAATCCTCGTATGTATATACATATATATATCTTGAAAATCCTTCTTATTTGTTAATAATTATTTTTATTAACAATTCATTTTATTTTAATTATTTAAAATAGTCAAACTTCTTATTTAACGATGCATTCTCAACATCATATTTTTATTTACATTAATTAAAATGTAAACTTGCATTTACATGCCGCATTCTTACCTGTTTACATTGAATAAAATGTAAACTTTCATTACATATCGCATTCTTATTTTCTTTACATTTAATAAAATGCAAACTTGAAATTACATGTCACATTCTTACTTATTTACATTGAATAAAATGTAAACTTGAATTTACATGTCGCATTCTTACCTATTTACATTGAATAAAATGTAAACTCATCCTACGGTGGAATTCCTTTATTTTAACATTAAAATAATGTAAATTTTTCCCTATGGTATATACACTTTTTATATTAACACTTAGAATAATGTTAACTCATCCTACGATGCATATTTTCTTAATTTTAACATTAAAAATAATGTTGACTTATCCTATGGTTAAATTACCCTTTATTAACATTAAAAATAATGTTAACTCACCCTATGGTGTTATTCCTTCTTAATTTCATAAAAAAAAATGTAACATTCCTACGGTCAATTCTCTTTTATGTTAACATTATATAATAATGTAAATTTTATCCTACGAAGTAATTCTCTTAATATTAACATTAAAAATAAATGTATATTAACCCTATGGTTAAATTATCCTTTATTAACATTAAAAATAATGTAATCTCATCCTATGTTAAATTACTTTATTACTTTACATTAAAAATAATGTAGCTCAATCCAACGGTTAAGTTACTCTTTTATTTAACATTAAAATTATGTTAATTCAACCTACGGTTGAATTTCCTTTATTTTAACATAAACAAAATATAATGTTAATTCGTGGAATTCACTATATATTAACGTTAAAAACAATGTTAATTCATCTTACGGTCAAATTCCGTATATACTAACATTATAAATAATGTTAATTACCCTATGGTGAAATTCTTTTGTTTAAACATTAAAAATAATGTTAAATCCTTCTACGGTGAAATTCTTTTACTTTAACATTAAAAATAATGTTAATCATCCTACGATGTAAATTCTTTTTATTTAATATTAAAAATAATGTTAATCATCCTACGGTGTAAATTCTTTTTATTTAACATTAAAAATAATGTTAATCATCCTACGATGTAAATTCTTTTTATTAAACATTAAATATAATGTTAATCATCCTACGATGTAAATTCTTTTCATTAAACATTAAATATAATGTTAATCTTATCATACGTTTAAATTACGCATCATTAAAATTAAAAATAAAGTTAATTTTATCATACGGTTAAATTTTCTTTATATTAACATTATAAATAATGTTAACTAAATCCTATGATTGAAATTTCTAGTTAATTTACATTAAAAATGTCCATTTCATCCTACGGTAAAATTACTATTTAATTGACATTAAAAATATCCATTTTTCATGCATTGTAAATTACTTATTTTTAACATCAATAATATTATTAATTCCTCATACAACGTAAATTCTTATTTGTATCATTAACAAAATTGTTAATTTTCATTCGATGTGAATACTTATTTTTAACATTGACACAAAAATGTTAATTTATCATACGTTGTAAATACTTTCATATTAACATTAAAAATATTAATGACATCCTACGGTTAAAATTTTATTATATTAACATTAAAAATGTTAATTACATCATACGGTGTTATCTTTAACATTAAAAATGTTAATTTACACATGCGGTGAAATTACTATTTAATTAACATTAAAAATAATGTTAATTGCTCATGCGGTGTAGTTTCTTATTATTAACATTTAAAAAAATAATGTTACTTTCTCATACCATGTAAATTCCTTATATTTAACATTAAACAAAATGTTAATTTCTCATCACTTTAATTTTACATAATTCAATGTAAATTTCATGTTAACACAAATTCCTACTTTGGTTTTACATAATTAAATGTAAATTTAATGTTAACACCAATTCCTACTTTAATTACATTGATAAAAATGTAATCTTTTCCTACAGTGAAGTCCTTGAATATATTACATTAATAAAAATGTAAACTTTATTTACATATCACATTCTTAATAAAATAAAACGTAAACTTTAGTTACATTTCACATTCTCAATTTGTTTACATAAAATAAAAGGTAAACTTTAGTTACATTTCTAAAAATTTAAATTTCACCTGCGGAGTAAATTCTTATATATATTACATAAATAAGAATGTATATTGTGCATACAGTTAAAATTACCATTTTATTCATATTACAATTTATTCACATTAATAAAAATGTGTTACATGTCTAATAATTCATTTTATTCACATAAGTAAAAATGTGAAATTTTACATGTCCAATATTTAATTTATAATATTAACATTAAAAATGTTAATGTCATCATACGGTTGAATTTTTATAATATTAACATTAAAAATGTTAATGTACATACGGTTGAATTTTTATAATATTAACATTAAAAATGTTAATGTACATACGGTTGAATTTTTATAATATTAACATCAAAAATGTTAATGTACATACGGTTGAATTTTTATAATATTAACATTAAAAATGTTAATGTACATACGGTTGAAATTTTATAATATTAACATTAAAAATGTTAATGTACATACGGTTGAATTTTTATAATATTTACATTAAAAATGTTAATTTCATCCTACGTTTTATTTCTTTTTATATTAACATAAAAAAAATGTTAATGTACACTTGCGGTAAAATTACTATTTAATTAACATTAAAAATGTTAATTTTTCATGCATTGAAAATTACTTATTATTAACACCAAAATAAATGTTAATTTTTCATACAACGTAAATTCCTTATTATTAACATCAAAATAAATGTTAATTTTTCATACAACGTAAATTACTTATTATTAACATCAAAATAAATGTCAATTTTTCCCTATTTCAATTTTACAAAAAAAAAGAATATGTAAATTTCATCACAAGTCGCATTCTTAAGTAAACTGTAAATTCTCATCACATCGCATAACAACATCCAAATACAATAATAGGATCAGATTCGATACTAACATCGAGGTAAATTGCAAGATGGGGTTTCACACAGCATATGTAAAATCAACATGGCATGGTTAAATAAATAACACATAATTAATTTTAATTAATTATGAATTCAGATTTTAGCCTAAAATTTCAGATCTAATCACATAGCACTATAGGCAATTTAGATTCCACATCATATGTTATGAACGGTTTAGATCTATGTTTAAACATCGTGTCATATTAATTCTACTGTTAATAATCATGCAAATAATAATTAAATAAATTAAATTTAAAAATAAAATTCTCACCCTAATCAGTCTCAGCAAAGCCTACTCGTCGCCACGGTCATGTCGGATCTGAAATTTTCAGATTGGGGGTTCATACGCATTAGTTATCAATGTTTGAATAATTCTGACTTTTAACAATTGCTGCAGCAACGTTTAAAAGCGTCGCAAAATCTGAAGCATACCTTATTTTCAGAATTTGTTCAAAACTTCAAATTCGATTTTCTGGAGTTGTAGTTGACGAAACGACGAGCCGTTTGTTGGAGAAGGACCGGCTACGAGAGAGCTACGCACGGCCAGAAGGTGGCGAGGTGCGGCGGCGGCATGTGGGGCCTAAAGGGGCGCGAACGGCGGACCTTTGGAGGGACGGGGCGGGCGGATCGAGGCACGAGAATGGCTGAGGTTGGTACCAAATCGAAGAGCTCGGCGAGAGCTTCGAAACGAGTACTCACACGCCAAATTCCGTTAAGAAATGATAGAGAAAAGTGAGTTTGAATTTTCGAAGGGAGGTGGGTTCACTTGCGGCTGAAATGATGAAGAGGAAGACGAATGAACAGTAATTCCGAATTTTATAATATTATATTAGGTTTTCCTAATCATTATTTAATAATTTAATTAGCCCGTTAAAGCCCGTTTTGGTCCGAACCCCGATTTAAGCCTGCTTACTATCGTTCTTAAGGTTTTGAGGCCTTCTGAACGCAATGGAACATGTTACAGGACCCAATTCCGAAATTTATTATGAGTTCTGGAATAATTATATTATTTTATTAATATTTTAATGTATACCGTACATGAAAATTCTCCGAGGTCACAAATTAACTTCAAAAATTCTCAAAAAATTTATTTAGCTATGTTTTGATGCTGTAGACCTATGAAAATTAATTTCGTTCAATTCTGAGCCCGTATGAATTTTTAATGAATTTTTAAAGTAAAAAATTTGCCCGTTTACACTGAAAAATCATTTATAATTATATATTAATTCGAAAATTACCGAAAAATCATTTTTAGCTTTGTTTTGATGATACGAATCCAACAAAATTTATTTCGTTGAATTCTGAGACTTTTTGAAAAATGACTATTTTTAAGGCGAACATATTTAATATTAAAAATACATTTTTAAACAAATATTTTCTGAAACTCGAAACATATAAGTGCTTACTGTTTTTCAATGCAGAAACGTCATTCTGAAACCAATGGAAGTGGTTTCGAGTTGAAATTCCTTTATATGCAAAAAGTAGCATTTTTGTCCTATGCAAATTACCCACCGACCTTTCTAAAAATTGAATTGGCCATAACTTTTGATTTCCGCTATGAAATTTCGATTTTTCGGATTCGTTGGAAAGATATTTTTAAATAGATTCTAATATTTTTGGTTTTACTAAAATTCGTTAAATTTTGCATCCTGTATGGTTAGTCAAAGTTCAAGTTTGACTTTTCAAACTACCGCGCTATTTCTAGCTCTTTTTATAATTAAAATTAAATTATTCATTCTAACTTCGATTTGAACCAAATTTGTGATCCTTATTATTTAAAATAGATTATTTTAAATATCAATACTCATTTAAAATCACTTAAAATAAATTTTAAATTGGCCCCAAAATTCCGGGCTGTTACAATGCACATCCGCACTATATTCAGGATATCGAGTATCTCTGCGACTTACGTCCCGTGTATGAGAAAACACCGCTTACTCTATCCTTCTGGGAATCGGGAGGGGAAGGGTGTGCCCCTATCCCTCTGAGCGTGGAGCGACCACACTTAGCTCATCTCGGTCGACCGAATACATCCTCATATCGAAAGTATACTGATCAAACCATCAGTTCACTACCATACCGGGGTGCGAGGCTCGCAAATTAACGCTACACAAAGCTGTGCTACTTAAAGTTGTGCTTTGATCATCATCTACCAAGCTCTGCTTTTCAACAAAAGCTTGTATCACTGCAACTCAGTATGTCACACTATCAATCCATACCATATCATTGATTTCTGCCAATATATAACGTCTAAGCTCGTACGTCTCAGAGAAGGGTGTTAAGTAAGAGAATAAATTCTCCGCCACCAAATAGATATATATTTAGCAGGGATCAATGAACACAGCATAAAGGAACACAACGTCAGACATACCATCCATTTACAAGTCCGTCCTGGATTTGAACGAAACCAGAGGCCCCTTATTCCTCATCCCGTATGTCCAATACAGGAGATGGGCCCTCGCATATCCGAACAATCAACAAATACGTCTGGACGGCTACCACTGTAGCCCCTTAAAGGTAGCTATTCCAATCACGGGCATCAATAGCAACCCATCCATTCGATGTGAAGATCGTCGGTCTTGCACCGTCTTCAATCTCTTCGACTGTTGGTTGTCGTATCAATTATTCAGAATGAGATAAACCCGGTCTTTCCGAATAACTCACGTATCTTGTAATCAAGTACTAAAACAACACATCATACGCCTCATTTCAATCTAGAATATTCTTTTATTCAAATATTCTTTTCACAATTTAAACCAAATTAAGGTTTTCCAAACTAGTCGAGAATAGCGCACCTTACCGAAGTAATCAGTTATTATATTTCCTAATCCTAACTGGTAATACTCCATATCTAACACCACGATGTTATTGGTAAAAATTAATTACTATTTCACGTTTAAATCTAATTAAAGATTTAACTATCGCTTGGAGCAAAACTGGTGATACTTCCATTATTTCTAAATTTGATAATTTAAATTATCACATTCACATTTTAATATAATTAAAGATTCATTAAAACTCCACTTAGTTTTAATCTTCCCAAAAATCATTATTAATGATCATTTAACTTTGGAAACATAAACGTGTCACATTGACAATCTACACTGTACCACTGATTTCTGCCAATATATAACCTCTGAGCTCGTACGTCTCAGAGAAGGGTGCCAAACAAGAGAATAAGTTCTCCGCCACCAAACAGATATATATTTAGCAGAGATCAACAAATACAGCTCGAAATACAATGTTAGACATGTAATCATGTCTTTAGCTGGGTTAAAGAACAAATGTCATTTAAAAAACAGTTCACGATAAACCCAAAATCAAATTCCATTCATTATGGAATCTTCACGGAAAACAGATCAATATATATAATCGATATAAATTTCCATGTTTGACTAATAATATAAATGGAATAACGACAAGCCTTTTGAATTCCATATATATATATTAGAAGTCTTCCTCTATAGAAGCTCACTTCGATTATTACCAAATTGAATTCCATTCCATTCCAGTTTAATATATTAAATTGGAAAACTTTGGAAAATTCCCATTAAATCTTAATAAAAAGATTTATATATTCCAAATCACATTCTTCACTATTAATTGGGTTAAAGGACCGGTGTTATTTAAAACACTGTTCACGATAAACCCAAAAATCCAATTTCAGTCCAATTAAATATTAATTAACTGATAAAATTCCCTAAATCTTAATTAAAAGATTTATTCTTTCCTCAATTGGGTTTAAGAACAGTGTTAATGAAGACACCGTTCACAACAAACCCAAAAACCAATTTTCAATCCAATTAAATATTAATTAATTGGTAAAATTCCCTAAATCTTAATTAGAAGATTTATTCTTTTCTCAACTAGATTTAAGAACAGTGTTAATGAAGACACCGTTCACGATAAACCCAAAATCCAATTTGATATCAAATACAAGGCTCTGAATAGAAATTATATATGCTTATATTCAATATCAAATTCTGAAACCAACAAATATCGTATTGGAAATAATAATATATATATCTTCCAAATTCCTCAACAATATCAGTATAATCACGAAATCCAATAACGAAATATTATGAAGATTATTTCCATTCCGAATCCATTCCAATTTATTCTTTGGAAAATTCTGGTTATTTTAAAACGATTTTCAAATCCAATTTATTTATTTCTAAAAATAATTAAATTATTATTCTAGTTAATAACTAGTTCATTTTGATAAAAAAAATATTTTTATCTTTTCAAAACTGGAATTTTTCATCCAAAATCTTTCCAAATCATTTATTATGATTTTACATAATTTTTCCATATTTTTAATAATTTTAATATCGCCCGTACAGTCGGTTTCCAATAACGGCCACCGAACTGCATTCATAGCGACCGTTTCTGAAATTGATTTAGAAATATATTAAAATATGGCCGTTAGATTTCAAATCTCTTATATTCATTGGAAAGCTCTTTTCGATACGAACCCAAAGGTTTTGTTTCTAGGAGAATCCGATGGTCGGATCTCCCATTACGTCCATTTGAAGTTAATGGTCGAAATTTGTGAACGGTCGCTGTGCGGCGTGTTCTATTCATGCCATTACATATATATAATATGTATATCATCCATTTCTATTTAAAATGAATTTTATAAATCATTTTAAATGCATTTTAAAAATGATTTCCATACCCATTTCAAATTTAATTCAAAACTGAATATTTCTTTATAAATTCGTTTTAAATTCATTTTAAAACGATTTCCACTTCATTTCAATTTTAAATCAAAACCGAATATTCCTTTATAAATTCGTTTTAAATTCATTTTAAAACGATTTTCACTTCATTTCAATTTTAAATCAAAACTGAATATTCCTTTATAAATTCGGTTTTAATTCATTTTATGACGATTTCAATTTCATTTCAATTTTAAATCAAAACTGAATATTCCATTATAGATTCGTTTTAAACTCGTTTTAAAACGATTTCAATTTCATTTTCAAATTCAAATTAAAATTGAATATTCCATTGTAAATTCGTTTTAAATTCATTTTAAAATGATTTCTATTTCATTTTCAAATTTAAATCAAAATTGAATATTCCATTGTAAATTCGTTTTAAATTCATTTTAAAACGATTTCAATCTCATTTCCAAATTTAAATCAAAATTGAATATTCCATTATAAATTCGTTTTAAATTCATTTTAAAATGATTTCAATTTCATTTTCAAATTTAAATCAAAATTGAATATCATTTTAAATTCTTTTTTAAACGATTTCAATTTCATTTTCAAATTTAAATCAAAATTGAATATTCCATTATAAATTCGTTTTATATTTAAAATAAATTTATTCGTTCTAACTTCGATTAAAACAAAATTTTTAGCCGTTATTATTTAAAATAAATCTACTTAAAATCCAATAAAATAGCTAAAATAAAAATTTTAAATTGGTTCTAAAAATCCGGGTTATTACAATCTCCGCCACTTAAAAACTTTTCGTCCTCGAAAAGGAACGGAGCTGAAAGTTGTTTAACTACCCAACTCAACTTTAATTCTGGCTTTCATTCATTAACTTCTCAGTTTCTAAGAATTTTCAAATTTCTCAAAATTTTGGCTAACACCCTAAAATTATGAAAAATTTCGTCATAACCTCCTTTGTATGAGTTGATATTTAAAACCGCAACTTGCCTCATAGGGCCCTCATCAATCCAAAAGAAAAAGAAAAAGCCAAGCGGCTCATAAAATCATCAAAACCCAAAAAATACAATAAACATGTACCTATTTGTCGGATATACAATTTTATTCCTCTTCTTAGCTTCCATGCTATGACCTGTTCAATGTATATACATGTACATATATGCGATTCAAATCAAATTCTCAGTTCAATTCAATATTTGATTTGATTTGGCTTGGCTAAATTAACCTATCATTCTCTTATTAGTTTTATTGTTCCAACATTTTTAATTAGTCAAACTAATAATCACTCAACACAACCAGTAATCAATTTGTGAATTAAATTTCAATCATATTACTTTAATATATTCAAAAATCATATTTCTAATGTCAAATCACAAACAATAAACCGTATCTAAGTTTTGATTCTCACACTAGTTCAATTGGAAATATATATATATATATATCCCACTTTCGAAATTCGAACACAGATACTGATGATACTATAGTAATCATCAGGATCATCTCCGGGCGACTAGAGTGTGATTCGATATCTACCCATTATATTTGAGACTTCAAATACATGCTTGTAAGGCGTATATTCAAACTCTTCTTACACTTGGTAGTCCAAATTCAATATAAAATAAAATACTCAAATACATATAATTAGATATAATTTTCAAAATTAAGTTTGTTTTATTTATTTTTCTAAAAATAACACTCTTCAAACTTGTAAGGACCCATAACTTCCCCGTGAAGGAAAGAGCGGATACTTTGAGAACATGACAAAATAGAACGCAGACGGAAGAACATTTCGTTGTTATTACAACAATTCCATTAGATACAAGAATATACAGAGTATAAATGAATAAATTACATTCAACAAATATCAGAGATTACAATAAATTACATAGCAGCGGAAAAATATACAAAACACAACTAGAAGTGATACACGGATACAGAGCTTTCCGAGCATCATTCCAGCTGTAAATCAGGACCCTGTGAATATAGATCTGCAAAACCAAAACTACTAGCTGCCTGTGTCGAAAATAAGGGCACCCAGAGTTTAGGTTAAAACAATAAACTCCAGGTCAGTCATGTGACTGGTGTGAGAACTAAAACAGTTATTAATCTTTATTTTTAAAGTAAGGTAAATCAAGGGACCACGCCGTATAACACGGAACGGGTTTCCTCCCAAGAATACCAGTGCATAGAACAAACAGCGCAATGCTAAATAAAGAAAAATGAAGCTGTTATAAGACCCAGGTCCCATCACACAATGCAACGTAAGCCGGAGGATAGGGTTTTTATCTTATAACAGCCAAAGCATGCTTGATACGTTTTAAACACATTATTTGATACTATTATAGGTGTATAGTGTCAAAACAATTTCACATCATAAATATCAATCATAGGCGGCATTAATGACCCATACCACTATGTCGCCATACTAGGTTCTACAAATAAAACCGAAACACACGTATTGGAAATTGGATTCCATCATGAGTCGAGGCAAGGGGCAAGCTCCTTTCCGCGTTCGAGACACTCTAGCAAATGTCCCAGGACCCCACTTTGATCCTTGGAATCGGCCGGGCCGGTCCTCTCTTACTTTTGAGGATTAGTTATTCCTGAACACACGTTTCCCTGTCCTTAGAGACCTATATCCGAGGCGCCTCGCATTCCAACAACCACACAGGTGAAAAGTATATAAATGTCAGGGCTGGTAGGTCACTGACACCACCTTAGCTAGAAAGAAACGTCGTGCTCTCCCAGCGGTTCGTCTCCCGTTTTTGACTCATACCGAGGTGTGAGGCTCGCGAATTCACGTTATACACAAAGCTATGCCACATAGGCCGTGCTTTGATCATCAACCACAAGAATTTGCTTTTCAATAGAAGCCTTGATCAATTGCCACTTACGCGTGCCACACTGGCAATTCACTCCATGCGACTGATGTCCATCGATATACAACCTCTGAGCTCATACGTCTCAGAGAAGGGCGTTAAGCAAGAGAATAAATTCTCTGCCGCCAAACAGATGTATATTTAATAGAGATCAATCAACACAGAATAAAATCCAATGTCAGACACACAATCCATTTACAAGTTCATTCTGGGTCTGAACGAAACCGGAGGCACTTTCCTCGCATATCCATCCATCTCCAACTACGTCTGGACGATCACCAACTGTTTCCCTCATCTTGGGTGTACATCCCAATCAAGATCATCAGTAATCACCCAAACGATGTGAAGACTTCCGGTCTTCAACCACCGTCTTCATCTTCGACATCCCGTCGAATTGGTTATTCAGAATGGGTATAACCCCGGCCTTTCTGAATAACCCACGTATATAGTAAACAAATGTTACACAAACACAACGAACGCCTCATTCCAATTCAGAATATTCTTTTATTCACAAAATCACATTCTTAGGGAAAGGTTCCCATTAATTTTATCCAAGAAAAATTCTTCTAAATTTCTTCTTTAATCTTCCTTTGGATATCATTTCAAACTAGTCGGGATTAGCGAACCACACCGAAGTAATTATTTATTTTATTTCCCAATCCCAACCTATATATCCCATGGAGAAAAACTGGTAATACTCCATTCCTAACACCACGGTGTTATCGGTAAAATTAATTACCATTTCACGTTCAAATCTAATTAAAGATTTAACTATCGCTTTGGAGCAAAACTGGTGATACTCCACTCTCGATCACTTTTCAGATTTGATAATTTAAATTATCAATTCACATTTTAATCTAATTAAAGATTCATTAAAACTCCACTTAGTTTTAATCCTTTCAAAAATCAATATTCTGCCTTTAACTAGGTTAAAGAACCAATGTCATCTAAAACATGATTCACAACAAACCCAAATCACATTTGATATTATATACAAGGCTCTGAATAGAAAATATACCGGCTTATATTCAATATCAAATTCTGAAACCAACAAATATCGTACTGGAAATAATGATATAAAATATATCTTTCAAATTCCCATAACAATATCTGTATAGTCACGAAATCCAACATCAAAATATTCCGAAGATAATTTCGATTCAACTCCAGTCCAGTTCACGTATTGGGAATTTTGATTATTTTTAAAATAACTTTCAAATTCAAATTATTTATTTCAGAAATAAATTGATTTTAATTCTAGTTCAAAACTAGTTCATTTCGATAAAAATTTATTTTTATCCTTTCAAATGTGGAATTTTTCATCCTAGTTCTTTCCAATTCACATATTATGATTTTACACAAATTATGAATATTTTTAATAATTTTATCAAGGCCCGTACAGTCGATTTCCATCAACGGCCATCGAACTGCACTTACAGCGACCTTTTTCAAATTTGATTTGGACATAATTCTCAATCCAACTGTTAGATTTCAAATTTCTAATATTCATTGGAAAGCTCTTTTCGATACGAACCCAACGGTTCCGGTTTTAGGAGAATCCGACGGTCGGATCTCCCGCAACGTCAATTCGAAGTCAATGGTCGAAACTCACGAACTGCCGCAGCGCGGCGCGTTCTATTCAGGCCATTATATAATATATATATATATATATATATATTATATATTTCGTCGATTTCCTTTTAAAAACATATTTTCTAAATTGTTTTAAATTCGTTTTCAAAACCATTTCAACTCTATTTTCAATTTCTAATCAATTTGATTTCAAGTCAATTTGAATTCATTTCAATTTTTATTTAATTCGAATTCAAATTCGTTTCAATTCAATTCAAATTCTAATTGGTTTTAATTCAATTTCCATTTAATTCAATTTGAATTCATTTCCAAATATTAAATTTTGAAATCACTTTCAAATTATTTATAAAACGAATAAAATCGATATAAATATCGTTCGCGTCAAAATAACGCATCTCTAATCAACACGGCTTTATATTTTTCAAAAAAAAACTTCTTTATTCTATTCAACAAATGAATATTTATTCTATTCAACACATGAATCTATATTTCTTTCAATACACGACTAATCTCAACACATGAGTACTGTCAACACATCACTATTTTTGTTATGTAAAATATTTTATAAAACTATGGTATCTATCGTTTGATTTTTAATTAGACTCCACCGTGAAGTAGTTCTAATTTTAAATATGATAAAGATGTAAATTTTATTATTTAAAATATTTTACTCAACACATGAACAGTTTCAACACATGAATATATTTCATTATTTTCCCGATTGGAATGAGGCCCAATCCATTACCATACAACGTTAATTATATGGATTCTATACAACACATGTATATAATAGCAACGATCAACAATCAACCATCATCCAAGGTGCACCACACAACTGTATAAGCATCAAATATAAATAATTAACGCTTACACAGCCTGTCGACCAATCGATCGACATACAATTAAATAATTGGGATTAGTGTATGCCAAATATCATCCCAATACCCGTGTGGGGTTTCAAATCAACAAACACAGATTTTTATTTGTGCAGTTGGGCGATGTGTAAAATTTATCAACCCAATCAATATCAGTCAAATTAGTGTATATAAACAAATCGGCCGATTTGTTTATAAATATTCATTATTCACATTCACGTTAAAAATTATATTTTTAACGATAAAATATTTTTAACTATATAAATATTTTATTTCCTTTCAACACATGAATATATTTCATTATCTATTTCTCATCAATTTCACAAACAAATTTCACAACACATCAATCAAACAAACAAGCCATCCATGGTCTGTGGATGACGGGTGTCGGGTGCTGCTAAGCACCGTCTGCATCCTAGTATATATATATATATATATAACTAGAAAAAGAAATTTGAGTGAGAAGTTCTCACCAATAGCTATCCTAACTCCGCGGCACTTCCTATGTAGAACATCTTCACCGTGTTCGCCTTTTGTCACTTTCGTTGCCCGTAGCCACTACATATATAAAAATCACATTTTCACTTTACTATTCAATGTATAAAAATCGAATTTTTACTTCGCTATTCAATATATAAAAATCGAATTTTTACTTCGCTATTCAATATATAAAAATCGAATTTTTACTTCGCTATTCAATATATAAAAATCGAATTTTTACTTCGTTATTCAATATATAAAAATTCTATTTTTACACCGCTACTATATAGATAAAAATTCTATTTTTACATCGCTACTATATAGATAAAAATTCTATTTTTACACCACTACTATATAGATAAAAATTCTATTTTTACACCGCTACTATATAGATAAATTTTTTATTTTTACAACGCTCAAAATCATATCTTTCCAACGCTACTTCATATATGTAAAAATCGAATTTTTATACAATGAAAAATCTAAATTTTCTTCTATTAAAAAACAAATCTTTTCATTATAAAAATCTATTCTTTTCTTTGTTAAAAATCCAATCTTTCTTATGTTAAAAATCAACACTTTCATATGGTAAAAATCTAAACTTTACACGAATGGAAATTTATACTTCATATATAAAAATCACGTTTTTAGTTAACTAAAAATCATATCTTTGCTTTACTAGAATTCTAATCTTTTCAATATACAAATTCAAATCTTTTCATGGTTAAAAATCATAGCTTCTCACTGTTAAAAAAAAATCACATCTTTATGTACCATAAAGAAATAAAATAAACGAAGAAAAAGAACACACTTACCGTTTAATATGAAAGAGGGGGGTTTCATTGGTCGGAGGGGAAGGGGATGGCCATCTGCTACGGAGGAGGGGGCCTGGCGGTGGCTAGTGCCTGCGGCGGCAGCCTGGGGGTGTGCGTGGTCTCGCGCGATGAGGGAGACGTCTTGGGGGGGCTTCGATCGATAGGCGTCTGGGAGGGGAGGGAGGCTGGAGAGGTGCGGCGTCACCTGGGGTGGAGCGCAGCAGGTGGTGCGGCGATGGTGCTTCTCCCCCGGAGGCGCGGTGCGCTCGATTGATTTAGTTTTTTTTCCTTTTTCTTCTGATTTCCATCGAACCGGGGGGGGGGGGGCAGAGGAGTTTAAGGGGGAGAGAGAGAGTTTAATTTATTTATTTTAATTATTTTATTTTCCACCAAAAAGCAACTTTTATTTTCGACCTCAAAACGAGGCCCACTGCCTGTCGTCCATAGCTAATTACCCCATTCCGAACACAATGGGATATGTATCGTAAGCTGATTCGGCTGTTACAATCAGTTTTCGTCAAAATCAACATATACTCTATATATTGAATTTGAACGCGCATTTCAATTTACCGGGGTCACATACGAACTCTAAAAATTTCCGAAAAATATTTTCTAGCTTCGTATTGACGATACGGTCCTAACAAAACTAGTTTCATCGAATTCTGAGACCGTTGGAAAAATGGCCATTTTCCAGTCGATTAAAATCAACTGAAACTGGTCAAACGCGTTTTCCTTTGCCACGCTCACATATTGATTCGAAAAATTATGAAATTTGAAACCTAGCAATAATTTGACATTCCGGATCCAACAAAAGTGGTTTCGTCGAAATCCGAGGTCATTTGCAAAATGTCTATTTTTAAGGGCCTGAATTCCATAACGACTTTTCAGAATTTTCAACTGGACATATCTTTTGATTCCTGCTATGAAATCTCGATTTTTCGGATTCGTTGGAAAGGTATTCACAAATATATTCCATTATTTTTGGTTTCATTAAAATTCTGTTTATTTTGCACCTGGTACATTCAATTGAGGTTTGAAATTGAATTATCGAACTACCGCGCCATTTTCAATTCTATTTATAATTATATATAAATATTTATATTCTAACGACGACGTATATAATATATACGTTCGAATTCTATTCAAAATAAATTTCTTGTCGTTATTATTTAAAATAATTCATTTTAAATATTCAAAATTCACTAAAAATGCCAAAATAAAAATTTTAAACTGGCCCAGATTTTCGGGTTGTTACAAAACTCATTTTAGGATACCACTGATCCTATCTCTAACGAGTCATTCTTATAGGACATTACTAATCCTGTCTCTGATGAATTCTTTGGTTTAGTTCTAATGTGCCTTGTTCTCGAGCTCTGTAAACCAAAGCTCTGATACCACGATGAGACGACCAAAACTCGCCCATCCGGGAAAGCCTGGATTGAATTGAGAACACGACAAATCAGAACACAAACATAAGAACATTTCATTGCGTATTACATCAGAGTACAAGAATATATTAGAGTACATATAATATACACAGAAAAATATCAGAGATCTAAAATACATAGCAGCGGAAATAAAATGTATAAATACAATGTGTAGCGGAAGATAACAACTGACACAACTGAAAGACATATACGGATACAAAGCTTTCAGAATATAGCTCCAGCTGTAATCCAGGATCCTGGGAAAAGAAATATCTCCGAAAATCAAAACTACTAGCTGCCCATGTGGAAAATATAGGCATACAGAGTTTAGGTTAAAACAATAAACTCCGAGTTAGTCATGGGACTGGTGTAAGAACTAAATAGTTATTAAAAACTTTACTTTAAAATAAGGTAAATCAAGGGACCACGCCGCTAATGCGGAACGGGTTTACCACCAAGAATACCAGTGCCTAAAACAAGTAGCGCAGTGCTAATTAAAGAAAAATGAAGCTATTATAAGACTCAGGTCGCATCACACAATGCAACGTAAGCCGAAGGATAGAATTTTACCTTATAATAGCTAAATATGCTTGGTACGTGAAATTTATCTTTTATTATTACTATAAGTGAAGAAATCAACTTCAAAAGGCATGGGTACCATATATCATGTCACCATATATAGGTTTACAACTAAAACCGCAAAATGTCGTATTGGAAATTTGGATTTCCATACTGATGGCTCCTGATTCGAAAGATCGATCACGTTGTGCAATACTCAACGGCTTACGTTCTAGGCATGAGTAAACACCGTAATGCACATCCGCACTATATCTAGAATATCGAGTATCTCCGCGACTTACGTCCCATGCATGAGAAAACGCCGCTTACTCTATCATTCTGGGAATCGAGGGGTGTGCCCCTATCCCTCTGAGAATGGAGCGACCACACTCAGCTCATCTCAATCGATCGAATACATCCTCATATTGAAAGTATACTGATCTGACCATCAGTTCACCACCATACCAGGGTGCGAGGCTCACGAATTAACGCTACACAAAGCTGTGCTACTTAAAGCTGTGCTTTGATCATCATCCACCAAGCTCTGCTTTTCAACAAAAGCTTGGATCACTGCAACTCAGCATGTCACACTATCAATCCATACCATATCATTGATTTCTACCGATATATAACCTCTAAGCTCGTACGTCTCAGAGAAGGGTGTTAAGCAAGAGAAAATATTCTCCGCCACCAAACAGATATATATTTAGCAGAGATCAACGAATACAGTATAAAGGAATACAACGGCAGACATGCCATCCATTTACAAGTCCATTTTGGATCTGAACGAAACTGGAGGCCCCTTATTCCTCATCCCGTATGTCTAATACAGGAGAGGGGCCCTCGAATATCCGAACAATCAACAAAAACGTCTGGACGGCTACCACTGTAGCCCCTTCAAGGAAGCTACTCCAATCACCGGCATCAGTAGCTACCCATCCATTCGATGTGAAGATTGACGGTCTTGCACCGTCTTCAATCTGCTCGATTATTAGTCGTCGTATCAATTATTCAAAATGGGTTAAACCCGCTCGTTCCGAATAACTCGCGTATCCTATAATCAAGTGTTATAACAACACATCATACGCCTCATTTCAATCTAGAATATTCTTTTATTCAAATATTCTTTTCACAATTTAAACCAAATTAAGGTTTTACAAAGTAGTCGGGATTAACGCACTTTGAAGACCCCAAACTCCGTGTATATGAAAGTAAGGATAATCATTGGAATATAACACATAACAATAACAACAGAACAGAAATAGAGAATTACACTGGAAATAATACTTCATCAGAGTTACACAGCATAGTCGGATCATACTTAGCAATAATATAGTTTCATCTTAATATAAAATGTCTGTAGCGGAATAAAAACATAATATACTAAGTGAAGCCTGAACAGCAAAATAGAAATGAGAATATCCATCTTCAACTCCATAGCTATCCAGAATGAATCTGCTAAACCTGTACACAAGGCTTCCCTTGTGGGAAAGAGGGCACCCGAGTTTGCAAAGTGAAATAAACTACGAGTCAGTCATGGGACTGGTATGAGAAATCTTAGTTAACCTATTTGATAATAAGGCAAATCACAGGACCACGCCGCTAATGCGGAACGGGTTTACTCCATTGGATTGCCAGTGCACAAATAAAGTAAATCGTCAAACAATGCAATGCTTTTTAGAAAAATGAAACCATTATAAGACTCAAGTCCCATCACACAATGCAACGCAAACCGGAGGATAGAGTTTTACCTTATAATGGTAAAAAATGCTTAATATGATAAAACGAATTTGGTATTATTATTAGTGTGTATATGTTTTAAAACATTTCAATCATAATATCAATCATACACGACATAGCTACCATATACTATGTCGCCGTACTTGTTATACAATCAAAACCTCATGGGTCGTATTGGAAGTTGGATTTCCATCATGAACCAAGGAAAAAGATAGTCCTTACCGAATTCGAGACAATCTAGCCTACCATGTCTCAAGATCAGAGCTCGAGTGACCCTTGGATCTTCAGGGCCGGTCCATAAATATGTTAGTGGATTAATTATGCCTGAACAATACGTTTCCCCGCCCTACGGGGTGTAAATAGAGCCACTAGGGACTCAAATAACCGAGGCGTCTCATTCCATCAACCAAATAAGTAAAATGTCGGGCCGTGTAAAACCCAAACACCACTTCTAGTTAGAAAGAAACATATGTCCTCCCTGTAGTCCTTACTCCCGTTTTCTGGTTCATACTGGGGTGTGAGGCTCGCGAAGTAACGCTACGCAAAGCTATGGTATTAAAAGTTGTGCTTTGATCATCAACCACAAGGCTCTGCTTTTCAACAATAAGCCTTGATCAAATGCATCTTGGCATGCCACATTATCAATCCATACCATACCATTGATTTCTGCCAATATATAATCTCTAAGCTGTACGTCTTAGAGAAGGGTGTTAAACACCAAACATATATATATTAAACATAGATCAACGATGATGTACAAAGGAATACAACATCAGACATACAATCCATTTACAAGTCCGTTCTGGGTCTAAACGAAACCGGAGGCACCTTATACCTCGCATATCCGAACAAATCGACAATACGTCTGAACGGTTATCACTGCAGCCCCTTCAAGGTAGCTACTCCAATCATGGGCATCAGTAGACACACATCCATTCGATGTGAAGATCGTTAGTCTTCAACCACCGTCATTAAATCTTCGACTTCCAATCGTCGTATAATTATTTGAAATGAGATTTAACTCAGTCTTTTCAAATAATTCGCGAATATATATAGTTCAAAATCATTTCTTTTCATTCCATATCGCTTATAATATTTTATAATGATTTATCACTATTTTTATTTATTTAAAAGTAGTCATTTTCAATTAAACGACACTTCGGGTCATTACATGGTCGTGGCGCTACTTTACTCAAAATTTGATTTACAAATTTCTCCAAATATAACCGTTGGATCTTAACAAATTTTATATCGTTGGAAATATCTTTTCAAAACGAACCCAACGGTTCCAGTTTTGGGAAAATCCGACGGTCGGATCTCTCGGTATGATCGTTTGAAGTTATGATTTCAAAACACGAACTACAGCAGCGCGATTCGTTTTATTTTAACTTATATATATATATATATATATATATATATATATATATATATATATATAATTCATTCGTTTGACGATATCAAACTATTTCCGACTCAATCTTGACTTCTATAATATATGAAATCATATATTACATTAAAATGAAGTTTTCATTTATTTCATCCTTATCTTACATTGAAAAATGTAACTTTTATTTTATTCTTCTCTTACATTAAAAACATGATTTTTAATGTAAACGTGTTTTATATATTCTTGAAAACATGAGACATTTTTATTCATTTCAGAGCCTTCATTGAAAAATGTAATCCCTTTGCATTGTATAAAAATGAATTCTTTTGACATTACATAAAATGTAACCTTCTAATTCAAACTTTGTTTATATTGAAAATATAAATTTCTATTTCAATGTGTTATTGCATTGAAAAATATAAACTTTTTATTTCAATGTATATTTACATTGAAAATGAACTTTTTATTTCACTATAATCTTTTCTTACATTATGTAAAATGTAATCTTTTCTTTTCTTTTATTACATTATAGAAAATGTAGTTTTTTAATGACAACATGTTTTTGTTTTTAAAACATGTATAATTTTCTAATTGTCTATATTACATTAAATGAATTTTTAATGTTAATATATTCTATCTTAAAAACATGAGCAATTCCCATATATTCTAAATTTACATTAAAATTGAAACTTTTATTGTTAAACATGTTTTATTTAAAAACATGAACAACTTTCTCATTTCACTTATTACATTAAAAATTTAGTTTTTTAATGTAATCATTTTTATTTTTATAACATGAACAATTTTTTTAAACTATTCATATATATTACATTAAAATAATTTTTTAATGTAAAACATGTCTTTTTTTTATAACATGGATCAAATTTTGTTATTTTATCTTATAACATTAGAAACATGATTGATTTTTCAATTTCAATAAAAATGAGAATTTTGATGTTCACATATTTTTGATTTCAAAATCTGTTCATTTTTCTAGATTTCTATTTTTCATTAAAAAATGTGATTTTTAATGTTCACGTATTTTTTATTTCAAAATCTGTTCATTTTTCTAGATTTCTATTTTTCATTTCAGATAATAAATATTTTTCCATATTTCTAATTTCAATAAAAATAGTAAATTTTTATTGTTTAACTTATTTTCATTTCAGATATGAATATTTCACAACACACAAATATTTCAAAAAAATTCAGCAGTATAACGGAAGGGTAATTAAACCGGCACCGTCCCGATGTACGGCTCCTCGCGCTACCTTAAAGCCTCGCAGCTTTTGACAAGGGGGAATTAAATAATCTATTTCGTATGCAGACGAATTTTTTTATATCAATCAATATCAATTTCTTTTTCTTTCTCAACCACAAACAAACACCAAAATTCAACCAATCACAAATTACAAATAAATCAAGTCATCAATGGTCTGTGGACAACGGGTGTCGGGAGTTTCTAAACTCCGTCTGCATCCTAATAAAAAAATTTATTTATTTTATTTTAGAATTCAGATATCTCACATTGATTTGACGATGCCAAAAATTGTAATGAACTCTAAAAATTCTGCGGTCTAATCTGCAACGTAGATCTCGACGTCACGAGTCCAACGGATTCAGTTTCGTCGAATTCTGATAAGAAACGAACGAGTTATGATTATTTAACAATTAATGACAATTTTATAGTTAATTAAGGAAAAAAGGTTAAACCTTTCTTCCCCATTCAGACTTTGGCCGATGGGTTTCAACTCTAGTTCCAGACTAGGGCTCAGATTTTCACGCGATTGGAAGCACGAGATGAAGATCAGGTTCTGCCACGTCGACGGGCTAGGGGGGGCGCGCCGGATGGTGGTCGCCACATCGAGCTTGGTTGGGGCAAGGAGGGGGAATTCCGATCACGAACGACGGTTGTTCTCGGGGTCGGTGTGAGCAAAATACTCCTCTGTACAAGATCCAACCGTATGGATTGAGAGATCTTTCAATCCTCTTTGAATTGGTATTAAGAGCTTCTTCTAACTTGTTGTGGATCAAAAGATATTTAGGATCGAAATCTCGAAGACATCGGCCATTGATCGTGGAAGAAGGCGGCTTACTATAGTGTGTATTAGGGTTGTACGTATAGTGTATTTATAGGCGTATTTCTATTTTGATTTTATTTATTTAATTCATTTTAAATCAATAATTTCCCTTTAGCCCATACGAACTCCGATTCTAACCCAATGAGTGTCGCCCCTAGCTAAATACCCCCATCCCGGACATAATGGGATATGTCCCGTCAGCCAAAACAACTATTTCGATGGGTTTTCTTTAAATTAAATATATATATATATATATATCAATATATATTTAATTTAAATGGAAATTCTAATTTACCGGGGCCGCATACTGATTCTAAAAATTACAGGAAAAAAATATTTGGCTTTGTTATGACGATACGGTCCCAACAAAACTAATTTCATCGAATTCCAAGACCATTTGAAAAATGGCTATTTTCCAGTCGATTAAATTTGACTGAAATGAACAAAACACATTTTCTTTTGCCACGCTCACATATTAATTTAGAAAATTATGAAAATTGAAAGCTAGCAATAATTTGACATTCTGGTTCCAACAAAAGTGGTTTCGTTGAAAGCCGAGGTCGTTTGTAAAATGACTATTTTCAATGGCTTTCATATTATTTAAAAATGAAAATTTTAAATTCTGGCACAATTTCCAATCAAATTATTTAAAATAAAAATTTTAATTTGGTTCTGATTTTCCGGGTTGTTACAATCTCCCCCACTTAAAAGCTTTTCGTCCCCGAAAAGGAAACAATAGTAAAGTAGGAAACAGAACGGAAAATGAAAAATATTATAAATGTACCTTAACACAAGATTTACTCGGAGATGTCCACTCTGCACTTGGGGTAAGCCTTCTTGATGTTGTCCTCTGTCTCCCAAGTACTGTCTCTAGAATCCCCGCTCCACTGCACCTTGACTAGGTAGATCCTCTTGTTCCTCAGCACTCGGGTTTCTTTGCCAACGATTTTTAACGGCTCCCTCCTCACTGCTAAGCTCGACGTAATCTCTAAATCTTTTTGTGCAGCTTCCTCCACAACTAAGTCTGGGTCATGAACATGTTTGCGGAGTTGAGACACACAAAATACATCATGCACCCCTGGCAACCAGTCAGGCAACTGCACTCGATAATCGAGAGTACCAATCCTTTCAAGGATAGGAAATGGACCAATGAATCTCGGTGCCAACTTTCCAATCTTTCCAAAATGAACTATGCCTCTTAATGGAGAAACCCTCAAGTAAACATAATCGCCAACAGAGAATTCTAAATCTCTTCTTATCTTGTCTGCATAGCTCTTTTGTCGGCTCTGAGCAGTCAATAGGCGCTTCTTAATCAAATCAACCTTATCTGATGCTTCACGAATCATATCGGGGCCCAAGACTAACCGATTGCCTGGCTCCACCCAACATGCGGGAGATCTGCATGGCCTGCCATATAATAATTCAAACGGTGACATCTGCAAGCTTGCTTGGTAGCTGTTATTATAGGATAACTCGACCAAATGCAAGTGGTCTTTCCATGATAAGCCCGCTTGCTTGGTAGTTGTTATTTCCATGATCCTCCAAAGTCAAGAATACAAGCCCGCAACAAGTCTTCCAGTATACGGTTCACCCTCTCAGTCTGGCCATATGTTTGAGGATGATAAGCGGTGCTCAGATTTAATGTCGTCCCCAGTTACCCTTGGAATGCTTCCCAGAATTTACTAGAGAATATAGGGTCACGATCACTCACAATGCTACTGGGGACTGCATGTAGTCGGACAATTTCTTTGAAATAAATCTTCGCCAAACTTTGTGTTGTTCTGGTCGATTTAACAGGAATAAAATGGGCGGTTTTTGTGAGACGATCGACAATCACCCATATACTTCCATTGCCTTTCCTCGTTCGGGGCAAACCATCAATAAAATCCATGGAAATTTGATCCCATTTCCAACTTGGAACTGGTAGTGGTTGTAACAAACCGGCAAGTTTTTGCTGATCACTTTTGACTTGTTGGCAAGTCGAACACTTGCTGACATAAATGGAGATGTCTCTTTTCATAGATTTCCACCAGAATGTTCGTTTGAGATCATGATACATCTTGCTCATCCCTAGATGAATACAAAGCTTGGATTTATGACATTCATCCATTACTTCTCTTCGGAGCTCAGGAATATTTGGAACACAAATTCGGCCTCAACCTCAGAACTCCCTTGTTATTAATTTGGAAACTTGAGGGTTCGCCTTCCCGAACTCTTCTGCTTATTCTTTGTATAAATTCATTATTCTTCTGAAGAGAAGAGATTTTGTCGATCAACGTGGGTATAATGATGAGATTGGCGAGGATAAGATTGGCGACGCCCGCATTCTTTCTGCTAAGTGCATCTGCCACAATATTGGCTTTCCCTGGAGTATGTAAGATGTCTAGATCATAGGGTGCAAGGAATTCAATTCAACGTTGCTGTCTCAAGTTCAAATCTCTCTGGGTGAACAGATACTTTAAGGATTTGTGATCAGTATACAGTTCGAACTTTTCACCCAAAAGATAGTGCCTCCATATCTTTAGAGCAAATACGATGGCCATTAACTCAAGATCATGAGTGGCGTAATTCTTCTCATGCAGTTTTAACTGACGGCTAGCATATGCGACTACTTTGCCTCTTTGCATTAACATTGCACCAATACCATCTTTAGAAGCGTCGGTCCAAACTTTCAGATCCTGATTGCCATCTATGATGGTAAACACAGGAACAAACACTACTGTTGCTTCCCATTCTGAGAAACTGGGTCTGATCATACCTTTCCACAAAATCTGTTTGGTTTGATTGCTCAGTTCTTCTTTTTCTTTTGGCTCCATTCTCCGAATAGGATGTAACACTGATCTTGCATTTGGAACCAAATCAATTCTGAAGTCAATTTCTCTCTGCGGAGGTAAGCCATCAACTTCTTCGAACACATCCGCATATTTCTTGACGACATGAATATTTTCAAGAGCAGTGGAGGTGACCTCAAGAGCAGCCCAAAATTCTTTTCTATCTGAATCTGATCCTACACAAGGTATAACAATATCCCCTAGCTTCGTTTTAACTTTAACAAACCTTTCAGCACATTTAACCTCAGCTTCATGTCTTGTTAACCAATCCAGTCCAAGAATAACATCAAACTCAGAAAAATCCATGACGGTCAAATTAATAAGGAATCGGTAACAAGAAAATGAGATCGGCACTCGGCAATATACACCAAGAACAAGGGAACCATCGACCGGACTATGGACATCAATCGAGTCTTTATGATCCCTCGTTTTAAGATTGAGCTTCTTGACTGTATTACTTGAAATGAAACTTCGTGATGCACCGATATCAAATAATACAGTGACAGGGATATTTTTATCATTAAGAGTGCCTTTCAGAACATCTGCCTTTTCTTGGCTTGTTGAGGGTGTTGGAGCTTCTACCACCTCATTGACTTGAGCCACTTTGGACTTCTTTGATAGCTGGCAATTCTTTGAAAGATGCCCCGTCCGATGGCAAAGATTGCATTATCTATTCTCTTGAAACTTTCTATTGGAATGAGATTCATCATTTTTTCGTTTCTTCGAAGATTTGCAATTCCTTATCGAATGCCCTTGCTTATTACACTTGAGACATACGACTATCTTTAACTTTTTCTGACTGACTTTAGGCTTCTTACTGACCTCCGGCTGTGTACTCGCCTCAGGACTGTCAGTTTCAAACTTCCTTTTGTTGTTAGAACTGCCTTCTTCTTCATCTTCCGAACCGTATTGCTTATCATTATCCTCATAGTGACAAGCCATAGCTATCATTTTAGAAAAAGGAAGGTGAATATGTGCAGTTACTCTATCTAGGTATTTCCTTTGAAGCCTTTTGATAAATCTCCGATTTTTCCTCAAAGGATCTTCGATAAGTTCTAGGGCAAAGCGGGAAAGTTCTTCGAATTACTTCTGATACTCCCGAATGGTCATATCACCTTGTTTCAGATTATAGAACTCATCATATAACCGATCAATTTCTCCTGGAGGAATGAATTTTTTCTGCGAATATTTATTTGAATTTATCCCAAGTAATATTACCTTCTGGATTCCCCTTGGTAACAGATCCCCACCAGAATAGAGCTTCGCCTTTGAGTACCCAAGATGTTATTAGTCTTTTCTGATCATCTTTCAGCTTTAAGCCTTCAAAAATTCTCTCAGTAGAATGCATCCATGCTTGTGATTCAATAATGGACTCCTTGCCCGAGAATGGTTCTCCTCCCAGATTTCGATACCTCTTTACTAGAGCTTCTAGATCTGGTTCTGGTTGTGAGAGCACAACTGGCTCATTAGATTACTGAACCAAAGATTTACTTCTTCTGTTTCTGCCACTCATTTCTACTATGTCTACAAATAGTAGACAAAGAGTCAGGCCAACAGAATAGATATTTTAAAACATAGAGACATATATTTAACTGTAAATGAATCTATGGGGGTATACTTTTACTCATTCTAGGACATTACTATTCCTATCTTTGATGAGTTATTCAATATGGGATTCTGCTGATTCTATCTCTAATGAGTTTGTTAAAATGTTATATTCCGAGCTAAGTTTAACCTAAGCTTTGATACCAAATGTGATGACCCAAAACTCCGTGTATACGAAAGTAAGGATAATCATTGGAATATAACACATAACAATAACAACAGAACAGAAATAGATAATTACACTGGAAATAATACTTCATCAGAGTTACACAACATAGTCGGATCATACTTAGCAATAATACAGTTTCAGCTTAATATAAAATGTCTGCAGCGGAATAAAAACATAATACACTAAGTGAAGCCTGAATAGCAAAATAGAAATGAGAATATCCATCTTCAACTCCATAGCTATCCATAATGAATCTGCTAAACCTGTACACAAGGCTGCCCGTGTGGGAAAGAGGGCACCTGAGTTTGCAAAGTGAAACAAACTACGAGTCAGTCATGGGACTGGTATGAGAAATCTTAGTTAGCCTATTTGATAATAAGGCTAATCACAAGACCACGCCGCTAAAGCGGAACAGGTTTACTCCATTGGATTGCCAGTGCACAAATAAAGTAAATCGTCAAACAACGCAATGCTTTTTAGAAAAATGAAACCATTATAAGACTCAAGTCCCATCACACAATGCAACGCAAACCGGAGGATAGAGTTTTACCTTATAATGGTCAAAAATGCTTGATACGATAAAACGAATTTTGTATTATTATTAGTGTGTATATGTTTTAAAATATTTCAATCATAATATCAATCATACACGACATAGCTACCATATACTATGTCGCCGTACTAGTTATACAATCAAAACCGCATGGGTCGTATTGGAAGTTGGATTTCCATCATGAACCAAGGCAAAAGACAGTCCTTACCGAATTCGAGACAATCTAGCCTACCATGTCTCAGGATCAGAGCTCGAGTGACCCTTGGATCTTCAGGGCCGGTCCACAAATATGTTAGTGGATTAATTATGCCTGAACAATACGTTTCCCCGCCCTACGGGGCGTAAATAGAGCCACTAGGGACTCAAATAACCAAGGCGCCTCATTCCATCAACCACATAAGTAAAATGTCGGGCCGTGTAAAACCCAAACACCACTTCTAGCTAGAAAGAAACGTATGCCCTCCCTGCAGTCCTTACTCCTGTTTCTGGTTCATACCGGTGTGTGAGGCTCGCGAAGTAACGCTACACAAAACTATGCTATTTAAAGCTGTGCTTTGATCATCAACCACAAGGCTCTGCTTTTCAACAATAAGCCTAGATCAAATGCATCTTGGCATGCCACATTGTCAATCCATACCATACCATTGATTTCTGCCAATATATAACCTCTAAGCTCGTACGTCTTAGATAAGGGTGTTAGACACCAAATAGATATATATTAAACAGAGATCAGTGAATACAGTACAAAGGAATACAACTACAGACATACAATCCATTTACAAGTCCGTTCCGGGTCTAAATGAAACCGGAGGCACCTTATACCTCGCATATCCGAACAAATCGACAATACGTTCGAACGGTTATCACTGCAGCCCCTTCAAGGTAGCTACTCCAATCATGGGCATCAGTAGCCACACATCCATTCGATGTGAAGATCGTCGGTCTTCAACCACCGTCTTCAAATCTTTGACTTCCAATCGTCGTATAATTATTTGAAATGAGATTTAACTCGGTCTTTTCAAATAATTCTCGAATATATATAGTTCAAAATCATTTCGTTTCATTCCATATCGCTTATAATATTTTATAATGATTTATCGCTATTTTTATTTATTTAAAAGTAGTCATTTTCAATTAAACGACGCTTCGAGTCATTACATGGTCATGGCGCATCTTTACTCAAAATTTGATTTACACATTTCTCCAAATCTAATCGTTGGATCTTAACAAATTTTATATCATTGGAAATATCTTTTCAAAACGAACCCAACGGTTCCAGTTTTGGGAAAATCCGACGGTCGTTTCTCTCGGTATAATCGTTTGAAGTTATGATTTCAAAACACGAACTGCAGCAGCGCGATTCGTTTTATCTTAACTTATATATATAATATAATTCATTCGTTCGACGATATCAAACTATTTCCAACTCAACCTTGACTTCTATAATATATGAAATCATATATTACATTAAAATGAAGTTTTCATTTATTTCATCCTTATCTTACATTGAAAAATGTAACTTTTATTTTATTCTTCTCTTACATTAAAAACATGATTTTTAATGTAAACATGTTTTATATATTCTTGAAAACATGAGACATTTTTATTCATTTCAAAGCCTTCATTGAAAAATATAATCCCTTTGCATTGTATAAAAATGAAATCTTTTGACATTACATAAAATGTAACCTTCTAATTCAAACTTTGTTTATATTGAAAATATAAATTTCTATTTCAATGTGCTATTGCATTGAAAAATATAAACTTTTTATTTCAATGTATATTTACATTGAAAATGAACTTTTTATTTCACTATTATCTTTTCTTACATTATGTAAAATGTAATCTTTTCTTTTCTTTTATTACATTATAGAAAATGTAGTTTTCTAATGACAACATGTTTTTTTTTTAAAACATGTATAATTTTCTAATTGTCTATATTACACTAAAACTGAATTTTTAATGTTAATATATTCTATTTTAAAAACATGTGCAATTCCCATATATTCTAAATTTACATTAAAATTGAAACTTTTATTGTTAAACATGTTTTATTTAAAAACATGAACAACTTTCTCATTTCACTTATTACATTAAAATTTTAGTTTTTTTAATGTAATCATGTTTATTTTTATAACATGAACAATTTTTTTTTAAACAATTCATATATATTACATTAAAATAAGTTTTTAATGTAAAACATGTCTTATTTTTATAACATGGATCAAATTTTGTTATTTTATCTTATAACATTAGAAACATGATTGATTTTTCAATTTCAATAAAAATGAGATTTTTGATGTTCACATATTTTTGATTTCAAAATCTGTTCATTTTTCTATATTTCTATTTTTCATTAAAAAATGTGATTTTTATTATTCACGTATTTTTGATTTCAAAATCTGTTCATTTTTCTAGATTTCTATTTTTCATTAAAAAAATTGATTTTTAATGTTCACGTAATTTTGATTTCAAAATATGTTCATTTTTCTAGATTTCTATTTTTCATTAGAAAATGTGATTTTTAATGTTCACGTATTTTTGATTTCAAAATCTGTTCATTTTTCTAGATTTATATTTTTCATTTCAGATAATAAATATTTTCCCGTATTTCTAATTTCAATAAAAATAGTGAATTTTTATTGTTTAACATATTTTCATTTCAGATATAAATATTTCACAACACACAAATATTTCAGAAAATTTCAGCAGTATAACGGCAGGGTAATTAAACCGGCACCATCCCGATGTACGGCTCCTCGCGCTACCTTAAAGCCTCGCAGCTTTTGACTAGGGGGAATTAAACAATCTATTTCGTATGCAGACGAATTTTTTTATATCAATCAATATCAATTTCTGTTTCTTTTTCTTTCCCAACCACATACAAACACCAAAATTCAACCAATCACAAATAAATCAAGTCATCCATGGTTTGTGGACGACGGGTGTCGGGAGTTTCTAAACTCCGTCTGCATCCTAATAAAATTTTATTTATTTTATTTCAGAATTCAGATATCTCACATTGATTTGATAATGCCAAAAATTATAATGAACTCTAAAAATTCTGCGGTCTCTTCTGCAACGTAGATCTCGACGTCACGAGTCCAACGGATTCAGTTTCGTCGAATTTTGATAAGAAACGAACGAGTTATGATTATTTAACGATTAATGACAGTTTTATAGTTAATTAAGGGGAAAAAAGGTTAAACCTTTCTTCCCCGTTCAGACTTTGGCTGATGGGTTTCAACTCTAGTTCCAGACTAGGGCTCAGATTTTCACGCGATTGGAAGCACGAGATGAAGATCAGGTTCTGCCACGTCGACGGGCTAGGAGGTGCGCGCCGGATGGTGGTCCCCACGTCGAGCTCGGTTGGGGCAGGGAGGGGGAATTCCGGTCACGAACGGCGGTTGTTCTCGGGGTCGGTGCGAGAAAAATACTCCTCTGTATGAGATCCAACCGTATGGATTGAGAGATCTTTCGATCCTCTTTGAATTGGTATTAAGAGCTTCGTCAAACTTGTTGTGGATCAAAAGATATTTAGGATCGAAATCTCGAAGACATCGGCCATTGATCGTGGAAGAAGGCGGCTTACTGTAGTGCTATTAGGGTTATACGTATAGTGTATTTATAGGCGTATTTCTATTTTGATTTTATTTATTTAATTCATTTTAAATCAATAAATTCCCTTTAGCCCATACGAACTCCGATTCTAACCCAACGAGTGTCGCCCCTAGCTAAATACGTCCGTCCCGGACACAATGGGATATGTCCCATCAGCCAAGACAACTGTTTCGATGGGTTTTTCTTTAAATTAAATATACGTATCAATATATATTTAATTTAAACGGACATTCTAATTTACCGGGGACACATACTGATTCTAAAAATTACAGAAAAAATATATTTGGCTTTGTTATGACGATACGGTCCCAACAAAACTAATTTTGTCGAATTCCAAGACCGTTTGAAAAATGGCTATTTTCCAGTCGATTAAATTTGACTGAAATGAACAAAACACATTTTCTTTTGCCACACTCACATATTAATTCAGAAAATTATGAAAATTGAAACCTAGCAATAATTTGACATTCCGGTTCCAACAAAAGTGGTTTCGTTGAAAACAGAGGTCGTTTGTAAAATGACTATTTTCAATGGCTTTAATATTATTTAAAAATGAAAATTTTAAATTCTGGCACATTTTCCAATCAAATTATTTAAAATAAAATTTTTAAATTGGTTCTGATTTTCCGGGTTGTTACACGCACCTTACCGAAGTAATCACTTATTATATTTCCTAATCCTAACTTATTCATCCCATGGAGCAAAACTGGTAATACTCCATATCTAATACCACGGTGATATCGGTAAAAATTAATTACCATTTCACATGGTAAAACTCCATATCTAACCCTACGGTGATATCGATAAAAATTAATTACCATTTCACATGGTAGTACTCTATATCTAACACCACAGTGATATCGGCAAAAATTAATTACCATTTCACGTTCAAATCTAATTAAAGATTTAACTATCGCTTTGAGTAAAACTGGGGATACTTCATTCTCGATCATTTCCCAAATTTGATAATTTAAATTATCACATTCACATTTCAATCTAAATAAAGATTCATTAAAAATCCACTTAGTTTTAATCTTCCCAAAAATCATTATTAATGATTATTTAACTTTGGAAACAAAAACATGTCACATCAACAATCTACGCCGTATCACTGATTTCTGCTGATATATAACCTCTGAGCTCGTACCTCTCAAAGAAGGGTGTTAAGCAAGAGAATAAATTCTCTGTAATCAAACAGATATATATTTAGCAGAGATCAACAAATACAGCTCGAAATACAATGTTAGACATGTAATCCTGTTTTTAGCTGCGTTAAAGAACCAATGTCATTTAAAACGCGGTTCACGATAAACCCAAAATCAAATTCCATTAATTATGGAATCTTCACAGTAAATAGATCAGTATATATAATCGGTATAAATTTCCGTGTCTGACTAATAATATAAATGGAATAACGACGAAGCCTTTTAAATTCCATATATATTAACAGTCTTCATCCATAGAACCTCTCTTCGATTATTACCAATTCGAATTCCATTCCATTCCAATTTAATATATTAAATTGGAAAACTTTACTTTGGAAAATTCCCAATAAATCTTAATAAAGAGATTTATATATTCCAAATCACATTCTTCACTGTTAATTGGGTTAAAGAACCAGTGTTATTTAAAACACCATTCATGATAAACCCAAAAATCCAATTTCAATCCAATTAAATATTAATTAATTGTTAACATTCCCTAAATCTAAATTAAAAGATTTATTCTTTTCTCAACTGGGTTTAAGAACAATGTTAATGAAGACACCATTCATGACAAACTCAAAATCCAATTTTTAATCCAATTATATATTAATTAATTGGTAAAATTCCCTAAATCTTAATTAAAATATTTATTCTTTTCTCAACTGGATTTAAGAACAGTGTTAATGAAGACACCATTCACGACAAACCCAAAATTCAGTTTGAATCAAATACAAGGCACTGAATAGAAATTATATCGGCTTATATTTCATATCAAATTCTGAAACCAACAAATATCCTATTGCGAGTAATGATATATATATATATCTATATATATATATATCCTCCAAATTCCTCAATAATATCCGTATAATCATGAAATCCAATATCGAAATATTCCAAAGATTATTTCCATTCCGAATCCATTCCAATTTATTCTTTGGAAAATTTTGGTTATTTTAAAAATATTTTCAAATCCAATTTATTTATTTCTAAAAATAATTAAATTATTATTCCAGTTAATAACTAGTTCATTTCGATAAAAATATTTTTTTATCTTTTTGAAACTGGAATTTTTCATCCAAAATCTTTCCAAATCATTTATTATGATTTTAAATAATGTTTCCATATTTTTAATAGTTTTAATATTGCCCGTACAACCAGTTTCCAATAATGGCCACCGAACTGCATTCATAGCGACCTTTTCTGAAATTGATTTGGATATATATTAAAATCTGACTGTTAGATTTCAAATCTCTTATATTCATGGAAAGCTCTTTTCGATACGAACCCAACGGTTCTGGTTTTAGGAGAACCCAACGGTCAGATCTCCCGTTACGTCCATTTGAAGTCAATAGTCGAAATTCGCGAACGGTCGCTGCGGCGCATTCTATTCGGGCCATTATATGTATACTATATATATATATCATCGATTTCTATTTAAAACGAATTTTATAAATCGTTTTAAAACGATTCCACTTCCATTTCAAATTTGAATCAAAATTGAATATTCCTTTATAAATTCGTTTTAAATTCATTTTAAAATGATTTCTACTTCATTTCAATTTTAAATCAAAATTGAATATTCCTTTATAAATTCGTTTTAAATTCATTTTAAAACGATTTCCACTTCATTTCAATTTTAAATCAAAACTGAATATTCCTATATAAATTCGGTTTAAATTCATTTTAAAACGATTTCAATTTTAAATCAAAACAGAATATTCCATTATAAATTCATTTTAAATTCATTTTAGAACGATTTCAATTTCATTTTCAAATTTAAATCAAAATTGAATATTCCATTATAAATTCGTTTTAAATTCATTTTAAAATGATTTCAATTTCATTTTCAAATTTAAATCAAAATTGAATATTCCATTATAAATTCGTTTTAAATCCATTTTAAAATGATTTCAATTTCAAATTTAAATCAAAATTGAATATTCCATTATAAATTTGTTTTAAATTCATTTTAAAACGATTTCAATTTCATTTTCAAATTTAAATCAAAATTGAATATTCCATTATATTTTCGTTTTAAATTTATTTTAAAACGATTTCAATTTCATTTTCCAATTTAAATCAAAATTGAATATTCCATTATAAATTCGTTTTATAGTTAAAATAAATTTATTCATTCTAACTTTGATTGAAATAAATTTTTAGTCGTTATTATTTAAAATAAATCATTTTAAATACTTAAAATCCATTAAAATAGCTAAAATAATTTTTTTTAATTGGTTCCGAAAATCCGGGTTTGTACAATGCATAAACCTATATATGTAGTAAATTGGGAACATAGTTGATGAATAATATGCATATGTATTGGACATGATTTGACTTAATACAGACACTAAGTAAATGACATGTTAGAATACGGTAAGTACCAAATGTAGGTTAATAAATTGAAATGCTGTAGAAATTGTATATATCTTGGCAGGTGATTAGAGGAAAGGTTGTACGCACATAATGACATGTAATAATTACAACCACGCTTATTAGTAAACCTAAACCTGCTAGGTTAAGTATTAGTGTTAATAAGCTAAGAGGTCCCTCGTTCTGCTGTTGTATCGGGTTTTGGGCACTCTTAAATCCTAGTTTTTGGGCATAAACTTAGGGGGTTTGGCTTGTGTCAATCTGATGTTTGGAACCCATATCAGTCAGTATTCCTGTTGGTATTTTGTTAGAGGGAGCCTCGCACTAGGTCGGGGACATGGCACACTGTACTAAAGTGGATAGTAAGAGGTTCGCATGGGGGTGGGTACAGGCGCGTTCCGGCGAAGTCATGAGCGTGCATGGGTCCTAATAGGGAAGATAAGACGTTGTAACACCAGTAAATAGGTATGTGTTATATGGTTGTTTGGTTTGCGAGTGATACACCCTACTTCCGGGCTGACACAGGGTATTTATGAAGTAGGGAGCCAATGTCTTGGGTAGTAATTCGGTTACACCTAATCCAACTGTTGTGTAATTAGGTTAACACCTAATATATGTAATTAGGGTACGCATAATCCTGCTGTTTAATTTTGTTGTTAATTCTGCTGTTGTGTAATTAGGTTAAACACCTAATCATGTTAATCATGTTATACTAGTATTGGTGCAGACATACCTGTTTTAGGATATAAATGTGAAGCATTACTCGATCATAGCTTAATCATGTTATTCATGTCTATCATGATGTTCTGTTTTTTTTACCTGTTACCTTATATGACATTGTACCTTTCTCATCTAGTTTTATTTGTCGTTCTTGGCATTTTTGTTTTATGCAAATTTGAAAATCACTGGAACTCGCTAGACTTTATGTCTGACCTTTTGTTCTTTTGCCTCTTTCTTCCTTTCCCGCCAGGTCCTTAGAGTGGAAGCACTCAGTAGTGACTAGGATTTCTCTTACAGCTTGGACTTGGCTTTCTTGAGATGTATAGTTTTGACATGCTCTCTACTTTAGTATGGCTTATGGCAACAGATATTATTTTATGTACTCTGATATTTTATTTCATGAGATGTTTTGTAAGACAGGTTAGAGACATTTGGTTAGTTGTAGCTGATTTTGATGTACTTTTGAAAATATGCTTTATTTTTAATAATGAATTAAAAATATTCCATTGCTTATTTTATCTGTCTTGTAAATTCTCTGTAATGATTACCTATTGTGCTTCACGAAACTTTATGCATTCTTTTATGAGTGACATTAACGGACGTGGGGTGTCACATTTGGTATCAGAGCTGAAGGTTACAAGATCAAAGAAAAAGTTTTTAAAACTGTTTTCAAAAGCAAAGTATTTTCAACTAAAAATCTGTTTTTGAAAACATATCCCCTCAAGCAATAGTCAATATTCTCTCGATCTCGTGTTGAATTCTTTTCTTTTTAGCTTGTATAGGGCACCCAATCTTTGTGAGGACATTTCGTTACCGACATGGTCCCGTAGCTGTGCAGTTAAAGCGGTTAGCAGTTCTATAGCGGTAAAGGTGTAAAAAGCTCTAGCGGGGATAAAGCAGAAATAACGGGGGTGCAAAAATGTTAATTTTATGTAAAACTATATGACTAAAATTAATTAATCATCATTCTTCCATCATTTGTGTAGAAGAAACGAATATTTTTCTTTTCAGCTTATCTGGGGCACCTAATCTTCGTGAGGGCATTCCGTTACCGACATGGTTCCGTAGCTGTGTAGTTAAACCGCTTAGCGGTTCTATAGCGGTAGAGGTGTAAAAAGCTATAGCGAGGATAAAGCGGAGAAATAGCGGGTTACAGTGGAGGTGCAAAAATGTTAATTATATGTAAAACTATATGACTAAAATTAATTATTATTCTCCCATCATTTGTGTAGAAGAAACAGACATTAACTATTATATAGAAAAATCAAAGAATATCATAGTTATGCACACTAGATTCGAGGATTACTACAGATTTCTATCTTATATAAGGTACTTATGGTTTAAAATTAGCTCTTTACGTTAACCTTTTTAATTTATTTTAAAAGATAATTGGTCAAATCATCTTTGTATATTAATATTGCTAAAGCGATGCTAAATAGCGTTGATTTAGCGGATGAAGCGGAAAATAGCGGGGCTTTAAGCGAAGCTGCTGTTCATCAGCGCTAAATTGAAATAGCATAACGGTCAGAGAGCGCTACGGGCTATACTGGGTATTTTGTGGGGCTTTAACTGCATGGTTCCATAGGTATCTTGAGGCTATGAAACCTGCCGAATGTCAAGGAGATGCCCCTCCCCTAACTGCAGCCATTATCGCTCCACCTCCATGAGTAGATAGCTTGTCTAAGTTATGCAAAGTCTTCTTCGCTATGGGAGGAAAACCATTCTTCGGTGCCGAAAGCTTTGTTGAAGCACATAATTGGCTACGAGAGATGGAGAACTTATTTGGTCTTTTCAAGATTGACAAACGAAGGAAGATATAGTTGGTTGCATGGAAACTAAAGAATGAAGCTTCCTACTGGTGGGAAGTAACACAAGCAGGACAACTTGTAGTTACTTGGGATGATTTCAGGTAGAGATTTGAGATGAAATTATTATCTCAGGCAAAAGAGGGATTATTGACGGGGAGGTTCTTGTCTTTAAAACAAGGGGATATGACTGTTAAGGATTATGTGAACAAGTTTAATCAACTAACAAGGTTTGGACTGGACCGGGTGAATACGCCCCATAAGAAAGCACATAGATTTGCGAGAGGATTGAATCAACATCTCCAAGGAGTTTCTTTATCTCATATACTGGTGGGAGCAATGTTTGAATGGCTGGTTGATATAGCTCTTATGCACGAAGATGGCAAGGATGTGAAGTAAGACACTATGACTGAGGAAGCTAAGTGCAAGAAACAGAAATGGTGGCCCAGGAAAGGAAAGCAAAAGAAAGAGAAAGGTGGGAAGCCTGAAAAGGCTCAGATCAAGAATGATATCAAGTGTCATGTTTGCAGAGCTATGGGTAAATTTGTAAAGGACTGCAGAAGGACAAAGAAAGCCTGCTTTAATTGTGGACAAGTGGGACACTTGAGTAAGCAATGCCCAAGCAAGCAAGGACAAGGGGAAGGAACTTCTGGAAAAGTGCATGCTTTATTGGAGAGTGGACCTGATCGAGGTAGGAAAGTCATGGTTGAAGGTTTGATCTCCCTTTTTGACTATCATGTTCAAACCCTTTTTGATTCTCGTGCTTCACATTCATTTATATCCAGTTCTTTAGTAGATAGTTTGCACCTTAATACTAGTATAGTCTCTGAACTTGTAGTGGTCTCAAACCCCATAGGAAGATCAACTCATTTATCCATGATGTATAGGGGTTTGAGAATTTCTATCTTGGGCATTGAGTTTGAATGCGATGCATACGTGCTGGGCTTTATGGGCTATGGTCTGATTATAGGCATGGATTGGCTAGCCATGTGTGGTGCCATCCTTGATTGCAAAAAGAGAGTGGTTATACTTCTTATTTATCATGGTAGGACTCTCGAATTTTCCTATGACACATGGGGGTCGGTGATGCTCAGTTTTCTAGAATCATTTGATACTTCTGTTGATGATTTGCGACCTGTACCCATAGTCGGAGATTACCCGGATGTGTTTAAGGATGTTAAGGGACTACCTACAAGGCATGAGATAGACTTCTGGATTAACTTGGTAGAGAATGCGAAGCCAGTTGCTGTACCAGTGGGCTACGTGTCTCCTAGGGAAAGGAGGGAGCTTAGCAAGCAAGTAGGGGAGCTATTCAAGAAAGGTTTTATTATGCGAAGCATTTTAGAGTGGGGAACTCCAGTCATCTTTGCAACTAAGGAAGATGGCTCACTTCATCTATATGTGGATTATAGGGAGATGAATAAGCTCACTAAGAAAAATATACACCCACTACCGAGAACTGACGACTTGTTTGATCAACTAGTTAGCACATCGGTTTTCTGGCAAATGGATCTGGCCACGAGGTTTCATCAGTTGAGAGTGGAAGAGGACAACATTGATAAGACTACATTCAGAAATCCAGACGGTTTCTTCGAATGGTTGGTTATGCCTTTTGGGCTAATCAATGCACCCGCCTATTTTGTGGACTTGACAAGTAGGGTGCTTAGGGAGTTTCTGAACAAGTTCGTGGTGGTCATTGTGGATTACATTCTGATCTTCTCAAAGAATGAGGAGAAGCATGCCCAATACTTAGGAGAGGTTCTACGTACTTTCAGGTCACATCAGCTCAAGGTGAAGTTTTCTAAGTGTCATTTTTGGAGGAAGGAAGTAAGGTTCATAGAGGGAAGTGGTCTCCAAGGACGGGATATCAGTGGACCCAACAGAAGTCATTGCAGTTCCAGATTGGAGGGCTCCAAAGAATGCAATGGAGGTGAGAAGTTTTCTAGGGTTGGAGGGCTATTATAGAAAGTTTGTCAAGGACTTTGCAAGGGTACCAGCTCCGCTTACCCAATTGACGAAGAAGAACAAACCCAAGTTCTGACTCTCCCAGATGGAAGCAAGATGTTCATGGTCTACACAGATGCTTGTGGCACAGGGCTTGGTGCCGTTCTGATGCAAGAGGGAAGGGTAGTATGATATGGCAGCATAAAGTTGAGGGTTCATGAGAAGAACTACCTTACCCATGATCTAGAGTTGGTTGCAATAGTGTCCGCATTGAAGTCTTGGCGACACTATCTACTTGGAGAAAGATTTGAGCTATACACTGTCATAAGTTGCTCAAGTAATTGTTCTCACAAAAGGATCTCAACCTAAGGTAGCAACAGTGGATGGAGTTCCTAGCATCCTACGAATTTAAGATAGCTTATACCCTAGCCAAGGGTAATATAGTGGTGGACACATTGACTAGGCAGAGGATGACTTTGAGCCCTCTATTCGTAGAAAGGCGAAGCTTGAAGTACATCTCGACCTTTGATTTTCAGCCATCTACGGATTTCACATTGGGATTGTTAGCATCATTGGATGTGCGACCTACTCTATTGGAGCATATAGGATCTGTGCAGTGGGAGGACCTGCATATATAAGACATCTTGGATAGGCTTGGTAGAGGACAGACTTTTTGTCACCTAGCTAGATATACCGTGGAAGATAAACAATGCCTAAGACAAGACAAAAGGCTATGTGTCCCTAAGATTATGGAATTTCTTAAGGTAGTTCTTGAGGAAGCTCATTATTCTTGGATGACTATCCATCCGGGTAGCAACAAAATGTATTGGGACATGAAGAGGGTTTTCTTTTGGACTGGCATGAAGAAAGATGTGGCGGAACATGTATCTCGATGGTTTACTTGCCAAAGAGTAAAGGTTGAACAAAAGAAACCAGGTGGATTGCATCAATCATTAGATGTCCCAAAATGGAAGTGGGAAAGCATCTCTATGGATCTCATCTATGGATTGCCCCAATCAGGGAAGGGCAACAAGCATTTGGGTGATAGTGGATAGACTTACTAAGAGCGCTCATTTCATTCATGTTAAGAGTAAGAGGATGGTGACTTGGTTAGCATCAGTATATCTTCGAGAGATTGTTCGATTGCATGAGGTACCTTCCAGCATAGTAAGTGACCATGACTATATCTTTATTAGTAGGTTTTGGAAAAGCTTACAAGAGGCGTTAGGTATACATCTATGGTTGAGCACAATATACCACCCTCAGACAGATGGACAGAATGAGAGGGTGAATAGAGTTCTAGAGGATCTTCTAAGACTGTGTATCCTCGACTTTAGAGGGACTTGGGAGGGACATCTACCTTTGGTGGAGTTCGACTACAACAATAGTTTCCAATCGAGCATTGGCATGGCACCCTTCGAAGCATTATATGGATGACCTTATAGATCGACGACTTTTTGGTGGGAGTCTACAGACAGACATCTTCTTGGACCGGAGATGATTCGAGATACTTCTGAGAAGATTGATCTTATCTGCCGAAGAATCAAAGCAACTCAAGGTAGATAGAAATCCTATGCCGACAAAAGGAGAACAGAGTTGGAATTCAAAGTAGTAGATATGGTCTTTTAATAAAATTTCACCGCTAAGGAATGTAGTTCACTTGGGCTCAGAAGGGAAGTTGGTGCCGAGAATCGTAGGGCCATTTCCTATAGTAGAGAGGATAGGGCAGATAGCTTATAGGATTAAGCTACCGGATAGACTGATGGGCGTACACGATGTGTTTCGGGTTTCCTATTTGAGGAAATGTCTCCATGATACGGCAGAAATAGTAGAGCCGAGCACTCTTGAGGACGTAGAAGTTGAGAAGGAAGCATCAGTAAGACGAGTTCCTACTCATATCCTTGGATCAAAAATCAAGAAGCTACATAACAAGGAAATCAGGCTGGTAAAAGTGCAAGGGGGAGAAGACCGCGAAAATGCAACGTGGGAACCTGAAGATACGATTCGTGCTCCTTATCCTTTTATTTTTGAAAGTACGTTCTTGACTTCTTTTCCAAGATTTTAATTTGCATTTGCTTCTATCATTCAAGTATATATATCTTATCGTTTGGACCTTTCGATCTTTAAGTAGAATCCAATGGTTGGAAACATGTGTTTGTTGCATGTTATGATTGATGGTTGCAAGTGGATGCAAGTGTTTGCTAGTGGTTTCTCATAGATGCGTACACACACGCTAGTCACTAGATCGGCTCAATCACTTACATATTGCATGAATTTGTGTGCATTTTAAATTTTCTATGGATGGAAATGGGTGAATCATCATATGGATGTTGCATTTGGATGGACGATTGTGCATACATATAGAGTTTATATGTTATACTAGGATTATTTGCATACATTTTGGGCTCATGGCACAAACATATATTGCATTAAGGAGGTCAACTGAATCAATCGACCACCTGATTTTAGCATTAGGGTAAAGACATATACACACAACACCATTGCATATGTTCATATAAACATTAGAAATTTCTTAAGGACAATGGATGCCTATGGATGGTGGATGAGTAGATGGTTGTAGGTGGATGTTAGGATAGTAACATTCTTCTTAACTTGGAGATTTCAAGGATGAAATCCTTTAAGTATGGGAGAATGTAACACCCCAAAACTTAATACATTATAACCATACTTTAAAGAAAATATCTAGGAATAACTTAACTAAATATTCAAAATTAAGTGAAACCGGCATTACCTTTGCATACGTCTTGTAATTCTGGTTCAGATAGACCCCAAGTTTGCGTAAAACAGATAATGTATGAAGAAGTTATGAGCATTAGAAGTTTGTATACATATAAGGAGCTTATACATAAATATAAGATCAAAATAATTCCAGAATTTTCAAATGAAATGAGGCGGGAAAAGACGCGGGAACCAGGACCGTTATGGGAGGACCCACACTCAGCCTGGGTCGACCCACTACCGTTCTGGGCAGATTCATTCTGCGAACCTGGACTGTTTTGCGCATTCGTTATTGACTCAGTGCTATGTAAACGGTTAAGATTAAAACCCTAGAATCTAAAGGCTAAAGTTGACTCTGTGAATCGCTTCTCTGATTCCAACATACACCATTTCTTCATATCTTCCACCTCTATGAAATTATTCTAAAAATATAAACATATAATGGGGGAATGCTGCTGAGATCTAGATCTACAGAGACAACATTCAGGACTTGCATACATACAACTTGGATTGGACTTTTCTATGGTATATTGTTATATTTATATAAGAGATTTATTCTCTTCTTCACCAAGACAAACTATGAGTATCTGTCATTTTCAGATCTGATTACTTTGACTATAACTTGATAGTTGAATAAAATTGGGTTAGGATATATGCAGCGTTAGTAAGATAAATGTTATACATTTTTTCACTGGTAATCACCTATGCCGTTATGATAAGTAAACATATGCGTTTGATGTTGGATAATTAATAAGTTATATGTATCTATCTTCCTTTTCTCATTCGCTATGTTTTATGTTTATTTCTAGTCTTGTCTATGTGCCTATGTGATTTCATTTTATTCTCCTTTCTCTATTTTCCCTTTTTATTTTACGTCAATCCTACGCCTTTGGAAGCCTAAATTATATCCGATTAGAGTATGCGTATAATTGGGGCAATAATGAATGACATAAAAAGAGGAATTCAGATATGTTGTTAAATAGAGACAGTTTAACTATAATTTGGGAAAAAGGACAGTATACACATGTTTATAGTTGCTGTAAACTGATAAAAAAGGATAGTGTGTATATACTTGCTATAAATTGATAGAAATAGATAATATGCATAAACCTGTATATGTTGAAAATTGGGAACATAGTTGATGAATTTTATGCATTTGTATTGGACATGATTTGACTTAATACAGACATTAAGTAAATGTCATGTTAGAATATGGTAAGTACCAGATGTAGGTTAATAAACTGAAATGCTGCAAAAATTGTATACATCTGGGCAGGTGATTTGGGTAGGGTTGTACACACATAATAACATGTAATAATTACAACCACGCTTATTAGTAAATCTAAACCTGCTAGGTTAAGTATGAGTATTAATAAGCTAAGAGGTCCTCGTTCTGCTGTTGTATCGGGTTTTCGGGACTCTTAAATCCTAGTTTTGGGAGCACAAGCTTAGGGGGTTTGGTTTTTGTCAATCTGCTGTTTGGAACCCATATCAGTTAGTATCCTTGTTGATATTTTGCTTGAGGGGGCCTCGCACTAGGTAGGGGCCAGGGCATGCTTTACTAAACTGAATTGTAAGAGGTTCACATGGGGGTGGGTACGGGCGCGTTCCAGCGGAGTCACAATGTCAGGGCATGCAAAACCCTGACATCACCCATAGCTAGAAAGAAACGACATGTTCTCCTTGGGTCCCTTATCCCGTTTTTAACTCATACCGAGGTGTGAGGCTCGCGAATTAACGCTATACACAAAGCTATGCTATATTAAATCCATGCTTTGATCATCAACCACATGACTCTGCTTTTCAACAGAAGCCTTGATCATTTGCATCTCAGCATGCCACACAGGCAATTCACGCCATGCGACTGATGTCTGCCGATATATAACCTTTGAGCTCGTACGTCTCAGAGAAGGGCGTTAAGAAAGAGAATAAATTATCCGCCACTAAACAGATATATATTTAATAGAGATCAATCAACACAGAATAAAATCCAATGTCAGACATACATCCATTTACAAGTCCATTCCGGGTCTAAACGAAACCGGAGGCACCTTATTCCTCATCCCATATGTCCAATACAGGAGAGAGGCCCTCGCATATCCGTCGATCTCCAAGTACGTCTGGACGATCACCACTTATTACCTTGTCTTGAATATACAGCCTAATCAAGACATCAGTAATCATCCAAACGATGTGAAGACCTCCGGTCTTCAACCACCATCTTCATCGTCGACATATCATTGAATCATTTATTCAGAATGGGTATAAACCCGACCTTTCCAAATAACTCGCGTATATAATAAACAAGTGCTATAAAACATATGCCTCATTCCAATTCTGAATTTTTTTTATTTAAATATTCACATCTTTAGGGTTTTGTTCCCATTAATTTTATCAAAGATAATCCTTTAAATTTATTCTTTAATCTTCCTTTGGATATCATTTCAAACCATATTAAGGTTTTCCAAACTAGTCAGGATTAGCAATCCTTACCGAAGTAATCATTTATTTTTATTTCCCAATCCCAACCTATTCATCCCATGAAGCAAAACAGGTAATACTTCATATCTAACACTATGGTGTTATCGGTAAATTCAATTACCATTTCACGTTCAAATCTAATTAAAGATTTAACTATCGCCTGGAGTAAAACTGGTGGTACTCCATTCTCGATCATTTCTCGAATTTGATAATTTTATTTATCAAATTCACCTTTCAATCTATTTAAAGATTCACTAGAACTCTAATTCAGTTTTAATTTCCAAAAATCATTACTTAATGATTATTCAAAGTTAAGAAATAAATCTTATCTTTAACAGGGTTGAAGAACTAATGTCATTTAAAACCCAGCTCACGATAAACCCAAAATCTAATTCCATTAACAATGGAAACCTCACAGAATACAGATCAATATATATAATCGATATGAACTTCCATATCAAACCGATAATATAAATGGAATAACGGCCAAGCCTTCTAAATTCCATATATATTAACAGTCTTCCTCTATAGAAGCTCACTTCGATTATTACCAAATCGAATTCCATTCAATTCCAATTTAATATGTTAAATTGGAAAACTTTACTTTGGAAAATCTCCTTTAAATCTTAACAAAAGATTTATAAATTCCAAATCTCAATTCACTGCAAATCGGGTTAAAGATCGAATGTTGTTAAAAACACAGTTCACCATAAACCCAATTCACATTCCATTTCAAATCCAATTAAATGTTAATTAATTGGTAATTCTTCTCTACATCTTAATTAAAAGATTTATTCTTTTCACACGGGGTTTAAGAACAATGTTACTGAAGACCCCATCTCATTAGTCTCTAACCGTAAATTAGTAAGAGAACAATTCCCTAAGTATAAATCCCGAAGTCCGAATCCAACATCAGATCAATACCAAGGAAACTATTCAACTCAGCTAATCTCCAGTTAGTTTCTAATTTTCTTACTCCATTGGGTTTAAGAACAGTATTATTAAAGATACCATTCACGACAAACCAAAAAAAAAACCAATTTGATATTAAATACAAGGCTATGAATAGAAAATATATCGGCTTATATTCAATATCAAATTCTCAAATCAACAAATATCGTATTGGAATAATGATATATATATCTTCCAAATTCCTCCACAATATCCGTATAATCACAGAATTCAATATCGAAATATTCAGAAGATAATTTCAATTCAAATCCATTCCAATTCATATATTGGAAATTCTTATTATTTTTAAAACCATTTCAAATCTAATTTAATTATTTAAAAATATTGGATAATAATTCTAGTTCATAACTAGTTCATTTCGATAAAATATATTTTTATCTTTCCAAATATGGAATTTTTCATCCCAATTCTTTCCAAATAATTTATTATGATTTTTCACAAATTATTGATATTTTTAATAATTTTATCAAGGCTGTATAGTCGATTTCCATAAACGGTCATCGAACTGCATTTACAGCGACCTTTTCCAAATTTGATTTGGACATAATTCCAAATCCAACCATTATATTTCAAATCTCTCATATTCGTTGGAAAGCTCTTTTCGATACGAAACCAACGGTTTCAGTTTTACAAGAATCCGACGGTCGGATCTCCCGTAATGTCCGTTCGAAGTCAATGGTCGAAATTCGCGAACTGCCGCGGTGTGTTCTATTCAGGCCATTATATATATAATATATATTATATATTTCGTTGATTTCCGTTTAAAATGTATTTTTTAAATCGTTTTAAATTCATTTTAAAAATGGTTTCAACTTCATATTCAATTTCAAATCAAAATTGAATATTCCATATCACTAACATATAAATGATAATATTTTCAAACATCAGATTTTGAAATCACTTCCTTTTCGTTATTTATTATAAAAATGAATAAAATCGATATAAATATCGTTCGCGTAAAAATGGCTCATAACTAATCAACACAGCTTTATATGTTTAAATATATTTGTGTCCATCCCAAATCAGACATCAAAATTAGATTTTAATCTTTTCTGAATATTATTTTAAAATATTCGTTATTTTAAAATATTTGTTCGTTATAAATTGGAATCAGACACAGTCAATTACCATATAATGTTATTTATATGGATTTCATACAACACATGTATAAAACAACGATAACAAACCATCATCCATCATCCAGAGTGCATTCTACACTGTATAAGCATTAAATATAAATATTTAACGCTTACAACAGTCTGTCAACAATTCGATTGACATACAACTAAATAATTGGGATTAGTGTACGTCGAATATCATCCCAATACCCATGTGGGGTTTCAACCAACAAATACAGAAAAATATTTGTGCAGTTGAGCGATGTGTAAAATTTTATCGTCCCAATCCATATCAGTCAAATGGGTGTACATAAACAAATCGTCTAATTTGTAAATGAATATTTATTTTATTCATATATGCGTTAAAAATTATATTTTTAATGATAAATTATTTTATTCAACACATGAATATTTATACAGTCCATTTCACACCACAATCAATTTTCACAACACAATCAATTTCACAACACCATCAAACAAACAAGTCGTCCATGGTCTTTGGACGACAGGGAGCAATTCATATATGCAGTTATAAATTAAATAACTGAACAAAAATTTTAGTGAGAAGTTCTCACCTTGCTCTCAGCTTCGCCTAAAATTGTAGCGAGCTCTAAAAATTTCCCAGTCTCCTCTAGAGTGTAGAAGACGTCCTCAGGGTCCCGGTGTCTCTTGTTTCACTGGATTTCGACCACAAACGAAAAAGATATGATTTTTATACGATAATTATACTTCGCAACGCTTTTGGAGTGTTATAAACCTTTTAAATAAAGAAACCCGTACCTCTCGTTAAATCTTCAAAACTAGGTCATGAATTATTGATCAATCCATGAAGCTATACCAAAATTAGACCTCATCACATCGTGGTGCTTGGAAATCCGCACATAGAGGTGCCAATCATCTCGAACTCACACGCGCCTGGGTGGAGGAAACAGGGGCGACACTGACGCACTTCTCGAGCTCGATTCTCCAAAAATATTGAACGATGGAGGGCGTGGTTGGTATGGATGTGTAGATCTCAGAGCATACTACAAAATCTTAAAAAGGATGGAGGTCCAATTCTTCGTGTGGGAGGAGAAATCGAGGGAGGAAGAAATGAACGGGTTTCCGCCTTTGATCGTGGGTATTGAGGAGAGAGAAAATGATTTTTTGGAATTTTTTATTTATTTATGAAATCTAGGGTTGGGAAATATATATATATAACTTCTCCATTCGAACACCAAATCAAACCCACCACCTGTCGCGCCTAGCTAATTACCCCCATTCTGGACACAATGGGATATGCCCGGCAAGCCAATTCGACTGTCTCACTCAGTTTTCCTTTAAAACAAAATATAAGTCTTTATATTTTTAATTTGAACATACATTTTAATTTACCGGAGTCACATACGGACTCTAAAAATTCCTAAAAAAATATTTCTAGCTTCATATTAACGATACAGTCCTAACAAAACTAATTTCATCAAATTTGAAGACTGTTTGAAAAATGGCCATTTTCCAGTCGATTAAATTCAAGGGTGCGTTTTTTAGAGGTCCCTATTAAGTTTCAAAATATAAAAAAAAAACTGGTCATAAACTTATTGTAAATTAGGTCCCTATTTTTTGAAAAGTCATAAAAAAAATATAAAAAAATCACGTAAATTCGTATTTAAATAAAACATGTAAACACTAAAAAATTCAGAACAAAAAACCATCAAATAAGGCGTCAAAAATCAATAAAACAGAAAAAAAACGAAATTTCCAGTTAAATGCAGAATAGTATGCACATATATCATTTTCCTGCATACATCCGTGCATATTTTTCACTACATACATCTTCGTTGATTTTTATTTATACAAAAATATGCTTACATGTGTGCAAATATACCCAATATTTGCACACATTTGTGCAGGTTTAGTTTCAAATTTTCAAACCGAACACAGCTTACGGAAAAGTTGCATACATATATGCAATTATCAGTAATAATTGCATAAATGTATGCAACTATTTTTTTTATTTCCGTAGAATCCTGAAATTATTTCCATATTTTAGATTTTTTTTTATGAAGGAACGTACTTTTTTAAAATAAAAATAAAAAAAGGCGGAAGTAATAAAATAAGGGGCGGGTTTAAATTTTTCAAATCTTTTTTTTATATATATAAATTAGGTCCCTACTTTTATCCTATAAAAATGTTGCACACATGTGTGCATTTTTTTGAGAAATTTGCACATTTGGATGCAAATAAAAATGAACTGAAATATTAAGTTAAATCTATCCGCTGGAAGAACTGCAGTTAATTGCATATATGCATGCAAAAAAGTCAAAAAGGTGCATAATATTATGCATTTAACTGCAGTTTTTTCTATTTTTTTGCTGTTTTCTTCTTTTTGACATTATTTTTGTTGTTTTTTGAACTGAATTTTTTGTATAATGCATAATTTATTTTATTACTAATTTACGATTTTTTTTATTTTTTTTAATTATTATTTTATAAGTTTTGAAAACAGGGACCTAATTTATATTAAGTTTATGACCGGATGTGACCCTAATTAAGTTTCAAAATAGGGACGTGAGCCTAATATTCACTAAATTCAAACTAAAATTACCAAACACGTTTAAATTCACCACGCTCACATATTGATTCCAAAAATTATGAAAATTGGAATCTACCAATAATTTGACATTCTGGATCCAACAAAAGGGTTCCCGTCGAAAACGGAGGTCGTTAGCAAAATCGCTATTTTTAAGGGTTATATTACCATAGCGACTATTCTGAATTTTCAACTGGACATAACTTTTTATTCCAGCTATGAAATTTCAATTTTTCAGATTCATTGGAAAGATATTTTCAAATAGATTCTAATATTTTTGGTTTCGCTAAAATCCAGTTTATTTTGAACCTTATACATTCATTTGAAATTTGAAATCGAATTTTCAACTACCGTGCCATTTCCATTTCCTTTTATAATTAAAATAAATATTTATACTCTAATTTCGATTTAAATAAATTTATACGTTCTAATTCTATTCAAAATAAATTTCTAGTCGTTATTATTTAAAATAAATCATTTTAAATATTCAAAATTCATTAAAATTGCCAAAATAAAAAAATTTAAATTGGTTTTGATTTTCTGGGTTGTTACATCCATCATAAACCAAGGCAAATGACCGTCCTTACCGCATTCGAGACTGTCTAGCCCGAGCCTCAAAACTCAGCCGCAACTGCACTTGGATCGTTAGGGCCGGTCCACATGGAGGGATTAAAATGCCTGAACAATACGTTTCCCCACCCTATGGGGCGTAAACTGGTCAGTATATCGACCAAACCATCCATCGGCCCCGTAGTGACCGATATAACTGAGGCGCCTCGCTTTCCATCATCCACATAAGTAAAAATGTCTGGGCTCCATACCATGACACCACTCCTGGCTACAAGGAAACGCATGTCCTCCCTGAAGTCCTCTCCCGTTTCTGGTTCATACCCGGGGTGTGAGGCTCGCGAATTAATGCCATACTTAAAGTTATGTTATATTAAAGCTGTGCTTTGATCATCAACCACAAGGCTCTTCTTTTCAACAGAAGCCCGGATCACTGCATCTGAACATGCCACATCGACGTTCCACGCCATGCAACTGATATCTATCGATATATAACCTCTAAGCTTGTACATCTTAGAGAAGGGTGTTAAGCAAGAGAATAAATTCTCCGCCACCGAACAGATATATATTTAATAGAAATCAATCGGCATAGAATAAAATCCAATGTCAAACACACATCCATTTACTAGTTCGTTCTGGGTCTGAACGAAACCGAAGGTACCTTATTCCTCGTCCCATATGTCCAATACAGGAGAGAGAGGCCCTCGCACATCCGAACAATCAACAAATACGTCCGGACAACTACCACTGCAACCCTTTGAAGGCAGCAACTCCAATCAAAGGCATCAGTAGCCATCCATTCGATGTGAAGATTATCGGTCTTGCACCGTTTAATTATCTTCGACTTTTTCATCGTCGATCAATTATTTGAAATGAGAATTAACTCGGCCTTTTCAAATAATTCACGCATGTATAGAATTCAAATCAATTCTTCCTATGGTTAAACTATTCGACATCCACATTTCAGTTCATCAATATGATTTTCATGTAAAATACATCCAACCATCAAAATATTTGATAAACCAAGTAAAATCGATTTATCTCCATCCCACATCGTTTATAATATTTTAAAATGATTTTTCACTATTTTTATTTATTTAAAAATAGTCCATTTCCATCGAACGACGTTTCAGCTCATTCGATGGCACTGGCGCTGCTCTCATCCAAATTTGATTTAAACATTTCGCAAAATCTAACCATTGGATCTTAACGAATTTTATATCGTTGGAAAGATCTTTCCAAAGCGAACCCTACGGTTCCGGTTTCGGGAAAATCCGACGGTTGAATCTCCCGTAATAATCATTTAAAATTACGATTTCAAAACACGAACTATAGTGTCGTTATTCGTTTTATTTTAATTGTATTTATATATAAATATAATTAATTTGACGATTTCCAAACCATTTTCACTTCAAAATTTTGGCTAACGCCTTTAAATTTCAAAAAATTCGTCATAACCTCCTTTATGCGGAGAGGGGTTTGGAAATTTATTGGGTCGTATTAAGCACTCAATAAATCCAGTATAAGCACACACAATTTTTAGTGAACTATTCCATGCCCGAGGGAGTGTGTAAATTACTCCAGATATAAATCTCGTCACCTCGTCCAGTGTTGGAAAATAAATAATCCATGTGCCATATCTAATAACTAGAGAGACGTGATTATTGTCAACTCTAGACCCGTGTGGGGTTTTTATTAAATCTGGCAATTTACCGTTATATTTTATTTAGTCCATATCAGTCCTCAGTCCAACCTGTAGTTCAATCCTCGCCAGACGAGCGTCTTGCTCGTATGGTAATCTCAACCTCGTCATACAAGCTCCAAATGCTTATATGGAATATGGTATGCTATGAAATCAATAGTTCGTCTTCGGTTCAACCTGAAATATAGTCATCTCCATACAAGCGTCTCGCTTGTATGGTAATTCCAACCTCGTCACATAAGCTCCAAATGCTTATATGGAATATGATAGAGCACGCTATCTTCACGAAGTATGCCATGTAGTGTAGTTCAAAATTAATTGTTACTATCCTATGGCGTTGTTTATAATCTAACATAGAATAACAAAGAGATCGCATCCAGTGGCATTCACAGGAGTTGATATATAAATAAAATTGCACAGCCAACTCATTAAGATTTAACTATTTGTCGGGCACGCAAATAAATTCTTTACTCAACAGCAAATCCATTTACCTGTTCAGCACATGTACATATGTGCATATCTAAGCTAAAAATAATATTTTTAGTGAACCAATATTTATTTCTATACATGATGATTTTTAACACTTCATATACATGTTAAAAAATATTATTTTCATTCAACAAATATTTATTTCAACCTATGGTTATTTTTATCAGTTCATATACATGTTAAAAATATTATTTTTCAATCAACAAATATTTATTCCAACTTATGGTTATTTTTAACAGTTCATATACATGTTAAAAATATTATTTTCAATCAACAATATTTACTTCAACCTTTGGTTATTTTTAACAGTTCATATACATGTTAAAAATATTATTTTCAATTAACAAATATTTTAAGTGATTCATATATACAATAAAAATGTGATTTTTATTGTTCAAACAATTTATTTCAAACATAAATATTTTATATTCTTCATACATACAATAAAAATGTTATTTTTGTTGTTCAAACAATTTATTTCAAACATGAATATTTTATATACTTCATACATACAATAAAAATGTTATTTTTATCGTTCAAACAATTTATTTCAAACATGAATATTTTATATACTTCATACCTACAATAAAAATGTTATTTTTGTCGTTCAAACAATTTATTTCAAACATGAATATTTTTATACTTCATACATAAAATAAAATTGTTATTTTTATCGTTCAAACAATTTATTTCAAACATGAATATTTTTTAACACATGAATATTTCAGAAAATTTCGGCATTACAACGGCAGGGTATTTAGCACTGGCACCATGTCCAGCACGGCTCCTCTACTATCCTAGGCCTTGCAGCATTATAATACTTTCATTTCAATGATTTCCACAATATCATTCATTTTCACAACACAATGAATATACCATAAACACAACCAATTTTGTTGCAACGACAATTAATCATTCTCAACCACAATCAATCATTCACAACACAATCAATTATTCACAACACAATCAATTTATATCGTCCATGGTCTGTGGACGAGGGGGTGTATATATATATATAAACATATATATTTCCATTTAAATTCCATTATTCGCATATATAATTTATACAACGCATGTACAATTTATACATCGCTTATATAATTTATACAACGCCCATATATGTGATATACAACGCGTATATAATTTATACATCGCTTATATAAGTTATACAACGCGTATACGTTAGAATGTAGCGCACGATGTCACGGTCCCAATGTATCTTGTTTCACTAGATTTCGACAACATATGTTAAAGATATGATTTTTATTCCATAATAAAATCGAGCTACGCTTTTAAACTATCGTAAACAGCTTAAATAAATAAACCTGTTACCTTCAGTAATTAGTTCAAAACTTGGTCTTTGATTTGCACAAAATTCGCGATGTTACAGGATGATCAGTTGGCGTCTCGTCGGAGAGCCTTGAACATTGCTCCAGGCGCTGGTGGTCCGGTCGAGATCGACAGCGGATTGGAGGAGCAACTCTGGCGCGAACGGCGGACCTTCAGCGGCATGGATCGAACAACTCACGACAATAGGAGGTGCGGTTTATATGGATTAGAAGAGGGTAAAATCCTCTACAAAAACTTCCAAAGGACCATATGATTTCGTGGAGAGATTAGAGAGTTATCCAAGGGAGAAGCTGGGAGCCTTTTTCGTCGTCGAAATGTAAAGAGGGCGGTGGGTTTGAAAGTGACGAGGGTTTGGGAAGGAGAAATCTGATTGGTCCTTTATATTTAATTTTACTTTTAATTTCTTTAATTCCAGAAATACCCTCTAATCCATACGAACTCCAAATCAAACCCAACGGCTGTCGCCTTTAGCTAAATACCCCCATTTTGGACACAATGGAATATGTTTCGTAGGCCCGTTCGACTGTTCACTACAACAAAATGACCCAATTACAACGGTGGAACACCGTTGTAATATACATTTTACAACGGTGGGCAAACCGTCGTGTATTAAGAAGTTGTAATAGACTAATATCTTTTACAACTTTTTTGCACTGTTGCAACACCGTTGTAATATGTATATTTTACAACTTTTTTCCACCATTGTAATAAACTTTATTACAACAGTTATGCACCGTTGTAATAAAGTCTACTACAACTGTTATGCACCGTTGTGATTGACATTTGGGTTTTTAAAAAAATAAATATCTTTTGCAACTGAAAAGAACAATACACTAAATATAGCAATACTCCATAAGCAAATCCGATATTACAATTATTTGCAAACTAATTTATTAAAATACTCAAATATTCAGTATTACAAACAATAAGTTTTAGACAACACCATTGTATTACAAACAATAATTCAAAATCTTCAACAAGTGCTACGATTTTTATAAGAACCGAAAATATACCTGATCCTTTGGCTTGTGAGACCTTCATACTCAACTTGTAATGCTTGTGGAAGATCAAAGTGATACAATGTAACATGAGGCTCAATATCATGCATTAACCTTACATCTTCCTATCATTGTACAGAAGTCACAAATGATCAGTAAACAAAAATGGAGATTACTACAGAAGTAGCATCGTTCATATTATATAACTCATTTGTATAACAAAAGAAAGAATGCACTGTTGGGAAATTGCAAGTCATCATGTTGAATTGAGGCTAAAACTTGCTAACAAATCCTTAAAAATGCCATGAAATTGGAAAATGAAGAGAAGATGTTACCTCATGGAGGTCTCATCTTTGGCATAACATTTTTGTACCATTACAAATTCAGTAGCATCTCAACTAGAGGTCAACTCTCATAGTACACTGGGATTTGCATTGGAATCATATGTGTCCACTTTTACAGCTAAAAGATCATGGTAAAATTAAAGAAATTATATATAAAATAATGATCTACAATATGCTTATGTGGTTGAAAATAAAATAAAAGAGCATACATTGGTCAAGTAGTTTCTGCAACAATATTGCTTGCTTCCATCTCCATGATTCGGGAAACCAACAGATGCCTACAATGATAAAAAGGTATTTTGTTAATTGTTCTTTGAAATGTGAAGGTAGAAGATCACCGTAGCCAAGCTTTAGCCCGGTAACGTATATAAGATCGATAAGTGAAACCCAAGAAAGAAAAAAAAAGCATGGACAAACTGTGATAGTGCCTTTCTCAGTCAAATATATGATTAACATTATCCATAGAACTGAAATATACGATTGCTTCCGAAAATACCTAAGTACATTATCCATTGTTTCATTCATGAAATTTATGAATTTCGCTACTAATGCAACTTGAACTCCGCGTCTTTCAAGTCATTTGTCATTTTAATGTTAAACAAAATGTGAACCAAGAATTAGAAAACTTCGATAGGAATAAGGTCATCATTTCACTAACATCGACCAAATAATTTCAACAAAACAAAAAAAAAATCAGAAAAGTAAGAAGTCTGAAAATCGAAATTCTCCAACTTTTTGATTTTCCAACTCAAGCATACACTTAACAAAAGAATTAATTACCTATATGTAAAAAATTCAATGTTAGATATATTACACCTGAGAATTAGTATACATCTCATCTTTCAAAAAGAATTAAGTAAAGTACCATTAATACTGTTAAGAACGCTCTACTTAAATAAAGTACCATTAATACTCTCCAAAAATAAAAATTAGAATACAGTAATACAAATGATCACTTAAATTGTACAGTTGATACAAGATGATTGAATTTCATTCTACATGAGTAGACTGTATAAAATCATACAAGATCTGATATACCAATGTTTTGAAACATGTACATTTCAGTAAATCCACTATCTTGTTCCTACATTGGAAAATTGTACGATTTTTCATTAGTTAGCTACTAGGATGAGTTCTACAAATGAGGAATATTAAAAATAGCATCAATGTAAATCCACCACCTACTGCTCAAATTCCAAAAAAAAAAAAAAAAAAAAAAAAAAAAACCTCTGTGCTAGACTAGAAGAGATTCTTGACGTAATATTATGTATGAGCTTGATATCCCATAAAAAAGCAAAGCAAGTGGATTCTTTTTTAAAATAATAATAATAACCAGTACGCAGAATATAGCTCAAACTATTAGAAGAACAAACATGAAATATAACCCAAACAATTAACGTGGTTATCATTGAAACACGTTTTGATATGGCATTATCACAAGCACTTAGCGTGCTATTTTTTTACTCAAACATAAAAGGGAAATTGGCATGTGTCATCAGCAAGAGGTAAAATAGCCTTAACAGAAGATGCACTTTGCATGTTTTCAAAAACCACAAACGTTTTGAGTCACACCATGTTCGTAGTTATCAACCACGACTGACTCGCAACCAACATGACTCTTATCCCATCTACAATCACTTTTCGAAGTAGCAAAACAGAGAGAGGGGTTTATCACCTGAAGGGGAAGCAGGTTGCAGCGGCGCACTTAATAGGCCAACTTCCAGCATATAGTTTAAAGATGATGTCGCATATGTATTAACAAAGACAATCATTTCTGCGTCCACGCCGGGCAAGGCCGAGGAGATAGGATCTAGCGAAGAGGCAAAAGCAGCACCACTGGCCAAAGTGGGGTCGTGAACGGATCGCTTCACTGAATAGATATGATCTGGTAGCCCAGCTTCGCGATGAGGGGAGAAGAGGACTAGTGAGGGAGGATGCGTATGGATAAAAATTGGAAAAGGATTAAACCGAAGTGCTTGGGATTATTTGAGAAGATAATGCGAAGACGAAAAGGAGTGAAGTGGAATGTGAATCAACAGAAAAGGCGGAATTTACAGGAGCCAAATTTTGGCAGAATTGCGCCAAAAATTTTAAGGGATGGAGCCAAAGATTTGAGAAATGGAGCCAAAGTTTTATTGGCTATTGAAAATTTTGGGCGGATGTGCAAAATTTGTTTTTGGAGCAAGTAAAGAATAGCGAATTGTTTATAAACTATTAATTATTAACGATTAATACTTATTGATTGATTATTAATTACCACTTAGTTCTAAATTATTAATTAACTACCGATTAATCATTAGGATTATTTCATATTTTAAATTAATTATTAAGTCACATAATTTAATAATAGTTATTAAATATTATATATTATTATTCAATTATTATTACTTATGTATTATGCATTAATATTAATTATTATTATGTATTAATTATTATTTCTACTTAGTTATTAATAATAGTTATTAATTAATTAACTTTTACTTATTTTCTACTTAGTTAATTATAATCGAGAGTAATACTTATTAAAAGAGCTTATGTTACTATTAATTAATAAAGTAGCTAGTTAACATACATTAACTATTAAAAAAATACTACTTATTAACTATTAATTATTTAATAATAATTGACAAATATTATTGATTCCCAAGTTTATTATTAATTATTATTATTAAATATCAATATAATTAGTTATTAAATATAGATATTATAAACATGAAGTTTGCACTAGGCATCTCTATTACAACCAATAAAATGAAAAGTTGTGATATATGTGTTTATTACAACAGTGATTATTTCACAGTTGTAAAAAACATTTATTACAACAGTGCATTTTGCACAGTTGTAAAAAAACATTTATTACAACTGTGCTTTACGAACCGTTGTAAAATAAAAGTTGTAATATGGTGTTTTTGTTGTAGTGGTTTCAGTCGGTTTTTCTTAAACTTAAAATATAAAACATTCAAATGTGGTTTTGAACGTACATTTTAATTTGCCGAGGCCATATACTGATTCAAAAAATTCCCAAAAAATATATCTAGCTATGTTTGCACGATACGGTTCTAAGAAAATAATTTCATCAAATTTGGAGACCGTTTCAAAAATGGACTTTTTCTGGTTGATCCAATTCAAACTGAAATTACCAAACGCGTTTTCCTTTGCCACACTCACATATTAATTCCAAAAATTATGGAAATTTAAACCTAGCCATAAATTGACATTCCAAATCCAACCAAAGTGGTTTCATCGAAAACGGAGGTCTTTTGCAAAATGGCTATTTTTAAGGGTTATATTTATATTAAATTTCATAGCGACTATTCTGAATATTCAACGGGCCATAACTTTTTATTCCCACTATGAAATTTCAATTTTTCAGATCCGTTAGAAATATATTTTAAAATATTTAATTATTTTTGGTTTTATTGAAATCTTATTTATTTTGAATCCTGTGCATTCAGTCAAAGTTCAAAGTTTAATTTTCAAAATGCCACGCCATTTCAGGCTCGTTATATAATCAAAATAAATTTGTATTCTTTATTATTTAAAATAAATTATTTTAAATATTCTAAAATCATTAAAATAGCTAAATTATAAATTTTAAATTGGTTCTGATTTTCTGGGTTGTTACAAAAGGTATCACATTGCATACACATATTCTAGATATCATTTTCATATGTGCTTAGGTATCAGTTTAATTTTAGATGAAACTTATAACTTAACAACAAATACATATCAGTTTTCTATAGTTTGATATCAAATTCTTCGTATAATATTTTAATAAAGATAGTAACTGACCATCGGTAAAGTTGCCTTCCAACACAGCTTTAAGCATATCCTTCGTTGTCATACATCCCCTTTTCACCGTATTATTGTTGAACCATGCAACTTGACTTTTTTTAAATGATCTGAATTAATTTTTCAACAAATTGTAATAGTTAAAAAATGTAATACTTACTTTTTTGAATATATTGCAACAGAGAAAATGTTTCACTTTGTTGTTGTAGAATCAAGTGACGAATAGTTTTGCAGTGGGACAATTGCAGCTCTTCCCATGTCGGTCTATGACTGCAAGTGGCTTTACTGGTAGTATCAATTATTCTGGTATTTCTGATTTTATTCTTGTTTCGTAGTCTATTCTTCTTCTTTTTGTTGAACTGTATCTTCTACGTTTTTTCTGTTTTTTTCCACTTATTCATCTTGTTTTCAATGTTTGCTTTCTTTTCTTTTTTGGTTGGTTTTTTTGAATACTCAAATGAATCACTTTTTTGACCTCCTTATTCTTCCCTTTACTCTCTTTACATTGGAAGACATTTTGGTTTAGTGGCTGGTTTATTTTTTTTTTCTTTTTTGAGTTGGTTTCCTTCATTCATTTTTTCTTGCTCACAGCTTGTGTGATATTCAAGTTGAAAATAGGAGGAGTGAGATCAAACATTGTTCGGATTATTTGTTTGTTTGTGGTGTTGTCCTCCTCATTTGCAGTTTGATTTGTTTGAGTGTTTTCACGTTGCTTTTCAATCGTTTTTCTTCCTTTTGGTTGTATCTTGTTTATCAATAGGAATACCCTCCTTTTCTTTTGTTTCCTCTTCTATCTCCGTATTCAAATCAATATTTTCTTTTTCAATTTCTTCCACCATGTCAACAATAGGTATATCATGTAATGTTGCTTCTAAATTCACCGTTTCCTCAAAATGCTCATCTTTAAATTCTGAATTTTCTGATTTCAATTGTATTCCTTGGTTGAATAATTCTTGTTCTGCTTCTTTTCGCATTCTTCTCTCTCTTTTCAGTTCGTCGTTTAATTTTTGTTCTTCTCTTCAATTTCTTGAATATGCAGTTCTAAACAATTTATTGACACATCTTGCTCTAATGATCCAAGCGGTTCTTGATGTTTACCACATTTTTTTATTTTTGCTACTTTTCCTTTTATGGTTTTTGGTTATAATGTTTTCAAAAAAAATCACGTGGTTGGATGTTTGTTTCTTGGACCTGCATATGTTCAAAAATTTATAGAGTATTATTATGTACATATTGATACTAAGTATTGAATAAAATGATACTGTACAATAATATGGTATCGGTTCGATATTAATTTAGGTATCAGTTTTGAATAAGAATATGCTACATAGTCATATGGTTTCAATTGTATTAATTTAGGTATCTGTTTTAAAAAATAAGAATACTATACACAGATTATGTATCATTTTTGTATCAACTTAGGTATAAGTTTTAAAAAAGATAATACTAAACAGTAAACACGATATTAGTTTTATAGCAATTTAGATATCAGTTTTACAAAACATAATATTTCGCATTTATAAGGTGTCAGTTCTACAACATTTTAGGTATCAGTAATTTCAAGTACACTGAAATATAAAAATAAAGTATCAGTTTTGATACGGCTGAGGTATCATTTTTTAAATACATTAATTTACATAGCAATATGGTATCAGTCTTCCAACTACCAAGGTATCAGCATAAAATGTACTGTTATATACTAATTAGGTATCACTTTTGAATTGACTGAGGTATCGATTTTGAAAAACAATGTGTTCTATATAAAATTAGAGAAGAAGTAGTAAGATAAATTTAGATTTTACACCTTTCTTATTTGATTTCATCCAAAAATTCTTTGACGATAATTGATTTCAAACCATTGATGTAACGACCCAGCGGATTCAGACGCTCGAATTTCAACAATAATACATAATATCGTATTACTTGCCAAAACCTAAGTATCGAAAATGCCAAATGGTTAATAGAAAGAAATTAGTGGGTGAGAAGTAGAAAGAAAGAAATATTAGAATATAAGGAAAAGAAGAAGGATGACACAACACAGAGTCTCACATAGCAGTAGAAATAAATATAATATAGTAAAAAATCTTTATTGAGTGCTTGAAATAATACTTACATTCATCAGAGTACAACATACAGCCTGTACAACTGGATAGTTATAATAGTCTGTCCTTATATACAATACACAACGAAATAAATACTAAATGTGTATCATACGTTTGAACTCTTCCAGCATGTCTTCTGAAGTTCGTAGCATCCTATTTTGGACTTGTAAAACTCGATCTGACCCGAGCATTGCAAACGTCACGGATCATTAAGTGAACTAGCGTGAGAAAACTCACTAAGTTTATAAGTATCATCGAATTGATTTTAAGTGAAAAATCCTTTTTTAAAGAAAAAGATAACCGTAAGACTAGTCTACACATAAACATGGATGGTTTTTACCTTACGATAACCCAAAACATTTCAACCATAAGACTACCTTCCATTTTGATACCATAAGAACTGCTTAGCAAATAAACGTGTTCGACATAAACGTGTTCGGCTGCAACTCAGAGATTTATAAACGTGTTCTTCCATTTTGTGAAGATCTACGTCTTCAAATGCTCCATCTCAACCATCAGCTGATGTCTTCCACGTTTACGTATTTGCTGGTCGGTATGGTATTCGAATATAAATTTGATCCCGGCCTTTCCGTACCAACAATCGATAATAGGGTAGATTTTGATAGTCGGTTATTTAACTATCAAAAAACAACCACGTAACCATGAAAATAAAATGAAATCACTGGTTCAGTACTCAGCATCACTTGACCTCTTTAATCAAAACTAAAAAACGAATGATTAATATTTCTTAACCATATCCAATTTTCCATTTAACTGTCATTTGCAAAACATTTTCAATAAAATTATTCATTATCTATAACTCGAAAATAAATTTAACTTATCATTCATAAAACAACGTTACGAAATTTCTTTTGTTTCATTACTTGAAAACAATAACCAACAATTATCCTTTTAGAATAAACATATTCCAAAACTCATCTCTTTACTTGATTTTACCTCTAAAATATCGTTATATTTTCATACAATCTCCTTTTATTCCCTTTACTTTCGAAATCTCATTATATATTCTCAAACCCTTTTTATTTCTTTCGCTTTGGAAATATAGCGTTATATAGTAACCCAATATTATAGATATAACTATACTTCAAATCTAGGCCAAACAATGTCAAATAATACAATGTTTAACATAAAACCCAATAATTTTTATTATATTCCAAAGCCTTGCAAATAACGTTGCATTATTATTTCTCTTATGGAAAAAATAAATTATTTCTAACATCTTCACCGTTACCAACTAATATCATCCTCAGATAATCCTGAAGTCGTTCAAGTTGGGGTATTTTATTTACCTCTCAGACCTTGGTCGACAACGTTCTTATCTTACGATAGATATGAGTTGTAACACAAAAACTGATATTATTTATAATATCCCACAAATTTTATTTACTGTTTTATTTAAAACATGGTTTCATAAAACATTACTTATATTCACGAATTCTCTTTTTAAAACATATTTATTATTGCTTTATTCATTTGTTAAGTCTATTATAACTAAAATATACCTCTTAGCTTTTAATCTCTTCTTATAACTCTATTTATAACTTGGATTTCATTCCAAGATCCGTTTACTAAATCTTACACAAATTCATTACATTTTCTATTACATAACCAATCTTGATTATTTACAACAAATCTGTTTTCCTGATTCTCAACCAAAAACCATTCTGTGCCTTTCCTTTTTATGTTTGGAAACTTCCTTTCAATACATCGTTTTACTTGACTTAAATATTAAGTAAATACTTACTTGTTTAAAATCAACACTTTAGCTTCAAGCCCCTTTTATAAACTGTTAGACCAAAAAGTGGTTCTAACACCCAAATTGACTGAAATCAGAATAAAATAAGATCAAAAATAAAATGGGGACACAGAGTTTATAGTGGTTCGGCGTTGAAAAGCCTATGTCCACTTATCAATCACTATTCTCGATGATATAATTGCAATTACAATGAGATATTCACTCAATCTCACTCACAACTCACATACATTCACTCAATTGTCTCAAAACAAAAGTTGAAAGACGATTTGGATTATCTGGGAGTGATGAAATTCGGTTTATGAAAGTGTTTGAACTCTCAAAGTGCCAAAAAGAAGCTCCCTTTAATTGTCTCTAGGCAAGGTATTTATAGGTGAAAGTTTAGTTAGAACCCGATCCGGATCGGAGCCACATGTCTTCCATCCCATCGTCCTCGGGTTCGGATGGATTCTAGTGCTGACAGCGCATCAGAGTAGTGGTCATCGTGGGTAGAAACTAGTCATAACCGCTCCGAATAATCAGGCGATCGTGGGGGGAAGTGATGTGGAATATGGGTTCGGTTCGGAGGAGCGTGCAGAAGGGGTTCAGATCAGGGCATCCAATCCGACCCGAACTAAGCTGAAACTAAGTCCTTATCCATTTTGCTCTGCTCCGTTCCGACCTGGTAGTAGCTCACCGATCTGACTGATGATAACTCTTCGATCCGACTGGTGATAGCTCTCCGATCTGATTGGTGATAGCTCTCCGACCCGAATAGTAGCAGCTCTCTGATCCGATCCGCTATGACGCTTTCTAAGTTCTTCAACGCTTTACATCTCGACTTTGTGTTGCCCAGTTCACAAAGTGGGCTAACATTTTGCCCCCTCAAAGGATGCTTCTGTTGGAGACGGAGCATGCTTTGATTATCATTGCATATCGCCTTCTAGGTAATCTTTCCTTTGATTTTCCTTGTACTTTCATCCTTTTCTTCGAGTTTTAATTTAATACACATGCCATGCTGAGATATGACACTCTGTTCGGCTCGGATTCCGACCCGAACGGATCCCCTTCTTCTATTTTGCATTAGACTAGTGGGCCAAGCTGCGTCACTGGGCTTTCGAGCCGGTCCGAACGGGGATACGAATAGTCACCTTGTTTTTATATAAGTCCAGCCTTCATTTTCCTTTCACTTTCTTTTTCATTCGTCATCTTTTAAGTCTTGTTCCGAAACTCTAGGTCTCAAGAGAAGAGAACTTCTATAATTCTCGTGCGAATCTCCAAATTAACCACCTTGGTAGGTTTAAATCCTTGATCAACTTCATTATAATAGGTTTTAATTGAAATTTATGGTCACTCTGACCGACCAAAAAGTGGTTCTAACACCCAAATTGACTGAAATCAGAATAAAATAAGATCAAAAATAAAATGGGGACACAGAGTTTATAGTGGTTCGGCGTTGAAAAGCCTACGTCCACTTATCAATCACTATTCTCGATGATATAATTGCAATTACAATGAGATATTCTCTCAATCTCACTCACAACTCACATACATTCACTCAATTGTCTCAAAACAAAAGTTGAAAGACGATTTGGATTATCTGGGAGTGATGGAATTCGGTTTATGAAAGTGCTTGAACTCTCAAAGTGCCAAAAAGAAGCTCCCTTTAATTGTCTCTAGGCAAGGTATTTATAGGTGAAAATTTAGTCAGAACCCGATCCGGATCGGAGCCACGTGTCTTCCATCCCATCGTCCTCGGGTTCAGATGGATTCTAGTGCTGACAGCGCATCAGAGTAGTGGTCATCGTGGGTAGGAACTAGTCATAACCGCTCCGAATAATCAAGCGATTGTGGGGGGAAGTGATGTGGAATATGGGTTTGGTTCGGAGGAGCGTGCAGAAGGGGTTCGGATCGGGGCATCCGATCCAACCCGAACTAAGCTGAAACTAAGTCCTTATCCATTTTGCTCTGCTCCGTTCCGACCTGGTAGTAGCTCACCGATCTGACTGATGATAACTCTCCGATCCGACTGGTGATAGCTCTCCGATCCGATTGGTGATAGCTCTCCGACCCGAATAGTAGCAGCTCTCCGATCCGATCCGCTATGACGCTCTAAGTTCTTCAAGGCTTTACATCTCGACTTTGTGTTGCCTAGTTCACAAAGTGGGCTAACATAAACCTTGTTCATAAAATTCGGTTTTAATAAAAAAAACTTTTTATCTCGATTTCTTTTACTTAATTCAAATATTTAGTAAACATTTATTTTAAGATATCGCATTAGTTTAAATTTTGTTTTATAACTTCGTTTATAAAACTCGGGTTTTACTATAAAATCCATTCATGACCTCCTTTCAAAATTCAAATAGATTTCAGTACAAACTCGATTACTTTCTTAGATGAATTTCTTTTAAAAAGTAACTACTTAAATTATTATTAATAATTTACTTCGTTATTAACTTAAGTATAAGTAGTTCACTTTACTATTAACTAGAATAAATAGTAAATTTATTTTTAAAATCTTACTAAAAATTAAAACAACTATTCTTTAATATATTTCATTAGAATAATTAAAGATAAATTAATCAAATAACCAATTTTAATTAAAATAGTTGACTTGGTCAAGTTGAAAACAAAATCATAGTTTATCTCATAAGTGAATAAACTCTTCTTTATATACTTTAAACAACGAGTTCAATTATATATATAATCTTAAAATATTTCAAACTTGATTTAAAAATAAATTCCAACAATTCTTGTAACAATGGTATTAAAGAGCTAATCTACTGCTAAAATAACAAACTCGTAAAATAAGGGTTTGTCCCAATTTCGCATCCAATCAAATGTATTCAACATATATGATAAGCATTATCAATAATTGTGAGGAATCCAGTTGAATCCTGTAATGTCCCATATTTTTTGTAGTCAAATATTTAAATTATTTTATTATTTTAAATATTATATTTGGAATATTAATGGATTTTAATATTTATTTCATTTATTAAAATGAAGTTTAAACGTTAAATTTATATTTAATATAAATCGAGCTCGAAATAGAGCTGCAGTTCGTAACATTGAATTTTGAACTTTTATTGAATGTACATGATCCGGTATAAGTCGGGTTTCTGTAAAACAAGAAACGTTAGAATCTTGTTGAGTATAGTTTTCATAAGGGAAAGAAAAATCCAGATTTCGTGTTATATATTGTTAGTTATGTCCAAATCAAATTTGAAAATAGTCGCTATGGAAATCATTATTTAAAATATAACGTTTATTTATTAAATAATAGCGTTTTAATATAATTTGGACAACGTTTAACTCGAAATTGATGATATCGAGTTGTATAATTTATATTTGAAGCTATATGATATTTCCAATTGGTTATTTATGATAATAATAATTTATTATTATTTTATTTGATTATTCTGCAATTTAAATAATATTTTATCGATTTTATATTAGACTTTAAAATGGTAATTTTGCAAACTGAGTCCGTTTTCGATGAAATCAGTTTCACTGAAACCGTAACGTTAAATTATTGTAAGGTATCAAATTGCGTGGCAAACCGATGTCGTATGTGACAACGACAGCCGTAAACGCCCAGTTATTTTATATAGGGTGCAATTGAATTAATTTAATTTAATAAAGAGATATTTGAGTGTAACTTGAGCAGATGATCGAATTAAGCCACGAAACCAATTCCATTGAATTTGTATCGACGTTTAGAGCTAGAACAGGTATATAGTCTGTTATTGAACGCCAGGTAATTTGGTGTCCAAAATAGCATTGTAGTGCATATAAAAATAGCGTATCGGGAAACAGTCTCAAAATGCGACGAACTGTGTGTCACTGGAATCATATCGGTTAATTATTGTATGGTTTCGATTTTTGTGTCAATCGGACTTGCCGTTTGATCGTGGCAGCGCCAAACGCTATTGTTTTTATTTAATCGGTTATATTATTTGACAGGGGTAACTTTAAAGAAATAAACGACTGGCCAAACGAACTCCGATTTTAATGAAACAAGATTCATTGGATCCGATAGGAAGAGGTCTAGTAAAATGTCAAGGCCTCAATTTTTTTCTGTAATTATAGGAATTTTAAACGATTGATTTTTCATCGATAATTATAAAGGACTTTTAACAAACGACCTCGGAATTCGACGAAACATGTCCCATTGGGTCCGGAATATTTTTTATGTTAGGATTAGGTGTTTTATCTCGAATTAGAAATCATATATGGTGTTAATTTTTCAAAAAGCTTCATGTAAGTTGTTAGATAATAAAACAATATTATAATGTGCCCATTCTCTATATAATGCACTAACGCATAACCTAGTTTGGCTCAAAACTCTATTGTGTGGTCAACCGCTGAAAATGCAGTGCCTCCACTACAAAATGAATGGCCACCATACTTCGATCATTTCTCCTCTCCGATCTCCTAATCTACAAACTAAATCGAAATATTTTCTAAAGCAATCGTGTAGAGCTCTTCGAGCTACTGCTATCCAACGGTGGAGCTATTGTGTGGTCAACCGCTGAAAATGCAGTGCCTCCACTACAAAATGAATGGCCACCATACTTCGATCATTTCTCCTCTCCGATCTCCTAATCTACAAACTAAATCGAAATATTTTCTAAAGCAATCGTGTAGAGCTCTACGAGCTACTGCTATCCAACGGTGGAGATTGCGTTTTGATCAGCGACGTGACTGCAATAGCAACTGAAAGCAGTCGGGATTATGGAGAATTGCTGATGAATGGTGATGGTTGGAGTGACAGTACTCAGGGAGAAGGGGGCACAGGCTACGGCATTTCGTGTGGACGCCTCTGATCAACCTCCGGTGATCAGTATTAGGCACAGTGGAGTGACGGTACTCAGGGCGAAGGGGCGCAGGCTGCGGCGTTTCGAGTGGACGCCTCTGATCAACCTCTGGTTATCAGTATTGGGCGCAGTGGAGTGAAGTTGAAGTGCAACGCGTGGAGGAAGGGATCGTGAGTGGGTTAGAGGTTTGCGTGGAGTTCTGGAGTAAAAGCAGGAGCAAAAGTTGGATACAATTGTGAACGAACTTTAGGCAGATGTTGAAGCAGCTGTTGGTTACATCGTGAAAAAGGAAATGCTACATTCACACAAAACAGTAGGCTAACAGGGCAGATGTTGGACGTGGAAAAGAGAATGGGGCTGCATGGAAGAGGACAAAATTGAAGACTGGTATATCGGTTCAACCGTAGAAAAGGCATTGGGCATTTTTATTTCAATGAAGAAAACAAAAGGTGCTCAACTGAATCGATGGCAACATTCTGTAAGGAAAGGAAACAGTGAAGAATTCTTGGGAAGTAAATGGTGCAGACATAAAAATTTTAATTAGATAGAAATAGCGGTATAAATTCTATAATATAATTAAATATATTTAGAAGTTAATGATCATGTAATTAAACTAGGTTGACTAAAAATAAATATTTTTGCAGGCATGGTGATGACGAACATGAGTAGAAGAAAGGTCGGTTGTTCCTTTTTGGACAGAACTCCTAGTTAATTAAAAATGTAATAAGTTTAACTAATTATTAATAATTAAGAACATTTATTTAAATTAAATTGGTTAATGCTCGTATGTTGATAACTTATCCAAATATGGTCAGAATTGGACAAAACAACTTGTGTCGCGATCGTGGTCACGAGCACTTCACGCTGGGACTCATTTGGAATAGAAATGGATGCAATCGGAATCAACTGGATTTTTAATTAAGTTAAACACTCATTTAATTTAATTGAAACCAACTGTTTCAACAACGGTATCAACTTAAGGTGAGTTAAACTCACTCAGTTCTTCCCACTTATATTTTATATAAGTTGGGTTTTAAAATTGTGTGCTGTGATTGCTAATGATTGTTGTGGTTGTTGGCGATTGGCTGTTTATTGTTTTGTTAAGTATATATACATATATATATATTGATTGAACTGATGAAATTAAATGGTTGTTTAATTTCAATGAAAAAACAAATCGTTATTTTAACGATTGGTCCCAATAAAGGTAACTTACCTTGTTGGATGGTAGATTGTTTGAATAGAAATTGTAACGGGCCAAGGATTTTCGACCCTGAAAATTGACACAAAAACACCATATCGACTATTAAAGCATCGAAAACACTAGAACGTTATTAGAAAGAAACTGGAGGGTGAGATAAGAAAGAAAGAAATATTATAATAGAAGAAGAAGAAACATCACAACATAGATTCTCACATCGCAGCGAAACGAAATATAATATAGAAATAAATATTTACTGAGAGCTTGAAATAAAACTTACAATCATCAGAATACATCAACACATCTGGACAGTTATATTACTCTGTCCTCATATACAACACACTGTGGGAACACAACTATGTAATAGCATACATCTGGACTCTTCCAGCTCGTCTCTTCACCGCATCCAATAACCTGAACCTGTACGACCCATTGTAACCCGAGCATTACAAACGCCGAATCAGTCTGGTGAACCAGAGTGAGAAAAACACCCTAAGTTTATGGGTAGCATCCATCTTGATTTTTAAAGTTAAAAATATTTTCGGAAGAAAAGGATAATCGTAAGACCAAATCCACACATAAATACGGACAGTTTTTACCTTATGATAACCCAAAACATATTTGAAATCAATATCTTTTCTGATATTATAATATTATCTAAATACAAATGAATATCAAACTAGCAAAACGCTTGCATCTCACGCTCTACATATATTATATACAATCAAATCCGCGGGCGCTTATTGGAGAATGGATTTCCATGGCAAGGTATGGGCAACCAACTTTCTGACAATGTACCTCCGGGGATGAATACATTGGGGTTCAACAAGAACATGTTGCAACCAAGCTAAACCTGACCGGCCCCTCACTTTGCTTGGGAGTACCGAATATATCATCACCACGGTTGGGGGTCAGCCAACCGAAAAAGTAGCATGTATACAATTAAAATAAAAGGGACAAAGAAGGCATTTGATATCTCTAGATCAGGTAATGATTTACCCTTTTGATGGGTGCAACCCACATAGCCTTGCAACATACCCGATTTTAACCATTTCTCGGTTGATGAGGCTTGAGGTCATAATTTATTTATTTAATTATCTTTATTATTATTTTTAGAACATCTGGCGACCATTCACTTTGAATGTCACATCGTCAGATCCGTCAAATCACAAATTGACATCCACAAATATACTACGGGTATAAAAGAAGTGCCCCTCTTTGCCACCAACTTGGTATATTTGTAAAAATCAATGTATGCGGTTTTTAGGAAATACTCTGTCAGACATTCGTCCATACAAGTCATCCAGGAATAGGATGAACCGAAGGTACACTCCTACCACATCCAATATAGTTATCACCCCCAAGGATTAGTAGCGAGTAGTCCTTGCAATCCGAAGATTTCACTTACGACAGAATCACTGTCAAAATATCTCTGGCCGATAAACCAGAGAAATTCAACAAAGTGGTCCTTCCGTTTATGAAGATCCACAGTCTTCAATGCTCCATCTTCAATTAAGATCTTCCACGTATTTGCTGGTCGGAATGGTTTTCGAATATAATTCGATATCGGTCTTTCCGTACCAATAATCGTATTTGGTCAGATTTGATAATCGGTTATTTAACTATCAAATAAATAATCATGTGAATGAAATGAGTTTACTGATTTAGTACTCGACATTACTTGGCCTCTTTTAATTAAACACCTATTAATTATATCCTTTAAATCTTCCAATATTTGGAGTCTATCTCTTTCTCCTTATTATAAATAAGAATATTCTTAAAAATCATTTCATTTGCTTATAAACTTCTCGAATATAGTTTATAATATTAATTATGGAAATCATAACTTATGTTTACCTCGATTTCTCTCGTTTATAAACAAATATCATTCTTGGATAATCGTGAAGTCGTTCAAGTTGGGGTATTTTATTTACCTCTCAGACCTTGACCAATCAACATTCATATCTTCAGAATAGATAGAAGTTTATTAACCACACGTTTCCTTTTAAACCCTTTTTTAAAATCCAACAACTTTACTTAATTAATCATTAAGTAAACTAGTATTATACTTCTCCCTTAATTTTAATAATCCTTTATAATATTAGTCGTTATTTTATTCTATTATAAATAGAATCCTTTAAGTATGCTCAATAGCGCTCGTAAAAGGTTCGCTTATGCAAAAATATAAATTTTGGATTTTGAATTCTGTTTTCCGACCGGGTGGGTCGATGTATATATATTATTTGTTCCTGCGATATCGCAGATGTCACTCCGTACAGGGGAGACTCTACCAGAATTTTACGGGAATCTAAAGTGTTAGAAATTTTTTGATATTTTTGAAAAATATTTATTTATGATATTGAACTAGATTTCGATTTGAATTAAATTGGATTTAAAAGTGAATGGTTCATAACGTTTTTCTTACCTTAGTAATTTCGGGGACGAAAATTTATTAAGGGGGGAAGAATGTGGTGTCCCATATTTTTGGTAGTCAAAATTTTAAATTATTTTATTATTTTAAATATTATATTTGGAATATTAATGGATTTTAATATTTAATTCGTTTATTAAAATGAAGTTTAAACGTTAAATTTATATTTAATACAAATCGAGCTCGAAACAACATTGTGGTTCATAACATTGAATTTTGAACTTTTATTGGATGTACAGGATCCGATATAAGTCGGATTTCTGTAAAACAAGAAATGTTGGAATCTTGTTGAGTATAGTTTTAATATGGAAGAGAAAAATCCAGATTTCATTTTATACATTGTTAGTTATGTCCAAACCAAATTTGAAAATAGTCGCTATGGAAATTGCTATTTAAAATATAATGTTTATTTATTGAATAATAGCGTTTTAATATAATTTGGACATCGTTTAACTAGAAATTGATGATATCGAGTTGTATAATTTATATTTGAAGCTATATGATATTTCCAATTTACTATTTATGATAATAATAATAATTTATTATTATTTTATCTAATTATTCTGGAATTTAAATAATTATTTTGTATTGGCCTTTAGAATGGTAATTTTGCAGACTGAGTCCATTTTCAATGAAATCAGTTTCAATGAGACCGTAACGTTAAATTATTGTACGGTATCAAATTGCATGGCAAACCGATGTCGTATGTGACAACGGCAGCCACAAACGTCCAGTCATTTTATACAGCGTGCAATTAAATTAATTTAAATTAATAAAGAGATATTTGAGTGTAACTAGAGAAGACGATCAAATTAAGCCATGAAACCAATTCCATTGAATTCTTATCGATGTTTAGAGCCAGGATTGGTATATAGCTTGTTATTTTTGAAGACCGAGTAATTTGGTATCCAAAATAGCATTGTGGAGCATATAAAAATAGTGTACCAAGAAACAGTCTCGAAACACGACGAACTGTGTGTCATTGGAATCATATCAGTTAATTATTGTATGGTTTCGATTTTCATGTCAATCGGACTTACCGTTTGATTATGGCAGCGCCAAACACTCTTGTTTTTATTTAATCGGTTATATTATTTGATAGGAGTAACTTTAAAGGAATAAAAGACTAGCCAAATGAACTCTGATTTTAACGAAACAAGATTCATTGGATCCGTTAGGAAGAGGTCTAGTAAAATGTCAAGGCCTCAAATTTATTTATTTATTCCTTAATTATAGGAATTTTAAAGGCTTGATTTTTCATCGATAATTATAAAGGACTTTTCACAAATGACCTCGGGATTCGACGAAACCTGTCCCATTGGGTCTAGAATATTTTTTATGCTAGGATTAGGTGTTTTATCTTGAATTAGGAATCATGTAAGATGTTAATTTTTCGAAAAGCTTCATGTAAGTAGTTAGAGAGTAAAATAATATAATAATGTGCCCATTCTCTGTATAATGCACTAATGCATAACCTAGTTTGGGTCAAAACTCTATTGTGTGGTCAACCGCTGAAAATGTAGTGCCTCCACTAAAGAATGAATGGCCACCATACTTCGATCATTTCTCCTCTCTGATCTCTTAATCTACAAACTAAATCGAAATATTTTATGAAGCAATCATGTAGAGTTCTACGAGCTACTGCTATCCAAAGGTGGAGATGGCATTTTGATCAGTGACGTGACCGCAACAGCAGCTGAAAGTAGTCGCGGTTATGGAGAATCGCCGGTGAACGGTGATGGCTGGAGCAACGGTACTTAGGGCGAAGGGGGCGCAGGCTACGGCGTTTCGAGAGGACGCCTCCGATCAACCTCCGGTGATCAGTATTGGGCGCGGTGGAGTGAAGTTGAAGTGCAGCGCGTGGAGGAAGGGATCGTGAGTAGTCTTGAGGTTTGTGTGGAGTTCTGGAGCAAAAGCAGGAGCAGAAGTTGGATACAATTGTGAACGAACTTGAGGCAGAAATTAAAGCAGTTGTTGGTAAGTGCTACATTCGCACAAAACATTGGGCTAACGTAGCAGATGTTGGACGAGGGAAAGAGAATGGGACTGCATGGAAGAGGACAAAATTAAAGACTAGTATATCGGTTTAACCGTAGAAAAGGCATTGGGCATTTTTAATTCAATGAAGAAAACAAAAGGTGCTCAACTAAATCGATGGCAACATTCTGGAAGGAAGGTAAACAGTGAAGAATACCTGGGAAGTAAATGGTCACGCGAGAACCACAGGTTTACAAAGGATCAGACACAAAATTTTCAATTGGAAAAAAATAGCGGTACATATTCTTTAATATAATTAAATATATTTAGAAGTTAATGGTCATGTAATTAAACTAGGTTAACTAAAAATAAATATTTTTGCAGGCATGGTGATGACGAACATGAGTAGAAGAAAGGTCGGTTGTTCCTTTTGGACAAAACTCTTAGTTAATTAAAAATATAATAAGTTTAATTAATTATTAATAATTAAGAATATTTATTTAAATTAAATTAGTTAATGCTCATATGTTGATAACTTATCCAAATATGGTCAGAATTGGACAAAACAGCTTGCATCACGATCGTGGTCACAAGCACTTCACGTTGGGACTCATTTGGAACAAAAATGGACGCAATCAGAATCAACTGGATTTTTAATTAAGTTAAACACTCATTTAATTTAATTAAAACCAACTGTTTCAACAATGGTATCAACTCAAGGTGAGTTAAACTCACTCAGTTCTTCCCACTTATATTTTATAAAAGTTGGGTTTTAAAATTGTGTGTTGTGATTGCTAATGATTGTTACGGTTGCTGACGATTGACTGTTTATTGTTTGTTAAATATATATATATATATATATTTATTTATTTATATTGATTGGACCGATGAAATTAAACGATTGTTCCCAATAAAGGTAACTTACCTTGCAGGTCACATTTATAAAATAAACATGTTGACTTGTTTGAATTGTTTGTTAATTGGTTGTTGTTAAATAGCAGTTATTTACTGTTATAGAAATTATCAGTTAAATTGAATTGAATGAGTTTATATTGGAATAACCAATTTGAATGCAGAGAAGTACAGGTTGGAGGGATCCAACGGGATTCCTCAAATATATTTAATGTTATTTATTTTCATATTATTTGTTCTGATTGGGCAATTGATTTGATCATTGACCGTTGAACTGAAATTCAACAATTTATTTTGTTTAAACCAATGAGTAGTATTGTTGAGTAATTGGCGGTATATGGCCTATGAATCATTCGTTTTTCAAAAATGGATTTACCGTCAAGTGAATCGATCGAAATGAAGTTATAAATTTTATTTTATAACTGAAAAATAGTTTTTTAAATCTATTATTTTGAATAAAAGTTTGTTCAAAGAAAATAAATATTTATTATTTATTATTTAAATTTATAAGTAATTGTTGAATGATATTATAAAGTAAAACCTGATATTAATCAGATTTATAAGCAAATGGGCAGAACTTAACCCAACAGTTAAGAATTGGATAACTGTTTTTTAAACAATTAAATGGAATTATTTAAATTAACTATATTGTTAATTAATTTAAAGTGAGAACCAATTGGGGTCGATTAACGGATTAATCATGTATTGAATTGACTAAGTCAACTGCTGGGATTGAGTAATAAATTAATTTATTTTGAATTAATTTAATAAAATAGTTTAACGAGTATTTGTTTAATTTTAGTAAGATTTTAAAAGAGAATTTACTATTTATTTTAGTCTACTAAGAACTTAACTACTGCTATAGTAGTTAGTGATCAAAGCAAATTATTATTTCAATAATAATTTAAGAGATTAATTTTTTAATTGAAATTCTTTTAAAAAGTGATTCAAGTGAAATGTATCTAATCGAAATATAAAAGGAGTTTATGAACGGGTTTTATATAAAAACTGAGTTTTTACAACGAAGTTGTAAAAACTGAGTTTTTATAATGAAGTTGTAAAAAGAATTTTAAGCGAGTATGATAGCTTAAATCAAATATTTACTGAATATTTGAAGTTAGAAAAAGGGAATTTAGAAATTGGGAATTGGTATGAAATAACAAAATGAGATTTATTCCGAGGTTCGGAATGTGATATTCCGAAGTTCGAAATGTTAAGCAGAGTTAAGAGTATAAACTGAGTAAAAGATTTCGGAAATGGCAACGAATATAAGTGTCGTAAATAATTTACAGTGGGTTTCGAAAATGAAGTAAGAGATTTGAAAAATGAATTTTGTAATAATTGTTACAAATAATAAATTGCACTAGTTGATTTATAAATTAAAGATCGTTCACTACAACAAAAAACTCTTTTCGCAACAGGCGATATCTGTTGCAGTAGACCTATTGCAATTGGCCTTCGCCTGTTGGTATAGCAGAAGTTGCAAAAAGTCCGCAACATTTTCTGCCTGTTGCAGTAAGATGTTGCGGTATATTTTTTTGCAATAGGCTTTTGCTGTTGCAACAGTATATGCCTATTGCAATAGATCCATAAATCTATAAAAAAAATTACAGCTTATAGATATTACATATTAAATGTATTCGTTTTAGTAATATTGCATATCACAAAATAAAATAAATAAATAAAATTTTATTTTAACAAAGTTTTAATAGTACAAACAAATTACAAAAAAAATCTACAATTTTCATACACCATTCATGTATAACAATTTCTGTTGTGATGGATGGCAAAGCAAGCTTTAATCCTGCGTACACCAATCAAGAATCATGCTCCTCCTTAGTAGCTTGTGTTGCTACATTGACAGCATCTAGAACCATGCTAATCTCCTTCAGTCTCTTTTTCATCTCATCGAGATCCTGCATCTTGTGAATTAGCATGCATCGAATAGCGTTTCCACTCAAGTTGCGCTTGGAATAATGCGCATTTGCATTGAATAGCGTTGAGTTTGTAATTGGATGATCTTTCCACTATGAAACATTACAGATATTCAACGAATAAGGAGAATTGAGTTCTTTTGCACTTTGAGGAAGAAGAGAAAAAACGTGCGAATTCATTCCTTACCAGAAGGCCTCCTTTCATATTTCATCCAAGACATGAATATTAGCATACCATGCAGCAGTAAATGTTGTTCAGGAGCATATTAAGACTACCTTCATAACAAACTCAGATAAGCAAATACTTCATGCTGAAAACAAGTATAGAGAGGAAAAGTTAAAAGGAAAGAGGAAAACAAAGTGAAATATTGAGGATTGAAACAAAGATTTAAATTTAGATGGCAGAAATCAACTAAGCTGCTCGTGCTTGTTCTTGTTTGGAAACTGTGGCCGATAGGATTGGCACATGGAGAATGAAGGTAAGATGACTCCAAAAGATATGGAAAAATCAACCTCCAATGACAGAAGTTAGAAGTAAACAAATGAAAGAAGGAAAAAGAAATCTCCATTCTGGGAACTTATACTTTATACATTTTACCCTTTCCATGTATAAGAATGTTGCACTGAGATCATACATCACCCCATTCTTAGCTTCCTATCGAACCATTGCTGCTTGACCCTTCTTAACTTTTGATGCTTATAAGTTATAACATGTTTAGGATTAGCACACCACATGATGCATATTGATGAAACTAAATGCATGCATACTAATTCACAAGAATCAATATATAGCAGTAATTCACAAGATCGCAACAAACATCTTTATTAATGATGAAGCACAGAATCACAACTAACATCACTAATAATGATGCAGCTCTTCAAAATGATGTCACCAATAATTATAAAAATGATGATGATCGTCTCCACAAGTTGTTATACTAAAATATATAAAATGACTCATCAACCATATAACATGGTATTGGATTCCAAAGGTAAGAAAAAACTGGACATATTTAGCATGAGACACTCTATGGCATAGCTAGTTAAAAACCAAACTCCAATATAACATTCTTACAAATTTTGGAAGAAACCATCTGTGGGATGATTTTTTAAATGACTTGATGACTTGCTATGCTACAGAGACTTCAAGCGTTCGGCACTGTTTCAGCTACGTGATCCAAGTTCATACCAGATTGTACCCTATTATATAGTAATCAATAGAAATATGATAATAATCCCACACATTATATAGATCTCATAGGAAATAAATTCAACAGAATTACGGATACACAATTCATAATTTAACATCAATAATCAATTACCGAAGATAGCTGTGATGCTTACAGTTGCTTGTTCATTTCTGTTTTCCTCATATAGATTTTCTCAAACACTTCTTGGGCATTCTGCAAAACAGGTCAAAGAACAATAAAATAAAAATGCATACACATAATTATATCGCTACGCATATAAATAACATAATATAGACAGAAAGCCACAATATGTACATATAATTGCAGCATACCACATTGTGGGAGGTGCAGCTGTATCACATGTCGAAAGTGAACCACACAGAGCATTTCAAAACATAGAAGATAATCAAACCATGCTTTTGCTTGCAGCAACATAAAACAAACTACTCAATAATAAGAAAAGAAAGCGAACTAGATCACAATTCGCAACTAGAAAATAGTAGAATCAAATACACTGGAATCACTACCTAATTCCGAAAGCCATACCAATACCTAGAACAAATCGAGCAAATAATTCTCAAAACCAAACGACGGAGAGGAGGGTGGTTTGGACAATTTAGATTTGGGGAAAGTACCTGTTGTTACCGTTGAATCCCTAGACTGCCTCATGTCGGCCACAGGATGACGAGTTTTCCTGCGAGATTTAACCATCTGAAATCCATCGTCACCAATTGGGGGAGGAAGAGGAATTAACGATGGGCTCGGTGCTGCTGTGTCAGTTGAAGTCGAAACCGGGGTGATTTCCATCGAAGTATGTTCCATTTGATATCGACTATCACGCTAAGGCACAGTGGAGTCGGGCAGGTCCAGATGGGGTAAAGCTGAAGGAGAACGGGATGGAAGGTCAGGCGACTGGAAAGAGGGGGGAGATGATGAATTCTGCTGGTATTTTCTGGAAGCCACGAGAATGTTTGCAGTGTTTGAGCCTGAAAATTTTCAACCCTCACAAAGCGGGATAATGAAAATCATGGCGGGATAATGAAAAGTACGGCGAGAATTCGTGAATTGGTAAATAAGGTAGTTTATGCAGCACAACATGCTCAATTTCTAGAGATATTTTTCTACCCAATTCAGGATGGAATATTTTGCACTCCACATATTATAATGTTTAAAATTTATTATTAGCTACAATTATCAGTTGCCTATCCATTCAAAAACTTATTTTATCTCGAACTTCAAATTCAAAAAACAACTAGATATACCATGTGACAGGTCGATCGACCAAACGTAAACTTTAAATTTAAAATTTTATTTCTAGCATACAAATTGGACTAGCTCCCGATTAATTACAAATTCAGAAGAAATACTAAATATCAATTTCCTATTAATTATTGGTTACTAAATATTAATCTTAATCATTGATTGACAATTATTAAATATTAAAAAATACTATATTATCAATTTATACCGTGATATTTATTATTTTTAAATGTTTATTATTATTGTTATTTGTTAATTATTAATTATTATTATTTAATTATCAAATATAAATATCACTTTATAATACTTAAATTTTATTATTAACTATTAAATTGAGTACTAAGTATATATATAGTAGTTGTTTAACATTAAATACTAATAGTAATTACTAAATAATATAATTTTTAATGATATAATATTAATTATATTTGCCAATTATTATTTGTATATGTGTGTGTGTATATATATATGCATGTATGTATATATACTATTATGCTTATACTTCTTATATTTTCACCGAATATTACTTAGGGAAAAATAATTTTTAAAAGTACGTTTTTTGCAAGTGGCTTTACCTGTTGCAAAAAAAATTACAGTTATTGCAATTGGTGAAAATAGTTGCTATATATATAATTTTGCAACTGGTTTGAAAGTGTAGTTGTAAATAATATGTCTATTGCAACAGGAATGAAAGATCAGTTGCTAAAAGTATGTTTTCGCAATAGGTATGAAAGCGTTGTTGCAGAAAATATGCTTTTCGCAACAGGAAGGAAAAGTCTGTTGTTAAATCTTATCTATTGCAACAGCTACGAAAGGTCTGTTGCTAAATATCATTTACTGCAACTGACATTTGAGGCCTGTTGCAAATAACTAGTTGCAATAAGGTATTTTTCTTGTAGTGGTTAAAAAGATCGCTATGTTATTTTAGACAATGCATAAGTTGTCGTAATGATTTGAAAAGTAATAATAAGAAACAAGGAAGTTTTGAAATAAAATCTGTAACATTTGTTGGAGATGATAAATGGATTGTTTTGATAAAAAGGATTCGTATGAGATGTCAATTATAAGGAATGTAAAAGATATTATTATAAGATTATAAAATTATTTATATAAGATTTGCAAAGATATTTATATTAGATTTGATAAAGAGAGTTATATATGGTTTAAAACAAATATAGTATTGCAAACAAGTTTTGAAGAATTTTATAAAGGATTCTATTTATAATAGAATAAAAGCTCGACTAATATTATAAAGTATTATTACAGATTAAGAGAGAAGTATAATACTAGTTTACTTAATGATTAATTAAGTAAACGTTGTTGTGTTTTAAATAAGGTTTTCAAAGGAAACGTGTGGTTAATAAATTTCTATCTATTCTGAAGATATGAATGTTGATTGGTCAAGGTCTGAGACATGAACAAAATACCCCAAATTGAACAACTTCACGATAATCTAAGAATGATATTTGTTTATAAACAAGAGAAATCGAGGTAAACATAAGTTATGATTTCCGTAATTAATATTATAAACTGTATTCGAGAAGTTTATAAGCAAATGAAATGATTTTTAAGAATATTCTTATTTATAATAAGGAGAAAGAGATAAACTCCAAATATTGGAAGATTTAAAGGATATAATTAATAGGTGTTTAATTAAAAGAGGCCAAGTAATGCCGAGTATTGAACCAGTAAACTGATTTCATTCACATGATTATTTATTTGATAGTTAAATAACCGACTATCAAATCTAACCAAATATGATTGTTGGTACGGAAAGACCGGGATCGAATTATGTTCGAAAACCATTCCGACCATCAAATACGTGGAAGATGTTAATTGAAGATGGAGCATTGAAGACTAGGGGTGGGCATAAACTGCACCACAATGCGGAAACCGTCCAAACCGGACCGTTAAAACGGTACGGAAAACCGCACCAGATTCTCTCTCTAAAGTAAACAACCCAAACCGTTCTAACTCGCAACGATACGATTTGGTTGCGGTTTGAGCTTTTACCAAACCATATTAAATCGAACTGAACCACATAGCTACACTGGTAATGTTATGATGAAAAATTAACAAATTCCTATCTTACTTTTTATTTTAACGATATATATTATATTTTCAGCATATGTTGTAGTTATATCAATCTAAGATAACACTATGTGTTTTAACACAACATCATACAATTGTAAATTGATTGTTGAGGGAAGTAATTCTCTTGTTTCATATTTAATATGGGTTCAAACTGAACCGAACCGAAACCGGACCGTATTACATCGAAACCGAACTGAAACCGAACCGTTTGAACGGTTAGTATAATGGTTTGTATTTTTGATCAACTGTTTGATACAGTGCGTAAGCGGTTTGAGCTCTAAACCGCACCGAACCGAATTGTGCCTACCCCTATTTAAGACTGTGGATCTTCATAAACAAAAGGACCACTTGTTGAATTTCTTTAGTTTAGCGACCAGAGATACTTCGACAGTGATTCTGTCGTGAGTGAAATCTTCGGATTACAAGGACTACTCGCTACTAATCCTTGGGGTGATACCTATATAGGATGTGGTAGGGGTGCACCTTCGGCTCATCCTGTTCCTGGATGACTTGTACGGATGAATGTCTGACAGAGTATTTCCTAAAAACCACGTACGTTGATTTTTACAAATATACCGAGTTAGTGGCAAAGAGGGGTACTTCTTTTATACCCAGAGTATATTTGTGGACGTCAATTAGTGATTTGATGGATTTGACGATGTGACATTCAAAGTGAATGGTCGCCAGATGTTCTAAAAATAATAATAAAGATAATTAAATAAATAAATTATGACCTCAAGCCTCATCAACTTGGAAATGGTTAAAATCGGGTAGGTCGCATGGCTAGGTGGGTCGCAGCCATCAAAAGGGTATATCATTACCTGATTTGGAGAAATCAAATGCCTTCGGTTGTCCCTTTTATTTTAATTGTATACATGCTATCGGTTCGGTTTGCTGGCTCTCAACCGTGGTGATGATATATTCGGTACTCTCAAGCGAAGTGAGGGGTCAGTCATGTTTAGCTTGGGTTGCAAGATGTTCTTGTTGAACCCCAATGTATTCATCTCCGGAGGTACATTGTTGGAAAGGTAGTTGCCCATACCTTGCCATGGAAATCCATTCTCCAATACGCGCCTTCGGTTTTCATTGTATACTATATATGTAGAGCGTGAGATGCAAGCGTTCTGCTAGATTGATATTTATTTGTATTTAGACACTATTGTAATATCAGAAAAGATATTGATTTCAAAAATGTTTTGGGTTATTTTAAGGTCAAAACCGTCCGTATTTGTGTGTGGATTTGGTCTTACGATTATCCTTTTCTTTCGAAAAGATTTTTAACTTTAAAAATCAAGATGGATGCTACCTATAAACTTAGTGTGTTTTTCTCACTTTGGTTCACTAGAGTGATCCGGCGTTTGTAATGCTCGGGTTAGACCGGGTCGTACAGGTTTAGGTTATTGGATGTGCTGAGGAGATGAGATGGAAGAGTCCAGACGTATTATATTACATAGTTGTGTTTCCACTGTGTGTTGTATATGAGGACAGAGTAATATAACTGTCAAGACGTGTCTATGTATTCTGATGATTGTAAGTTTTATTTCAAGATCTCAGTAAAGATTTATTTCTATATTATATTTTGTTTCTCTGCGATGTGAGAATCTGTGTTGTGATGTTTCTTCTTCTTCTACTCTAATATTTCTTTCTTTCTTATCTCACCCTCCAGTTTCTTTCTAATAACATTCCAGTGTTTACGATGCCTGAATAGTCGATATGGTGTTTTTGTGTCGATTATAGGGGTCGAATATCCTTGGGTCGTTACAATCCGTCCAACCTGTCATTTCCTGCATCATAAACAAATTTCCTCAAATAAACCATCCATTTCAATATACAGATAAAATTTGAATAACCGACCAATAACAGTAATCCAAGCATCCATCTTTTAGTTTAATACATTTATATTATTACAAACATGACCAACAAGTAAGTTACCTCATTTGGTAATAATCGTTAAAATAATGATTTTGGTTTCATTTAAATTATACGAATGTGTAATTCGACCAATTCATCCAATATATATATATATATATATATATATATCTGTGTGTGTGTGAATATTTAGCATACATCAAAGAATAATTAATCATAGCACAAAAATTAAATCCCAACTTATATGAAATATAAGTAGGTCAAAACTGAGTGAGTTATATTCACTTTGATTTCATTTACGTTGAAGCGGTTCGGTTTCAATTAAATTAAACAGTCATTTAATTTACACCACTACAAAACAAGTCTATTGCTTTGCTTCATTTGCTTCAGTTGTCCTTACAATAGAAGCAAATAGTGTTATTTGCTTATGTTATCCTTGCAACTGAAGCAAACGCATAGAAGCAAATAGTGTTATTTGCTTCTGTTATGCTTGCAATAGAAACAAATAGTATCATTTGCTTCTGTTGTCCTTACAACTGAAGCAAATGCACCGAAGCAACTACTTTCATTTGCTTATGTTGTCCTTACGACTGAAGCAAATGCACCGAAACAAGTACTGTCATTTGCTTTTGTTTCTTAGGAACCGAAGCAACTAATATTATTCGCTTCGGTTTCTTAGCAACCGAAGCAAACACATCGAAGCAAATAATATTATTTTCATATGTTCTTTTGGAAATGAAGCAAACAAGAATTATTTTAATTGAAGCTAATGCATGTACAAATAATCATACATAATAACTTTATATGTTACTATTCATGGTTGATTAACAATTAATAATTTATAATTGCTAATTATTATTAATCAATCATTATTTTTTATATTTAATAATTTAGCATAGTAATTATAATTAACTAGGAAATTATTTGTACTGCTTAATAATTACATTTAAGAAATAGGAACTAATGTAAAATAAATAATATTGAATAATTTATTGTTAATATTTATTAGTTAACAAATATATTTAATATTTAATATTCAATGCCCAATAATTAATGATTAAAAATAAACTAGTATAATTAAATAACTAATAATACATACATGCTAATTTAAGTATCGTAATTACAGTTAATAACTAATTTATATACATAATAATAAAAATTTAACAAATAAAAAATAATTAAAAATTTTAACAATTTTTTTGCTAAAAAATTGTAGTTAATATATTTAATAATTAACAACTAGTAATTAAAAATTGGTAATTAAGAAGTAAATAATTAATAAATAACTAATAATCCATAATTAATAACTAATAATACGAAGTAATATTCATTTTTAAATTGTTAATTTTTCATATTTAACAATAAATAGTTTTATTGAATAAGTACTACTAAAAAATTAAAAACTAATAATGGATATTGATCAGCTACTTTTTCACTACTTATTGGATAATTCCCAGCTCCTTTTCACGGATTCCCGCTTCGTTGCTTCCTTTTCTCCACTTGACGCAGTTCCATGCCATTTTCCTCTAAAGAAAACCCCAAATTGATTACCTCGCTTCATCAGTTCTTCTTGGCTCTAGAGAAATCTTCTCTTTCTTAATCGATATCATTTTCATTTCCTTTTCTTGCTTTGTCTACATTGATTCTGCTATAGAGATCGATTTCGCAATCAATTTCTATTCTAAAGTTTTGAAATCAAAATCGTTTTTTAATTATCTGGTTCAGAATCGGTCACTCGTTTTCTTTTAGAAAAATCAGTATTGAGCTTGAGATCTGAAGTAACAAAAAGATTTGTATTGCTAGCTTGAATTCACCAAATGCAATAATCTCACCTATGGCTTGAGTTTTCCTATGCGGTAATCTAGATGGTAAGATGAGCTCAAACATGTTGTGCTCAGAATATGGAAATTTTGATGTAGACGCTTATTTCTTGAGTGAGAGAAAGAAATTACTTTAAAAGATACAGATGTTATCTTCTACACCACAGAATCCAAATGGAAACACGATAAAAGCATGGCAGAGCTACTTATGGCATTAGCATATAAAAGCGAACAACTTAAAACAGGAAAGGTCTGCACCCACTTTCGTTGTAAGTTATAATTTTTTTATTTTCCTTCTGATGGTGATTAGACTATCTTTGTTCACAAGAATTGGTTGTACTCATCATTCCCAATCTGTGAACCAAATGTTTTGTGGCTTTTAAACATGGATAAGTTCCTGTCATATGCAATATGTTTGCATCATATGTTCAGGATTTTAATTATTTTCATTTTTGGTGTTCTTGTTTTACTCGTTTTGGCATTTAAAAAAAAGTTTCTGGTAGTATTGCAGTAATGATCTTGTGTCCTTGTAATGATTTGGCATTTAAAACTAAATACCGAGGAGTTACTTTGTAGACAAAAGGAAGATCTTACGTCCTTGTAATGATGCAGTTACCAGTAATGTTTTAATTTTTATTTTAAGAAGCTTAAAAGTAACAGTATTGATCTAATTTCCTTAAGTTTCCTTTTCATTGGATATTTTAGTAGTTTGCTGATCAATATTTGATAGTTGATGTTGTAGTTCTGATGACCATGACATTGAGACTTTGGGTTAGATACTATTGTAGTTTTGATGTAATATATGACAGTTGGTACTGTTAGTGATAATTTGGGTCTAGATATGAAACCACGAAGCTTAACATTTACATTTGTGTATTATAATATGAATACATCTAGCCTTTGGAAGATTGTATTACTAATGTTTTTGCCTATTGCTTCAGTTTGTTGATTGAATCAACAAAAGGCTTATGGTCCATCCTTTTGTTGATTCAAAGCCTTTGGAAGATTGTATTACTAATGTTTTTGCCTTCTTAATGTAATTGTTAGATGGTGGTTGACTTCACTGCTACATGGTGCCCATCCTGCAGGTTTGTTATTCCATTCTTCACTGCTACATGGACTCCTAGCTGTACGGAGCCGGTCCCGATTTCCCTTATTTTGTTTGTGATGCGAGAGTTCTTGTTAAGCTGTACAAGGAGAAAGGCAAAAATCCCAGAGAAGTACTTTCTTCTTTTCTTAATAAACCTCACATGACTTCAAAATGACCTTCATTATGGTGATGCAAATTTCTTTGTACTTGCTTAGGAAGATACAAGGTGAAAGAGGGGACTTTTCAGCTGGAAATACTCCAACTGGATTTGACATTACAGACCCATTTGAGTTTCAACAACTTGGTAGTTTATTTACAAGCATGATTATACTTGATAGAATGATTGGTTATTGTACATAAAATGTAGTTTATTTGCATTAACATTAACTACGAATTATTTGTTTTATAATGTGTTGTTGCTCGAAATTATTGCATTTTAGTAATGTCCAATTTGAATTGTTTTATGGTTTGAATATATAAATGCAAGAAATAATCATTCCCATATATATATATATATATATATATATATATATATATATTGTTGCACGTTTGAGAATAACAATGATTTGTAAGCAACCATTTTTTTAGTCAAAGAGGGGTTTTTGCTCTTGTTGTAACTACAACCGAAGCAACAAGGGGTAAACAACTGAAGCAATTAAGTCTATTTGCTTCGGTTGTTTATCTGAAGCAACAAATTTTGGTTTGTTGCATCGTCTGCATTTTCTTCGGTTGTAGAACTGAAGCAACAGGGAGTAAATAACCGAAGCAACAGACCTATTTTGTAGTAGCTAAAAATTCCAATTGTCTCCAGCTTTGTCCAAATTAGTTCCAGAATGTTGTGCTCGTCACCACGATTCCAATTCAACTTGTTTCGTTTGATTCCAATCTTGCAATCAAAATTTATTAACATTTTAGTGTATATGATTTTAATTAAATAGTTAGTTTCCTTAATTATAGATTACTTAAGCTAATTACTTGGATTGAACATATAACATACGGACTAATTTCTCTATGTTAAAACAATACATCCTGAACTTTTTCCCTTCATTTCCACATCCATAACCATGTATGTTACCAACCTCATCACGCCGCTGCACCATTGTCTTGTCCATCGGATGATGATATGAAGCCGTCGACCGATGCACCTCTCCTTTCTTCGCCTTCGCCATGAGTGTCACCACGCTAGTCATCTCCATTCACCAGCAGTGCTACCATCACGCCATTCTGTGCTGATTCCAATCACCCCCATGATCGAAAACTGATCATCACCGTCCAACAAGAATCCCTCGTCAAGCCCGACATTTTTGCTGCTGAAGAATTTTCAAGAAGATGATCGGATGGGGAGAAAAACGAGGGAGAAAATGGAAAGATTCTGACCATTAGTTTTGTATAGGGTGGCGGCTCACGTGATTGACCATGCAGAAAATATTTAACCAAACTTTTAGGGTTTGTGCATATTTATCGGCAACCATATAATATTATATTATCTTACGAAACTTAAGCATGAAGTAACACATTGAAACACCCACATATGACCTCTGATCGCGATGTAAATTACAATTCTAGCATAACTCAATATTTAGAACACAATAGAACTTGTTTCGTCGAATTCCGAGATCATTTGTAAAAAATCCTTTATAATTCACAACGTGAATCGACATGCGTTTATACTGCGCACGATCACAAAATAAATCCAATTAACTTGAAACCTTAAATCCTACATGTAACATCCGCGGTTTTTGACCGTTCAAATCGACAATGATCCTTAGTGTCGACATAAACAGATCAAAAATACGGATAGTTATTGGGATTAAAAAAAGAAAAAGAAGAAAGAAGAAAACAAATACAGAATCTCGCAGCGGAAGGACAAAATATAATAAATAAATAACAGTTCATGAAGCTATTAAAAAATACATTTTATTATATTTTACAACGATTATCAGAGTAAATTAACATACAACATACCAATGCATTGCAGCGGCATAATAATAATAATAAATTAGTTGAGCTCCATCTTCATCTTCATAATAGTATCTTCAAGCAAGTGAAACTTCGCTAACTGCAACTCGGTCTGACCCGAGCGTATTGCAAGAAAAGAAACACAACAAACGCTCGGATCAGAACTAAATCATTCTCATATTAGTTAAATCAAATTTCATGTAATAATATGAGTGCAATAACTTAAGAGATGTTACGGGAATTTCCATCTCTTAAGGATCCGTCAAACTAATACTATATAATATAATACGCTATTATAATAATGTATATGGTTAAATATAACAGAATAAAATAATGTAAGCGGGATTACCATTATTACCCTTACACCGTTTATATCGTTGCCGTACAGTTTGCATATAACACACCAGTACGTCGGCGGATAGGGATGCGCCGTGATACGACAACGTTAAATCAAAATCGTAGGGGGCTCGATCAGGATAAATATGACAAGGCACACTAGGAATGCCCAGAGTATGAATATACTAGTTGCACGCCCGGACTGGTGGTAACGCATAGCCGCAACTACCGCCCACCTCAGACAACACTCCAAAATCACGGATGCGCATCAAATCAAATCAATCAAACCGAGGGACTATAGTAATAAAGAAAGAAGTGTTGCCGATGGAGGTAGCTAACCCCACTTGGTCACGGTATAGCCCTGTTTTAGTCATTTTAATTATGACCCGAAGGTCAAGGATATCCATCATCGTTCTCTTTCTTCGAATCCAATAATCGCCTCCAAATCCATCAAACACCATTTTTGGAACTCCACCGCGTACACAGTAGTTAAAGTGGTTTTCGGTATTGGCAGAGAGTATGACAATATCCGATCCCGGTCTCTTTAACAACCAATCATTTACATTTTCACACCGGTCAATTCTTTTACATTTCAAAGAGGTTCGTACTTCATATCAAAATATCATGTTTCAAAAGTCATTTTAATATTCAAGATAGAATATTATTCAAAATAAAATCTCCATTTAAACCAATTTAAAATCTTGAAACAATTCCAACTTTAAATAATTTGAATATTAAAATAATTAAAAGTATATTCAAAATAGTTTTGGATATAGAATTGAAATAGTTTGAAAATAAATAGTTAATTATAAAATGATTTATAAAATAAAATAATAATAAAATAAAATAGTTTATAAAGAAAATAAATTTTTTTATTATTAAAATAGTTTATAAAATGATTTGAAATACTATAGTTGGAATTAGAATCGTTTCTCTAACATTTTCAATTAACCAACTCAATTTTCAATAATTCCGTCGATTAAACTTCCAATTTACATTCATTTCAATTCGATCAAATTAATTCAACTAGTGACATTCCAAATCAGATTCACATTTTCAATGATTTCAATTTATGTCAAATATAGTTCACAATTTATATATAATTCAACTCAATGTTGATTCATAATAAATTTCAAAGGTGGATGAAACAATTCAATTTCAATAAATTCGATTTACATTATATTTAACTTTATTTAGCTTCAGTTACAATACTAATTTATTTCCCTTTTTTTTTTATATTTCAAAATTCCATGTTCAAGTTCAAAGGAAATAAATTATAAAACATCGCTTATATTGTCTTTAAAACAACATTTCAAAATTCAGGGTTAAAACCATTTTATTTAACCAACCGGTGTCCGTATAGAATTTTCTATCCTATGGCCAAGTGATACTTAAAATTTAATTTTAGTACTTTGGGAAAGGATATATATCATTTCAATCCAGATCAGGGTCATAGGTATTTATCATTTCAACCTACGTTCTTAATTCATTTTAATGATTAATCCCGGGTTTATTCGATGCCCGTAACATCTAGGGTAATGGTTGGGATTAATCAGCACAAATAATGGTCATATATGAATGAATGTGAATAACAGGTAAGTTCACACAATTAACATCAATATGTCAAACATATTAAATTCAAGTCATTCATCGTATCAATACATACAAAACAGTCCAATATCATATAAACTTACAAAATTTCAGATGTCAGGTTTTAAACAGTAATTAAATGTCGAATTTTTACTTAACTATAAAATTATATTTAACAGTCAAATTTAACTACACCATCGGTATAAATAAATATAAACATGCAATTTAAACTGTCAAACATCAATCCATACAATCATATCATGACACGATATTAATTTAACTAATATTAGAATGCTTTAGTTACGCGTGAGTGAGTTTAATCACTCACATTGGCTCTATATGCGATTGAAACTCCAATTTTAGCCCAAAATTCAACATTCTTAAAATCAGCCCAAACCAGCGGCATCGCGAAGAGCTCGTCGATATGATTCCAACACAACAAACCGCGTGTCATTCTGAAGTCGTATGCAAAAGTTATACAAGTTTTAGCGATTAGAATTAAATAAATTGTTAAAAACGAAAATGGAACAAATTCATCCATACTTGCCACATCATCTTGTTTTTGCGCCCCCTTCTTCTTCCTAAACGCATACGCTACTTTCAAGGAAAACCTTAACCTAATTTTCCAAATGAACCCAAATTCACGCATCCATTTTCAAGGCTTTGTACCTCGATATGATGATCAAAGTGTAACCCTAGCCACGCTGCCACGAAATGGAGCCCAACTTGATGACGTCGAACCCAAAACAAAAGCTATAGAGATGAAGCCCTCATACTCATGAGCTCAACGAATCAAGATTTGCACAATTTCATTGAGAATGGATTTATAATTAATTTTTGAAATTGAATAAGCAAGAGGCCATTGAACATTTGTTTTGAAAAGGTGTGCCTTCATGTTTATGAACAAAATAGCGTCCAGGGGCTATAGGAATGAAGAGATTAGGTTAAGAATGAATTAGATTAGAATTATGGTTATTTATTTGTAAAAGAATCTCAATGGTTAATGAGATGAATAAAACATTCAAGCTTTTCCTATTCACATTTAATATAATTCCAAACGTTGCTAACCTAAATTAAGACAAATGTCAGTTATAGGAATCAATAATATATGTTAAAATTGCCAAATTCAATTATAATTTACCAATTTATGCTGAACATTAATTATATTAAATTAATTAACTTTCCTTTTTATTCAACTTTCATAAGTAGCAAATTTTATCGTTTTGATTACTCAAAATTTTAGCATAGTCTAAAACAAATTCACATATAAAATTCAATGTTAATTATTACACTAATTTTCAATATACGAGGAATTCCAAAATTATAAATTTATTTTATATATTGTTAATTCAATGTTAATTTCAAAATTCATAATAAAATACTTTACCGAACAATCTTTCTTATATTACCAAATACAAGTTATAATCATATATAACTATTGAAAGTCCAGCTTAATAAAATAGATTAAATTCATATCGTATCGATTTATAAAATGAATCCTAAATTTTTTATTTGATTACATTTCAAGAATTATTCACAAAACCAATTCTTTATTTGCATTAACTATCAACAACAATTTTGTCCATCGTAAAAGGAAGTATAAGCTTTGTAGGCCTGCGAATATGATTGTTTCCTTTTTTTTATTAATCTATTTGTTCTTTCATTGAAATTTGAAATAATACAATTTGCATGACAATTCAAAAATTTGCAACAACTGATATCAAAATACAAAACTATCTACATATGAAAACGTATGTAAAAGATATATCATTAAATCATACCAAAATTAAATATCATATTAAATTGGATATACAAATTAAACTGAGCAATTAATTTTAAAATTAATCAATTTCAATTTAAGTCTTAATAACTTTCTATAAATTCCTCAATTACATTTCTAACCAATTTCTTCCAATTAAACATTTATTTCAATTTTATTTCAAAACATGTTAGTTTTACTCAAATCAAAATAATTTCAAACTAACTTTGCGAATTGATTTTGTTTGTATTTAATTCCAACAATTTTTTTTTTTACAATTCAATTGAATTTCAACTATAAATTCTTTAACTCAATTCCATTCATTTTCTTTAGGATTTCAAATTTTCATTATTAATTGCTATAAACAAAATCAAAGTTAAGTTTACAATCAATGCAACTTATTCTTGTTATAATAAGTTGAAATTCATTACCTAATTCTCTATAATTATGTTCACACATAAAAATTTATATAGTTAAATCATTAAATTTTGTTTGTAACAAAATATATATTCAAGTCATATTAAATTTAATAATCTAAATTATCGAAAAATAGGGGTTGTTACACTACAATAATTAATCACTACGGATTTAATAAAACTAATTTCATTGAAATCATAGTTTGTTTGAAAATTGACTATTCTTTAATTACATGTTAAATTGAATAAATAATTAAATAAAAATCTAACCATTTACCATTCGCACGATCAAACGATAAGTCCGATCGATACGAAAATCAAAATCCTATAATAACTTACTAATACGAATCCAATGACACCAGTTTCATCGCATTTTGATACTATTCTCCAAAATGATATTTTATACGTAAAATGATGCTATTTTGGACACCAAATTTCCCGATCTCCAAAAATAACAAACTATATACATATCCTAACTCTAAACATCAATACGAATTCAACGGAATTGATCTCGCATCTTAATCCGATTATTATCTCAAGTTATGTACAAATTTCTTTCAAATCAAATTAAATTTATGTACTTAATCGTTATGATTTATAAAACGATTCCATAACGACTTTCTAAAAATTTGATCTGGACATAACTAAAAAAACTATAATATTAAATCTTCATTTTTTCCTTTCATCAGAAATTTATAATCAAATAGATTCGGACGATTCTTGTTTCAAATAATTCTGACTTATATTGGATTCAGTTATTCAATTGTAACACCATACACTTTCCTATGCTCAAATTTCGATAAAAATCGAAACTCAGCCACATCCAAGCATGTATATGGTACTTGCAAGTAAATGATAATGAGAATAATCAGAGTGAGAAAAGAAAACTCACAGCGGAAACAAAATAGGATAAACAAGTATTAACTCAAGTAACTACCTTTTTAAAGTAAGTCTCATTGCCAATAACGGGCATGAGAGAGATCGAGAACCGAAAGCCAAACTAAAACACCTGTGAGAACCTGACATTCTCTAAAAAATATGTGTGGTTATTATGAGGAGGGGGTTAGAACAATAAGATTCTGGTGAACATGATATATACAACACATATTATAATACACTGATGTATCTCATTTGGTTTATTTCACGATGTTTGCCTACCAAGGTTAGTGATCCTAGCCTAACCTTGTAAATGTTTACATACAAACATACTACCCCTCCCAAAGTAGTATTCCAAGATATAATTGCAAGATAGAACGTTTACGCACATATTTAGAAAGCATTTAGACCATGATTTAACTGGTCACTAGACGGGGAAGAGAACCCCTAATTGAGAAGTTAATATATATACCTATCCATCCACTTACCCTTTATTATTTAACGCCTCACTATCAATGATAGATAAGGTGGATTCTCCCGATCACTTAAGACCCTAGGAGGATTTATTGGATGGCAGACTTATTGGTCACTTAATACCTCTCGATAATTTGTTCCACATTCTTATAAACTAGAGGCACTAGCTTCAAGCCCTACTAGTTAAGGCTTTCGTCATTCACGCATATACCCTTGCCCCGTATAAGGTGAGAGATGGTATTTTATCGCTCTCTATGCCTTCTAGCCGACCTTATTGTATAACCCCTTTAGTCGCTTACTACTTCTCATGGGGTAGGTAGTCATATCTGACGTTTTTAATTTTCAGGTTTGGGTAGGCCCAACACACTTACGCCATTTAAGACCCCTAAACTGAAAGACCTACTCCCAGGTGGGCTCTTCAACCCTAGTCGCTTAAAACCCAGGAAGCGGACTATATGCGAAAGTTATTAAGTTTGCACCCCATTGCCCTTAGTACCTTTCCCTATTGGGACAAAGTGAGCCACGTCATTATGTCCTTTCCGTTTAGTTACTCTCCACAGAAATATTATATGCATACAATTTATTATCGTCATGGGTTCTTATGGTTAATAATATTTTTACATCATTAACCTGCTAAGTCCAACCCTACTTATATTATAAGTTCTATATTCATTAATATAAATAAGGAAAGTTATATCCTCGTTGCTATAGGATATTTATTTGATTACTTCCCTAATTGGACTTAGTATTTAAACAACAATTAATATCCATTAATCCCCTTTTTACACCCATTTACTTCTTATTTCTTTTTTTTATTACCCTTTATGACCATAACAGACATATTTTCCTAAGGCAACCATTTATTAGTCCCAAGGTATCTATTTGTTGTACCCCAACAGATAATTACTATTCTTATTTATTTATTTGTTGCCAGTTATGTACATATACATGTGTGTGTGTATATATATAGATATATGCACTAGACTTCTCACATTAAGTTGACCACTTAAGGATGTTGGGTCTGCCGGTCGGTTCCGGACAGACTTCTACCACAAGTTGAACTTAACCCCGTGCCTTGGTACATTTATATTTACGTATTAGACCCCTCACATTAAGCTAACCACATGTAGATGCTGGATTTGCCGGTCGGTTCTGGGCAGACTTCTACCACAAGTTGAGTTTAACCTCGTGTCTAAATGCAGTTATAATTCAAATTTCCTAATTGGGGTGTACAACATTAATCCTAATTAATTTAGGAATTGTAACCATTATCCTATTATATTTACTTTCCCCAATCAACATTGGTTACCATTGTTATTTATTGATTTGCGGTCCCATTTATAGCAATAAATTATTTTAATTACTACAATGGTCACCACAAATATATTAATTCAATATGCATTACATTTTCATATAATTCCATAATTGAACATCATTCAAACATTCAATACAATGTATATTTTACCATTTTACGTTGATTTGGACGGATAAATATGTGTATATTTATATTTTTATGTTTTTGCGCGGTCAATGTAGTTATCTTTTATTCTTATTATTATTCATTTAAATTTAATGATTTGGTTTAATAAACAACCAAACATTTCTTCTTGCATTCAATCTTCCCAAAAGGTTTCAAATCTTACAAAAAGAGTGTCAGCCGTAATCATCGTAAATTATGCCTGACTGGTAAAATAGACATATCTCAAATTCACAAAAAATATATACGTTTATGTATATTTTTACAATAGTTAATGCAAACTATGCACAAATATGTATATTTATATTTATATGTACGTTTCCACCACTTTTCCCTTTTTCAATCTTTTTGTCATATCCTTTGTGAATTCAGAAAAATATCTTTTTGTTCAAAAGGAGGAAAACAACTTATTTACAGTAATTAAGCCAAAACTAACAACATCGAATGCAAATAGTTATAATTCTTTTAAATAAAAATCACATGACTCACGAACTTGCACTAGAATTAGGGATTTGGAAGAAAATTACACTTAAACAGTTTTATTGGGACTGATCTCCAAATCTCGGTGTTTTACATCAAACCACAATGCATTTTACAAAATGATTGTAGGAAATATGTATTAACAAATTTAAGAATCCCACAATTAATATTATGCCTAACCATAATTCACAATTTACAAGTTTTAACAATGTTTATAATCAGATCTGATGGGTGTCAATCCAATTGCAACAATTTAATGAAAATCTGATGGAAATATGCGTAAAATTTGAGATCTAATTCAAATGAAATAAATAGGCTATTATAACTGTATATGTAAATTTCCCACTCAGCTGGAAGCATCCAAATCCAAAGTATGAATTTTTTTGGCCTACAATTCGCAATCCTTATAAATCTATAATTTATCTGAAAAGGGGATAAATTTCAGATGTGTAAGAAAATAGAAAGAGAGGAGTGAATCTGATTTGGAGCATCAATTCACATTCTTTCCCATTGAATTTGATAATCCTCTCAATTCTATATGATTTATTGTATATGAATATAATTTTATTTAAGAAATTAGGTTAGAAGAGGGAGGAAAATGGCAGAGCTTCGTTGCTGCCCACAGATTTGTGTGGAAAAGAATGAGGCCTTACCCCTTTATTTACAGAAGTGGAATCGGCCTTGAACCATTAGATTCATTTTAGTTTATATGCGTCCATTCATTTAATATTATATTGTAAACTAACCTCTTAACCCTAGCCGTCACTAGGCGTTCTGACACCCAGTGGATCGACTGCTTGGGTCGTTAGTTTCCTAGTAAGGCTAGTTAAATAAGGTATAAAAAATTTAATTATTTTGATTTATTTATTTTCCGTCTATTTTCATATTTCATCCATAACTTTTTCATATGGACTCCGTTCGCGAAACTCCAAACATAAAAATTGACCAAAATTCCTAGACGAACGCATCGGTTAAAGTTTCGTGATCAAATTCCATCCTTTACAGAAATTCCCTTTTTTTAAATTCTAATAATTAATTTATATTGCCAAATTCTAGGTTGTTACATTCTTCCCTCCTTAAAAGGAATTTCGTCCCGAAATTCTCACATCTATTGTCCTGTTTTACACATCCAATTTGTGTACATCCACTTTGCAAACATGTGTATATGAGCACGACCTACATAATGCAATTCATCCATAAAATATGAATGCAAGATGATTCTAAATTGGATCCTTCCTTATGTATGCATTAAAATTTTCAAATAATTTTGAAAGCATGATGCAAAACATTCTAAATATACTGGCAGTTCTATGTGAATGCAACTTCTGGAAATCCTTTTTCATTCATTATTTTCTCACAATTACAAATAAAAGTGTGAAGCAACCAATTTTGTGTCCAAACCCTTCCACCCAAAACGCCACGCAATGTAATCGTTTTCCTATTTAATTTCTCCTAAACCGGAAAAAGGAAATCAAAGCAAAGAATTTTAATGTTTTCTCCACTTACAAATAATCCATTTTCCATCCTATAGTAGAATTTTCACCTCAGTTACCCAAAATACTCCAAAAATTTCCATTTGTAGATTGTAAAGGAGGCTTATACAAGCTCTAAAACGTAAAATGAATTAATTTACAACTTGCGTGCATCGTTGACAAGGTATGGAAACAACGTTCCCAAGGCTTTAAAAACCTTTTTCCTGTTGTCATTAACGTTTTTATCGTATCATCGGTCCTACTGCACCGCTAAAATGTGCACACAAATCATCCAAACATCTTCCTTACGCCATTTATGTAACCAAAAATTGGAATTCTTCATAAAAATAAATTTCCGCTTAAAAACTTCTTATGTTTATTTTGAAAATTTCTTTCCAAAACCGTTTCATTTTCCTAAAAAATAAGAAAATGATAGAAAAAATTCAAACAATGTTTTCCAAAAACTTCAATAATTAATTTTGTGGAAACTTAAACGATTCAAGTCACATGTTGGCGAAAAAGGAAGCCAGTCGCGCAAAAACGCGAAAACTGAAATCACACACAAAAGATCAAAATAAATTTTGGCTTAACAAGAAATGGTGATTTATTTATTTATTTCTATACCCGTGACATTGAACTGGTCTTTCACTAAAATTTACCCAACATAAAAAAGTATATTCTTTCCAGCACTTGGACATCTGTTAATTTAGATAAGAAATGAGATCTCATCGAACAGGCATGTGTGAATGACATAAACATTTCCAAACATAGAAATCTCATTAATCTAAATCGTGTGATTCAAACAACACTAAAAGTTACATGCACGAATCACCACAAAGCCAAGAACATGATGCTGGAAAGGGAAAACAACAAAGATAACAACAAAACAAGACAAAAACTCCTAAAACAATGGCTATAAACAATGAGATGTCTTGCTCCGCGACTGGAGCTCAAACCAATTTTTTATGATCTTTAATTAAGCATATCATGGTAGCAACATGTTCAATCTCGTGTTACAAACACTGCTAGTACTGTTGGAGGTTCCCACATCACCATCTCTTCTAAGATAAATTTTATGATGAGAAAAGAAAACTACCACCAGACTGCTTCTCATGAAAATCCACCAAATATTGTCTAAGGACGGAATGGATAGGTGAAATTATAGAAAGTAACTTCATGAGACAACACAAGAACAATAGGCTGAATCGAATATGATGCGGCGCTAAATGATGGTTATGCCATCGATCAAGCAAAAGATTAATTTTCACATCATGAGATAAATTTAGTCTTAACTCCCCATTTATAAAATAATGTACTAAATGGGTCACATGTCATCATGGGCAGTTTCGACATAGATTCCAAAAACTGACATTAAGAAAAAGATATTTGCTGCAAAATCTCCAAATCTGGTCAAACCAAAATGGCTGTACAAGTTCGCATAAAACACGAATGCCTCTAAAACTCTCATCGAGATTCTCCTTAGAAAAACCATCCAAAGATAGCTTAATCTTCATCTCCAAAACAACGATCGTCTCCATAGAAATCTTATCGTAAAAAGATATAGCAAAGGTGGATGCAGCACAAATAACAAATCCTATTCTAAGATCTGGACGCAACGGATCGGTGCAAATCCTACTGCTACAACAAATTTTCTTAGCCTTAAAGCGGTGAAACCTTTTTGCTCATTTCAATCCAACCAAACGATCTTTCCCTAAGTGTGAGACTTAAATGGTGTGAGTAAGATCGGATATCGCAATTAGGTTATATGGACTAAGAAATGATCAGAGAGAAGAAATTAGATCTTGGAGTACTAGTGAGGCAAGATCTAATGCGCAAACAAGCGCGAAAAAGGAGGAGGCAAGGCGACGACAAAGAAAGAGAAGAAGGATAGAGATATTGTTCAGCTAGATAAGGAAGAAAGGACGAAAGAAGGAAGTTAAGGGTGTAATTTGGACGCAACTTTTACGGTTGAGTCCTAAGTTCAAGTTGCAACAAAACTCATCAACTAGTTGACCATTCTTGCATAATGCTAGACGGTCAACTATTAGATGGGCTTTAGACAAAGATTGAACCTTGACCTTATTAGGTCGGATTAAAATATTAATCGTCCCGCGTCATCTTTAAAGATTTGACGCGATTTAAAAAATACTTATCCTCATCACGGCAGTATCAAAGACCGTAGTCAAATTCCGAACCAAATCCAAGGATACCAAGTAGTCTCAACAAAAGGCTATGACCACACAATGAACGAATTCCCAAAAATAATTCAGCTGGAAATCCGTAATATAGACCAAAACGAATTTTCCCTTACCTAGCAGACAACTAATAGATGATTCGAAATCAAATACCCCAAAGATCCGAATGAAGGATTTCCCTTAGCGTTTTCAAAGGAAATTTTAAAACTTTTTCGAAAATGGAATTTATTATAAACTAACAGTTTCGTATTTATAAACCTAATTTATTATTATTATCTTATATTCCAGTTTACATTGCAAACTGAAAAACCTTTTCGTGTTCAAAAACGTTGGAGCTTCAAGATATTAACGATTAATTGTGATCATTTCAATAAATTATCCAATATATATAAGAAGAGGAATATTAAAAATCACAAGAAATGGATATTTATTATTCTTAAGATTAGTGGCATATTCCTTGTCATTTCTAATTCCTTTCTACCAATCGGATTATAATAATTAAAATTACACAACATCCCTACTAATTTTTGAAACACGAATAGATTAAAATTTAAAAACCATTTCTTTATAAAACTAGGCCTTAATAAAATCATTTCCCAAAACCGTATTCCATAACTTTCAAAACTCATTTATTTTTCAAATAGTTTTCAAAATAAAATTTCCTCAAATACAAGGCTAAGAAATCAATTAAATGTCTCAATAAAGGTAGATTCGAAAATTCAACAAAGTAACAAAAAGGTACACTTCGTAATTATATTTCCGCAATAGATACGACATAATAACGTGAACTTTCCCCATTTCAGATCGAGTAATGGTCTTAACCGGAACTACTGAACAAAACCAGAACCAGGAATCGTGACTATTTCGGTTGTAGCTTGATTTTTATATTATATACATTACTATTCCAGTCTCCAAACTCAAATCAACAAGACCCACCATATGTCGTCCTCGTGCTCTTCACGACGAGATCGCCAACGTACTATGGGGTAAGACAGAATTGGCTAGAAACCCGAACTCAATATATTTCAACTCTTAGTCGCTTAAAGCCCATTTTATATAATTAGGCCCACAACTAATTTATCATTGAAATAAATTAAAATCGAGTAAGAAAGACGAAGAAAACAGGATTGAAAATCGAAGTATGTTCTCTCACGAATCCTAATTTAACTAATTCCTATGATCGTTTAACCCAGGCACTAAGACCAAATATTGTAACACCCCACAATTTTCTACGCTCAAATTTCAACAAAAATCGAAACTCAAACACATCCAAGCATGGAGAGTATATATCTAGTACCTGCAAATAAATGAGCATAAGCATAATCAGAGTATGATAAGATAACTCACAGTGGAAAAAATAAGATAAACTTGAACTAACTCAAGTAATTACCGTTTTAAGGTAAGTCGCATTGCCAATACCGAGCATGAGAGAGAATGAGAATCGAAAGCCAAACTAAAACACCTGTGAGAATCAGTCCTTCTCTAGAAAACCTGGGTGGTTGTAATGAGGAGGAGTCATAACAACAAGATTTTGGTGAACTTGAAATGTACAACACAATTATAATACACAGATATATCCCATTTGGTTCAACCCAAGATGTATCCCATTTAGTTTAACCCAAGATGTATGCCTACAAAGGTTAGTGATTCTAGCCTAATGTTTACAAATGAGCTTACTACCCTTCCCAAAGTAGTATTCCAAGATATAATTCCGAGATAGAACATTTACGCACATATTTAGGAAGACTTTAGACTGTTATTTAACTGGTCATCAGACCGAGAACTGAACCCCTAATTGAGAAGTTAATATATACACCCTTACATCCACTTACCCTTTTATTATTTAACGCCTCATAATCAATGATAGATAGGGTGGATTCTCCCGATCACTTAAGACCCTAGGAGGACTAATTGGTCGGCGAACTTATTGGTCACTTAATACCCCTCAATAATTTGTTACACATTCTTATAAACTAGAGGCTACTAGATATGGCCACTACTAGTTAAGGCTTCCATCATTCACGCATATACCCTTTCCCCGTATAAGGTGAGAGATGGTATTTTATCGCTCACTATACCTTTTAGTTGACCTTATTGGATTACCCCTTCAGTCGCTTACTACTTCCCGTAGGGTGGGTAGCCATTCTGACGTTTTTAGTTTTCAGGTTTGGGTAGGCCCAACACACTTACGGCATTTAAGACCCCTAAACTGAAAGACCTGCTCCCAGGTGGACTCTTCCACCCCAGCCTCTTAAGACCCAGGAAGCAGACTATATGTGAAGTTTATTAGGTTTGTATCCCGTAGACCTTAGTATCTTTCCCTATTGGGATAAAATGGGCCACGTCATTACGTCCTTTCCATTTAGTTGCTCTCCACAGAAATATTATATGCATAAGATTTACTATCGCTACGAGTTCTTATGGTTATTAATATTTTTACATCATTAACTTACTAAGCCCAACTTTACTTTTAATTATAAAGTTATATATTCATTAATATAAATAAGGAAAGTTATATCCTCAGTGCCCTAGGATATTTATTTGATTACTTCCCTAATTGGACTTAGTATTTAAACAATAATCAATATCCATTAATCCCCTTTTTAAACTCATTTACTTCTTATTTCTTTGTTTATTTCCCTTTATGACCATAACAAACATATTTTCCTAAGGCAACCATTTATCAGTCCCAAGGTATCTATTTATTGTACCCCAATAGACAATTACTATTCTTATTTATTTATTTGTTTCTTGTTATATATATATATATATGTATACATATGTATATATATACATATATATTTGTGGACCAGACTTCTCACATTAAGTTGACCATTTGTGGATGCTGGAATTATCGGTCGGTTCCGGGCAGATTTTTACCACAATTTGAACTTAACCTCGTGCCTTGGTATATTTATTTTTACCGCATTAGACCCCTCACATTAAGCTGACCATCTGTGGATGTCGGATTTGCCGCTCGATTCCAGACAGACTTCTACCATAAGTTGAGCTTAACCTCGTGTTTAAATGCGGTTATAATTCAAATATCCTAATCTGGGTGTACAACATTAATCCTAATTAATTTAGGAATTGTAACCATTATCCTATTATATTTACTTTCTCCAATCAACATTGGTTACAATTGCTATTTATTAATTTGTTGTCCCATTTATAGCAATAAATTATTATAATTGCTACAATGGTCACCACAAAAATATTAATTCAATATGGATTATATTTTCATAAAATTTCATAATTGAACATCATTCAAATATTCAAACATTCAATATAATGTATATTTCACCATTTTACGTTGATTTGGATGGATGATATGTGTATATTTATATTTTTATGTTTTTGCATAGTCAACGTAATTATCTATTATTCTTTTAAATTTAATGATTTGGTTTAATCAACAGCCAAACATTTCTTCTTGCATTCAATCTTCTCATAGGTTTCTAATCTTACAAAAAGACCGTTAGCTGTAATCATTATAAATTATGCCTGATTGGTAAAATAGACATATCTCAAATTCACAAGAAATATATATATGTTTATGAATATTTTTAGAATAGTTAATGCAAACTAAGCACAAATATGTATATTTATATTTATACATACGTTTGCGCCACTTTTCCCTTTTCCAATCTTTTTGTCATATCTCTTATGAATTCAGAAAAACATCTTTTCGTTCAAAAAGAGGAAAACGACATATTTACAATAATTAAGCCAAAACCCAACAACATTGAATGCAAATAGGTATAATTCTTTTAAATAAAAATCACATGACTCACAAACGTGCACTGAAATTAGGGATTTGGAAGAAAATTACATCTAAACAGTGTTATTGGGATTGACCTCCAAATCCTTGGTGTTTTACAACAAACCACAATACATTTTACAACATGACTACAGGAAATATGTATAAAAAAAATTAAGAATCCCACAATTGAAATTATGCCTAACCACAATTCACGATTTACAAGTTTTAACAATGCTTATAATCAGATCTGATGGGTGTCAATCCAATTACAACAATTTAATGAATAGATCTAATGGAAATAGGCATAAAATTGGAGATCTAATTCAAATGAAACAAATAGGCTATTATAACTGTATATATAAATTCTTATAAATCTACAATTTATTTGAAAAGGGGATAAATTTCAGATCTGTAAATGTGTAAGAAAATAGAAAGAGAAGAGAGAATCTGATTTGGAGTGTCAATTCACATTCTTCCCCAATGAATCTGATAATCCTCTCAATTCTATATCATTTGTTATATATGAATATATTTTTATTTAATCAATTGGATCAGAAGAGGGAGGAAAATGGCAGAGCTTCTCTACTGCCCACAGATTTGTGTGGAAAAGAATAAGGCCTTACCTCTTTATTTATTGGAGCAGAATTGTCCTTGAACAGTTAGATTCATTTTAGTTTATACCCGTCCATCCATTTAATATTATATTATAAACTAACCTCCTTACCCTAGCAGTCACTATGCGTTCTGACTCCCAATGGGTCAACCGCTTGGGTTATCAGTTGCCTAGTAAGGCTAGTTAAATAAGGTATATAATATTTAATTATGTTGATTTATTTATTTTTCGTCCGTTTTCATATTTCGTCTGTAACATTTTCATATGGACTCCTTTCGCAAAACTCCAAACGTGGAAGTTAATCAGAATTCCGAGACGAATGCATGAGTTGAAGTTTCATGGCTAAATTCCATCATTTGCACATATTATTGTTTTTGAAATTCTAATAATTAATTTATATTACCAAAATTCCAGGTTGTTACATCATTTGATGTTCAAAACATAAAACTACGAACTACCGCGACATTACGAGATCGTTTTTAATTTAAAAATAAATTATACGTTCAAACTTTGTTTAATAAACAAATTCTTAATTATATTTCAAATCTAAACTTAACTAAATTCTTTTATAATTGTCCAATTCATACCGTATTGCAAATCCAACTATTTCAAAATTTAATTTATTATTTTATTATTCAAATTGAATTTAAATATTCAAAATCATTGAATTTAAGTTATTAAAATTCCAAATCAACAATTAAAATCAACTTAAATGTTTAAACTTAACGGTTAAAACATTTTGGTTGTCACAATTGATATCCCATCTTGCAAATCATGGGAGTGTGTCATTGAAGTTCCTTCTTTGTTTAATTAACTTCATTTTCTCACATATGCAGTGCTATGTAAGGTAAAAGAAAAACTAGACATGAATATAAAAAAATATCTTTGCATTATAATTTTTTTTAAATAACTTAAATTACCAAAGGAAGCATTGAACATGATGACATGTTCTTAGGATTGTGAATATATTTTTTTGACAAACTTGGTAAACACAATTGGATTGCTTACGTTCAAGAGACAGTCTTCATCTTTTCAAAATCAAGTAAGAATGGCAACGAACTCCATCTTAGCGTTTGTTGGTTGTTGGAAAAGAACATTGTTAGTAGTATCTCTATAATTACAAGTATCGGTAGGTCTTTCTCATGTTGCTTTTTTTTGCCAACTTTTCGCTTGATTTTTTTTAGTTAGGTTTCTTGTAACGAATTCCAAAATTTCTTATTGCTAAATATTTGCATCCCAAAGGAATTGTTCTATTTTTCATTTTCTGTGTTTGTTCGATGTTCCTTCCTTTTAAAGACATATTAAATAATATGCTAATGTCTTACGTTAGTAGTTTTAGTTCATCCTCAACGAAGATGAAAGCTTCTCGAGTAGGCGAATAACAACTATATATGGCATCTAAATTTTCTTGATGCTTTTTTACATTTCTTCAAAGCAAATTTTACATCGTAGAAAATATTGAAAAATTGATAGAAATATGTGCTTTTTAGCAAGTCCGTTTGCTTTTTTATTTAATATTTTTTCTTTTACAAGCTTTATAACCTTGTATATAGCTTGAAGGCCACATCTATAAGCGGTATTAGATTTTGTCAGTATTGCATATGTTGTGATATCAGTGTCAGTAAAATAAAATAAAATAAAAAATGTAAAGGTATATGGTAGCAATTATGCATGTTATATAAAATGTAAAGATTTATGGTATGAGTTTTGCATGTGATACAGTATCGGTTTTGTTAAATAATAAAACATTTTAATGTATTTAGGTGTATGGTATTAGTTTTGCTTATGATATTGTATCAATTTTGCTTAAATAATAAAACATTCTAACACATACAAGTGTTTGTTATCGATTTTGCATATGATATGGTATCTCTTAAATAACAAAACGTTATACTATGTTCAAGTATTTGGTATGAGTTTCGCATGTTTTATGGTATCATTTTTGCTAAATTAATAAAAAACATTCTAATGTGGTCAGGTGCATGGTATCGGTTTTAATAATTTAATAGTATCCATTTTCCTTTTGTAATATTCTATGTATCATTTATCTTTAAATTTAATATGAAGTATGTGTATTTTCAATAGTACAAGAGTATCAGTTTTGCTCCAAACGATATTAAAACAACATTTTCAAAGTCTAAAAGCTTTTATTTCATCTAAACAGACAATATTATCATTTTTGCATCGTGTAATATATATAAAAATGATATTATTTGTGATATTATTGAATCTGTTTGTCCATCTTCAGAATCTTCATCTCGAATCCGTTTACCCTTTTTTCTGCTATATTATGTTCAACATTTTCCACATTGTAAGACACTAATAACAACAGTATCATTTTTTTCAGTATATAGTATCATTTATCTGAATATTTTCTTCTCTGGTCTTTCACTTTTTATTTTCTTCAGTACTTTTTGGATTAATTTTTTATCTTTTTTCTCTAATTTCCAGGCTTTGTTCTTCATTCACTGGCTGTTCAGTGTGGACTTTACATCATCAAGGGTTTCTACAGCTTGTGCTTGCAATTGAACTTCCCCTTGAACTTGCTCTTCCACTTGTGAGTCCTCTTAAATTAGGGATTATACAGTTTGTTGAAGATTTTCATTACATTTAACATTTTGTTGCGGTTACGGTTGCACTTGTGGTTCCACTTGTGGTTTATTTGAAGATGAATTTTGCTCCTCCGCTAAGATTCGGTGTAGGACTGGTGTAGATGATGCCGATTTTGTTTCGAATGCCATTACAATTGATTTTTTTTGATAAAGTTAGAAATTGGTTTTGATAAAAGCAGTGAGGTGGAGGATCGATAATACGAGGGATGAATGAGAGAAACGTTTATCGTTGTTTTGGGATGAGATTTTGTCCTTCTAAATAAAATATGTTGCACATGTCCTTATGCCTAAAAAAATTTAAACAAATTATCCTTCTTAAATTTTCCCCCCAGTATGTATGTATATGTATATATATATAGGTAAGAGAATGCTTTATGCATTTGAAACTTAATAAGGACATATTCGAAAATTTGTGTATTTGGACAGAATGATGGTGCACCAATCATTGCACTTGCACCTGTCAAGACTGAGTGCATTACCACGATGCTAGCCAAATACAAGAATTGATATTGTCCTAGCTTTCGCGTATGAAGTGTGGAAAGAAGTCAGCTACAACAGATGTTGTTTCATTTCCATGATTTAATCTAGTGAATATATTGGAGGCATCCTGTAACACCCCACGTCCATTAATGTCATTCATAAAGGGAATGCATTAACTTCAATGGAGCGTTTTAAGTAAGTATAGAACAGAAAATCACAACAAGACAGATATAAAACAGTACTTGAAAATTCAAAACTTTATTTATTGCAGTAGAAGGTAAATATGTTTGGTTACATCATCAAAACCATAGACCAAAGTCAAGTACATCATATCCATCTTGATAAAACAAAGTACATAATCTGAAAGACATAATCCCCAACATTAAAATAGCCATAAATAAAGGGAAGCTGAACTTACTTCAGCGGTCCAAGAGATCTTCTAACAGCAATCAAAATCAAGCTCCACTAGTGCTAGCTTCAACCTGAGCACCTAGGGGGAAAGGAAAGAGATGGAAAAAAGGGGGGTCAGACATAAAGTCTGGCGAGTGCGATAATTCTAACAATATAATTAACAAAGTAACTAGGCTAAGGCATAAGTTGGAAAATAGGGAAATGACCATGAACCATTGAGTATGACAGAGTAAACAAGGAAACAAGATGAATTACGATATAATTAAAGCGCACCTAACCCACTAAGATGAATTTACTAAACTACACCAACACTATAGGATAATTGCTATACTGCACCGCCACTAGATTACTGCACCACCACTAGTCACCCTAAGGTCGATCCCGCCTACAGACTTAATAATGATATTGGTAGTTTCGCGCACCCCTAGCTGCCTTCATAGGTGCCGTCTGCCCCTATCTCCTCTAGGTGTACCACTACCCCCAAGCGATCGGCTCCCTAGCTCGTAGATACCCGTGTTGGCCCCACAGTGGGGTGTATCACTCCCCAAAGTGGCAACCCGATACAACAAAGAATGCACGACTTATACCTACACGATGCAACAACGTCTTACCTACCAGCCCGGGTCCACACACGCATATGAACCCGTTGGACTTGTGTTGCCACAGCTAACCCGGTTTGGCTTCTTACAGTCAAGCCCAGTATACGTGTCCCGTCCTCGACTTGGGTCGAGCCCACAAAGATACGTATGGGTTACTGGTTGAAACGGGCCCCCCATTACTTGACACAAGCTATCCACCTAAGCTTGGTCCCCTCTAGTACATCCCACTTAACCCACTTCTTATTCATGTTTCAATTACATGTTTCAAATTTTGGTTAAGTGTTTCTATTCATATTTCCAAATGCCACCCAAGGCACCCACTAGATTCCACATGCCACCCAAGGCACTCACTTAACCCCCTCATGTCCCACTACATGCTTATCTGGTTAAGTGTTTCTTAATCCATTAAGACCGTAACCTCATAAAGACCTCTCACATTAGACTGACATTTGTGGCAGCTGGATTTGTCGGGCGGGTCCGGGCAGTCTTACACCACAAAAGAGCCTAACCTCATGTCTTTACAATTGTTACGTATTTAGTTTGTGCCTAAGAACCCTCACATTAGACTGGCATTTGTGGCAGGGGGATTTGCCGGACGGGTCCGGGCAATCTTAATTACACCACAAAAGAGCCTAACCTCGTGTCTTAGACGATTAATTACTCCTAATTAATCATCCCCCAATTTGAATTACTTTCCCTATTCAAATTATCAATCAATTCCAAATTTAGCGATGTCCATAATTGACTCAATTATGTCCATCCATTTATGGTATGTAAAATCATACCAATTTTACCACAATTTTATTTTATGCCTTTTAAATATTTTTAATATTATTCCCTTTTTACCCCACGTAGTACGTTTGTTCGTTCAACGTAAAAATATACGTTAGACTCGAATAGTCTAACTCATGAAATAAAAGGAAACATCACAGTATATACACATAATTAAACCTAGATCTAACATAGGGGTGAACTTGCGTATGTGAATGATGTTCTACATCTAAAACTTGCATAGGCCAAGATTACAATTTGCATAACAACATATGTCATGGTTCTAAATTTAAAGGTGTGAACTTGATGAGAAAATGACCACAAACTTGCATAAACATCATGTATAACATAGATCCAAATCTAAAGGTGTGAACTTGATGAGATAATGGCCACAAACTTGCACAGACAACATATGTCATAAACCTATATCTAAAGGGGTTAAACTTGCATAGGTAATAACATAACATGATTCATGTCCAACTCATAAATTCACATATGTGATTCATACATCGCAACAATGGTGTGAACTAACATGTAAAGTATCATGTCATAGCCTAATCTTTCAATTTAATTCTCACATAAACTAGGTGCTATAATCATATAAGGTCACATATAATTCTACCCAAACTTGTATATGGTCAACATCTAAACTTTCCTACATATAATTTATCATATGAATCAATATCACAACTAGCATAAGAAATATGATGATTCAACTAGACATAAGCCAATCATAGGATTATAACATGGGTGATAGCATCATAACTTTACATTGTAGATAATAGCAACATAACATGATATCATAGAAATTTCAATACAATTCTACAACATAATTACAACATACAATCAACAATTCATATCATATCCAAATTATCCACATTATAACTCAATCCAATTCATTTATTAATTATTTTGCTAAAACTATCGAACTCACAACTCAAAAGCAGTCTTGAGTTCTGAATTCTGATTTCTGGAGTTGAATTAGTGCTCCTTTGATGAAGAATCGCTATTATGGTTGAATAGTTCTGATTTGGTTGTTGTTCTTCCTCTTTAATTTGGTGGCGGCTGCTCTAGGGTTCAATACAACAGCAGGACGGCCATAGGTTTAGTTTTAATTCTGATTTAGGATTTGAGTCTATGGGTCTTTTTATAGAGTTATGAATTAATTTAAGCCGTCGGATGTTCTTAGGGTTAATCAAAACCATTCAATTATGATAGGGTGATGAGTCAGCCCTAATGACTCAGCAAGGAGTCAGAATGGACTCAACAACACCGGTCAGCCTGAACCAGAAAGCTGTGCAGGCTCCAGCCTCGGCCTAGGCGCACTTGGCAGGTGCGCCAGTGTTAATATGTACTGGCGCACTTCCCAAGTGCGCCAGTGCATTTTTTCTCTCTTTACTTTGCCACCAAACTTCGTTCGTCCATAACTCTTTCATCCGGTACTCGTTTCCCGCAAACTCGGACTCTATCTTCACTAGAATTCCGAGATGAACACAATGGCGCAACCTAATCCCTATAATTCTCACGTCTGAGATTAATTATTCTTTAATTTAGTTAATTCGATTATTCAAAAATCCGGGGTGTTACACATCCTTACAATCAAACTTAATTCAAAGCAAATTCGTCCCTTAGTTTCAATGTAAAACGGGTCCTAATTTTACTATAGTAACGTATTTCCGTATTTTTTACGCTGCTGCTTAAAAAATCAAAAAATTGTAAACATAATTGAAAGATCACTACCAAGAAATGCAGAAATGTTTGCATTTATTGTAAATAAATGCAAACATATCTGCAATTGTTCACTTAGTGTATTGCAAATAAATTAAATTTAGGTGTAGACATATTTATACTTATTGTGAATAAGTGTGGACATGTCTGCAATTATTATTGCAGACTTTTCTCAATGTATAGAAAAATTACAGATGCAATTTTTCTGTATGGTAGCTTTATTTTCTACAGTATTACTAGAAATGATATATTTTACATTTGTATGCAATGTTTATCACTTTTTAATGATTTTTCTACAATAATGCGATGTTTGAATTAGTATAGGTATTGAATTTGAAAGTTTGAAGCAATAAACAAAAATTGCATTAAATCATGCGTCATTTTGATATAATTGTTTTGATGTTTGCAGTTGTACAAAAAATTGTAGGATTTCCTGCACTTTCGTCGAAACGTGATTTTTTATTATATTTAAAGTATTTTTTTGCTACTTTTCTTACATGAATGTAAAGATGATTATATATTGAATTAATTTTTGAAGTTTGATAGATTTTTACATTGATTTTTGATGTTTTTTGAAAAACATGGACCTAATTTATAAAGTTTTAAAATAAAGAGCTTTTGTATATATTGAAATTTAACGGGGATCTTAACCAAGAAATCCCTTTAATCTTTCTATTCTATATTTAATGCTTGATTTTTGATGATTTTCAAAAAACATGGATCTGATTTATAAAGTATTAAAACAGAGAGTTTTTGTATGTATTGAAATTTAATCGGAACCTTAACCAAGCTATCCCTTTAATCTATATATTTTGTGCTTAACAAATTTGAAACATGTGCCTTTTGGACTTCTTTCCAAGGACTAGTAGGAGACCAGTGCACACTGGAAGATTGATACAATATTGATGAAAATTGTGTATGTTGATAATTTTTGATCATGTGCATCAATTACGTTGTAGGTTCTTTAATTTGTAAAGTAAGATTATGAATAATAAGCAATATCATTAAGGTAAGTGTAATGACCCGCATTTGCAGAGGTATAATAATTTATTTATTTAATTATTGAAATGGTGGTTTAATTAAATAATGGTGAATATTTAATTAAAAAAATAAATTAATTAATATATTTAATTCTGAAATAATCAGAATTGGCTGAAATGGCGATATGGTGTGAACTGGATCATCTGTGATATTTAATTCAGCTTGGAATTTGATTTGAATAACGAATATATTATATAAACGACAGTTTGAACGTAGAGTTATAATATAATTAAAATCGACCTCGAAATGGCGCTGCAGTTCGTAATTTGGCGATTTGAACTTCAACTGAATGTACATGATTCATTTTAAGCCGGATTTCTGTGAAACAAGAAACGTGTGGAGCTGGTGGAGTATATCTTTCTAGTGGAAGAGAAAAATCGGGATTTCGTCGTGTAGATTTTGTTTTATGTCCAAATCAAATATTCAGAAAAACAGCGGTATATTCGTTTATGGCCATAACAGTTATTTGAGTATATTTAAATATCAGATTCGAATTAGGGCAGGGTTCTTTTGAGACATAGCGATAATTTAATTTTTAGAATTTTACTGTAATTTTCAATTAATTAAATAAGCAACTTTTTATGTGGGGTATTTTGCACCCTTAAACAACATTTTTGGGTTTCAAAATATAAGTTAATCTACCGATATTACTATATTTCTGAGATCGTGGCACATTGATCGTCACGATGGTGTATTTGATCCGGTCGATAGCAGTTCATAAACTAGCGAAGTTTTATAAAATGAGATGACCAAAATCCTTTAAACTGAAACAAATACACAGAGATTAGCATCGTATATAACTAGACTCAATTGTGTATTGGGTCTTCTTCAGCTATGCACACATTTGGCATGATTAAATGATGAAATTTCAGAATGCTAAAAGGGAAATAAAACCGTGGACACTAATATAATCATATTTTATTACATAAAACATGTATACGTTGTAAATCACTATAGCCTTTTCTAATCTATCTTCACGGTTACTTCATAACCAAATAAACTGTGTGTGGTACTTGAGCGAACACATCTCGTTCTATTTTCAACCGAAAACGTGGAAGCTTTCCCTCCGTTAATCGAAAAGCAAATCCCTGTATAAAACCCCACCCCTTACCTAAACCTAATATATTTATCTCACTGATCAAAACGATGCGCCCCCAGCATTTTTCATCTTCTTCACCAAATCGATTTTTGTTGGGTTCGAACTCTTCCCTGTTCGTTAAAATGTTTGGGTGAGACCCTGAAAGGAGGAGTGGCAATGTCCTTAAGTTTGAGCAGGATCAAGTGAGGGTCTGCCGTTGGGTTTTTGGTGTATGGTGAACATAAAGGAGAAAGTAGGGTGCATGAGTGAGGTCTGAAGCAGGCGGGTGTTGTGTAGGCGTGATGAAGTTCGGCCTCTTGTCTGTGGATTTCGGTGAAGGGTTGAGGACGTGTAGTTGTGAAGAGAAAGATGCTGATGGTGGCTTCATTGATTCGAGTGAAGAAGGAAGGAAGAACAAGCTGTGAGGAAGTGCGGAAATGGCAGAAATACAAGAGCAGACGCTCAGCAGAGCAAGGAAGAAAAGAACGAAATACAGTTGAAATTGTGTCCACGTGAGTATAGGTTCAAGGAAGGGTTGAGAGCCGTGACTAGGAGGCAGTTGGGATGGTTGTTCCGGGAAGAAGCTATTGACGGGTTTGGGTCTGGGGTTGTGATGTTGGGTAGGCCGGAAATTTAAAGAAAGAAATTCAAACGGTCGGATCCGTTGGGATCGTATAGACGGTGGCCACACCATGGAACTGACTGGGAGTGGATTGGAGCTAGTTTGAATTTATGGCGAGATAAATTGTTTGATTCAACTCAAATAACAGTTTATCGTTCTTTAACGATGAACTGCAAATGTGAGTAAATCTCACTAACTCTGAACAGTTTATAATTTCATGTTGTATTTTTAGAACTGTTAGAAATTGTCTGATTTACTGTGTGTTGACTGATTGATTGAACTGCTAGTCAGTTAGTTGAATTTCTTTATTGAGTCTGTTTAATAGAATATATCATATGGAACTGAAAGTGATGTTATCTATATTGTTTAACATCTGTGATGCAGGGAAACAGGTTGGAGGAATCCAACTGGATTCCTCAACAGTTATTTTATTGTTTTCATATATTGTGATATATGATGTGATTTATAATCTGTTGTCGATTATGGGTGTTTGGACGATATTGATCATCGTGATTTGATATGTTGAATACCATAACATACCTGAATGGTGAAAAGGGGATTTTTAAAATGAATATTGAAAATAGATTTATTTATAAAATCAAAGGATTTTATAAAAGAGATAATATTTATAACAATCAAAGGAGATTTTATAAAAAGGAAATATTTAGAAAATAAATAGAGTTATAAAAAGGAAATTTGTTTATAACCGAATAGGATGTTATAAAAAGGAAAACGTTATAAAAAGGAAAACGTTACTAAAAGGGAAATCATTTGTAAAGTGAAGAACCGTTACTAAAAAGTAAATCTTTATAAATGAATAGTTTATTCAGAAAGGAGTTAATAGGATATTTTATTTGAATATTAGTTATTCGAATAGAGTTAAAGGAAAGGAATTATCGATTATTAGTTAATCGAAAGGTGTTATCGATTATTAGTTAATCGAAGGAGTTATCGATTATAGTTTAATCGAAAAGAGTTATCGATTTGTTTAATCGAAGTGAGTTATAGAATATTGGTTATTCGAAGGAGTTAAATCGAATATAGTTATTCGAAGGAGTTAAATCGAATATAGTTATTCGAAGGGAGTTAATCGAATATGGTATTCGAAAGTTAGTAAATCGAATATGTTATTCGAAAGGGGTTAGTCGAGAGGAGATAAGTAAAAAGAGTTAATCAGTTAGAGTTAATCGAATATAGTTTATTCGAATAGAATTAAAGGAGTTAATCGAATATAGTTTATTCGAATAGAAAGTAAAAGGGGTTAATCGAATATAGTTTATTCGAATAGAAAGTAAAAAGAGTTAATCGAATATAGTTTATTCGAATAGAATAAAGGAGTTAATCGAATATATAGTTTATTCAAATAAAATTTAAAGAGTTATCGAATATAGTTTATTCGATAGGAGTTAAGTGAATAGAGTTAGAGTTAAATCAAAAGAATTAAGTGAATAGAATAAATTGAATAGAGTTATCGAATATACCTTATCGAAGGAAAGAATTATCGAATAGAAAAGATTTGGAAGAGAGTTACGTAAGGAAGTTTGTTAAAGAATTAGAAGGGTGAACTTTGTCTATTTCAAGGTTAGAAACGTTGTTCAGTTAAGGTCTGAGAGGTAGTATTACCCCAACTTGATTGACTTCATTTTTAACTAAGGAATGGTTAAGGTTAGATAGTATGGGATGGTTAAGTGAATTTAGTAATTAAAGGAAATGGTTTGAGTTGGCATCGCGATGGTTTGTTTAAACATCTGTCTAAGTCCAATGAAGAAGCTTTGGAAATGTTTTCCAAATAAGAAACCAGAAATGTTTTCTAATAAAGAAAACAAGAAATGGAAATGTTTTCCATTTGTTAATAACGTATATTTTCCAAATTTAGAAAATAAGAAATATTGAATATAGGGAAACAGGAGATAAGTAAATTAATGAAATAAAGAGATAAATGTTGAATGATGTTTGATCGATATAAATTTCCATTTGGAAATGATATCATTGTTTGTACACCTGTTTTTCTTCGATAGTTAAATCACAGACTATCGAAGTTTTGACCATTTTAACGTTGTTAATATGGAGAGACCGGTTGGATTATTATCCAAAGAACCACTCTGTATTGGCATAAGCGTTGCGAATCATATATGCCAAAGGAAATTGAAGACGGAGTTATGCAAGGGCTATCCTGTTTACAGAATAGTGCCTTCGGTTCATCCTGTTCCTGGATGACTTGTATGGATGGATGTATGACAGAGTATTTCCAGACGATTACGTATATTGATTTCTCCAACCGTACCAAGAGTGGAAGCGGAGAAGGAAACTTCTTTTAGCTAACACATAATGTATGGTTGAGGACGTCAATCAGTGATTTGATGGATTTGACGATGTGGCATTCAAAGTGAATCTGGTGTGATGTTAAAGCGTAGCTTCTAGCCTTACATCCGGAAAATGACAGAAATCGGGTAGGCAACATGGCTAAGTCGGTCCCACCGAAGTAGTGTGTATAATCACCTGATCTAGAGTTTCATTTACTTCTAAAAATCTATTGTTGATGTTGTCCCATTCGGGAAACGGTTGCTGATCCCAACCGTTGGTGATATACATTCGATACACTCAAGCGAAATGAGTGGTAGGTCATGTGTGGCCGGGTTGCAAGATGTTCTTGTTGAACCCAGTGTATCCCTCTCTAGAGGTACACAAGCGAAAGGTGGTTCCATACCTTATCATAGTTGGAAATCCATTACCCAATACGTGCTTGTGGTTTTGATTGTATACTATATATGTAGAACGTGAGACGAAAGCGTTTTTGCTAGATGATTATTATATTGTGGTTAATAGGCATTATTATAATATCAAAAGGTTTTTGATATAAAGCTAATTTGGATTCTCATAAGGGAAAAACCCGTTCCGTTATACGGCGTGGTCTTATGAGATATCGATTACCTGCTTGAACTGTTTTAAACTGTTTTACTCATACCAATCCCATGACTGACCCGGAGTTTATTTTGTTGTTTTCCCTAAACTCTTGGGTGCCTAATTTTGTACGGGCAGTCAAGTAGTCGGGATTTACATATATACTGGAAGAGCTTGGAGCAGAAGGCTTCAGGATTATATAGCTATAGTTATTTCCGCTGTGTTGTAAGTGTTGTACTTTGATAAGTGATATGTATATTCAAGTACATATTTGTATTTCAAAGTTATGTTATGAAATATATTTATTCGTTCCGCTGTGATATTCGTGTTACTCTGATATTGTGTTCTTCTTTTTCTTCTATTCTAAGTTTCTATCTTATCTTTCCTCATCCTCTGTTTTCTTTCATTAATGATCTATATTTTTTGATGTTTGGTTAGTCGTCATCGTGTTTATGTCGATAACCAAAGCCGTCAAAATCCTGGGTCATTACAGTTGGTATCAGAGCTTAAGTTAAGTTTTACCTTGGCTCTGTGGCATGACTCGGTAGAGATAGGGTTAGTAATACCCTAGACTGAGATTGAGTGTATATATACGAGTGAACGTATTTGTTATTGATATAAAAATTTGTTTTATATTGTGTGGATTCGTTGGTTGAGTTGTTTATGAGTTCTGGTCGATCAGTTTGATCCACTGTATCGGTAGGAGTTTATAAACACTCGAATACGATGGGTCGACACGATATGTTTTGAAAAGAGGGTAAATTAAAATAAGTTTACCCAAGGTATATCTTGATATAGAGAAGATATATATATATCAAAATTATAATATAGTGGATATATTGGTTGTTATTATAATCAAGTAAGATTATAAATTAAATGGTTATGTAAATAACCAATCAGAATTCATATAAGTGAAATACGTGAAATCAAATGAGTTAAATCTGAAATTTAAACCAGAAATTAAATTAAAACTCTGGAGAATTGGATAAGTGTTTGTAAATGAATTTGGGTTAAAAATAAGGAAAATTTAAGATCTTGGGAGATTTTAAATTGTTTTACAAGCAGTGTGAATTATATTTTGAAATGTATTTCAAAGTGGAAATGTTTAGAAATGGTTTTATAGTATTGAACTCACTTCGATCGCTGGAAAATAGATTCTGATGATGACAACTGCATCATCAGTATTCATTTTCGAGTTGTAAGCGACGAATTACTAACAGAGATACTGTTTTGAATTTGTTTTGGGAAAGACAAGTTGTGTTGAATTTCAAAATGGGATTTATAATAAAGAATGAATAAAGAAAGTTTGAAATAGAAATTGAATATAGAAATTAAAAGGGAGTTTGAATATATGAAATTCAATGGAATTGAAATAGAAATTGAATATAGAAATTCAAAGGGAGTTTGAATATATGAAATTCAATGGAATTGAAATAGAAATTGAATATAGAAATTCAAAGGGAGTTTGAATATATGAAATTCAATGGAAGTGATATAGAATTTGAATATAGAAATTCAAATGGAATTCATATATGGGATTTGAATATAGAATTCAAAAGGAATTCAAATATAGAATTTGAATATATGGAATTTGAATATAGAAATTCAAATGGGATTTATATTATAGAAGTGAAATAGATTTGAATAATAGAAGTGATATAAAATTTGAATAGAAATTGAATAGAATTAACTAAGTTGAAGAGGAATTAGTTAATCGAGTTTTGAATTTGAAGATTGAACTTTGAAAGGTGAATTGGATTTGTAAACGGATATTCGAAATCAGATATAGAACTTAAATTCGAAATTTGGATTCAAATTAGTTAATAAGCAAGTTAAAATATATTTGAACATGTCATGTCCAAATATAAAAGTGAAATAGACTAAAGAGTTAATTAACAAATTAATTAACAAATTAATTAACGAATTGAGTTAAAACGATCAGGTATAGTTAAAATAGATTGGGCAGGTATAAATATACATGAGATAGGTCTAGATAAGGTATGAAGGTATATAAATAGAACGCTCAACGGAAAGGTATGTATTTAATTCATATATGAGCTTTATGCGCCGTATCGGCTAGTCGCTTGGCTTTTTCTTTTTCTTTTGGATTGGTGAGGGCCATGGGAGGCTATTTGAAATATCCCGATGCTCCTGGTACAAAGGAGGTTATGGCGAATTTTTCCGGGAATTTAAGGAGTTAGAATATTTTTAAGATAATTTGATAGTTAGAAATCAACGTATCGATATATATATATATATATATATATATATATATATAGAAGTCGATAAGGAAACGAACTTAGAAATAGAATAGTAAAATCAAAAAGGAAGACTTAGAATAAAATCTAGTAGGAATAGAAAGAGGGAGTGTATATGTGTTTAAAAGTGAATAAGTAATTGTATGGTATTGATTATTCGAGTAAGTAGTCATATATGTTTTGATGTTATAAATGTTATTCAGTCAAGGTCTGAGAGGTAGTTATACCCCAACTTGATTGATTTCATTATTAACAAATAAATAGTAAGATTTCAGGCTCGAAGATCAATGTTGAATAAGAGTTAGTTGAATATAGTATTTGGGTTGTCGTAACGATGTTTTACACAACATCCGTTTTAACCCAAATAAGTGTAAGCTTGGAAATATAATAAAGGATATTTCCTAAGTATAGAAATAAACGAGATCGGAAAAGAGATAAGTAATTGGAATATTTTCCAATTATAAATAGCATATATTTTCTAAAGTTTAGAAAATAAAGGAAGGCAATATTCGGAAATGTTTTCCAAATAACATAAAAGGCCAATATGGTTATTGAAAATATTTGGTTAACAAATATTGATAAAGAAATAGAGAAGTGATTTAACTAATGGAATATTAATTAAGGGCTCAGTGACACGTTCAAAAGGAAAATTTGATTTTTGAAAAGAGTAAACTGTTTAAAAACTCCCAGGGAAAAGACTGTTTGAATTAAAAACAAATTTAACAGAAATTTGTGAAAGCAAATTTGAATTAAAGTAAAGCCAGTAAGTGGTAACTGAGATTGAATTAGAATGATATCAAGACAAATTGGATTGTGAGATTCAAATTTGAAGTGTAATGTGATAATCAAGTTAAGAGTTGGGAATCGAGAAGAAACTCGAGTTGAAATGATATTTGGCTCGGATATAAGTGAATGGTTGTGTTGTGGATAAAAGCAGATTGGAATTTGATTGGGACGACCCTTGTATCCACTGAATTGATAACAGGTGGAAAGGATATAATGATATGCCGACAAAAGGTACAAGTTTATATTTCTATTGGATATAAGATTTATGAGCCGAATTAGCAAGCCGCTTGGCTGTTTGATTTTCTTTTGGTTGGAGATGGCCCAGAGAGGCAAGTTGGAGTTTGAGCTATTAACCAGTGTAAAGGAGGTGCTCACGAAATTTTTCAAAAAGTTAAGGCGTTAGAAAATTTTCAGGATTTTTGAAAATTTTCGTTAATAAGAATTAATTAATAATTTAATTGAAATTAAATTGGTTCAGTTGAAGCTGAAGTTAAGAAGTGAATAAATATGTTCTAACTAGTCGATAGGGTCGTTCTCTACTTTAGCAATTTCGAGGACGAAATTATTTTAAGTGGGGAAGAATGTAATGACCCGCATTTGCAGAGGTATAATAATTAATTTATTTAATTATTGAAATGGTGGTTTAATTAAATAATGGTGAATATTTAATTAAAATAATAAATTAAATAATATATTTAATTCAGAAATAATCAGAATTGGCTGAAATGGCGATATGGTGTGAACTGGATCATCTGTGATATTTAATTCATCTTGGAATTTGATTTGAATAACGAATATATTATATAAACGACAGTTTGAATGTAGAGTTATAATATAATTAAAATCGAGCTCGAAATGGCGCTGCAGTTCGTAATTTGGCGATTTGAACTTCAACTGAATGTACAGGATTCGTTTTAAACCAGATTTCTGTGAAACATGAAACGTGTGGAGCTGGTGGAGTATATCTTTCTAGTGGAAGAGAAAAATCGGGATTTCGTCGTGTAGATTTTGTTTTATGTCCAAATCAAATATTCAGAAAAACAGCGGCATATTCGTTTATGGCCATAACAGTTATTTGAGTATATTTAAATATCGGATTTGAATTAGGGCAGGGTTCTTTTGAGACATAGCGATAATTTAATTTTTAGAATTTTACAGTAATTTTCAATTAATTAAATAAGCAACTTTTTATTTGGGGTATTTTGCACCCTTAACCAACATTTTTGGGTTTCAAAATATAAGTTAATCTACCGATATTACTATATTTCTGAGATCGTGGCACATTGATCGTCACGATGGTGTATTTGATCCGGTCGATAGCAGTTTGTAAGTTAACGAAGTTTTATAAAATGAGATGACCAAAATCCTTTAAACTGAATCAAATACACAGAGATTAGCATCGTATACAACTAGACTCAATTGTGTATTGGGTCTTCTTCAGCTATGCACACATTTGGCATGATTAAATGATGAAATTTCAGAATGCTAAAAGGGAAATAAAACCGTGGACACTAATATAATCATATTTTATTACATAAAACATGTATACGTTGTAAATCACTATAGCCTTTTCTAATCTATCTTCACGGTTACTTCATAACCAAATAAACTGTGTGTGGTACTTGAGCGAACACGTCTCGTTCTATTTTCAATCGAAAACGTGGAAGCTTTCCCTTCGTTAATCGAAAAGCAAATCCCTGTATAAAACCCCACCCCTTACCTAAACCTAATCTTTTTATCTCACTGATCAAAACGATGCACCGCCAGCATTTTTCATCTTCTTCACCAAATCGATTTTTGTTGGGTTCGAACTCTTCCCTGTTCGTTAAAATGTTTGGGCAAGAGCCTGAAAGGAGGAGTGGCAACGTCCTTAAGTTTGAGCAGGATCAAGTGAGGGTCTGTTGTTGGGTTTTTGGTGTATGGTGAACATAAAGGAGAAAGTAGGGTGCATGAGTGAGGTCTGGAGCAGGCGGGTGTTGTGTAGGCGTGATGAAGTTCGGCCTATTGTCTGTGGATTTCGGTGAAGGGTTGAGGACGTGTAGTTGTAAAGAGCAAGATGCTGATGGTGGCTTCATTGATTCGAGTGAAGAAGGAAGGAAGAACGAGCTGTGAGGAAGTGCGGAAATGGCAGAAATACAAGAGCAGACGCTGAGCAGAGCAAGGAAGAAAAGAACGAAATACAGTTGAAATTGTGTCCACGTGAGTATAGGTTCAAGGAAGGGTTGAGAGCCGTGACTAGGAAGCAGTAGGGATGGTTGTTCCGGGAAGATCCTGTTGATGGGTTCGGGTCTGGGGTTGTGATGTTGGGTGGGCCGGAAATTTAAAGAAAGAAATTCAAACGGTCGGATCTGTTGGGATCGTATGGACGGTGGCCACACCATGGAACTGACTGGGAGTGGATTGGAGCTAGTTTGAATTTATGGCGAGATAAATTGTTTGATTCAAATCAAATAACAGTTTATCGTTCTTTAACGATGAACTGTAAATGTGAGTAAATCTCACTAACTCTGAACAGTTTATAATTTCATGTTGTATTTTTAAAACTGTTAGAAATTGTCTGATTTACTGTGTGTTGACTGATTGATTGAACTGCTAGTCAGTTAGTTGAATTTCTATATTGATTCTGTTTAACAGAATATATCATATGGAACTGAAAGTGATGTTATCTATATTGTTTAACATCTGTGATGCAGGGAAACAGGTTGGAGGAATCCAACTGGATTCCTCAACAGTTATTTTATTGTTTTCATGTATTTTGATATATGATGTGATTTATAATCTGTTGTCGATTATGGGTGTTTGGACGATATTGATCATCGTGATTTGATATGTTGAATACCATAACATACCGGAATGGTGAAAAGGGGATTTTTAAAATGAATATTGAAAATAGATTTATTTATAAAATCACAGGATTTTATGAAGAGATAATATTTATAACAATCAAAGGAGATTTTATAAAATGGAAATATTTAGAAAATAAATAGAGTTATAAAAAGAAAATTTGTTTATAACCGAATAGGATGTTATAAAAAGGAAAACGTTATAAAAAGGAAAACGTTACTAAAAGGGAAATCATTTGTAAAGTGAAGAACCGTTACTAAAAAGTAAATCTTTATAAATGAATAGTTTATTCAGAAAAGAGTTAATAGGATATTTTATTCGAATATTAGTTATTGGAATAGAGTTAAAGGAAAGGAATTATCGATTATTAGTTAATCGAAAGGTGTTATCGATTATTAGTTAATCGAAGGAGTTATTGATTATAGTTTAATCGAAAAGGGTTATAGATTTGTTTAATCGAAGTGAGTTATAGAATATTGGTTATTCGAAGGAGTTAAATCGAATATAGTTATTCGAAAGGAGTTAAATCGAATATAGTTATTCGAAGGGAGTTAATCGAATATGGTATTCGAAAGTTAGTAAATCGAATATGTTATTCGAACGGGGTTAGTCGAGAGGAGTTAAGTAAAAAGAGTTAATCAGTTAGAGTTAATCGAATATAGTTTATTCGAATAGAATTAAAGGAGTTAATCGAATATAGTTTATTCGAATAGAAAATAAAAGGAGTTAATCGAATATAGTTTATTCGAATAGAAAGTAAAAGGAGTTAATCGAGTATAGTTTATTCGAATAGAATAAAGGAGTTAATCGAATATATAGTTTATTTGAATAAAATTTTAAGAGTTTTTGAAATTCCAGTATCTAGAAAACCAGAGAAATTTGAAATTCACGACCTCACCGAGCCTAACCTGAGTAGGTATAATCCATGCCTGCAAAAAGCTAAATGAATCATTTTGACAGTCCTGACAAAATAGTCCACAGCCAATTGAGTATAGTCCATACCCGATCCTTGACTGAGTGATCTTCCCAAGTCCTTACAAGACGGTTTGGCTCAAAATCCTTACTTGGGGACCGGTTTTAAGAGTTTTATACTTGATGAGCATAATCCATACTCACAAAGTCCTTAAAGATAGAAATTCCAATTTTCGATTTCATACTTCACATGCGTAGTCCATATGAGCGAAGTAATTTTATTAAAGTTTTAGAAAATTTCTAAGTTTTTAATAAAGCTAAAAGAAACCTAACAGTCTATCGTTGGGCAAAGAGCATGTCTAAGGGTTAAGTACTGACCCCGTACATGGGTGAGAAAACTTAGCCATTTTCGATTACAAGCTCATTAAGTGAAAGAGATTGAACGGTTTCTTACTTGCAAAGAGCGTGCCTAGGGACCTCGTCGGTTCTCGTACATCGGTAGACAGATTTAGCCATTCAAACTATAAGCCCAAATTAGTTGATCACACATTTATTAACCCCAAGGCGATTGGTTTATCGTTTGAAAGAGTATGCATAAGGATCTCGTTGGTTCCCATACAAAGGTAGCCAGACTTAGCCATATGAAGCTAGATAACTAAAAAACAAAGAAACAACATCCAAAAGGTTGAAGCCTATACAACCAAATTTCCAAAGCCAAAATCCTAGCGACCAAGTATCCAAGATCCAAAATCCAAGTATCTAGAGATCCATATCAAAGGCAGAGTGCCAAATTCAAAAGCTGAAAAGCCAAAGAAAAAGAATCCAAAAGCTGAAAACCCAGAATGTCAGAAAGACAAAATCCAAATAACCAGAAAGCCAAAAACAAAACAACCAAAATCCGAAAGCTACAAACCCAGAGAGTTCCATGGACATCCACATCAATCGATGACCATCTACTCGGGCCACATTCTGGCTCATCCCTATTCCAAGTCGGAGTATGCAACTATGCATGTTCCACTGCAGCATTCTGATTACTCACATATTGTGTTAGCTCCCCAAATCTAGCACGTTCCTCAACCATATCCCGAAGATGCATGCAATCGTTTGTATTATGGCCATCAAGCTCATGAAACAACCAGAGCCTACCAGGATCCCCTCCTTTTAAGTGGGCTCCCTCCCGGGAGGATTTCTAAATGGAGCAGTTTGGTGTATATCCAAATAAATCTCTTCCAAAGAAGAAATAAGTTCTGTATACAAAGAGAACTTGGGTTCCCTCCATTGCTTAGTATTTTGATTGTTTCCAAATGAAATTCTTCCTTTTCCTCTATCCTTGCCAGATCAGATGATCCTTCACCCTTAACCATATCAACCTTGATAATTTCCTTATCAGTCCTCGGGTCCTCTTCCGAGTGAAATCTACCTACTTAAAAGTAAAACTAACCAAGGTCCCTTGGTGGATCCCGTTGAAGTGGGATCTTAAAACCTGTCTTATCCAAAATTTCAAAAATAGCAGCCATAAGTATCATAGACGAATCAGGTCGATCAAGCGATGCCACCGCCAAATTAAACCTTTCCAAGAATTTCCGCAAAATTTATCTAGGCCTTTGCTTGATTACTGTGAGAGTCATAATGTTCTTGGGTCGAGAAATATGGACCCTGAACTGTACAATGAACCTTTCAACCAAAATATTCCAATTTTAAATACTTTCTGGTTCCAATTGCCAAAATCACAGAACAGTAATATATGTAAGGTAGAGCGGAAAGCATTTTATCATGACGTTATCCGGCACTGCTAGCACTTCCATGTGATGCATATTACACATCAAGTGAAGTATAGGGTCTTTCTTATCATCATAAGCATCCCAAAACGAATATTTGAAATAAGGTAGGTTATGAAAATTCCTAACAACTTGAGTGAATGGTTTGCGATTAACACGGCCCAGATCCAGGTGAGACACTCCACCTCGAGTACATCCGAATCACATCTGCAATCCAATTACCATTTCGAAGCAACTGCCTCTAATTTTCCAAACCAACACATGTACCCCTGGTGTCCAATCCGACATGAGCCATATGTTGATTTCCAACATGAATATCCTTTCATCCCTAGCCTAAGGAGTCATCACGAGAGAAAACCTAACTTCTGGAGCCGTTGGAGTTCTTTCAACATCCACCCATCGTGCATCGACGTTTGAGTCTCAGTTCTAACTCCAAATCCCATAGACAGACCAAACAAAACATCATGAACCACACTTCCATCAGGATTGGGGAAGATGTCGCCTAACCGAGTCAGATTGGCTTGGGGGTGATTTTGGGGGAACTGGCACTGTGTTCTGCAAACCTTGAGCGCCTTGCGCACTCGTCCCAGCCTCATTTCCTTTGCTTGTCGGCCTTCCATATCCTTCCATCCGAGTGATGAAAGTGTTCATCATTTCTTGTTGCCTTGTAATGAGTTCTTCTTACCGTTACATATGTGCATGCAAATCCTTAACCAATCTATATGTTTGCTAGTTTGATAGTTTTATCGATTTCCAGTAGAGGAAATCTCTTAGCTTCCTTCTATTTCTGCTCCGTTAGAACAAGCTAAAGTGGCATCCTCCTTCCTTTTCACCATTTTTAAAATTCCAAACAACCCAAATCCTTAACAATCCAAAGTTGTGTTCATCCCGACCTGGGGCGTCAAAATGTTTATGTGGGAAAGTTGTCTATCTCTCATGCTAACACCTGAATGTAGATATGCCTATAGTCCAATCACAAAAATGCATGAAAAGTAAATAACATGAGAGATTTATAGTGCTTCAGCAAGTTTTGCTTACGTCCACTTCGACATAATTGTGTATATTTATACTGTTTGGTTCCAAATACGGTCTTTTTTATTACAAAGTTAAGCTATCAATAGAAAAGTCCTTATTTAGAGCCAACAAGTCCTCTCCACTGTCCAAAAAACCCAAGAAGATGCTTCTATACCCAATAGTCCAAAATGAAGCTTTAATGTCCAAAAGTCCAATAAGATGCTTCCATGTCCAAGAGAGTGCAAGTAGCAAGCCAAATATCCAAAAATATCCAAGCCAAGTGTGAAGAAGAAGTTCAGAAGCCCAAAGATGATCTAAGGAAGAAGAAGCCATTAAAAATGCTCCAAGTCCAAGAATCCCGTATCCAGAAAATGATTCAAAGGGTCCTGAAACCAGCCCAACATAAAGGTACTTATAGCAGCAGGGGAATGAGTTCGCATCCCCAGAATTCATCTCTCGGGATCGGTATCAAACTCGGGATCGGTACCGACCCGGGAAGACTTAGCCAAATGCTTCTGCTTTACTTTAAAACATCCTAATTCCATTGTAAATCCATTTCGTATCCGAGGATACGGAACATGAAAACCAATCCTGGAAGGTCATTGAGAAATACCGATCTGAGAGGATGAAGGGAAAATGTCGACCCCGAAGAAGACGAAAGTACCGATCCCCTAAGTGTTTATTAAATTCGTTCCAAATTCAGGGATACGAAATCCATGCATCGATCCCGAGATATGAATTGATGCATACCGATCGTGGGATACAGGTTTAACAATACAGGTTTAACAATACCAGTCCCTAATGTATTATGAGGAGTTGTACCAATCCCGAAACACTTAATGCTAAGCATTTTGTGGATTCCACAACTTCATCCAAATCGCTCTGAGTTTTCCCAAGTTCGTACTCAAGTCCTGAGCACTTCAATAGGCAGAATTCTGAAGCGTGACTTCCTTGTAAAAAGGCGAATCAACAAAAATATAATAGGCTTGGCAATAATTTTAGTATTATAAGGTAATGTGTTCATGCACAACATAAGGTGATTTATGAGATAATTAGTTTCTTTTTTCAAGTTGATTATTTGCACAATTATTCCTACCATAGGAGTATTATTTGGATTAATTTATATTTTTACTAAAATTAGTCGGCTTTTCATAGCTACCATCAAGCTAGTATGATAACATGCTCCTTATACTGATTGAAAACCCGTTCGGATAGTGTGCCGACACTAAATCTTATCATCACTTGTCCATGGATCCTCCAGATGGACATTATCTTATGCATGGACGCAATAGCGAATTATTTACCCCAATCGAACCCCGCATGCTCGATCATCACCAGTACACACTAATCTTTCATCCCGATTTGGATCACTTAGTTATCCCAATGAACATGACGTGCCCAATCCCAATTTCCAATATCTGAGATCATCCGTCATCCAATCTGATGGCATGCCATCGGTACGGGTCATAACAAATAGTATTTTATTTCCGTGTTTCCCCATATCCAGTACATATGACCTGAGTTTTATTATTTGCTCAATCTCAAGATCCAAGCCTTATTTATTTATTCAGTTCCCAATATCCGAGTCTTTCTTGTGATATTCTACTTTCACCATATGATTTGAGTTTTATTATTTGCTCAATCTGAAGATCCAAGCCTTATTTGATTGTTCAGTTCCTAAGATCCGAGTTTTTCTTATGATATTCTACTTTCACCAAGAAAAATACAATTACTAATATAATAATATGTTTTATAAGCAATTGGTGGCAGTGCTAGCAAGTGCTAAACTATTGGGCAGCTTTTGATGCTCAATTATTCTGTCCCCAATCTCCATGTGCCCCGGTGTCCCTTCCAATCAGATCACATGATTTCCGCTGTTTTGCACTTAAACCCCTGAATTGTTGGGGGACTTAAATGCAAAAGAGCGTAAATCAACGGATTTGATTGGAGGGACACGGAGGCACATACAGATTGGGGACAGAAGAATTGAACCATTCTGTGACAGCATAATAAAGAAGCGTGGAAGCTGGAACTAGCTAAGTGATGAAGGCTCTACCGAGGATATGCTTGAGAAAGTTGTGAAGATGAACATACTAGCAATAAAGATCTATTTGTATAATTTTTTAGGTAACTTACAGGGTCATTTAACCGCGCTTCAAGTTTCATCATTAAAAATTGACTTAGAGCTGGGAAAAAATGTAACAAAAAAAAAGCTTGCACGAAGACCACTATTTGGCTAAGAGTGCAAACGATAGTCATGAGAGGAGCACTCTGACAAAGCTAAAACAACAATGTGGAGAGTAATTAACCTCTAAAATGGAGGGCATGGTGATTGATTTAACTTAGGAACGTGAGCAAAATAACTTTAAGTTTCTACGGAGTAACCTAGAACTTCGTCTTGGAATTCATGTGATACAGTGTTGGCCATTAAATTGTAGCAAAGCTATAAATCTCATGATCTTAATATTCCTTCTGAGATGGTAGGAAATTTTAGGGGTGTTACGGTTACGGCAACCGCCAATTTTAACGGCAACCGTAACCGCAACCGTTGTTGATTGTTAGCAAATTTTATAACCGTTACCGTAACCGTCTAACTGTTACCGCAACCATTACCGTAAATTTACATTGTTATCCATAAATAATTCCAGTTTAAACTTTTTTCTTAAGAGTTGGTTTGTTTATTTATGAAACAAACCATTCATATGCATGTTGTCTATAAATAAAAACACAAATTATTTATACATATGTTATTTCTTTAGCTTAAGTTATTAAAAATACATAATTTTTTTACGAAACACTACAAAAAAATCATGTGCGGTTCGGGATATTTTACCGCGGTTATCAAAATCCACAACCGTTACCGTAGTAGGCGGCAACCGTGTGAACGGTTTGAACGGTTCGGCGGTTGAATGGTTAACCGTAGCAGCCCTAGGAAATTTTATCTTTAGATTTATGCAGGCTAAGGGCTTACAATTCTTAATTTTGTTCGAACTGGGTATGTTTTCCTTCTGCTTATGCTATCCTGGTCGTGGTCGAGTTTCCCTGTATTCACAAATAATCATTTTTTATAACTTGTTGTTTTGGGTTAGTTCAATTAGAGTGTTGACAACATTTCGTAAATTATATTCGGGAGCGGCTATTGAAACACAAAATTACACATAAATTTATATATATAAAATTTGGACCATAAGATTTGTTTGTCTTTGTGTGTGAGGTATAACATAGGAGTAGAACTAATGGTTGAGATTTTATATTTTTACATTTTGTGTTCATTTAGACTTTCTCGTTGTATCCTACAAAATAATTCGGGGCTATGCTAAAGAAAAACAAACATTGTGACATGCAGCCTCTGTGTCAAACTGGGAATTCCGATTATGAATTTCTAATTAAACAAGTATTAATAAAATTATTACCCTTGTATTAAATGAGTCACAGCATTAAGGAATCCTATCCGTCAAAGACCAAGCATTGAAGACTTACATGGATTTATTCCTAGGGTATTTGCAATGTCCTTAAAAGATTTGGCCATAAACCCATTGGCTGGTTATTAAAACTGATAACACTTCCTAAATTCTACTATATATCTTATCTATTAGTTAAGAAGACTTTCCAGTTTTCCTTATCAAGACAATTGTTGTTTGTTAATGGTTTTTACTTGTATTTTGCATGCAGCAGTTTTTTTGCTGTTAATTAACAACACAGACGGGTTGAGTTATCCAAAAATCACTACACAGTTAGACGTGTCAAATGATGATGTAATCATATTACTTCACTCCCTTTATATTGCTAAATACGAAATTCTTATTGAAGGGTCATGCATTAGGTTGATCACTCTACCAACGAGTGATTTGAATGAGAGCTAATCCTCTGTATCCAAAATTCTATGTCTTCCTATATCAAACCAATCAGGATCTCTGGTTTTTACCTTTTTGCAATTAAGTAAAAAAAAAGGGTTTAATTGCAAAAAAAGGTGGAATTCAAGAGGTGATGATTGCTTGGGTATCGAGGACAGACAATTTTAGGTACAGATGATTTTATTTGGATTTGAATTCAATTCAAAGTTCACCGATAAGATGAGAAGTATTAAGATTGCTCTAACCATCAGTTAATGAGAAAAGGAAGGTGAAGACATCGCAAAGGACAAAAGATATGCTATTGATGGCTCAATAGTCAACAGTTTGAATCATGAAAAGTGGGAAAGTTCTGAGGCCATCGGAACTTCAGTGATGGAGTGGATCAAACAACTTAACCTCATGTCCAAGTTAAGTTACTCGACTCCATCTTCTTGTTACAAGAAAAAACATACACGATATATGATGCATAAAAAACGAAAAAAATCAAATGCATAAACTCATTATTTGCCTTAATTATAGTTACTATACTAAGGGGTATATGGAATCAATTTACCCCCCTTGTACCCTATGTCTTCAAATTTGATGTTGGGGAGTTTTTGTAGAGATATGTAGAGATTTTAATTTCAGAACAGAAGCAACGGATGCAATCAACGACACCAATTTGTGTTACAATGAACAATAACAGCACGATCTGAATGTAATTGTTACAAAGCACAATCCAACTTACACACAAGTGGATGTAGTATAGTATACAACGGGAAAAACAATAGAAATAAAAAGGAAATTCGATTGAGGCTTGCCTTAGCAATTTCCTTAAGACCTTTTAATTAGCCTTCTTGGATACAGCAATCGAAGACTGCACGAGACAGTGATGAGTACGTTAGTCAGAGTGGAGATTTAACAGCAACTATTTTATTTTTGGGGAGAGGAAGAGGAAGATGATCGATAAAATTCGTGAGGGATGTGATCAGGATTCTTCACGTATATATAATCTTCGAACGGTTATAATTCAAACAGTCGCGTCTGTTTGACATTTGAATTTGAATTAAAACCGTTGCATCTATATTATAATAGGCCACGCCTGTTTCTCTTCATCTGTTTAATGGGCTGTAAACCCGTTTGATTTCCGTTAGGCCGCACCCATAGTCATTGCCGCATCGAGTCAAAAAACCTACCAAAAATTGGTTATGTTTTTCGTAGAAAAAATAAGATTTCATTCAAGACCGAAACCCCAACCGAACACGACCCGACCCGCACTACTACAAAAGTGGGCATATTCGACACAAGTTTTATGTGGCCTTAGATCGAAAAAGTGTTGCATTTCCCCCTTTTTCCAAATAGGCAACACCGGAAAGGCGGGGTATCTGCGGCCGTTGCCTTAGCCCTCTAAGGCAACGCTTTTGCACATCTACTGACACGGAAAGAAAGTGTTGCATTATAGACGTAATGCAACAGTATTTGCACGTAATGCAACAATATTCAGTGTTGCTTGAAAATTAGTTAGATCCTGGCTACCAGGTCACGATAGCGTCGGCCACGTCAGCTTTCCATGTCAGCTGCCTACGTGTCACACGACATGTTAGCTCTCCATGTCAGCAGCACACGTGTCACATGCCACGTCAGCTGTGGCGTCTACGTGCCATGTGGACTTACTATTGTTTTATGTAATGCAACACCACTGTATTATGAAATGTAACACCATTGTCTTAAAATACAACATCAGGAAAAAAGCAATTGCAATGCTTTAATTATAAATTTTGCAATATCGGTTTTGTTCATAGAAAAAACATATCCGTTACATTCATCATCACATTCAAACCTTCAATACATACCACCTTCAATACATACGATCAAATACGTAATTCAACGCTTCAAATATAACACATCCGATCAAATACATAATTTAAAAGTAGCAAAAGTGCAAACACATACCGCCTTCAATACAAGTGCCAACAAATATGATTTGTGTGCATTCTATAAAGTGTCAATGCCATGAATCAGAAACTGTATCTCTCCATGTCATTTCAGGTCCTCCACTTGCCAGCTTATCTCTCCTCGTCATTTCAGATCCTGCAATTTGAATTTACAAGTTATTTGATAAATGCATATGTATTGTGAGCATCTGTGCATTTGGTCATCTAATTAACTTATAAATCTTAATGAGTTACGCATACAATTATAACAGTTGACCATTCACCATTGGTAAATCGTGCCACCTCAGAATTGAGTATGTTTCGTCTTTTGTGCAAGCATTTCCAGTTCACATATCTACCTGACACAATCCATCGGGTCCCTCGCACATCCTTTCAAGCTTCAGAACATCATCATCTCCATATCCCCTAAACCCAAATCTTCGAAAGTTAAAAAAACAATGGAGGACTCGTCTCTATACATCACTGCCACTATTCTTAAGGGACATTGGAATTTCGAAGCTGTGCATAACGTTCTTAAGGTGACTCTCAATCATAATTCGTGGCCTATACGGGTAATACCTAATAACTCTTTTCTAGTATCATGCCTATTGTACAGTAAGCGTGATCATGCGCTAATGTTGAAAGTTTTTACAAAACCTGGTAGTGCTATTTACCTGCAAGCATGGTCTGATGAAGAATTTGAGCCTGAACCAGCTTTAGAAGTGGAATCATGGGCTAAAGTCGATGGCTTTCCCGAGTTCCTAAAGAGTAATGTCCCTGCTGTTGAAGAAATAATGAAGTCAATGGGCGTGTGCTTGCAATTGACGACTGTAACTGGTCTCAGTATGACCATACATCTTTCAAATGAAAATGCAGTTTTATGACGGCATTGGCAATATCAATACTTTTGCTGCTCAATTCAACAACAGATTTATCTCGTTAAGGTTCAATGTTGTACCCATGCTCATCCTGAAACAAGGCCTGAACTTCTTTTTGTGAACAATAGGGAGGAACAGGTGGTTCCATGTTTGCATCATTACGGATGGGAATGGGAAATGGATTCAGACGAAAGATTAGACGCAATGATACATGAAACTGTTGTGCTACCCCCCTTGCCAAGCTTATTCCCGGAAGCCACCCATGACATACATGTTGATAACCAAGCCCCAATGAACCTGAGGAATGATCAGTGGGTAGATATAGAAGTCGATCAAGAATTTGACTGGCCAAACTACCTCACCCCCTGTCCTGATGCTGCGGGTCCATCACATGTTGCGGGTCCATCACATACGGCTGCTCACTTCGGACTAGCTCTCCCATAGCCACAAAGCCCTAACGAATCAGTTGGAAGTTCCATAGCCCCGCAAAGCCCTAATTTGGTATGAACTAATGCTACTATAATGTATTTTTTGGATGTGTATGTATTAAGTTAACTTTATGATACTTTTGGATATGGATGTGTGTGTTATTTTTTGGATGTGTACGGTATGAACTGATCGATGCTACCTTATGATACTTGTGCGTATATGGTATGAACTGATGTATTGTATGGACTGATGCTGCCTTATGATACTTGTGCGTGTATGGTATGAACTGATGTGTATTGTATGGACTGATGTTGCCTGATGATACTTATGCGTGTGTGTTAGATACGGGTATTTGTATGACAAAACCTCAGTGCAAACACACCGCAGTGCTTACACACCATAGTTCAAACACACCGCAGTGCAAACACACCGCAATCCTACACATATATTTATACGAACTTTATGGTGCAAACACACCGCAGTGCTACACATGTATTTGTATCACAAAACCTCAAGCATACAACTGTATGTCATTTTTTGGATGTGTATGGTATGAAATGATGCACTGCGGTGCCTTGTGATACTTTTGTATGAATGCTTTATGATACGTAGTAGATGCATACCTGTGCATGTTAGATACGGGTGCATGTTAGATACGGGTGAACGACTCGTTCGGATCGGGGAATTGGTTGCCTCAAGCACACCGCAGTGCAAACACACCGCAGTGTTATACGCATGTATCTGTATCACAAAACCTCAAGCATACAATTATATATCAATTTAAATGAACACAAATTGAAAATCAATTTCGATGGTGAAGTCCTCATTCCTTAACTAGAGTCTAGCTCGACCTCTATAATAAACTAATCATGCCAATAGCCCAGTTCTCATGACCCAAATCCTGGTGGCAAACCCACCGGCGCCATCTCCTTTTTTTGGTTTATTGCTGGGTATAATTTTCGAATAAACCTCAGCATAATCCCAAATCCCAAATCAATGGTCAAAGCGCAACTAATTACTCATAATCTAATCTTTCACCGGCTAATTACTCATAAGCGAACGGGTTTTCCTAAGTTTGGGATGTCCCAGCAACTAACTACTCATAAGCAAATGGGTTTTCCAAAATGTAACAAATGAACTAATTACTCATAATCCAATCGATAATAAGCGCAACTAATTCATATTTCTATACAAACTGAACCTGAGGGAAAAAACTGGCGATGTCAACGCCCTGAGCAATCAAAGCTAGAAAGCGTTTCAAAGCTTCAACCTTTTCGGAATAAAATTTGTTGTCAAGGAGAGGAGCGATACTGACATGAATTTAGGTTTAAATTTTTATCAATAGTAAAAAGGGGGAAAAAATTAGATGATAGAGAAGAAAACGATTTGTGACCAGATTGATTTTACATTATTTCGTGAAGGAACAAGATCGCGCCAAAATTTCTTCAAAAGAATGCAATGACGTGGCTGTCAATGATTTGGATGATGGCTAACGTTTAGAATCATCAGACCCGTAGATGGTTTGAACCGTTGGATTAATCTTACATCTACGGTTGGAGTTTTTATATGTTGATAACGCGGATCGTTGAGCTGGATTATATATACGTAATGCTGCGCTTTTAACTGGTGTTGCATGTCAAAACACTAGAATTCTCACCGCAACAATGCATTCATGTATAATGCAACAACATATGCATATTCTTGCAGAAGATCAAAGAAATCATAGCTTTCACCACACTTTTCATGCAACGCACACAAATTAGTGTCGAATATGCCCACTTTTGTAGTAGTGCAAGTTTGGTACGAGACGGGTGGGCGGCGCGTGCGTGTGTTTTTGGTTCATATGATATATGTTCTCCCCCTAGCACAAAATTACCTGAACCTAAGTGCCAATATAGGGAACAAGAAATAGGTACGTATACAAAAATTTTATCTTCTTTTTGTCAATGTGGGACTAAAGTATATATCATTCATCTCTTTGAATTCTAATTATCCCCACATGATTGATAATATACCTTTTCCCCCACACAAAGTGTAATACCTCATAATACGTATGGAATAATGTTTTATCGTAGATAAATAGATATCTCACTTTGAACTTTCCCTAGTTAAAGCTTATCGGAAATACTTGGCTAATCGATGAATTATACCTTGAACCATCAGCCTTTATTGTATATCCAAACAATAAGCTTTACGAAGCATTGATTCCTTCTCATCCAATCTCTTAGTTGTGTTCATTTTGGCCTTGAACACTTTATGGTTCTGCGAGTGTTATAGAGAATTCAGGCCCTTCTAAAATTCTCATAGAGTTGACCCAGCTCACACTAACATAGGTGATCGCAACCATTAGGAGTATCCTACCTATACCCCACTTGTTATTTCCAAGATATGGTCATCATTAAAAAACATAGTTTTAGCCTTGTAATACTTCTGTAGGCATGCATTTATATTATACACCATAGGAATGGGGTAGGACTGTGTCCAAAAATGCATTACGTCTTGAGTTATTCATAACTGGTTTGCCTATTGATCCTAATCCGTGTGATCTCCAGTCGCTAGGATAGGTTTCCGTATAAGATAACTCTTGTTGGTTTAGGCTTTTAAACCCATTTCCCTCGATGCGTAGTCAATTTTCTCTCTTGATAAAACTTTAGTAAATGGATCTGCTAGGTTATCATTTGTTCTCACATAATATATGGAAATAGTTCCATTTGAGAGTAACTGCCTAACTGTGTTATGAGGTCTACGATTATGTTGTGACTTTCCATTATACACAAAATTATGTGCTCTACTTAGCGCTGCTTGGTTATCGTAGTGTATGCATATGGCCGGTACAGGTTTAGGCCAGAATGAGATATCTTCTAAAAAATGACGAAGCCATTCTGCTTCTTCGCCTACTTTATCTAAAGCGATGAACTCTGATTCCATATTGGATCGAGCTATGCATGTTGTTTAGTATATTTCCATGACACTGCTGCCCCTGCTAGGGTAAATACATAATCACTCATTGATTTTGATTCCTCAGAATTAGCAATCCAGTTTGCATCAGTATATCCTTCTAATACAGCAAGATATTTTCCATAGTGTATGGAATATTTTGTGGTATTTTTCAAATATCCTAGCACTCTCATTAGTGCTTTCGAGTGTTCCTTCCCTGGATTGCTTGTATACCTGCTTAATCGACTTGCTGCATAAGCTATATCTGGTCTTGTGCAATTCATGAGATACATGAGACATCCTATTACAGGAGAGTATTCTAGTTGCATTGCACTCTCTTTAGTGTTTTTATGCAGTGCTTTTAATGGATTAAAAGGTATTCGTACTCCTTTAATTCCAAGATTTTTAAATTTGTCAATCTCTTTGTCTATATAGTGTGGCTGAGACAATTCAATTCCATTAGGTGTTCTTATTATTTTGATTTCCAAAATAACGTCTGCAACTCCTAAATCTTTCATATCGAAATTGTTGATTAACATTTTCTTTAGGGTCTCTATTACTTGGGTATTCGGACTAAAGATTAACATATCATCTACATACAGACAAATCAACACATATGATTGACCAATTTGTTTATAATAAACACACTTATCGCATTCATTTATACGAAAACCATTTTTCATCATGACACTATCAAATTTTGCATGCCATTGTTTTGGAGCTTGTTTTAGTCCATATAATGATTTTACTAATCTATAGACTTTATTTTCATTTACTTTTGAAATGAAACCTTCTGGTTGCTCCGTGTAGATTTCCTCATCGAGATCGCCATTTAAGAATGTTGTCTTTACATCCATTTGATGAATCTCTAAATTATAAATGGATGCAATTGCTATTAGCATCCTTATTGAGGTTATTCGAGTTACTGGTGAATATGTATCAAAAAAGTCAACACCTTCTTTTTGACGATATCCTTTGGCTACTAATCTGGCTTTATATTTATCGATAGAGTCATCTACTTTTATTTTCTTCTTAAAAATCCATTTGCAGCCAATTGGTTTTATTCTAGGTGGAATATCAACAGTTTCCTAAGTTTTATTGCTTAGAATTGAATCAATCTCACTTTGGATTGCTTCTTTCCAACATGCAGATTCAGAAGATGACATTGCTTCCTTGTACGTTTGAGGTTCGTGTTCTAACATATATGTTAAAAACTCCGGACCAAATGTCTTGGAAGTTATAGCCCTTACACTTCTTCTGGGTACTACTTCCTCGATTTCACGATGATTTTCATCTTCATGTGAATTGGTTGATTCTTCTCTTGTCCTTTAAGGGACATAAGTTCCTTCATACCTTTTATGCAGAAACACATCTTCAAAGAATGAGACATCTCTTGATTCCATGATTGTATTTATTTAAATATCAGCTATATCAGACTTGAATACCAAAAATCTGTAGGCGCTACTATTTTGGGCTGGCCCTAGGTAGTAGCAGTCTACTTTTTTGGTCAAAGTTTGACTCTCTTAGGAGGAGGAATTGGAACTTTTGCCAAACACTCGCACACTTTGAGATATTTAAAACTTGGTTTATGTCATTTCCATAACTCATATGGAATCACTCCTATTTTACTATGAGGAGCCTTGTTTAAAATGTGGTTAGACATATTTAAGGCTTCCCCCCACAAGTTTGTTGGTAGACCAGAGGTTATGAGCATTGCGTTAATCATGTCTTTTAATGTTCTATTCTTTCTCTCAGCAACACCATTTTGTTATGGTGAATATGGAGCTATTGTTTGATGAATTATACCATTTTCTATACAAAATTGTTTGAATGGTGATTCGTACTCTCCACCTCGATCAGATCTTAGTATCTTGATCTTTTTATTTAGCTGATTTTCTATTTCAGCCTTATATTTTACAAATGATGTAATTGCTTCATCTTTACTATTTAAAAGATATACATAGAAATATCGTGTATAATCATCAATAAATGTGATAAAATACATTTTTCCACCTCTTGTAGGTAAGTTTTTGAAATCACATGAGCCAGTATGAATCATTTGTAATGGTTCAGTACTTCTTTCAATGGTATGAAATGGTTTCTTAACCATTTTTGCTTCTACACAAGTCTCACATTTATATTTTTTTATCTACTTGAAATTTTGGAATTAAATCCAGATTTGCAAGTTTTTTCATTTTCGAAAGTTTATGTGTCATAATCCTTATGTCATAATAGAACATCATACTCGACAAAATAAGAAACTTCCTTTTTATCCATTTCAAAATTACAACACACGTTATTATTGCCGATTACGGCTATATTAGCCTTAAATAGGCCATCACACAAGTATCCTCTCCCTATATAGACTCCAGCCTTGGAAAGAACAACTTTATCTGATTCAAAGACCATTCAGAAGCCTTTCTTTGAGAGTATAGGGCCAGAAATCAAGTTTTTCTGGATGTCTGGAACATGAAGCACATTACTTAGTGTAACAGTTTTACCAGATGTGAACTTGAGGATTACTTTCCCGTTGCCCTCAATCATTGACACTGCCGAGTTACCCATGTACAATTTTTCTCCATGATCCAGTTTGTTGTACGTAGAGAACATGGATTTTTTAGAACATACATGTCGTGTAGCGCCTGTGTCAAACCACCATTGAGAAGCATTCTGGACTAGATTGCATTCTGACACAACTCCAGAGAAGTTAGGCCCATCAATGTCCATGTTGTCCACCACATTTGCTTCCAAATTTTTCCGTTTCTTGTGTCTGCAATTGTAACAACATAAGATTTAACCAAGTTTAATTTGGATTTTATTCTATAAAATGTTTAAAATATAAAATTTGACTTGATAATCCTCTATATATAAGTTTGAATAATTATTTTGTTATGATTTATTAAAATATGGATAACTTACTTTTGAAAACTATGTTAATATTTTATGAATATTTCAATATCAATGAGTAATGACATTTTCTGATTCTATATTGGTATAAAAATGAATTTGGTAAAGCATGAGTTATTTAAGATTTTATCTAAATGATTTTTATAATATTAAGTAAGATTATTGAATAATGTTTATAAATTTTATAAGGATTATTAAGCATTTATTCTAGACAAATTTTATAAATTTTGGCAAATCATATGTGTATATGTTTGGTAAATAAAATAGATAAGTATTTTTAAATATTTGTAAGTTATAAATAGCTTGTTAAACTTTAAGTAATAAGGCGGTTACACTTATAAGGATTGCAAATTAGTTACATTAATAAGTGTTGCAATTTATGTTACTAAATCAAATAAATTTAATTAAGGCTTAAAATTTATGTGTCATCTTATGTGTATTCATGCATGAAGTGGTGTATAAGGTGAAACCATGTGTCTTTGTAGATGTAGACCATGCATGGAATAAGCTTCATGAAAAAGACAAGTGTCTCAAAATTAAATGGCAAAAATGCCCTTCTTAAAGTCTATACACTACTACAAAAGTGGGCACATTCGACACAAGTTTTATGTGGCCTTAGATCGAAAAAGTGTTGCATGTTCCCCTTTTTCAAATAGGCAACACCGGAAGGGCGTGGCAACCGCGGTCGTTGCCTTAGCCCTCTAAGGCAACGCTTTTGCATATCTACTGCCATGGAAAGAAAGTGTTGCATTATAGACGTAACGCAACAGTATTTGCAAGTAATGCAACAATGTTCAGCGTTGGTTGAAAATTAGTTAGATCCTGGCTACCAAGTCACGATAGCGGCGGCCACGTCGGCTTTCCATGTCAGCTGCCTACGTGTCGCACGACACGTTAACTCTCCATGTCAGCTGCACTCATGTCACATGCCATGTCAGCTGTGGCGTCTACGTGCCATGTGGACTTACTACTGCTTTATGTAATGCAACACCACTTTATTATGGAATGCAAAACCATTATCTTAAAATACAACATCAGGAAAAAAAGCAAATGCAACGATTTAATTATAAATTTTGCAATATCAGTTTTGTACATAGAAAAAACACATCTGTTACATTCATAATCACATTCAAAACTTCAATACTTACTACCTTCAATACATACGATCAAATACATAATTCAACGCTTTAAATATATAACACATCCGATCAAATACATAATTTAAAAGTAGCAAAAGTGCCAACACATACCACTTTCAATACAAGTGCCAACAAATACGATCAGTGTGCATTCTACAAAGTGGCAATGCCATGAACCAGAAACTGTACCTCTCCGTATCATTTCAGGTCCTCCACTTGCCGGCTGTATCTCTCCTCATCATTTCAGATCCTGCAATTTGAATTTACAAGTTATTTGATAAGTGCATATGTGTTGTGTTCATATGTGCATTTGGCCATCTAATTAACTTATAAATCTTAGTGAGTTACGCATACAATTATAATAGTTGACCATTCCCCATTGGTAAGTCGTGCCACCTCAGAATTGAGTATGCTTCGTCTTCTGTGCAAGCATTTCCAATTCACATATTTACCTGACACAATCCATCGGATCCCTCGCACATCCTTACAAGCTTCAGAATATCATCATCTCCATATCCCCTAAACCCGTATCTTTGAAAGTTAAAAAAAAAGAATCAATGGAGGACTCGTCTCTATACATCACTATCACTGTTCTTAAGGGGCATTGGAATTTCGAAGCTGTGCATAATGTTCTTAAGGTGACTCTCAATCATAATTTGTGTCCTATACGGGTAATACCCAATAACACTTTTCTAGTATCATGCCCATCGTACAGTAAGCGTGATCATGCACTAATGTTGAAAGTTTTTACAAAACCTGGTGGTGCTATTTACCTGCAAGCATGGTCTGATGAAGAATTTGAGCTTGAACCAGATTTAGAAGTGGAATCATGGGCTAAAGTCGATGGCTTTCCCGAGTTCCTAAAGAGTAATGTCCCTGCTGCTGAAGAAATAATTAAGCCAATGGGATGTGTGCTTACAATTGACGACTGCAACTGGTCTCAGTATGACCATACATCTTTCTACCTGAAAATGCAATTTTATGACGGCATTGGCAATATCAATACTTTTGTTGCTCAATTCAACAACAAGGTTTACCTCGTTAAGGTTCAGCACTGTACCCATGCTCATCCTGGAACAAGGCCTGAACTTCTTTTTGTGAGAAATAGGGAGGAACAGGTGGTTCCATGTTTGCATCACTATGGATAGGAAAGGGAAATGGATTTAGATGAAAGATTTGATGCAATGATACAAGAAGCTGTTGTGCTACCCCCTTGCCAAGCTTATTTCCGGAAGCTACTCATGACATACATGTTGATAACCAAGCCCCAATGAACCTGAGGAATGATCAGTGGGTAGATATAGAAGTCGATCAAGAATTTGACTGGCCAAACTACCTCACCCCTTGTCCTGATGCTGCGGGTCCATCACATGAGGCTGCTCACTTCGGACTATTTCTCCCACAGCTGCAAATCCCTAATGAATCAATTGGAAGTTCCACAGCCCCACAAAGCCCTAATCTGGTATGAACTGATGCTACTATATTGTCATTTTTTAGATGTGTATGTATTAAGTTAACTTTATGATACTTTTGGATGTGGATGTGTGTGTTATTTTTTGGATGTGTATGGTATGAAAGAATCGATGCTGCCTTATGATACTTGTGCATATATGGTATGAATTGATGTGTATTATATGGACTAATGCTGCTTAATGATACTTGTGCGTGTATGGTATGAAATGATGGGTATTGTATGGACTGATGTTGCCTGATGATACTTGTGTATGCGTGTTAAATACATGTATTTGTGTAACACTCCACCTTCGCTAGGGTCACTCAAAAGGGAATGCACTAGTTTTGGAGGAGCGTTATCGAGGTAAACAAACATAGAAATATTACAAGACAGAACATAGATAAAACAGTGGAAGAATCAAAAGATAAATTTCATTACTTTCAAAAAGAGTCAAAACCTTTTACATCAAATAGCCAAGGTCATTATTTTCCATTACAACAAATTATGTCTTGCATAAATAAAGAAGCATAATCTTAAAACAACAAAAGTAGCTTAATTCCCCAAAGGTAGCAGAAATGCAGCCATAGCATAGATCAAGATCAAACTGTACATGAGCTGAACCGAAAGCAAGCGAAATCCAAGCTAAGAGCTAGAGTTTCCTCCCTGAGAACCTAGGGGAAGAAACGAAAGGTAAAGAGGCAAAAGAAAATGGGTCAGTCATAAAGACTGGTAAGTCCTAATGACTTTCAGCATAAAAACAGGTAAAGGTAACATGACATGTACCAACTGAAAGTAGACATAAGGATGATGACAGGATGGGCAAGATAGACTAAGATAACATGATAAATCAAGTATAAATCAAGTATAGCATCACATATTCAAGGTTCTCTGCATCAACTGTAATAGAATCCCAAACCCATGTCTTATATTAATCATGAAATGATCCCTTGGCCCAATATCATAAAATGACATATTACTAGGTCCAATGGAACGATCCACTAATCGATCGGCTCCCTACAAGTTCTAGCTCGTTGTGTGTCTGTGGCATACGGCCTTATCACGAATGTAGTCACCTGTGCTAGGTCCACCATAGGGTGTATCAAGCCCTAGGGTGCCAACCACTAACACGAATCAAGCTTGCACAGATAAACCTACTGATGCCCAATGCCTACTTTTTCAACTCCGGACCACGTGCACGACCATAGCCCGCCTAAACCTACACTGGCACGCCAACACAGCCGTCATTCTGGTCGCTTACAATCAGCCCAGTAATCGTGCCCCACCCTGCCTAGTTCCAGGGTACCGTGATACATCTAGTGGGTTACTGCTGAAATGGACCGCGTAACTAGGGTTTCTGTCCAATAGGTTAAGTGTTGTCATTTAAATTCGTGAGTTAACCCTTATCAGTCTAGCATGTCAAGTTGGTTAAGTGTTGTCATTCAAGTTCGTGACTTAACCCGTCTACGTGTCATGTCAAATTTGACTAAGTGTTGTCGTTCAAGTTCATGACTTAGCCCTACGAATCATGTATCAAGTTGGTTAAGTGTTGTCTTTCATGTTCATGACTTAACCCTATCATGTGGCATTAATTCATTAATGCACCCCAACCTCTCACATCAGACCTGTTGTTGTGGTCACTTGATATGCCGGGCGGTTCCGGGCAGAATTACACCACAACTCAGTCTGACCTCGGGTTTTCAAGTGCGATATGACCAACTACCCACATTGGATCCTATTGTTTGCAGTAACTGGATTTGCTGGGCGGTTCCGGGAAGAATTACACTGCAAACTCAACCCAACCTCGAGTTGGCCATTTTCAAGTTCATTCTAGTGTCATGTCCATGTTCAAGATTCATGTCAAGTTCGTTTCAAGTTTCAAGGCAAGTTTCATGTCCACATCCAGATTCAAGTTATACCAATGTTCATATTTCAAGTTTTTCCTATTATTAAGTTCATAATTCATGTTCATAACCAATTCATGTTTTGCCCAATCTACCCAAATCATATTCCCATCGCATGTAAACGTGAATCGATCTATACTACAAATAAATCCAAATCTCGAAATAAAGGGAATAACATCAAAACTATGATAGGAAAAAGGGACGAGCATAAAGCGATAAAAGGGATTACAAGACTAGCATGATATAACTTGAGATAATTGGTTACAACATCACTGGCATATAGAACATAATAGGATTTCAAATCTAGCAAAATAAGACGATAGTCATGATAAAAGTTGACATAAAAGAATAGGCATGCAAAAGCAAGCCAAATACAAGGATAATGGATCCAATGGTTTTGGTGTTCATAATAGCAAATAAACTAAACAAGTCACACCCTAGGTATGAGATCCAACAAGATGCCAACTTGGTGTACAACATGGTTTTCTACTATAGTGTTATGGGCATGAAAAATCAAATAGTCTTAGGCAATTAACCAAAATGATCATAGTCATGGTCATAGGTAGATATCTCATAGTTATGAACCATAAGCAATTAATCACAATAGTCATGGATAATTATCCAAAATAGTTCTAGGAAATAGTCATAGGCAATTAACAGTAATAGTTTCAAAGTCATGGTCATAGACAATAGCCTTATGTTCATAATCATAGGCAATAATTCTCATAGTCAAGAGTCATAGGTGATTAGCCACAATTGTCCTTGTCATAGTCAAAGGCAATAGTCTTATGTTCACAATCATAGGCATAGGCATAGTCTTATGTTCACCGTCATAGGCATAGGCATAGTCTTATGTTCACAGTCATAGTCCTTGGCCATTAGCAATAGTTTCAACAATATAGACATGAAAGAGTTTTATTTACAATGTGAATAGGCCCAAACTGATTTCATAGCAATATTCCCAAAAAGTCAAGATCCAAGATGAACAAGAATAGATATGAATCAATTATCATACATAGATCCAATTCCAATTTACAACATGTCCATATTAAGTTTATAATTTTTATCTAAAAGTAACTTGAACTTACAGATCATGGTCTAAGAAATTTAGATGCAGAAGTCAAGTCTAGAAATTTGTCGTTGACTTATTGAATCATTGAATCTTGCTTTGATTGTAGAAGCAAATCCCCAATAAAAAAATTCCTAGCCGTAGTCTTCAAGAAATAATCTTCGCGTTTTAATTTATCTTAATTTAATTTAGAGGAAGAAGAAGAAGCCATGTTCATCAAGAATTCGTGCAGCATAAGGTTAGAGAAGAATGGTGTGAAGAGAATGAGGCTAGGAGGCTGTTTATATAGGATTAGGCAGACGAATCTGGACAAAAAACGAGATCAGGTACATCGGAATGCATCAGGTTCAGAAAATGGGTTCGGGAGGCAGGTCGACACTATGGTCGACCTGGTCCCTGGGAGGTCGACACTATGGTCGACCCCCAGGTCGACCTGGTCCTGTGCGGGAAATTTCCCGCCCAGTCTGTTCTGGGTTTTGAATTCGAATTTTCGAGCTGTTTTCGATTCTGAAAATTTCTGAAACTTCGGTGGGTCATATCTCCCTCATACGGACTCCGATTTTCGAAAACTCGGACTCGTTTTCAAGAAGAATTTCAAGACAAACGCAATGGAGCAACTCGTTTCCCTTGATTCTTATTTTAAAAATTAATTCTGCCTTGATTTATGGTTTTAACACGTTATTACAATACGGGTTGTTACATTCTCCCCTTCTTAAAGGATATCATCCCCGAAATATTCAAGTTAGGAAGAATGCATCCTATCATCCAATCAACCTTCTACTCAACCATCATCCACAAGCAATCATTGTCCTTAAAAGTTTTCTAATGCTATATGAACATATACAGAAAGTGTGTGTATATGTTCCTTATCTAGTGCAAATGATCGGGCCTGATTGATTTTCTTAATGCAAAATATATTTAGTGCCATGAATCCAACATGTATGCAAATAGTCCTAGCCACATAAACACTATATGTGTGCACAAACATCCATCCATATGCAACATTCACATGATAACACATCCAATTTCATCCATAAACAAATATAAACACTCATGCATATGCTATATGAAATTGTGTCTGAGCCGATCTAGTGCCTAATGTGTGTTATGCAACCACGAGCAACCACTTGCAACCATTTGCAAATATCAACCATAACATGTTTCAATCACATGTTTACATCCAAAAGGGTTCTACCTAAGGTTCTCAAGATAGGATTGAGAAGATAAGCAAGATAAAACAAAGCATCAAGGAGAAGAAGTTAAAGATGTACCACCAGAAGGTCCTGCTTGCGGGGCTTGCCCTTGCTTCTTAGGGCAGTTCTTGCTGATATGTCCAGTATCACCACACTGAAAGCATGCTCCCATCTTCATCTTCTTCTTTCTACAATCCTGGACTATATGCCCCTCAATACCACAGAAGTGGCATTTTCTTTTCTCACGTGTCTTGTTATCATTATTGTTGTTGTTGTTGTTCTTTCCTCCTTTCTTGGAGTCTACCTTCTTGTTTGGAGACTCATTCGCCTTGACCTCCTTCTTGCCATTCTTGTCTTCTTCATTTAAGAGTGTAATGTATACTAGCTTTTCGTAAGTAGCCCTCATAGGTACGTGGGTCATAGCTAAGCTGTGAAGTGGCTCATTCAATCCTTTGAAGATTGACAAAATGGAGAGCCTTCTTATGAGTGGTATTCGCTAAGTCCAGTCCAAACTGAGCCAGTTGATTGAATTGATTGACGTACTCCTTGACCGTCATACTTCCTTGCTTAAGAGAAAAGAATTTTTCCAGCTGTAAACTTCGTTCAGCTTGCGAGAGGAATTTCATCTCAAACCTTACTATGAAATCCATCCATGTTTCAACCGGCCTCTCGGCGTTAGTGACTTCCCACCAATAGGAAGCTTCGTCTTTGAGCAACCATACCGCCAACTGTACCTTCTGCCTATCGTCCACCTCGAAGATAACGAACTGATCCTCAGTTTCTTTGAGCCAGTTCCTCGCTTCTACGAATGATTCAGTTCCCTTGAAATCCTTTCCATCCATGGCCCTAAAATCTTTACAGATCTTTGAGAAAGCAATTGCACGAGGAGGGGGAGGAGGAACCGCTGCAGCTGGAGGAGGAATATCTGCTGGGCCTTTGTCGTTGGCCCTAGCCTCTAAGTACCTCCTGAACCAGCAAGGTATTGGCACGCCCTCTGGAAAGTTAAGATTCCCAGACATGCTGAAATGAAAAAGAAGAGATTCAAAACTAGGAAACAAAGGATAGTGCTAATGGCTTTTGGGGAATAGCCTTTAAATAAAACAAGACTTTTCTTGAAAAATGCTTCTTTGTAGACGGTTTTGAAAATAATTTCAGAAGGTTTTAAAAACTTTTGCCCAGTCTGGTAACCTTCTGCTCTGATACCAAATGTAACACACCACCTCCGCTAGTGTCACTCAAAAGGGAATGCACTAGTTTTGGAGGAGCGTTATCGAGGTAAACAAACACAGAAATATTACAAGACAAAACATAGATAAAACAGCGGAAGAATCAAAAGATAAATTTCATTACTTTCAAAAAGAGTCAAAACCTTTTACATCAAATAGCCAAGGTCATTATTTTCCATTACAACAAATTATGTCTTGCATAAATAAAGAAGCACACTCTTAAAACAACCAAAGTAGCTTAATTCCCCAAAGGTAGCAGAAATACATCCATAGCATAGCTCAAGATCAAACCGTACATGAGCTAAACCGAAAGCAAGCGAAATCCAAGCTAAGTGCTAGAGTTTCCTCCCTGATAACCTAGGGGGAGAAACGAAAGGAAAAGAGGCGAAAGAAAATGGCTCATTCATAAAGACTGGTAAGTCCTAGTGACTTTCAGCATAAAAACAGTTAAAGGTAACATGACATGTACAAACTGAAAGTAGACATAAGGATAATGACAAGATGGGCAAGATAGACTAAGATAACATGATAAATCAAGTATAAATCAAGTATAGCATCACATATTCAAGGTTCTCTGCATCAACTGTACTAGAATCCCAAACTCATGTCTTATATTAATCATGAAATGATCCCTTGGCCCAATATCATGAAATGACCCATTACTAGTTCCAACGGAACGATCCACTAATCAATCGGCTCCCTACAAATTCTAGTTCGTTGTGTGTCTATGTCATACGGCCCTATCACGAATGTAGTCACCTGTGCTAGGTCCACCATAGGGTGTATCAAGCCCTAGGGTGCCAACCACTGACATGAATCAAGCTTGCACAGATAAACCTACTGATGCCCAATGCCTGCTTTTTCAACTCCGGACCACGTGCATGACCATAGCCCGCTTGAACCTACACCGGCGCACCAACACAGCCATCATTCTGGTCGCTTACAATCAGCCCAGTAATCATGCCTCGCCCTGCCTAGTTCCAGGATACCATGATACATCTAGTGGGTTACTACTGAAATGGACCGCGTAACTATGGTTTCTGTCCAATAGGTTAAGTGTTGTCATTTAAATTCGTGACTTAACCCTTATCAGTCTAGAATGTCAAGTTGGTTATGTGTTGTCATTCAAGTTTGTGACTTAACCCGCCTACGTGTCATGTCAAATTTGACTAAGTGTTGTCGTTCAAGTTCATGACTTAGCCCTACGAATCATGTATCAAGTTGGTTAAGTGTTGTCTTTCATGTTTATGAGTTAACCCTATCATGTGGCATTAATTCATTAATGCACCCCAACCTCTCACATCAGACCTATTGTTGTGGTCACTGGATATGCCGGGCGGTTCCGGACAGAATTACACCACAACTCAGTCTGACCTCGGTTTTCAAGTGCGATATAACCAACTACCCACATTGGATTCTATTGTTTGCAGTAACTGGATTTGCTGGGCGGTTCCGGGCAGAATTACACTGTAAACTCAACCCAACCTCGAGTTGGCCATTTTCAAGTTCATTCTAATGTCATGTCCATGTTCAAGATTCATGTCAAGTTCGTTTCAAGTTTCAAGGCAAGTTTCATGTCCACATCCAGATTCAAGTTATACCAATGTTCATGTTTCAAGTTTTCCCTATTATCAAGTTCATAATTCATGTTCATAACCAATTCATGTTTTGCCCAATCTACCCAAATCATATTCCCATCGCACGTAAACATGAATCGATCTATACTACAAATAAATCCAAATCCCAAAATAAAGGGAATAACATCAAAACTATGATAGGCAAAAGGGACGAGCATAAAGCGATAAAAGAGATTACAAGACTAGCATGATATAACTTGAGATAGTTGGTTACAACATCACTGACATATAGAAAATAATAGGATTTCAAATCTAGCAAAATAAGACGATAGTCATGATAAAAGTTGACATAAAAGAATAGGCATGCAAAAGCAAGCCAAATACAAGGATAATGGATCCAATGGTTTTGGTGTTCATAATAGCGAATAAACTAAACAAGTCACACCCTAGGTATGAGATCCAACAAGATGCCAACTCGGTGTACAACATGGTTTTCTACTATAGTGTTATGGGCATGAAAAATCAAATAGTCTTAGGCAATTAACCACAATGATCATAGTCATGGTCATAGGTATAAATCTCATAGTTATGAACCATAAGCGATTAATCACAATAGTCATGGATAATTATCCAAAATAGTTCTAGGTAATAGTCATAGGCAATTAACAGTAATAGTTTCAAAGTCATGGCCATAGACAATAGCTTTATGTTCATAATCATAGGCAATAATTCTCATAGTCAAGAGTCATCTATGATTTGCCACAATTGTCCTTGTCATAGTCGTAGGCAATAGTCTTATGTTCACAGTCATAGGCATAGGCATAGTCTTATGTTCACAATCATAGGCATAGGCATAGTCTTATGTTCACAGTCATAGTCCTTGGCCATTAGCAATAGTTTCAACAATATTGACATGAAAGATTTTATTTACAACGTGAATAGGCCCAAACTGGTTTCATAGCAATATTCCCAAAAAGTCAAGATCCAAGATGAACAAGAATAGATATGAATCAATTATCATACATAGATCCAATTCCAATTTACAACATGTCTATATTAACTTTATAATTTTTATCTAAAAGTAACTTGAACTTACAGATCATGGTCTAAGAAATTTAGATGCAGAAGTCAAGTCTAGAAATTTGTCGTTGAATCGTTGAATCTTACTTTGATTGTAGAAGCAAATCCCCAATAAGAAATTCCTAGCCGTAGTCTTCAAGAAATAATCTTCGCATTTTAATTTATCTTAATTTAATTTAGAGGAGGAAGAAGAAGCCATGTTCATCAAAAATTCATGCAGTATACGGTTAGAGAAGAATGGTGTGAAGAGAATGAGGCTAGGAGGCTGTTTATATAGGATTAGGCAGACGAATCTGCACAGAAAACAAGATCAGGTACATCAGAATGCATCAGGTTCAGAAAATGGGTTCGGGAGGCAGGTCGACCCCCAGATCGACACTATGGTCGACCCGGTCCTTGGGAGGTCGACCCCTAGGTCGACCTGGTCCTGGGCGGGAAATTTCCCGCCCAGCCTGTTCTGGGTTTTGAATTCGAATTTTCGAGCTGTTTTCGATTCAGAAAATTTCTGAAACGTCGGAGGGTCATATCTTCCTCATACGAACTCCTATTTTCGAAAACTCAGACTCGTTTTCAAGCAGAATTTCGAGATGAACGCATTGGCGCAACCCGTTTCCCTTGATTATTATTTTAAAAATTAATTCTGCCTTGATTTATGGTTTTAACACGTTATTACAATACGGGTTGTTACAATTTGTATCACAAAACCTTAGTGAAAACACACCGCAGTGCATACACGCCGCAGTGCAAACATACCGCAGTGCTACACATGTATTTGTACGAAATTTATGGTGCAAACACACCGTAGTGCTATACATGCATTTGTATCACAAAACCTCAAGCATACAATTGTATGTCATTTTTTGGATGTGTATGGTATGAACTGATGCACTACGGTGCCTTATGATACTTCTTTGTATGACTGCTTTATGATACGTAGTAGATGCATACCTGTGTGTTAGATATGGGTGCATGTTAGATACGGGTGAACGACTCGTCTGGATCGAGAAATTAGTAGCCTCAAGCACTCCGTAGTGCTATACGCATGTTTCTGTATCACAAAATCTCAAGCATACAAATATATGTCAATGTAAATGAACGCAAAGTGCAAATCAATTTCGACGGTAAAGTCCCCATTCTTTAACTAGAGTCTAGCTTGACCTCTATAATAAACCAATGTCTTTTTCATGCCAATAGCCCGGTTCTCATGGCCTAAATCCTGGTGGCAAACCCACCGGCGCCATCTCCCTTTTTTGGTTTATTGCTGGGTATAATTTTCGAATAAACCTCAACATAATCCCAAATCCCAAATCAATGGTCAAAGCACAGCTAATTACTCATAATCTAATCTTTCACCGACTAATCACTCATAAGCGAATGGGTTTTCCTAAGTTTGGGATGTCCAAGCAACTAATTACTCATTAGCGAATGGATTTTCCAAAATGTAACAAATGAACTGATTAATAATTACTCACAATCCAATCTATAACAAGTGCAACTAATTCACAGTGCTATACAAACTGAACCTGAGGGGAAAAACTAGCGATGTCAACGCCCTGAGCAATCAAAGCTAGAAAGCGTTTTGAAAGCTTCAACCTTTTCGGAAGAAAATTTGCTGTCGAGGAGAGGACACGATACTAACGTGAATTTAGGTATAAATTTTTGTCAATAGTAAAAAGGGGGAAACAATTAGATGATAGAGAAGAAAATGATTTGTGACTAGATTGATTTTACATTATTTCGTGAAGGGATAAGATCGCGCCAAATCATCAAAAGAATGCAATGACGTAGCTGTCAATGATTGGATGATGGCTAACGTTTAGAATCATCAGACCCATAGATGGTTTGACCCGTTGGATTAATCTTGCATCTACGGTTGGGGTTTTTATATGTTGATAACACGGATCGTTGAGCTGGATTATATATACGTAATGCTACGCTTTTAACTAGTGTTGCATGTCAAAACACTAGAATTCCCACCGCAACAATGCATTCACGTATAATGCAACAACATATGCATATTGTTGCAGAAGATCAAAGAAATCATAGCTTGCGCCACACTTTTCATGCAATGTACACAAATTAGTGTCGAATATGCCCACTTTTTTAGTAGTGATATAAACACCTATTTCCCTCCATGAAAGCCATACTCCAGATTTGAATCCCACGATACACTTCTTCTTCATATTTCAGCTTTCTAGTAAATGAAAATAATGTTTCCACTACCATTAAAAATACACATCTCATAATCCCTTTATTTTTGGCTAGAATGATCAACCAGGATATTATCCGTATGATCATTTCCGATTTTCAGAAATTAACGGAATGGGTTTCTAGGAAGTGAGCAACGCGAGGAGTAGAAGGAGGAAGAAGAAGAAGGGTGCGGGCTTGTCGGGTGGAAGAAATACATGGGTCGGGCCTCTTTTGGTTATGGTGAGAAATTAATTTAATTTAATTTAGCTAATCTTCAAATGATCATATCTTACTCGATATAAATCCGTTTAACTTGCCGTTGAAGGCATTGGAATCATATGAATTAGTAGAACACATTAATATAAAACATTGACGATTTTGTTTAAGTATAAATTATAATAAAATAAAAAGAATCCTTGTATACAATCATATATATATACATATATAATGGAGAACATCAATATTAATTCAAACTCAATGTAAAATTAGCAGAGAATCATTAGCTACTAATGGAAAATGGATCGGAAGCAGTGCGAGTAGCAGGAGCATTGTTTGTTCGTAAGGAAACAGTGATAATGAAGACTTTAGGAGTTAAGTTGGTGAGAACATCTAATTTAATTTTTCATTTAAATTTGTAGTTGTTGGATAACTCAAATTGGTTGGATATGGATGTTGTGTGCATGTCTGAATGGATGTTCATGTAGTTAGAAATACACACTGAACACTTACAAGCATTATTAACCGTAACGCTTGTGCATAGTTGAAATGTTTTGTTTAATGGCTGTGTTTATCTTAATGAACTCATTCTAGTATATATGGTTGGCTTATTCTCATGATGTTGATTGCATGAAATCACTCACCCTATTATTGTGGATATATACGGATGATCGATTTAAATCCTCGATTTTGGAAATCTAGTTTAAATTTAAGAACTGTTTTGGAAATCGGAATATATGAGATGAAGGACTTTTGAAATAATTCCAACCGCTTATATTGAATTGAGTTTGAAATTTGGATCGGAAATGATTAAATCATGTATTGGTTTTGTACAGCTATTGGAACAAGTTTTAATAAAATATTATTTTATATTAAGTTCAATTTAATTCAAAATGAGATTTAGAAATATTATTTTAATAAATCAGGTTTATAAAATTATTTTAAATGGAAAGTGAATAAATCAGGAAAATATATTTTAAAATTCGATAAATTTATGATAAATATTATTCTATTATTTTAAATGACTAGTTTGAATCTCAAATGATTTTGAGTTTATTTGATTTAAATAGCCATTTTACAACACTTTTGGTAATGTTTCCAAACGTTATAATTCTTTTTTAAAAGATAATATGGTTTTGAAGTTATAAGACATGAACTAGAACTAAAACGATAAAAGGAATTGTAAATTAGTTTGAAAGGTTTTGAGTGATTAGATATGTTTATTGAATTATTACCTATCTTAAGATATTGGAATTGGAACTTAAAAAGGAAGGGGTTTGGGTAAAGTTGGTCTTCATTTATTTAATATATGATTACATGGATGTACGAATAGTATCAGAACCGTTGGAAATATTTATATCAAAGATCCTGATAGTGTTCGCTGGTCTGGTGAATCGATATCAAATATAAGTCGACTAAACTCTACTTAAACTTATCTTTGAATGTCAATTATTTTGGATTATCATAAGCGAAATTTTAATCCAAATGAAGACTTGGTAATTTTAAAGAATAAAGGCAAGGAATAAGAGGTAAATTTTGAAATGTAAGTACAAAAGGATCATATTACTTGTAATATAAGGTTGGTAAACGTATGTGTGATTTCAAAGAAGAGTTAAGATGGTAACGGAAGTAATGAAATTCAAAGTAAATCCAACCATGATTTGTAAATTAATTGACAATGATTGGAAGGAGATTTGAAATGGAAATCCTGTATGGTCCACAACTATTGTTTTAAAGGTACGCTTATTACTTGGAAAGACCAGGATCGAATATATTTTCGAAAACCATTCCAAGTAATAATATGACGGTATCCGAGACTTGGTAAAGATGAATGAAGACCGAGAATCTTCGAATTGTTTTGATTAATCGTTGATGTCTCGATTGGGCTGATCCCCCGATATGAGGTTACAAGTGGCACGAGGTCTTAATATATTTGGTGATTTTCGTATTTTGTTCCGTTTAGGCCCAGAATAGACTTGTATGGATTATGTGTCTGACATTGTAATTTTCAGCAAAACACTGATTTCCATTGATATGTATCTGGTTTGTGACATATGAGCTCGAAGTGGTTATGTAATGATGGAAATCGGTGATCATGTTGTGAATAGACAATGTGACATACTTAAGATATGATATGAGCTTGTATGATCAAGGCTCTGCTTATTTAAGCATGGCTTTGTGTATGACGTGACATCGACAAACCTCACACCCTGCATTGATGAGAAACTGGCGGTTGGGTTGCATACTATATATATGATTGATGATGAAAGCTGCAGCAGTGGGAAACCACTTATGAACTGGAGGTATAGGGTATACTCAGGGGACCGTGTCTGGACGAAAACCGTTGATCTACCTCTCGATTTTTAGTTGGTGTCAGTATCAAGATGGAAAAGTCATGTTACATTTCGTTTGTATTCCGATTGATCTTTCATGCCAGGAATCATCAAGTTGGAATCCCAAATCACCAATACGAGCCATACGATTTTGATTTGTGCATATATATATATATATATATATATATATATATATATATAGGGACATAATACTATGGGTATTATGTCGTCTAGATTAATACATTTATTTGTGAAATGGTTTTCCATACTATATTGTAGTATTGAAAGAGGATTTTTACGTATGAAAGCATGTTTGGCAATCATAAGGTAAACTCGCCCATTTGGTGTGCGCTTGCATTGTGTGATATGGGACGAGCTTATGATAGCTTCATTTTTCTGAAAGTCATTGCGAATTTATATGCACGGGTATTCACATGGAGTAAACACGTTCCGCGTTAGCGGCGTGGTCCGGTGAATTTCCCAACTTTAAAATAAATCCTATAAATAACTGTTTTATGTTCTCACACCAGTCCCATGACTGGCCTGGAGTTTATTGTTTCTTTCTAAACTCTGGGCGCCCATTAATTTTCACACAGGCAGCTAGCAGTTTAGTTTTGCAGTTATAGATCGTTGGAGCAGGATTCGGAGCACTTATAGAGTTAGAGTTCACGCCAGAGTTTGGAGCTTCCGCTATATCATACGGTTTCTTCTGTTGAGAATATATTTTCTTTTCTTCCGCTCTATATGTTGTAACTCTGATATTCAATGTAACTTTGATGTAATATTGTATTATGCAATGAAAAAAGTATGTTATTTTGTTCAATATATGTATGTACCAATAACAATTCGTCTTTGTGAACAGTTTTAGTTGGTATAATTACCGGTGAAAATTGGGCAAAAATATGGGTCGTTACAGTTGGTATCATAGCTTTGGTTATACAAAGCTATAAGGTACGACATATTTTGAAACGACCCAAACTTCCCCGGTAAGGAAAGCCCGGATTGAGTTGAGAACAAGTCACAAAAGAACACAGACGGAAGAACATTTCATTGTTTATTACAACAATTCCATCAGAATACAAGAATATACAGAGTATTAACAAATAATATACATTGTAAAATTATCAGAGATTACAATACATTACATAGCAGCGGAAAATAATACAACACACAACTAGAAGAGATATACGGATACAAAGCTTTTCGTATATCGTTCCAGCTGTAAACCAGGATCCTGTGAATATAAATCTGCAAAACCAAAACTACTAGCTGCCCGCGTCAAAATAAGGGCACCCAAAGTTTAGGTTAAAACAATAAACTCTAGGCCAGTCAAGGGACTGGTGTGAGAATTAAAACAGTTATTAATCTTTATTTTAAAGTTAGGTAAATCAAGGGACCACGCCGTATAACACGGAACGGGTTTCCTCCCAAGAACACCAGTGCATAAAACAACAGCGCAATGCTAAATAAATAAAAATGAAGCTATTATAAGACCCAGGTCCTATCACACAATGCACGCAAGCCGGGGGATAGGGTTTTACCTTATAATAGCCAAAGAATGCTTGATACGTGAAATTTCATGTTTTATTATTACTATAAGTGTATAATGTCAAAACAATTTCAAATCATAAGTATATATCATAGGCGACATGAGCGTCCCATGCCACTATGTCGCCATATATAGGTTTACAATCAAAACCGCACAGTCACGTATTGGAAGTTGGATTTCCATCTGTAAACCGAGGCAAAAGATAGTCCTCAACCGATTCGAGACGTTCTAGCCCGTGTCTCAGGAACAGCCGCAACTGCCCCTTGGATCGTCAGGGCCGGTCCACCGATGTGGATTATTATGCCTGAACACTACGTTTCCCCACCCTATGGGGTGTCAATGAGTCCAATGACTCCATCGGTCCCGGATCGACCGATATATCTGAGGTGCCTCGCAACAGCAACAACCACATAAGTCAAACTCGTGAGGGCGTGTAAAACCACTGACGCCACTTCTAGCTAGAAGGAAACGCATGCCCTCCCTGAGGTCCTCTCCCGTTTCTGGTTCACAACCGGGGTGTGAGGCTCGCGAATTCACGTTACACAAAGCTATGCCACACAGGCCGTGCTTTGATCGTCACCATAAGACTTTTCTTTTAAACAGAAGCCTTGATCAATTGCCACTTAGGCATGCCACACAGGCAATTCAATCCATGCGTTTGATATCCATCAATATATAACCCCTGAGCTCGTACGTCTCAGAGAAGGGCGTTAAGCAAGAGAATAAATTCTCTACCGCCAAACAGATATATATTTAATAGAAATCAATCACACAGACTAAAATCCAATGTCAGACACACAGTCCATTTACAAGTTCGTTTTGGGTCTGAACGAAACCGGAGGCACCTAGTACCCCACATATCCATCGATCTCCAAGTACGTCTGGACGATCACCAACTGTTTCCATCCTCTTGGGTGTACAGCCCAATCAAGATCATCAGTAATTATCCAAACGACGTGAAGACCTCCGGTCTTCAACCACCGTCTTCATCTTCGACATCACGTCGAATCAGTTATTCAGAAGGGGATAAACCCGGTCTTTCTGAACAACTCGCGTATATAATAAACAAGTGTTACACAAACACAACATACGCCTCATTCCAATTCAGAATATTCTCTTATTCAAATATTCTTACACTTTGGGAAAGGTTCCCATTAATTTTATCAAAGATAAATTCTTTAAATTTATTCTTTAATCTTCGTTTAATATCAATTCAAACTAGTCGGGATTAGCGAACCACACTGGAGTAATCGTTTATTTTATTTCCCAATCCCCACCTATTCATCCCATGAAGTAAAACTGGTCATACTTCATATCTAACACCACAGTGTTATCGGTAAATTCAATTACCATATCACGTTCAAATCTAATTGAAGATTTAACTATCGCCTGGAGCAAAACTGGTGATACTCCATTCTTGATCTTTTCAATCTAATTAAAGATTCATTAAAACTCAACTTAGTTTTAATCTTTAACTGGGTTAAAGAATCAGTGTCATTTAAAACACGGTTCACGATAAACCCAAAATCACGTTCCATTAATTATCGGGTTAAAGCACAAGTGTTATTTAAAACACTGTTCACGATAAACCCAAAAATCAATACCAATTCAATTCCAATTAAATATTATTTAATTGGTACACTTCATTAAATCTAAATAAAAAGATTTAATCTTTTTCTCCACTGGGCTTAAGAACAGTGTTAATGAAAACACCATTCACGACAAACCCAAATCACGTTTGATATCAAATACAAGGCTCTGAATAGAAAATATATCGGCTTATATTCAATATCAAATTCTACGACCAACAAATATCGTATTGGAAATAACGATATAAATATATCTTTCAAATTTCCATAACAATATCTGTATAATCACGAAATCCAACATCGAAATATTCCGAAGACAATTTCGATTCAAATCCATTCCAATTCAATTATTGGAATTTCTGGTTATTTTTAAAACCATTTCAAATCCAATTTATTTATTTTAAAAATAAATAAATTATTATTCTAGCTCAAAACTAGTTCATTTCTATAAAAATCTATTTTTATCTTTTCAAATATGGAGTTTTTCATCCCAATTCTTCACAAATCATTTCTTATGATTTTACACAAATTATTAATATTTTTAATAATTTTATCAAGGCCCGTACAGTCGATTTCCATCAATGGCCATCGAACTGCACTTACAACGACCTTTTCCAAATTTGATTTCTAATTTCTAATATTCGTTAGAAAGCTCTTATCGATACGAACCCAACGGTTCTGGTTTTAGGAGAATCCGATGGTCGGATCTCCCGCAATGTCCATTCGAAGTCAATGGTTGAAATTCGCGAACTGCCGCGGCGCGGCGCGTTCTATTCAGGCCATTATATATATAATATATATATATTATATATTTTGTCGATTTCCTTTCAAAACGTATTTTATAAATCGTTTTAAATTCGTTTTCGAAACGATTTCAACATCATATTCAATTTCTAATCAAAATTGAATATTCCAATATAAATTCGTTTTAATTTCATTTCAAAACGATTTCAATTCAATTTAATTCGAATTTCAATCATTTCAATTTAATTCGAATTCATTTCTATTCAAAATATCAGATTTTGAAATCACTTTCGATATTCATTATAAAATGAATAAAATCGATATAAATATCGTTCACGTCAAAATCGCGTCAATCTAATTAACACGACTTCATATATTTCTATTTTCAAATATTCTATTCAAATATTTCTTTTCAAAACTGGAATGAGGCCCAATCAATTACCATAGATTTTATTTCTATGGATTTCCATACAACGCATGTATATATCAACAATGACAAATAATCAACCATCATCCAAAGTGCATTCTACACTGTATAAGCATCAAATATAAATATTCAACGCTTATAACAATCTGTCAATCAATCGATCGACATACAACTAATTATTGGGATTAGTGTATATCATATATCACCCCAATACCCGTGTGGGTTTTCAAACAATCAAACACAGATTTTATTTGTGCAGTTGGGCGATGTGTAAAATTTATCGTCCCAATCAATATCAATCAAATCAGTGTATATAAACAAATCTCCGATTTGTTTATAAATATTTATTTTAAATACACGTTAAAAATTCTATTTTTAACTATAAAATATTTTCCACTATAAAATATTTTATTTCATTTCACATAACACAATCAACTACACATCAAAATCAAACAAACAAGCATACAAGCCGTCCATGTTCTGTGGACGACGGGTGTCGGGTGCTACTAAACACCGTCTGCATCCTAGTATATATTATTAACTAGAAATATTAAATTAAAGGTAAGAATTTCTCATAAAGGGTTCCACTCCGCCGTGCTTTGCTGTTGAGCTGCTGAACATCTGGATTTGTTTGCAATTCCGATGCAATTCTTTTCCACGCTGTTCATAATAAAAATTATATTTCAATCGCTTCATTTCGATAAATAAAAATCATATTTCTACTTCATATTTTTTTTACAATGCTTATTTATATATAAAAATTATATTTTTATGTTTCCACTTCTCATATAAAGATTGAATTTTTATCATCATACTTATATAAAAATTATATTTTTAATACTCTACTAATATAAAAATTATATTTTTAATCTTTCTATGGTATACAAATTATATTTTTACTACTCTACATAAATAAAAATTATATTTTTACGACTCTAAATAAATTATATTTTTAATCTTTCTATGGTAAAGATAGGTGTTACCGCGCCATTTTCAATTCCTTTAGATTAAAAATATAATTTTTATATTAGTAGAGTATTAAAAATATAATTTTTATATAAGTATGATGATTTTATGAGCCGATTGGCTAGCCGCTTGGCTTTTTCTTTTTCTTTTGGATTGAAGAAGGCCATGGGAGGCTATATGAAATATCCTGAAGTCCCCGGTGCAGGGGAGGTTATGGCGAAATTTTTCGAAAATTTAGGGTGTTAGCCAAATTTTTGAAAAATTTGAAAGGTTCTTAGAAACTGAAAAGTTGAAGAACTTAAGCCGTAGTGAAAATACTGAAAGTTGAGTTGATTAATTAAGCAACTTTCGGCATCGTTCCTTTTCGGGGACGAAAAGTTTTAAGTGGAGGAGATTGTAATAACCCGGAAATCCGAGCCAATTTAAAATTTTTATTTTGGCAAATTTGGTGAATTTTGATTATTTAAAATGAATTATTTTAAATAATAACGGCGAAAAATTTATTTTGAATATAATTCGAACGTATATATTATATAGATCTTCGTTCGAATATAAAAATTTTATTTTAATTATAAAGGAATTGAAAATGGCGCGGTAGTTCGATAATTCGATTTCAAAATTCAAATGAAAGTACCGGGTGCAAAATAAATCGGATTTTAGTGAAACCAAAAATAATAGAATCTAATGGAATGTGATTTGGGTTTGTCGTGAATGGTGTTTTCATTAACACTGTTCTTAAGCCCAATGGAGAAAAAGATTAAATCTTTTTATTTAGATTTAATGAAGTGTACCAATTAAATAATATTTAATTAGAATTGAATTGGTATTGATTTTTGGGTTAATCGTGAACAGTGTTTTAAATAACACTTGTGCTTTAACCCGATAATTAATGGAATGTGATTTTGGGTTTATCGTGAACCGTGTTTTAAATGACACTGATTCTTTTACCCAGTTAAAGATTAAAACTAAGTAGAGTTTTAATGAATCTTTAATTAGATTGAAAAGATCGAGAATGGAGTATCACCAGTTTTGCTCCAGGCGATAGTTAAATCTTTAATTAGATTTGAACGTGATATGGTAATTGAATTTACCGATAACACTGTGGTGTTAGATATAAAGTATGACCAGTTTTACTTCATGGGATGAATAGGTGGGGATTGGGAAATAAAATAAATGATTACTCCAGTGTGGTTCGCTAACCCCGGCTAGTTTGAATTGATATTAAAAAAAGATTAAAGAATAAATTTAAAGAATTTATCTTTGATAAAATTAATGGGAACCTTTCCCAAAGTGTAAGAATATTTGAATAAGAGAATATTCTGAATTGGAATGAGGCGTATGTTGTGTTTTTGTAACACTTGTTTATTATATACGCGAGTTGTTCAGAAAGACCGGGTTTATCCCATTCTGAATAACTGATTCGACGTGGTGTCGAAGATGAAGACGGTGGTTGAAGACCAGAGGTCTTCACGTCATTTGGATAATTACTGATGATCTTGATTGGGCTGTACACCCAAGAGGATGGAAACAGCTGGTGATCGTCCAGACGTTCTTGGAGATCGATGGATATGCGGGGTACTAGGTGCCTCCGGTTTCGTTCAGACCCAGAACGAACTTGTAAATGGACTGTGTGTCTGACATTAGATTTTAGTCTGTGTGATTGATTTCTATTAAATATATATCAAACCAGAATTTCCAATAATTGCATTGGAATGGATTTGAATCGAAATTGTCTTCGGAATATTTCGATGTTGGATTTCATGATTATACAGATATTGTTATGGAAATTTGAAAGATATATATATATATATATCGTTATTTCCAATACGATATTTGTTGGTCGTAGAATTTGATGTTGAATATAAGCCGATATATTTTCTATTCAGAGCCTTGTATTTAATATCAAATGTGATTTTGAGTTGTCGTGAATGGTGTCTTCATTAACACTTGTTCTTTAACCCGATAATTGATTGAAATGTGATGTGATTTTGGGGGTTTATCGTGAACCGTGTTTTAAATGACACTGATTCTTTAACCCAGTCAAAGATTAAAACTAAGTGGAGTTTTAATGAATCTTCAATTAAATTGAAAAGATCGAGAATGGAGTATCACCAGTTTTAGTCCAGGCGATAGTTAAATATTTAATTAGATTTGAGCGTGAAATGGTAATTGAATTTACCGATAACACCGTGGTGTTAGATATGAAGTATGACCAGTTTTACTTCATGGGATGAATAGGTTGGGATTGGGAAATTAAAATAAATGATTACTTCGGTATGGTTCGCTAATCCTGACTAGTTTGAAGTGATATTCAAAGGAAGATTAAAGAATAAATGTAAAAGAATTTATCTTTGATAAAATTAATGGGAACCTTTCCCTAAGAATGTGAAATTTAGAAACTAACTGGCGGTTAGCTAAGCAGAATGGTTTTCTGGATATTGATCTGATGTTGGTTTTGGCCTTCGGGGTTAATATTAGGGGAATTATTCTCTTGATTAATTTACGGTTAGTGACTGATGAATTGGAATGAGGCGTATGTTGTGTTTGTGTAACACTTGTTTATTATATACGCGAGTTATTCGGAAAGATCGGGTTTATCCTATTCTGAATAACTGATACGACGATAAGTCGAAGATGAAGACGGTGGTCGAAGACCGGAGGTCTTCACGTCGTTTGGGTGGTTACTAATGATCTTGATTGGGCTGTACACCCAAGAAGATGGAAACAGTTAGTGATCGTCCAGACGTACTTGGAGATCGATGGATATGCGGGGTACTAGGTGCCTCCGGTTTCGTTCAGACCCAGAACGAACGTGTAAATGGACTGTGTGTCTGACATTGGATTTCATTCTGTGTGACTGATATCGGTTGCATAGAGTATTTTGCCTATGTGGCATGCCAAGATGCAAATGATCAAGGCTTCTGTTGAAAAGCAAAGTCTTATGGTTGATGATCAAAGCACGGCCTTTGTGGCGTAGCTTTGTGTAGCGTGAATTCGTGAGCCTCACACCCCGGTTCTGAACCAGAAACTGGAGAGGACATCAGGGAGGGCATGCGTTTCCTTCTAGCTAGAAGTGGCGTCAGTGGTTTTACACGCCCTGACGAGTTTGACATATGTGGTTGTTGCTGTTGCGAAGCATCTCGATCGCCTCCCCCCTCGTCGCTCCCCCACCCTCCGCCACCACCGGTGAACGTGGCCTCCCCCTCCCCTCGATGCTCCGTCCAGCCCCCCCCCCCGTCTTCGAGCCCGGTCTTCCCCAAAACCCTCCCCCGAGCCAAGAAACCGCCGCGGCGCTCTGGCGAGGCACACCCCCCAGCCACCGCGTCCACCTCCGCAACCACCCAGCACCCCTCCGCCCTCCGACGCGCCTCGAACCCCTCCCCCCGTCTGATTTCTGACTGTAAGTTTTCTTTCCCTTTTTTTTATTTTTATTTATTTATTATTCTTCTTTATTTATTCAATGAAAATAAACTTCAAAATGATTAGAAAAATCAGTGGTTTATATATTATATGATTTCCTACTTTTATTTAGACAATAAGACATAAAGTTTCGATTAGATTATGTAGTATAAATTATAAAGTTTAAGTTTTTGTATGTAATACTCTATAAAGAAATTCTAATTTATATATGTGGAGCGCAGGATTAATTTTCAGTTTTTAAAGTAATAAAAATTTGAATTTTATCATAAAAAGTTTAGATTTTTAACATAGGAAAGTTTGAATTTTTATATAGGTAAAGAACAATTTTTTATATATAATAGAAAAATATAATTTTTATACAAGTAGGAAGTTAAAAATATAAATTTTATACTAGTGGCATATTAAAAAATATAATTTTCATATAGTGGCGATAATAAAAATATGATTTTTATTAAAGTAGAGTTATAAAAATATGATTTTTATATTATAGAAGGAGTAAAAATATGATCTTTATATTTGAAAAGGCGAAATCTTTATATTTGAAAAGTCGAAATCTTTATATAGAGAATGGCGATAGGAAAATATAATTTTTATATAGGTATGATAATAAAAATTCAATCTTTATATAAGAGGAAGAAATATAAAAATATAATTTTTATATTGAAAGAAGCGTTGTAAAAATATATGAAATAAAAATAGAATTTATCACACAATGCAACGCAAGCCGGGGGATAGGGTTTTTACCTTATAATAGCCAAGAATGCTTGATACGTTTAAAACAAATCTTTTGATACTATAATAAGTGTATAGTGTATAAAACAACTTCAAATCATAAGTATCAATCATAGACGGCATAAGCGCCCCATCCCATCGACATTGACTGTCGCGCCGCTCTGTAAATCCTATCTTTACAAACTGTAACGACCGGGAATTTCGCTCGATTTGAACCAGTCGCTAAACCGACCCAGACCGTTCGAAACGCCTGATTTTTTTGAGAACACGACAAATTAGAACACAAACAGAAGAACATTTCATTGTATATTACAACAATTCAACAGATTACAAGAATATACAGAGTATAAATAAATTTTAAACATCGCCCAACTGCACAAATAAAATATGTGTTTGATTGTTTGAAACCCCACACGGGCTAGAGCATCTCGAATTCGGTGGAGGACGATCCCTTGCCTCAGTTCAGAGATGGAAATCCAACTTCCAATACGTGACGTTTCGATTTTAGTTGTAATCCTATATATGGCGACATAGTGGGATGGGGCGCTTATGCCGTCTATGATTGATACTTATGATTTGAAGTTGTTTTATACACTATACACTTATTATAGTATCAAAAGATTTGTTTTAAACGTATCAAGCATTCTTGGCTATTATAAGGTAAAAACCTTATCCCCCGGCTTGCGTTGCATTGTGTGATAGGACCTGGGTCTTATAATAGCTTCATTTTTATTTATTTAGCATTGCGCTGTTTGTTTTATGCACTGGTACTCTTGGGAGGAAACCCGTTCCGTGTTATACGGCGTGGTCCCTTGATTTACCGAACTTTAAAATAAAGATTAATAACTGTTTTAGTTCTCACACCAGTCACATGACTGACATGGAGTTTATTGTTTTAACCTAAACTCTGGGTGCCCTTATTTTGACACGGACAACTAGTAGTTTCGGTTTTGCAGATTTATATTCACAGGAACCTGGTTAACAGCTGGAACGATATCCGGAAAGCTTTGTATCCGTGTATCTTCAGTTGTATTTTGTATTGTTTTCCGCTGCTATGTAATTTATTGTAATCTCTGATATTTTTCTGTTGTGTAATATTTATTTAAACTCTGTATATTCTTGTAATCTGATGAATTGTTGTAATATACAATGAAATGTTCTTCTGTTTGTGTTCTAATTTGTCGTGTTCTCAAAACAATCAGGCATTTCGAACGGTCTGGTTCGGTTTAGCGACTGATTCGGATCGAACGAAATTCCCCCTTTGGATATCATTTCAAACTAGTCGGGATTAGCGAACCACACCAAAGTAATTATTTATTTTATTTCCCAATCCCAACCTATTCATCCCCTGGAGCAAAACTGGTAATACTCCATATCTAACACCACAGTGTTATCGGTAAAATTAATTACCATTTCACGTTCAAATCTAATTAAAGATTTAACTATCGCTTTGGAGCAAAATTGGTGGTACTCTATTCTCGATGACCTTTCAGATTTGATAATTTAAATTATCAATTCACATTTCAATCTAATTAAAGATTCATTAAAACTCCACTTGGTTTTAATCTTTTCAGAAAAACAATATCCTGCCTTTAACTGGGTTAAAGAACCAATGTCATCTAAAACACGATTTACGATAAACCCAAAATACATTTGATATTAAATACAAGGCTCTAAATAGAAAATATATCGGCTTATATTCAATATCAAATTCTACGACCAACAAATATCGTATTGGAAATAACGATGTGAATATATCTTTCAAATTCCCATAACAATATCTGTATAATCACGAAATCCAACATCGAAATATTCCGAAGGTAATTTCTATTCAAATCCATCCCAATTCACATATTGGAAATTCTGATTATTTTTAAAACCACTTTCAAATTCAATTTATTTATTTCAAAAAATAAATTGATTTTAATTCTAGTTCAAAACTAGTTCATTTCGATAAAAATCTATTTTTATCTTTTCAAATATTCACTTTTTCAGCCCAATTTTTCCCAAATCATTTCTTATGATTTCACACAAATTATTGATATTTTTAATAATTTTATCAAGGCCCGTACAGTCGATTTCCATCAACGGCCATCGAACTGCACTTACAACGACCTTTTCTAAATTTGATTTGGACATAATTCCAAATCCAACCATTAGATTTCAAATTTCTAATATTCATTGGAAAGCTCTTTTCAATACGAACCCAACGGTTCCGGTTTTAGGAGAATTCGACGGTCGGATCTCCCGCAACTTCAATTCGAAGTCAATGGTGGAAATTCACGAACTGCTGCGGCGCGGCGCGTTCTATTCAGGCCATTATATATAATATATGTATATATATTATATTTCGTCAATTTCTTTTTAAAACGTATTTTATAAATCATTTTAAATTCGTTTTTGAAACGATTTCAACTTCATATTCAATTTCAAATCAAATTGAATATTCCTTTATAAATTTGTTTTAAATTCATTTCAAATTGATTTCAATTCGAATTCATTTCTATTCAATTTCAATTCAAATTCATTTCAATTCAATTTCAATTCGAATTCATTTCAATTCAATTTCAATTCGAATTCATTTCAATTCGAATTCATTTCAATTCAATTTCAATCCGAATTCATTTCAATTCAATTTCAATTCGAATTCATTTCAATTCAATTTCAATTCGAATTCATTTCAATATATTCGATTTGAAATCAGTTTTCGATATTCATAAGAAAAATGAATAAAATCGATATAAATATCGTTCACGTCAAAATGGCGCATCTCTAATCAACACGGCTTTATATATATTTCAATAAATTCGTTATTCTATTCAACAAATGAATATTTATTCCATTCAACACATGAATCTATATTTCTTTCAACACATGAATATTCTCCACACATGAGCACTGTCAATACAAGACTATTTTTGTATCAGAGCACATGCCTAAGTGGCAATTGATCAAGGCTTCTGTTGAAAAGCAAAGTCTTGTGGTGATGATCAAAGCACGGCCTTTGTGGCATAGCTTTGTGTAACGTGAATCAGGCTAGGGGGTGGCGCGTTAGGGCTTGGGGCATCGGAGTCGCGATGGGGGTCTTGGGTGTTCGGGTCTCGTCGCGGTGGAGAGAGGAGGGCTAGGGGCTGGCGATTGGAGGTGATGGTGGCGGAAGGGGGGGCGAGGGTGGAGCGTCGATCGTCGATGGGGGGGCTAACGGGGGAGAGGGTCAACGGTTTTTTTTCCTCTTTTTTTTGAATGAATGAAAAGGAGGAGGGGAAGAAAGGAAGGTATATAAATATATATATTTAATTATTAAATTTTTCCAAAGAGCAACTTTTATTTTCGACCTCTAAACGAGACCCACCGCCTGTCGTCCATAACTAATTACCCCCATTCCGAACACAATGGGATATGTATCGTAAGCTGATTCGATCGTTTCGATCAGTTTTCGTCCAAATCAACATAGAACTCTATATATTGAATTTGAACGTGCATTTCAATTTACCGGGGCCACATACTAACTCGAAAAATTCCAAAAAAAATATTTTCTAGCTTCGTATTGACGATACGGTCCTAACAAAACTAATTTCATCGAATTATCGAACTACCGCAGCGCGGCGCGTTCTATTCAGGCCATTATATATATAATATATATGTTATATATTTTTCGTCGATTTCAATTCAAAAAGTATTTTATAAATCGTTTTAAATTCGTTTTCGAAACGATTTCAACTTCATTTTCAAATTCAAATCAAGTTTGAATTTTCCCTTACAAATTCGTTTTAAATTCCTTTCAAATAGATTTCAATTCAAATCGGTTTTTAATTCAATTTCAATTCGTTTTCAATTCAATTTGAATTTCAAATTAATTCAATTTCAATTCGAATTCATTTCTATTCAATTTCAATTTGAATTCAATTCTTCTCAATTTCGATTCAAATTCGATTCTTTTCAATTTCAATTCGAATTCTTTTCAATTTTAATTCGAATTGAATTCTTTTCAAAATATCTGATTTTGAAATCACTTTCGATATTCATTATAAAATGAATAAAATCGATATAAATATCGTTCACGTCCAAAATGGCGTCAATTTAATCAACACGGCTTCATATATTTCTATTTTCAAATATTCTATTCCAAATATTTCTTTTTCAAGTATTCCTATTTCAAATATTTCTATTTCAAATATTCCTATTTCAAATATTTCTACTTCAAAACTGGAATGAGGCCTAATCAATTACCATATAATGTTAATTATATGGATTTTCTACAACACATGTATGTATCAACAATGACAAATAATCAACCATCATCCAAAGTGCATTCTACACTGTATAAGCATCAAATATAAATATTTAACGCTTATAAAAGTCTGTCAATCAATCGATCGACATACAACTAATTATTGGGATTAGTGTATCCCATCTCTAACAGTCAATCAATCAATCGATCTGACAGTGCTCATGTGTTGAAAATTATCATGTGTTGAATAAAATATTTTAACAATAAAATTTACATCTTTATCATATTTAAAGATTGGAAACTAACTGGAAAATGGATAAGATGAGTGGTTTCCTGGGTATTGATCTGATATTGGTTTCGGCCTTCGGCGTCAATACCTAGGGAATCATTCTCTTACTACTTTACAATTGGAGTCTGATTTGAAAATCAAACGATAAATACCATAATTTTATAAAATAATTACTTCGGTGTGGTTCGCTAATCCCGACTAGTTTGAAATGATATCCAAAGGAAGATTAAAGAATAAATTTAGAAGAATTTATCTTTGATAAAATTAATGGGAACCTTTCCCTAAGAATGTGATTTTGTGAATACAAGAATATTCTGAATTGGAATGAGGCGTTTGTTGTGTTTGTGTAACATTTGTTTACTATATACGTGGGTTACTCGGAAAGGCCGGGTTTATACCCATTCTAAATAACCGATTCGGCGATAAGTCGAAGATGAAGACGGTGGTTTATTATATATATTATATAATGGCCTGAATAGAACGCGCCGCGCCGCGGCAATTCATGAATTTCGACCATTGACTTCGAATGGATATTACGAGAGATCCGACTGTCGGATTCTCCTAAAACCGGAACCGTTGGGTTCGTATCGGAAAGAGCTTTCCAACGAATATTAGAAATTTGAAATCTAACGGTTGGATGTGGAGATACGTCCAAATCAATTTCAGAAAAGGTCGTTGTAAGTGCAGTTCAATGGCCGTTGATGGAAATCGACTGTACGGGCTTTGATAAAATTACTAAAAATATTTTATTTCATTTCACATCACATCACACAATCAACTACACATCAAAATCAAACAAACAAGCATACAAGCCGTCCATGGTCTGTGGACGACGGGTGTCGGGTGCTACTAAACACCATCTGCATCCTTGTATATATTTTAACTAGAAAAAACAATATTTAAAGTGAGAAGTTCTCACCGAAGCTATCCCAACTCCACGACACTTCATATGTAGAAATCCTCGTCGTTTACAAAATGGCTATTTTTAAGGGCCGAAATTCCATAACGACTATTCTGAAATTTCAACTGGACATATCTTTTTATCCCTGCTATGAAATCTCGATTTTTCGGATTCATTGGAAAGATATTATCAATTAGATTCAAATATTTTTTGTTTCACTAAAATCCGGTTTATTTTTCACCCGGTACATTCAATTGAAGTTTGAAATCGAATTATCGAACTACCGCGCCATTTTCAATTCCTTTTATAATTAAAATAAATATTTATATTTTCTAACGACGATCAACATAAATATATACGTTCGAATTATATTCAAAATAAATTTCTCGTCATTATTATTTAAAATAATTATTTTAAATATTTAAAAATAATTAAATTAAAAAATAAAAATAACCTTCTCTCTCTTATACCCTCAGCTCCCCCCTCCCCCCGTTACTTTTCATTCGAGAATGTAACAACCCGGAAATTTTGAATATTTAAAATAATTATTTTAAATAATAACGACGAGAAATTTATTTTGAATATAATTCAAACGTATATATTTATATCGATCGTCGTTAGAAAATATAAATATTTATTTTAATTATAAAAGGAATTGAAAATGGCGCGGTAGTTCGATAATTCGATTTCAAACTTCAAATGAATGTACCGGGTGCAAAATAAATCGGATTTTAGTGAAACAAAAAATATTTGAATCTAATTGAGAATATCTTTCCAATGAATCCGAAAAATCGAGATTTCATAGCAGGGATATAAAGATATGTCCAGTTGAAATTTCAGAATAGTCGCTATGGAATTTCGGCCCTTAAAAATAGCCATTTTGCAAACGACGAAGATTTCTACATATGAAGTGTCGTGGAGTTGGGATAGCTTCGGTGAGAACTTCTCACTTTAAATCTTGTTTTTCTAGTTAAAATATATACTAGGATGCAGACGGTGTTTAGTAGCACCCGACACCCGTCGTCCACAGACCATGGACGGCTTGTATGCTTGTTTGTTTGATTTTGATGTGTAGTTGATTGTGTGATGTGATGTGAAATGAAAAACTAAAACAGTTATTAATCTTTATTTTAAAGTTCGGTAAATCAAAAGACCACGCCGTATAACACGGAACGGGTTTCCTCCCAAGAATACCAGTGCATAAAACAAACAACGCAATGCTAAATAAAGAAAAATGAAGCTATTATAAGACCCAAGTCCCATCACACAATGCAACGCAAGCCGGAGGATAGGGTTTTTACCTTATAATAGCCAAAGCATGCTTGATACGTTTAAAACACATTATTTTGATATTACTATAAGTGTATAGTGTCAAAACAGTTTCAATCATAAATATCAATCATAGGCGGCATGAATGACCCATACCACTATGTCGCCATACTAGGTTCTACAAATAAAACCGCAATATCACGTATTGGAAATTGGATTTCCGTCATGACCCGAGGCAAGGGGCAAGCTCCTCTCCGATTCGAGACACTCTAGCAAATGTCTCAGGACCCCACTATGATCCTTGGATCTTCAGGGTCGGTTCTCTCTTACTTTTGAGGATTAATTATTCCTGAACACACGTTTCCCGGTCCTAACAGACCTATATCCGAGGCGCCTCGTATCCAACAACCACACAGGTGAAAAGTATATAAATGTCAGCCAGTTTAAGCACTGACACCACCCATAGCTAGAAAGAAACGTCGTGCTCTCCCTGCAGTCACTATCGTTTGGGTGATTGCTGAGGATCTCGATTGGGCTGTACACCCAAGAGGAGAGAAACAGTTGATGATCGTCCAGACGTACTTGGAGATCGATGGATATGCGAGGAAAGTGCCTCCGGTTTCGTTCGGACCCAGAACGAACTTGTAAATGGATTGTGTGTCTGACATTGGATTTTATTCTGTGTTGATTGATCTCTATTAAATATACATCTGTTTAGCGGCGGAGAATTTATTCTCTTGCTTAACGCCCTTCTCTGAGACATACGAGCTCAGAGGTTGTACATCGATGGACATCAGTCGCATGGAGTGAATTGCCAGTGTGGCACGCGTAAGTGGCAATTGATCAAGGCTTCTATTGAAAAGCAAAGTCTTGTGGTTGATGATCAAAGCACGGCCTGTGTGGCGCAGCTTTGTGTATAACGTGAATTCGCGAGCCTCACACCTCGGTATGAGTCAAAAACGGGATAGTGACTGTAGGGAGAGCATGACGTTTCTTTCTAGCTATGGGCGGTGTCGGTGCTTAAACTGGCTGACATTTATATACTTTTCACCTGTGTGGTTGTTGGATACGAGGCGCCTCGGATATAGGTCTGTTAGGACCGGGAAACGTGTGTTCAGGAATAATTAATCCTCAAAAGTAAGAGAGGACCGGCCCTGAAGATCCAAGGATCATAGTGGGGTCCTGAGACATTTGCTAGAGTGTCTCGAATCGGAGAGGAGCTTGCCCCTTGCCTCGGCTCATGACGGAAATCCAATTTCCAATACGCGATATTGCGGTTTTATTTGTAGAACCTAGTATGGCGACATAGTGGTATGGGTCATTAATGCCGCCTATGATTGATATTTATGATGTGAAATTGTTTTGACACTATACACTTATAGTAATATCAAAATAATGTGTTTTAAACGTATCAAGCATGCTTTGGCTATTATAAGGTAAAAACCCTATCCTCCGGCTTGCGTTGCATTGTGTGATGGGACCTAGGTCTTATAATAGCTTCATTTTTCTTTATTTAGCATTGCGCTATTTGTTTTATGCACTGGTATTCTTGGGAGGAAACCCGTTCCGTGTTATACGGCGTGGTCCCTTGATTTACCTAACTTTAAAATAAAGATTAATAACTGTTTTAGTTCTCACACCAGTCACATGACTGACCTGGAGTTTATTGTTTTAACCTAAACTCTGGGTGCCCCTATTTTCGACACGGGCAGCTAGTAGTTTGTCATTTTTTATTATTGTAGGGATTTCTTAAAAGAATTATAATGGACACGTGAATGTTTTGTTGATATTCTTCCTATTATACATCTATTACATATATTATATATATCTATTATATAAAGGAAGTTTAATTGTCTTACATTTGTCATTATTTTTGTTTACAAGAAAAATTTCTTAAAATAATTCTAATGGACTCATGAATGTTTATTTGATTATCTTCTTATTATACATGTATCATATCTATTGTATCTATTACATTATATTTATTATAAATCACAATATACGACTCTTTGTATACTTGCACCTCATTCAGTCTAAACTCAAATACTCATCCCTAGTTGATTTTAGTGAATTATTACCAAATGTCTTACTTTTCAACTAAAATTATTTCCCAATTAATAAAGAAAACTGATTTTGAGTAACGCACAAAATGGCATTTCTTCCCACCTCTTCGTTTTCTAACTCTTAAGTACCTGCTTCCTTTCCATTTTCAATTATCCCAATTTCTATATATTACGTCTTAGTGCTAATAGATAATCCTATGGATAATTAAAATTAACTCAATATGAATGTTAATTCTAATCCTTATAGCATATGGTTCAAACATGTATGCCTTATTGCTTCCTTTTCCTGTAGTAAATTCCTTAAATTGCCATGTATCCTCTACCCCTAATTACCGCATGCTATGATATTTCTATTTTTTTCTTCACTTTGCTTCATCATTTTTAGAAACTACATCCTTGAGTTAATTTGTATCTATATGTTTTTGTCATTGAAGTTGACCTTTCATGCTACTTTTTACCCCTTGGATTTGTTATATGCTAACCCTAATCTTTAAGCATTTTTTCCACCTTCATTTTCTTCTCCCTTATTATTTCATTGTCTCAATGTTTTTCCTTTGTGTACGATTTTCCATGTTCCACTAACAATTTCATGTGTAAATTAAAATCAATAGAATATTTTCAAAATTATGAAAAGTAATAACTGTAAACTAAATTATGGATTTAATGTATATCATCTTGGGCTATACACCAAACATAGGTGAAGTCTGAACAAAACAAAAATCAACACTTACACGGAAGATCTTAGGCGTTTTAGTTACAAGTTTCAGGTCAATGCTTTGATTCATGACATCAATTTTTTTTATTATGTTAGCATATGATTAGTGGTTTTTAATGGATTCTTTTGATTAAATTTATTTTCATTTCAAGATGAACAGAAATGGGTTGAGTAAATAAAAAGGTAAACTTGCTTACATATATGTAATAAATAACATTGGATTTCTACCGCACATTTTATAATAGTTCAGAGCCATGGATTTATATTTTGTTTGGCATGCAAATTGGCATTTATTTTTATAAGTAATTATATTATCTATGTGTACTTTGAAGATTAATATAAGTGTAATGGCCCGAATTTCCATACACTTTGAGTCGACTAATAACACCATAGTCCAACCCAAATTGCACAGAAATACGAATCATTATTAGAAAGAAGTTAGAAGATGAGAAACAGAAAGAAAGAAATATTAGACTAGAAGAAAACGAAGATCACGAACTCATAGCAGAATGAATAAAATATATTAGATAGCATAAACTTTGAAATACAATTCGGTAACTTTATATACATACCATCATCAGAGCACAACAGCTATTTCTGGAACAGTTATAAACACCTGTTTCCAGATACAAACATGGTACACAGCGGAATATATGATAATCTATAGCTAACTGTTGAAGCCTCCTGCTTCAATATCCTCCAAGGAGATCTGTAAAATCCTGACTACTTGACTGCCCGTACAAATTTGGGCACCCAAGAGTTTAAGGAAAGCAAACAAAATAAACTCTGGGTTAGTCATGGGACTGGTGTGAGTAAACTCCAACCATTTGTTTAACTTTCAAAATCCTTTCAAAAGAAATGATAATCATAAGATAGATCCACACATAAACATGGATGGTTTTTACCTTACGATAACCAAAAATATTTTTGACATCAAATCCAGTGATACTATAATAGTGTCTAAATCAAATATATAGAAATCTAGCTGAACGCTTGCATCTCACGCTCCATATATAATATAAAATCGAAAACTGCAGGGCGCTTATTGGAGATTGGATTTCCAACATGACAAGGTATGGAACTACCTTCCGATAGTGTATCTCTAGAGGGGAATACACTAGGTTCAATAAGAACGTCTTGCAACCCGTCCCACACATGGCTGACCACTCATTTAATTTGAGTGTATCGAGCATATTATCACCAACGGTTGTGATCAGCAACCGTTACCAAAAGCATACAGCAGCGAATAGAATAAGAAACAAATGAATTTTATCTAGATCAGGTGATAATACCCCTAATGCGAATGACCAATATGGCCATGCGAATGACCCACATCGGTCGATCCGGGACCAATGGAGTCATTGGACTCATTGACACCCCATAGGATGGGGAAACGTAGTGTTCAGGCATAATAATCCACATCGGTGGACCGGCCCTGACGATCCAAGGGGCAGTTGCGGCTGTTCCTGAGACACGGGCTAGAGCGTCTCGAATCGGTTGAGGACTATCTTTTGCCTCGGTTCACAGATGGAAATCCAACTTCCAATACGTGACTGTGCGGTTTTGATTGTAAACCTATATATGGCGACATAGTGGCATGGGACGCTCATGTCGCCTATGATTGATACTTATGATTTGAAATTGTTTTGACATTATACACTTATAGTAATAATAAAACATGAAATTTCACGTATCAAGCATTCTTTGGCTATTATAAGGTAAAACCCTATCCCCCGGCTTGCGTTGCATTGTGTGATAGGACCTGGGTCTTATAATAGCTTCATTTTTCTTTATTTAGCATTGCGCTGTTGTTTTATGCACTGGTGTTCTTGGGAGGAAACCCGTTCCGTGTTATACGGCGTGGTCCCTTGATTTACCTAACTTTAAAATAAAGATTAATAACTGTTTTAGTTCTCACACCAGCCCCATGACTGACCTGGAGTTTATTGTTTTAACCTAAACTCTTGGTGCCCTTATTTTGACGTGGGCAGCTAGTAGTTTTGGTTTTGCAGATTTATATTCACAGGATCCTGATTTATAGTTGGAACGATATCCGGAAAGCTTTGTATCCGTATATCTCTTCTAGTTGTGTGTTGTATTATTTTCCGCTGCTATGTAATGTATTGTAATATCTGATAATTTTACAATGTATATTATTTGTTAATACTCTGTATATTCTTGTATTCTAATGGAATTGTTGTAATAAACAATGAAATGTTCTTTCGTCTGTGTTCTTTTGTGACTTGTTATCAACTCAATCCGGTCTTTCCTTACCGGGGAAGTTCGGGTCGTTTCAGTTGGTATCAGAGCAGTCGTTTGCAAAATGGCTATTTTTAAGGGCCGAAATTCCATAGCGACTATTCTGAAATTTCAACTGAACATATCTTTTGATTCCCGCTATGAAATTTCAATTTTTCGGATTCGTTGGAAAGATATTTTCAATTAGATTCCATTATTTTTGGTTTCACTAAATTCCGGTTTATTTTGCACCCGGTACATTCAATTGAAGTTTGAAATCGAATTATCGAACTACCACGCCATTTTCAATTCCTTTTATAATTAAAATAATTATTTATATTATAACGACGATCTATATAAATACATACGTTCGAATTATATTCAAAATAAATTTCTTGTCGATATTATTTAAAATAATCTATTTTAAATATTCAAAATTCATCGAAATTGCCAAAATAAAAATTTTAAACTGGCCCAGATTTTCCGGGTTGTTACAATCTCCCCCACTTAAAACTTTTCGTCCCCGAAAAGGAACGAAGCCGAAAGTTGTTTTACAAATCAACTCAACTTCCTTTGTTTTCGTTACAGTTTAAGTTCTTCAACTTTTCAGTTTCTAAGAACCTTTCAAATTTTTCAAAAATTTGGCTAACACCCTAAATTTTCGAAAAATTTAGCCATAACCTCCCCTGCACCGGGGACTTCGGGATATTTCATATAGCCTCCCATGGCCTTCTTCAACTCAAAAGAAAAAGCCAATTGGCTCATAAAATCATCATCACCCAAACAAAACAGTAAATTATAGTAAACATGTACCTATTTGTCGGGCAAACAAATTTTATTCTTCTACTCTAGCCTCCTTACTATGACCTGTTCAATGTAAGTACATGTATATGCAAGCAAATGCGACTAATTTTCAATACAATTCAATATTTGATTCTATTAGGCAAAATGATTCAAAATATCAAACAAATAAACAAACAACACAACCATCAATCAATTAGTGAATTAACGTTACAAATTCATAATTTTTGATATATATACAGAAAATCATGTTTTGATGCCAAATCACAACAATAAATCTATCTAATTTTGGTTCTCACACCAGTCTAATGGAAATATATAGATATCACACCTTCGAAACTCGAACACAAAGACTGATGATGTCGCAACATCACCAGAATTGTCCCCGGGCGACTAGATTGTGATTCTATATCTATCCAGTATATTAAAGCTTCGAATATACGTTCATGACGCGTATACGCGAAATCTTTATATACTCGATTGTCCAAATTCAAAATTAATAAATATTCAAATACATATAAAACGATTTAAATTTTCAAAACAAAATGGTTTTCATTTGAAAAATATACTCTTCACACTCGTTCTAGGATACTACTGATCCCATCTCTAACGAGTCATTCTCATTGGATATTACTAATCCAATATCTGATGAATTCTTTCGTATGGTTCTAATGTGTCTTGTTCTCAAGCTCTGTAAACCAAAGCTCTGATACCAAACTTTACTATATAGATAAAAATTATATTTTTACATCGCTACTATATAGATAAAAATTATATTTTACCACGCTATTCTTCATATAAAGATTTCGCCTTTTCAAATACAAAGATTTCGCCCTTTCAAATATAAAGATTTCACCTTTTCAAATATAAAGATTTCGCCTTTTCAAATATAAAGATTTCGCCCTTTCATTTCATCATTATAAAAATCACATCTTTATTTTAACATATATATAATAAAAATCAGATTTTTATTTCGCTATATCTATAAAGATGATATTTTTACTATCTTACCTATATAAAAATTATATTTTTATACTTCTACAATATAAAAGATTATATTTTTATACTCCTACAATATAAAAGATTATATTTTTATACTCCTACAATATAAAAGATTATATTTTTATACTCCTACAATATAAAAGATTATATTTTTATACTCCACAACGATGTTTATACAACGAAAAATTCTATCTTTACACGGATAAAAATCATGACTTTGTGCGAATAAAAATCTCACCTTTGGTTGACAGACTGTAAATCAAACCCACTGCTCTGTAAATCCTATCTTTACACGGAAAGTAAAATGGCGATGGCCATCGCCATCGACTGTCGCGCCGCCCACCATCGCACGCCACCACCCTGCCTCCGCCCCTCTCGCCTCCGACGCCCCACCTCTCCCTCCTTCTTCTTCCTTCTGCGACGCACAAAATCCCCATCGTGAGAAGCCACCGCGAGCTCGAGTCCTCCCCAGCCAAACCCAGCCTCCATCGATCCCATCTCCTCCCTCCTGCCTCGTTTAAACCCACCGCAATGCGTCACAGCCTTTCCCAGTCCGCCGCCCATGCTCCGTCCACCTCCAGCAAATCCAACTCCCCTCCATCCATCTCCACCAAATCCGACTAAAACCCCCCTTCTTCTGATAAAGCAAAGTAAGTTTTAATTATTATTTTTAGTGTAGAAAAATATCATTTTCCCTATGTGTTTTAGTGTAGAAAAATATGATTTTTCATATGTGTATAGATCCGCAATAAATATATGATTTTTATCATAAGTTAGAAATATTTTTATGAAGGTCAAAATTAGATTTTTATAATAGAATAGCGAAAAGATAATATTTTTAACATGGAAAAGACGATATTTTTATAATAGGAAAGACATTATTTTTATATAATGTAGAAGATTAAAAATATAATTTTTATATAATAGAGAAGTTAAAAATATAATTTTTATACTAGTGGCATATTAAAAATATGATCTTTATATAATAGAAGATATAAAAATACTATTTTTATATAAGTAGTGTATTGAAAATAGAATTTCTATATAATAGAGAATATAAAAATATTATCTTTATATATGTAACGGAATAAAAATCCTCGAGTCGTTTCATATTTAAACAAAAGATAGGACTCATCAGAGTTATATTATCTCATTAGAGATAGGGTTAGAAATGCCCTAGAATGTGGTTCTGGAATATTATGATCGAGAGAGCGTAATCTGAAAATAAATTATTTTGAAACAAAGTAAATTGTATTAAAAGAGCGTAATTACTTTGAAATATAACTTTAATAATAATTTTTGAGTATTTTACGCGACGTCAAGATTGGACCCTCAGTATGAGAAGATTTCGAATATACGCCTGGCCAGTATATGTACGAAGTCTTATGTATATAGTAGATAGATATAGAATCACACTCTAGTTGCCCGGGGATGATCTGGTGATAATCGCAACATCATCAGTACTCATTTTCAAGTCTCGAAAGTGGGATGACTGTATAATTCCAGTTAAGACGTCAAGGAATACTTAAACTATTTCGATATGTTTGAAATATTAAAAAGGATTTAATATAGGGACATTATGTTATAAATGCAAAATAAACTATTTTGTTAATAACCAGAAACGATTTTAGAAGTAAATTTCACTTAGAGATTAGAAAGCGAATTTCGGAAAATAAGATAATTCATTGGGAAATTATGTTAAAATATCAACCCGGATTTCAAAATGGATCAACAAACATGAATTTTGAGACCTAATAAGTTGTAATCAGAGAAGATGTCATACTCCTCGATGAATGTTAAGTAATAAAGTTGAACCTATACCTAACATGAATTGTAAACGATAAAATACAAGTTAAGCTATTTGCTTAGAAGTATATTTTATCAAATCAAATCCCTCTTAAGAAGTTGGAAGGTAATTTTGACTTAAGTTAAGAAAGTGTTTAAAAAGATGATTTATATTGTGACAAACATCTAAGTAGGGAGAAACCGCTCTTCCCTTATTGAAACTATATGAGTAATTCAAATAAAAGAAAATTTAAAGGGTAATCTCTTATGATGCAAAGAAAAACAAAATTTGAAGTAAGACTTACTTAAAAGGAAGTTAATGGAAATCGAGTACTCCGAGAATATATAACTTATAATTGTATTCTTAGGTGCACTGGACTTTCCTACCTTGGCCTAAGTTAGCTCCAGCATTTAAATTCAAACCAATTATTAGTGGGTAGCATCATTCATACCTTCTTATCTTATGAATTTAGTCAAGTATCGTAACTCGAACCGTCATACTTTTGGTATCCGTTTGATATTAACCCCTATTTATACATCTCCACTTGATTTGAGCACATACAAATTAATTTGTCTCATGTTTTTATACCCCTTTGTGCCTTTGGTAGAATGAAATAGAGATTTAATTCAAACCAGATAACTTGTTTATATGAGAAATTGTGTTAACGAAATCTCCACAACTGGGCCTTACATAGTAAGGAGGCAAGAAAAAAAAACTAGATCTTTGAAATAGGTTCTGCAAATGTTTAGATTAATGTTTAAAACAACCCTAGCTTGAATATGTATACGCATAATCGGAGTGCGCAGAGGAAGCGTGATGGTATTTCGAATAAAACTGTTTCAAGAGATTTTCGACTAGTGAGTAAGGAATTTTTTTTAACAAGAATTAAAAAAAGTTATATGATTTGGATTTTAAAGTGAATTTAGAGAAAATTTCTTCAATTATGTGAATAAGATCATTTATTTTGGAATATAAAACCTAAGTTGTATATTTGAAAGCTGAAATTTTATTTCCAAGTGATCGAGTTTGTTTTTCTAAATACTTAGGATATGATGAAGGGTTAATAAAAGAAGTTTACAAATGAAAGAAAATTTCGACGACCTAAATCCCAATAATTTGAAATAATTGATTAAAGTATTTGTAAACTATGGATTGCGAAATGATTTACAGCTTCGGGAGATAAAATGATTTAGATTAACTCATGACAAAACTGAGATGTGATTGGATTGCGTAAAATGGGTGGTACTCAGTAGCCGTCATGAGGGAAAACTTCTCGAACTAATAGATTTATTTTATTTCATTATAGAGTATTTGAAATTTTAAAGAAAAAAATCGATTTTGAAAATCCCGATGTAAGGTATGATTATTTATATGGAAGAAATATATAGTTTTGAGATGAAAATGGGATTCTAAGTCAGAGAAATTATTTTAAGATTTTCAAGTATGCAGTAAACTATGACTTGTAATCAGAATACAAACTCAAACCTCTTTAATTAATCTTTCCGAAATTTTATCTTTTCATAACGATTTAAGTTTATATAAGTTTTGATATTAAAAGTTTAACAAATTTAATCATATGAAATTCTGATTTGATAAGTTTTGACTTAATAGAAATTTGTAAGGAAATTTTGTTTCGACAAATAAGATTTAATTTGCTTTAGAATAATTTTATGACTCTCCTTTTCGAGGACGAAAAGCCTTAAGGGGGAGTGAATGTAACAACCTAAGATTTAACCAAGTTTAATTTGGATTTTATTCTATAAAATGTTTAAAATATAAAATTTGACTTGATAATCCTCTATGTATAAGTTTGAACAATTATTTTGTTTTGATTTATTAAAATATGGATAACTTACTTTTGAAAACTATGTTAATATTTTATGAATATTTCAATATCAATGAGTAATGACATTTTCTAATTTTATATTGATATAAAAATGAACTTGGTAAAGCATGAGTTATTTAAGATTTTATCTAAATGATTTTTAAAATATTAAGAAAGATTATTGAATAATGTTTATAAATTTTATAAGGATTATTAAGCATTTATTCTAGAAAAATTTTATAAATTTTGGCAATCATATGTTTATATATTTGGTAAATAAAATAGATAAGTATTCTTAAATATTTGTAAGTTATAAATAGTTTGCTACACTTTAAGTAATAAGGCGGTAACACTTATAAGGATTGCAGATTGGTTACATTAATAAGTGTTACAACTTATGTTACTAAATCAAATAAATTAAATTAAGGCTTAAAATTTATGTGTCCTCTCATGTGTATTCATGCATGAAGTGGTGTATAAGGTGAAACCATGTGTCTTTGTAGATGTAGACCATGCATGGAATAAGCTTCATGAAAAAGCCAAGTGTCCCATAATTAAATGACAAAAATATCCCTCTTAAAGTCTATATAAACACCTATTTCCCTCCATGAAAGCCATACTCCATATTTGAATCCCACAATATACTTCTTCTTCATATTTCAACTTTTCAGTAAATGAAAATAATGTTTCCACTACAATTAAAACTCCATACTCACAATCCCTTCATTTTTGGCTCGAATGATCAACACGGATATTGTCTAGATCATCATTTCCGACTTTTAGAAACTAACGGCTTGAAGTTTCATGGATTGTTGAGATAGTTATTTCCAATTTACAGAAAGATGAATATATGTGAAGAGATCTTTGAAAAATCATAGCTCAAAATCCAGCAAGAATTAGATTGTCTGCGCCGTTACGATCAACAAAAGATGTAGTATTTTTGGTGTAAGTCTGAGGCGATTCTATGTCGATGATCGGAGATGTTCGAAATTAGGTTTGAAAATTGACGAAGAATGGAGCGACGATTGGCGAATGCGAGCATAGAATAATGATGAGGGAAGAGAGGGCTTTGATGTGGTGTAGTTTGGTGGGTTTTGAAGGAATTTTATGTCGCATCCTATACTGGAAGCGCATGCAGATCCAAGTCTCGGGCGAGGCTCGAATTTCAGTGGAGGGGATCGAAGCCATGGAGGTGGTGTAAAGTTGAGTAAGGAAGAGAAGGGAGATATGTGAGTGATCTCGGATTCAATAATGGTGGAGTGGTTGACTTGTGTGCATGTACTTCGTGCACATGTGAATGGGTTTCTAGGAAGTGAGCAACGCGAGGAGTAGAAGGAGGAAGAAGAAGGGTGCGGGCTTGTTGGGTGGAAGAAATACATGGGCCGGGCCTATTTTGGTTGTGGTGAGAAATTAATTTAAATTAAATTAGCTAATCTTTAAATGATCATATCTTACTCGATATAAATCCGTTTAACTTGCCGTTTGAGGCATTGGAATCATATGAATTATTAGAACACATTAACATAAAACATTGACAATTTTGTTTAAGTATAAATTATAATAAAATAAAAAGAATCCTTGTGTACAATCATATATATATACATACATAATGGCGAACATCGATATTAATTCAAACTCAATGTAAAATTAGCAGAGAATCTTTAGCTGCTAATGGAAAATGGATCGGAAGCGGTTCGAGTAGCAGGAGCATTGTTTGTTCGTAGGGAAACAGTGATAATGAAGATTTTGGAAGCTAAGTCGGTGAGAACATCTAATTTGATTAATCATTTAAATTTGTAGTTGTTGGATAACTCAAACTAGTTGGATATGGATGTTGTGTGCATGTCTGAATGGATGTTCATATAGTTAGAAAAACACACTGAACACTTATAAGCACTATTAACCGTAACGTTTGCGTACAGTTGAAATGTTTTGTTTAATGGCTGTGTTTATTTGAATGAGCTCATGCTAGTATATATGGTTGGCTTATTTGGATGATGATGATTGCATGTAATCACTCACCCTATAGTTATGGATGTATACGGATAATCGATTTAAATCCTCCTTCCATCTGTATAAAGATTTTGGAAATCTAGTTTAAATTTAAGAACTGATTTGCAAATCGGTATATATGAGATGAAGGACTTTTGAAATAATTCTAACCGCTTATATTGAATTGAGTTTGAAATTTGGATCGGAAATGATTAAATCATGTATTGGTTTTTTACGGCTATTAGAACAAGTTTTAATAAAATATTATTTTATATTAAGTTCAATTTAATTCAAAATGAGATTTGGAAATATTATTTTAATAAATCAAGTTTATAAAATTATTTAAAATGAAAATTGAATAAATCAGGAAAATATATTTTGAAATTCGATAAATTTATGATAAATATTATTCTATTATTTTAAATGACTAGTTTGAATCTCAAATGATTTTGAGTTTATATGATTTAAATAGCCATTTTACAACACTTTTGGTAATGTTTCCAAACGTTATAATTCTTTTTTTAAAGATAATATGGTTTTGAAGTTATAAGACATGAACTAGAACTAAAACGATAAAAGGAACTGTAAATTAGTTTGAAAGGTTTTGAATGATTAGATATGTATATGGAATTATTACCTATCTTAAGACATTGGAATTGTTACTTAAAAAGGAAGGGGTTTGGGTAAAGTTGGTCTTCATATATTTGATATATGATTACATGGATCTATGAATAGTATCAGAATCGTTGGAAATATTTATATCAAAGATCCTGATAGTGTTCGCTGGTCTGGTGAATCGATATCAAATATAAGTCGACTAAACTCTACTTAAACTTATCTTTGAATGTAAATTATTTTGGATTATCATAAACGGAATTTTAATCCAAATGAAGATTTGGTAATTTTGAAGAATAAAGGGAAGGAATAAGAAGTATGTTTTGAAATGTAAGTCCCAAAGGATCATATTACTTGTAATATAAGGTTAGTAAACTTATATGTGATTTCAAAGAAGAGTTAAGATGGTAACGGAAGTAATGAAATTCAAAGTAAATCCAACCATGATTTGTAAATGAATTGATAATGATTGGAAGGAGATTTGAAATGGACATCCTGTATGGTCCACAACTATTATTTTAAAGGTACGCTTATTACATGGAAAAACCGGGATCGAATATATGTTCGAAAACCATTCCAAGTAATAATACGATGTTATCTGAGACATGGTAATAAAGATGAATGAAGACCGAGAATCTTTGAATTTTTTTGATTGATTGTTGATGTATTGGTTGGGTTGATCCCTCGATATGAGGTTATAAGTGGCATGAGGTCTGAGTATATTTGGAGATTTTCGGATTTTGTTCTGTTCAGACCCAGAATGGACTTGTATGGATTGTGTGTCTGACATTGTAAATGACAGCATAACACTGATTTCTGTTGATATGTATTTGGTTTGTGACATATGAGCTCGAAGTGGTTATGTAATGATGGAAATCAGTGATCATGTTGTGAATAGACAGTGTGACATACTTAGATATGATACGAGCTTGTATGATCAAGGCTCTTCTTATTTAAGCATGGCTTTGTGTATGACGTGATATCAACAAACCTCACACCCCGGATTGATGAGAAACTGGCTATTAGGTTTCATACTATATATATGATTGATGATGAAAGCTACAGCAGTGGGAAACCACTTATGAACTGGAGGAATAGGTTATGTTCGGGGGTCCATGTCTGGATGAAAACCGTTGATCTACCTTGTGATTTGTAGTTGGTGTCCGTATCTGGATGGAAAAGCCGTGTTACATTTAATTTGTATTCCGATTGATCTTTCGTGTCAGGAATCATCAAGTTGGAAACACAAATCTCTAATACGAGCCATACGATTTTGATTTGTATATATATACATATATATATATATATATATATATATATATATATATATATATGGTGACATAATATTATGGGTATTCTGTTGTCTAGGATTAATACATTTATTTGCGAAATGGTTTTCCACACCATATTGTAGTATTGAAAGAGGATTTTTACATATGAAAGCATGTTTGACTATCAGAAGGTAAACTCGCCCATTTGATGTGTGCTTGCATTGTGTGATGTGGGACGAGCTTATGATAGCTTCATTTTTCTAAAAGTCATTGCGAATTTATATGCACGGGTATTCACATGGAGTAAACCCATTCCGCATTAGCGGCGTGGTCCGGTGAATTTCCCAACTTTAAAATAAATCCTATAAATAACAGTTTTATGTTCTCGCACCAGTCCCATAACTGACCTGGAGTTTATTGTTCCATTCTAAACTCTGGGTGCCCATTAATTTTTCACACGGGCAGCTAGCAGTTTAGTTTTGCAGTTATAAATCGTTGGAGCAGGATTCAGAGCGCTTATAGAGTTAGAGTTCATGCCAGAGTTTGGAGCTTCCTGTTGAAAATAAACTTGGTTTTTAATAGGAAACATTAATTAGCGACATATTTAATTATTGTATTTAGTAAAGGCTAAGATAAATGGAAAAAAATTATAGACTTATTAAAATGAGATTAAAGAAGAATCTAGAAAGAAGAAAAGTCTAGTTGAAATGAAGAAATTATCCAAGTTTATTTTCAACATCCCCCCTTAAACTTGGTTTTATTACTCCAAGCAGATTACTTTGTATCTCACGTGTTTTGGCAGAAATGAAGAAATTATCCAAATATTCTTTTTTCTCATAATCTATTCCTCTTGCTCCTCTAAATTCTAACAAAGTGGTATCAGAGTAAGGTTAGTGAAGGTGTGATAAAATGGAAAACAATGGAATGTTTTCCCTCCAATATCCACGTCTCACAAAAGAAAATTATGAGAAATGGTGTCTTCGAATGAAAGTTTTACTTGGTGGACAAAAAGTGTGGGAGATCGTAGATAAAGGCTACGACAAGCCAGAAAATGAAACTGCATTATCTCGAGCAGAGAAGGAAGCCTTAGCAAAGATGAAGGAAAAAGATCAATACGCACTTAGCCTCATTCATCAATGTTTGGATGATTCAATGTTAGAAAAAGTAGCGGATGCAACCCCTTCAAACGAAGCCTGGGAAATTTTGAAAAAATCTTTCCAAGGAGTTGATAATATAAAGAAAGTTAAGCTTCAATTACTAAGGAGTGATTTCGAAGCAATGAAGATGAGTGAATCCGAATTGATTTCGGATTACTGTACAAGGGTGAAAGCGAATGTGAATCAATCAAGAGGCTATGGAGAAAAAATTGCAGACGTTCGAGTGGTGGAGAAGATTCTTCGTTCTTTGACACCGAAGTTCGATTATATTGTTTGTGTCATTGAAGAAACGAAGGACCTCGAAGAAATGACAGTACAAGAATTGGAAGGCTCTTTACGTGCTCACGAAGAGAAAATTAAGAGAAAACAAGAAGAACCACATGAGCTAGTTCTTAAAACTAAAGCAACTTTGGAAAATGAAGAAGAAACAACTGATATTAAAGAAGACATTGATATTGATGATGAAAAACATATTGATGTGGAGGAGAAAAATGGAGGGAGAGATGCTGATGTAAACCTCAAAGAGGATTTGGAAAATGAAAATGGTGCAAAGAATAAAGACATGATAAATGAAAAGATAATCAAAGCAGAAGAGGAAGTAGATGAACAGAGCAATTCAGAAGCGGATGATGTGGAGATGACAAGCATAGAAGAAAACAAAGGTGAAGTAAAAATGGATGTAGGAAGAGAAGACAAAAGCGAGAATGAAAACATGAATGCCAATAATGAGAAGCCTGATAATGTTACTGAATCTAAAATTATTGATGAGAGAGGATGCTGTCGTGGAAGAAGGGTCTAAAGTCGTGCTTGAAGCTGTTGATGTGACTCAAAATGATAAACAGAAGGAAAGCGATTGGACCTTTATGAATAGAAAACCTATAAAAGTAAGCATGGTTGTTGGTGAGAAAAAGGCTAGCGTTGTTGTTTGTTCGGTATTAGTTAACACAAGCAAAGAAATTGAATTGATCAAATACTGTAAAAATGAAATTTTTAAAGAATTTAAAGATGTCATATATGACTCATTCAAAGGTTATGACACCGGAATAAGATAGAAGCTAAAGCACACACTTATTGGAACGTCTTATGCGAATGGAGGAGGACAAAAAGAATGGAGCACTGTTGAAGAAATTGCATCGAAGATCTTCATATTGGGAAAGAGGAAGAAACGAAAAAAGAAAATTTGGATAATTTCTTCGTTTCTGCCAAAACATGTGAGATACAAAGTAATCTGATTGGAGTAATAAAACCAAGTTTAAGGGGGGATGTTGAAAATAAACTTGGTTTTTAATAGGAAACATTAATTAGCGACATATTTAATTATTGTATTTAGGAAAGGCTAAGATAATTGGAAATAAATTATAGACTTATTAAAATGAAATTAGAGAAGAATCTAGAAAGAAGAAAAGTCTAGAAAAAGAAATGTCTGGAGATTCTCTCTTATATAAATTAGGATGTAATCACTCATTTGTATGAGGCAATATCAAGCAGTGTATTAGACCTATGTATGGAATCAAGGAAAAAAGAGAAGAGAAAGAAAAGCAATTAAAGTTTTCCTCTTTTACAAATATTCTCTTTTCTCATAATCTATTCCTCTTCCTCTTCTAAATTCTAACACTTCCGCTATATCATACGGTTTCTTCCGCTGAGAGTATATTTTCTTTTCTTCCGATGTATATGTTGTAACTCTGATATTCTAAGTAACTCTGATGTAATATTGTATTATGCAATGAAAAGTTCTGTTATTTTGTTCAATATATGTATGTACCCATAACAATTCGTCTTTGTAAACGGTTTTAGTTGGTTTAATTACCGCCGAAAATCGGGCAAAAAGACGGGTCGTGACAACAATCTTTTACTTGACGACCAGTTTTTCCACAAACCCAACAATCGCCATTGAATTTCTTGGACTGCTTCTGATCATACTGCTTGTTTTCTGGCGCCTTCCATTTCCTTTTGTTTTTGTTAGGGTGTCCTTTTTTCTTTGACCCTTTTACAACAAAAGCCTTTTCACTTTTTGGTTTACTGACTCTGCCATTATATGTCTCAATCTTCAATCTTACGATTAGGTCTTGTAAGGATATCTCCTTCTTCTTGTGCTTCAAATAATTGTGGTAGTCCTTCCCAGATGGTGGCAACTTTCCAGTGATCGCCTCAACCAGAAAAGATTCACCAACTTCGTGGCCATCTGCTTCCATTTCATGGATAATGAATTGAAGTTCATGTAGTTGCGTAGGAACAGGTTTTGAATCTACCATTTTGTATTCCATGAACTTGTCAACTATAAACTTCTTCAAGCTCACGTTTTGGGTTTTGTACTTTGCGGTAAGCGCATCCCAGAGGGCTTTTGCAGTCTTGAGTGGCTGATACACTTTATACAAAACTTTGTCTAAACAGTTCAGGATGTAATTCCTACACAAGAAATCTAAGTGCCTCCATGCATCAATATTTGGAATCTTATATGATTCCTTGGTTTTGCTTGGCGTGGGCGGCATTGGTTCATCTTCCTCAAGATATTTTTGCAGACCGAGAGTAGTGAGATAAAAAAGCATCTGACTTTGCCATGTCAAAAAATCATCACCTTCTCCCTTAAACAGGTCTGGTTTGTTCAAGTTGGCTGTTTTGATCGATATCTTCTCTGCTGCCATCTCTTTAATTAAAAAGTCTTAAGATATAGAGATATGTAGAGATTTTAATTTCAAAACAGATGCAATCAACGACACCAATTTGTGTTACAATGGACAATAACAGCACAGTCTGAATGTGATTGTTATAAAGCGCAATCCAACTTGCACAAAAGAGGTTGCAGTATAGTATACAATAGGAAAAACAATAGAAATAGAAAGGAAATTCGATTGAGGCTTGCCTTAGCAATTTCCTTAAGACTTTTTAATTAGCCTCCCAGGATACAACAATCGAAGACTGCACGAGACAGTGATGAGTACGTCAGTCTGAGTAGAGATTTAGCAGTAATGATTTTATTTTCGGGTAGAGGAAGAGGAAGAAGATCGATAAAATTCATGAGGAATGTAATCAGGATTCTTCACGTATTTATAATTTTCGAACAGTTATAATTCAAACAGTCGCGTCTGATTTACGATTGAATTTGAGTTAAAACCGTCGCATCTATATTATAACAGGCCACGCCCGTTTCTCTTCATCTGTTTAATAGGCGGTAAACCCGTTTGATTTCCGTTGGGCTGCACCCATAGTTATTGATGCATCCAATCAAAAAACTTGCCAAAAATTGGTTAAGTTTTTTGTAGCAAAAATAAGATTTTATTCTAGACCCAAACCCAAACCCGACCCGGCCCGGTTCGGTAAGGAACAGGCGGGCGGTGCTCGCGCGTGTGTGTTTGGTTCATATGATATACGTTCTCCCTCTCACACAAAATTATCTAACCCTACGGGCCAGTATAGGGAATGAGAAATAGGTATGTATACATAAATCTTATCTTCTTTTTGCCAATGTGGCACTAAAGTATATATCATTCATCTCTTTGAATTCTAACAGTTTTAGTACAAATTCATATAACTAATCTGCATCTGTAGGGAAGTCAAATGGCTCTTATAGCGTAAAAATATATGACTACTCTACAGTTTTTTGTCATTTAACCAGATTCCAGGTAGCAAAGAAGAGAAGAAAAAGGGCATATGTCTTGGGAGAGACACGACACTCCTAATATGCAAAGATATATTGTTAAAATTTTATATGCTGAGAGAGAGAGAGAGGATATTTAATATGGAACAAAAGAGACTACATTGTTATTAACTTCGATAATTATAAACTGATTTTATAAAGCTATTTATACAGTACTAAGTACTACCTAAGAATTAGGATCTCTCCTACATTATTGCTAATGACCAGGACAAACAAAGAGCTAATCATTATTTTTAAAACGCTCTCTTAAACTAGATGTGCTAACATCTAGTTTATAAAGCAATGAACTGCAGTTCTCATTTTCTTCATCGTCTTTGCATAAACGTCTTAACTTTCATCTCTACATAGTTTGACATGCTCAACCGTTTCACGTTGATTGTTACTTTAACCATCAACTACTCTTGGTTTTCTTTAAGGGGCACTCTTGATCTCTGCATATGAACCATCCCTTCATACCACGGTATATGTCATCCCCCCAACAAGTTAAAGTTGCAGCTCTTTTTCTTTTCCATGTTGAATGACATTAAACCAAGTCTGCTTCACTCGCAGTCTTTCCTACTTCACTTATAGGCATGTCTATCTGCTATAGACATATCATCAAACAGTTCTTTTGAGCACTCCACAAATATCCAACACTATAACCAATGTTCTACTCTTTGTTGTCTTCACTGCCATTCGTCATTTCAACTTCATTCTACAACAGCACTTTTTCTCTACAGTTCTACTACAAACTCTTACTCTGTCTTCATATTCAACCACACTTAACCACTGCAGTTCCTCACATCCGTTGCCATAATTCCATCAACACAAACAACTACAAAATGTGAACATTTTCTCTTGATCTTCAATCACAACAAACAAGCCAACTTCTACATCAACAGACAAACTTTCCTTCATTAGCTAATCAGCAGTAACGTCCAGCACATAATCCAAGTCTGGCCAATACATCATTACCTTGCAACTTTATGTCACTGCCATACAACGGTTCCCTGTGTAACCACATTAGCATCACCAAATTCACTGTCACCTCCTTCATTCTCAACATATTACATTGCATACCCAAAAGAAAAGACATTATGTTTAGCAAGTCATCCACTTTAGCTCATGTACAAGGCACGCTAATGTTCAAAGCATTCTGACATTTTGAACTTCTTTCTGCATGGTTTACGTTAACTCTCAGATTGACATTGCCTCACTTTTCTCTATTTTTTTTATTGTCTTGGACACCACAAAAGAACATATCAGTAAGGTGTACATCAAGTTTATGTTGAGAAACCACTATAATCTATTCACTTTCAGTTTGGACACTGATATTATAGCATTTTCCACTTCCACTAAGCACAGTATTGGACGTAGAACCCATTACACTACCATTGTCAACCCTTTCTATTTTACTTAATGTTGAAGCACTATGAACAACACTCACTCCTTCACTCTACATTGGCCTACCTGAGTTTCACAACTTAATAACACCGCAAACCAAAAAATACATCAAACAAATCTAGGTTGAGCAGCATATCACCCTCTTGCTGCATTTGCTCTAACACATCATCAACATAAAAGGAAGTCAAATTTTCTAGTATTAATAAATTGACTGCTTATCAACTCTACACCATCAATAAAACTGATGCAAATAGAATCCATCATCTTGCATCATCATTCATCAAAACTAGAAGCATTCTCCGACCTGATATGCTTCAAACCCAAGCATTCTACACTCCTTAATTTCCACCCCATATTTCAAACCTTAATCCCTTCAACATTGCAATATAAATCCACCTATTCAATAAATTACACAATGCACCTAATTAACCACATCTAGCAAGTCTTCAGCCAGTAGTAAAATTTGCCTACACCTTAACTTGGCTGCCACAAACTTTTTAACTTCCCTGTGTGTAACAACCCTGATTTTTGGAACCAATTTAAAATTTGTTTTTAATTGATTTTAATGGAAATTAAATATTTAAAGTGATTTATTTTGAAAATAAATGACTTATAATTTATTTCAAAATGAACTTTGAACGTATAAATTTAAAATTCAACTAAAATGAGCTTGTAACGTCGCGGTAGTTTGAAATTTTAGTTTTGAATTTCAATTTCATAGATACAGAATTCGATATAAGTCGAATTTCAGTAAAACAAGAAACGTTAGAATCTTTTTAATTATATCTTTCTAATGAATGTGAAAAATTGAGATTTCAAATTATAAATTATAAGTTATGTCCAAATAGTCGCTATGAAATATGTTAATGTTTTAATATTATTTAATTATTTAAGCCTTTAAAAATGGTCATTTTGAAAACGACCTTCATTTTCAACAAAACTAATTTTTTTTGGATCTAGAACGTCTATTGTCAGGTTTAAAATTTCAAGCCAATTGGAATTGGTATGTAAGCGTGGTAAATTTAAATTCGTGTTGAATTTCAGTTATAACTTAATAAGCTAGTTAAAATTCCATTTTCAAATGGTCTCCAAATTCGATGAAATTTGTTTTGTTAGAACCGTATTTGTAAAATATAGTGAGATTTCAAATTTTATAATTTTTGGAGTTAGTATGTTGCCGTGGTAAATTGAAACGTACATTCAAAATTAATATTTAACGTTATATTGACATATATTTTAATTTTGAGAAAACTTGATCAAAACAGTCGAATTGGCTTATGAAACATATCCTATTGTGTCTGAAATAGGGGTATTTGGCTAAGGACGTCAGTCGTTGGGATTCGTTCGGATTTAGGAGCTTAAAACTTGACCATGAAGCAACAATTAGAATTAATAATATTAACATATATATAATTTGAATTCCAAAAATGGCGACCTCATGGCGATCACTATTGGAGAATTCCAAAATTGCTTTTTCTTCTTTGACATCGTCTTTCTCCTCACATATTTCCTCATTCAACGTTGAAAACGTTAACAATGTTTCTACTAATGCTACTTTTAAGGATATATTACTACGGCCACCTGTAAAGCAAGTTTCAGATCCAAATATTTTAAAATATAAAACCACTATCAATACCGTCTCCTCGTATCCATAACAGCTATAATGATATTCTTAGTAATATCAAATCGAAAAATGGCTGCTTCAGGTGTGGATCGACAGATCACTGGACACGATCATGTCGAAACCCAATTACTTGTTTTAAATGTCACAAAACTGGACATAAAGGCTTCAATTACGAAACCCATCGTAACCCTTCTCCAAAAATGGCTGAAAATAAATCTCACAACCAGATCTCCGCAAATCTCATTCCAAAATTGTAACACCCCGAATTTTAGTTAATACTAAAATTCACTAATTACAGGATGCATAATCTCAGATGTAGGAATTGGGAGTAACGGGCTGCGTTATTGCGTTCGTCTCGGAAAAATACGCGAAATAGAGTCCGAGTTTGCGTAAAACGGGTACCGTATGAAAGAGATATGGACGAACGAAGTTAGGCAGAAAAACCAGAAACAGGCCAGAATTGCACTGGCGCACTTGTGAAGTGCGCCAGTACAAAGATACACTGGCGCACTTGGGAAGTGCGCCCGTGCCGAGCCAAGAAACCTGCACAGTTTCTAGTGAGTTCTGTGGTTGGGTGCACCAGTTTGGGGTTTGGGCTTGGTCTTAGGGCTAGTTTCTGGAAGGTGCCGAAATCTAAGGGTCCTAAATAAATCTAGGGTTAATCTAAGGGCCTAAAACACTCTCTTAATCTATAAATACACCCTAAACCTACCTTAATCCTTACCAAAAATAGAAATAATGGCCTCATGCCGCCAAATTAAATCCTAAGAGAAGCCTCCACTAATCTAAGAAGAAAGTTGCAAGCTAATTCCTCTCTAATCAATCTTCAATCATTATTATCTTCATAGTTAGCAACTAATTCTACTTCATAAGGTTGCTAATCTTGAGTTTGGTGAGTTTCTATCACTTTAACATCATTTGTTAAAGTAAGTAGATTGGGTGTAATGAGACTTATGGTCTTAAATGCGGATTAGTGAGTATGAATCATGTATAATGATATGTTACTCTATGTTGTTCTATGTTTATGCATATTTGATAAGTTGATTTATGCATGTTTAACAAGTTGATATATGCATGTTTAATAAGTGGATTTATGCATATTTAATAAGTGGAATTATGCATGTTTAGCAAAGTGAGATATGCAAGTTAAGTATATGTTTAAATGCAAGTTGAAAGTGATATGCAAGTTAAGTGTATGTTTAAATGCAAGTTGAAAGTGATATGCAAGTTATGCATGCTTATGCAAGTGTATGGATGCTTATGCAAGTCATATATATGTTTAAATGCAAGATTTATGTGATATGCAAGTTATGCATGCTTATGCGAGTATATGAATACTTATGCAAGATATGTATATGCTTAAATGACATGATATGCAAGTTATGCAAGTATGTGAATGCCTATGCAAGTATGTGAATGCCTATGCAAGTATGTGAATGCTTATGCAAGTTATGTGTATGCTTAAATGCATGTTTAACATGTTATGCAAGATTGAGAATGCCTATATGCAAGTTTAACATGTTATGCCAAATATGTGTATGATAATATGCAAGCTCATATGCAACATGTTATGCAAATCATGTGTATGATAATATGCAAGTTTGGGTTGTATGTAGTTGGGTTAATATATGCTCATATATGCAAGTTGACATCCTCTTAACCCATGACAAAGTTGTATGCTAAACCCATGATATTTGTGATGATCTTCCCCTTATTATGTCATGTAACAAGAACGATTTACGTGGGGAACGATGGGGTTGGTAATATAATATTAATAAATGAATGTTTGGGTATGATTAAGCATACCATAAAAAAAAATTACCATAAGTGGGAATTTACCTATTGAGTTAGGTCTACCCCATGGGAATTTACCTATTGAGTTAGGTCTACCCATGTTATGGAAAACTTGATATTAATTAGGGATAATTAATATGGGGGTGATTAATTAGGTGTAATTAATCGACTAAGACACGAGGTTGGACTCATTTGTAGTGTAAAACTGCCCGGACCCGACCGGCTTAACCAGTTGCTACAAATGTCAGCCCAATGTGAGAGGTCTTAGCCATAAATTAAATACGTGATTAAGGTAAAGACACGAGGTTAGACTCTGTTATGACGTAAGACTGCCCGGATTCTACCGGCTTAACCAGGCGGTCATAACAGCCAGTCTAATGTGGGAGGTCTTTATGGGAGATCACGGTCTTAATTAATTAAGAAACACTTAACCATAGTAGCATGTGGTGGGACATGAGGGGTTAAGTGGGTGCCTTGGGTGGCATGAGGAAATTTGGTGGGTGCCTTGGGTGGCATGAGGAAATCTAGTGGGTTGCCTTGGGTGGCAATAGAAAATACGATTAGAATACTTAACCAAGTGGAAACATGTAATTAAACATGATTAAAGGGTTAAGTGGGATACACTAGATATTTGACAAGCTTAAGTGGGTAGCTTGTGGGGGCCCATTTCAACCAATATCCCAAACGTATCTTTGTGGGCTCGACCCAAGTCGAGTGACGGGACACGCATATTGGGCTTGATTATAAGAGGCCAAAACGGGTTAGCGGTGGCAACGCAAGTCCAACGGGTTTCATATGCGTGTGTGGGCCCGGGCTGGTAGATAAGCCGTTGTTGCATCGTGTAGATATAAAGCCGTGCACCGTTAGTATTGGGTAGCCACTTTAGGGGAGTGATACACCCCATTGTGGGACCAGCACGGGTATCTACGGTAGGGAGCCGATCGCTTGGGGAGTAGTGGGTACACCTAATGAAGATAGGGGCAGACGGCACCTATGTAGGGGTACACGAAACTACTGGGTAAGAATTACTGGGTACACCTAGTGGAGATAGGGGCAGACGGCACCTATGTAGTGGGCTAGGGGTACAAGGAACTACTGGGGAAATTTTCTAGTCCTTGGAAGGGATCAACCTTTAAGTAGGAATGACTGGTGTGGTGAAGTTAGTAATTATCCTTGGGTGGGTAGATGCGTCCTGACGGTTATCTTAGTTTATCCTAAGTCTACCAAGCTGCTTAGTGTAGCCATTCATCCCCAGATATTACCGTAGGTCAAGTTTATATCTTCTCTGGTTACTTTAATGATTGTATTGTTAAAGTTATAGGACTCACTCAGACTTATGTCTGACCCCGTTGTTTTTATCTTTTTTCCCAACCCTCAGGTCCTACGGTGGATCCTAGCGGTAGTAGAGCTTGATCGGATTGTTGTTCCAGTCTTTAGGAGCTTGGGTTGATGTAAAGCTCCAGATATCCAGTTATCTTTTCTTTTGTTATGGCTATTGTATGAGAGAGTGGGATTATGTACCTCTTTATTTTGATGGATATTGTACTTGACTTTTATCGTGGTTTTATGATGTAACTAGACATGTTTATTTCCGCTGTTATGAGATGATGTTTTAAATTTTCAAGTACTATTTATATCTGTCTTGTTGTAATTTTTCTGTTCTATATTCACTAAAATACTCCACCGATGCTATGGCATTCCCTTTATGAGTGACCCTAGCGGGCGTGGGGTGTTACACGTGGTATCAGAGCAAAGGTTACCGGAACAGATAAAAATTTTTAGAAAACTATTTTTCTAAAACATTTTTGGAAAAGATATTTTCAAAAACATGTCTTTTAAGAGAAAAGTCTTTGAAAGAAAAGCATAATCCCCAATAGCCATATCTATATCCTTCGAATTCTCCGTTTTGAATCTTTCCTTTTTCGTTTCAGCATGGCCGAGAATCTTAATCTTCCGGAGGGTGTGACGGTACCAGTATGGTATAGGAGATTGATGGAGGCTAGGGCCACCACTGCGGGTCCAACAAATATTCCTCCACCAACCGTAGCACCCGATCTTCCTCCTCCCCCTCCTCCTCGCACGGATACTTTTGCTAAGACTTGCAAGGAATTTAAAGCTATGGGAGGGAAACCTTTTCAAGGATCTGAAACCTTTGTGGAGGCTAGGGATTGGCTTAAGGAGGTGGAAGAGTTGATAGATATCTTTGAGATGGAAGAAGGGAAGAAAGTCAAGTTGGCTGCTTGGTTAATGAAGGGAGAGGCCTCATTCTGGTGGGAGGTCACTAATGGAGAACGCCCCGTTGACTCTTGGGCGGATTTTAGGCAAAGATTTGTGGCAAAGTTTCTCTCAAGGGCGGAGGAAAACTTGTATATGGAAAGATTCTTGACTCTGAAGCAAGGAAATCTTTCGGTGAAGGAATATGTTAACAAGTTTAATCAATTGGCAAGGTTTCGCCTAGACATGGTGAATACACCGGAGAAGAAGGCTTTGAGGTTCGTGAAAGGCTTGAATGAGCCTATGCATGGGTTGGCTATGACTCATATCCCTATGGGGGCCACCTTTGAGAAGCTAGTTGACATGGCACTCATGTATGAGGAAGAGAAGGGTCCTAATGCTAATAAGGCACCCGAGAAGAAGGGAGATCAAAAGAAACCTCAACAACAGCAAAGCAAAGGTGGGAAAGGCAACGGTGGCAAGGGCAAGAAGAAGAAGTGTTTCAATTGTGGGACACCTGGCCACCTAAGCAAGGATTGTCGCAAGAAGAAGAAGACCGGTTGCTTCCACCGTGGCGAAGCAGGGCACTTAGTGAAGGATTGCCCTAAGAAGGGGCAAAGGACGGGATCTACCTCAGGAGGACAGGTGCAAGCTCTTATGGCACCGAGTCAGGCTAGGGGGCAAGTACAGGCTCTCGCGGTTCCACCGATTCAAGAGAGAGGTAGAACTATTTCCGTTGAAAGTCTGGTTTTTCTATTTGACCATCCTGTCCGTACATTGTTTGATTCAGGCGCATCGCATTCGTTTATCTCATCATCATTAGTTGAGTTACTGCACTTAGACACCAGTCTGGTAGATGATCCCTTGGTTGTTTCAAACCCAATTGGGGGCTCCACTTATTTGTCCATGATATGTTTGGGTTTGAAGATTTCTATACTTAGCATTGAGTTTAGATGTGATGCTTTTGTGTTGGGCTTCACGGGCTATGGGTTGATTTTGGTCATGGACTGGTTATCCAGTAATGGTGCCGTTCTTGATTGCGAAAGGAGAGTTGTTAGGCTGATGACCCGCTTGGGTAACACTCTCGAGATTTCTTGTAATCCCATGGACTCGGTTATGCTAAGTTACCTTGAATCGCTTGACGCTTCGGTCGAGAGTTTGCAATCTATGAGAGTGGTCCGGGAATATCCGGATGTGTTTGAGGAGGTGAAGGGCTTACCTCCGAAGCGGGAGATTGACTTCCGAATATATTTGGTGGATAATGCTAAACCGGTATCTTTACCAGTGCGCCACATGGCTCCTCGTGAGAGGAGGGAACTCCATAAGCAAGTAGGGGAGTTGCTTGAGAAGGGGTTCATAAGACGGAGCATATCGGAGTGGGGTGCTCCAGTAGTATTTGCTACGAAGGCGGATGGGTCCCTCAGACTTTGTGTAGACTATAGAGAACTCAACAAGCTCACAAAGAAGAATAGACACCCATTGCCGAGGATTGATGATCTTTTCGATCAGTTGGTCGGCGCTTCAGTATTCTCTCAGTTGGACTTAGCCACGGGGTTTCATCAGTTGAGGGTGGCTGAGGATAGCATAGACAAGACTGCCTTTAGGACTCCGGATGGTTTCTATGAGTGGCTGGTGATGCCATTTGGGTTGACGAACGCCCCTGCATACTTTGTTGATTTGATGAGTAGGGTGTTCAGGGAGTTCCTTAATAAATTCGTGGTGGTCTTTGTGGATGACATCTTAGTGTTTTCTAAGAATGAAGAAGAGCATGCCCTACATCTTGGGGAAGTGTTGAAGACTCTTCGAGCACATAGCCTTAAGGCTAAATTCTCTAAATGTCACTTCTGGAGGAAGGAAGTACGGTTCTTGGGGCACGTGGTCTCCAAGGAAGGGATAGCTGTGGATCCCGCGAAGGTAGTATCAATTCAGGATTGGAAGGTTCCGAAGAATGCTACCGAAGTAAGAAGTTTCTTGGGATTGGCGGGTTATTATAGGAAGTTTATTAAAGACTTCGCGAAGATATCAGCCCCATTAACCCGCTTAACAAAGAAGAATCTTGTTTTCACATGGGACGTAGATTGTGATGATGCGTTCCGACGGTTAAAGAGAGCTTTAACCACCGCTCCAGTTTTAGTGTTACCAGATGGGAGCAAGCCATTTGTTGTCTATATCGATGCCTGTGGGACAGGACTTGGCGTAGTCTTAATGCAAGAGGGAAGGGTAATAGCCTATGGTGGAAGGCAGTTGAGGGCACATGAGAAAAATTACCCTACCCATGATCTAGAGCTGGCCGCTATTGTTTTTGCGCTTAAGATTTGGCGCCATTATCTTCTTGGTGAGAGATTCGAGTTGTTCACTGACCATAAATCTTTGAAGTACTTGTTCTCTCAGAAAGATTTAAACTTGAGACAGCAAAGGTGGATGGAGTTCTTAGCATCTTATGATTTCGAGATATCGTATACCCCTGACAAGGGTAACGTGGTGGCGGACGCCTTGAGTAGGAAGAGGTTGTCCTTGAGTCCATTGTTCGTGGAACGACAAAGCTTGGAGTTTATCTCGATGTTTGATTTCAGACCTTCCGTTGACTATGTACCCGGTTTGCTAGCTTCTTTGGAAGTTAGACCTACTCTTTTGGGGCGGATTGGAGAAGCACAGAGGGGCGACCCACAGTTGGTTGAGTTGGTAGAGAAGCTCATAAGGGGGGAGTCGTCCAGCCATTTGAGTAGGTACACCCTAGACGATAGGGGGTACTTGCGTAGAGACGGTAGACTTTGCGTACCGCAAGACGAGGGTTTGAGGAAGGCTATTCTTGATGACGCACACCGTTCTAGGATGACCATTCATCCCGGTGGGGATAAGATGTACCAAGACATGAAAAGGGTTTTCTTCTGGGCCGGTATGAAGAAAGATGTGGCCGAGTATGTCGCTCGATGTTTGGTGTGCCAGCAAGTGAAGGCGGAGCAAAGGAAACCAGGTGGGTTGCTTCACCCATTGGAGGTTCCGAAATGGAAGTGGGATAGCGTCTCGATGGATTTTATTGACGGGTTACCCAGGTCGAGGAAGGGTAATACAGGAATTTGGGTGGTGGTAGATAGACTTACTAAGAGCGCCCATTTTATACCTGTGAAGAGCAAGAGGACCGCTCCATGGCTAGCTTCTGTATATCTTCGAGAGATAGTTCGATTGCATGGGGTACCCTCTAGCATAGTGAGTGATCGAGATCCTATCTTCACTAGCGAATTCTGGAGAAGTTTGCAAGAAGCAGTGGGGACTCAATTGTGTCTGAGCACCGCATATCATCCTCAGACAGACGGCCAGACTGAGAGGGTGAACCGTGTTCTAGAAGACCTTTTGAGGCTTTGTATCTTAGATTATGGAGGTACATGGGAAGAGCATCTTCCATTAGTGGAGTTCGCATATAATAACAGCTTTCAGTCCAGTATTGGTATGGCTCCTTTCGAAGCTCTCTATGGAAGGCCTTGTCGATCACCTACATGTTGGTGGGAATCTACGGATAAGATCTTGCTTGGGCCTGATATGGTTAGGGAGACTTCTGAGATGATTGACTTGATTCGAAGAAGGATGAAAGCAGCACAGGATAGGCAAAAATCTTATGCGGACAAGAGAAGGACGGATCTTGAGTTTGAGGTTGGAGATATGGTTTTTGTTAAGGTATCTCCGTTGAGAAATGTTGTTCGCTTCGGATCCGTTGGGAAGTTAGCACCAAGGTTTGTTGGGCCGTTTTCTATCAAGGAAAGGATTGGACGGATGGCATATAGGGTGGAGTTGCCCGACAGACTCAGTGGTGTTCATGATGTATTCCATGCGTCCCATTTGAGGAAGTGCTTACATGAGACCGCAGAGGTGGTAGAGCCGAGCTTACTTAGAGATGTAGAGGTTGAGCGTGATGCGACTATTCGACGAGCTCCTACTCGCATCCTTGGGTCAGAGACTAGGAAGTTGAGAAACAGAGAGGTTCAGCTAGTCAAAGTGCAATGGGGAGAAGATGAGAGCAACGCAACTTGGGAGACGGAAGCGAAGATGCGTTCATTATACCCATTTCTTTTTGAGGGTATGTCTTTACTTTCTCCTTTATCGCTTGTCTAGTACTTATCTTATCTTTAGTATGTCCTCTCGTTAGTACCTTTGACCTTTATTTAGGGTAAACCTATGGTTGAAACATGTGTTTGAGACATGTTATGGTTGATGGATGCAAGTGGATGCAAGTGTTTGCTAGTGGTTGCTCGTGGATGCATATACACACACTCTAGGCACTAGATCGGCTCAGTCACTTCATACTGCATGTTGCATAAAATTGTGTGTAGGAAAATATATTTATGGATGTATAATGGTTGTGTTATCACATGGATGATGCATTTTGGTGAATGATTGTGCACTCATGTAGATATTGTATGTGTCGATAGGGTTCTCTCGCATACATAATGGATGCATGGCACTATCATGGTTTGCATATGTTCATATATTAGATAGGGAGCATATACACACACTTTTTGCATATGCTCATACATCATTAGAAATTGTTTTAAGGACAATGGATGCCAGTGGTTGATGGTTTGAGTAGATGATTGTTTGGATGGTAGGATATGCATTCTCCTTAGCTTAGAGATTTCGGGGACGAAATCCTTTAAGGAGGGGAGAATGTAACACCCCGAATTTTAGTTAATACTAAAATTCACTAATTACAGGATGCATAATCTCAGATGTAGGAATTGGGAGTAACGGGCTGCGTTATTGCGTTTGTCTCGGAAAAATACGCGAAATAGAGTCCGAGTTTGCGTAAAACGAGTACCGTATGAAAGAGATATGGACGAACGAAGTTAGGCAGAAAAACCAGAAACAGGCCAGAATTGCACTGGCGCACTTGTGAAGTGCGCCAGTACAAAGATACACTGGCGCACTTGGGAAGTGCGCCCGTGCCGAGCCAAGAAACCTGCACAGTTTCTAGTGAGTTCTGTGGTTGGGTGCACCAGTTTGGGGTTTGGGCTTGGTCTTAGGGCTAGTTTCTGGAAGGTGCCGAAATCTAAGGGTCCTAAATAAATCTAGGGTTAATCTAAGGGCCTAAAACACTCTCTTAATCTATAAATACACCCTAAACCTACCTTAATCCTTACCAAAAATAGAAATAATGGCCTCATGCCGCCAAATTAAATCCTAAGAGAAGCCTCCACTAATCTAAGAAGAAAGTTGCAAGCTAATTCCTCTCTAATCAATCTTCAATCATTATTATCTTCATAGTTAGCAACTAATTCTACTTCATAAGGTTGCTAATCTTGAGTTTGGTGAGTTTCTATCACTTTAACATCATTTGTTAAAGTAAGTAGATTGGGTGTAATGAGACTTATGGTCTTAAATGCGGATTAGTGAGTATGAATCATGTATAATGATATGTTACTCTATGTTGTTCTATGTTTATGCATATTTGATAAGTTGATTTATGCATGTTTAACAAGTTGATATATGCATGTTTAATAAGTGGATTTATGCATATTTAATAAGTGGAATTATGCATGTTTAGCAAAGTGAGATATGCAAGTTAAGTATATGTTTAAATGCAAGTTGAAAGTGATATGCAAGTTAAGTGTATGTTTAAATGCAAGTTGAAAGTGATATGCAAGTTATGCATGCTTATGCAAGTGTATGGATGCTTATGCAAGTCATATATATGTTTAAATGCAAGATTTATGTGATATGCAAGTTATGCATGCTTATGCGAGTATATGAATACTTATGCAAGATATGTATATGCTTAAATGACATGATATGCAAGTTATGCAAGTATGTGAATGCCTATGCAAGTATGTGAATGCTTATGCAAGTTATGTGTATGCTTAAATGCATGTTTAACATGTTATGCAAGATTGAGAATGCCTATATGCAAGTTTAACATGTTATGCCAAATATGTGTATGATATGCAAGCTCATATGCAACATGTTATGCAAATCATGTGTATGATAATATGCAAGTTTGGGTTGTATGTAGTTGGGTTAATATATGCTCATATATGCAAGTTAACATCCTCTTAACCCATGACAAAGTTGTATGCTAAACCCATGATATTTGTGATGATCTTCCCCTTATTATGTCATGTAACAAGAACGATTTACGTGGGGAACGATGGGGTTGGTAATATAATATTAATAAATGAATGTTTGGGTATGATTAAGCATACCATAAAAAAAAAATTACCATAAGTGGGAATTTACCTATTGAGTTAGGTCTACCCCATGGGAATTTACCTATTGAGTTAGGTCTACCCATGTTATGGAAAACTTGATATTAATTAGGGATAATTAATATGGGGGTGATTAATTAGGTGTAATTAATCGACTAAGACACGAGGTTGGACTCATTTGTAGTGTAAAACTGCCCGGACCCGACCGGCTTAACCAGTTGCTACAAATGTCAGCCCAATGTGAGAGGTCTTAGCCATAAATTAAATACGTGATTAAGGTAAAGACACGAGGTTAGACTCTGTTATGACGTAAGACTGCCCGGATTCTACCGGCTTAACCAGGCGGTCATAACAGCCAGTCTAATGTGGGAGGTCTTTATGGGAGATCACGGTCTTAATTAATTAAGAAACACTTAACCATAGTAGCATGTGGTGGGACATGAGGGGTTAAGTGGGTGCCTTGGGTGGCATGAGGAAATTTGGTGGGTGCCTTGGGTGGCATGAGGAAATCTAGTGGGTTGCCTTGGGTGGCAATAGAAAATACGATTAGAATACTTAACCAAGTGGAAACATGTAATTAAACATGATTAAAGGGTTAAGTGGGATACACTAGATATTTGACAAGCTTAAGTGGGTAGCTTGTGGGGGCCCATTTCAACCAATATCCCAAACGTATCTTTGTGGGCTCGACCCAAGTCGAGTGACGGGACACGCATATTGGGCTTGATTATAAGAGGCCAAAACGGGTTAGCGGTGGCAACGCAAGTCCAACGGGTTTCATATGCGTGTGTGGGCCCGGGCTGGTAGATAAGCCGTTGTTGCATCGTGTAGATATAAAGCCGTGCACCGTTAGTATTGGGTAGCCACTTTAGGGGAGTGATACACCCCACTGTGGGACCAGCACGGGTATCTACGGTAGGGAGCCGATCGCTTGGGGAGTAGTGGGTACACCTAATGAAGATAGGGGCAGACGGCACCTATGTAGGGGTACACGAAACTACTGGGTAAGAATTACTGGGTACACCTAGTGGAGATAGGGGCAGACGGCACCTATGTAGTGGGCTAGGGGTACAAGGAACTACTGGGGAAATTTTCTAGTCCTTGGAAGGGATCAACCTTTAAGTAGGAATGACTGGTGTGGTGAAGTTAGTAATTATCCTTGGGTGGGTAGATGCGTCCTGACGGTTATCTTAGTTTATCCTAAGTCTACCAAGCTGCTTAGCGTAGCCATTCATCCCCAGATATTACCGTAGGTCAAGTTTATATCTTCTCTGGTTACTTTAATGATTGTATTGTTAAAGTTATAGGACTCACTCAGACTTATGTCTGACCCCGTTGTTTTTATCTTTTTCCCAACCCTCAGGTCCTACGGTGGATCCTAGCGGTAGTAGAGCTTGATCGGATTGCTGTTCCAGTCTTTAGGAGCTTGGGTTGATGTAAAGCTCCAGTTATCCAGTTATCTTTTCTTTTGTTATGGCTATTGTATGAGAGAGTGGGATTATGTACCTCTTTATTTTGATGGATATTGTACTTGACTTTTATCGTGGTTTTATGATGTAACTAGACATGTTTATTTCCGCTGTTATGAGATGATGTTTTAAAATTTCAAGTACTATTTATATCTGTCTTGTTGTAATTTTTCTGTTCTATATTCACTAAAATACTCCACCGATGCTATGGCATTCCCTTTATGAGTGACCCTAGCGGGCGTGGGGTGTTACAAAAATCATTCGACTGGGCCAAATCGATGGGGATAATTTCTATTGTGCGAGGATCTTTCTCAATTCGACAGATTGAGGAGCTTTTGAAAGCCTGATTTTGTCATCGTGCTCCTTCTCGTTGATGGAATGTCAAACGAATGGGTGACGTTTTTATTGTTTGATTCCTACCATCCCTGCTGACTGATAACTTTCAGTATTCTTATATCTTGACCACGGGGACAATCAATTTGAAGAGATGGAGTGCGTAGTTTGGTAGTGTTTCGACGGAAAAGGAGACATTTTGGATTCTTCTAAAGAACGCACCGGTGGTTTGTCATAAAGTGGATGCTCTCATATCGGCTTTGGCCAACTTTGGTGATGTTGAGAAAGTGCAATATGGGGCAATACATGATGTGGATTACACTTGTCTACGTGCCAAGATGATGAAAGTGGTGGGGAAGTCGCTGCCTTTGTCTGTAGTGATTCCAGTTGAAGGCTTTTCTCATGAAGTTCAAATTCAGAGATGCGAGGAGGATTCATCTCCCCAAATTAATGTTTCAAATTTCAAACAGAAGGTTTTTGCAATAGGCATTGATGGCAAACTTAAAGTTTTGTGTAGCAAGGGTGGGGGAACTAATGTGCATGTTGGTGATGTTAATAACCCAGTTAATATCCCCTCGGATAGTGCTGATGATGAAGGAGGGGGTAACACTGTTGAAGGGGGAGGTAACAATGATAATTATGTGGTACGGTTTGATGATGGTGTTGCGGTTGAGGTTGATGCTGGTGGAAACATAGTGGGTGTTGGAACAGATTCTAGAGGCATAGTTCCTGTTAATGAGGGTGATGGAATTGGTTTGAATGATCTGGAAGTTGGGGATGATGTTAATGTTGAAGGTGATGCAATCAATGAACAAGAAATGGATAATGACTCACAGGATCTGAACTTGGCTGGGAACTTGGCTATTACTCCATCCAGTTCTGGTAAATGCTCTATAACTAGGGGCAGAAACAAACGAGCCATGGATCAGGGTGTTGTTATGCTTCGTCACTGTGCAAGAGGGATGGGTCACCTAATGGTAGGTAGCATTTTTGTTCCTGTTATTCTTAATACTTTGAATAGTGATCAACTGCACGCTCTTGCAAGTAATTATGGTTTTGTGTTAAATGATGATGTCATATGTGATATTAAAAATAAAGAAATGGAGAGGGCTAATGTTACACCATTATAATTGTCAAATGGAATGTTAGAGGCCTAGGTACTTTTGATAAGTGTCTTAGGGTTAAGAATTATCTTAAATCTGTAAAACCTGATATAATTATGCTATAAGAAACAAAAATTGAAAACCCTAAATCAATTATGTTTAAATGTTTGGGGTGGGTTGTAACTGATGAATGGGGATATATCCCTGCTGTGGTGACTTCTAGAGGCATGTTTACTGGTTGGTGTAACAACTCATGGACTGTTAAGCAAGAAATTAAGCAAACTTATTGTCTGCATGTGGCTCTTGAATGCAAATCTACAAATGTTTTGTATTTCTTTTCTAGTGTTTATGGACCAAATACTATAAGAGAAAGGAAGACTTTGTGCGAAGAGGGCATGGTTTTCCATAATCTTATGTATGGTCCCTGGGTTATTGGCGGCGATTTTAATGTTACAAGATTTGATTTTGAGAGAAATGTAGAGAAAGCCTTTGGAATGGGTGATATGAATGATTTTAGTGACTTTGTTGGTGATTGTAGCTTGATTGATCTACCCATGTCCAATAGAAAATTTACGTGGAGTGACGGTAGATCCCCTCCTACATTGGGTCGTCTTGATCGTTTCTTTATCAACTCAGATTTTGAAGATTTACACCCCTTGTCTATCCAAAAAGGCCTCTCATCCCTTATCTCTGATCATTGCCCAGTGGTCTTGACACTAGCGTTGCTTTAAAGAGGAAAACTTTTTTTAAGTTTGAAAATATGTGGTGCATTGAGCCAAATTTTGATGATCTGCTTCGTCAGAAATGGTCAGAGTTTCGCAGTTATGGGGACGCAGCTAGTAATTTTTGTCGAAAGATGAGGCTTTTACGAAAATTCCTAGCCAAGTGGAACAGAGAAGTTTTTTGGTAACATCAGAATTAAGAAACAAAGACTTGAAGCTGAAATTATGGAGCTAAATGTGTTGGAGGAAACAAGAAATTTGGATGAAGTTGAGCGAGCTCTGCTAAAAAGTAAAGAAAAAGAACTCCTTACGGTGATTGATCAGGAGGAGATCTTTTGGAAACAGAGATCAAGAACTTGGTGATTAAAGTTAGGAGACAGTAACACGAGCTATTTTCATAAAGTTGTGAATGGTAAAAAAAGAACGAATACGATTTGCAGCACTTGGAAAGATGGGGAAGAAATTTGTGACCAACAGAAGGTAGGAGAAGTGTTTACTGAGTATTACAAGGGTATTTTTGGAGAAAGAAATGAGGCTCGTGTGACTGTGGATTGGAATAAGTTGTACCCCTCAAATTTTGAATTAAGTGGCATTGATTCTGAATTCTCAGAAGAAGAAATTGTAGCGGCTTTGAGCGAGATGCCTAGTGATAAAGCACCTGGTCTCGATGGTTTTTCAAACTTTTTTTATAAGAAATAATGGAGCTTGATTAAGCAAGACGTCTTAAACATTATCAAGGAATTTCATGATGGTACTTTGAGATTGGATGTGTTAGGGTATGCAAATGTAGTTTTGATATCCAAAAAGGAAGGAAATGTTTCTACTGCATATTTTCGACCGATTAGCCTTCTGAATAGCAGCTTCAAATTGGTCACTAAAGTTCTCACGAATAGGTTGAAAGTGAAAATGGATCATAGACGACATTTATCAAAGGACAATTTATTCTTGATGGTGCCGTGCTTGTTCAGGAATTCATCTCTCACAGTGATAGGCATAATGTTCCTTGCGCAATTTTAAAGCTAGATTTTGCCAAAGCAATTGACACTATTGATTGGAGATTTATCATGGATTTGCTTAAAGCGAGGGGTTTTCCTGCAAGATGGATGGATTGGATTCACAATATTCTAACATCAAGTAGATCAAATATTTGTGTAAATGGTATTGCTGGTAATACTATTGTTTCTAAACGGGTTTGAGACAAGGGGACCCACTCTCCCCTCTCCTTTTTGATTTGGCAGCGGATGTTTTCTGTCGGATCTTTCAGGTGGCAAGTGCTAACGGTATCATTCAGAGCTTTGGCAGGGATCATATTATTGGGGGTATTAATTCGTTGCAATATGCTGATGATACTATTATCTTTGGTACTCCAGAATGCAAATACATTGCCTCTTTAAAAAAAATTCTTTACGCTTTCGAAAATTTATCTTAAAAAATAATTTTCATAAGAGTAGTGTTTACACTCTAGGTTGTAGTGTTGATGTGAACAGGAGTTGTGTTGCGATGTTCAATTATAAGGCGGATTCATTTCCACTTAATTATCTTGGGGCTTGCATCCATCCAAAAAGATTGTTGAAGCGAGACTGGTAGCTAGTTATTGACAAAGTTGATCGGAGACTGGTGAGGTGGAAAGGGAGCTGTCTATCTAAGGCTGGAAGACTTGTGTTGGTGAATTGTGTCCTCTATGCAATCCCCTTGTATTGGCTATCTTTTTACTCATGTCCCGGATGGGTGATTGAGAAGATTGATGCTTTTCGTCGTAATTTTTTCTGGACAGGCACGAAGATACATGCAAAATAAGCCGTCTTGTGTCTTGAGATCAGGTATGCAAAACCAAAGATCAGGGAGGATTGGGAGTTTTAAATTTGAGGAACATGAACTCGGCTTTACTTTGTAAATGGTTGTGGACTATGTTAAGCGACAAGAAAGTTTTCTGGAAAGATTGGACTATCAGTACTTGTTATGGAGGAAGATTTGACTGAAATGCAGATGTTTCTCATTGTTCGGTTTTTTGGCATGGCATAACGAGTAACATTCATTGGATTAAAATTGGTGCAGGCATCGTTGTAAAGAGTGGGCACAATGCTTCGTTTTGGTATGATTGTTGGCTGCTTCCCATTCCTTTGAGATTCGAGTTTGCTGATTTATTTGATATTACATGCAATAAGCACTTCACGGTCAATAAAATGTACAACATGGATGCTATCAACTTCAGACGGAGATTAACCTTTTGTCGATTAGTGGCTGGCAATGCATTGACTCAGTTGTGTTGTCTAATTCGAATGCTAGAGGATATACGACTTTCTGATGACCGGGATGATGAATTTGTTTGGATGCTTGAGGGGAATAACAAATCTTTTCATGTTAACCACCTTTATAAGATGATGAATTTTGCAGGAAGGAGATATGTTGGCTTCGAATGCATGTGGAGTTTTAAAGCAGTACTAAGGTTAAAATTCAAATGTGGACAATCATGCATAATAGGCAAAATACGGTGAGCAGATTACGTCAAAAAGGAGTTTGTATCACTGGTGGTTGTGCTTTCTGTGATGAAGATAACGAGAATTACCTGCATTTGTTCGTTAGATGTGACTTCGTTTTCTATGTTTGGATGAAGTGTTTAGTTAGCCTAAATATTAGTTTAGTTTGGACGGACTTCATCACTAATCAATATTATTTTTGGCACACCATTTATACTTCTCCCCCTGATACACCCTTGTGAAAACTGTTTGTTGCTTTGAATTTTACTTATGTATGTATACTTTGGCATGAAAGAAACTCACGAAAGTTTATATGTAAAATGAAAACGCCCAATACAGTTATTTACTGCATTCTCAAATTTGTTTCCCTCTGGTCAGGCAACGATGAAGTGAAATTTGTGGATACTATAGCTGCTAGAGTTATGGATCGTGCTCGAGGCAGGCGAGTTTGATGTTGCTTCAGCATGTTTGGGTTCAGTATGTTTGGGAACTTAGCTTCTACTTTGTTGTATTATGTACTTATATTACTTTTTACTACACCGTTGTCATGCCTGCGTGCATGTGATATTTTTTGGTTATGTATATTTATGTAAATACACGTATGTTGTACTGGATTCTACGTTGTATTAGTCTTTTATGTTTAATGAAGTAAGGCGTGAATGTCGTGATTCACTACCTTTTGCATCAAAAAAATAATATTAAAATATATACATATAAACCTAAAAAAATCGAACCCTAAACCTAACTATCAGAAGTCACCGCCAACAAACGTTAATGGCCGGATTCTAATTTGAATCTTTAATTATTTTCAACCCACAAAATGATTTTCTAAACTTCCAACACAAAAACAGTTGAGATTTTTGCCTTCCTTAATTCCATAAGGAGATGATTGAATCTCATGTAGCGAGTTGGGTGAATTTCTTTCTCAAACTCGTAGTGTTCGAAGTTGTTTTCTGGTGTTAGGGTATGACCGAGCTTGACACTGGCAGGTGTGTAGGGAGGCGCCTTGAAGCTTTATGAGGTGGCGATGTCAGATCAGTGCCAGGCGGCGTGTGGGGGTGGCGATGGCAAGCCCTAGCTTGCGATGGTGGTTCGGCTGTTTCCTGGAAGTATCAAACGAGAGAGAAGGTTTAATAACACTTAACCATATAATTAAATTTTGTTAATCATGATTAGTTAATTAATTCAAGTAATTAAATTCTAAATGTCCATATCATTTACATACAGACATATAATCGGACAAACAAGGACCCGTTGGAACCGTAAAACCAAAATCTATGCATTGGAACAAATTTGGACAGAATTGGAGCTATTAGGAATTTTTGATTGAACTACACACACAGTTTAATTCAATTAAAAGCAATTGTTGTTTAATAACAATTTCAAAACTGATCGATGTAAGAACTCTCTCACTCAACTAATTTGTACAGTTACTCTATTTATAACTGAATTTATATTGATTACCCGTACTGATTTTATATTTGATTTAATTATCACAAATTGTTATACGGTATATGGTAGATCACATCACATTTGTTTGCAAACCAGATGGATGAATGGATGATAGTTGTGTCATGATTTGAATGTGATTTTGAAATAATTAACATATTGAAACGAGGTTAAAAGAATTGGGGTAGATGAAATTGGATTAAATATCCATTTACAAGTCAACTGACTTGTTCATGTTCTCCAATTTTAAGTGATATTGATTGGAATGAATAAATAATTTATTGGTTAAAAACCCCACATGGGTATTGGGATAATATCTGATTTACACTAATCCCAAGTGTTTATATTGGATGTTAATCGATTGATTAACAGACCGTTATAAACATTATTTGATTATATAATGCTTATACAGTTGTAGATGCACTCTGCATGTGAATTGGATGTTTAATAATTGTTTATAACTATTGTTGAACATATGTGTTGTATGAAATCTGTTAAGGAATGCGGAATGGATTGTTAAGGCAAAACAAACACCGGGGGGGGGGGGTGAATAGTGTTTGCGAGAATTTAAACAAAATCTAAAACTTATGTGAACTATGGGATGAATCAAACATCACAAACACAATAACATACACAGATTCAAACACAGATACAAAATAAACAGAAATAAAAATGCAGAAAAGGAAAGAACGCACCGGATTTTATACCGGTTTGGATTACTCCTACGTCCAGTCCTGCACAACTCTGGGTTGTGCAAAGTTTTATTACTATATGAACAGTCAACTACACCCTCCTTGATTTCATGGCTACAAGGGATACCACTGATTTCTACTTCCCTGATTTCACGGCTACAAGGGATACCACTGATTTCTACTTCCCTGATTTCTCGACTGCAAGGAAACATCGATTCCTACTTGATTTCTCGGCTACAAGGATACCACCGATTTCTCTTTTACTCAACCCAAACAATTACAAACAGCCCTAGAACTCTTCAATATCACTTGATTCAGAGAGAGATGAGAAGAGAGTGTACACTACAACAAAAATACCCTATTACAACTGTATTTTTACAATTGTTACAAAATTACAGTTGTAATAAATGTCTTTTACAACTTTTTTTTCCAGAAAATTGTAATAAACTCATTTTCAACAACTTTTTTATTTTGCCAGTTGTAATAGGTGTATGCTACAACTTCTATTTTCTACTAGTTGTAGTAGATGCATATTTTTTACAAATTTTTTTTCAATTGTAATAGATGCTTATTACAACTTTTTTTCTATCAGTTGTAATAGGTTATTATTTAATATTAAATAAATAAATAAAAAAATATTAATACATAATCAATAATTAATTAGTAATTATAACTAAATAGTTATTAGTAGTTAATAAATAACACTCATATATTTATTTAACAGTTAATAACTTATAAAATTTCACTATTAAAATCTTAATAATTAACATTGGCACTGTATTTAGTAAGTAGTTGTTAATATTTTATAATTATTAATTATAGAATGATGATTTGCATCGTTAATCATTTATAATTTATTATAACTTGTGATAATTTTTCTTAATTCCCTTTTTTAGATTAATAGTAAAAGTTTCTACCACCGCGTCTTCAGGAAATAATATTCCACGCACACTTAATCTTTTAATTCCTGCTTCTACTTTTGGCTTCCCGCCTTTTACCGCCTAAGTCCGAATGAGTTAGAAATCCTAAATAATATGTAACTCTCAATTATAGATCCCTTATTCAATGAAGCAGTCTCTCTTCATTGCCTCAAATGCTAGACCACGATTAGCCAAAATCGCATCATGCGGATGGTGCAAATCCATCTATTGTCTATTATTTGCTTCTAATAAAGTCGCTTCTCTTACTTTAGCCTCTTCGATCGATGCCTGGTATCCATTGTTGTTACCGTCAACGCTTTATTTCTCAATCTACTAAATATTGAAACTTCAATTTGTCCTTTTGCAGCCTCGTGTAGCTCGATTAGAGGCATTAATGGTGGGATCAATTGAAATATACTACAAGAAAAGAAGTTATCTACAATTGCAACTCACAGCGTTTTGGTCTCCATGCTGTAGAAATAACGCAGAATACGTTGGTTTTACATTAAAACACTAACATAAATTTAAGCGGGAATGAATTTTCACTTCCTTCCATTGTTACTAAAATCGGCCGCGAATCCATAATATTTCCCCAAATTTTTAAATTCTCAATTACAATTTTTCCATCCAATTTTCGTCATCCACCCGGTCTCCGTCTCACTTTCGAATCTCTGGTCACTTCGCACGGTTGCTCTTGGTCTCTTGGTTGTCATAACGGAAGGCAATCGGTTCCAGTGGAGGAATTTCCATTCTAGTGGAGGTCGGACCCATAGATCCCGTTCAGTCTTCGTCGTCCTTAAGTCGCTATAAGCGCCGCCTTGATTATTTTATCTTTTTCATTGATTAGCCAATGTTCAGTTTTTTCGAACATCTAGTATGCCTACTGAAAAAGTTGACTGTGTTATTAGCAGTTAAAAGTTGTTGTGTCTCATTTAGTATCACTGTTTTATTTAAGTAGTTATGTTAATTTGCTTGTACTCAACAATAGACTATTACTTCAAATTTTAGAAATTTTCTTGCTTATGTAGTAGACGATGATGGATAAAAATTGGGTGAATCTACACAGGCAACTACGTAATTCTCAACATAAATGTAGTTTGAAAATCATATTCTATATTTTGACGGAAGCTAAAAGAGATTTTTTTTTCAAAGAACTAGTAGTGAGTATCAGCAAGGAGCTCGGAAGTTTGTGCATACTGCTATGAAAAAAATCTGGAAATGTAGAAAAAATTCTATGTCCTTTCTTAGATTGTCGAAATCTTAGTCATCAATATGAGAAGGTGGCAGCTGAGCATCTGATTATAAAAATAATGGATCGTGTAATATGGTTATCACGGCGGTAAGTTGAGTCAAGTCGACAAAGGTCCAACTAGTCGACTAGTGGACTAGTCGTAGACTAGTCGAGACTAGTCGGTAAATAAATATATACATATATATAATTATAAACTTCTAACTAATACAGTCTGTTAGTGTTGTACATGGAGCAATGGATGGACTCTGTGGCTATGGTCAGATGGCAAAAAGTTGTAGATTCATTAAGATTTAGTGTTCAAAGATTGTGAGTGGTATAACTTTTGGTTAAATATATGTAGATGATTCTAGGGTTGTTGCTTTAGCCATTAGTCCTATGCTTGACTCCACTACAGTGTTCTTTATTTTGTTTAGCAAAAAAATATTTAACTAGATTAAGTTTTAGACCGAATTTTTGAGGCGTAAGCTTTATGCGCTTTGTATGCCGCAAATTTTTGAGGCGTAAGCTTTAGAGGTAAAAAGCCTTTTGGAATAAGCCTCAAGGCGTTTTATCTCTTATTTCCTCGAGACAACAATGTTTAAGGCATAATTCTCTTACTTAAAAAGATAGACAACTACACAAATGCTACTCTTTTTTTGGTAACGAGAGCTGCAAAGTGAATGCAATGAGAATCCATTCGTGCGGTGGTTTAAATATGTATGTATGTGAAAAAAAAAATCATTTTTTGTCCAAAATTTTGCCTTCCGTACTTTACTTTATGTTGATAAATTATTCCTTTTTAGGATTAAAAGATTGCAAAAAGAATTTATTGTGACAAAGCCCTGCTTCTTTTTTCAAAAAGAATAAATTATTCCTTTTCAGGATCAAGAGTCCATCCATTGTAATGTTATCAATATTGGAGACCTGCTTTTTTTTTTTTTTGGTTTTGGGCCCAAATTGAAACAATTTGAAACTAATCTGTTAAGTCGAGTCGACTAGTCGACTGACTAATCGACTAGTCGCTCCATGTCGTTTCAGTCGCTCGACATATTAACAAAATTCATGTCGAGAGTCCTAAACCGCTGTTATTTGCTGTGAAAAACAATGTTGTTTTCCTGTAAATGACATATTGACAGGATGGCTTAGCGCACAAGTGTTTGGATTGTATAATTGTGCTATATAATTTATGTTTTTCCTCATGTTTTAGTAATAGGAAATGAGGACAATAACGCAGCAACAGAAAAAAAGCAAAGGAGCCAAAAATATATCGTACAAGCCTAATAAACGGAAGAAGCATATTGAAGACAACACCTGGTTGATATTCAGATTGCTTTTTTTTCTACTCTCAGACGTCTGTAAAAATATCCAGACGTCTGACACACCTGTTTCTCCTGTGCATGTCTTCCTTGTTGTCGAGCTATAGCCATATATAATTAAAGTTCCTTATCCACAATATTTTCCATCCACAAAAACATACCCGAATTACATAATAATAGCATATCTGAATTACATAACAACAGCATATCCGAGTTACATAACAATAACATACCCAAATATCATAACGAATATAGCAACAACATGTCCGAATTGCAGATTGAACATAACATATCCAAGCAGAAGGTTTTAAATTAATTTCTGGTTAAGAATTTACTCGGTGATTCAATTGGTGGATGTATTTTAGTGCACGCACCCACCCGGGATTTCATTCTTATTAACTTTATTCAAGTGACAAATGTTGCTTCACTTAATGTAATGAAAATTGCAACTCCTTGCAGTTCAACAATTTATTTTGAAACAACCATTACTATATTTGAAGCAAACTGTGTTGTGGAAGTAATATACATTTTTGTTGCTGTACATGGGAATTGTTTTCATGGGGTTATCTGTTTTTCCATTGCAGCAAAAGAAAAAGAGATAACCTCAGGAAAACACTTCCCAACAGCAACACAAATGTATATTACCTACACTACACAGTTTGCTTCAAAGATAGTAAAAATTGCTTCAAAATAAATTGTTGAACTGCAAGTAGTTACAAATTTCTTTACGTTAAGTGAAACAAAATTTGTCCCTTGAATAAAGCTATTAAAGCATGAAAGCCCAAGTAGGTCCGTGCGCTAAAATACATCCACCTATTGGGTCACCGAGTAAATTCTTCAGGTTGGTCATGCTTCGTCTGCTTCATAGTCTATAAACAGTTAAGATACATGCATTAGTACATCACTCAATCAACGAGAGTCACAACTAAATATGGATAACTTGAACTTTAATCACAAGTTTAATTTTAAACATACACATATAAGCTTTATACAATAAAGTTAGGCAAACTTACTTGGTAGGAGGCGGCTGACAATAGAAGGACGCCATTGAAGTTAAATTCAAAGGAAAGTTTTGATTTTTGGCCATTGAATTTAATTTTAGGAGGCCAATGAAGTTTGTACCCAAATGAGGCCTAAACCAGCAATTTATATCCGTTATAAGTTCTCAGAAGAGGGCTAAATGCAAATTTTCCTTTTTTTTTAATTACAGGCTAGATTTGTGTTGAATGAGGAATGACAAAAGGTCCCCATATTTTGGCAAATGGGGTGTATTTTTAGGTGTTCAAAATGCACGTTAGTTAATAAATTGGTCAAAGCAAAGTCCAAGGAGGAAAGACTTCAAATGAAACCGGATAATATCAAAACTATGACGGAGTGGAATGATTTTATCAACTTGAAAACTAGTCCACAGTTTAAGGTAAATTATGTATAAATGGTCATCTTCGTATATGTGAATTAACTAGTCAGTATATTTTAATTTTTTATTTCAGCAACAAAGTGAAACATTCAAAACCATCAGACGCAGACAGATGCCACATACATGCAGCCATAAAGGAATGGCACACTTAGCTGCTGATTTGGTCAAAAATAATTTTAATGTTGTGATCTTGTCATGCCATTTATAGAGTTATGATAAATTATTTTATTCCAATTTTTATTATTGCAGAAAAACGAGAGTCCAGATCCCTCTTCTGTCGGTCGATCTGATGTTTGGATTAAATCTCACACTCGAAAAAAGGTGAGCAGGTGTAACAACCTGCATTCTACGTATCTAGGATCGTAGAATATTTATTTCTTTTTTGTATGAAGTCGTATGGTCGTGTAACTTTGGGAAACAACCATTAGAGTCATTTCCCATGTTCTTGATTTTTGTCAATGATCATTTTGCCCCTAGTCGATATTGTTTTGGCCATAACTTTTGATTGGAAAGGAATATTGACCTGAAACCACTTCCATTAGATTCGTTTGATGTTTTACCTTTCCGTAGAGTGGTCACATTAGCCAAACGGACTCACCGTTTGGGGGATATGGTTGAAACAAGTTTCAGATAGTGAAAAACAGCTTAATTGGGCTTAACCGGGTGATTAATAACTAGGCCCAAAGGGGGATTTCGGGATTAGGGTTATGAGAGGGCTGGAAGGGTTAGGAAAATCATTTCATTTCAGTTTTCTCAGCCGCCACAAACCTTCCTTAAGCTCTAGCAATGGCCTCCATCTTCTAAAACACTCCAAAACACCTTTTTGTCATCGCTAATCACATATTAGCCTAATCTACATCAAATCAAGGCGGATTAGCATAAGGATTGGGATAGAGCTGTTGTAACACATAGAGATTGGATCCAAATCAGAGATTATTTCAGATCTATAGTTTATTTTGTGGCAAAGGTGAGTGATTTGCATTGTTTTTAACTAATTACGGCTAATTATGGTAATTAGCGAAGATTAGCGAAATTATAACTCAGAAAAATCTAGAAAAATTCCTAAAATTCTAAAACATCATTTTATGCCTCTGATATGAATTTGGGTTAATTTCGACTAATTTTGCAAACCCCGGAATTTAGGGTATTAAGGGGTGATTAGTGATAATTAGCGAATTTATGCATGTTAAAAATCTGGAAAAATATTTATAAATTGCTAAATATTATTTTAGGCCTCTGTTAGAAAATTTGGCTGATTTGGTTAAGTTTTGATAATCCTATCATTAGTTATGCTTAAATATGATTAAGGGGAAAACATGGGTTTAGGGTACATTTGATCCATATTGTTATGATCAAATTGTTGTTTTGGTGTTTATGGTTGATTATATATGTTGTTACTACTGTTTGGTATGACCTATGATTGCATTATAAAGTTAGAATGATTGAAAACACCGTCGAGAGGCGAAAATAGCTTGCTGAAATGGTGCAGGTTTTCTTTGGGTCGAGTTAGACCAACCAGGGGAAGGTTTTGAACGACCGACCCGAGCTCACGACCGACCCGAATAGAAGGAGGACATCACGCCCTACCCTGTATGAAGTGTTCTACCGAATAGGGAGACCGACCAGGCTGGGCAAGACCGACCACTATGCGATGTTCGACCGACCCCATACGATGATGAAGTACGACCGACCAGGGATGGTGAAGTACGAGCGACCAGGAATGGTGAATTGTTCGACCGACCAGGAATGGTGAAGTGTTCGACTGACCGGGGGGGGGGGGGGGGGCAATACCGACCGACCAGGGTAGAGATGATGAAAACCGACCAGAATGAAAGGTGCTTGACCGATCGACCCGAACAGGGGGAAACCAAAACCCGAGATGCAAAGGTAGTCCAAGTGGAAGTTAGAGCTCAGGATCCAGTTGGGAACCAATGAGTTCACTTCATGATTGGGCTTTGCTGCGGGACGTGTGCAAAGGGGTTGTCGGTATTCATAACTTTGGCTCACCACTGAGAGATGGATATTGGGCTTGTAGTGATAGTTGTACGGGATTGGATTCCGTCATGACCCAAAGGATTAGGTGACCAAGTTAGTGGGTATCGTATGCTTTACGCACTGAGCGAGAGATGTGAGGATGGATGCTATGTTTGATTGTTTGCCATCACTATGACATGCACACCCCCACCCCTGTTATCTTTACACCATTTGAAATGGCACCTTAGAGTGTTATACAGTATGTAGTGCTAACTCTTTGGTTGCAGGTACAGGTTCAGGTATGTTTTAGTCTACCTGTTATTGTTCTGTTTAGATGCTTATCGCTCATACCAGGCTTTATATCTGACCCAGAGTGTTATGTCTCTTCTTATTACTCTGGGTGCTCACACGAGCAGACTAGAGACAGGTTAGCTGGTGATGCACGAGTAGCTGATTCGGAGGCAAGCAGGAGGCTTCCACGTATGATATATAGATATTCTCCCTGTGTCGTTAGTGGTCGCTACTTGGGCATTAGTAGCGTACTTCCCTTATCTTGCTTTGCTTTTTGAGACAGTTGGAAAAGTTGTAATAATGTTAACTTTGGATCATAAGCTGTACTTGGATTTTCCGCTGCTATGTTAGTTATTTCAGCTTATGCACTGTCTCACCTGTTTTATGTCAAGTATGTTATTATTATATTTTGTTCTATGCACTGTGAGACATTCTACAGGTTCCTTGTTAGTTTATTCTCTTCATCCCTTTTCTTCTGATGACCTTCCCGTGCTAACTGGACATGTGTACAGCGCACATTTGGAGTAAATGTCGGTTGGTGCGGGGAGGGCCGTCACATTTGGTATCAGAGCTCTAGGTTGCGTAGTTAACCTAGGGAAAGACGCTAGGGAGAGATAGTACGTATATGAGAGCGCGTATTTGTGATTACTTTGGTTTTCAAAAGCTATATATGTATATACTATTAGTAGTATAAGAATGAAGTCGTACTGCACTAGCACCACTATGGGGTCGTTAATCGTTTCCTATTACAGATTGACGATGAGCCGATATGCTAGAGGTGCTGGTAGGGGAGCTAATAATGGGAATGTTGCTGACATGAGGGCGATGTTTACTGACCTCATGAGAGACATGCTTAGGGAGGTGCAAGGGGAAGTTCCCAATCCCGGAATTGGTGGTGCTCCAGTAGTGCAGGTGCCTAGGGTCGATTTCGCCAAGTTGTGCAAGGATTACACTAATCTTGGTGGGAAGCCGTTCCACGGAACGGAGTCGGCCACAGATGTTCAGGATTGGTTGGATAGCTGTGATCGTATCTTCGACGACTTGGGTATCGAGGATGCGATGAAGAGAAGGCTAGCGTCTCATCAGCTGCAAGGGCGAGCGACGAATTGGTGGAATGCCATTAGAACAGCTGTTCCAGAAGATCAGGTTACTTGGGATCAGTTCAAGGCTCGCTTTAGCGAGAAGTTCATTCCAGCTGCCCAGAAGTCAGTGTTGTTCAAGAGATTCTTGGAGCTTAAGCAGAGTGGTAGGGCAGTCTCGGAGTATATTGCTAAGTTCGACACATTGTCGAAGTATGGATTATCCCTTATTGATACTCCCGAGAAGAAGAACGAGAAGTTTATAACAGGCTTGGATCAGTACTTGGGGAAAAGCTTATTAACCACATCGATGAGACGTTTGAATCGATCGTGGGGAAAGCATTGAGGTCAGAGAGTCTTTACCCTAAGCCAAAGACTGAGATTGTTATTGCATCTGCAGAGGAGCCAAAGCCGCAAGCAGGCGGTGGAGGCAAGAATAATTCCCAGAATAAGAGGAAACAAGACCAAACCATGGATGGTCAGAATAAGAAAAATAAGAAAGATGGCGAGTGCTTTAGTTGTGGTAAGAAGGGCCACTATGCCATAGATTGTCGGGAAAAGCCTGGGGAAAGGAAGTGCTTTAATTGTGGCCAAGCGGGACATCACAAGAATGAATGTCCAGAATCTCCTAGGGAGAAGCAGATCGTGAAAGCATATGCTATCAACGCTGTTCCTTCTTCGTCGAATGCCCCAACTGCGGCGCAGAAGGAAAAAGGTGTCGTTATTCGAGGTATGCTTTCTATTTAAGATGTTTTGATCAGGTTTTGTTTGATAAAACCTGAGTTAGTCGATATACCTTTAGTAGTGACGAACCCGATTGGTGGTTCGACTAGCCTCAGTATGATTTACCGTAACGTGGTCTTATCGAGTCATGAATGTATGTTTGTTTGTGATTATTTTGTTTTGGCTTTACTGGGTTTAGCATTATTTTGGGGAGTCGATCTACTCTAAAGGAATGGGGTGGTATTAGGTACCCACCTAGTGATGGTGGTAACAACTGGAGTTAGGAAAGCTGAGAGGCTAGTTGTATTAAGTCCTAGTTGTCTCTAGGAGGAAAATGAGTGCTCCAGTGCTTAGTTGTTTTGCTAGTATCACTTCACGTGGATTGTCCGAATTCGGAGGAGATGTTCCTTAGGTGCTTGTCTGATATTGGTTTAGGCCTTTGGGGCTTGTGCTTGGGGAATGTCGAGTTCGACTAGGATGGTTTGCGTGAGAGATAAGTAGTTGTGGTGTTTTTCATTGGATGATATCTTGGTTTACTCGAGAAGTAATGGGAAGTTGTGACAGGATAAGACTATTCAGTGGTATGGACTGCCCCGAGTTAGACTCGATAGGATTATAAGATGACTCAAGTGGGACTCGAGAAAGATGCAAAGTAATGGATTGTTTAGGACCTTATGTTGATGTTCTTTTTAAAGAAATAGGATGTATTCGTCGATAATGGAAGATGCAACGAAGATTAGGACGATTCAAGTTGGACTTGAACTCGTAAAAGAAAATGGGTGTTTGTTGATCTTGGAGATGCAACGAATAGGGAGACGACTCACGTTGGACTAGGATCTGTAGGTAATGGGTACTCAAGACTGGGTCTGAGTTTATGGGTAATAGATTGACTCGAGTTGGACTCGAGAAGGCTGCAAGGAATTGGAATGACTCAAATTGGACTCGAGAGGGCAGCAAGATAATGGATAGACTTGGGTGGGACTCGAGTGTTTCAGGCGGACTAAAAGCAGGGGTATCTGGGGACGCCCGTTACCTTGGATCCGTTGGACGTGATCTAGTTATCCTTGGAGGATAAACGTACGTTGGACGTACGGTAGTCCGTCTGGAGGCTGGGCTTCCATTGGTTCTTGATGTTGGTTGGACCAGACATACAGAAATCGACATATTGGGATTGGTTAGACCAGTCATGTAGGTGTCGACGTATTCATGGCTTTAGCAGGTGATAGACAGGAATTGTTTGATGGATGCTATGGTTGTTGTGTTTGTTCTTACCTTTCTTCTCTTGAGTATCACCTGTAGGATCCTGTTGAATGGAAATAGATAAGTTCGTTGATCATGGTGATATGACGGGTGTAAGATACTTAATGTTAGACTTGAAGTATGTTGGGCATTGGGGAGCGTCCGTTGTCTTGGAGATTCAACGGATATAGGAGTCTCAGTTGGACTTGGACTCATAGGTAGAGTACCTAGATTCATTGGATGAGTCTAGTTCACCTTTGGAAGGTGAATGTACGTTCGACGTACAGTACAGATATAGGTAGAGTACCTAGATTCATTGGATGAGTCTAGTTCACCTTTGGAAGGTAAATGTACGTTGGACATGCAGTATGAATATGGGTAGGGTACCTGGGTTCATTGGATGAATCTAGTTCACCTTTAGAAGGTGAATGTACATTAGACGTATAGTGCAGATGTTGGTGTAGTGCCTAGGGTCATTGGATGGGTCTAGTCTGCCTCTAGGAAGTGAATGTACGTTGGACGCGCAATACGAATATAAGAAGGACTCAAGTTGGACTTGAAAGGACATTTGGAATGTAGTTGAAAATTTGGCATATAGGTTTGGATTACCTAAGAAAATGACAGTATAGACGAATGCCATAGTATCGGACTGGGTGTGATAGCTGATGCATTGAGTAAGAGACATGCCAGTTTAGAGGCTATTTTTCTGGAATGGAAGCAACTAGAGTATATCACGGGATATGACTTCAGACCTAAGTGTGAATTGGATTCAGAAACGCTAGTAAGCTTGACGATTAGATCGATCTTGATTACGTGGATCGGTTCCAGTTAGAGGAACGATCCCAGCCTATTAGAAGCTACCTCTAGGGTAGAAATGGGAATCGATGGAGAGAGAACGACTGTACTTGGGAAGTAGAGAATGACATAAGGAAGTCGTTTCCAAAGCTCCTTGCCTGGTAAGATTTTAGCGGCGATGATTCTTCCCTTGTTAGTAAACCGCATGTTAGGGCAGAATGGTTCTGTTTGTTTTACATGTTAGATTGTTGTATATGGTAGGTAGGCATGCGGGATCCTTTGTATGTTTTGGGTTAAGGAATTTCGGGGACGAAATTTCTTAAGGGGAGGAGAATGTAACAACCTGCATTCTACGTATCTAGGATCGTAGAATATTTATTTCTTTTTTGTATGAAGTCGTATGGTCATGTAACTTTGGGAAACAACCATTAGAGTCATTTCCCATGTTCTTGATTTTTGTCAATGATCATTTTGCCCCTAGTCGATATTGTTTTGGCCATAACTTTTGATTGGAAAGGAATATTGACCTGAAACCACTTCCATTAGATTCGTTTGATGCTTTACCTTTCCGTAGAGTGGTCACATTAGCCAAACGGACTCACCGTTTGGGGGATATGGTTGAAACAAGTTTCTGATAGTGAAAAACAGCTTAATTGGGCTTAACCGGGTGATTAATAACTAGGCCCAAAGGGGGATTTCGGGATTAGGGTTATGAGAGGGCTGGAAGGGTTAGGAAAATCATTTCATTTCAGTTTTCTCACCCGCCACAAACCTTCCTTAAGCTCTAGCAATGGCCTCCATCTTCTAAAACACTCCAAAACACCTTTTTGTCATCGCTAATCACATATTAGCCTAATCTACATCAAATCAAGGCGGATTAGCATAAGGATTGGGATAGAGCTGCTGGAACACATAGAGATTGGATCCAAATCAGAGATTATTTCATATCTATAGTTTATTTTGTGGCAAAGGTGAGTGATTTGCATTGTTTTTCAGTAATTACGGCTAATTATGGTAATTAGCGAAGATTAGCGAAATTATAACTCAGAAAAATCTAGAAAAATTCCTAAAATGCTAAAACATCATTTTATGCCTCTGATATGAATTTGGGTTAATTTCGACTAATTTTGCAAACCCCGGAATTTAGGGTATTAAGGGGTGATTAGTGATAATTAGCGAATTTATGCATGTTAAAAATCTGGAAAAATATTTATAAATTGCTAAATATTATTTTAGGCCTCTGTTAGAAAATTTGGATGATTTGGTTAAGTTTTGATAATCCTATCATTAGTTATGCTTAAACATGATTAAGGGGAAAACATGGGTTTAGGGTACATTTGATCCATATTGTTATGATCAAATTGTTGTTTTGGTGTTTATGGTTGATTATATATGTTGTTACTACTGTTTGGTATGACCTATGATTGCATTATAAAGTTAGAATGGTTGAAAACTCCGTCGAGAGGCGAAAATAGCTTGCTGAAATGGTGCAGGTTTTCTTTGGGTCGAGTTAGACCGACCAGGGGATGGTTTTGAACGACCGACCCGAGCTCACGACCGACCCGAATAGAAGGAGGACATCACGACCGACCCTGTATGAAGTGTTCGACCGACTAGGGAGACCGACCAGGCTGAGCAAGACCGACCACTATGCGATGTTCGACCGACCCCATACGATGATGAAGTACGACCGACCAGGGATGGTTAAGTACGACCGACCAGGAATGGTGAAGTGTTCGACCGACCAGGAATGGTGAAGTGTTCGACTGACCGGGGGGGGGGGGGGCAATACTGATCGACCAGGGTAGAGATGATGAAAACCGACCAGAATGAAAGGTGCTTGACCGACCGACCCGAACAGGGGGAAACCCAAAACCGAGATGCAAAGGTAGTCCAAGTGGAAGTTAGAGCTCAGGATCCAGTTGGGAACCAATGAGTTCACTTCATGATTGGGCTTTGCTGCGGGACGTGTGCAAAGGGGTTGTCGGTATTCATAACTTTGGCTCACCACTGAGAGATGGATATTGGGCTTGTAGTGATAGTTGTACGGGATTGGATTCCGTCATGACCCAAAGGATTAGGTGACTAAGGTAGTGGGTATCGTATGCTTTACGCACTGAGCGAGAGATGTGAGGATGGATGCTATGTTTAATTGTTTGCCATCACTATGACATGCACACCCCAACCCCTGTTATCTTTACACCATTTGAAATGGCACCTTAGAGTGTTGTACAGTATGTAGTGCTAACTCTTTGGTTGCAGGTCTAGGTTCAGGTATGTTTTAGTCTACCTGTTATTGTTCTATTTGAGTGCCTTTGAGTGCCTTTGACACTACTCCAAATTTGATTTTCGTTGCCTTCGTAAAATCCGCAATTGAGATTTGCATAGAACATCTTCACGAGTTTGGGATAACATACTTCGTCGTTATCACGAGAGTCAATTAGACTCAACACTTCATTGTGTTCGAAAAGAGAGACGAGATCATAAGAGGGAAAGTCATTAAAGATGGCGAATGCACCCGTGTTAACTATAGCATTTGCTAAATAGTTACCATAGGTTTTGATGGCCTCTTTGTCATTATGAAGATATCCTTTGATGGTTTTGGTTATCTTCAATTTTTGAGATGAACTTGAGGAAGCCATTGGATTGATAATTTTGGAAGAGAATAGATATGAAAAATATAGTTTTGAGTTATGAATGAAAGATAGAAAGGATAGATATATATAGAAATTGAATGGATATGAATTGAATAGGCACATCTTTTCAGATTGAAATGAGACCTTTTCAGACCTCGGGAGTTGGTGAAAAGATTGGAGGGAAGTTTGAAAGTTCAAACTTTTGAAATTCAAAATTTAGATTTCAAAATTTGTTAGATATGTCGACAAATACTTTTCTGTATGTCGACATACTTGACTTATCTTAAAGGAAATTGGATTTTTTATGTTTTAAAATATATTATCGATTATATTTCAGGTTTAACGATTTCCGGATCTAATTCTAATCCTAATAAACACACAAACCAATTATTTTATAAATTTATTGGTTATTTAATAACATATTATTGTTTTGAATTTCAAAATTCAAATTTCAAAAGTTTGTTTTTAAAGTTTTAAATTCAAACCAAAACAAACAAACAAACAGAGCAACCATTTAACCGAACAAAATTAAAATTTAATTAATGCGTACCCAGTTTTTTAACCCTTTTCTTCATGATTTTCTGAACTTTGAATTGCCGTAAAGCATATATTCGTATTTCCGGTTTCTGGTTCTTCACCACTTGATGACGAATCTGAATTATCTAATGTTGCTGTGTATGCTTTCTTTCTTTTCCTTGACGAATTGTTGTTATCAGTTTGTTGAGTCAATTTGTCTGGATATGGACATATTTTCTTTATATGGCCTGGCCTGTTGCAGTTAAAACATTGACCATCATTAATTTTTGAATTTCCTTGAATATAACTCTTCCTTCTATATTTTAGAAATCTTCTAAAATGATTTGTCATAAGCGTTGTTTCTTCATCATCTCCACTACTTGAGTCAAAATCATTTGTTGTTGCTTTCGGTGCAATAGATTTCTTTTTAGTTGATCTATTTTCTTTTCTTTTCTGTAATTGGACTTCATAAGACATCAAATTTCCAATTAACTCTTCATTTCATTGATATCATTGGCTTCTTCAATAGCCAAAGTCTTCTGATCCCATTCTATAGTTAATGAATTTGATATTTTTCTGACTTGATCTTAAGAATAAGTTTTTCCAAGTGCTGTTAACGAATGCACTATCTCTTGAAATCTGCAATACATTCCTGAAATAGACTCATTCTCGTTCATTTTGAATAATTCAAATTGATTAACTAACATGGCTATCTTAGTCTATTTAACTTTATTAATTCCTTCATGAGTAACTTGTAAAGTTCTCCAGATTTCATAAGCAGTTTTACATATTGATACTCTATTAAACTCATTCTTATATAATGAACAAAATAACATATTCTTGGCTTTAGAATTGCTCTATGTTGCAGCCTTTTGTTCAGTTGTTCATTGTGCAAATGCAGTTGTGGGTTTAACATATCCATTTTGTGTACTATTCCATGTGTCGAATCCTACTGACTGTAAATAAATTTTCATTATACATGCCCAATATGAATAATTACTACCATTAAACAATGGTGGTCTAACAGTGGATTGACCCTTTATAAAAGAACTATTATTGCTACCAATGTTGGTTGCCATTATCGCTATTTTCAAAAATCAGATTATGAACTTTTTGAAAGACCTTGCTGTGATACCAATTGTTAAGGAATGCAAAATGGATCGTTAAGGCAAAACAAACACTAGAGCGGGGTGAATAGTGTTTGTGAGAATTTAACAAAATCTAAAACTTATGTGAACCATGGGATGAATCAAGCACCACAAACAGAATAACAGACACAGATTCAAACACAGATACAAAATAAACAAAAATAAAATTGCAGAAAAGGAAAGAACACACCGGATTTTATACTGGTTCCGGTTACTCCTACGTCCATACCCGCACAACACTAGATTGCGCAGAGTTTTATTACTATATCAATAGTCAAGTACACCTTACTTGATTTTAAGGCTACAAAGGATACCACTGATTTCTACTTCCCTGATCTCTCGGCTACAAGAAAACACCGATTCCTACTTTCTTGATTTCCTGGCTAAAAGGATACCACTGATTCCTCTTTTACTCAACCCAAACAATTACAAACAGACCTAGAACTCTTCAAAAGCACTTGATTCAGAGGGAGATGAGAAGAGAGTGTAGAGAGAAGAAGTTTGATCAAAACGGAATTGAATTCGGCAGAGTGTAAGTGCAAAAATCATAAAAATGATAAAGAATAATTGTATAATGAAAGAGGATGAAAGTGGAGAAGAAGATTTGTTTAAAAATTTGTTTTTAACCCCTTTTTATAGTGTGTGAAAGGTTGCAACGTTTCTGAATAGTTTCAAATAGTGAAAAGACACTTCCTTTGAAAATTGAAAAAATTACAGTTATATGTCGACATGGTTTGTTATGTCGACATACCCTAGTGTATTTTTGAATTTTAAAACATTTTTTCGAGTGTTTTGATATAAATATAATTCTGGAAATTCTTGAATCAAAATATAGTATTGTAAATTAATATTATAAAGTACAAAATCATATGAAACCATAAATTTAAACTATATAAACATATTTATAAAATTATAAGGTTTTAAACTATACAAATATAAAGTATAAGAATATAAATATATAAAATTTAAGTGTGGAAAATAAAGAAGAATAAGAAAGGAAAAAATAGAAAAGATAGAAAATAAAATAGAGAAAATTGAGGATAGAATTAAAAATCAGAATTTGAAAATTAAAATTTGAACATGGAGTGCTATTTAGAGTCTTACATAATCTAGACTCTATAACTATATTAATCTTGAACTCTTGAATTCTTGAAATCCTGAATACTCACGAGTCTTGAAATTTCTCTGATCTTTAAATCTCTATCATCTTTAAAACTGTACAGTCTTCAGTAATATTTCCTGCATATAATTCCTGCATATGTATGTATGTGTGTGTGTGTATATATATATATTATACAAAAAGTGTTAGTATATATTGTATAATCAATGATAATTGAAATAAGGTTGTTGTAACAACCCTGAATTTTGAGGTAAATTTAAAAATTTATTTTTAGTTATTTTAGTGGGTTTTGATATTTAAAGTAATTTATTTTAAATAATAATGACTAAAAATTTATTTAAATCAAAGTTAAATGTTAGATTGTTAGTCCATGTTTTATCTTTCATAACTAAGTGTAACATTAGACTTGAAAGTTTATATATATACATAATATGAAAATATGTATAGGCGTTGTATGAAAATATACATATGCGATATATAAAAGGGCCATGAAATGAAATATTCATTAGTTAGTTAAAAATAAATTGATTGCAATTAATTGTAACTAAGTATTTTGTTGTTGTACATTAAACGATAAATGGAAGTTATCAACGTAATACGATATAAACAAAAATATCAACAATATTCTTAAATTAAAGATTTGTTGAATATATACAAATTCAAATGAATGCTTTATACATGTTTGAAAAAGAAAATACTAATTGTGTCCATATGATATTTATTGTTGAGGAAATCATAGTAAGTATTAATTAGCAAATTTATGAATTCTGGTGCTAATGAAAATGCTATATTTTAGTTAAAGTATAATTAATGAGATGGACATGGAAAGATATTAGGAATCAAAAGAATAAATAATATTTAAGTTTTGTAACCTAAGGATTCTTTATTGCGTATACAAAATTCATTCTATATCCACTTTCTCATCCTAAACCTAAATCTTTGCATACAAGTATTCTCTAATTCTAGACCTTAACATACTCCTCTTCCTTTATTCTCCGCAAACAAAAATGAGCAGCCATCATTTTATTTTATTTTATTTTTTTCTTTCCTTCAAAAAAAGGGGATTCCAACCAAATCACTCCACGAAAAGTTCTAAAAGAAGTTTGATTAAACTTTGATTAATATCCTCTTTGATTATATGTGATTGTTCAAGGGTGCGATCTCATCTTACGGACGACATGGAACTGTCACGGACCGATTGTTAGAATGTCAAATTTTGGGGCAAAATTGGATTTGAACCGTCAAATGAAGGCTGATAGAGTCGAAACCATCTGTGAGAATTCTATCATTATTTTTATTTAATTTAGAACGTATAAATTATGAATGTGTACGCTGCTGAATTTTATGTGTTGTTATTCATGATTTGTTTGGTTGATGAAATCTGTTAAGATGATCGGTTGGTTGAATGAATTATTTTGGTTAAAACCAAAATATCATGTTTTGTTGAATAGAAATGAAATAATTGGAACGAAAATAACATTTTTGTCAGATTGATTTGTGTAAAACAATAATATCATTTTTATGAAAATTTGTGCACATTTGAATAGAAGTATTGAAAATAAATAGAACATAGTTTTAAAAGCTATATTTTCATTTGTCATATTAAAGTACAGAAACTTTGGTACAAATAAAAATCTCTTTTTATTTGTCATGTTAGAATATAGAAATCGATATACAAATAAAAATCTCTTTTTATTTGTTATTGAAAAGAAAATATAATAACATTGATTTTAATGACATTTTTGTTAGGAAATGTGAATTAGATTAAAAAGTACATTTTCGTTAAAAAATGTGAATTAGATTAAAAAGTACAGTTTCATTAGAAAATGTGAATTAGATTAAAAAGTACATTTTTTTTAGAAAATGAATATTAGAATTTGAAGTACATTTCTGCTAGAAAATGTAAATTAAAATAAAAAAGGACAGAATTAACGTTTTTGTTAATTTGATTATAAAGGACAAAATTAACATTTTGTTAATTAGATTATAAAGAACAAAATAACATTTTTATTATGAAATGTTACACTAGACATAAAATAACATTTTGTTATAAAATGTTTATTGGATTAAAATCTGTTACTTTTGTGTTGAGTTAAAAATGTATATTTTCATACATTAAAGAAGATGTGTTAGAAATGTATATTTTTATACATTAAAAAGTAATGAATATGAAATGTATATTTTTATACATTAAAAAGTAATGAATATGAAATGTATATTTTTATACATTAAAAAGTAATGAATATGAAATGTATATTTTTATACATTAAAAAAGTAATGAATATGAAATGTATATTTTTATACATTAAAAAGTAATGAATATGAAATGTATATTTTTATATAATGAATATGAAATGTATATTTTTATACATTAAAAAGTAATGAATATGAAATGTATATTTTTATACATTAAAAAGCAATGAATATGAAATGTATATTTTTATACATTAAAAAGTGAATGAATTAGAAATGTATATTTTTTTATATAGAAAAAAAAAGAATTAGACAAATTTGATTTTTTTTTACAACAAAAGGACTAGACAAAATTACCATATTTTGTTTACATAAAAAGAAAAAGGATTAAACAAAAATGAACATTTGTACATTAAAAAGAAGTAGATCAAAATATATATACTTTTGTTTACATTAAAAAGAGTTACACAAAAATAAATATTTTTGTGCATTTAAAAAAAAAAAGAGTTAAACAAGAATAGACATTTTTGTGCATTAAAAAGAGTTAAACAAAAATAAGACATTTTTGTTTACATTAAGAGAATTAGGCAAGATAATCATTTTTGTCTACATTAAAGGAATTAGACAAATTTACCAGTTTTGGCAAATCTACAAAGAATGAATGTGGAATACTCATTTTTGCAAATAAAAAGAATAAATAAAAATATTCATTTTTGTCAGATGTAAAAGAATGAAATAAAAACATTCATTTTTGTCGAATGTAATAGAATGAGAATAGAAACATTAATTTTATCATTTAAAATGAATGAGATCAAAATGTAGTCATCTTGTCGTTTAAAAAGGAATAAGATAAAGATATTCATTTTGGTTATTTAAAAATGAATAAGACCAAAATATACATTTTTGGTCACTAGAAATGATTAAACCAAAAATAAACATTTTTGGTCATAAAAAAGAATAAAACAAAAATGTACATTTTATTCATATTAAAAGGGATGTAATAAGAATATACATTTTTGTGTTAAAACCTGTTAGTAAAGAAAAACTACATTTTGTGTTAAAACCTGTTAGAGAAATAGAAATAATCACTTTTGGTTATTAAAAAGAGTTTAACCAAAAATAATCATTTTTGGCCATTGAAAAGGATTACACCAAAATATTTGCTTTTGGTCATTTAAAGGGATTTGTTATAAATATACATTTTTGTATACTTAAAAGGATTAGTTAAAAATATATACATTTTTGTTTATTTAAAAGGATTAAACAAGAATGTCATTTTAGCGTAAATATATACTTTAGGATTATATTCAAAATGAACATATATCATTCTAATGTAAATGCATACGTTAGAATTTGCATGCAAAACAACGATGACATAAGTTAATTATAAGACGTCATTTATGTTCATTATTAAATGTCATATAAAAGAATGAAAGGATTACATTTTTATGTAATGTTGTTTTCATAAGGAGGTGTAGAATTAAAGGATTATATTGTAACATTGTTGACAATAAAATGAATTGAATTAAAAGACTATATTTTTATTGCCATTTGTTCACAATAAAAAGAATAGGAGTATAGGTCTGAATGTTGAAATATGTGATGTGTTAAATTCAATGTTTAGTATATCCAAGTCTGAATATTACACTCCCATTTACAAGTTACCCGACTTGTTTATGTGATTGGGACGATTATTTTCACACATCGCCCAAGTGCACAAATAATTTATTATTTGTTTGATGGATGAAACCCCACACGGGTATTGGGATGATACTGTACACACACTAATCCCAGTATTTAGTTATATGTCAATCGATGGATTGACAGTCTGTGATGAGCGTTAGTTATTTACTTTAATGCTCACACATTCATAAATTCCACTTTGGTCGTCATTTGGAATCTTGATAATTGTTTGTCATGATTATTGATTACATGTAATATATGGTTGTTGATTGAGTCTCGTTCCAATAAAGAATATTCTAGGAAAGAATGTTTTAGAAAATATCTTAGAAAAAGAATATATTTTAGAAAAAATGTTTTTTTTATTGAAATGAACTAGTTATCAACTAGAATAAATCATTAAATTTAGATTTATCGTAGTTTTCCAATTAGTGAATATTTAATTGAAATTAAATTAAATAAATTGGATTTTGGGTTTGTTGTGAATAGTGTCTTAAATAACACTGTTCTTAAAACCCCATATGAAAATCTTTTATTTAGATTATTAAGGTTTTCATTTGTATTTAGAAATTGGAATAAAAAAGAAATGTGAGTTGGGTTTATTGTGGGCTGTGTTTTTTAAGTGACATGTGTTCTTTAACTCAACTGACAGTAAAAATATGATTTGGAATTCATAAGTCTTTTATTAAGATTTAAAGGGGAATTTTCCAAAAGACAAGTTTTCTAATTTAATATGTTAAATTGGAATTGAATGGAATTCGAATTAATAATAACCGAGATAAACTTCTGTAAAAGAAGACTGATACTACATATGGAATTTAAGAGGCTTTGCCGCTATTCCATTTATATTATTGGTCGGATACAGAAATTTATAACAATTATATATTGATTTGATTTCTGTAAAGATTCCATATTTCATGAAAGGTGATTTTGGGTTTACCGTGAACTATGTTCTAAATGACATTAGTTCTTTAACCTAGTTAAGAATAAAATTAATTTCTTGAATTTAAATAATCATTGAATAATGATTTTTGATATCTAAAACCAAGTTGTGTTTTAATAAATCTTTAAAAAGAAAGATTTCAGAATAAAGTTAAAGATTTTATCTTTGATAAGATAATGCGAATATTTTATTAGAAGAATAATTCTGAATTGGAATGAGGCGTTGGATGTGTTTTTATAGTACTTGTTTTTTAATTTTTAAAAAATACGTGGATTATTCGGAAAGACCGGGTTTAACCCATTCCAAATAATCACTACGACGATGAAGAGTCGAAGTTGAAGACGGCGATTGAAGACCGACGATCTTCACATCGAATGGATGTGTTGCTACTGAGACCCATGATTGGAGTAGCTACCTTGAAGGGGCTTCAGTAGTATCCGTCCATACGTATTGTTGATTGTCCGGGTATGCGAGGACCTCTCAGGTATCTCTGGTTTCGTTCAGACCCAGAACGAACTTGTAAATGGATGCGTGTCTGACATTGGATTTCGTTCCATGTGAATTAAATTGATTTTTATTAATGTATGTATGATTGGTGGTGGAGAATTCATTCTCTACTTAACACCCTGGTATATATTGATAGTGATTGATCGCATGGCGTGAACTGTCAATGTGTCACGCCAAGATGCAAATGATCAACGCTTTTGTTGAAAAGCAGGGCCTTGTGGGATGATCAAAGCATAGCCTCTTACGGCATAGCTTTGTGTATAGCGTGACTTCGCGAGCCTCACACCCCGGTATGAGTCAAAAACGGGATATGGACCGTAGGGAGTGCACACGTTTCTTTCTAGCTAGAAGTGGTGTCAGTGCTTAAACTGGCTGGCAATTTACTTATGTGGATGATGGATTTTGAGGCGCCTCGGATTTTTACAGGCCGTTAGTGGTCATACTATAGGCTCAAAGGAACCGGGAAGCGTGTGTTCAGGCATAACCAATCCACTGTCGATAGGCGGGGACCGGCCCTACCGCATGCAAGGGTTGCCCATAGGTGTGATCCTGAGTCATTTGCTAGAGTATCTCAAATCGGAGAGGAGCTTTCCCCTAGCCTCGACTCATGATGGAAATCCAATTTCCAATATGACCATGCGGTTTTGATTGTAGAACTAGTATGACGACATGATATATGGTACCCATGCCGTCTATGATTGATACATTATAATTGAAATTGTTTTTAAAAACATATACTCACTAATATTAAATCCGTTTTATCGTATCAAGCATCTTTTGACCATTATAAGGTAAAACCCTATCCTCCAGTTTGCGTTGCATTGTGTGATGGGACTTGGGTCTTATAATGGTTTCATTTTTCTAAAAAGCATTGCGTTGTTTAACGATTTACCTTATTTTATGCACTGGCAATCCAATGGAGTAAACCCGTTCCGCGTTAGCGGCGTGGTCCAGTGATTAGCCTTATTATTAGATAAGCTAAGTTAAGATTCTCATACCAGTCCCATGACTGACCTGTAGTTTGTTTCACTGGCAAACTCGGGTGCCCATATTTTCCACACGGGTAGTAGAGTAGCTTTTTGCAGATATATTTACAGGATCCTGGTTTACAGCTTAGGCAATATTCGGAAAGCTCTGTATCCGTGTATTCCTTTCGGTTGTATATTTGTATTATTTTTCCGCTGCTATTCTTAAATGTAATTTAATCTCTGATATTATTGTATTTCTATTATGTCATAAGTTTTCATACTCTGTTATATTCTTGTACTCTGTTGTAATTGTTGTAATCAGCAATAAAATGTTCTTCAGTTTGTGTTCTGCTGTGTATTGTTCTCAAAGCAATCCAGGATTTCCTTTACTGGGAAGTTTTGGGTCGTCACAGTTGTTGTCATTAAAACTCCATTCTCCAAAAAAACACATATAAATAAAATTATATGGTAATTGGTTGAATCTCATTACAATCCTGAAAACGAATATTTTAATATAATATTTAGTGAATAGTTGAAGTTTGATTTGATGTCTGAGTTTGGATTGACACAAAGATTATAAAATCATAATGAATATCGAGAAGATTTGATTTCACAATCTAATATTTTGAAATATTATTATTTTAAGAATATAATAACAAGGGATGTTCAATTTTAATTTAAAAGTGAAGTGGAAGTTGAAATCGTTTTTAAATGAATTTATAAAAGTTTTGAAAAAATATGTTTTGAATGGAAATCGAATAAATCTATTACATATAATATAATGGCTTAATATGAAGTATTTGATTTTGAAGTAAAATGATTGAAATAAAATTTCAAATGGTAGCTATGAATAATTTATAAATTATTTTGGAAACATTTTCGATTTTATTTCAAACACAAGTCGAATTCGGGCTTGAGTACAAAGCGTCACACATCGACAGTTCGCGAACATTAATCCATAACTTCGAATTGACTTACTCTTAGATCCGACCGTCGGATTCTCCTGAAAATGGAATCTTTGGAACCGTAATGAAATAAGCCTTCCAAAAACATGAGAACTTTTGAAATCCAGCGGTTCAACTTTTAATTATTTCTAATTCTGTTTTGAAAAAGGTCGCTATGGATGCATTTCGGTGGCCAATATTAGAAACCGACTGTAAGGGCCTTAATTAAGTCATTAAAAATATGAATAAGTTATATACAATCATAATAAATGATTTGGAAAGATTTTGGATGAAATACTCTATGTTTGGAAAGATAAAAAATAGTTTTATATGAATGAAGTAGTTAACAACTAGAATAAAGAACTGAAAGGAATTGTATGAGTTTTAATATAACCGGAGTCTTCTAATATATAAATTGGATGGGAGTTGAATGGAAATAATCTTCGAATATTTCGATATTTGATTCCGTGATTATGCGACTATCATTAAGTAATTTGGAAGATACAAATATCATTATCCCAAAAGAAATCAGTTGGTTTCCGAATTTGATGTTGAATATAAGTCGATATGATTTCTATTCAGAGCCTTGTATTTAATATCAAATTAGATTTTGGGTTTGTCATGAATGGTGTCTTTAACAACATTGTTCTTAAATAGAATAAATCTTTTAGTTAAGATTAATGAAGTTTTCCAATTAATAAATATAACTGGAATGAAATGGAAGTTGATTTTGGGTTCATTGCAACAACGTTTTAAATAACATTTGTTCTTAAACCCAATTAACGGTGAAGATATGATTTGGAATTTATAAATCTTTTAATTAAGATCTAATGGATTTTTCCAAAGTAATTTTTTTTCCAAGTTAATAAATTAAATTGCAATTGAATGGAATTCAATTTACTGATGATTGAGATGAGCTTCTGTGAAGGAAGACCGTTACTATTTATGGAACTTAAAAGGTTTTGTCATTATTCCACTTATAGTATTACTCTAATGAGGGAATTTATATTGATTACGACTGATCTGATTTCCGTGAAGGTTCCATATTAAATGGAAGATGTTTTTGGGTTTATCATGAGCGATGTTTTAAATGACATATGTTCTTTAACCCAGTTAAATACATTATTAATTTCCTAAAGTTGAATAATCATTAAGTAATGATTTTTGTGATTAAAACTAATTTGGATTTTTAATGAATCTTTAATTAGATTAAAATGTAAAGTGGTAATTAAATTTACCGAATTTGAGAAGTGTTTGAGAATGGAGTACCACCTGTTTTACTCCATGTGATAGATAAATTTTTAATTAGATTTGGAGCGTTAAATGGTAATTAAATTTACCGATAACACAATGGGTGTTAGATATGGAATACTATCAGTTTTACTCCATGGGATGAATAGGTTGGGATTGGGATAATAAAATGAATGACTACTTCGGTAAGACTCGATAATCCCTACTAGCTTAACAAACTTAATATTGTTTTTATGGTGAAAATATATTATAAAATCCTTTGAAATGATTTCCAAGGAATGGATTAAACAATAAGTTTAAAGGAGATCATCTTTGATAAGATTAACAGGAACCTTTCCCAAAGATAAGAAAATTTGAATAAAAGAATATTCTGGATTGGGATGAGGCACATGATGTGTTTATTTATATCACTTGATTATAAGATACACGAGCTATGCGGAAGGACCGGGTTTAACCAATTCTGAATAACTGATACGACGATTAAAAGTCGAAGATTTGAAAACGGTGGTTAAAGAATGGAGATCTTCACATCATTAGGATGATTACTGATGTCTCGATTGGGTTGTACACCCAAGAGAGCTTATACGTGGTGGTCGTCCAGACGTACTTGGAGATCGACCGGATATGCGAGGACCTCTCTCCTGTATTGGACATATAGGATGAGGAATAAGGTGCCATCGGTTTTGTTCAGACCCAGAACGGACTTGCAAATGGATTGTATGTCTGACATTGTATTCTATGTTGTATAAATTGATCTCTGCTAAATATATAATTGTTTGGTTGTATATTGGTAGACATTAGTCGTATGGTATGAATTGACAATGTAGCATGGTGAAATGCTTGGATCAAAGTTTTTGTTGAAAAGAAGAGCTTTGTGAATGATTGGAATGACCCTGATTTTTAATACTGAATTTTGCAGTGATTTTTTTGTGTGCATGCCAAAATATACGGATATATATATTTATTTGACCAAAACCAGAGTCATTACTCTCCTATACAATATATAGGATCCAGAATTACCAATATAAAAATATCAGTTCATTTAAAATCATTGACACACACACACACACACACACACACACACACACACACATATATATATATATATATATATATATATGGAGGTATATATAACCCTCTTACTTTAATCAGAGTACAAGAGAAAAGCAAGAGTTTACATTGATCTTTCTTTGATCATTTATCACGTAGTTTGTGGTAGGATGTTCATGAGACCATTTCATATTTATGAAATTGTGCTTCTTATTAATTTTTGGTGGTAAAGAAAAAACAGGATTTTCTGGAATAATAAAATGGGTTATGTTTACAGGTAATGTTTTATGCTGATTTGCCAGATTCAAAAATGATATATTTACTTATCATTTTGCTTTCCCAAACCAGGCTTATGCCCTAATCAGATTACTACTGCATTTTTGAAAAATACTGTAAAATTGGGTTAAAACTAAGTTAGTTTGTTGTGCATTCTTGACCATATGAATTTATGTGCATGTCTAGCACTTAAGCCCTGGCCAACCCATTTAATTTGAGTTGTGCCAAAGGGTTCAAGTGAACCAATTAAGGTGCAATCTGAACATGAGAGGTACACTAATGGTCCATATTTTAGAAGGTATGCACATACACATTTTCCTTTATTAAGTGACTCCAGATTGACTAGTACATTATATTAGCATTTTCTATAATTCTAAATATGTTTTACCCAATTTCCAGTTTCAAAGTAAATTTAGAAAAAGTACAATCCAGTTTAAATCTCAAATAACCTTTGAATTTAGCCAAAACAATTACAAAACCAAAAATCCAAATAACTTCTTAACAGCCATCCATATAACATTCCATTACATAACTAATAATAAGATATTTCTTGTAATTCATGCAGATTTAAACATTTCTGGAACTCTTATTTAAGCTAAGCTAAGCATGCCATTTTCCATCTTAAAGCCATGACTCTAATCCAGTTTACTTATCCCCTTCATTTTCTGAAAAAGCAATAGAGGTTGTCTCATTATAAATGAGACACCCCATATGACATGAGCAAAATAGGGTCAGACTATTGGTCTGGTATAAACAACATCAAAAACATAATTTAAATAATAAAACAGAGATGAAAAAGCATGAAAATCCTGTTTTGAATGGCATTTGTCTATGTGTTCATGTTTTGTGTCAATGTGCAGGCGCACACATCATTTTCCAAAATCAATGAGTATTTAGATGTGGAATTTACACAATGAGCATATCATAATAGCAACAATTTGTCAAACATGGTAAAACCAATATGATTAAAGCTATATAATCAGCATGCTTGCTACCAGAATTTCTTGTTATCAGATCCAGGACGTTCAAGTTCCTTTTCACATATTTTTTCATGGATTAATAATTTATCCCTGGCCTCATCTGCATATATGAATCGCTGGGACACACTGCAATGATCTAATTCACATCATTACACAAAGATCTCAGGGCTTAATCAAGCCATGTGTCAAACTTCAATTTCAAATACAAGCCGTTCAGCAGTCATCTTGATCCTTATCCCTTACTTTTGTTAGTACGTGTCTTTCTTTATATTCTATTAGCATATAAATGAATGTGATATGATATTTTAGCCATAAATCATCACATTACATACCATATAACTTGCAATCAGTTTTCATGAATGAATCAACCAACTATTCAGCCAGTAAATAAATCAAACAATTTGGTTTTTTCCACAAGACTGGGTAAGTATGAGTTCATTGCAACTGGTACTAGTATATGGCATTTTGAAGTATTTTATTTTTGAAAGCAACTATGATTAAACTGGTTTTAGAGAGATTAAGCCTAGATGAATCATAGTTCTCATCATTTGACAAAGAGCTTAGTACATAGAAATTCTATTGCACTCTTTAATCATTCAAACTTTAGAGCCTCAATGTGACGACCCAAACTTCCCTGGTTTCCGAAGAGAAGAGAAAGAATGGATTGTTTGAGAATACGACAAATCAGAACACAAAAAGAAGAACATTTCATTGCTTATTACAACAATTTACATCAGAGTACAAGAATATACAGAGTACGAACAAATAATATACATTGGATAAATGACAGAGATTTACAAATTACAATGTAGTGGAAAATAATACAAAAACACAAATGAAAGAGATAAACGGATACAGAGTTTTCTGAATATCGTTCCACCTGCAAACGAGGATCATGTGAACATAAATCTGCAAAACCAAAACTACTAGCTGCCCGTGTGGAAAATAGGGGCACCCAGAGTTTAGGTTAAAACAATAAACCCCAGGTCAGTCATGTGACTGGTGTGAGAACTAAAACAGTTATTAAAACTTTACTTTAAAATATAGTATATCAAGGGACGACGCCGTATAACAAGGAATGGTTTCCTCCCAAGAATACTAGTGCATAGAATAAACAGCACAATGCTTTTTGGAAAAATGAAGCTATTATAAGACCAGGTCCCATCAAACAATGCAACGCAAGCTAAGGATAGTGTTTTAACTTATAATAGCCAAGCTTGCTTGGTACATTTAAAACAAATCATTTTGACAGTATTATAAGTGTAAAGTGCATAAAACAACTTCAAATATAAATGTACCAATCATAGACGGCATGAGTACCATCTATCATGTCGCCAATGCTAGGATCTACAATCAAATCTGAAATGTCACGTAGTGGAAATTGTATTTCTGTCGTGAGTCGAGGCAAGGGATGTACTCCTCTCCGGCTTCAAGACACTCTAGCAAATGCCTCAGGATCTCTCGCAGTAGACCCGTGGATCCTCCAAGGTCGGTCCTCTCTTACGTTTGAGGATTAGTAATTCCTGAACACACGTTTACCCGCCCTATCGGGCGTCCATGAGCCAGATGATTCAATATCCATCGTCTCTCACTACGATATATCCGAGGCGCCTCACACTCCAACAACCACATAGGTAAAATATATAAAAATGTCTAGGCTTGCAAAACCCTGACACCACCCATAGCTGGAAAGAAACGTCATGTCCTCATTGGGTCCGTTATCCCATTTTTAACTCATACCGAGGTGTGAGGCTCGCGAATTAATGCTATACACAAAGCTATGATGTATTAAAGCCGTGCTTTGATCATCAACCACAAGACTCTGCTTTTTAACAGAAGCCTTAATCATTTGCATCTCAACATGCCACACAGGCAATTCACGCCATGCGACCGATGTCTATCGATATATAACCTCTGAGCTCGTACGTCTCAAAGAATGGCGTTAAGCAAGAGAATAAATTCTCCACCACCAGACAGAAATATATTTAATAGAGATCAATCAACACAGAATAAAATCCAATGTCAGACACACATCCATTTACAAGTTCGTTCTGGGTCTGAATGAAACCGAAGGCACCTTATTCCTCATCCCGTATGTCCAATACAGGAGAGAGGTCCTCGCATATCCGATCGATCTCCAAGTACGTCTAGACGATCACCACTTATTACCTTGTCTTGGGTGTACCGTCCAATCAAGACATCAGTAATCATTCAAATGATGTGAAGACCTCCGGTCTTCAACCACCGCCTTCATCATCGACTTATCGTCGAATCAGTTATTCAGAATGGGTATAAACCCGACCTTTCCGAATAACTCACATATATAATAAACAAGTGCTATAAAACACAACATACGCCTCATTCCAATTCTGAATATTCTTTTATTTAAATATTCATATCCTTTGGTAAAGGCTCCCATTAATTTTATCAAAGATAAATTCTTTAATCATCCTTTGGATATCAATTCAAACCAAATTAAGGTTTATCCAAACTAGTCGAGATTAGCGCACCTTACCGAAGTAATTATTTATTTAATTTCCTAATCCCAACCTATTCATCCCATGGAGCAAAACTGGTATTACTCCATAACTAACACCACGGTGTTATCGGTAAATTTAATTACCATTTTCCGTTCAAATCTAATTAAAGATTTAACTATCGCTTGGAGCAAAACTGGTGCTACTCCATTCTCGATCATTTCCCGAATTTGATAATTTAAATTCTCACATTCTCGTTTCAATCTAATTAAAGATTCATTAAAACTCCCCTTAGTTTTAATCTTCCCAAAAATCAATATTAATGATTATATAACTTTGGAAACACTAACATATCGCATCGACAATCTACACCGTATTATTGATTTCTGCCGATATATAACCTCTAAGCTCATACGTCTTAGAGAAGGGTGTTAAGCAAGAAAATAAATTCTCCGCCACCAAACAGATATATATTTAGCAGAGATCAACCATACAGTTCGAAATACAATGCTAGACATGTAATCCTGTCTTTAAGTGGGTTAAAGAACTAATGTCATTTAAAACATAGTTCACAATAAACCCAAATCACATTCCATTAATTATGGAATCTTCATGGAAAACAGATTAATATATAATCGATATCAATTTCTGTATCTGACTAATAATATAAATGGAATAACGACAAAGCCTTTTAAATTCCATATATATTAACAGTCTTCCTACACAGAAGCTCATTTCGATTATTATCAAATCGAATTCCATTCAATTCCAATTTAATATATTAAATTGGAAAACTTTACTTTGGAAAATTCCCGTTAAATCTTAATAAAAAGATTTATAAATTTCAAATCACATTTCACTGTAAATCGGGTTAAAGAACGAATGTCGTTAAAAACACAGTTCACAATAAACCCAATTCACATTCCATTTTCAATTCCAATTAAATGTTAATTAATTGGTAATTCTTCTTTAAATCTTAATTAAAAGATTTATTCTTTCCAAACTGGTTTTAAGAACGGTGTTAATAAAGACACCACTCACTACAAACCCGAAATCCAATTCAATATTAAATACAAGGCACTGAATAGAAATAATATCGGCTTATGTTCAATATCAAATTCTGAGATCAACAAATATCGTATTGGGAATAATGATATATATATATATATCTTCCGAATTCCTCCACAATATCTGTATAATCACGGAATCCAATATCGAAATATTCTGATGATAATTTCGATTCAAACCGATTCCAATTCATATATTGGAAATTCTGGTTATTTTTAAAACCATTTCAAATCCAATTTATTTATTTAAAAATGTTGGATTTATAATTCTAGTTCATAACTAGTTCATTTCAATATATATTTTTATCTTTTCAAATATGGAATTTTCATCCCAATTCTTTCCAAATTATTTATTATGATTTTACACAAATTATTGATATTTTTAATAATTTTATTAAGGCCCGTACAGTCGATTTCCATAAACGGTCATCGAACTGCACTTACAACGACCTTTTCCAAGTTTGATTTGAACATAATTCCAAATCCAACTGTTTTATTTTAAATCTCTTGAATTCGTTGGAAAGCTCTTTTCGATATGAAACGGTTCTAGTTTTAGGAGAATTCGACGGTTGGATCTCCCGTAATGTCCATTCGAAGTCAATGGTTGAAATTCGCGAACTACCGCGGCGCGACGCGTTCTATACAGGCCATTATATATATTATATACATATTATATATATTTCATCGATTTTCATTTAAAACGTACTTTATAAATTGTTTTAAATTTGTTTTCAAGACGATTTCAACTTCATATTCAATTTTAATTCAAAATTGAATATTCCATATCATTAATATATAAATGATAATATTTTCAAAACATTAGATTTTGAAATCACTTCCTTTTCGATATTCATTGTAAAAATGAATAAAATCGATATAAATATCGTTCACATCAAAATGGCGTTAATTAAATCAACACGACTATGTATATTTAAATATTTTCGTGTCCATTCCAAATCGGAAATCAAAATCATATTTTGATCCATTACTGAATATTATTTTAAAATATTAATTGTTTTAAAATATTAATTATTTTAAAATATTAATTATTTTAAAACATTCATTAGTCGTCATTTTAATATATTTTTTAATTTAAAATATTCGTTCTTTCCGAATTGGAATCAGACATAGTCAATTACCATATAATTTTATTTACATGGATTTCATGCACACATGTACACAACAATAATCAAACACAGTCAACCATCATCCAGAACACAACTGCATAAGCGTTAAATATAAATAATTAACGCATACAACAGTCTGTCATCCCATCGATTGATATACATCTAAATATTGGGATTAGTGTATGTCCAGTATCATCCCAATACTCGTGTGGGGTTTTCAAACAACAAACACTGAATATTATTTGTGCAGTTGGGCGATGTGTAAAATATTTCATCCCAATCAATATCAGTCAAATGTGTGTACATAAACAAATCGTCCGATTTGTAAATGAATATTTATTTTATTCATATACACGTTAAAAATTATATTTTTAACTATAAAATATTTATTTCATCTCATGAATATTTTATACAGTTCATTTATACAATAAAAATAATATTTTTATTGTTCTAACTTTTTTAGAAAATTTCGGCAGCACAACGGCGCGATACTAGAACCAGAATAAGGTCTAGCCTTATCCCTCGCCTACTAATGGCTCACGCCATGTACATACCAAATTCTAATCAATTCATTCAACCAAACAACCAAATTCAACCAAATAATCCAATCATTCAAACAACCAAACAAACATGGTTTCAAACAAAGGTATCAGGTGCTACTAAGCACCGTCTGCATCCTAGTATATATATTTAATTACAAAATAATTTAAAGTGAGAAGTTCTCAACTTTGGGATCCACTCCTCCATTCTATATTTTTGAACGGTTCATATTTGAATTCGTTTTGCACCAGTTCCATCGCAAACCTTTTCACTCTTTTCATAGTAAAAATCATATTTTTAATATGATGTTCATATATTATTTTTAATATGATGTTCATATATTTAAAAATCACATTTTATATCGCTATATATATAAATCATATTTTTATAGAACTAAAAATCGAATTTTTATCTAACTAAAAATCATTATGATTAATACGATAAAAATCTCATTTTTATATTTTTAAAAATCCCATCTTTATATTTTTTAAAATCTAACTTCTATATTTATAAAAATATTATCTTTATATTTTTTAAAATCTGACTTTTATATTTTTAAAAATCTCATCATTTTATTTTTGAAAATCTGACTTTTATATTTTAAAAAAATCTTATCTTTATATTTTTAAAAATATAATCTTTCAACATATAAAAATTCAATCTTTTTATTTATAAAAATCTATTTTTTTTAAATCTAATCTTTTTCTTTTTAAAAATCTAATCTTTTCTATATAAAAATCTATACTTTTCTATTTTAAAAATCTATTCTTTTCTATATAAAAATCTATACTTTTTCATTTTAAAAATCTATTCTTTTCTATATAAAAATATATACTTTTTTAATTTATAAATCTATTCTTTTCTATTAAAAAAACGTAACTTTTCTAGCATGGAAATAATATCAGAAAAACTCACAGTTTTTTAGGGTTTCGAAGTCCAGGGAGCTCGCGCAGATCGAGATGAAGGGGGGTGGGTGTTGCTGGTGCTCGCGCGGTGATGGCTCTGGTGGGTGGCGCGCTGGACTTGATGGAGATCTGGTGGCGGCGTCGGAGTCGATGGGGTGTTGGGTCTTCGTGTTCTGGGGTTCGCGCTCTTCGTTGTTGGAGGAGGAGAGAGGGGCGGAGGTGTGTGTGGCGGCACGACGGCTCCTGGAGGGGCGTGGCCACCTACGGCGGTGGGCGGCGGATCACGTGGCTGCGCGGTCTTCTTCTTTTTCTTTTTTTTAAAATTTTTATCGATCTGAATTTTGAAGGAGGGGGGGTTGACTTGAAAGAAGACAAAAGGAGGGGGGTGTAAATAAACATATATTTAAAAATCACATTTTATATCTATATATATCTATATATATATATATAAATCATATTTCTATAGAACTAAAAATCGAATTTTTATCTAACTAAAAATCATTATGATTCATACAATAAAAATATCATTTTTATATTTTTATAAATCTCATCTTTATATTTTTAAAAATCTAACTTCTATATTTATAAAAATCTTATCTTTATATTTTTTAAAATCTGACTTTTATATTTTTAAAAATCTTATCTTTATATTTTTAAAAATCTGACTTTTATATTTTTAAAAATCTTATCTTTATGTTTTTAAAAATCTGAGTTTTATATTTTTGAAAATCTTATCATTATATTTTAAAAAATATAATCTTTCAACATATAAAAATTCAATCTTTTTATTTATAAAAATCTAATCTTTTTCTTTTAAAAATCTAATCTTTTTATTTTTAAAAATATAGTCTTTTCTATATAAAAATCTATACTTTTCTATTTTAAAAATCTATTCTTTTCTATATAAAAATCTATACTTTTTCATTTTAAAAATCTATTCTTTTCTATATAAAAAATCTATACTTTTTTAGTTTAAAAATCTATTCTTTTCTATTTAAAAAAAATCATAACTTTTCTAGCATGGAAATAATATCAGAAAAACTCACAGTTTTTTAGGGTTTCGAAGTCCAGAGAGCTCGCGCAAATCGGGATGACGGGGGGTGGTTGTCGCTAGTGCTCGCACGGCGGTGGCTCTGGCGGGTGGCGCGCTGGACTTGGCGGAGTTCTGGTGGCGGCGGCGGAGTCGATGGAGTGTTGGGTCTTCGTGTTTTGGTGTTCGCGCTCTTCGTCGTTGGAGGAGGAGAGAGGGGCGGAGGTGTGTGTGGCGGCACGACGGCGCCTGGAGAGGCGGTGGCCACCTGCGGCAGTGGGCGGCGGATCACGCGGCTGTGCAGTCTTCTTCTTTTTTAATTTTCGATCGATCTGAATTTTGAAGGGGGGGTTGTCTTGAAAGAAGACAAAAGGAGGGGGTGTAAATAAACAATCTACCCCACTTAAAATCTTTTCATCCTCGAAAAGGAACGGAGCTGAAAGTTGTTTAACTAATCAACTCAACTTTCATTCTGGCGTTCATTCTTCAATTTTCCAGTTTCTAAGAATTTTCTAATTCTTCCAAAATTTGGCTAACATCTTAAATTTTTGAAAAATTTCGCCATAACCTCCTTTCTATGGGAGACATTTAAAACCTCAACTAGCCACGCAGGGCCCTCATCATCCAAAAAGAAAAGGCCAAGCGGCTCATAAAATCACTAAAACCCAATAAATTTGTAAACATGCACCTATTTGTCGGACATACAATTTTATTCCTCTTCTTAGCTTCCCAGCTATGACCTGTTCAATGTACATACATGTATATGCATGCAATTTCAAGAAATTTTCAATTCAGTTCAACATTTGATTCAAATTGGCTTAATGGTTAAAAAATTTAATTAATCAAACCAATAATCAAACAACACAATCAACAATCAATTACTTGATTATCGTTTCAAATTCATAATTTTTATATATAAAAAAAATCCATTTTTGATGCCAAGTCACAACAATAGACCCTATCTAGTTTTGGTTCTCATACCAGTCAATTGGAAATATATAGACATCCCACTTTCGAAACTCGAACACAAGTGCTGATGATGACATGCCATCATCAGAACTATCTCCGGGCGACTAGAGTGTGATTCTATATCCATCCAGTATATTAAAACTTCAAATATACGTTTGCAAGGCGTATGTGCAAAATCTTTATACACTCGATTGTCCAAATTTATTTAAAATAAATATCCAAATACGTTAAATAAGGTTTAAATTTTCAAAAAAAAATTGTTTTTATAAATAATACTCTTCTAACTCATTCTTGGATACTACTGATCCTATCTCTAATGAGTCGTTCTCATTGGATATTACTAATCCAATCTCTGATGAATTCTTTCGTTTGGTTCTAATATGCCTTGTTCTCGAGCTTTGTAAATCCAAAGCTCTGATACCAAGCTGTGACGACCCGAACTTCCCCAGTCTCCGAAGAGAAGAGAAAGAACGGATTGTCTGAGAACACGACAAATCAGAACCCAAACAAAATAACATTTCATTGCTTATTACAATAATTTACATCAAAGTACAAGAATATACAGAGTATGAACAAATAATATACATTTGATAAATGACAGAGATTTACAAATTACAATGCAGTGGAAAATAATACAAAAACACAACTGAAAGAGATAAACGGATACCGATCTTTCCGAATATCATTCCAGCTGTAAACCAAGATCCTATGAATATAAATCTACAAAACCAAAACTACTAGCTACCCGCGTGGAAAATAGGGGCACCCAGAGTTTAGGTTAAAATAATAAACTCCAGGTCAGTCATGTGACTGGTGTGAGAACTAAAACAGTTATTTAAAACTTTACTTTAAAATATAGTATATCAAGGGACCACGCCGTATAACATGGAACGGGTTCCCTCCTAAGAATACCAGTGCATAGAATAAACAACGCAACGCTTTTTGAAAAAATGAAGCTATTATAAGACCCAGGTCCCATCACACAATGCAACGCAAGCCGGAGGATAGGGTTTTACCTTATAATAGCCAAACATGCTTGGTACATTTAAAACAAATCATTTTGATACTATTATAAGTGTAAAGTGTATAAAACAACTTCAAATATAAATGTATCAATCATAGTCGGCATGAGTACCATCTATCATGTCGCCAATACTAGGCTATACAATCAAAACCGAAATGTCACGTATTGGAAATTGAATTTCCGTCATGAGTCGAGGCAAGGGATGTACTCCTCGCCGGCTTCGAGACACTCTAACAAATGCCTCAGGATATCCCGCTGTAGACCCTTGGATCCTCCAAGGCCAGTCCTCATTTACGTTTGAGGATTAGTAATTCTTGTACACACGTTTCCCCGCTCTATCGGGCGTCTATGAGCCAGACAACTCAATTTCCATCGGCTCCGTAGAGACCGATATATCCGAGGCACCTCGCATTCCAACAACAACATAGGTAAAATATATAAAAATGTCTAGGCTTGCAAAACCCTGACACCACCCGTAGCTAGAAAGAAACGTCATGTCCTGCTTGGGTCCCTTATCACGTTTTTAACTCATATCGTGGTGTGAGGCTCGCGAATTAACGCTATATACAAAGCTATGCTATATTAAAGTCGTGCTTTGATCATTAACCACAAGACTCTGCTTTTCGACAGAAGCCTTGACAATTTGCATCTCAGCATGCCACATAGGCAATTCACGCCATGCGATTGATGTCTATCGATATATAATCTCTGAGCTCGTACGTCTCAGAGAAGGGTGTTAAGCAAGAGAATAAATTCTCCGTCGCTAAACAGATATATATTTAATAGAGATCAATCAACACAGAATAAAATCCAATGTCAGACACACACCCATTTACAAGTTCGTTCTGGGTTTGAACGAAACCGTAGGCACCTTATTCCTCGTCCGTATGTCCAATACAGGAGAGAGGTCCTCGCATATCCGGTCGATCTCCAAGTACGTCTGGACGATCACCACTTATTACCTTGTCTTGGGTGTACCGCCCAATCAAGACATCTGTAATCGTCCAAACGATGTGAAGACCTCCGGTCTGCAACCACCGTCTTCATTGTCGGCTTATCATCAAATTAGTTATTCAGAATGGGTATAAACTCATCCTTTCCGAATAACTAGCGTATATAATAGACTAAGTGCTACAAAACACAACATACGCCTCATTCCAATTCTGAATATTCTTTTATTTAAATATTCTTTTATTTAAATATTCTTATCCATTGGGAAAGGTTCCCATTAATTTTATCCAAGATAAATTCTTTAAATTTATTCTTTAATATTCCTTTGGATATCAATTCAAACCAAATTAAGGTTTATCCAAACTAGTCGGGATTAGCGCACCTTACTGAGTAATTATTTATTTAATTTCCCAATCCCAACCTATTCATCCCATGGAGCAAAACTGTTATTAGTCCATAACTAACACCACGGTGTTATCGGTAAAATTAATTACCATTTTCCATTGAAATCTAATTAAAGATTTAACTATCGCTTGGATCAAAACTGGTGCTAGTCCATTCTCGATCATTTCCCGAATTTGATAATTTAAATTATCACATTCTCGTTTCAATCTAATTAAAGATTCGTCTCCACTTAGTTTTAATCTACCCAAAAATCAATATTAATGAGTATTTAACTTTGGAAACACTAACATGTCGCATTGACAATCTACACAGTACTACTGTTTTCTGCCGATATATAACCTCTAAGCTTGTACGTTTTAGAGAAGGGCGTTAAGCTAGAAAATAAATTCTCCGCCACCAAACAGATATATATTTAGCAGAGATTAACCATACAGTTCGAAATACAGTGCTAGACATGTAATCCTATCTTTAACTGGGTTAAAGAACTAATGTCATTTAAAACACAGTTCACAATAGACAAAAATCACATTCCATTAATTATGAAATCTTCACGGAAAACAGATTAATATATAATAGATATCAATTTCCGTATCCGACTAACAATATAAATGGAATAACGACAAAGCCTTTTAAATCCCATATATATTAACAGTCTTTCTCCATGGAAGCACATTTCGATTATTATCAAATCGAATTCCATTCAATTCCAATTTAATATATTAAATTGGAAAACTTTACTTTGGAAAATTCCTGTTAAATCTTAATAAAAAGATTTATAAATTCCAAATTACATTTCACTGTAAATCGGGTTAAAGAACGAATATCGTTAAAAACACAGTTCACAATAAACCCAATTCACAATCCATTTTCAATTCCAATTAAATGTTAATTAATTGGTAATTCTTCTTTAAATCTTAACTAAAAGATTTATTCTTTCCACACTGGGTTTAAGAACGGTGTTAATAAAGACACCATTCACTACAAACCCAAAATTCAATTCAATATTAAATACAAGGCTCTGAATAGAAATTATATCGGCTTATATTCAATATCAAATTCTGAGATCAACAAATATCGTATTGGGAATAATGATATATATATCTTCCAAATTCCTCCACAATATCCGTATAATCACGGAATCCAATATCGAAATATTCCGATGATAATTTCGATTCAAATCCATTCCAATTCATATATTGGAAATTCTGGTTATTTTTAAAACCATTTCAAATCCAATTTATATATTTAAAAATATTGGATTTATAATTCTAGTTCATAACTAGTTCATTTCGATAAAAATATATTTTTATTATTTCAAACATGGAATTTTTCATCCCAATTCTTTCCAAATCATTTATTATGATTTTACACAAATTATTGATATTTTTAATAATTTTATCAAGGCCCGTACAGTCGATTTCCATAAACGGTCATCAAACTGCACTTACAGCGACCTTTTCCAAATTTGATTTGAACATAATTCCAAATCCAACTATTAGATTTCAAATCTCTTGTATACGTTGGAAAGATCTTTTCGATACGAACCCAACGGTTCTAGTTTTAGGAGAATTCGACGATCAGATCTCCCGTAATGTCCATTCGAAGTCAACGGTCGAAATTCGCGAACTATCGCGGCGCAGCGCGTTCTATTCAGGCCGTTATATATATATATATATATATATATATATATATATATATATATATAACATATTATATATATCTCATAGATTTCCATTTAAAACATATTTTATAAATCATTTTAAATTTGTTTTCAAGACGATTTCAACTTCATACTCAATTTTAAATCAGAATTGAATATTCCATATCATTAATATACAAATGATAATATTTTCAAAACATTAGATTTTGAAATCGCTTCCTTTTCGATATTCATTATAAAAATGAATAAAATCAATATAAATATCGTTCACGTCAAAATGGCGTTAATTAAATCAACACGGCTTTATATATTTAAATATTTTCGTGTCCATCCCAAATCGGACATCAAAATCATATTTTGATCCATTACTGAATATTATTTTAAAATATTAATTATTTTAAAATATTCATTACTCGTCATTTTAAAATATTCTTTAATTTAAATTATTTGTTTTTTCCGAATTGGAATCAGACACAGTCAATTACCACATAATTTTATTTATATGGATTTCATACACACATGTACAGAAGAATAATCAAACACAGTCAACCATCATCCAGAGTGCATTACACAACTGCATAAGCGTTAAATATAAATAAACGCTTACAACAGTTTGTCAACCCATCGATTGACATACATCTAAATATTGGGATTAGTGTATGTCCAATATCATCCCAATCCGTGTGGGGTTTTCAAACAACAAACACTGATTATTATTTGTGCAGTTGGACGGTGTGTAAAATATATCGTCCCAATCAATATCAACCAAATGTGTGTACATAAACAAATCGTCCGATTTGTAAATGAATATTTATTTTATTCATATACATGTTAGAAATTATATTTTTAAATATAAAATATTTATTTCATCTCATGAATATTTTATACAGTTCATTTATACAATAAAAATTATATTTTTATTGTTCTAATTTTTTTTAGAAAATTTCGGTAGCACAACGGCGCGATACAAGAACAGGAATAAGGTTTATCCTTATCCCTCGCCTACTAATGGCTCGTGCCATGTACATACCAAATTCTAATCAATTTATTCAACCGAACAACCAAATTCAACCAAATAATCCAATCATTCAAACAACCAAACAAACATGGTTTCAAACAAAGGTGTCGGGTGCTTCTAAGCACCGTCTACATCCTAGTTATATATTTAACTACAAAATAATTTAAAATGAGAAGTTCTCACCTTTGGGATGCACTTCTCCATTCTACATGTAGCAATTGGAAATTTCGCTCAATCCGAATCGATCGCTAAACCGACCAAGACCGTTCGAAACCCCTGATTGTTTTGAGAACACGACAAATTGGAACACAAACAGAAGAACATTTCATTGCTTATTACAACAATTCCATTAGAATACAAGAATATCCAGAGTATGAATAAATATTATACATCATAAAATATCAGAGATTACAAAAAATTACATAGCAGCGGAAAACAATACAAAACACAACTGAAAGGAATATACGGATACAGAGCTTTCCGAATATCATTCCAACTGTAAACCAGGATCCTGTGAATATAAATCTGCAAAACCAAAACTACTAGCTGCACGTGCGGAAAATAAGGGCACCCAGAGTTTAGGTTAAAAAAATAAACTCCAGGTCAGTCATGTGACTGGTGTAAGAACTAAAACAGTTATTTAAAACTTTACTTTAAATCAGATATATCAAGGGACCACGCCGTATAACACGGAACGGGTTTCCTCCCAAGAATACCAGTGCATATAACAAAACAGCGCAATGCTTTTTGGAAAATGAAGCTATTATAAGACCCAGGTCCCATCACATAATTCAACGCAAGCCGGAGGATAGGGTTTTCCCTTATAATAGCCAAACATGCTTGGTACGTTTAAAACAAATCATTTGATACTATTATAAGTGCACAGTGTATAAAACAACTTCAAATGTAAATGTATCAATCCTAGATGACATGGGTACCATATATCATGTCGCCAATACTAGCCTCTATAATCAAAACCGCAAATGTCACGTATCTGAAGTTGGATTTCCATCTGTGAAACGAGGCAAGGGATCGTCCTCACCGAATTCGAGACTGTCTAGCCCGAGCCTCAGGCATGCGCAGGCAAGCCTTGGATCGTCAGGGCCGGTCCACCCGATGTGGATTATAATGCCTGAACACTGCGTTTCCCCGCCCTTTGGGGGCGTAAATGAGTCCTATGACTCCATCGGCTCCACATAGTCACCGATATATCTGAGGCGCCTCGCAATCCAACAACCACATAGGTGAAAATAATATAAATGTCAGGGCTGGTAGGTCACTGACACCACCCTAGCTAGAAAAAAACGCATGCCCTCCCAGATGTCCTCTCCCGTTTCTGGTTCACAACCGGGGTGTGAGGCTCGTGAATTAACGCTACACAAAGCTATGCCACACAGGCGGTGCTTTGTTCATCAACCACAAGACTTTGCTTTTCAACAAAAGCCTTGATCATTTGCGTCTTAGCATGCCACACAGGCAAACCACTCCATGCAACTGATATCCATCAATCACGCAAAATGATATCAAATGTCACACAGTCCATTTACAAGTTCGTCTGGGTCTGAACGAAACCGGAGGCACCTTGTACCTTGCATATCCGTCGATCTCCAAGTACGTCTGGACGATCACCAACTGATTCCCTCCTCTTGGGTGTACAGCCCAATCAAGATCATCAGTAAATATCCAAACGATGTGAAGACCTCCGGTCTTCAACCACGGTCTTCATCCTCGACACATCGTCGAATCAGTTATTCAGAATGGGATTAACCCGGTCTTTCTGAATAACTCGCTTATATAATCAACAAGTGTTACACAAACACAACATACGCCTCATTCTAATTTAGAATATTCTTTTATTCAAATATTCTTATACTTTGGGAAAGGTTCCCATTAATTTTATCAAAGATAAATTCTTTAAATTTATTCTTTAATCTTCCTTTGAATATCAATTCAAACCATATTATGGTTTATCCAAGCTAGTCCGGATTAACGAACCTTACCGAAGTAATCAATTGTTTTAACTTCCCAATCCTAACCTATTCATCCCATGAAATAAAACTGGTAATACTTCATATCTAACACCACGGTGTTATCAGTAAATTCAATTACCATTTCACGTTCAAATATAATTAAAGATTTAACTATCGCCTGGAGCAAAACTGGTGATACTCCATTCTCGATCATTTCAATCTAATTAAAGATTCATTAAAACTCCACTTGGTTTTAATCTTCCCAAAAATCAATATTAATGATTGTTTAACTTGGGAAATCATATCCGGTCTTTAACTGGGTCAAAGAACCAATGTCATTTAAAACACGGTTCATGATAAACCCAAAATCACATTCTATTCCATCAGCCTTTAACCATAAATTAGCAAGTGAACAATTCCCTAAGTAATAACCCCAAAGGCCGAAACCAACATCAGATCAATACCCAGGAAACCATTCAACTTAACTAATATCCAGTTAGTTTCTAATTTTCTTAACTTCGTTGGGTCTAAGAACATTATCATTAAAGATACCATTCACGACAACCCAAAAATAACATTCCATTAACCAAGGAATCTTCATGGAAAACAAATCGATATATATATAATCGATATAAACTTCTGTATCCGACTAACAATATAAATGGAATAACGACATAGCCTTTTAAATTCCATATATATTAGCAGTCCTCATCCACGGAAATTCACTTTGATTATTACCAAATCGAATTCCATTCCATTCCGTTCCAATTTATTTTATTTAAATTGGAAAACTTTATTTTGGAAAATCCCCTTTAAATCTTAACAAAAGATTTCTAAATTCCAAATCACATTTCACTGTAAATCGGGTTAAAGAACGAATGCCGTTAAATCACAGTTCACAACAAACCCAATTCAGATTCCATAAATTATCGGGTTAAAGAACAAATGTTATTTAAAACACCGTTCACAATAAACCCACAAATCAATTCAAATTCAATTCCAATTAAATACCATTTAATTGGTATACTTCATTAAATCTAAATAAAAAGATTTAATCTTTTTCTCAACTGGGTTTAAGAACAGTGTTAATGAAGACACCATTCACGACAAACCCAAATCCCATTTGATATTAAATACAAGGCTCTGAATAGAAAATATATTGGCTTATATTCAATATCAAATTCTACGACCAACAAATATCGTATTGGAAATAACGATATAAATATATCTTTCAAATTTCCATAACAATATCTGTATAATCACGAAATCCAACATCGAAATATTCCAAAGACAATTTTGATTCAAATCCATTCCAATTCAATTATTGGAAATTCTGGTTACTTTTAAAACCCTTTCAAATCCAATTTATTTATCTCAAAAATAAATGGATTATAATTCTAGTTCAAAACTAGTTCATTTCGATAAAAAACTATTTTTATCTTTTCAAATATGGAATTTTTTCATCCCAATCCTTTCCAAATCATTCCTTATGATTATACACAAATTATTGCTATTTTTAATAATTTTATCAAGGCCCGTACAGTCGATTTCCATCAACGGCCATCGAACTGCACTTACAGCGACTTTTCCAAATTCAATTTGGACATAATTCCAAATCCAACCGTTAGATTTCAAATCTCTAATATTCGTTAGAAAGCTCTTTTCGATACGAACCCAACGGTTCCAGTTTTAGGAAAATCCGACGGTCGGATCTCCCGTAATGTCCATTCGAAATCCATGGTCGAAGTTCACGAACTGCCGCGGCGCGGCGCGTTCTATTCAGACCATTATATATAATATATATATTATATATTTCGTCAATTTCCTTTTAAAACGTATTTTATAAATCGTTTTAAATTCGTATTCAAAACCATTTCAACTTCATATTCAATTTTAAATCAAAATTGAATATTCCATATCATTAATATATAAATGATAATATTTTCAAAATATTAGATTTTGAAATCACCTCCTTTTCTATATTCATTATAAAAACGAATCTACTCGATATAAATATCGTTCGCGTCAAAATGGCGTATATCTAATCAACACGGTTTTATATATTTCAATAACTTCGTTATTCTATTCAACAAATGAATATTCTCTTCAACACATGAATTTTCTTTTATTCAACACATGAATATATATTTTATTCAACACATGAATTTTCTCAACACATGAATTTTCTTTTATTCAACACATGAATATATATTTTATTTTCCAACTTGGAATGAGGCCCAATCAATTACCATATAATGTTAATTATACGGATTCTCTATAACACATGTATATAATAGCAACGATAAATAATCAACCATCATCCAGATTGCATTCTACACTGCATAAGCATCAAATATAAATATTTAACGCTTATAACAGCCAGCCAATCAATCGATCGACATACAGATAATTATTTGGGATTAGTGTATGCCAAATATCATCCCAACACCCGTGTGGGGTTTCAAATCAACAAACACAGATTTTTATTTGTGCAGTTGGGCGATGTGTAAAATTTATCGTCCCAATCCATATCAGTCAAATGGGTGTACATACACAAATCATTTTGATTTGTGAACGAATATTTATTCTTTCATTTATCTAATAGAAATAATAATTTTATTTTCTTCTAACACATTTTAGAAAATTTCGGTGGCATAACGGCGCGATACTAGAAACGGGATAAGGCCTAGCCTTATCCCCAGTCTAATAATGGCACACGCCATACACATACCAATCTAATCAATTCCATTTCACCCAAACAACTAAATTCAAACTAATAATCCAATCAACTACACAACCAAACAAACAAGTCTCACTTGTCTGTGGACGACGGGGAACAGTTCATATATGCTGTTATAAAATAAATAACTATAAGGCAAATTTTAGTGAGAAGGAGTTCTCACCGACTAGCTAAACCAATTCACCGCGACTCTTCATATGTAGGAAATCTTTGTTGTGTATCCAACGAGATCTGTTTCACGCGGTATATGTTAAAAATTATATTTTTAACAACGCTGCTTCCTACATAAAGATTATATTTTTATATCTCTACTTTTTATATAAAGATCAAATTTTTATTTTGCTTTCATTTGTATAAAAATCATGTTTTTATTTCAAAACCACATTTATAAAAATCGAATTTTTATTTCAAAACATTATATATATACAAAGATTATATTTTTATCATGTTAATATATATATATATATCTCAACTTTCCTTATATAAAAATCTCGCCTTTCCTTACATAAAAATCTCACCTTTCCTTACATAAAAATCTCACCTTTCCTTATATAAAAATCTCGCCTTTTCTTGTATAAAAATCTCGTCTTTCCTTATATAAAAATCTCAACTCTTTGCTAATGTAAAAATCGAATTTTTTTACGATTAAAAATCGAATCTTCATAGTTTTAAAAATCGAGTCTTTATATTTTTAAAAATATAAGCTTTTACATTATAAAAATATTACCTTTTCTTCATAGAAAAATCAAAGCTTTTCTCATATAAAAATCATAACTTTTCTTTTAAAAAAAATCAAACCTTTTACTCGCTATATATATAGAAAAACAAATCACATTTTTAATTGCTATTATATATATATACATATCAGATTTTTTTCACATCTAATCTATATAAAAAAACAAATTTTTATACACATGAAATAAAAAAAATAACCTTAAAGACTTATGCCGAAATTGGGGTGGAGGATCCTCAAAGGAGAGGCGCTGGTGGTAGCAGGGGATGGCGCCGGTGGTAGCAGGGGATGGCGCCGGCTGGTCAGAGGCCATAGGCGGCGGGGCTCTACGGATTTGGGGCTAGGGTGGTGGTTGGGTTCGAATTAGGGGAAGTGAGAGGGAGCAGAGGGGCGAAGGAAGAGGGAGGGTGGTCGAGTGAGGTGCGTCGTCGATCGGCGTTGGCCAGGCGACGTGGGGTTTTAGTTTTTTTTTTGTTATTTTCTTTTTATTTAAAACGACTGGATGAAGGAATGTGAGGAGAGAGAGAGCATAGGGAAAGAATATATATTTTATATTTAATTTTAAATAAATAATAAAAAAAAGTTGACTTTTCATTCAAACTCCAAACGAGACCCACCGACTATCATTCATAGCTAATTACCCCCATTTCTAACACAATGGGATATGTATCGCAAGCCAATTCGGCTGTTTCGATCAGTTTTCATCAAAATCAAAATATAAATCTATATATTGAATTTGAACGCACATTTCAATTTATAGGGGCCATATACGGACTATAAAAATTCCCAAAAAATTATTTCTAGCTTCGTATTGACGATACGGTCCTAACAAAACTTATTTCGTCGAATTCTGAGACCGTTTGAAAAATGGCCATTTTCTGGTCGATCGAAATTGACTGAAACTGTCAAAACACGTTTAACTTCTCCACGCTCACATATTAATTCAGAAAATTATGAATTTTCGAATCTAAAAATAATTCGACATCCCGGATCCAACAAAAGTGGTTTCGTCGAAAACATAGGTCGTTTGCAAAATTTCCATTTTTAAGGGCCAAAATTCCATAGCGACTATTCTGAAATTTCAACTGGGCATAACTTTTTATTCCCGCTATGAAATTTCAATTTTTCGGATTCGTTGGAAAGATATTCTCTAATAGATTCTAATATTTTTGGTTTCGCTAAAATCCGGTATATTTTGAATCGTGTACATTCATTTGAAATTTGAAATCGAATTTTCAAACTACCGCGCCATTTTCAATTCCTTTTATAATTAAAAATAAATATTTATATTCTAACGACGATTCAAATAAATACATATACCTTCTAATTCTATTCAAAATAAATTTCTTATCATTATTATTTAAAATAATTCATTTTAAATACTCAAAATTCGCTAAAATTGCCAAAATAAAAAATTTAAATTGGCTCGGATTTCCGGTTTATTACAATCTCCCCCACTTAAAACTTTTCGTCCCCGAAAGACGAAGCTGAAAGTTGTTTTACAAACCAACTCAACTTTCATTATTTTCATTATGGCTTAAGTTCTTCAACTTTTCAGTTTCTAAAAACTTTTCAAATTTTCCAAAAATTTGGCTAACACCCTAAATTCTTGAAAAATTTCGCCATAACCTCCCCTGCACGGAAGCACCGGTAAATTCCCGAAATTTCCATACAAGCCTCTCCAATCCAAAAAGAAAAAGAAACAGCCAATCGGCTCATAAAATCAACCAAAATCCCAAGAAATACAACAAATATGTACCTATTTGTCGGGCATACAATTTTATTCCTCTGCTCTAGCCTCCTTGCTATGACCTGTTCAATGGATACACATGTATATGCATGCAAATGCCATAAATTTTCAATACAATTCACTATTTGGTTCAATTTGGCTATTGGTTCAACATTTTAATTAATCAAAACAGTAATCAAACAACACAACCATCAATCAATTAGTGGATTATAGTTTTCAAACATATAACTTTAATACATAGTCAAAAATCATGTTTTTGATGCCAAGTCACAACAATATATTCTAACCATATTTTGGTTCTCACACCAATCAATTGGAAACATATAGAAATCCCACTTTCGGCACTCGAATATAAATTCTGATGATACTCGAGTAATCATCAGAAACACCTCCGGGCGACTAGAGTGTGACTCCATATCTACACAGTATATTAAAACTTTGAATACACGTGGATTATACATATACGCAAAATCTTTATATACTGGATTGTCCAAATTCAATATAAATAAATAATCAAATACGAATAATTGATTTAAATTTTCAAAACAAAAATTGTTTTCGTTTTAAAAATATACTCTTCACACTCGTTCTAGGATACTACTGATCCCATCTCTAACGAGTCATTCCCATTAGATATTACTAATCCAATCTCTGATGAATTCTTTCGTTTGGTTCTAACGTGTCTTGTTCTCGAGCTTTGTAAACCAAAGCTCTGATACCAAATGTAACAATTGGGAATTTCGCTCGATCCGAATCGATCGCTAAACCGACCAGTTCGAAACCCATGATTGTTTTGAGAACACGACAAATCGGAACACAAACAGAAGAACATTTCATTGCTTATTACAACAATTCCATCAGAATACAAGAATATACAGAGTATGAATAAATATTATACATCATAAAATATCAGAGATTATAATAAATTACATAGCAGCGAAAAATAATACAAAACACAACTGAAAGGAATATAAGGATACAGAGCTTTCCGAATATCATTCTAGCTGTAAACCAGGGTCCTGTGAATATAAATCTGCAAAACCAAAACTACTAGCTGCCCGTGCGGAAAATAAGGGCACCCAGAGTTTAGGTTAAAACAATAAACTCCAGGTCAGTCATGTGACTGGTGTAAGAACTAAATCAGTTATTTAAAACTTTACTTTAAATCAGATATATCAAGGGACCACGCCATATAACACAGAACGGGTTTCCTCCCAAGAATACCAGTGCATATAACAAAACAACGCAATGCGTTTTGGAAAATGAAGCTATTATAAGACCCAGGTCCCATCACACAATGCAACGCAAGCCGAAGGATAGGGTTTTCCCTTATAATAGCCAAACATGCTTGGTACGTTTAAAACAAATCATTTGATACTATTATAAGTGCATAGTGTATAAAACAACTTCAAATATAAATGTATCAATCCTAGACGCCATGGGTACCATATACCATGTCGCCAATACTAAGCTCTACAATCAAAACCGCAAATGTCACGTATCGGAAGTAGGATTTCCATCTGCGAACTGAGGCAAGGGATCGTCCTCACCGAATTCGAGACTGTCTAGCCCGAGCCTTATGCAAGCGCGCAGGTAAGCCTTGGATCGTCAGGGCCGGTCCACCCGATGTGGATTATAATGCCTGAACACTGCGTTTCCCCGCCCTTTGGGGCGTAAATGAGTCCTATGACTCCATCGGCTCCACATAGTCACCGATATATCCGAGGTGCCTCACAATCCAACAACCACACAGGTGAAAATAATATAAATGTCAGGGATGGTAGGTCACTGACACCACCTTAGCTAGAAAGAAACGCATGCCCTCCCTGATGTCCTCTCCCACATCTGGTTCACAATCGGGGTGTGAGACTCGCGAATTAACGCTACACAAAGCTATGCCACACAGGCGGTGCTTTGATCGTCAACCACAAGACTTTGCTTTTCAACAAAAGCCTTGATCATTTGCATCTTAGCATGCCACACAGGCAAACCACTCCATGCAACCAATATCCATCAATCACACAGAATGATATCCAATGTCAGACACGCAGTCCATTTACAAGTCCGTTCTGGGTCTGAACGAAACCAGAGGCACCTTGTACCTCGCATATCCATCGATCTCCAAGTACGTCTGGACGATCACCAACTGATTCCCTACTCTTGGGTGTACGACCCAATCAAGATCATCAGTAATTATCCAAACGATGTGAAGACCTCCGATCTTCGACCACCGTCTTCATCCTTGACACATCGTCGAATCAGTTATTCAGAATGGGATTAACCCGATCTTTCTGAATAACTCGCATATATAATCAGCAAGTGTTACACAAACACAATATACACCTCATTCCAATTCAGAATATTCTTTTATTCAAATATTCTTATACTTTGGGAAAGGTTCCCATTAATTTTATCAAAGATAAATTCTTTAAATTTATTCTTTAATCTTCCTTTGAATATCATTTCAAACCATATTATGGTTTATCCAAACTAGTCGGGATTAACGAACCTTACCGAAGTAATCATTTGTTTTAAATTCCCAATCCCAACCTATTCATCCCATGAAGTAAAACTGGTAATACTTCATATCTAACACCACGGTGTTATCGGTAAATTCAATTACCATTTCACGTTCAAATCTAATTAAAGATTTAACTATCGCCTGGAGTAAAACTGGTGATACTCCATTCTCGATCATTTCAATCTAATTAAAGATTCATTAAAACTCCACTTGGTTTTAATCTTCCCAAAAATCAATATTAATGATTGTTTAACTTGGGAAATCATATCCAGTCTTTAGCTGGGTTAAAGAACCAATGTCATTTAAAACACGGTTCACGATAAACCCAAAATCACATTCTATTCCATCATCCTTTAACCGTAAATTAGCAAGTGAACAATTCCCTAAGTAATAACCCCAAAGGCCGAAACCAACATCAGATCAATACCCAGGAAACCATTCAACTGAACTAATCTCCAGTTAGTTTCTGATTTTCATAACTCCGTTGGGTCTAAGAACAATATCATTAAAGATACCATTCACGACAACCCAAAAATCACATTCCATTAACCAAGGAATCTTCATGGAAAACAAATCGATATAAACTTCCATATCCGACTAACAATATAAATGGAATAACGACAAAACCTTTTAAATTCCATATATATTAGCAGTCCTCATCTACAGAAATTCACTTCGATTATTACCAAATCGAATTCCATTCCATTCCAATTTATTTTATTTAAATTGGAAAACTTTACTTTGGAAAATCTCCTTTAAATCTTAACAAAAAATTTATAAATTCCAAATCACATTTCACTGTAAATCGGGTTAAAGAACGAATGTCGTTAAAACACAGTTCACATCAAACCCAATTCACATTCCATAAATTATCGGATTAAAGAACAAATGTTATTTAAAACACCGTTCACGATAAACCCATAAATCAATTCAAATTCAATTCTAATTAAATACAATTTAATTGGTATACTTCATTAAATCTAAACAAAAAGATTTAATCTTTTTCTCATCTGGGTTTAAGAACAGTGTTAATGAAGATACCATTCACGACAAACCCAAATCCCATTTGATATTAAATACAAGGCTCTTAATAGAAAATATATCGGTTTATATTCAATATCAAATTCTACGACCAACAAATATCGTATTGGAAATAACAATATAAATATATCTTTCAAATTTCCATAACAATATCTGTATAATCACGAAATCCAACATCGAAATATTCCAAAGACAATTTCGATTCAAATCCATTCCAATTCAATTATTGGAAATTCTGGTTACTTTTAAAACCCTTTCAAATCCAATTTATTTATCTCAAAAATAAATGGATTATAATTCTAGTTCAAAACTAGTTCATTTCGATAAAAAACTATTTTTATCTTTTCAAATATGGAATTTTTCATCCCAATCCTTTCCAAATCATTTCTTATGATTTTACACAAATTATTGCTATTTTTAATAATTTTATCAAGGCCCGTACAGTCGATTTTTATCAACGGCCATCGGACTACACTTACAGCAATCTTTTCCAAATTTGATTTGGACATAATTCCAAATCCAACCGTTAGATTTCAAATCTCTAATATTCGTTAGAAAGCTCTTTTCGATACGAACCCAACGGATCCTGTTTAAGGAGAATCCGACGGTCGGATCCCCCGTAATGTAAATTCGAAGTCAATGGTCGAAGTTCGCGAACTAATGCGGCGCGTTCTATTCAGGCCATTATATATATAATATATATTATATATTTCGTCGATTTCCTTTTAAAACGTATTTTATAAATTGTTTTAAATTCGTTTTCAAAACCATTTCAACTTCATATTCGATTTTAAATCAAAATTGAATATTCCATATCATTAATATATAAATGATAATATTTTCAACATATTAGATTTTGAAATCACCTCCTTTCCTACATTCATTATAAAAACGAATATACTCGATATAAATATCGTTCGCGTCAAAATGGAGCATATCTAATCAACACGGCTTTATATATTTCAATAACTTCGTTATTCTATTCAATAAATGAATATTCTCTTCAACACATGAATTTTCTTTTATTCAACACATGAATATATATTTTATTCAACACATGAATTTTCTCAACACATGAATTTTCTTTTATTCAAAAGATGAATATATATTTTATTTTCCTACTTGGAATGAGGCCCAATCAATTACCATATAATGTTAATTATATGGATTCCCTACAACACATGTATATAATAGCAACGATAAATAATCAACCATCATCCAGAGTGCATTCTACACTGCATAAGCATCAAATATAAATATTTAACGCTCATTATAGCCTATCAATCAATCGATCGACATACAGCTAATTATTTGGGATTAGTGTACGCCAACTATCATCCCAACACCCGTGTGGAGTTTCAAATCAACAAACACAGATTTTTATTTGTGCAGTTGGGCGATGTGTAAAATTTATCGTTCTAATCCATATCAGTCAAGTGGGTGTACATACACAAATCGTTTTGATTTGTGAACGAATATTTATTCTTTCATTTATCTAATAGAAATGATATTTTTATTTTCTTCTAACACATTTTAGAAAATTTCGGCGGCATAATGGCGCGATACTAGAACGGGATAAGGCCTAGCCTTATCCCCAGTCTAATAATGGCACACGCCATACGTATACCAATCTAATCAATTCCATTTCACCCAAAACAACCAAATTCAAACCAATAATCCAATCAACTACACAACCAAACAAACAAGTCGTCCATGGTATGTGGACGACGGGGAACAGTTCATATATGCAGTTATAAAATAAATAACTGTAAAGCAAATTTTAGTGAGGACTAGTTCTCACCGACTTGCTAAACTAATTCACCGCGACACTTCATATGTAGGAAATTTTCGTCGTGTCTCCATCGAGATCTGTTTCATGCGGTATATGTTAAAAATTATATTTTTAACAACGCTACTTCCTACATAAAGAATATATTTTTATATCTCTACTTTTTATATAAAGATCGAATTTTTATTTCGCTTTCATTTATATAAAAATCATGTTTTTATTTCAAAACCACATTTATAAAAATCGAATTTTTATTTCAAAACATTAAATATATACAAAGATTATATTTTTATCTTGTTAAAATATATATATAAAAATCTCAACTTTCCTTATATAAAAATCTCGCCTTTCCTTACATAAAAATCTCACCTTTCCTTACATAAAAATCTCACCTTTCCTTATATAAAAATCTCGCCTTTCCTTATATAAAATCCCGTCTTTCCTTATATAAAAATCTCAACTCTTTGCTAATATAAAAATCGAATCTTTTTACGATTAAAAATCGAATCTTTATAGTTTTAAAAATCGAGTCTTTATAGTTTTAAAAAAATAAGCTTTTACATTATAAAAATATTACCTTTTCTTCATAGAAAAATCAAAGCTTTTCTCATATAAAAATCATAACTTTTCTTTAAAAAAAATATCAAACCTTTTACTCGCTATATATATAAAAACAAATCACATTTTTAATCGCTATTATATATATACATATCAGATTTTTTTCACATCTAATCTATATAAAAAAACAAATTTTTATACACATGAAATAATAATAAAAAATAACCTTAAAGACTTACGCCGGAATTGGGGTGGAGGATCGTCAGAGGAGAGGCGCTGGTGGTAGCAGGGGGCGGCGCCGACTGGTCAGAAGCCATAGGCGGCGGGGGTCTGCGGATTTGGGGCTAGGGTGGTGGTTGGGTTCGAATTAGGGAAAGTGAGAGGGAGCATAGGGGCGGAGGAGGAGGGAGGTTGGTCGAGTGAGGTGCGCCGTCGATCGGCGCTGGCCAGGCGACGGGGAGGGCTGGGCGATGTGGGGTTTTAGTTTTTTTTTTGTAATTTTCTTTTTATTTAAAACGACGGGCTGAAGGAATGTGAGGAGAGAGAGCATAGGGAGAGAATATATATTTTATATTTAATTTTAAATTAAAAAAAAAGTTGAATTTTCATTCGAACTCTAAACGAGACCCACCGACTGTTGTCCATAGCTAATTACCCCCATTTCTAACACAATGGGATATGTATCGCAAGCCAATTCGGCTGTTTCGATCAGTTTTCGTCAAAATCAAAATATAAATCTATATATTGAATTTGAACGCACATTTCAATTTACCGGGGCCACATACGGACTCTAAAAATTCACAAAAAATTATTTCTAACTTCGTATTGACGATACGGTCCTAACATAACTAATTTCGTCGAATTCTGAGACCGTTTGAAAAATGGCCATTTTCTGGTCGATCGAAATTGATTGAAACTATCAAAACACATTTAACTTCGCCATGCTCACCTATTGATTCAGAAAATTATAAATTTTGGAACCTAGCAATAATTCGACATTCCGGATCCAACATAATTGGTTTCGTCGAAAACAGAGGTCGTTTGCAAAATTTCCATTTTAAGGGCCAAAATTCCATAGCGACTATTCTGAAATTTCAACTGGGCATAACTTTTTAATTCCGCTATGAAATTTCAATTTTTCGGATTCGTTGGAAAGATACTCTCTAATAGATTCTAATATTTTTGGTTTCGCTAAAATCCGGTTTATTTTGAATCCTGTACATTCATTTGAAATTTGAAATCGAATTTTCGAACTACCGCTCTATTTTCAATTCCTTTTATAATTAAAAATAAATATTTATATTCTAACGACGATTCAAATAAATACATTTACGTTCTAATTCTATTCAAAATAAATTTCTTGTCTTTATTATTTAGAATAATTCATTTTAAATATTCAAAATTCGCTAAAATTGCCAAAATAAAAATTTTAAATTGGCTCGGATTTCCGGGTTATTACACTACATTTCTAAACGGTTCAGATTTGGATTCGTTTTGCACCAGTTCCATCGCAAACCTTTTCACTCTGTTCATAGTAAAAATCATTTTTTAATATGATGTTCATATATTTAAAAATCGCATTTTATGTCGCTATATATACATATATATAAATCATATTTTTATATAACTAAAAATCGAATTTTTATCTAACTAAAAATCATTATGATTCATACGATAAAAATCTCTTTTTTATATTTTTAAAACTCTCATCTTTATATTTTTTAAAATCTAACTTCTTTATTTATAAAAATCTTATCTTTATATTTATAAAAATCTGACTTTTATATTTTTAAAATCTTATCTTTACATTTTTAAAAATCTGACTTTTATATTTTTAAAAATGTTATCTTTATATTTTTAAAAATCTGACTTTTATATTTTTAAAAATCTTATCTTTATATTTTTTTAAAATATGACTTTTATATTTTTAAAAATTTTATCTTTATATTTTAAAAAATTATAATCTTTCAACATATAAAAATTCAATCTTTTTATTTATAAAAAATCTAATCTTTTTCTTTTAAAAATCTAGTCTTTTCCTTTTTAAAAATCTAGTCTTTTCAATATAAAAATCTATACTTTTCTATTTTAAAAATCTATTCTTTCCTATATAAAAATCTATACTTTTTGTAACATCCCATAAATTCATGTATATTTAAAATTTAGAAAAAAAAAAGGAATAATATTAGATAACAATCAAATTTTGTTGATTTTTATAATAATGATTGTTTGAATTAAGTATGAATAAAATTTTCAAATGTAGTTTTATTTCGAAGGTTGTAACTTGAAATTTAATATTTAAATAATTAAATTAATTTGAGTGGGTTAATTTAAAAGTGGAATTCAAATTTAAATTGGAAATGGTGGAATTTTAAGTCGTTAAATTATAACTGAAATTCAAATCAAAATTTCAAATAATCAAATTAAGATGTAAAAATATGTGAAATTTATTTACAGAATTTATTTAAGTTATAATTTGATTAAATTTGAATTTAATGAATATTTAATTTGAAATTAAAACAGTTAATTGAATTTTTGAATATTTTATTTATTTATTAACTGTGGAATTTAACGGTTTTGGCGACTGTCTCGGAATTCGACGAAACTGGCGCCATTGGATTCGGAACGACGAATTATGATAGGATTTCAATTTGCATTACAATCTGACTTACCGTTTGATCGTACGAGAGAAAGTGTGAAAGAGATCTACGTAATTGGATAATTGTTTGTTCTTCTATTGGGCCTTCTCTATATATATAAAAAAATTCTATATCCACCTCGCCATCTCACTTCTCATTCACGTATACTTTTTTTCATCTATCGGTTCTTTCCTCCAATGGCAGAAACGGTATTTTCAAAACCCTAAAAATTAAAAAAAATCCAAACCTTGAAAATCAAACTTCCTCAAAGCATGGCAAATTATATATCAATTCGAAGCTCTCGATGATACGAAGCTTCTGGTATGGTTTATTTCGATATGCAGTGGCCGGGTTGCCGGAAATTGACGGTCAAAGTTGCTGTTTTTGAAACCCATAAGCCAAAATTGGGGGTTTTCAAAACGGAAACCAATCGAAGAATGGAAGATCTGGGTTTTGTAGAGGAGATCGATACGAGTTCAACGATGATATTCATGTGATTTATCGTGGTGTAGAGCTCCGGGAATAGGTGTTTTAGGGTTTAAAACCCGTTTTGTTCTTTACGTCGGCGACGGTAGGGTAGACCACCAGAGATGGTGGCGGTTGGAGGAGAGGTGCGGTTTTCATGAGGCTTCCGTTTGGTAGTGGGCTTGAGTCCTAAAAGGGACGGAGGTAGGAGGATTTGATGGTCAAACTCGTGGCCATGATGGGTTCTCCGTCGATGCACTGTTCACCCAAAGAGAGAAGGAGCGGGAATAGGGTGCTGAGGTGGCGCACTTTAAATGGGTGAGAAAATATCATATTATTAATTTATACATTTAATTTCAAACGGCAAAACACCAATAACATTTACATACGAACTCAGATTTGGATGCGGTGGGTTGCGTTGGGATCGGGGCGGAATTGCGAACAATCTGAGACTGGTTTCGCTGCATTTAGAGACTGTGAAATTTTAGGCTTTGGTTGGACGTTCGTCTGATTTAAAGACCAAAAGGTGAGTAATTCTTCGCTCACGAATGACTAAATTTTTCCCATATTTATTGTATTAAATTGTGAAATAAGTTGGTTGCATGGTTGTTTTGACTGATGAATTGTTTGCTTAAAAACTGATATGCAAGAATGTAGTCTGCAAATTTAGCATAATAACTAGTTATTGTAGTTAATAAAATTCTAGTTAGAGATACCGACACTCGTTAATCAGTTGAATGATTAAAGATTTACCAGGAAGAAAAATGGTTGTGATAGATGCCTTGGTTGATTTAATTTCTGAATTTATGTTACTAGAGGTGTTCCCTTATTCAGTATATGAATGTTGTATGCCCATTTGTCGACAAATCCCATTTTTTTCTACCATTGATGTTACGGGCATCGAATATACCAGGGATCAATCGATTTAAATAAATTAAGAACACAGTGTGAAATGATAAATCTCTGTAACCCCTGACTTGGATTGAAATTATAAGATTCATCCCTGAAATATCGAGAAATTAAATTTAATATCACTTGGCCACAGGATAGAAAATTTTATACAGATATCGGTTGGTTAAATAATTTTTCAAATATTTGGAGATTTTACTTGACCGAAAATTCATTTAAAGGAATGAGCCGATACCCGATAAACTTATTTTTTGTAAATATCTGGATCGCAAAGGTTATTTGAAGCGGTTAAGAAATTTTTCCAAAGGTGGTGGAAATTCTTAAAGTGGGATTTGAATTTAATCTGAAATTTTCAAATTAAGGGCTGGATTTGAATGTAATAAATTTTAATTGAATTTAGTTTGGAAAAGGGATCGAGGATACTTGGGGTTGTTTTGAACTTAAGTGAATATGGTTTGAATTTCCATGAATTGAAAGATTGGTTGAATGGCGTTTGAAACAAGATAGTGAACTATGAGACTCCATTGAGATTGGAGTATGGATTCAAGTATTGAAATTCGGAAGAAAGGAACAATTTTGATTAAAGAATTTTATTATATATATGTATATTTACAATGTTGATTTCAAATAAGATATTTTTTCCTTAAAAATTATTTATTTAACTTTTACCTATAGACTATTTATTTTAGTTTAAAATTTTCTTATATTTTATAATTCAAACTAATTAATTAAAGTTTATTATATATATATATTCCTAATGATCTAAATTATCTTATTTTGTTTTAACCACTATTTCTATACATATATGTTTATATAAAGATTTTATTTAAAAGCATTATTTTCAAGTTATATTAAATGATCGTAAATTTCTTCCGAATGGGAAGTGCTGGATTTAAACCCTAGTTCGAGATGGAGTCGAGATAAAGTATTCAACCATGAATCGACTTTAACCAAAATTTTATATGGAAAGGAAATTGATATTTTTCGAATATAATGGATTCATAAGGATATGAATGAGTTGTTATGGAGATTTATACTCTATTGAATATGAATGGATTTCAAACATTACGAAATTTGGAGTAATTTGGAAACTTTGAGATGAGATGTTTTTTATTTGAATATAAGTCGGTTTTAAATATTATATGGTTATAATATAAGGGTATGGAAATATATTCTAATTTAGAATATAATCGGTTTGGTATGATTATGACTTTTTTGATAAGAAATTTTATTCCATTTTGGATATAAGTTGGGTTCGAAATAAAATGTGATATTTTGATATGAAAATGAACCTTTGTGAAAAGTAAAAGAACTGACCGATGTGGAAAAATGTAAACATTGGTTGTTAAGGAGACCAGAGTCGACATAAGGCATACTCTCTGTCAGTGTCGATACCACTTTGACAACTGTGAACGTTATGACGTAACCAGAATGAGTATGATGACTTGGAGGCGATTATTGAATCGAAGGAGATGAATGATGACGAAATAGCCCCGACCTTTGGGTCAAAATTGAAATGACTAAAACAGGAGCGATACCGTGACTAATTGAGGTAGCGCCTTTGATCGGACACACTTCTTCGATACTACTTCTATGAATGTGATGATGATTATTTGGGCCCATTTATGATTTTTGGGAGTGTGTTCTGAGGTGGGCGGTAGTGGCTGCTATGCGTTGCCACCAGTTCGGGAGTGCAATTGGTATAATCCTACCCTGGGCATTGCCTCGAGTGCCTTGTCATATTTATCCATATCGAGCCCCATACGATTTTGGTTTAGCATTTCCTTCTATGGAGTGCCCTCTGATAACACCAGTACGACGAATTTACCGTACTGTATAGCCTGTTGATGCCTGTAAACAGCGTAAGGGTAATATGGTAATCCCGCTTATGCTATTTTTATGATATTTACTTTACTGGATGGAAACTATCATAATAGCGTATTATACTATGTATGTATTAGTTTAACGGATCCTCAAGAGATTGGAAAAATCCTGTAACGTCTCTTGAGTTACTGCACCCATGATACTCAAGTTATTTCATGTTTTAATTTGACTAATACGAGAATGATTTAGTGCTGATCCGAGTATTTGTTGTGTTTTTCTTTTTATGCAATATGCTTGGGTCAGCAGACGTTACAGTTACCGAAGATGACTGTGCCTTGGAGATTGAAGACAAAGATTTGTATATATCTATCATATATATGTATTCCCGCTGCATTTAATTTCCGCTGGCATGTGATGAAACCTGTATATGTATAACTCTGATAGTCAATGTATGTATATTTCAACTGTTTTAAAACTGATAATTATCTATTATATATTATCCTTCTGCTGTGAGAACTCTGCTATTGTTTTTCTCTTCTTTCTTTCTTTCTTTCTTTTCTTTTTCCCAATAACTACCTGCATTTGCGATTTGTTTGGGTCGACATGTGTGGTTTATTGTCGATTTGAACAGTCAAAACTTTGGGTCATTACAGTTGGTATCAGAGCCAAGGTTTAGCGATAACCTAGGCACTGTTCGGGAATTTACTCATTAGAGATAGGGTTAGTAATGCCCTAGAATGAGTTGAGTGATATACGAGAGAGCGTACTTGTATTTTTGAATATAAAATGGTTTTATGTTGTGTTGACTTGTTCTGTTGAATATTTATGGATTCTGATCGATACATAGGATGCCATAGAATTGATAGGAATTTCTAAATAATCGGACAGAATGTATCAACATAATATGGTTTTTGATTATATTATATATATATCCTATATATTATTGGTTTAAGTATATTATTATCGGTTTTAATGTATATGCATGGGTCATTAGTAGGTAATAATATTAAGTTAATACCTATTACGGTTGATTCGATAGTAAATTTAATAAGGAAAATTTAAATGGTCTAAGAAAATATTTGAAAATGAAATGATACCTTAAGTATAATTGGGTGAGAAAGGTTTGAGATTGAAATAGAAATGAACTTGGAACTTGATCCTGGGGTACTTATGAAATAGTTTTGTCGAATTTTGAAATAATAATGTATTATAAGTATTTTCAAAAGGAATGTTTTAAAGGATTTTAAAAGAAATAAGTGTGTAATCCCTTCTCAGACATCAGAATGACTTCGGTAATGAATGCGCACATTATCGATGTTTATTCCGAAGAGTCTAAGTGGGGGAGAGACCACTCAATGATTATTATAATTGGTTGACAAAGGATTTTGGATTTAACTCCATATGGTATAAATTTTATATATAAAGATATTAATATATATTATTTAAAGGTCGAATTTAAATTTAAGTCAAAATTTAAATTTTAGGTTCTTTGTTAAGTAAAGATTTGGATTTAGAATTTTTTATGGTATGATTTTCTATAAAATAGTATAAGCACATAAGTTATTTTAAACTTGATTTGTAAACCCGGAATCAAGTATTGAGTTTACTTTAACTAATAACAACTATAATTTTATTTAAAATGAGACTTGAGTTCGAAATTTATAAAAATTTATATTACGAGCCTGAAATGGCGTGGTAGTCGAAAATTCGATTTTTTAACTTTGAATAAATATATAAAATTCAATATAAGTACGAATTGGATAAAACAAGAAACGCTAGAATCGATTTAATCATATCTCTCCAATGAATATAAGAAATTTAGTATTTACTTTATAAATGGTAAGTTATGACTAAATTAAAATTTAGAAATAGCGCTATGGAATTTATATATATTTATATATAGTTTATAAATATATAAGCTTAAAAATGAAAATCTTACAAACGGCTTCTGAATACGATGGAACCACTTTTTATGGGTTAGTGTAAATGCGAAATGAAGACATAGAAATCTAGATAGGTTAAACCTCCTTGGGACAATATATCAAATGTAAATTTGAGTATGAACAATAAAACGAATGGAATATAAATCAATTTTCGAATGAGATATAACTTAATTGAATATAGGAATTGAGTTAACTAAAATTTAACCTACGAAAATTGAAGATAGTGTGTTGAGGACTAAATAGAAGTTGAGCTATATAACCATCCTAAATTCAAGATATGATTTGAGAGCCGAATAAATAAATTTAGTAAAAGGAATAAGATATAAAAATATAATTTGAGTGGGACGACGGATTAAATTTAAGTAAATCAACTTAAGAATTTAACAAGTCGTTTTAGAATTCATGTGGACGGTTAGATTGAGTAAGAACAGTTCGATCCGTACTAGCAATTAATGTTATGTAAGTTAAGGAAAGTTGAATAAATGAAATAAAACAGAATGGTTTATATAAAACCATGACTGACCTTAATCCGTGGTTATAGATTCGAAGCTAATTACCTGGAATGAGAAAATAAATTAAGCTTGAAATCGATATGAAACAAGGTGTTAGAATATAAAATCAAAATTTAATTTATAAAATTAAAATACCAAAGGAATGGAAACCAAGTGAATTCAATTAGGTCGAAGGAGCTTGAATAAGTAGAAGCAAACTCGAGAAATTTTAAATTGATCGATATAAACCAAAACATAAGTGAATGAAACGAAGTAAGAATGAACTTGAATGATTAGAACAAATAAAATCGGGAAATTTTTTTAGAATTAAGAATTTAGGAAGAAATGAGTTATAAATCTTTGGTAAGTTGATTAGGGTAAATGAGTTAATAATTTAGTATGATTAAATTCGTAGTAAAGTTAGAATAAATTCAAGTTTTAATCGGAAATTAACACTTGGAACAAAATGGATAAGTTGAGAATAAACTTAAATAAGATTTGGCGATTTTGAAATATAAATACATGGAATGAATTCTACTTAATATAAATGAAGCGAATATGAATGCGTTTAGGGAATAAAGGGAATCCGTATTTAGATCATAATGGATCAATAATTCATTCTTGATAGTCAAACTTAGCTTAGGCTTGAAATTGGAAAATTAAACTTCGAAGTGAAAAATGGGAGTTTAGCGAAAATCTGAAATGGTCAATATGCTGAAACAAATATGATCATAACTTTTGATGGGCTGATCGGAAGCCGACGATTCCGGACTTTTCGGAAACCTTAGAAACTTAGCTAAACCTTTTGTTCATAGAGCCATGTTGAAATTTTCATGTTTGTTAAGCCGAAATTCAAGCTTTAGTCGAAATACATGAGCAGGAAAATTTAAAACTGAGGTTTATATCAATATTGTTTTGACCATAACTCTCTAACCGAGCGTCTGATTTGGATGTGCGAGTACAATTCGGAAAGGCCAGGATGTGAACTAAAACTTTTCCTTAAAATGATAAGTCAAATTCTTATGTTTAGAGGGCTAAAAACTGGGTAGAACCATTAAGGCCTGCATTTTCAGTGTACGGACTAAAGCGTTCGCCTCTGCTAAAACAGTCATAACTTTCAAATGGATTATCCGAATTCGACGAATCCAGACAATTCGGAAAGCCCGAAACGAATGCAACAACTTTCGCCTAGTGCTTCAGTCAAATTCCAACTTTCTGTGGATGATAATCGATGATTTGTTGCTGGCCTGTTATGAAAAATCTTGGTTTTGCGATTTTATTGCTTTGTATATTTTGTGTAAGCTATATAAATTTGCCATAGATTGTTATATGTTTGATTCTTATGCATGTTTGAGTGTTTTAGTAGGTGCAAGGATTGGTATTACGCTTGGAGCTCGCTTGCGCTAAATACTAAAATGCTAAGGTAATAAAAATTGCATATAAATGCTAAAGAGGTACGCTTTTTGTTACAAGGTTTTGGGGTTTTGGTTTTCGTGTTTTTCCCCGTTTCTGGGATGCCTCATCCTGTGATGATATGATATTTGATTTATATGTATGTAGGGATTTTTCCCGGACCTCTCCGTACAAAGGAGATGCTGCCAAAATTTTCCGTGATTTCGGGAGTTAAATTTATGAAATTTTACAACTATATATATATATATATATATATATATATATATATATATATATATCTTATAAATGCAATTGGTAAGTATGAATTTGAAAGTATGATTTATTTAATGCCTTATTTCGTTCTCTTTTCGAGGATGAAAAGATTTTAAGTGGGGGAGAATGTAACATCCCATAAATTCCTGTATATTTAAAATTTAGAAAGAAAATGGAATAATATTAGATAACAATCAAATTTTGTTGATTTTTATAATAATGATTGTTTGAATTAAGTGTGAATAAATTTTTCAAATTTAGTTTTATTTCGAAGGCTGTAACTTGAAATTTACTATTTAAATAATCAAATTAATTTGAGTGGGTTAATTTAAAAGTGGAATTCAAATTTAAATTGGAAATGGTGGAATTTTAAGTCATTAAATTATAACTAAAATTCAAGTCAAAATTTCAAATAATCAAATTAAGATGTTAAAATGTGTGAAATTTATTTAAGTTATAATTTGAATTTAATGAATATTTAATTTGAAATTAAAACAGTTAATTGAATTTTTGAATATTTTATTTATTTATTAACTGTGGAATTTAACGGTTTTGGCGACTGTCTCAGAATTCGACGAAACTGGCGCCATTGGATCCTGAACGGTGGATTATGATAGGATTTCAATTTGCGTAACAATCCGACTTGCCGTTTGACCGTACGAGAGAAAGTGTGAAAGAGATCTACGTAATTGGATAATTGTTTGTTCTTATATTAAGCCTTCTCTCTCTATATAAAAAAATTCTATATCCACCTCACCATCTCACTTCTCATTCACGTATACTTTTTCATCTGTCGGTTCTTTCCTCCAATGGCAAAAACAATATTTTCAAAACCCTAGAAATAAAAAAAATCCAAACCTTGAAAATAGAACTTCCTCAAAGCATGGCAAATTATATATCGATTCGAAGCTCTCGATGATACGAAGCTTCTGTTATGGTTTATTTCGACATGTAGTGGCCGGGGTTGCCGGAAATTGACGGTCAAAGTTGTTGTTTTCGAAACCCATAAGCCAAAATTGGGGGTTTTCAATCCGGCAACCAATCGAAGAATCGAAGATCCAGGTTTTGTGGAGGGGATCGATATGAGTTCAACGATGGTATTCATGTGATTTATCGTGGAGTAGAGCTCCGGGAATAAGTGTTTTAGGGTTTAAACCCCGTTTTGTTCTTCATGTCGGCGGCGGTAGGGTAGACCACCGGAGATGGTGGCGGTTGGAGGAGAGGTGCGGTTTTCATGGGGCTTCCATTTGGTAGTGGGCTCGAGTCCTAAAACGACGGAGATGGGAGGATTTGATGGTAAAACTCGCGACCATGATGGGTTATCCGTCGATGCACTGTTCACCCGAAGAGAGAAGGAGCGGGAATAGGGTGCTGAGGTGGCACACTTTAAATGGGTGAGAAAATATTATTTTATTAATTTATACATTTAATTTCAAACTCCAAAACACTAATAACTTTTACATGCGAACTTAGATTTGGAAGCGGTTGGGTGCATTGGGATCGTGGTGGAATTGCGGACAATCTGAGACTGGTTTCTCTGAATTTAGAGACTCTGAAATTTTGGGCTTTGGTTGGACGTTCGTCTGATTTAAAGACCAAAAGGTGAGTGATTCTTCGCTCACGAATGACCAAATTTTTCCCATATTTATTGAATTAAATTGTGAAATAAGGTGGTTGCATGGTTGTGTTGACTGATGAATTGTTTGCTTAAAAACTGATATGCAAGAATGTAGTCTGCAAATTTAGCGTAATAACTAGTTATTGTAGTTAATTAAATTCTAGTTAGTGATACCGACACTCGTTAATCAGTTGAATGATTAAAGATTTACCACGAAGAAAAATGGTTGTGATAGATACCTTGGTTGATTTGATTTCTGAATTTATGTTACTTGAGGTGTTCCCTTATTCAGTATATGAATGTTGTATGCCCATTTGTCGATGAATCTCATTTTTTCCACCCTTGATGTTACGGGCATCGAATTAACCAAGGATTAATAGATTTAAATAAATTAAGAACACAGAGTGAAATGATAAATCTCTTTGACCCTGATTTGGATTGAAAAGATAAGATCCATCTCTGAAATATCGAGAAATTAAATTTAATATCACTTGGCCACATGATAGAAAATTTTCTACAGACATCGGTTGGTTAAATAAATTTTCAAATATTTGGAGATTTTACATGACCGAAATTTCATTTAAAGGAATGAGTCGATACTCGATAAACTTATTTTCTGTAAAGATCTGGATCGCGAAGGTTATTTGAAGTGGTTAAGAAATTTTTCTAAAGGTGGTGGAAATTCTTAAAGTGGGATTTGAATTTAGTCTGAAAATTTCAAATTAAGGGCTGGATTTGAATGTAATAAATTCTTATTAAATTTAATTTGGAAAAGGGATCAAGGATACTTGGGGTTGTTTTGAACTTAAGTGAATATGGTTTGAATTTCCATGAATTGAAAGATTGGTTGAATGGCGTTTGAAACAAGATAACGAACTATGAGACTCTATTGAGACTGTAGTATGGATTCAAGTATTGAAGTTCGGAAGAAAGGAACAATTTTGATTAAAGAATTTTATTATATATATGTATATTTACAATGTTGATTTCAAATAAGATATTCTTTCCTTAAAATTTATTTATTTAACCATCACCTATAGACTATTTGATTTAGTTTAAAATTTTCTTATATTTTATTATTCAAACTAATTAGTTAAAGTTTATTTTATATATATATTCCTAATGATCTAAATTATCTTATTTTGTTTAAACCATTATTTCTATACATATATGTTTATATAAAGATTTTATTTAAAAGCATTATTTTCAAGTTATATTAAATGATCGTAAATTTCTTCCGAATGGGAAGTGCTAGATTTAAACCCTAGTTCGAGATGGAGTCGAGATAAAGTATTCAAATATGAACCGACTTTAACCAAAATTTTATATGGAAAGGAAATTTATATTTTCCGAATATAATGGATTCCATAAGGATATGAATGAGTTGTTATGCAGATTTATACTCTATTGAATATGAATGGATTTCAAACATTACGCAATTTGGAGTAATTTGGAATCTTTGAGATGAGATATATTCTATTTGAATATAAGTCAGTTTTAAATATTATATGGTTATAAGATAAGGGTATGGAAATATATTCTAATTTAGAATATAATCGGTTTGATATGATTATGACTTTTTTTGATATGAAATTTAATTCTATTTTGGATATAAGTTGGGTTCAAAACAAAATGTGATATTTTGATATGAAAACGAACCTTTGTGAAAAGTAAAAGAACTGACCGATGTGGAAAAATGTAAACGTTGGTTGTTAAGGAGACCAGAGTCGACATAAGGCATACTCTCTGTCAGTGTCGATACCACTTTGACAACTGTGAACGTTATGACGTATCCAGAATGAGTATGATGATTTGGAGGCGATTATTGAATCGAAGGAGAAGAACGACGACGAAATAGCCCTGACCTTCGGGTCAGAATTGAAATGTCTAAAACAGGTGCTATACCGTGACTATTTGAGGTAGCACCTTTGATCGGACACACTTCTTCGATTCTGTTTCTATGACTATGATGATGATTTGGGCCCATTTATGATTTTTGGGAGTGTGTTCCGAGGTGGGCGGTAGTGGCTGCTATGCGTTTCTACCGGTCCGGGAGTGCAATTGGTAGAATCCTACCCTGGGCATTGCCTCGAGTGCCTTGTCATATTTATCCATATCGAGCCCCATACAATTTTGATTTAGCATTTCCTTCTATGGAGTGCCCTCTGATAACACCAGTACAGTGAATTTACGGTACTGTATAGACTGTTGATGCCTGTAAGTGGCCACTACACCATAATGGTCATTTAGTAACATTTATTTTTTTTAGTTGCCAACACTTGTTTGTGTTGTAGACCAGTGACATTAATATGTGTTGCTATATTAAATATGTGTCACCAAAAATAAATAATTATAATTTTTTTATTGACAACACTTATATGTGTTGGTGTAACTGGTCAAACTGAAATTAATATGATGCCGAAGTGAAAAAAAGGTAACGAACTATTGTTCTCAGCCCTCAACCCTAATGCCTCTCTGGTTTCCTTTCTAAACGCTTTTTACTTGCTTGGCCGCTTATCTGGGAAAAAAGAAAAAGTGAACGACGATCGATTTCTAACCCTATTTCTCAATCCCTCTCTCAATCTTTCTCTTATCCATTTACGATCGACTTCGCGGCTTCAGACTCCACCACTTGTGCTACGCAGATTTGGGGACTTCGGCTTCAGAGTAGTTGGCGTCGAATCTGGGCAATCACAATCGACTATAGCTTTAGAGAATCGGCTCCTCAACTTTTGACTTCTGATTCGTGTGGACGGGTAACAGGCTACTCGATGTTGAGTTTAAGGAGTCACGATTTCAGCTCTTGGATTTTGGCTTCAGGCGAACGATTTGCAAGGTTTGACCTACTTTAATTTCTACGTTTGGTTTTCAGTGATTCATTTTGGCTGTTATTATTCATCTTCATTAAATTTTTGCGTTTTGGCTTCATGTGAATGATTTTGACTATGTTGGTGCATGTCAAGTTCAACAACTGCTGTTTAAATTAGCAATTTTTACATTATTTCTTGAATAATACGTTGTGAATACTTGAATTGTTTATCATGTTATGTAGCAATCACAAAATTCGGATTAGAACATTTTGGTAGTGTTGTATGAGTAACTGTTCATAATTATAAAGTAATCAATAGTTAATACTGTACTTAAAATATGAGTTTAATGATGGATTGAAAAATCGATGTGTATTTTTCAATACTTAATTCAAATTTGCTTGCTTTAATTAGATTGAGTTATTTATTAGAAAGTTAAATTTATTATTATTTATTCTTGAATTATAGTTTTTCTGTAATTGTTATTATAAAATTTTAGATGTCGTATAAAGATCAAATTTTACTATCAGTTAAGAACTTGATTACAAGCTTAAATATGTTCACTTTTCGTTCGTTTTATTCATGTTCAGTATACGAACAATCTGGGGTGGGTCTTTAAATCATTAGTTTACAGGCTAGTTTGATATTTCAATTTTTTGGGTTTCTATTTTCAAAATAAATCACTTGGATATATCTTGCATGTTCTTGGGCTCTTCCTAGCTGTCAGTACACACTGAACGCGATTGTTTGTGATAAACTGATATTGATAATAGTGCATACAAATATACGTGGGAAGGAATTGCGTAAATTAATTCTACAATGGAGTTCTTAATTTGTAGATGAGGAGAAGTAGGGCGAAAGTCTGCATTCACAGTAGCTAAGATCAGCTCAAACTTGAAGTGAAGAATTCATAATTAAAACCCTATTGTTTTCCCTAATTGAGAGAACATTCTGGAGATTAGGGAAGGAGTGTAATGAAGAGTTCTGTTTTAAGACTTGTTATGAAAAACTGACACTTTTGATAATAATCCCTTATAGTCATAACGATCATCATCCACAAACATTTTTGATATGGAATACATTATAGTCATAATGAAAACTCAATACCCCAGAAGGATCAAGGTTATTCTTTGCAATTGTGTTTAAAATATTACTATCGATAAGGTTCAGTCAAAATCCACTTGAGCTTAAAAGGCTTCCTTGGCACCTATGGTTTATTCAGTCATGAATAACTATAACAAATAAAATTTCCTGTGGCTTCATACTGGAAGATCAAATGTCTTATCCTTATGTTTGATAGTTACTTTGCTTTACCTCTTCAATTGGATCAGCTAAAAGTTGTTAGCACCTGGTGGAAATGTTCTTATGCATCTCTTAATGTATTTATTACATTCAACCAATTTGTCTTTTTTTTTGTGTATGTGTGTAGATTCACTCACTTTATCTCTGAGAAATCTTCAAAAAATTATGCAATCATTTCCATGGATGATAATACTAAACCCGCTGACCAGAGTTTGCGTTGTCAAATTCGGAAATATAACTTAAGTAATGCAGCAAGTTTTAAGGGTTTGTTACTCGAGGTTTGAATTTTCCCATCATTCACTGTTTCATTATCCATTTACTCATTTTGATCTACTTGTTATATGGTCACATGGAAGCATGCTAATTTTTGAGACATAATTTCCATTCTCCTTTTCAAGTAATTTAACTTATGTTTCAATTTATGATAAAGGATACTTTATTTTATCTAGCACGTACTGATTACTGATTTCTTTTATTCTTTTCTTTTTTTATTTTCCGAAATCAACACTACAAAAACTCACAACCTTAGCTCCATGGTAATTTTCCATTTGATTTCTATGCTCCTCCACAAAAAAAATACAAAACTAAATTTCTTTCAGATTAACATCCATTTTGTGTTTAATCTTCTTCTTTTCCCCCTTTCTTTAATTTTCTGCATCATAGCCTGCTAACGGTAATTGATTTGTAAAGCTTGATGATGAAGTGGGCATCATTCTGCTAGTTCATGTACAAATTTATTTCATCAACGGGAAGCCCTGAAGCCAGATTGACAAGGCAATACGTTGTGTTCAATATGATATTGTAATGTTTATTTTATTTCTCGACTGGCTTCGTAAGAAAAGCGATTCTCTGTACTTGACAGGGTTAACGACAATTCAAGTTTGTGATATTCATTTCTACGAATTATCCGTTTACAAAGTTTCTATAATTTTGCGTCCATCAACAAAATCCAGGTATTTTGGCCAATGTCTGTTGCATTGTTAGTAATGTGGTACTAAGTTCTAGAAAAAATTACTTCATGTATTTGGCCAATGATTATAGGTCAACGTTTTTTTTTATTATTTCAGTAAAACTGGTACTGCAGAAGATTTTGCAATTTTAGTAACCAATCTTCTCCCTTGTTGAGCTGATAGTTGCACGATCAGGATGTTCAAACAAAGGGTTTTCGATAGCATGATCAGAACTACCATCTTTCGGTAATTACCCTTAAACCTCTTACTCAATTTTCTGTTTCACTATACTAACCATTAATGTGTAGATTTTCTGTAATTCCAAAGCTTTGTAACTACATTACAGTTTGAGAAATATGATTTAACCATACACTGCTGCTTTATTCCTTCTATGTATATGCTTCGGCTCTACTTGCTAGCTGTCTCCAAAATATCATTTTATGTCCTTCATTTCAACTGTGTTTTTATTTTCTTTATAGTGTCAAATTGACCTGGGCCACTGCTCCATACAAGTATACTGCATTGTCAAGCCAGTCTTATATGTAAACGGTTACACCGAACTACATTTTATTTTTTGGGAAAAAAGATAATACATCAAGACCTTCTTGTTCAGAATTTACAGTATTACAGATGCATACTCAATATTACTTAAACTACGATGACTTTTCAGTTATTTCAAATTATTTTGACATGCAATTATGATTTTTTTTATATACATCAATTGATTTCACTGTTTCAATGGAAATGGAACTGTTTTTATTTATTTATTTATTCACAGTACACTACTGAAGGATTGAAGATGCATTCAAACTGGATGGCTCTCTTCTTACCTAGTGTTTTCTTACATGAAAAGCTGGTATTATTTTTCTTTACTTTGCTATTTGTGGGTTTCAATGCGACGTACTATTTTATGTCCATGTTCACTTATTTTCTTATGCTCTAATTTAATATATATGTCATCTATTCTGTTTGTAAATCGTGTGACCCAATGTTGGATATGTTAGTAGGGGGCTAACTGTTATCTTAGGATATATGGGGTTTCTTTTGTTGTTTTCATTAACCAAATAGCAGAGTTAGTACAAAAAATTGTTGGTTACTTATACTGCTCCAAGCGGTTGCTTCTACTGTTCTACACATACACGTAATGATGGTACATGCATGAGATCCTTGGTACATTCAACATGTCAAATTAACTTGCAGTAAGGTAATTTCATCGAATGCATGAGATCCTTGGTACATTCAACGTAATATTATTCTTATAGCGGAACTATATCTAAATATTATCAGAATAACATTAACCGTTATTTACAGAATATGAACTAAGATTATTATTTCGTTTGAACTTGGATACGTATGCATTCGCTGAAAATAGTGATAATTATATAACTGTGTTTTTTCATCTATCAATAGTTGATATGCATTGCATAGTTTTTTCAATGTAATGTTATTGTTATAGCGGAACCGAATCTAAAAATTATCAAAGTAACATCCATTGTTTTTTCACAACATGAGGTGCGGTTATTATTTCATTTGAACACGGATATGATTGCTTAAATTTATAATATTGATATTATATAACTTTGTTTCATCATGTGTCCATACCTGATACGCATGACATAATTTTGCTAACAAAAAATTATCTATTATTTTGAAGCATAATCTTTTACTGTACATGATATTTTCTAGTAAACAAAATCACGTCGGTTGAATTGATTCAGATATCATTTAGGGTGCATTTACGGTAGCTTATGGTGAGCCGAACTGGGGTATTTTCATGGGAATTTAAGCGGACCGTTTAATTAAGTGAAAAATGTATTTGCAGGCTTAAACGGATCATTTGAATGGGTCATTTTATTTCTATTTTTAAATTTAATTAATTTATATTTAAAACTAAAGGCCGGATTGGAAAGAAAGGACAAAATCTGGTCGTTGGAGATAACGTGTCTGACGCATCGGCTCCTGCGTGCGTAACTATAATAGGGCAGTTTTGCATCCGAATGCACCCTTAATTGTACATGATATTTTATCCATAGCTGTTGTGTCATGACCATATTTTTTCTTTCTTTTTTTCTTTTTTTTTCTTTTTTTTCTTTTTTTCTTTTTCCCTTTTGTGTACACCATTGGTTTTCTCCTATACTCTTGCTTCTAATTATTTGTCCATAAACCATCACCAAAAATTTATACCCCAGTTTATTCTACTGCATAATTTCCCACTCCAATCATTATGTTACATCTTTATTTACTGCTTGACAAACATTCTTATGCTTTAAACCATGTATATAAAGTTTTATAGTTCCATTTGTTCTGATTACAAACATTTGTCTGCGTGCCCACCTACTGAGGTATATCTTTCTATATAACTTGCATCTCCATTTATCCCACTATCAATATCCACCTTTTCCAGCTAAACGTAAATTTTAAAGACATCTCCAGCAATATAAGCACCTCATATGACTATACTACATGAACTAAAACCACCGTGATAATACTGCTACACAACGAAACCAACGACATGCCTGCACATATACTGTGTTTGCTTTCAAAACTGCAATATAATACCAACTCAGTAATACCAACTATGCACCTAACAGTTGGGTTTAGCTCTTCTTGCATGTTTACCTTTGGCCTGTCCGCGGTTTATATTGTATAATCGCTCCATTAAAACGTTGACATTTTATTATAATTGTAAGTAACGTTAGAATTGAAATTTGTCCACTTGTTTTAGATCTGTCCATAGATATTCTCAATAGAATTTTAGATTACGTACTAGTATTGAACAACGTATAATTTTATAATAGAAGTATTTAAACTGGCTGTTCATATTTCTTATTCCTAAATGTATGGAAAATATCTTTCCAACTATTATAGAATATACCATGACACATTATAAACATTATTGGTATACCTGGATTGAACTGATCATTATAATAAAGCTCCAGTTGGGATTAAATTTTATTTTGAAGTTGTGATAATGAATCCAAGTTATACTAAATATACTAAATGCATTGGAGTCTTGGAAATTGGATAAATGAATGAGTGGCAACATCTGTATATTTATGTATATGGTATTTACACCCTTATATGTGCAGTTACTTGCAAAGTATTGTGAGACTATGGTTATTTCATTTTAGACTAAACAGAGATAAAAATAAATTAAAATCCATGTTTCTGGAACGTAAACTGAGCGCACATGCTTTGGCATGCATTATCTTTCAGCGTTGTTTTTTTTAGAAGAAGAGTAACACCCTGTTTTGTTGAACTTTTGTATTTAAACAGCATATATATATATATATATATATATATATATATATATATATAGACACACACAGACACACACACACATATTCAGTATGTGTATACATGATTTAAATTGTGGACTTTAATTTATAGTGTATATATATACCCGTCCTATTTGAAAGTTATTAGTTCACAATTGGATTCTACTGTCATATTGGTAAAAAACTGGAATATTATTGTTGAGTCGAAAACTGAATATATATATATATATATGTAGTTGTGACATTAATTTTATATATATATATATATATATATATATATATATATATGCACCAAATCATACTGTTATAGTTGTGAAAAGTGAAGCTTTTATCTGTTACAAAATGGGCTTCATAACCTTACCACCTACTGTCTTGTTTTGATATACCCAGTAACATGTTTGAATAATCGATCCTTGTTTATTATAAGGGTACATTAGTGCATGTGGTTGTCAAATACTAGGCTGACCCAATATAAAAATATATATTTGAAACGCCCTTATTGGTTAGCCATGAACTACATCTTGAATAATCAACACAAATTATGATATTTAATCCTTTGCATGGAGCTTGGTTAAAATTGAGGTTGGCCCATATTTTGATTTTGATTATGCAGTCGAAAATTTTATTATCTGCTTAAATTTAGATATATATGCGCTGATTCTTTGCATATACATATAAATCTCAGTCTCTTTAAGTGATCTTGATGTGTGTCATAACTTGTCTGCTCATTGAAATCCATTTCATGCGTAAATAACAGTATTGCTTGTCCACTGTTGAATTGAGTAACTATAAGTATTATGGAAACTTGATACTTACTGTTGGAATGCGTTGCCACCTTAAACTTTCATTTGATAGACCATGATACCCATATGGAATCATTGGTTGTTGTGCTTATTAAATCGCATTGCTCATTCTTATTATATTTAAAGTTGAGTAATTGGTTCATGTGATACAACCTGCCTGCTAGTCTATACTGAGGGTATACTGTGGTTCATGCATTAAACACCAAGTTTCTACACCTTAGATTTTGGACATTTTCCTTTGATCCTACCTGTAGCTTGCATATGGAAATTTTTCATGAGTGAATTTATGTAGCTAAACCCATGCAGACATCGTGTAATTGACCTAAAACCCCCTGGTCTTATTTAACTGTAACTTATGCGATTTGTTATATGCTAGACAAATTGTTGAGACCAAAGTGGGTACACATGTAGGCTGTTTTTCGTAAATTCCTTGATCCAGTACACTGTTTGGCCTGTTCTTCACTTACTCTACTCATCAGCATGATTGCCTTATCACTTAACGTCTAGGGAAAGCCCGTGTACACTTTAATTATATATATGTATTTGATTGGCTGATATAGTCCTATGAGTGGATAAATATCCATCTAAAATTTGGGTAACATGCCATTTGATTCCACTGTCTTATTATTGCATATATGTGCTAGTGAATCAAACCCTTTTTAGTTGTAACCTGAAATAACATATTGATTTGATAAAGACTTTGATTTCTCAATTAGTTGGTATATGTATTTGAGTAATTTAGAAACTGGATGCAAGTTAAATTTAACTATCATTTTATTCAGTGTATATTGAAATTAATTTACTTGAACAAATGATTAATCCTGACTCGAGTGTTTTGTGTTTTTGCATGAAACGCTCGGGTCAAACCCGAGTGTTACAGATTTAAAGATTACAGTTTGTGATTCGAATATTGGCAAAGTTGGGGATTGCAGGAGACACACACTCTTGAAGATTTTTAAAACAGTAAATATTTCCTTGTATTCAAACTGTATTTTCATTCTGCTGTGTATAGAAAAGTTTTGTATTCAAAAATTCTGATTATAAATAAAAAGTTGTATTCCGCTGTTCAATACCGTGTTATTTTTTTTCCTTTCTATTTTTAACTCTATAAGCTAAATAACGATCTGTCGATTTGGACGTTTTAAGTTGGTTTTATCACCAATTTGAAGCGGTCAAAAAGGCGGGACGTTACTATATGTTTGTAACTCTTATAAATATTACCATATCTTATGGTTCCTACGTTGATAAGTGTTAACTTATGGTTCCTACATTTATAAGTGTTAGCAATGAATATGTTTGTAACTCTTATAAGTGTTACCATATCTTATGGTTCCAACATTTACAAGTGTTAGCAATGAATATGTTTGTAACTCTTATAAGTGTTACCATATATTATAGTTCCAACATTTATAAGTGTTAGCAATGAACATGTTTGTAACACTTATAAGTGTTAGCAATGAATATGTTTGTAACACTTATAAGTGTTAGCAGTTACTCTGTTTGTAACACTTATAAGTGTTACAGAAAATTCCTCACAGGCCGTTGGTGACACATAAAAGTGTTACAGAAATTATTTGTAACACCTATACTTGTTGGGAATCCCCTGTTTTGGTGTAGTGGGCGTAAGGGTAATATGGTAATCCCGCTTACGCTATTTTTATGATATTTACTTTACTGGATAGACACTATCATAATAGCGTATTGTACTATGTATGTATTAGTTTAACGGATCCTCGAGAGATGGGAAAAATCCTGTAACATCTCTTGAGTTACTGCACCCATGATACTCAAGTTATTTCATGTTTTAATTTTACTAATATGAGAATGATTTAGTGCTGATCCGAGTGTTTGTTGTGTTTTTCTTTTTATGCAATACGTTCGGGTCAGCAGACGTTGCAATTACCGAAGATGACTGTGCCTTGGAGATTGAAGACGAAGATTGGTATATATCTATCATATATATGCACTCCCGTTGCATTTTATTTCTACTGCCATGTGATGAAACTTGTATATGTATAACTCTGATAGTCAATGTATATATATATTTCAACTGTTTTTAAACTGATAATTATCAATTATATGTTATCCTTCCGCGGTGAGAACTCTGTTATTGTTTTTCTCTTCTTTCTTTCTTTCTTTTCTTTTTACCAATAACTACCTGCATTTGCGATTTATTTTGGTCGACATGTGTGGTTTATTATCAACTTGAACGGTCAAAAATTTGGGTCGTTACACTTTTTCATTTTAAAAATCTATTCCTTTCTATATAAAAATCTATACTTTTCTATTATAAAAATCTATTATTTTCTATTTAAAAAAAATCATAACTTTTCTAGCATGGAAATAATATCAGAAAAACTCACAATTTTTTAGGGTTTCGAAGTCCAGAGAGCTTGCGCGGATCGAGATGAAGGGGGTGGGTGTCGCTAGTGCTCGCGCGGCAGTGGCTTTGGCGAGTGGCGCGCTAGACTTGGGCGGAGTTCTGGTGGCGGCGTCGGGGTCGATGGGGTGTTGGGTCTTCGTGTTCTGGGGTTCGCGCTCTTCGTCGTTGGAGGAGGAGAGAGGGGCGGAGGTGTGTGTGGCGGCGCGGTGGCGCCTGGAGGGGGCGGTGGCCACCTGCGGCGGTGCGTGGTCTTTTTCTTTTTATCGACCTGAATTTTAAAGGGGGGGGTTGACTTGAAAGAAGACAAAAGGAGGGGGTTGTAAATAAACATATTATTTTAATTTCCTATAAGTAACCTTTAAATTCGAACTCGAAATCGAAACCACCGACTGTCGTCACTAACTAATTACCCCATTCCAAACACAATGGGATTTCATAAGGCTGTTACGATCCATTTTCGCAAAATTTAAAATATAAATCATTATATTTTAAATTCAAATGCACATTTTAATTTACCGGGGCCACATACGGACTCCAAAAATTCTAGAAAAATAAATCTGGCTATGTTTTGACGATGCGGTCCAAACAAAACTAATTTTGTCGAATTTGGAGACCGTTTGAAAAACAGTCATTTTCCAGTCGATTAAATTCAAATTGAATTGACCAAACGTGTTTAAATCCGCCACGCTCACATATTGATTCCAAAAATTATGAAAATTGGAATCAAGCAATAACTTGACATTCCAGATCCAACAAAAGAGGTCTCGTCGAAAACGGAGGTCGTTTTCAAAATCACCACTTTTAAGGGCTATATTTTATATAAAATTGCATAGTGACAATCCTGAATTTTCAACTGGACATAACTTTTTATTCCCGCTATGAAATTTGGATTTTTCAGATTCGTTGGAAAGATATTTTCAAACAGATTCAAATATTTCTGGTTTCACTAAAATCCGGTTTATTTTGAATCCTGTACATTTAATTGAATTTTGAAATCGAATTTTCAAACTACCGAGCCATTTCCAATTCCTGTTATAATTAAAATAAATATTTATATTCTGACTTCCATTTAAATAAATTTATATGTTCTAATTCTATTCAAAATAAATTTCTAGTCGTTACTATTTAAAATAAAACATTTTAAATATTCAAAATTCTTTAAAATTGCCAAAATAAAAATTTTGAATTGGTTCTGATTTTCCAGGTTGTTACAATCAAATCCTATACATATGTATATTGCAGCCCATATTTTCTTTTCATGAATTTTGCTACATATCAATATCATTTACAATAGTTCATGAATAAACAGTTTGGAGTTTTTAAAACATTTATATCTAATAAATCAGAATGACCTGAGTTCATATCAAGAAAAGAAATAAAACCCATATACTAAAATCAAACAATTCATATAAAAATCCATAGAAATGATTAGATAGAGATTTTAACCCATTATTTAAAACCATAAATGTATTTGATATAAAGGTATTTGCTGCCTATCTATCCAGGACATAATGCCATTCATTTTGAGCGAGATTGCTTACCAAAAAGTCTCCTTCTTCTTAACTGGAGAAATAAAGAGCTCTGCCTTACTCCCCCAAGTCTTCTCCCTTGTATTTAAATATGTATAATGTATTTTTTAGTTTTCTAAGCAACTGAATTCTGCCCATAAACCGCTTATTTATACAGTTTTTATTTCTAGGGTTTTGTGTTGCCTAATGTCATTCTTACCCTTAGCAAATCATGCCGTTTGCATGGATTTTGCACTCTTTATTTCGCCCCATTTTCCTTTTGATGCCCGGAAATAGGAGTAGTTAGACATAGTCTGATTGCTATTCAGAAATAAAGTAAATGTTTTATTTAAAACATTTTCCCCTTCTTATCCCATGTCATGACAAAATGGTGATTCAGGGTATAATAATTCCCATTTCTAATTATGCCTACACACATTTATAAACTTTTATAACATGTCTTATTATATATATATATATATATATATATATATTTCAGACCTTCCTTTTATTATTTATTAACCATTCTATTTAGTTAAATTTTCTGGAAAATATGTATGTATTTATATCATGTTGTCTTTCCAGAAATTGTAGATGTGCCTTGTGCATATCCTTGATGTACACATGCACATACACATACTTGCACATAGCCCAAAACCCTATCAATTCCTATCTTAATCCAGTAAAACATTTTAAACATGATTAAGATAATTTTACTAAAATTTTTGGGTCATTACAATGATGATCAAAGCGTAACTTTAATATAGCGTAGCTTTGTGTATAGCGTTAATTCGCGCGCTTCACTCCTCGGTATGAACCAAAAACGGGATGAAGGACCGCAAAGAAATATAGGACATGCATTTCTTTCTAGTTATGAGTGTCATTGTACGGAGCCTGACATTTTACTTATGTGGATATTGGATAATGGATAGCGAGGTACCTCGGATTTGGCCGCACAAGGCCCTTGATAGTCGACGTATTGACCAGGATTTTAGGTCCCAATGGACCGGGAAATGTGTTGTTAAGGAGTAAACCAAATCAGGGACAGATGGCCGGCTCTGCCGCTTCTAGGTCACTTGCGAGTGGTCCTAAGGCATGGTGCTAGATTATCTCGAATTGGATAAGGAAAATCCCTTGCCTTGGTTCATAGATGGAAATCCAATTTCCAATACGCAATTTTTGTTAGGGAATGCAGAATGGATCGTTAAGGCAAAACAAACACAAAAGAGGGATTAATAGTGTTTTTAAAGGAGTTTAACAAAATCTAAAACTTATATGACCTACTATATGAATCACACACCATAGAGATACTCATAGATACAGAATCAAACATAAACATAGAAATAAACAAAAATAAAATGCAGAAAAGGAAAGAACACACTGGATTTTGTACTAGTTCGGATTACTCTTACGTCCAATCCCACGCAATGCTGGATTGCACAGAGTTTTATTACTATATCAATATCCAAGTACAAGACCCTTGATTTCACGGCCACTATGTTACCACCGTTTCCACCACCACCCTTGATTTCGCTAGCTACAAGGTTAACACGGTTTCCTTCCTTGATTTCACGGCTATAAGAAACACACCGTTTCCAGACTATCCCAAAACAATCCCAAATGATTACAACAGCCCTTTAACTCTTCAATAACACTTCGATTTTGAGAGTAATGAGTAGAGAGTGAGAAAAGAAGAAGTTTTATATAAATAGAATTGAAATCGGCAGAGTATAAGTGTAGAAATCATAAAAATATGAAATAATAATCGAGGAATGAAAAGGGATGAAAATGGAGAAGAAGAATGATGAAAAAAATTCGAAATCATTCCCTATTTATAAGATTTGAAAGGTTGCAACGCTTTTGGAACATTACAAATGGTGAAAAGACACTTCCTTTCAAAATTGAAAATATGACAGTTATATGTCGCCACATATGTATGTCGACATATGTTAGTTCAAAATTTGAAAATTGAGTATTTTTCATGTATTTTAATATATACATACACACTATTCGGCAAATTCTTGAATTAATACATAGTGATATAAATAAGTATTATAAAGTAGAAAATCATATGAAATCATAAATATAAATTATATGAACACATTTTTAAAATTATAAAGTTTAAAACTATACAAATATATAAGTATAAAAGCATATAATTTTAAATATATATAAACTTATAATCCTTTAAAACTCAAGTTTAAAATCAAAAGTAAAATAGAAAAATTTAATTAAAATATGAATAGAATTTGAAAATAGAATTTTGAAATTTGAAAACCAGAATTTGAAAAACAGAATTTGAATTTGAACCTGAAATGTTATTCAAATTCTTACATAAACTAGACTCTTTTACTATATTTATCTTGAACTCTTGATTTTTTGATTACTCATGAGTCTTGAATCTTCTCTGAATTCAGAATCTCTTGAATCTTTAAAACTCTAAAACTGTGCAGTCTTCATTATTAATTCCTATGTACAAATCCTGCATATATGTGTATATATATTCTAGATAAAGGTGTTAGTATATATTTTATAATCAATTAATATTGAAATAAGGTTGTTGTCACCAAAACTCCATTCTTTATCAATCTCCCCCTTTTTGGTGATGACAACCTTAGTTTATAAAATATACATACCTGTTCAAACTTGTTGATGCTTGTCCTTCTAATACTTCCCCTGTCAATATTAATCCTATATATTCTACTTAAACTAAGTCTATATTTTATAATTCCCCAATCCTTTGGCATTATCAGAAACAAATTCTAAAAATACTATCTCTAAATCTTATAACTATCTAAATAACTCTTATACTAAAGTAAAGTACTCCCCCTGAATTCTAAGTCTATATATATATATAATCATAAAATACTCCCCCTAAATTCATGACAATACAATAATCAATAATAAGTATATAAACAAACCAATCCAAATATCATAATTACATATGTTTTGAGTCGTATACACAAATCAATCCAAGCACACCAATCTGAGAAATAACTTACATATGTTTCAATACATACAGGTTTTTTAAATCAAGCAATCCAAAACCAATCAAATCATACCAAACAATCAAACATTTCTAGGGACTTCTACCCATTCATCTTCCCCAGTGATTGGGTTCTTCTTGATGTCCTTCCAGTCTTCTTCATTTATGATTGGTGCTTCGTTGTTTTCATTTATTAAATGGGAAGAGATTGACCAACGAAATACATCACAGTGTTTTCTCTTGACATTCAATGTAACGACCCGCATTCTACGTATCGGAGAGCAATAAAATATTTATTTTATTTTCATGCGAAGTCATATGGTCGTGTAACTTTGGGAAACGACTATTGGGGTCATTTCCCATATTCACGATTTTTGTCGAATTTTAAATCATCGTTTTACCCCTGAAGAATCTTATTTCTCCTATAACTTTTGATCAGTAAGGATTTTTGCCCTGAAACCATGTTCATTGGATACAAATTATGGTTTACCTTTTCGTAGAATGGTCATATTAATCAAACGGACTTACCGTTTGAGAGATATGGCCGAAATAAGGTTTGGAAAATGAAAAACTACATAATCGGGCTTAATAGGGTGTAGCTAGGCTCATAACTCATTTCGAGATTAGGGCTAAGGGAGGGTTGAAAGGAGTTAGAGAATGATTCCTTTTCATTTTTTTCAGCCACCACAAACATTTCCCAAACCCTAGTAATGGCCTACATCTTCCAAATCTTTCTCTAATCACATATTAAGCAAATCTACATCAAATCAAGGAGGATTAGCATCAAAATTGAGAAAGAGCTACTGCACTACATAGGGATCCATGCCAAATCAATATAAGTCTCAAATCTAACATTCATTTGTGGTTAAGTTGAGTGATTAGCATGTTTATTCACTAATTATGGCTAATTAGGGGTGATTAGTGATAATTAGCGAAACTATGACTCAGAAAAATATGTAAAAATTATAGAATAATGTTTTATGTCACTGATATAAATTTGGGTTAATTTGGGTTAAGTTCGCTAATCCCAAAATTTAGGGGATTAAGGGGAAATGCTTGGATTTGGGTATGTTTGACCTAAAATAGCCTATGTAATTGATGTTTTAATCTTTTTGATTGAAGATATATGTTATTATTGTTGTTTGGGATGTTTTATGATTGTTTAGTGAAGTTAGAATGGTTGAAAACGCTGTCGTATGGCGAGAATGGACGAAAGATAGCTTGTTGGAAATTCTATAGGGATCTTGTTCGAATCGGGTCGGATGGACCGAAGCGAACCAGAGTGGTGGCATCATCAGCAGCGTACAAATGCAAGGGCAACAAGGAAGGCCCGACTGAGATCGAAGTGGAATGGAGCTGGAGTTGGATCGAGTTAGAGCGAAGCGGACTGGGGCTTAGCATGGGATCAGATCGGAGCACCAAACCGAACCGGAAGACCGAACCGGACCAGAGGACCGAATCGAATGGAGGACTTGGAACCCATATATCCGAACCGAACCGAAAAAGTGAAACAGAGCTGAATCGAACAGGGAACTTAAACACCATATATCCGAACTGAACCGGGTTTGGGCTTCCACCATTACCACGCGACGACGATCGTGAACTCTTCTGAAGACCAACTCCATTTCGACCAGAACCCGAGATGCAAAAGAAGTTCAAATGGGAAGTTATGACTCAGGATCTAAATGGGAACCAACGAGTTAATTTCTAGAGTTGGGCTTTGCTGCGGGGCGTGTGCAAAGGGGTTATCTATATCTACAACTTTGGTTCACTATTGAGAGGGAGAGTGTATTGACCATGGACCAGCGCAGTAGGGTCAGAGGTTGTATGGAGTTGGACTCCATTAGGGCTCCAAAGGGCAAAGCGGTCGTAGCAAAAGTTGTACAGAGTGGGACTCCATCATGGCCCCAATGGATCTGTGATTAAGGTGGTGGATATCGTATGCTTTATGCACTATGTGAGAGATGTGAGGATGATTGCTATGTTTGATGTTTGCTATAACCATGACGCGCACACTCCCATTTTTACACTGTATGTTAGTGTTACCTTATAGTATTGTACAACTTGTTGTGCTAACTCTTTGGTTGCAGGTACAGGTTCAGGTATGATTATTTATACATGTTATTGCTTTATTCATCTATATAGAGATGCTATTGCTCACATCAGACTTTCGTCTAACCCAGAGTTTTATGTCTCTTCTTATTACTTTGGGTGCTCCTAAATGAGCATACTAGAGATGGGTTAAGTGGTTATGCACGAGTAGCTATCCGAAGACGAGCAGGAGGCTTCCACGTACTATATACATATATTCTCCTTATGTTTTTGATGTCACTACTTTGGGCATTAGTAGTGTACCTCTTTTATTTCCTTTTTAGAGACAGTATTTTGAAGCTGTAATATTGATTTGGATCATAAGCTATATTTTGGATTCCGCTACTCTGATGGATGTGGTTTAGTTTTCAGCTTATGCACTGTCTCGCCTGTTTTATATCAAGTTATGTTATTATTATATTTTATTCTATGCGCTGTTTAGATATACTACAGGTTTTTGGTAGTTCATCATTTTAAACCATTTTCTTTTGACGATCGTCCCGTGCCAGTTGGGCCCATATTCAGGAGAAATGTCTGATGGTGCGGGGCGACCGTCACACTCAGTATCAAAGCCTAGGTTGCATAGTTTAACCTAGGGGAAGACATCAGGGAGAGATAGTATACGTATATGAGAGCGCGTATGTGTGATATTTTGGTTTTCAAAAACTATATATATATAATATTAGTATATCTAAGGATGAAGTCGCACTGCACGAACTAAGGAGATGGTTAATCGTTTTCTCTATACAGATTGAACGATGAGCCGAAATACGAGGAGTATGGTTTCAGGGGTCAACAATGCGAATGTCCCTGATATAAGAATGATGTTTACTGCCTTCATTTGAGAGATGCTTAAGGAGCAGTTCCTAATGCTGCTAACGGTGGTGGTGCAGTAGTGTAGACGCCTAGAGCCGATTTCGCCAAGCTTAACAAAGATTATACTAGTCTTGGTGGGAAGCTGTTCCATGGAACAGAATCAGCTATGGAGGTTCAAGATTGGTTTGATAGTTGTAAGCGCATCTTCGAGGATTTGGGGATCGATGATGCAATGAAGAGAAAGGTGCATCGCGTCAGCTCCAAGGACGAGCTATCAATTGGTGGAATGCCATTAAAGCGGCTACTCCAGAGGATCAAATTACTTGGAATCAGTTTAAGACTCGCTTCAGTGATAAGTTTATCCCAACTACCTAGAAATCAGAATTATTTAGGAAAATTTTGGAACTTAAGTAGAATGGTAGGGCAGTCTCGGAATATGTTGCTTAGTTTAATACCTTATCGAAATATGGATTTTCTCTTATCGACACTGCCGAGAAGAAGAACGAGAAGTTCATAACTGGCCTAGATGGGTACTTAGGGGAAAGGCTTATAAACCATATCGATGAGACATTGGAATCTATTGTGGGAAAGGCATTGAGGTCGGAGAGCCTTTAACCCTAAGCCAAAGACTGAGGTCGTTGTTACATCTACAGAGGAGCCGAAACTACAGGCAAGCAGTGAAGGCAATAAGAACTCTCAGAATAAGAGAAAACAGAACCAAACCACGGATGGTCAGAAAAAGAAGAATAAGAAAGATATCTAGTGTTGTAGCTGTGGCAAGAAGGGCCATTATACTAGAGATTGTCAGGCAAAACCAGCGGACAAGAAGTGCTTCAATTGTGGCCAAGTGGGACATCACAAGGATAAATGTCCACAACCACCTAAGGAGAAGCAGATCATGAAAGCATATGCTATCAACGTTGTTCCTTCTTCGTCGAATGCTGCAACTACGGTGGAGAAGGGAAAGGGTGTCATTATTCAAGGTATGCTTTCTATTTATGATGTTCCTGTTCGAAACCTGTTTGATACCGGGACTTCCCATTCCTTCATGTCTAGTGACCTAGTAGATAGGTTGGGATTGGAACCTGAGATTGTCGATAGACCTATAGTTGTGACGAATCCGATCGGTGGTTTGACTACCCTTTGTATGATTTTTCGTAATTTGTTCTTATCGAGTCATGGATGTGTGTTTGTTTGTGATTGCTTTGTTTATGGCTTTACTAGGTTTGGCATTATTTTGGGAGTCGATTGGCTCCAAAGGTATGGGGTGGTGGTAGACGGTGAGGGGTCTTCGGTAACCATTAGAGCGGATGATGGGCATAGGGTGGTATTGGGTTGCCTACCTAGTGATAGGGTGATGGCTAGTTTTCTAAATTCCCTCGATATCCTGCATGATGAGTTATCAGATGTGCCTATTGCTGGCGAGTATTCGGACAACTTCGAGGAAGTGACCGAACTTCCACCGCACCGAGAGATTGAGTTTCAGATTGATTTAGTGAAAGATGCCAGACCTATAGTGACCGGACTAGGTGTTGTACTGATGCAAGGAGGTAGAGTTCTAGCTTATGCTAGTCGGCAACTGAAACCGCATGACAAAAGATGTCCTACCCATGATTTGGAATTGGAAACGATAGTGTTCGCTTTGAAGATGTGGAGACAATATCTCTTAGGAGAAATATTCGAGTTGTTTACCGATCATAATTCTTTAAAATATCTTTTCTCCTAAAAGGATTTAAATCTTCGTCAGCAGATGTGGTTAGAGTTCTTAGCTTCATATGATTTCAATAAAGCATACACACCTGGGAAGGGCAATGCAGTAGCTGATCAATTGAGCAGGAGACATTCCAATTTAGGGGCTATGTTTCTTGAATGGAAGCAACTGGAGTATATCACAAGATATGATTTCAGACCTAAGTGTGAATTGGATCCAGATATGTTAGTAAGTTTGACGATCAGACCGACTTTGATTAAGCGGATTGGCTCCAGACAGAGGGATGATCCTAACCTATTGGAAATTGTCTCCATGGTAGATGAGTATCGACGGTGAGGAGATGAAAAAGTATGGGCTTGATAGAGAGGAACGAAAGAACGAGAGATTAGTTGTACCCAACGTTAATGGATTGAGAGATGAAGTGCTTAGAGAATGTTATCACTCGAAACTGACTATACATCCCGGTGGTAACAAGATGTATCGAGATACGAAGCAGACCTACTATTGGGAAGGGATGAAGAGAGACGTTGGGAAGTTTATATCAAAGTGCATGAACTGCCAGTTAATTAAAGCCGAGCAAAAGAAGACCAGTGGCTTGTTACAATCACCGGAAATTCCCGAATGGAAATGGGAACAAGTCTCATTGGATTTCATTGATGGTTTACCAAGGACTAGATCGGGTCACGATAGTATTTGGGTGATTGTGGATCGATTGACCAAAAGTGCAAGGTTTATACTGGTCAAGTCGAACAGAACGGCAGCTAAGTTAGTGGAACTGTATATGAAGTGGGTAGTGAGATTTCATGGAGTACCTAAAGGTATTGTGAGTGACCGAGATCCATTATTTACTAATGGTTTTTGGAAGAGCTTACAAGAGGCTTTAGGGTTAGAATTACATCTCAGTACTGCGTACCATCCTCAATCCGACGGGCAAACAGAGAAGGTGAATCGCGCATTAGAGGATCTCTTGAGAGCTTGTATATTGGATTTTGGAGGTTCATGGGATGACCATTTGTATCTGGTTGAGTTCGCATATAATAATAGTTATCAGTCCAGTATTGATATGGCTCCATTTGAAGCTTTGTACGGAAGACCATGCAACTCACCATCATGTTGGTTGGAAACTAGTGAGAAGTTTGTGCTTGGGCCAGTTGTAATAAGAAAAACTTCAGATAAGATCAAGGTTATTCAACAGCGAATGAAGGCTGCCCAAGATAGGCAGAAAAGCTATGCTGATAAAAGACGAAGAGATTTGAAATTCTCTGTTGGCGACTTGGTATTCGTCAAGATTTCTCCGTTGAAGAGTGTGATTCGATTTGGTCGGAGAGGTAAATTGACACCAAGATTTGTTGGTCCATTTCCAGTTCTCAAACAAGTTGGGAATTTAGCATATAGAGTTGGATTACCTGACAAGATGGCAGGAGTGCACAACGTATTCCATGTTTCCCAGTTAAGGAAGTTTGTGCACGATTCTGATATGACTATTTCACCACACCAGTTGGATGATATGGAGATAGAACCTGAGGCCGTTGGAAATCGCAGATCAGGTCGTATTATCGGACCCGATACGAAGCAACTCCGAAGGAAGACGGTGAAACTAGTTAAGGTCCAGTGGGGTGATAATGAGAATGGTTGTATTTAGGAAACCAAGGATAGCATAAGGAAGTCATATCCAGAGCTCTTTGACTGGTAAGATTTTAATTGCGATAGAGTTATTCCCTTGTTAGTAAACTGCATGCTAGGATAAGCTCGTTGTGTTTATTATATATGTTTGATTGTTTGTAAATGGTTGATAGGAATGCGGGACAATATTGTATGCTTCTTGGTTAAGGAATTTTGTGGGCGAAATTTCTTAAGGGGGGAGGGTGTAATGACCCGCATTCTACGTATTGGAGGATCGTAGAATATTTATTTTATTTTCATGCGAAGTCATATCGTCATGTAACTTTGAGAAACGACTATTGGGGTCATTTCCCACATTCACGATTTTTCGCCGAATGTTAAATGACCATTTTACCCCTAGTGAATCTTGTTTCGTCTATAACTTTTGATTGGTAAGGAGTTTTGACCTGAAACCACTTCCATTGGATTAGGATGATGGTTTAACTTTCCACAGAGTGGTCAATTAATCAAACGGACTTACCGTTTGGGAGATATGGCTGATATAAGGTTTGGAAGATGAAAAACAGCATAATCGGACTTAATAGGGTGAATAGCAGCTAGGCCCATAACCCATTTCGGGATTAGAGTTATAGAATGGCTGAAAGGGGTTAGAGAATGATTCCTTTTCATTTTTCCAGCTGCCACAAACATTTCCCTAACCCTAGTAATGGTCTACATCTTCCAAGTCACTCTCTAATCACTTTCTAATCACATATTAAGCAAATCTACATCAAATCAAGGCGGATTAGCATAAAATTTGAGATAGAGCTACTCCACTACATAGGAATCTGTACCAAATCAATGTAAGTCTCAGATCTAATATTCATTTGTGGCTAAGGTGAGTGATTAGCATGTTTATTCACTAATTATGGTTAATTAGGGGTGATTAGTGATAATTAGTGAAATTATGACTCGGAAAAATATGGAAAAATATGTAAAAATTATAGAATAATATTTTTTGTCATTTAATAAAAATTTGGGTTAATTTGGATTAAGTTTGCTATTCCCGAAATTTAGGGGAATAAAGGGAAAAACATGGATTTGGGTATGTTTGACCTAAAATAGCCTATGTAATTGATGTTTTGATCTTTTTGATTGAACCTATATGTTCTTACTGTTGTTTGGGATGTTTTATGATTGTATACTAAAGTTAGAATGGTTGAAAACACCATTGTAAGGCGAGAATGTACGAAAGATAGCTTGTTGGAAATTCTACAGGGAACCTGTTCGGATCGGGTCGGATGGATCGAACCAAACCGGAGTGGTGGCATCTTCAGCAGCGTGCAAATGCAAGGGCAACAAGGAAGCCCCGGCTCAGATCGAAGTAAAATAGAGCTGGAGTTGGATCAAGTTAGAGCAGAGTGGACTAGGGCTTAGAATGGGATCAGATCAGAGCACCGAACCGGATCGGAGGACCGAACCGAATGGAGAACTTGGAACCTATATATCTGAACCAAACCGAACAAGTGTGACCGAGCCGAGCCGAACAGGGAACTTAAACACCATATATCGGAACCGAACCGGGTTTGGGCTTCTACCATTACCACGCGACGACGATCGTGAACTCTTCTGAAGACCAACTCCAATTCGACCAGGACCCGGGATGCAAAAGAAGTCCAAATGGGAAGTTATGACTCATGATCTAGATGGGAACCAACGAGTTTACTTCTAGAGTTGGGCTTTGCTGCGGAGCGTGTGCAAAGGGGTTATCAATATCTACAACTTTGGTTCACTATTGAGAGAGGGGGCATTGACTATGGACCAGTGCAGTGGGGTCAGATGTTGTATGGAGTTGGACTCCATCAGGGATCCAAAAGGCAAAATGGTCGTAGCAATAGTTATACGAAGTGGGACTCCGTCATGGCCCCAATGGATCTGGTGATAAAAGCGGTAGATACCGTATGCTTTACGCACTGAGTGAGAGATGTGAGGATGATTGCTATGTTTGATGTTTGCTATCACCATGACATGCACAATCTCATTTTTACACTATATGTTAGTGTTACCTTATAGTATTGTACATCTTGTTGTGCTAACTCTTTGGTTGCAGGTCCTGGTTCATGTATGATTATTTATACATGTTATTGCTTTATTCAGTTATATAGAGTTGCTATCACTCACACCAGACTTTCGTCTGACCTAGAGTTTTATGTCTCTTCTTATTACTCTGGGTGCTCCTAAATGAGCAGACTAGAGACATGTTAGGTGGTTATGCACGAATAGCTATCCGAAGACGAGCCGGAGGCTTCCACGTAATATATACATATATTATTCCTGTGTTGTTGCTGGTCACTGCTTTAGGAATTAGTAGTGTACCTCTGTTATTTCCTTTTTAGAGACAGTATTTTGAAGTTGTAATAATGATTTGGGTCGTAAGCTGTATTTTGGATTCTACTACTCTGATGGATATGGTTTACTTTTCAGCTTATGCATTGTCTCGCCTATTTTATATCAAGTTATGTTATTATTATATTTTATTCCATGCGTTATGAGATATACTACAGGTTTTTGATAGTTCATCGTTTTAAACCCTTTTCTTTTGACGATCGTCCCGTGCCAGTTGGGCATTGGCGCAATGCATATTCGGGGGAAATGTTTGATGGTGCGAGGCAGCCGTCACATTCAACCATTCTCATCTGAATTAATTCTAGATGACGCTGATTTCATAGTACTACGGAAAGGATGTTCTTGAAGGAATTCAATTTTTTTTCAAGGTTTTCACCTAAGTTATGAATTGGATTTGCCATTGTTTCGATAAGAATTAAATAAAGAAGAAGGAGAAATTAGGTAATGAATTTTTCTTGAATAAGTAGGCTTAAATAGGGTTTGAAATTCGTTGGATTTGAATGGACATGAGTTAGTTATTTAAATTTGATTTTTTTTGAAAAACTGGCAGTTATATGTCGACATACCAATTAATAAATTTGAATTTCTTCAAATTTTGAGTCTTATGATCTTATATTATATTATATTTAATTCTAATTTTTTTACAGTAACTTAAGGAAGATTTAAGATAAATAAAACTCCATTTATTACTTCTTAAGAAAGCAAATACTTCCAACAAATTAAGACACACTAAATACGAGATTCGAAAGCAAATACAAGCAAATATTAAAGATAACTTAAACTAGATAGGCTAGTTCTCAGCGGTTGATGAGGAGGAATATGTAATTCCAAGATTTCTTCCTACCTTCTCATGAACTTAGTCATTTTGGAAAAACTCTTTTTGAGCTTCTTTTGATTTTTGACTATCTTCACTTGATTTGAATAGTCATCTCCCAAGAAATGGTTCTAGTGTTGATTGGACACTCAACACTTTCCAAAGAAGTTTCTTCTTCTTCGATTTCCATAGGCTCTTGTTGTTGTTGCATTTGAGCTTGTTTGTCTTCGAATGTCTCATAAGGCTTGGAAATGAGTGGAATTTGCATAAGGTGCATGTTTGTGGAGTCAAACACCTTTCTTGGTACAAATTCTTCTCCGTGAAGATCAACTCCAAAATGTTTGAAAATACGAGTGAGATAAACTCCATAGTAAAGAGTATTTTCTCTTGATGATGTTTCTATGGGCACGAACTCTCTTAAGAGCATGTCGGCCCAATTGATGTTATATCCACCAATAATAGCAAAGAGTTCTTTTTGGACCTTGAGAGTTGGGTTAATAAAATTTCCGGAACGAGGAGTGAAGGTATGTTGACGGAGAAGGTTTATGATTCTTGTTTTTGGGCAGAAAAAGTGATTTTTGAATTCCATGTGAGCATCGCTTTCAAATATGTCTTGATAAGTTTCTAAATTGGTTTCATCACTTTTGAAATCCGAAAGATCCATGCCCGTGCTTCTACAATTTAAGATATTGCCCAATATTTTGCAATCTAAAACAATTTGCGTGCCTTCGACGCTACTCCAAATTTGATCTTCATTGCCTTCGAAAAATCTGCGATAAAGATTCACATAGAACATCTTGATAAGCTTCGGGTAACACACTTCATTGTTATCCCGAGAGTCAATTAAGCTCAAGACTTCATTGTGATTGAAAAGAGAGATAAGATCATAGGATGGAAAGTCTCCAAAGATGGTAAAAGCATTTGTATTAAAAATATAGTTTGAATAGTGAATAAGAAGTAGATAGGATAAATGTATAAATAGAAATTGAATGGATATGAATTGAATAGGCACAACTTTTCAGTAATTAATGACACCTTTTCAGACCTTGGGAGTTGGTGAAAAGTTGGAGGGAAGTTTGAAACTTTAAAACTTTGAAATTCAAAACTTGAATTTCAATTCCAGGTTGGTATGTCGAGATATAGACATATGTATGTCGATATATATGCTTAATTTTAAAGGACATTTGGTCTTTGTGACTTTTAGTTTAAATTGTCGATTTATATTTCAGGTTTAACTTTTTCCCCAAAATAATGTTAATCCTAGAAAACATCCAAAATTTATTTTATTATTTTATTAATTATTATTATTCAAATTTCAAATTTGAATTTTAAATTTCAAGTTTTAATTTTAAAATTTAAGTTTCAAAATTAACCAAAACAATACAAAGAAAACATCTATTAACCAAAAAAATTAAAAATTAATTAAGGCATGCCCGGTTTTTAGTTCCTTTTCTTCGATATTTTCTGAATTCTGAATTGTCGTGTAGCACATGTTTGAGTTTCCTGTTTCTGGCTCTTCATCACTTGACGATGAGTCTGAACCATCTAAAGTTGTTGCATATGCTCTCTTTCTCTTCTTTGATGAATTGTTATTGTCTGTTTGTTGAATTGATTTATCTAGATATGGACACATTCTCTTCATATGGCCTGGTTTATTGTAGTTATAACATCAACCATCATTTCTTCCTGAACTCCCTTGGTTATTACTTTGAAAATTATTTTTCTTTCTGTATCTCAATATTTTTCTGAAAGGTCTTGTCATTAAGGTCGTCTCTTCATCGTCTTCACTGCTTATGTCAGAATCATATGTTGTTGCTTTAAACACTATGGATTTCTTTTCAGTTAGCTTGTTTTCCTTTCTTTTCTGTAATTGGACTTCAAAAGATATCAGATTTCCGATTAACTTCTCAATCCTCTTTTCACTGACATTGTGGGCTTCTTCAATCGCCAATGTTTTATGATCCTATTCTGAAGTTAATGAACTCAATATTTTTCTACCTTGGTCTTCTTCAGAATAAGTTTTTCCAAATGTTGTTAATGAATGCACCATCTCTTGAAATCTACAATATATATCGGAGATAGATTCATTCTCGTTCATTTTTAATAACTCAAACTGATTAACTAACATTGATAGCTTTGCTTGTTTAACTTTACTAGTTCCTTCATGAGTACCTTGTAAAGTTCTTCAAATTTCATGAGAAGATTTACAGACTTACACTCTATTAAATTCATTCCTATTCAATGAACAGAGCAACATATTCATGGCTTTAGAATTGCTTTGTGAAGCAGCCTTTTGTTCATTAGTCCATTGTGCAATATTAGCCGTGGGTTCTACATATTCAGTCTGTGTGATATTCCATGTGTCTAATCCTACTTATTGTAAATATATTTTCATTCTACATGCCCAATGTGAATAACTACTACCATTAAACAGTGGTGTCTAACAATGGACTGACCTTCTACAAAAGAACTATCATTACCAGTTTTGGTTGCCATTTTAAAATTTTCAAAAAATCAGATTCTGAACTTTTTGAAAAACCTTGCTCTAGTACCAATTGTTAGGGAATGCGGAATGGATCGTTAAGGCAAAACTAACACTAGAGGGTCGAGAAAAGTGTTTTTTAAGGAATTTAACAAAATCTAAAACTTATATAATCTACTTATGAATCACACACCACAAAGATAATCACAGACATAGAATCAAATACAAACACAGAAATAAACAAAAATAAAATGCAGAAAAGGAAAGAACATCAGATTTTATACTGGTTCGGATTACTCCTATGTCCAGTCCCATGCAACGCTGGATTGTGCAGAGTTTTATTACTATATCAATATCCAAGTACAACATCCTTAATTTCACGGTCACAAGGTTACCATCGTTTCCACCACCACCCTTAATTTCCTCGGCTACAAGGTTAACACCGTTTCCTTCCTTGATTTCACGGCTATAAGGAACACACTGCTTCCAGACTACCCCAAAACAATCCAAACTAATTACAACAGCCCTATAACTCTTCAATAGCACTTAGATTCAAAGAGTAAAGAGTAGAGAGTGAGAAGAGAAGAAGTTTTATATAAATAGAATTGAAATCGGTAGATTATCAGTGCAGAAATCATAAGAATATGAAATAATTATGGAGGAATGAAAAAAGATGAAGATGGAGAAGAAGAATGACGAAAAAATTCGAAATCAGCCCTTATTTATAAATTTTGAAAGGTTGCAAAGCTTCTGGAACGTTACAAATAGTGAAAAGACACTTCCTTTCAAAATTGAAAATATGACAATTGTATGTCGACATGGACACATATGTATGTCGACATATGTTTGTTCAAAATTTGAAATTTGAGTATTTTTCAAGTGTTTTAATGTATATACTATTCTGGAAATTCTTGAATTAAAACATAGTGACATAAATAATTATTATAAAGTAGAAAATCAAATGAAATCATAAATAAAAATTATATGGACATATTTATAAAATTATAAAGTTTAAAACTATATAAATATATAAGTATAGACGTATATAACTATAAATACATATAAACTTATAATCTTTTAGAACTCAAGTTTAAAATCAAAAGTAAAATAGAAAAACTTAATTAAAATTTGAATAGAATTTGAAAATAGAATTTTGAAATTTGAAAATCAGAATTTGAATTTGAATTGAACCTGGGGTGTTATTCAGAGTCTTACATAAACTAGACTATATTACTATATTTATCTTGAACTCTTGATTTCTTGATTACTCATGAGTCTTAAATATTATCTGAAGTCTGAATCTCTTGAATCTTTGAAACTCTAAAACTGTATAATCTTCAGTATTAATTCATGTACACAAATCCCGCATATATGTGTATATATATTTTAGATAAAGATGCTAGTATATATTTTATAATCAATTAATATTGAAATAAGGTTGTTGTCATCAAAACTCCATTCTCTAACAATTTTACAGTTTAGTTGTATACTATGACGACATGGTAGGATGGGGTACTATGCCGTCAATGATTGATGCATTTATATTCAAAGTTATTATATGCACTAAGCACTTATAATAATATCAAAATATTTGTTTTAAAGCGTATCAAGCATGTTTGACTATTATAAGGTAAAAATCTATCCTTTGGTTTGTGCTGCATTGTGTGATGGGACTTGAGTCTTATAATAGCTTCATTTTTCAAAAAGCATTGCGTTATTTTATTTTTCAAATAATATTCATGTGGAGTAAACCCGTTCTATGTTATACCGTGTGGTCACGTGATTTACCCAACTTTAAAATAAGGTAAATAACTGTTTTAGTTCTTACACCAGTTCCACGACTGACTCGGAGTTTATTGTTTTCACTTAAACTTTGGGTTCCCATATTTTCCACACAGGCAGCTAGTAGTTCTGGTTTCATAGACATTTTTTCCATAGGATCCTGGATTACGACTGGAGCTATGGAATGCTTTGTGTACGTGTATTTCTTTCAGCTGTGTTAGTTGATGTTTTCGTTGCACATTATATTAATGTACTATATTTCCGCTGCTATGTATTTTAAATCTTTGATATTATTTTTCCAATGTATATTATTAATTTGTTCTCTGATATCTTGTACTCTGTTGTAAATTATTGTAATACAATAAAATGTTCTCTTGATCTATGTTGTGATGCGTCGTGTTCTTAAAGCAATTCGCCTTCTTATTCGGTTTAGGTCGGCTGGGAATTTCGGGTTGTTTCACTGTGCCACTCTATCGAACCCATTCCAATAACAAAGCATGTAAGTCTTTTCCTTCGATTACCTCTTCCTCAAAAAGCTGAATGTTGATATGATACCATCTCTACACATAGCCCACAAAATCATGCAGACATGTCTTTTTTTGGGAACTGTGATAAAATAAAAGAAAGTCTCAGGTATACTTTGTCTATGCCAAAAAAACATTTCTCTCGCAACTTGGTAAAAAGAAACAAGACTGCCTCCACTGAAATGAAATTTTGATCATTTTTTTGGTTTTATCAACAAGTTTTGCAAATGAGGCTGACACTTTAAGATTTCACCGTCGAAGGGAAGTTCGTGCCACGATCTATTTGCTGTCGTTGAGACCTAGATCTGGAGCTGAAATCTGAGTATCGTAGAATAGAGATTAATGTTTCCGTCGAGTTCCAAACCACGTTGGATTGAGATAGAGATGCCAAAATCAATGCAAAGCTTGCAATGAATACTTCGTTACCATTTCTAAATTCATTAATGACCCGAATGTTTCTTTTATAGATGAGCTCCTTGAGATTGCAAAGCCATTATTGCTACTTTTCCTTCAAGTAAAACAACAACCCATCGAGATTCAAGTTGCCGATTACATTGCCTTTCCTTATACATGATGCTCATATCAATCTGATTTAAGGGTAAACCATGACAACCAGAAAAACAAACCTAGTTTTGCCACCAGGCCCCGAGATTCGGGTAGCTTAGCCAACGTTCTCCAACCATAACTGTCGTGTCACCTCGCTTAAGTCAACAATCACCAGTCAAGCTATCACACTTCTCTTTATTCCACGTTCTCTTTCATCAGTCGCCTTCTTCATATCACACCAAACAGCCACTTCATCCGCACATCGCCATAAATCAACAAGTGCATCTCATTTCCACAATCGCTGCAAATGTACACACCTGCACTCGCTCATTGAACTGCTTCGCCAGCTCCACCTGACTCATCTTCTTCACCAACTTTGCCTTCAAGATCTATGCCCTTTCAACTATTAGACAACACCTGATATTCATAAACTGAGCAAGTGTATGTATCATGCTATGTACCTGTTTATCTAGCTCTCTCGATGGAGCAGGAGTCAAAGACTTCTGAAGCAAACGTTCGAGAACAGGTAATGCAAGAGCAGTTGTCTTTCCAGAACATATTAAGGCGCTACCACATATATCACGGCTAAGTAGCATTAAGGATATACATGCTGCCTGAATAGGGGATACTCCATTAGGCTAAAATAATATAAGCCACTCGACTGCCAACTCCAACACCAACACCATCCTCATCATCAACTACAACATACACAACAACACCATTGTGGAGAAAATCAAACTTCAATAATACCTGAAGCATTGCGAACCTAAAACCACAAAACTACACTCTACAATTTTACTTCTCTTGTACTAACTCCTCACAGAAACCAATCATCAAATGCACCACGTCCTCTCATCATCACAACTCTACCTCAAACTGTAGTTGTCGTTAACAACCACCCTCTCCTTCACCATAACAATCCACTATTGCACCTTCTACTTCCCTCATCATCCTCAAATACTACTACGGCACAACTTCATATAACCCATAATCCTCTCCTACAAATGCTCTCTGTCGACAAAACACTCCCGACGTTCGAACAACATCTGCTTCAAGCACTCAATATACATTAACAATTAACTCTATCTTTTCCTGAATCAACATCCACTACATTAAACCCTACTACCATCTCAAAAACAAAATAATATGCCATAAGTTTCTCAGACCATCTTCTTCGAAAATCACAACAATTGCACAATAATAAATCTGACATTGCCACTGCCAAAAAAACAACCATCCTGCAATCAATCACTGCATTGCCACAACCTAAAACAACACCAACTGAAATCTCCTCTCCATCTACATTTGAAATCCATTTTGACTTTCATTCGTTTACAGGACTAGATCAATTGGAGTTTGCGCGATTTCCATAGATCGGTTTTTTTAGAACGAAAGAGAGCTTGCGTGTGAAGAGGAAGCTAAAACAATTTGTTTTTGTTTCTTTCCTTTTTGCTTTTATTTTAAGAAGAGAAATAGACAGTAAAAACTCACTTGAACCCTCTATTTCTCTCCCCCTCTCTCATCCTCTCTAACCAAGTTCCGGTACCATGTTAGAAATTTATATGTAGAGAGAGAGGAGAGATTTAACATGAAACAAAAGAGACTACATTGTTATTAACTTCAATTATTATAAACTGAAATTACAAAGCTATTTATACAGTACTAAGCACTACCTAAAAATTAGGATCTCTCCTACATTATTGCTAATGACCAGGACAAATAAAGAACTAGTCATTATTTCTAACATATATATCTTCCAAACACAATGTACATTTGTAGTCTGTCAATTGTTTTCATGCTATATTTTGGAAACCAAAATCTAATATTTATCCTTTATCTCATGAAACTTGTCAACCGATTAGATAAAATGGGTTAAAGAAGTATTTTGATGATGCTTCTGAATACAGACATGCTACTTCTCTGCCTAATGTGGTAGAGCTACTTCCGAAGAATTGTTTGCTCTTTGAGAATAAATGGGAAGAAATTGGATCAGAGTACAATCAAAGGATGGGTTCACAATGCAATTCAAATATAGCTCAGGTTAAGAATTTATCTTTAGGCAGGCCGACCCAAGGGTAAGGCAAGCGAGACCTTCGACTAGGGAAACTATTGAGATATATTTATAAAGAGATAATTTTGGATAAAGTTACTTTTAGGAAAACAATTGTTAGGAAATATATTTTTACATATTTATCTATTTTCTAGATTTGGACGTGATTTTAGGGAAAAGATATTTGTTTTCTGTTTTCTAGATTTGGACGTGATTTTAGGGATAGGATATTTGTTTCTTGTTTTCTAGATTTGGACGTGATTTCAGAGATAGGATATTTGTTTCCTATTTTCTAGATTTTAGATTTGGTATGCTTGTACTGTAAATATATGGTTTTAAGATTGATAATAAAGCAAGAAGAGATTCATCAATTCTTCATGGTATTAGAGCACTAGAGAATGTTTTTTTTTTTTCAAGAATAATCTGATATGTCTGGCGGTGAAACTCCGCCACCACCACCATCTAAGATTAAACAAAATTCACCATATTATCTCGGGCTTGGGCCGTAAGATCGACCGGAAAATTTCGTCACACCCACTCGCCTAATAATAGACAATTATGGAACTTGGGCAGCCGATATACAAATGACATTATAAGCTCGAAGGAAATTTGAATTTTTGGATGGCTCGATTTGTGAACCATCGCCCCCTTGCACAAAGTCCGATTGGTCGGCGATTAATGCGATGCTCATATCGTGGATCACAAATACGATAGATCCTGATTTGAAGACAACCCTGCCCAAATTCAAAGAAGCTAAACCCTTTTGGGATCGCCTCAAGTAGAGTTTCACACAAACTAATGGTCCCTGCATTCAACAATTGCGTTCTTCTATTGCAAAGTGTGAACAGACCAAATCAATTCCAATTTTTGTGTACTATGACAAGTTGCATACTTTGTGGTAGGAACTTGATCGACATGAGCGCTTGATCTCGTGTTCTTGTTGTGATTTATGTTCGGCAGGGAAATTGCACGAGGAGCGTCGAGCACAAGCACGTCTACATGATTTTTGATGGGATTATATCCTGAGTTTTATTCTTCTCTATGCACAAACATATTATCACAAGACCCTCTTCCGATCCTTGATAGAGCATACCAGTTGGTTATACAAGAGAAACGTGTATGTATATCGAAGCAAGAAGTCGAGTCCAAGTCATTTGAAGCAATTGGGTTTGCTATATGGGCAGGCGCTGGAGCTGACCGTGGTAGGGATCAAGATACTGCCAAGCCAGTATGCTCTCGGTGCAAGAAAACATGCCATGAGGCCTCAGATTATTGGTGGAACTCGGTTTGTGGCCATTGCAAGAAGAAGGGTCATCCGGAGAGCCGTTGTTAGGAACTTGTTGTCTATCCAGACGCTTGGCCGGAGAATAGGAAGACTCCAGAAACAGGGCAGGGATGTGGCCAAGTTCATGCTGATACAGTTGCTAGTTTGTCTCCTTCGGTGTCTGATTTCACTGCTTTGGCCTTGTGTCAATTGTTCACACCCGCGCGATGGAAGGATTTATCGGGTCTTCTTGGTAATGCTAAAATTCATGACAACAGATTGAATGGTAAGTTTGATGCCTCGTCTTGGATTAATGATACCAGAGCAATTCTCCATGTTACAGGAGAAATCTCTTGGTTATTTGTTACACAAAATTTTGAATGCCTGGTTGGTTTGCCGAATGGTGAAAATGTAGTTATCGCTTTGGTGGGTTTCGTTCATTTATCGGACAAGATTACTCTTACCGGAGTTCTTTATGCTCCAAATTTGAGTTGCAACTTACATTCTATCTCTCAACTTAATGATAATTTACAAACTGTTGTCCAATTTGGTTCTCATAGTTGTGCTATAAAGGATCGAATGAAGAAGCTGATTGGAATGGGAATTAGGAGAGACGGATTGTACTACTTTAGCAAACCGAAATTTGTGTCTACTGCTGAAGTACATCAAATTTCGAGTTGTGGCATCGTCGGCTCGGGCATCTTTGGAAAAAGTAGTTAAGTTAATTCCTTGTATTAGTAATAAAGATCATTTAGATAAGGGATGTGAAGTGTGTATCCGTGCTAAAAATCCTAGAGACAAATTTCCTTTGAGTACTAATAATGCTTCTCGGATTTTTGAGACATTGAGATTTGTGGGTCCACATAAACATGTTTCGTCGTGTGGACCCCGTTACTTTTTGACAATAGTTGATGATTTTTCAAGAGTAGGTTGGATTTATTTGTTAGTTGATAAATTGGAAGTATTTCAAATGTTTATGGCTTTTGTTGCTATGGTTGGTAGACAATTCTCTCAAACAATTAAAGTATTTCAAAGTGATGATCGGACAGAGTTTAATTGTTTGCTTTAATATTTTAATGCAACCAGAATTCTGTTTCAAACTTCTTATGTGGGTACTCCACAACAAAATGAGAGAGTTGAGAGGAAGCGTAAACATATCTTGAATGTTGGTCTAGCATTGCGTTTTCAAGCAAAATTACCTATTTATTTTTGGGGGAAATGTGTTCTTGCTACTGCTCACTTAATCAATCATACCCCAACTCCTCTTTTACTGAATAAAACACCATCTGGAATACTTTTTAATAAACCCTCCTCTTTTGGTTCTATTCAAACCTTTAGGTGCTTGTGCTTTTCTCATAATCATGAAACTAAAGGAGATAAATTTACTAGTCGAAGTAGAAAATGTGTTTTTGTTGGATATCCATTTGGAAAAAAGGGTGGATATTGTTTGATTTGGATACAAAAGAATTTTTTGTTTCGCGATATGTAAAATTCCTTGAGGATGTGTTCCCGTTTGGGTGTCTGAAAGATGTGAATACCACAGATAATGAATATATCAAGAAATTCATGAGGATTTTGCTAAATTAATTTTGGATAATGAAACTGAGGTTGGTGAATTTTTAGGTGAACAACAAACCAACCATAGACCCAGCATCTCCCGAGGACTCACCAGCGACTGATCAGGCCGCTACATCTTCATCTACAACAGCAGCTCCAGAAGTCCGTGAACAGAAAATGGGCAGTGAGTTTTGAGAAAAATTTCCAAATGTCTTGTATCGGGACTTTGTGACACATACAGTTGTTGCTAATAGTACATCCTCATCTCCTTCCTCTTTCGATCTCTCCTAAGCAATTATTAAGGGTAATGACTCCAATTTTTTCAAAGAGGCTATGAAGTACAATGGGTGGAGAAAATCAACGAAGGAGGAAATCCAAGCTCTTGAGGACAATGGAACATAGTCTTCAGAACATCTCCTGCCAGGAAAACACGCTCTTTCCATGTTGGACATTTTTGAATCCCATGCTCCAACTTGAACATGAGTATTGAGATATATTTAGAAAGAGATAATTTTGGGAAAAGATATTTTTAGGAAAACAATTGTTAGGAAATATCTTTTTATATATTTATCAATTTGTTTCCTGTTTTCTAGATTTGAACATGATTTCAGGGATATGATATTTGTATCATGTTTTCTAGATTTGGACGTGATTTTAGGATAGGATATTTGTTTCCTGTTTTCTAGATTTGGACATGATTTCAGGAATAGGATATTTATTTCCTATTTTCTAGATTCTAGTTTTGGAGTGCTTGTGTTATAAATATATGGTTTCATGATTGATAATAAAGCAAGAAGAGATTTATCTATTTTTCATCAACGCCGTCGTAAATGGTGGAAGGGGCAACAAAGTGTCCTAAATGCTTTCATAAAAATTATTTTTGTAAGATAGTAGGGCACTATTGCATGGAGAATATGTATGATATTGTGGTTAATTAGAGTATTTTGTTATGTCATTATTGTTTCAGGATAATACTGGGCATGAACTATTAAATTTCTTCACTCTTCCCAGCTTTGATTTGCCTGAAATTTTGACTAGAACAACCCAAATGCTAGGGTTGGTCTATCACTACCATAATCATCATACTATAATTGTATTACGTTCAGAATATGATAATAAAGATTATTTATTCCAAACCTGAATGTAAAGTATGGAAATATTATGCAAAATACTGATTAGAAGAATGATGCTAATACGAGTATGTGTTAGTATTACTTTTCTTTGTCTTTTTTAAGTGTACGGGAAAAACGGTAGGAAAAAAGTAGAATTTAGAATGCACGACGGGAATGATCATAACAATACTGAAGTTGCTTACTTACCTAGAGAGACGGCAATAATCGTTCATGCTCCTCCGGATAAGATTTCTAATTTTGTGTATTTGATGTTATTTGCCTGCATATGTGAGGAAAAAAATCATTTTGTTATTATGTATTTTCTTAGAATCTGACGAAAGAATTATATGCACAAATGAAAATTGGGGTTTATCTTCATATCAGGTAAATAAAAGTTATGTACATATGTATTCTACTCAATATGAAATTGATGATCATTGTTTTTTTGCTATTAATATGTCTTACCTTCATGTTAATAACCACATTTTAATGATACATGATTTAGTTTTAAAAATATTTTAACCTAGATTTCTAGATGATGAATTTCAAAATTCTATCTATAGCTAAATTTTACCATAGAATAGGAAAACTTTTAAAGGTATGGGACTATTAAAATTTTGGATTATTTATGCATTCAAAAGAGCATCATTATTGACACTTCTAAATTTGTTAAGAGGATGGTCATTTTTTATTTTGATCCCACTATAAATCAAACTATTAAGGGGAGTACACTTATATTATAAAATAAAATATAGATAGATAACTCTAACCCTTTAACCCTACTCTAATTTGCACCGTCTCCATTTCCTTCTCGCTTTTCACCATCAGTTAAAATAGATTTCCCCAAGTCAATCAAAATTCGAACAAAATGGTTCAAACAAAAAATTGCGCTCATTCAGGAAAATCGGACCCAAAAATCGTGGAGAAGGTCATGGAAAAGTGAGTTGTTTATTTTTAGGTATTACTCGTACCATGTTTGATCGCAATTTAGGGATTTGCATGTGGAAGATGGAGATTGAAAACGTTAGTTAATTTGACGGTTCGAAATCGAAAATTTTACTTGACTTTGGTGTAGTTGTGTCGTTTTAACAGAATTCAGTGATACGTTTTTAATCTTTGGTTTGCTTGTGTTGTTTTAATTTATTTTGGTGATATATGGTCGAAATTCCTAAGTAAATACAACATTGGGGTGTCGAATTGTTATGGATGTGTTGTGGTACGAAGTACAGTGGTTGATTATCGAAAAATATTTCATGCAGCATATTTGATCCAATGTGCATGTTATTATTTATTCGGTAATAAACTATTATTTTCAGTGAACATGAATATTTTTATAATTAGTTGTGCTTATCAATGAACATATCCATTTGGTTAACAAAAAGACTGTTGAAGGTTCATCTCCTCATTGTTGAAAATAGAAGCGGTCATGTGATCGGGTTAATACATTTCTTTGGAATACACATGCATTTATATCTTACAGAAAACTTTGGTTAGAAACAGAATAATATATTTCTTTGAATCTCTATCTGATAAGGGAGATAGTTTTAGTTGATTTAAATGTCTGAGTAATGCTCTGGAAATTGAAGCATGAATGTAGTACGGTAATATTTGCTGGTACTTGCATGTCCTAAGTTCAAACTGTTAATGATATTCACTCAATCATCGATTAACATATATTGCCATAGAAAAGAATGTTTCTTTTTCACATTTTCGCCACGTTCATATGGTGTCAATCCTATGGTAGTGTATTTATCATATGATGTCCTCTAATACTGAATGTTAATGCAATTATTCTCAATTCAGTGTAATGGACATCATGTCCTCTTGCTTTGAAGTACAATTAATGTGTCATACCTACTATTTGTTGTTGAAATCGTCACATGTTTAAGAATAAGGCTAAGATAGTTTTGACTTTAAAAATTAGTCATTGGTTATGTTTATTGGCTACTGTACTAATGTTTGTTGTGACAGGGAAAATTCTTCTACCTCGTCTATAACCACTCGCAATCTATGTCAAATCGAAGGAGAAAAGAGTTAAAGCAAATGAAAAAAAAGTTATAAACGAGGTTGTTGTAGATGACGACGGAACCAGTGAGGAAGATGACAGTTCGAGGGAGGAGGAAGGAAGTCAAGAAGAACACAATGTTGAAGGAAATGCAGGGGGTCAAGATCAAGTAGAAGAGGTTTTGAAGGAGGTTGAACCATCTCCTGACACTGAAGAGGAGATTTAAACAGAGATAGAACCATTGGAAAGCAGACAGAAAGGAAAACAATTGGTGGAACAACCAAGTCAATCAACGAAAAGCGAAGCACAATCAAAATTGTTGTTTGCATTCGAAGATCACATAGCTTCTACCATATGGAAATCTATGGTATGCCTACATATATCATATATAATTGTGGACAATATAATTATATGTATATCGATGTATATGTTAGGCTTATTGTTATGCTAATGTAGGAAACGAGGGAGGAAGCAAGAATTGTTAGGCTTCATAGTCATGTAGGAATGCGTCGACCATGGGCTCTAGACAACGAGTATGCTTTTGTTAAAGATGTCGTTGCTAATTCAGGATTCTTGGATATAATAAAACATGCACATGACTAAGTTGACATGGCATTGATCAACGCTTTTATTGAGAGATTCTATCCACAAACCAATACTTCTCATCTTCCATTCCGGGAGATGACAATCAGTATCGATGAAGCGTTTCACATCACTGGTCTTCCCATCGAAGGAAAAGCAGTTACAGAACTACTAGGAGGATCAATGTGAATAAGCGGTGATGATGTTTATGAGTTGTTAGATAAGTGTCTTGGCATGAAAGAAAAATAGGCTGACGACTTGTTGGGAGGTGAGAAAAAAGTAGGTTTGGAATGGTTGAGAAAATAAATTGGCTGTCAAGATTATGATACTATGGAACGTAAATGATATGTGCAATTGCATATTTGTGTGCTGGTATGTGGGGATAAATTTGGAAACAAGAACTTGGTGCATTTTTTACAATGTCTACGGTTGTTAAGGCAAGTAAACAGGTATTCTTAGGGAACATCATTTTTAAGTTGGTTGTTTTACAATTTGGCTCAAGGCACAAGAAAGGGTGTACGTCAAATTGCAGGTTGTATGACTTTACTACAGGTATGAATCAAAAGTTAAAAATAAAATTACTTCAACCGTTTGAGTTTATGATTGATATTTCTTATATAGGTTTGGATATTTGAATACTTCCCAGTTTAAGACGACACAATCGTAATCCACGTGCATATCTTGAGGATCGGAGGTCAGCCTTTTATTACGCAATGGAAACTAATATCAATTTGTGTTACAATTTAGTGGCTCTTAGAGAAAAATGTGGTCAACTTGGGGATCCAAACTCATGTAGGTAGGTGCATACTATGTTATGTTATGTAGTGTGATCCATATTATCATATGGTAAAATGTGTGCAAAAAACAAAAAACTTGATGCTATGTTTGAACTCTTGTATTATGCATTTATGTTAATGAATATATTAATGCAGGCTTTTGGTGTTTATTTTTCATCGTATTGTTTTTTTGAATGAGTTTGTGATTATATGAATGATTGGATATGCGAATGAGTTTGTGAATATGCATGATTGAGATATCGAATGTGATTAAGTATGTGAATGATTGGGTACGTGAATCAAAATTACGAATATGGATTGAGTATGTGAATGAATATGGCATGTGAATGAATATGGACTGGTTGTTGCAGTTTCGACAGGGGATAGCCGAACTAAAATTATAACGACGATATTGCTTAGTCGAAAATAGTAAAAAGTCTCTAGAACGTTTAGTTGTTGTCGAAACAACTTTAATCAGAAAAACCCAATACAAAACATGATGAATGTGTGTCAAAAAATGAATAAAAAGCGATATGTTCATGATGTAAAGTGCCTAAACACTCGGGAAACATACTTTTGTCAAACAAATTTTGAATAGATTATGTAGATACATCGAACAAAGCAAATAATTTGTTGACGTAGTATTAATGGCAACAAATTACCAAAATTAATTAATTATTTCGGCTCATGTGTGTAGAAAATGTTAAAAACCAAATTTACCAGAAAAAACAAATGCAAACACGACACTATATTGTCGATAAAGTAATTTTTATATGGTTAAAAATTGTTGAAATCACCCTAATCTTTCGGGAACAACATGCTTTTGTCGAACTAATGCTCTACAAATGGCATGAAGGTATCGAACTAACAATTTCACTTATGACAAACAGCCTTCACTAAAAAACCAAGAAAAAAACATAGCGGGTTCGAGAGCTTAGTTGGCCACTGTTAATTGTCACGGTATTTCAATTCTTTCTTCCGATTTACTTATCTCTTCACTTCATTTTTCTCCTCTAAACTTCCCCTCACTTCAAATAAATCCAATCTCTTCCTCATCTGTACTTATTTCATCTGTGTGGTCGCCACAAAGCTACTCTGCTTTTCACTCTGGATCTGAACCTGTCACCGGCAAAGCATCCTTTTTCTCCACATCCACTTCATGACTACCTTGCTATGCCTCTTCACTTCTAATTTCAACTATTTGCTAGTGTGCAGTGCCTCTATCCAGTGCTCCGTTTTTTTATTACGGACTCAGCTGGTTGTCGATGGACACCTCGACGAACGATTGACTGTAGTGTGCTATCTCTAGTAACCTCACAACTCTGCACTATTACACTGCTTGGTGTTAAACGATCACGTGGTATGAGTCAAGGGGTCAGTCGGGGTGTTTATTGTGTAGCCAGTTTGGGTTTTGTGGTGGGATTTCAAGGTACTTGACTGCTAGTTTGGACTTGTCTGGTTCATAGGGTTTGGTAATTTCGAGGTGTAATGCATTAACTGCGGGTGCGTTGTATGTAACGCGTCACACCTTAGGGTTGTGATGGGACATATAGGTGCTAGTTATTCAACGTGTTTTGACTTGAGGGAACTAGACTGATGTCAGTTGGTGGTGTAGGTGTGATATTTATGTCGTTTTGGAGTTTGGATTTTCTTTTTTAGGTGCTTGGTAGTTTTGTGTGTTTATAAGTCACAGATTTGTTTCCTACCTCTGCTGTGCTCTGGCGCCATGGATGCCTTGGCATGAAAATGCCAGTGTATGGTAGTTGGTTTCTCGGAATGGTCTTTGTCTGGTGAATATGCTTCTTGGCACTTTATATGGTATATTGTGAGTAGGGTTACACGTTTGGTATTGCTCTTTCTTATGGTCTGTAATGCTCCACTAGTGAAGTTCGCTCTCGACGGTGATTATAGTGCTTCTCCCTCATCTCCTACGTTGTTTCTACTCACATGTCAGAGTCTCATGGATTGCTTTGCCATGTAAATCTCGTGATGGGCTATCTTGGTGACAATCCTTTTCTCACATGCAAAGGTCTGTTCAAGTTAAGTTGTCTTGTATAGCTTCACCATGTTCTCCACAACACCCACGAGCTTGATGTTATCTCGTAGTGTACTTTTTCTTGCTTAGCCGTTTGGGTTGTTTTTGGCACTGTACGTATCTCAACTACTCTTTTGTAGTATGTAACCTGTATGACTTATTCTCTGTGCATAAAGCCTTAGCGTTGATAATTTGTAGACTAGTCAATTAGGCTACCTCCTGTACTATTAGCCGTAAGGTTGAGTGAACGGAACACTATAAACTCCGTAGACGGTAGACGGTCTACCTTAAAAACCGAATTAGATGACTGCTAACTACAGTCACCTGTACTATATTGTAATTTTATTATTAGTCATAATAAAAGAGTGTTTCAGAACACTATAAAAACCAGTCGGCTATGCCAAAAAAAATTGACAAAAAACAATTGTATGTTAAGTATATGCTAAGTACTCTTGAATGATTAATCAAATAACATGGATAAACCAAATGTATATTTTTCACCAATAAACATTTTTCATTGATTCAAACATGGGAACTAATCATGGTTAATCAAATATAACAGTAATATTGATTAATCAAATGTATATATTAATTTGAGTAAAAACTAAACCAAATGTATTATATAACATTTGATTAATTTTAACTTTAAGAAATTAATTTTTAACTTCATATTACATTTGATTAATTTTAACTTTAACAAATAAAGTTATTTTACATAAATTTAGGAGTATGTGATAAAGAATGGAGCGATACAATGAAATAACATCTATGACACTAATACTAGTCCACATGCTACATATGCACATGATTCAAATTCATGGTCAACTCTAAATGCAACAACCCGTATTTTCAATAACCTGTTATAACGTAAATCGAGGCAGAATTTAATTCTAAAATCTGAATCAAGGGAAACGGGCTGTGCCATTGCGTTCGTCTCGGAAAAATACGCGAAATAGAGTCCGAGTTTTCGAAAATCGGAGTCCGTATGACCCGATTAAGGCCCAACGAAGTTTTCAGAAAATTTCAAAGTAAAAACAGATTTCAAATTCAAGTTTGAATTTGGAAATTAGGGCAGTTGGGCGCAGGCGGGAAATTTCCCGCCAGACCACCCATGTCGACAGCCCTGTCGACTTGAGTGTCGACTTGGTTCAGCCGGGCAGTTTTGCCTGGTGCACCATTTTGGGGTTTTGGTTAGGTTTTGGGGCCAGATTCGGTTTTAAGGGCTGAGATTGGAATTAGGGTTTAATCCTAAGGTTGAAACTAATCCTAATCTCTATAAATAAGCCCCTAACCTAAACCTAAATCATCATTATTCATTCAAGTAACTAAACTATGGCAAAATCATTCCTCTCATGGCCTCCACTCTCTTCATAAAATTCTAAGTTATTTTTATGAGAGATTTTCCATGCATACAAGTGTTTTCAAGCTTGTATGAGTGTCATTAGCTTGCATTCAAGTCAAGTTTCCATATTTACATCATAAAGCAAGGGTTTTGATCATTTTGGCTCAAGGGTTTTTCTATTGGAGCTTGCATTTTGAGTTTATTTGATTGCATAAGGGCTTTGTCTCAATCTATATATATTTTTGTGTCTTCATAAGCATTGTAAGCCATTTTCTACTTTCATATTTAAACTCTAAAGTTAATGAATGATGCAAGTTGTGTTTGATCATTATGATATGCAAGTTTACCATGTTATGCTATGCAAGTTTGCCATGTTATGATATGCAAGTTTACCATGTTATGATATGCAAGTTTGCCATGTTATGATATGCAAGTTTACCATGTTATGCTATGCAAGTTTGCCATGTTATGATATGCAAGTTTACCATGTTATGTTATGCAAGTTTGCCATGTTATGATATGCAAGTTTACCATGTTATGCTATGCAAGTTTGCCATGTTATGATATGCAAGTTTACCATGTTATGCTATGCAAGTTTGCCATGTTATGATATGTAAGTTTACCATGTTATGCTATGCAAGTTTGCCATGTTATGATATGCAAGTTTACCATGTTATGTTATGCAAGTTTGCCATGTTATGATGTGCAAGTTGTCATGTTATGTATGCAAGTTTGGATGGATCATTTTACTCATGTTATCATGTTATGCAAGCTTACCTTGAGTATATGAACATAAAGCTTCAAGCTTTATGCTAAAGGTTGCATTTTGGCCACATGTAAGTTATCATATCTCTTATGATAACTTGCATGTGAGGCTAAATGCGAACTTATGGCCATTCCTACATGTCATTTATCACCATGTATCACCAATATGCTAAGTTTGGTTTTATGCATGCTTTTGAGGCCAAAAAATGTAATATGCAAGTATATGAACATATGTACATTTCATATGCCACCATGTTAAACTTGTGGCTTCAACACCTTTATGTCATGATTATGCCAAGTTCCATCTTTCTATCCTTTATGCGCTATTGCGATATGTAAGCGATGAGATTGCGTTTGGGGTTGGGTAAACTTAAAAGACATAAAAACATAAGATTGGGAATTTACCTATTAAGTTAGGTCTACCCATCGGGAATTTACCTATTAAGTTAGGTCTACCCAAATGCTTGAAAACTTGTAATATGTTTTGTAAACATAATGGACATGACACTTAGAAAATATAAGTGTGACCAACTCGAGGTTGGGTTGAGTTTGTAGCGTAAACCTACCCGGAACCGACCGGCTTAACTAGTTGCTACAAACAATAGGACCCAATGTGAGAAGTTGGTCATGTTGTACCTTGAACCCGAGGTTAGACCAAGTTGTGGTGTAAAGCTACCCGGACCCGCCCGGCTTAACTAGTAACCACAACAAGGTCTAATGTGAGAGGTTAAGGCACATTAAATTAATTAATGCCTCATGATTAGGGTAAAGTCATGGTCCACTTAATACTTAACCAATTTGGGCTTGGTAGATTAATCAGGGTTAAGTTGTGAACTCATCGTTACACTTAACCAAGTTAATCCATGATTAGAAAAAAGGTTAAACCGTACTTAACCCACTAGAAAATCCTAGCAATGGGGGTCCACTCCAGCAGTAATCCCAAGTTTGTATCATTAAGACCCTAGGGACTAGGCTAGGGTGGGGGCACGATTACTGGACTTGAGGTAAGTGACCAAAAACGACGGCAGAGTGGTACGCCGATGTAGTTCCGGACGGACTATGGTCGTGCACGTAGTCCGTATTTGGAGAAGTCAAGCATGGGTACCAGTAGATCTAAGACTGTGCACTTATATTTATGGTGTCCAGGGGTTGACACCCTAGGGCTTGATGCACCCGACGGGAGACCCGGCACAGTCCGACTACAATTATGTTTGGGCCGTATTGACACCAACACGTGACGAGTTAGGCTTAGGGAGCCGATCGATTAGACCATTTGGTTGGACCTCGTATTAGGGTCATTTCATGTTATTGGGCCAAAGCTTGGGCCAAGGGATCAATACTTGTTTATTCAAGTCATGTTAGCTTGCTAGTACACCTGTGGTGCAAAAACCTTAAACCTGATTATGCGATGACACCTTTATCTACCTTGTTGGTTAATCATCATGCTAGTATGTTGTTATCCTTATGTTCATCCCTGCTTCTCATGCCAGTTAACTTTATCAGTTTACATTGATTGTAGTAGGGCTTACTCAGTCTTTTTGACTGACCTGTTTTTCTTTCGCCTCTTTTCTTCCGTTCCCCCCCTCCCCCCCAGGTTCTCAGGGTGGGAATATTGGAGCTTAGCTTGGATTTCTGATCGCTTGCTTGTGGGATTTTAGCTCATGTACGGTTTTGACATGAAGCTAGCTATGGTTATCACTTATTTTGGGGATAGTACTTATGTATTTCAGTTTTTCAATTGATGTTGTTTTTATCTAGACTTGTTTATTTGGAAAGTTATGTTGTACCAGACTTGTTTTGAAATAGTTTGAAATCTTCCGCTGTTTTACTTATCTTATTTACTCTGTTTACATATATACATATGTTCTTGTTTTGCCTTGATATATTATTATGCATGTTTACCCGGTACAAACGCCCCTCCAAAGTCAGATTGCTTGCAAGAGCCACCCTGGCGGAGGTGGGGTGTTACACTAAACTTTAAAACGTTATGACAATAATATTACAGTTATCGAAAAGCCCGGTTTATCAACAAAGATGTAAACATGAACATAAGCAAAAACATGAAAGTCAAGTACTTGTTCATCAATTAATTTATACATCCCAAATCCATTTCATCCAATCCCTTACATCCAGTCAAATATACCTTTTTCTATTCATTTATATATCCCAAATTTAGTATTTCCAATCAAGTGCATATGAACACAAATTCATTTCATTCGTCTTCTCCAGTAAGTATGTCAAGTGTGATGCCTTCATCTTCGTCGCCATCCATACAAGTTAAGTACTTGTTCACTTTTCTACATACGGTATAATCCAATCTTCCGCGTTAATATTATAGAACTTCTGAAATAAGTAAATTGAGTATAGGAGGTAAAGGAAAGTCAGAACTAAGTTTAATACCCACATAATGTGAACTATTTATATGACCCATAACTTTCATCTTATCATGGTTTAACATGTTCGGACGTACTGTTATGGGAACATAAGTATGACTCATATGTTTTTTTAACAAGACAACCACAACCCCAAACGTTTCAGCTATTCTGATTCTGGCATCTGCATCTACTCACTAATCCCAACTGAATTTGGATATTGTATCCTTTTTTCATCTCTTCAAAACCACGTTCATCTCACATTCTTTTGTACATTTTAGACAGTAGCTATAAATTGTCTACTATAGACTCATGTACAAACTTACATGGAGTTCCGATCTTCGATTATGGAGATTCAATTAATTAACTACAATTCAATAACCGCATTTACCATCACTAAGCATATCATCTATGCCAATTATATAGGGTCTCATACGTTTGGGCATTTGCAACAAATATTCATCATTAACTTGATTGTTCGCACTAGCTTTATTTATGATGCCAAACTTCTTTAAGTAACGAGAAATTGGAGTAAGATTTGATCCAAATGACAATGTTGCTTCTACATGCTCGAAGTAAGAAAGGTCACATTTAGCAGATTTTTTTCTTTGAAGGTCTACCTTTTCTAATCGTTGCCATGGAGGGTTCTGAAATAGAAGTTGTTTGAAGGAATGCTAGCACTTTTGAAATCTTGTTGCGTAACAAGTCTCACATTATCAGGCGATTCGCCATACCTAATTCATAGATTTTTTTTGTTTGTCAATCCATGCATCATGAAATAATTTCAAATTTCGACAATACTCTTCCTCCGACAATGAGTTAATCACATTTATCCAACCATCCCAAAAAAGTTCGTATCTTTTCTTTCTTCCTCATCTCAAGCACTACCTCTTTATCCCCAACCAATACTCATTTCCTTTTTATTGGGTTTACAATTCGTCTAAACATTCTTCAAATATGCCATATGCACAAAATGACATAACTGACGGCATCTCGGATACCGCTTTCTTAAATGAAATAACTGACGGCATCTGAGATGCATCAGATGCCGTCAATTATGGTCAAAATTGATATATTTTTATAAATAGTTTGTAAATTGACGTAATGTTATTACAACTTAGGAAAACTGGTTCAAAACAATTTTTTCTTTTTTCCCTGTTTATAAAGCAATGCCAACGATGTCTTAAGGGAACGATCACTGATAATTTTAGCAACAAAACTTTTCTATTCCGACCACAAATCGAATTATAAAGGCAAATAAAGCGATTTACTTTCTGTTCTGACCCTAACCAAATTATAAAGGCTACATAAAAGAAACATAGTGCGCGCAGATATTCCGAATGAACCGTACCACTTTAAATTGTGTTTCATATATAATTCCTTAATTTACAACTCATAAACCAGCACCGTTTGGACACTTAACGCCCCGACAAATATTTAGCATTGACCAATATTTATTGTTTAAATTAGATAAAAAACATGACATGTTGATCAGTTGATGGAGTCTGTCTAAGGATCCACAAAGCTTCATAAACAAGTGCACGTGCAGCTGTATGAATTATTATGAACCAAAAACACGTGGCTCGTGTCATCTTATCTTTGCTTAGACGTTGATTTTGGAACCATTGAATACCATTTCTTCCCTAGCTGCCTTTTATTATTTTGTCATAAATACATGCATGCCACCGACAGCTGGATGTACAGTTAAAACCTTACGCATACAGGCCAAGAAAAAGGTTATTCGTTGAGGTGGACTGTTTTTTAAAATGAAGCAAGTATATTAGTCTTCCGTCAGGTGGTTGTTTCCCATATCTGTGTGTATATGTAACAAGTTATATAAATTGAAATAATTCAAGAAAAAGAGAGAAGGGTGCAGAAAACAATTAACACGAGAGGGGGTTTAGATAGAATACCATTATTGCTTGTCAACAGTTGTATTTTTTCAAAGTGGAAAGTTAGCCGCAAAGACTCGATCTGCTAAAATTTTATTTTAAAGACAAAAACATTATATTTTAAGTATCAGTTTTACAATGTGTATGATATCAGAATTTAACTATCCGTTCTTAGTTTTATAGTGTGTATAACATCAAAATTTAACTATCAATCTGTTTTACAATGTATATGTGTGGTATTCGTTTTACGGTATGTATTGTCTTTGCTAATAAATTTTTGATGGGTTGTCTTTGTGCTTGAATAAATTATGAAGTTGTCCTTCACAATAAAATCCCCTTTTTCAAATTTAGTTTTTTTTCTCCTCCTCCAACAAAACCGTTCGAACAAAACTGTTGTTTACACAAAAGTCACATCTACTTTCAATGGTTGTAGCCCTTCATAGAACATCTGTTCGCACTATATAAACATCTCACGCACAAGTATTTTTCTTCATTATATTGCAAGCCATTGATTAACGTTGTCAAATAAATATTGAAATCAAACTTATAAACTTTTGTTCTATTTAAGAATTTAATGTAATGGACAACTACCCCTATTCTTCCTATTAATCATTTAAGTAAGTTTAGACTAACAAACCAAAAAGATTATTCCCGACTTTAGAATGACACACATTTGGAAATTATTTCAAATCGATCACCTAAGATTCGACCATCCTCTTCTGAGTCTTCTCATTGTGTGATATGTGGATGTCACATGCATAAATATTTCATTTTAGAATTGGGAGATGAAATAACTTTTGTTCATGCAAAGAAACTAATAAGTCTTTCTCTTGAGAGTTCTCCTGTATATTTCATAGACTCGGAGTTTAAGAACGTATACGAATACCATCATCCGGAGTATAAAAATGAGGAGTTTGAGAATGCTTCTTAACAAACACTTTTCTTTTCTTTCTTCTTCAAAAAAAAGTATAACAGGTTATTTTTTTTCCTCTATTCTTCTTCTTTCAACAAAAGTAAAAACAGGTTGAGCAATATAAATGTATTTCAAAGTGCAAACTGAAATTGACTTTGACAGTGCAAATAAGATCAATAATTTTTTAGATTAGAGAGGCTTTTATCGTTGAGACGACGATGGAATTTCAAGAGGGCATGGTTATTCGCACGCTAAATCTAGTTAAGGAGTGATCAATTCTAAGGGCACGTCAATCATATTTAGAACCGTTATGGGGCGTACTATATATAAAAATTAGTTTACAAAAATACTCCTATTTTACTTCTCTGAATTGATTTTTTTTTCCAAAAAAATGTTATTGACACTCCAAAAATGATTAAGGGGGGACACGGTCGAAAACAAAATTCGGTATGCACCCATCGTTTTTCGTTATTTTTCATTTTAGATGGTTCTTTGCCGATTTTAAGGGTGAAACTCAACCACAACCCAACGAATTCCGAGAACAAATGCGACACAGCCTTACCGAATTTCATTTGTGTCTCCCCTTAATCATTTTGAAGTGTTAATAACAACACCCAATTCAATTAGGCTAATTACTAGTGTAGGGTAGTTGGTTATATTATAAATTAGTTTTAAGGGCATGTTACTTTCTAATGTCCTCCCCTTGGCAAGTTTAAAATAAAATAAAAAATGAGTTACCCCTTAACCAAATTTGGAGTGGACATAACAATATTCTTTCGAGAATTGCTTTGCACCTCAGAGCAGATCGCCAAAACGCCTTCAAGAAAGTGATCTAATACACGACTCAGCCATGGTTTTTCAATAATTTGAAGAGATTCTATGCACAAAACAATGGCTTCGAATGCAAATCTGGACGACGTTGTCCCATCTTCCATGTTACAGTTTTCTAATCAAAATCAATTAAGAGACCTTTGGAAAAGACGATAAGTCTTGAACTTAATTTTGAATGAAATAAGGTTGATTTAATTATGGTTAAGATTGAGCAAATAATATAAATATAATTAAATAATATTCACGTCATCAATTAGAGATAAAATGCTATCTTAATTTTTTTTTTTTAGTAAGTTAAAACAATTGCATTAGAAAGCCGTACTTAATTAAAAATTGAAGCATTTAGGTTTAATTTTGTGATAACTTATTATATTAACAAGTTACTAATCTATAAAAAATTGCAAAAAGAAGTATAAGTGTGAAAACAAATATTTAAATATTCAAACGTTGACTTTCCACTTTTGAGAACATTTAATTAGGAGATAAATCTCTGTAACTGGACATCTATTAGCATGATAAACATTAGTAAATACGATTCAATGGAATGATAAGTGGTATGGTATTTGCATTCAGTAGGTCATAAATAATATAGTATTTTGATAGACAATTTAATGTTATAATAAACTCTAAGTGTTACATTTACTTTTTGACTCAAAGCTACTATTTTGAAACTGTGACTTTTGTTATTAGAGAATTTGAATCTTCAGAATTAATTCATGTGAACCACTTAAAGTAATATGTAAAAATAATTGTCACTCTGTTACATTTATTGATGATTGTTCTAATGCCACTTGTGTACATCTTATGGACAATAAGAATTAAGTGCAAGAAGATTTTTTTGAAAATGTCACTAAAATTGACACTAATTGAACATAGAATAACGTTTGTAATGTAGAATATTGGCATGATTTTCTTTTAACCTTTTGAACAAATAGAATTCCTAATTCTAAGAGAAAAATATTTCACCTTTGTGTTCCAAAAATAAATAATGTACGATTTCGAAGTTTTAAGAAAGTATAAGCCAAATGTAGCTTATTTTAGAATATGAGGATGTCTGCCATATGTACATATTCCAAATCACCCTAAGAGAATAAATTAGCAAGTAGAGCCTATGAATGTGTGTATTATTGGCTATGTTATTAATTGCAAAGCATAAAGATTTTGTGACCTCGATACACATAATATAATTGAATCTAATTATACTGATTTTTGTGAATCAGATTTTCCTTTTAAATTAAGGGATAGTGGAGGCACATCAAGTAACTCTATGTCTATTAGAACAGAACTTAATGAGTATTTTGAAATGAACCTAGAAGAAGTAAAAGATTAAGAACATCAAAAGATTTTGATTCAAATTTTTGTGCTTTTACTGCAGAGGAGGAACCCTTAAACCTCCATGAGGCCTTATTTCCTTTAGATGCCAATTTTTTGGCAATAAACTATAAATGATGAGACGAATCCTTTGAAATCCAATAAGACTTGACACACGATGGACTAACCACCTGACTGTAAGTCTATAGGTTGTAAATAGGTACTTAGAAAGAAATTAAAACTTAATGGCACAGTTGATAAATATAAAACCCGTTTAGTAGCTAAAGGATTTAAGCAAAAAGAAAATGTAGACTTTTTGACACTTTTCACCTGTAACTAGAATTACATTCATTCGAGTACTAATTTCACTTGCATCCATTCATAACTTAATAATACACCAAATGGATGTTAAAACTGCAATTTAAAATGGTGAATTAAAATAGGAAATTTATATGGACCAACCGAAAGGATTTGTAGCTCATGGTCAATAACACAAAGTTTGCTAGTTAGATAAATCGTTATATAGTTTAAAATAAGCACCTAAACAATTTCATGGAAAAATTGACAACTTAATAATCTCACTTGGTTTCAAAGTTAATGAAAATGACAAATGCATTTATTATAAATCTGAGAATGACATTACTATTATATGTATATATGCTACTTATTTTTGAGTCAAATATTCATGCCATAAATATTGTTAAATCCTTGCTAAGTGCCAATTTCGATATGAAAGATTTAGTTGAGGCAAGTGTAATTGTAATGACCTGAATTTCCGTACCTTTTGAGTTGACTTATTACACCACACGTCCAACCCAGATTGCACAGAAAAAAGAATCACTAATAGAAAGAAGTTAAAGGATGAGAAATAGAAAGAAAGAAAAATTAGAATACAAGAAAACGAAGAACACAAATCTTACTGCAGAACGAATAAAATATATTAAATAACATAACCTTTGAAATACAAATTGGTAACTTCATATACATACCATCATCAGAGTACAACAGCTATTTCTGGAACAGTTATAAACATCTGTTTCCAGATACGACATAGTGCACATCGAAAAGTCAATAACTAACTGATGAAGTCTCCTACTTTAAGCTCCTCCAAGTGAATCTGTAAAATCCCGACTACTTGACTGCCCGTACAAATTTGGCACCCTAGAGTTTAGGGTAAAACAAAACAAATAAACTCTGGGTCAGTCATGGGACTAGTGTGAGTAAACTCCAGTCATTTGTTTAACTTTCAAAATCCTTCTCGAAAGAAAAGTTAATTGTAAGACCGATCCACACATAAACACGGATGGTTATTACCTTATGATAACCATAAATATTTTGATATCAAATCTAGTGATATTATAATAGTGTCTAAATCAAATAAATAGCAATCTAGCGGAACGCTTGCATCTCAGCTCCAGATATAATATAAAATCAAAAACCGCAGAGCGCTTATTGGAGAATAGATTTCCAACTATGACTATGTATGGGACCACCTTCCGATAGTGTATCTCTAGAGAGGAATACACTGGATTCAACGAGAACATCTTGCAACCCGACCATGAATGACTGACCACTCATTTAACTTGAGTGTACCGAGCATATTATCACCAACGGTTGTGATCAACAACCGTTACCGAAAGCATACAACAACGAATAGAATAAGAAGCAAATGGAATTTCTCTAGATCAGGTGATAATACCCCTAATGGGAATGGCCCACTTGGCCATGATGCCTGCTCGATTTCTGTCATTTCCCGGGTGATGAGGCTTGAAGTCACGATTATCTTTTTTAGACGCTTGTCATCATTTACTTTGAATGCCACATCGTCAGATCTATCAAATTACTAATTGACGTCCACAAATACACTCTGAGTGTTAAGCTAAGAAAAATAAATTCCTCATCATCATACTTGGTATATTTGAAGAAATCAATGTACGTGACAATTTAGAAATACTCTGTCAGATATTCGTCCATATACGTTGTCCTGGGACCAGAAATGTATCACACCACCTCCGCTAGGGTCACTCACAAAGGGAATGCACTCGCTTTGGTGAAGCATTATCTAGGTAAACATACACAGAAATATTACAAGACAGAACATATAAAACAGCGGAAGAAGAACCAAATTTCATTGCTTTAAAATCTAGAAAGGTCTAAAGTCTTTTACATCAAAATGCCATTAAATCCATTACATCGAAATCTGTCTTGCAATAGTAAAGAAGCATAAAAACATAATCATAAATCATTCCCCAAGTAAAACAGTAAAGCAAGCCCTAGCCAAGAGAAATCCAAGTCGTACATGAAAGTGCCTTGGAGCTTGGTAAGATCCGAACTAAGCTGTATTCCCACCCTGTGAACCTGGGGGGAGGGGGGAAACGGAAGAAAAAGAGGCGAAACAAACCGGGTCAGTCATAAAGACTGAGTAAGTCCTAGTGACTTTCAGCATAAAAACAGGTAAGATAACATGGCATGAATAAACTGAAAGTAAACATAAGCATGATGACAAGATAAGCTATAGGCACGATAACTAAGAATAACATCATAGGATTTCTGTCATGTATAACATTGCAAGGCTCCCATTCAAGATGAACTAAGTATAGTTTCGCAAGATTTCTATCAAGCATCGCAAGATTTCTCTGCTTCATCATTAAAATGATATCTATTCGCTCTGCACCACCTAACTAGTGTCCCAACTAGTAATCTATATAAAATGATAAAATCATAACGTGATCCCAATCCCTGAAATTAAGGTTGCTTTCAGTGTGCATCTATTATTTATTACCTAGATCTAATCTAGGGTTTTCTATCGAGCGCTTCCTAGATTCAACCAGGATTTATGCCACCTAGGTCCAACCTAGGGATTATGCTATCTATTTAACACTTCTCGGATTTAGGGTTTATGCCACCTAGGTCCAACCTAGGGATTATGCTACCTATGTGTGTCATACGGCCCCCAATGATTGTAGATACCTATGTTGGTCCCACCATGGGGTGTATCAGTACCCATGGTGGCGGCCCGATGCAATTCTAGAATACATATGTTATACTACTGGTGCCCCAGTGCCCTGTTTGTCTGCTCCAGAGTGTGTGCACGCCCGCACCCCGTTAGAACCCACACTGTGCACCCACCGCCGTCGCTTTTGACCGCTTACAATCAGCCCAGTAATCGTGCCCCACCCTGCCTGGTTTTAGGGTACCATGATACCTAATTGGGTTACTGCTGAAATGGGTCCCCGTTACTAGGGTTTCATACTGGTTAAGTTTGTGGGCCTATATATACAAATATTACCCACCTTCCCATGATGTACTTAACCCACCGATTCAAGCATGCTTATTAATGGTTAAGTTTGTGGGCCTATATTTACTAATATTACCCACCAACCCGATATGTACTTAACCCTCTCTGTCCATCACGTTAAGTTGGTTAAGTGTTTTCTCTTGTTTTACTTAACCCTACCACACATCATGTTATATCGGTTAAGTGTTGTTCCTTGTGTTACTTAACCCTGCCGTAAGCCTTGTTATACTGGCTAAGTGTTCTCCCTTGTGTTAACTTAACCCCATCGCATGTCATGTCATATTGGTTAAGTGTACATTGACTTAGCCCACCTACTTATCATGTTGTGATGGTTAAGTGTTACCCTATGTTGTTACTTAACCTTACCATACATCACGTTATATTGGTTAAGTGCATGTTAACTTAACCCCATCCACCAGTCATATTATAATGGTTAAGTGTTACCCTCGTGTGTTTACTTAACCCTACCACGCATCAGGTTATATCAATTGGGTGTTATCAACTTATTCAAGTTAGCCCAACCCATCTGCTAGTCATGTTATAACGGTTAAGTGTCATTAGCCTAGCCACGTGACTTAACCCACCCATTCATATCATATTGGTTGAGCCTACATTTATAAGTTTCACATGTTCTTAACTCATACCGGTTAGGTCCACATTTACATGTCAAATTTCCATGTCATCCCACCTAACCCTCTAACCATACCCACGTCTTATTATGGTTAGTATTCCTTAATTCATTCATTATGATGAACGAATTATGACCTCTCACATTAGACCGTGCATTTTGTGGTCACTGGATTTGACGGGCGGTTCCGGGCAGATTTACACCACAAACTGGGTATAACCTCGTGTCATAAACCATTACGCCTGCAATCTGGCCTTTGACCTTTCACATTAGACTGACACTTTGTGGCTACTGGATTTGCCGGGCGGTTCCTGGAAGATTTACACCACAAACTGAGTCTAACCTCGTGTCAAAGGTTTATTAATGGTCGTATTCCACCCAAAACCCCAATATCAGTTCATGTGATTAACATATAGGAATGTTCATGTTCCAACCACGTTCATATTTCCAGTTATATGCCAATTATCAAGTTCATAATTCACGTTTTTGCCCCAAAACGTATTCCCAAATTTATTATCATAATTCACTATAAGGTTATGCCAAGTTATAGCCTTTTATTTACAATACATGCCAATTACCCAAAACCCAACTTAGGCGCGCATATTAAACCTCTACCAAGTCATAAATTATCATATATGTTTCAACTCCAAATTTTACATAATTAACATATGCCCAAGTTCTAGATTACATGTCAGTTTTTACATATGCCCAATTCATACCAAATTTACATATGTTCAATTCATGCCGTTTTACATGTATGCCAATTTACACATATACCAAGTTTCATGATTTACATGTATACAAAGATATGCTTAATTTACATAGATCAAGTTTTATACCCAAAATTACATGTATACCACGTTTACACCAATTTACCCATAACAAGTTCTAGCCAAATTACATATATCAAGATCTATATCAAATTATATATGCCAATCCCCATTCTTGCAATTACCATTTTAATGACAATACCCAAATATCCAATTTTTATGTTATGCCATCAATTCCACCAAACACATACATTCCACTAGGCAATATTCCAATATTTCCCCCGTATACCATCGCACGCATATTATAGTTTAGGCCTAGGTCCGAAATTGACCTAGGTTCATCAAAAGAAAATAAATAGGGGAAGATAGAATTTTGCATAAAAATAAGATCAGAGAGAAAAACATCATCATAGGCATGAAGATTACAACTTGATAATAATATCAACATGAATTGAGAAAACTGATTTACAACAGGCTGAATAGATCATGAAATTGACATGAGAATAAAGATAGACAAGTCTCAAAAACTCAAGATTCAAGAAGCAACAGAAATAGGTCTGAATCGATAAACATACTTAGATCCAATTCCACTTTATTTCATGTCCATATTATAATTAAATGTTTAAATATAAAAGTAACTAGCACTTACAGAGCATGGCTAGTGAATTAGGAACTGAATTTGTTGTAAAAAAATTGCGGCGTTGTTGATTTATTGTTTTGAATCATTGTTGAAGCTTTGTTCTTTGAATTGATTTGAGTTTGAATGTTTGTACTTTAATTTGGGGGCGGCGGCCATGGTTCAAGAGGGAGTTCAGCAGCATAATGGTGTAAGAATGATTTGATATGAGTTAGGTTAGGTCTAATGGTGTTTTTATAGATGTAGCAACTAGTTTAGGCCCTTAGATTAACCCTAAAATCAATCCGGACCATCAAAACACGTCTCAGGCTTCAAAAATGAGTTCTGGGTCAAAATAGGCCGACCAGGTCGACCTGTAAGGGGGGGAGGTCGACCATATGGTCGACCTGGGGGGTAGGTCGACCCTAGGGTCGACCACATGGTCGACCTGCCTGGTCCTGTGCTGCCTAAAATTTGCTGAATCTTCTACAGGCCATAACTTCTTTATCCGGACTCCGATTTTCGAAAACTCGGACTCTATTTCATGTGCAATTTAGAGACGAATGCAATGGCGTAACCCGTTTCCCTTGATTCTTATTTTAAAAATTAATTATGCCCTGATTTCTAGTTTCAACATGTTATTAAAATTCGGGTTATTACAAGAAAAATCGAAGGCACCATTCTATTAATCCATCTTAGGCATTTCTACCTAAGATTAACAGAACATCCCTTGCATTTTACTCCGTCTTCAATCATCTTTAGCATAAGTTGATTCATAAATCTTATGCCCATACGGAGTGGTTTTCAGATAATAACCTGATCATGGTCTCTCCGTATTGTCAACGAAGATATAAAATAAACCAAAACTTTGATAGTCGGTTATTTAACTATCCAAGAAACATCCATATAACCAATGAACCTATTTCCAAATGGAAATTCTACTGATCTACCATCAAGCAATACTGGGCCCATTTTATATAAATTCCTTATTATATTATCAATTCCGAATTCCCATCTTTCATATCCTTTCAAAACTCAATTGTCTCTCTCGATTCTCAGAAAACATTTCCAATATCGTAGTTTCTTTATTCAAGAAAGTATCTTTTATCCCAGTTAGAAAACATTTCCATATATTCGCAAACTCTTATTTTCTACATTTTAGAAAATAAACGTCATCAACACTGGAAAACATTTCCAATTATAATTTTTAACTTCCCGTTATTCCAAATCATTTTGGTTTCTATACTTAGAAAACACATCTGATTTACTTTGGAAAACGTTTCCAAAATCTTTTTATTTGGTTAATCTGATGTTATAGAATAAACATCATTACTATATCTTAACCTATTAATCATTTATTAACCGTATCACTAACCAATCTCGCTACCGAACCTTAACCATTCCTCAATCAATCATGAAGTCAATCAAGTAGGGGCATAATTACGTCTCAGACCTTAACTGAACAACATTCTCAACTTCGAAATAGACAAGGCTCACTACTCAAATCTAAACAAACATTGCTTATGTAATCATCAGATTCAATTTAAGAATCCACTTCCTTTAGGGAATACATTGATTATAACGGTAGCGTTATAATCCTTGCTTCCAAAATATTAAATTTTAGATATAACTTTGACTCATTAATTTGGACGAATAAATTAATAAGTAAATAAACTAAATTTTTTAAATATTTTAATCTTTATTTTAAATGGAAAATAAATAGTACTTTCCTGAATCTGATATATTCGAATTCCAATAAGTAACTATCTCTCGAATATTCCAAACTTTGGAATAAATATCCCCTTTCAGGTTAACTCAAGTTTGCCTTATAATTATAACCATTTGCAAAACGTTTGCTTATAATCCGTTATTAATTTTTCAAATATGAATATCATTCCTTAACAGGAATTTGGACTCGTTTTATAGAATAAATTTATATTTGCAAATATCATTACAGATTCAAATCTTTTTTATCGAGTTACTTGATAAATTTTCATCATATTTCACTTAATCCATTTTTGTAGTCTCTAATCTTGGTATTCTAATTTAAAAGATTTCTATTACGCAATCCCATTTATTAACTAAATTTCGATATTACAATCTCGAGAGAATTTCTACATACCTTAACCAATTTCTAAAACTCTTTTATAACAAACCATCGTATTAGTAAAAATATTTTTTTCCTTATATAAAGGGAATTCTATAAAGCCTTCTCTCGATTTATCACCAATCTACTTCTATTTTTGAATCCATAGCTAACCCACTTTTCCCCGAAATTGAATCCACTATTTTGTTTTATCCCGATTCCGATGTCGTTCGAATCCTCATTTGAAATGATATTTCCAAACCTTAAATCTTCTTTATAAATATATCCATTCGCAAAATATGTGTTTTATATCATTATTCACTTCAACCTGAATATTATTTCTTTTATAAAAAACAAACCAGTTGGTTTTATACTTATAAATAATATCTCAAATCCGACTTCTTTTTCTATTTAGAATTTTCATATAAGTCTCATTTTAATCCCAAACATTTACAATCTTGTTATAATTTCCTTTATAATTGCTAATTTCAAATTCAATTTTAGTTATCTGTTTCAAAATCAATTCCCACTTTTCTATATGAATTCGACTTTGGAATTTATATTTCAATTTATCCAATGATAAATATTTAGTGTAATTTATAACCGTCGTTTATAATCAACTTCTTTTTCTCACTTAAACAAGTTTCTATTTCGAGTCCATTTGAAATTTAATTACTATTTTGGAAATAAAATTCATTTTTAAATCTCAATTTCCTTTTCTACATTCGAAAATATTTTATGATGTTTAGATACCAAAATTCTACGGCCGGGGTAATTCAAACACAATATAATCAATCACCAATTATGTATGACATCATATATCACAATCAGTAAAAATAATAATATAAATGTTGAGGAATCCAGTTGGATTCCTCCAAGTTGCTTTCCTGCATCCACATATGTTAATCAACATAAATTATATTTATTTTACTCCAATATGAGATAATATGGTTGATAACATCAATATTAAATCAACAATTTATATATATGGCCATATAAATCATTTCAAATAATTTTATCAACTATTTATCCAAAAAACCATCACACGGTATGGAATCACTATATATAAATTTAACACTCGTTTATAAAAAATATAAACGAGCCAGAGTTAGTGAGTTTACTCACCTTGTTTCACAGTTGATGATTCTGCTTTTGGTTCCGTTTAAAATGGAACATGCGTTTAATTTTCCTATGAAATTCTAGTAACTCTGTTCTTCGCCACCTCAGTCCCACAATGTAGATCTCATCGTTGCGATCGAAACGTGATTAGTTTCACCAAATTCTGATCATGTGTAGCAAAGTTGTGATTTATACGAGTTTGTATACACGGTATAGTTATTAATTTAATAATTTAATTAATTAAAACTATTATCAATTTCTTAATCGTTGTATTACCGCGTTAACCTCGTTCAAGGCTGCTCATTACTTTCTTCCTCCTAGTCACAGTACTCACGCAACTTCAATCCATCCAATCGTAACTTCCTCCATCATTATCTCCTCCATTTCTCAACCAGAAAACTCAACTCCTTGACTCGCCATCAGACCTCCCATAAAAGAACACGTCATTTTGTTTACAAACAGCTCAACAGACGGCTTACATAAAAATTATCCCCGAACCCATCATAAGTCTGCTACTTTATTTCCCAAGCCATTAGTGAGTTTCCCCACCTTCTCTATCTCTCGTTTCACTATACATAGAGATAGGTTAAATAATCATGTTTAAACAGTGTTGCTTCCCAAATACCATCCTCCTTAAATAGGTTCAAACCGAGTCCTTTTATTTTGCCATGGCCATATATACATCACCTATACCTCCCGCTCTACTTCACCATTCCTTGAACCAAAAGTGGTCGTCGCCTCCCCGTACAAACCTTCACCATCCACCAACCGTACCCTACAACTCGCATCCACCATCTCCAACGCATCGTTCACCCTCAGTAGCCCAGTACAGTGGAATTACGTCACATTTTTTTCACAAAACAATCCAAAAATATCACGTGAGTTCCTATAACCATCACAAACCCCACGACATCCTTAATTTCTCCTCCGTCAACGCCGAACTCCGGCAGACCCATCTCCAATACATTGCGCTGCTCCAAAAGGGGGCAAAAACTTTTGATGTCGAACTCGATAAAACACACATGGCTTGAAGCTTAGGTTTAAATCATCCCCACGATACAACAATAGGTTAATTCTATTTGGTTTTTGACTTTATTTCCATTTTTGAAGAAACCAGGGAGCTCTTGTGGAAGAAACAAAAAATGTGAAGAAACATTTGGGAAATTGGGATTTGAAAATGGAATGGCTATCAATCCTATTTTGCTCCATTCTTATTTGATATTTGAGCGTTGAAATTTTTGGTCTTTACTGGGAGGATAAGGAACACGAGAGAAAGTAACTGGGAAATTAGGGATTTTGGATGGTGAAGGATCGGGTAAGTTGTGGTTAATTTATAAGTGCGATAAATAATACTTTATTAATTTTTTTAATGAATTTCATCAACCCTATACCTATCGCCATTTCCATGTATCGTTCATAAATTTGTATAGATACATGCGAATTCTGTTGGCAATGGAAAGGGATATATAGCTAAAGTTTGGCATTGTAGACTCAACGAAACTTGTTTCATCGAATTCCAAGTCCGTTTGGAAAAATGACGAATTTTTAAATATTAGATTTGTCGATTGATTCACATTTAATTTCCGCAAGCTCACAAAACAACTTCAATTTACTTGAAACCTGAAATCTTAAAATGATTAAATACTCCGGACACGGTGGAACTGGGTTCGTCAAAGTTCGAGATCGTTTGATATAACTTCCTTTTTAATTCACAACGTTGATCAGTACGTGTTTATATCTCACATTATGAACATAATAGCTCCAATCGACCCAAACTGGAAACCTTACAATAATTAGCCACTACGGATTTACTAAAATTGGTTTCGTTGAAATTGGAGATCGTTTGCTCAAGTTATGTACAAATTTCTTTTAAATCTAATTAAATTTATTTAATTAATTGCTACGCGAACTAGCAATGCGTTTATGGCTACCGCAATCACATATGATATCGAATCGCCACAAAATTTATTTTCATACAATATTTCAATATTACGGACCCAATGAAACTAATTTCGTCGACAGCGGAGATCATTTGCAAAATGACAATTTTTAAGGATTAAATAAATCGATTAATATAAATAAATTTATAAACAATTCAGTTTAATAATAATAACTTGTTATTACCGTATATCTTTGACTAGAACATCATCTAGCTCCAAAATAAACATATTTGGATTTTAAACTCGTGATTTCAAATTAAAATAACATTTGGATGATTTAAAATCGATTTATTTATAAAATAAATTGTTATAATTTATAAACTATTCCATAGCGACTATTTGGAAATTTGATTTGGATATAACTTACAATCTATAAGACGAAATCTCGATTTTTCACTTCCATTAGAAAAATATTATCAATTAGATCCGAACATTTCTTATTTTAAAGAAATCCGACTTATAGTGGATCCTGTATATCCAATTGAAGTTCAAAACATTAAATTACGAACTACCGCGATGTTACGAGCTCGATTTAAATTATATTATAAATTATACGTTAAAACTTTGTTTTAACAAATAAATTCCTTAAAAAAGTTGTTTTATAATCCAAATATAATATTTAAAACAAATTTAAAAATTCATAATTAAATAACTAAAAATTCGGGTCGTTACATTCCTTTCCCCTTGACAGAATTTCGTCCCTGAAATTACTAAGGTAAAAAGAGTGCTACCAACCCGATTAATTAAGCTAAAAATCATTTGTTTTACTTTTTAATTTCACTTTTAACTAAACCAATTTATTTCAATTAAAATATTAATTTATTCCTACTAACAAAAAAAATTTAAAATTTACAAATTTTCTAACACATTAAATTTTTGAAAAATTTCGGTAGAGTTTCCCCTGTACGGAGGGACTTCTGCGATATCGCAGAAACAACGAATATATATACGTTGACCCACGCGGTCAGAATACAAAGTTCAAAACCCTAAATTTTTGTATTTTTTGTGGGCCCTTATATATGCGTTATTAAGTGAGCGAGCTCAATTTGTATTCGCTTTACACAACTGAACCTAAGCCATAGACTTCAGGTACCTGCACTTACTCACTTTAACCAGTGAGTTCCAATAATTGTTGTGTAAATAATCATTCATCCCTTTAACCAATATCACCACATAATTTCAATCAATGTTGTCATATCCATAATATATTTCATCAATAAACATTCTTACCTAATTTATAATCCACATTCATCCAAATTGATTTTAAATCAATTTATGCCCTTATATTTCAAGCTCATTTCACTTTTAATCTATACACTACTCTATTTACTTTCCGATTTAATACAGTTCTATTTAACTTATCTTAAGTTAAATTTTAATTCCATTGAATTCACTTTCATTATTTCAATCTATTTAACTTATCCGAGTTAAATTTAAAATCCAGAATCCGAATTCCTGGCTTTCATTTCAAATTCAGTTTGAAATCATATATATTTATATATACACATAACCATAGCAATTCAAAACATTTGAAAATTTAGAACTTTGTTAATCTCAAACAAATTCCCATTGGAAATTTTGTTATGGTAGCAATCCATCATTCAGAAAATCAAGAATGAATACCAATAATGTCGCGATCCATTATCGGAATTATTTTCTCACCACTTAAGTGATTTCAGTGTTTAATCACTTTCAAATCAATTTAAAACCGTTCTTATTCAAAAATCCTTCTAGTAATGCTATATTACTTTATAATACTTTAGAAAATATTTACTAAACATTCGGGATTTAATTCAAAATTTTGATCTGAATCCAATTCTAATTTACCTTATTTGTATATTCCATTCTTATAAAAATTCAATTTGGTTTTATATAACCATCTCAGTATTTTATAATTTCCTTTGATTATAATAACACCCGAACACATTCATATAATATAATAATTTCAGAAAATTATTCCTTCTATATCAAAATAATTTTTGGGCAAAATGATTACATTTACCCTATTTAAAACAACACTGTATCAAATTGCTCCACTCAAGAGTTTAGAAACACCTATCGATACAGGTGCACATTTTGTATCGACCAAAATTCATAAACCACTCAACAAACAAGTAAACAAAATATAAAAGTTTTTTATATCAAATCTACAAATACGCACTTATATATATGCACTCTAACTCAATCTAGGGTATTACTAATCTCATCTTTATTGAGTTATGTCACAGAGCCAAGGTTACAACTCAACCTTCAGCTCAGATACCAAATGCAATGGCCCAAGTTTCCATTCCATTTGAGTTGACTTATTACACCACACGTCCAACCCCAATTGCACAGGAAAACAAATCATTAATAGAAAGAAGTTAGAGGATGAGAAATAGAAAGAAAGCAAAATGAGAATAGAAGAAAACGAAGGACACAAATCTCACAGCGAAATGAATAATACATATTAAATAACACAACCTTTGAAATATAAATCGGTAACTTTGTATATATACCGTCATCAGAGAACAGTAGCTATTTCTAGAACGGTTATAAACACCTGTTTCCAGATACAACATAGTACACAGCGGAAAAATATGATAGTCTATTGCTAATTGATGAAGCCAGCTACTTCAAGCTCCTCCATGTGAATCTGTAAAATCTGACTACTTGACTGCCTACACAAACTTGGGTACCCAAAAGTTTAGGGTAAAACAAAACAAATAAACTATAGGTCAGTCATGAGGCTGGTGTGAGTAAACTCCAATCATTTGTTTAACTTTCAAAAACCTTTTCGATAGAAAAGATGATCGTAAGACCGATCCACACATAAACATGTATGGTTTTTACTTTATGATATCCCCAAATATTTGATATCAAATCCACTGATATTATAAGTGTCTAAATTAAAGAAATAGCAATCTAGCGGAACGCTTGCATCTCATGCTCCATGTATAATATAAAATGAAAAATCGCAGGGCGCTTATTGGAGAATAGATTTCCAACTATGATAAGGTATGGGACCACCTTCCGACAGTGTATCTCAAGAGAGGAATACACTGGATTCAACTAGAACATCTTACAACCTGACTATGCATGAATGGACACTCATTTAACTTGAGTGTATCAAGCATATTATCACCAATGGTTGTGATCTGCAACCGTTACCGAAAACATACAACAACGAATAGAATAATAAGAAAATGGAATTTCTCTAGATCAGGTGATAATACCCCTAATGGGAATGACCCACTTGGCCATGCTGCCTGCCTGATTTTTGTCATTTCCCGGGTATTGAGGCTTGAGGTCACGATTATATATTTTAGACGCTTGCCATCATTTGTTTTGAATGACACATCGTCTGATCTGTCAAATCACTAATTGACATCCCCAAATACACTTTGGGTGTTAAGCTAAGAAAATTAATTCCTCGCCATCATACTTGGTTTATTTGAAGAAATCAGTGTACGTGATCATTTAGAAATACTATGTCAGACACTCGTCCATATACGTCGTCCTAGGACTGGACAAACCGAATGCAGCATTCTATTAATCCATCTTAGGCAATTTCTACCTAAGATTAACAAAACATCCCTTGTATTTTACCCCGTCTTCAATCATCTTTAGCAGAAGTTGATTCGTAATGCTTATGCCCATACGGAGTGGTTCTCAGATAATAACCTGATCCCGGTCTCTTCGTATTGACAACGAAGGTATAAAATAAACCAAAACTTTGATAGTCGGTTATTTAACTATCAAAGGAAACATCCATACAACCAACGCTCCTATTTCCAAATGGAAATTCTACTGATTAACCGTCAAGCAATACAGGCCCTATTTTATATAAATTCCATATTATATTATCAATTCCAAATTCCTATCTTTAATATCCTTTCAAAACTCAATTGTCTCTCTCGATTCTTGGAAAACATTTCCAATATCATAGTTTCTTTATTATAGAAAATATCTTTTATCGCAACTAGAAAACATTTCCATATATTCACAAATTCTTATTTTCTGTATTTAAGAAAATATACGTTATTGACACTGGAAAACATTTCCAATTATCATTTCTTAACTTCCCATTATCCCGAATCATTTTAGTTTTTATACTTAGAAAACACCTCTGATTTACTTTGGAAAATGTTTCCAAAATCTTTTTATTTGGTTAATCCGATGTTATAGAATAAACATCATTACTATATATTAACCTATTAATCATTTATAAACTATATCACTAACCAATCTCGCTACTGTACCTTAACCATTCCTCAGTCAATCAAGTTGGGGTATAATTACCTCTCAGACCTTAACTGAACAACATTCTCAACTTCGAAATAGACAAGGCTCACAAATCAAATCTAAACAAACATTGGTTATGTAATCCTCGGATTCAATTTAAGAATCCACTTCCTTTAGGGAATATATTGATTATAACGGTAGCGTTATAATCCTTGCATCTGAAATATCAAATTTTAAATATAACTTTAACTCATTAATTTGGATAAATAAATGAATAGATGAATAAGTAAATAAATTAATAATTTTAAATATTTTAACCTTTATTTTAAACGGAAATTAAATAGTACTTTTCTGAATCTGATATAATCGAATTCTAATAAATAACTATCTCTCGAATATTCCAAACTTTGGAATAAATCTCCCCTTCCAGGTTAACTCAAGTTTGCCTTATAGATATAACCATTTGTAAAACGTTTGCTTTAAATTCGTTATTCATTTTCAAATATGAATATATTCCTTAATTGGAATGTGGACTCGTTTTACAAAACAAATTTATGTTTGTAAATATCATTACAGATTCAAATCCTATTTATCGAGTTACTCGATAAATTTTCATCATATTTCACTTAATCCATTTTTGTAGTCTCTATTCTTGTTATTCTGATTTATAATATTTCTATTATACAATCCCATTTATTAACTAAATTTCGGTATTACAATCTCGAGAGAATTTCTACATACCTTAACCGATTTCTAAAACTCTTTTATAACAAATCGTCTTATTAGTCAAAATATTTTTTTCATTATATAAAGGGAATTCTATAAAGCCTTTCTCGAATAAACATCGATCTATTTATATTTTTGAATCCATAGCTAACCCACTTTTCCTCGAAATTGAATCCACTATTTTGTTTTATCCCGATTCCTATATCATTCGAATCCTCATTTGAAATGATATTTCCAAACCGCAAATCTTCTTTATAAATATATCCATTCGTGAAATATGTGTTTTATGTCATTATTCACTTCAATGTGAATATTATTTCTTTTATAAAAATCAAATCGGTTAGTTTTATACTTATAAATAATATCTTAAATCTAACTTCTCTCTCTATTTAGAATTTTCATATAAAATCTCAATCTGATCCCAAACATTTACAATTTTGTTTATAATTTCCTTTATAATTACTAATTTCAAATTCAATTTTAATTATCTGTTTCAAAACTGATTCCCACTTTTTATATGAATTCGACTTTGGAATTTATATTTCAATTTATCCAATGATAGATGTTTAATGTAATTTATAACCGCCGTTTATAAACAACTTCTTTTTCTCACTTAAACAAGTTTCTATTTCTCACTCAACTTCTTGACCCGCCGTCAGACCTCCCCTAAAAGAACACGTCCTTTTGTTTACAAACAGCTCAACTGACGGCTTACATAAAAATTATCCCCGAACCCATCATAAACGCCTGCTACTTTATTTCCCAAGCCATCAGTGAGTTTCCCCACCTTCTCTATCTCTCGTTTCACCATATATACACATAGGTTAAATAACAATGTTCAAACAGTGTTTCTTCTCGAATCGCATCCTCCTTAAATAGGTTCAAATCGAGTCCTTTTATTTTGCCATGGCCATGTATACATCACCTATACCTCCCGCTCTACTTCACCATTCCTTGAACCGACAGTGGCCATCGCCTCCCCGTACAAACCTTCACCACCCACTAACCATACCCTGCTGCTCGCACCCACCATCTCCAACGTGTCGTTCACTCTCAACAGCCTAGTACAATGGACACACGTCATTTTTTTTTCACAGAAATAATCCATAAATTACACGCGAGCTCTTGTAACCATCACAAACCTCGCGACATCCTTAATAACTCCTCCGTCATCGCTGAACTCCGGTAGACCCCTCTCTAGTACATTGTGCTGCTTCAAAAGAGGGCGAAAACTTTTGATGTCAAACTCGATAAAACACAGATGGCTTGAAGCTTTGGTTTAAATCATCCCTATGAAACAAAAGTAGGTTAATTCTATTTGGTTTTTGACTTTATTTCTATTTTTGAATAGACCAGGGAGCTCTTGTGGAAGAAACTGAAAACCTGAAGAAACATTTAGGAAACAATCTGAAAATGGAACGGCTGTTAATCCTATTTTGTTTCCAATCTTATTTGATTTTTGAGCATTGAAATTTTTGGAAAAATGGCTAATTTTTAAATATTAAGTTCGTCGACTGATTCACATTTAATATCTGCAAGCTTCCAAAACAACTTCAATTTACTTGAAACCTGAAATCTTACAATAATTAAATACTCTGGACACGGTGGAACTGGTTTAGTCAAATTCCGAGATCATTTGATAAAAATTCCTTTTTGATTCACAACATTGATTAATACGTGTTTATATCTCGCGTTATGAACAAAATAGCTCCAATCGACCCCAAACTAGAAACCTTACAATAATTAGCCACCACCGATTTAATAAAATTGGTTTCGTTGAAATTGGAGATCGTTTGCTCAAGTTATATGCAAATTCCCTTTAAATCTAATTAAATTCATTTAATTAATCGCTACACAAACTAGCTATGTATTTATGGCTACCGCGGTCACATATGATATCGAATCACCATGATATTTATTTTCATACAATATTTCAATATTACGAACCCAATGAAACTAATTTCATCAAAAACGGAGATCGTTTGCAAAATGACTATTTTTAAGGCTTAAATAAATCGATAAATATAAACAAAATTCGTAAACAATTCCATTTAATAATAATAACTTATTATTACCGTTTATCTTTGACTAGAACATCATCTAACTCCAAAATAAACACATTTGGATTTTAAACTCATTTTTTCAAATTAGAACGACATTTGGATTATTTAAAATCGATTTATTTATAAAATAAATCGTTATAATTTATAAACGATTCCATAGTGGCTATTTGGAAATTTTATTTGGATATAACTTACAATCTATAAGATGTAGTTTCGATTTTTCACTTCCATTAGAAAAATATAATCAAATAGATCCGAACATTTCTTATTTCAAAGAAATCCGACTTATATTGGATCCTATATATCCAATTGAAGTTCAAAACGTTAAATTATGAACTACCATGACGTTACGAGCTCGATTTAAATTATATTATAAGTTTGTTTTAATAAATAAATTCCTTAAAAAATTCATTTTATAATCCAAATATAGTATTTAAAACAAATTTAAATATTCAGAATCAAACGGCTAAAAATTTGGGTCGTTACATTAATCCTCGGTATTAAGATTACTAGATCCGAAAAGGGACTTTCTTTGAATCAGCCTCACTATATATATTGAGAAGATTCTAAAGAAATACAAATTTTTTTACTGTAAACCTGCATGTACACTATATGATCCTAGTGTAAAGCTATTTAAAAACACTGATGAAGGTGTAAAATAGTTTGATTATGCAAGCATCACTAGAAGCCTTCGGTATGCCATTGATTGTACTAGACGCAACATTGCCTATGTCATGAGATTATTATGCAGTTTTACCAGTAGACCTACTATAGAGCATTGAGACGCTATTGAGAGGATCATGAGATACCTAAAATGAACCATGAACCTTGGATTACATTATGGATAGTTCCAGCCATTCTTGAAGGTTACTTTGGTACAAACTGAAATACTTTATCTGATGGTTCAGAAGCAAACAGTGGCTATATCTTAGCATTACTGAAGGAGTTGTTTCTTGAATATATAAGAAAGATATTATTTTGACTCAGTCTACTATGGAATCTGAGATGATAACACTAGCTGCAGCTAGTTAAGAAGTAGAGTACTAAAGAAATCTGCTAGCTGAGATTTCTTTATGGGAAAAACTTGTCCCAGTTGTAGTGATCCACTGTAATAGTAATGCGACAATTGCAAAAGTACAGAACCGTTATTACAATGGTAGGAGACGACATATACGTCGTAAGCATGGTACTGTTAGATAGTTACTCTCCTCAGGTATTGTTAGAGTGGACTACATACGCAGTGATGATAATTTGGCAAATCCTTTGACAAAAGGATTGGTCAGAGTCAAAGTCCTTAATACTTCTAAGAGAATGAGACTATTATCCTTAAATTATTGAGTCACGCACAATTGTAACCTGACCTAATGATTAGAGACCCCAAGAACAAGGTTCAATGGATAAAAACAAGATGTGAAGTGATATTAGTTAAACATAATATTTTTATATTAAGAAGCATGTATTCCTGAAGTGATTATAGGATGAGTTAATAGAAAACCTTAATGAGATATATATACTCCATTTGGAGTGGAGTGCCTACCTTCAGGAGTACTCTTGATATGTGAATGTGGAAATGATGTTATTTCCTTTGGAGTTTTAGGCAAAATTCCTAAAGCATTCACTAAACTAAAATAGACATGCATGTCCATAAATGCACGGGCTTATTTGATTGCACTCTATAAAGATTGTGTGTGATCTGACGTCAAGAATAAGTTTTAGACCACGTGTCACTCTAGTGAAAACTGAATCTTATCCACTATGCAAATGTTCAAGTTGGAAGACATCTTTGTTTATGCACAAAATTATGTTTTTAGAAACTGCTCGAAAAATATTTTATTGAAAATTCAAGTGGGGAATTGTTAGAAAATATTTTGTTTGTGAAGTGAATTTAGTTAAAAATACGTAATGGTAATTTATTTATGAATCATTATTGTAATTGAGCCATCAAAAGTTTATAATCGTAATAATTTATGAAACATTATTATAGTTGAGTCGTTACACTTACACAACGATAATATATTTATGAATCATTATTATAATTGAACCGTTATATTTGCACAACGGTGCTATTTTAATGTATCGAGCCATTACAAAAGCTAATGGTATTATAGTATTGTTTTAAATAAGAATAAATTAAAATCCATTAGCATTCCATCAGTTTAGCAGCGATACAATTTTCATTCTGCATATCTGAAAGATAGACAGAAATGAAATGATAAAAACAACATACTCTATTCTTTTCTTCTTCCTTCAAAAAAAAAATAACCAACATTTTTCTTTTCTTTTCTTCTTCAAAAAAGTATAATGAATTTTTTCTCCATTCTTCTTCCTTCAACAAAACTAAAAACACCTCGAGCAGTATTTCGGAGTGCAAATCAGAATTAACTTTGTCAATGCAAGCAAGATCAATATTTTTTAGATTAGAGAGATGGTTTTATCGTAGAGGCGGCGATGGAATTTCAAGAACTGTTTTGACCTTCGAGTAGATCGCTAAAACGACTTCAAGAAAGTGACATAGTGCATGATTCAACCATGGTTTTCCAACAAAAATTAATTGATTTTAACCCGTGGGCTCGCCGTGCGCTTATATGGTCCGGAAAGGCTTACTCGTCTTATAGTTTAGCTGCTTTATCTGTCTTTGGTTTTAGGCTTGTTGTTTCGTTTGGTTCAATAATACTGCTTATCCTACTGAATTTTACGGACCCACCGGGCCAGAAGCTTCTCAAGCTCAAGCATTTAAAATTATACCTCGAATTTTTCAAGTGATTAAGCTACGATATTATTGCTAATTCGATCTACTATATTGTGAATTAATGATTAAAATAGAGAGAGAATTGAAGTTTTGAGTGATACTTCTATTAAGGATTGGGGTACATAATTGGATTTGGCTAAAGTGAAATAACTAAAATTAAGATTCAGAAATGAATTTTAAAACCATGCAAGAAGAATAAATGTTTAAAAATAAATAAGCATGCAAATTCTTCTTTAAATGCACGAGTTATAATATGGAAATAGCACATGAACATTTATAGGATACATATGTATTATTTTTCATTGATCAGGAAGATATCGGTTTTCATAATATGTTTGAGCCTAATATATTTGCAGCAAATTATTTTTATTTCCAAAGGTTTGTATTGAAATTTTTTCCTATGATTTATTCTTCTTTTAAGTTTTCGATACAACTCTTAAGTTATATTTTTTGTGGATCTAATTCTATACGTATCTAATTGATCTATAGAAATGCACATCCTAGGTACCAAAATCAGACTCTAAAACGTAAAGTAGATATTATAATGTAAGTGAAGGAAAAAGTGGATTGATTGGCAGCAATTTTTCACACATTTTATTAACCCTAGTTGTAATTCAAATTCAAAATTGAATTAACCGTGTACCTTTCTTAGCTTTTAAACTCACGAATCTTTAATAAAATCAGATCTTAGTTGTATTGAAATCAAGCACTTGAAGGTGGTGCCTCTAAAGGAGTCCATAAATAATGCTCTGAATGACGTCGATCATAATCGGGAAGGATGAAGGTTGTACTAGCCAAATTTAGGGATTTAGGTTTTCTCCTTTAGGATACTTCGTTTTTCTGTATGTGTTAATAAAAAGGGTCAGACCTTTCTTTTAGAATATGAAACAAGATATTTTAGGGAATCCGTATACTATTTAAAAACCAAAAGATAATGTAAACATTTGATTTCCTTTTGTTAAGTATGGTTCTCACCCTTTTTAACGTTCTTATGTGTGACTCTGCAGGTTAATATAATGTTGGTGATAATTTAAAAGATATTAAAATTATAAATAGTGAGCAGCATCTAGTAATACATTGTTGTTACCCAAGTTATAATAAAATCAATGGTTCGATACAACCTTTTCTATGACTAATATATCAACTTAATTTAATCATTTTAACCAATATATCCAAGATTAAATTCGAGGCATGGAACGCATCATCCTCTTTATAATTTAATCCTTTTATCATGATCGATGATTAGATTATATAGAACAAATAAATATTTGAGCACGACCATACATTTTATAATCATACTCAATCAAGAGTCCTATGGATATCTTTACATATATTGTAGGATTAAATTCTATATAAATCATTCATATTATTTAATCGATTCGAGATGTATTCGATAATCACCTTTATCGTCTACTCGGTTAAAAGTAACTTTTGATGATATCAAAATATAAATATCCTTGAATATATATATATACATATATATATATTGATTTCAGGTCTGAGGACCATTATATTACTGTCATTTTGAGAATTACTTATGACACTATTAATTATGCTCCATAAAGTTTTCTCAAGTTGGGTCATTCCAATACACTATTCTCTTATACATGTTTATGTATTGACATTAATATCACTTATATTAATGATCATTGAGATATGATTATCAGTCAATCAACATACTAGTCTCAATGTCTCATTGTTGTCCTATGTTTACAATAAAAATTGACTGGGGATATTTAAGAATTATAATACTTAATATATTATATAATCTCATGTTCAAGTCACTTACTTAAAACTATATATTTTCGTATTATTATTATTTTAAGGACTTTTTTTTGAAAATATATTCTAAGGACTTCTTTTATGTTAATATTATATTACGCAGTAGATATAACATAACAGAATATTTTATTCAAAATAAAATATAACATCAACAATGTTATTATTTGCATAAAATGGATTGCCTTTAGTGCACAAACTCTAACAATATCCCACTTGTATTAGAGTCAATCACTCATGTATCGTATCCCATGAAGCTAGTGTGACTATCATTCTTTTGCTACGACAAAGCTTTAGTCGGTGGGTCTGCAACATTATTATCCGTTGGAACTTTGCAGATATGTATATCTCCTCTGTCAATAATTTTATGGATGAGATGGTATCGCCGAAATATCTATTTGGATTGATGATGTGATCTAGGTTTCTTAGCCTGAGCAATGGCCCCACTGTTGTCACAATAAAGATTTATTGGATCAATGATGGATGGAACAACAGAAAGTACAGTGATGAACTTCTTAATCCAAACAACCTCGTTTGCAGCTTCAGAAGCAACAGTGTATTCAGCCTCCATAGTCGAATTAGCGACTGTTTCTTGCTTTGAACTTCTCCATCTTATAGTAGAAGCATTCAGGAAAAACACATAACCAGACCGTGACTTATATTCATCTCTATCAGTCTGAAAACTAGTGTCTGTGTAACCTTTTACACCATTAATTCCTCTTTACCTCCATATATCAAGATTGAGTCTTTAGTCCTTTTCAGGTACTTAAGGATGTTCTTGATTGTTTTCCAATGACTTTTACCGGGATAATATTGGAATCTACTTGCATACCTAAAGCATACAAAAAATTTGGACGAGTACACAACATTGGATACATGATTGTTTGTCGAAGCATAAGGGACCGTTCTCATGCGTTCCTTTTCATCTGATGACTTAGGACATTAAATCTTAGAAAGTGTTTTACCATGTGACATGGGTATGTATCCTCCCTTTGCCTCTTGCATGCCAAACCTTTTTAGCACTTTGTCAATGTATGTACTCTGAATTAGGCCGATCAACTTTCTTGATCTATCTCTATAGATCTTAATAGCTAAGATATAGGTTGTATCGCCTAAGTCTTTCATCGAGAAATTTTCCCCAACCATGTCTTTACCACTTGTAATGAACTGACAACATTCCCAATAAGTAATATGTTCTCTACATATAATACTAGGAATATAATGTTACTCCCACTAATTTTCTTATATACACAAGGTTCATCTTCGTTCTTAATGAAGCCAAACTCTTTGATAGTTCCATCAAAATGAAGATTCCAGCTCTGAGATGCTTGCTTCCATCTATATATGGATTGTTGCAGTTTACATACTTTTCTAGCATCCTTTGGATTGACAAAACCTTCAGGTTGTGTCATGTAAACATCCTCGATAAGATTTCCTTTAAGGAATGCAGTTTTAACATCCATTTGCAAGATTTCGTAATCGTAAAAGGCTGCAATAGCAAGCATAATCCTAATGGTCTTAACCATTGCCACTGGGGAGAAGGTTTGTACTCTACCATCCATGTCAGTTTTCTTCTTGAAAACACACTTACACCCAATTGGTTTTACCCCATCATGTGGATCAACCAAAGTCCATACTTGGTTGGTGTACATGGATTCCATTTAGAATTTCATGACTTCAAGCCATTTCTCAGATTCTGTTCCATTCATAGCCTCTTGGTAAGAAGTGGGTTCATCTTGATCTGTGAGCATTACGTCTTCAGTTCCACAATAGCTTGCGGTTCTTGCTCAATTTCAAGTCCAGGTTCAATGATATCTTGTTGTTCCCGAATTTCTTTGAGTTCTACATTATTCTCATTGGTACTTTTAGAGACCAATTATCTTTCCACAAAAATACCAGTTCGAGCAATAAATACTTTATTCTCAAAAGATTTGTAGAAATAATATTCTTTTGTTTCCTTTGGATATCCCAAAAAATAACACTTATCTGATTTGGGTCTAAGTTTCTTAGAAGAAAGACATTTGATAAACGCCTCACATCCCCAGATCTTCATAAAAGATACAATGGGACATCTCCCAGTCCATATCTGATACTGCATCCTCAGAGTCGTTTCAGTGTGAACACGATTAAGTATGAATGCAACTGTTTCAAGGGCATAACCCCAAAAACTTATTGGAAGATCTGTATGACTCATCATTCATAGTACCTTGTCTAATAAGGTGTGATTTCTCATTTCGAACACCCCATTCCATTGTGGTGTTCCCGGTGGAGTTAGTTGTGATACAATTCTACACTCATTCATATAGTCATTAAACTCTTGCCTTAAATATTATCTTCCTCGATCTGTTAGAAGAGTTTTTTTTTTCTTACCAAGTTGGTTTTGAAAGTTCATTCTTGAATTATTTGAACTTTTCAAAGAATTCTGATATGTATTTCATAAGATACACATAACCATATCAACTGAATTCATCAGTAAATGTAATGAAGTAATAAAACCTGCCTCTAGCTGATGTACTCATTGGTCCACATACATCACTATGTATAAGGGCCAATATATCACTAACCCGTTTACTACGTCCAGTGAATGGAGCTTTGGTCATCTTACCCAATAAACAAGATTTACATTCTTCATATGATTCAAAATCAAATGAATTCAAAATTCCATCTTTATGGAGTTTTGATATATGTTTCCTGCTTATATAGCCCAAACTACAATGCCAAAGGTACATTGGATTTAAATGATTAGATTTAATCCGCTTGGTATTAATTTTATAAACGGGGAGATCAAAGTTAAGAATATAATGACTATTAACTAGTTGTGCATTTCCATAAAATGTATCATTCAAATAAAATGAACAAAAAATGTCTTTTATTATAAATAAAAATCCAAGCTTGTCCAAACAAGATACAAAAATAATATTTATTCTAATGGAAGACACAAAGTAGTAATCTTTTAATTCTAAACTAAGCAAGTAGGTAAGGGCAAGCGGCTACTTCCTACGGCTAAAGCAGCAACGTTTACTCCATTTCTCACTCGTAAGTCCACTTCTCCTTTTGCTAAATTTCTACTCTTTTGCATTTTTTGCAAACTGACACAAATATGTGATCCACATCCAATATCTAATACCCAAGATGTAGAAGTAGATAAATTAACAATTATAACATTCGTACCTGATTCTGGTGAAGTCGAACATCCCTTCTTCTTTTTCTTCTTCAGATTTTCTAAATAAGCATAACAATTGTGTTTCCAATGACATAGCTTTCCACTGTAGTGACAATCACCCTCTTTGGGAACCCCTCCTTTAGGCTTCAGTGCCTTTTTGAAATTGGTCTTGGCAGCAGTTTTCTTAAGCTGCTTTTTCTTGCCTTTACCCTTGTTTTTAGCAACCCTTTTTTGTACCATCATCAGGGCAACATGTTCTGCTTTATTCATATTGTTTTCAGCAGTTCATATCATGCTTAACAACTTAGTCAAGGGTTTCTCTATTTCATTCATAAGATAGTTCATGATGAATTAAGAGCAGTGACTATTCAATGATTGTAAAACAAGATCGGTTTGAGCTTCAGGTTCAACAGAAACCCTAACCATTCAAGATACTCGATGTATCCAATCATTTTCAGCACATGTGCACCAACAGATTTCCTTTCTCCCATTTTTCAATGACATGGTACCTTGCTTGTATCATACCTTTCTTGTCGAGCATGCCCTTCGAACAATTTCTTAAGGTGATCGATCATTTCTTAAGCATCCATTAACTCGTGTTGCTTATGAAGCCCCAAAGTCATGGTTGCAAGCATGAGACAGCTGACATCAAAAGCATCATCTTGGTGCTTCTTGTGGGAATTATTCTCTACATGAGGTGCTGTACTTGGTGGTTCCTCTGGAATAGGCCCATCAAGTATATACTGCTTCCTTTCTTGTTTGAGGACAATCCTCAAATTTCAATGCCAGTCAAGAAAATTAATTCCATCCAGTTTTTCTTTTTTAAGGACAGACCTTAGTGACAAATTGTTTGGTGTTGATTACCATTTAGTATATACAAGAGATAATAAATAATAAAATTATGATAAATAATTTTGCAACATAAATTTTGACAATCAAAATTATACGAAATATTGCATTATTAATATAAACGTATAAATAAATTTGCTCCCACTTAATCTCTCTCTCACTTTGTGTGTGTGTGTGTATATATATATATATATATATATATATATATATATATATTTAAGTGATCTAAGATCTAATCATCTCTTGAGTTACCTTGGCTAATCCTCAAAACACAACCTTTTAGGTAGACATCTTATGTCGATTATATCATATATAATTCTTGGATAAAATGATGAACAAATTTTGTTCATTTAAATATTTAAATATTGCATGATTTTTTTCTCTAATCCCATTATCTTATTATGGCACCCTAGTTAAGTCAAACTCAATTATACAGTTTGAGTATTACTTCCACTCTATCGAATATAACCAACATAAAGTGTACTAATGCTTTAGCATTGCCTACATCTATTGATTCTAGTATTGATGAATGTATTTATTGGAAGACGTCACCATGACTTAATATAAAAAAAATTAATTTGAAAGAATTTTAAAACTTGAGATTGCAAGTCATATTAGTGATATTTATACATTTCAAAATACACGTATTTTATGTTAGTAAAATTAGTTGCATATAAATGCAATAAGAAAAATAACAAATAGCATATGTGTATTTTCTTTTAATTGAATGTTGCATAAGAAAAATATACCATTACACTTTGTCTCTGTAACGTTTCAGATCATAAACATATGTATAAAATTTGCAATCTTATATCAGGCGCATATATACTTATCTATTGCAAGAATTAGATAGCATGTAAAGACCCGAAAATCCCCGCCCTTTGAATCGACCATAAACCACACAGGTCTGATTCAAAGGTTGGAAATCCTCGAATACTTTAACTCTGGGAATACAACACATTAGAACAATAACAACAGACTTTTATTACATCATGATAATATAACATCAGAGTACAGAATATCAGAGTACATCAAAAAATAAAATAATACAGCGGAAGATAAATTTTATATTAAATAATACATTGCAGCGGAAGATTATTAAAAGCTCTAGACACCGCTTTAAGCTTCGATCCAGGATCCTGCTAAAGAGATAAATATCTGCAAAAACCTACTCGACTGCCCGTGTGGAAAATATGGGCACCCGAGTTTGCCAGTGAAACAAACTACAAGTCAGTCATGGGACTGGTATGAGAAATCTTAACTTAACTTAGCGAATAATAAGGCTAATCATAGGACCACGCCGCTAACGCGGAACGGGTTTACTCCATTGTATTGCCAGTGTATAGAATAAAGTAAATCGTTAAACAACGCAATGCTTTTTAGAAAAATTAAACCATTATAAGACTCAAGTCCCATCACACAATGCAACGCAACCCGGAGGATAGAGTTTTACCTTATAATGGTCAAAAGATGCTTGATACGATAAAACGGATTTAATATTATTACTAGTGTATATGTTTTAAGAACATTTTCAATCATAATGTATCAATCATAGACGACACAGGTACCATATATCATGTCGCCATACTAGTTCTACAATCAAAACCGCATGATGTCGTATTGGAAGTTGGGTTTCCATCATGAAATCGAGGCTAGGGATCATCCTCTCCGATTCGAGACACTCTAGCAAATGCCTCAGGATCCCCCGTAGTGAACCCTTGGATCTTCAGGGTCGGTCCCCACCTAACGGTAGCAGATTAATTATGCCTGAACACATGCTTCCCGGTTCCTTTGAACCTCCATATGGCCACTAACAACCTATAAATCCGAGGTACCTCATAATCCATCATCCACATAAGTAAAAATGTCAGGGCTGGTAGGTCACTGACACCACTTTAGTTAGAAAGAAACGTGTGCACTCCCTGTAGTCCTTATCCCGATTTTGACTCATACCGCGGTGTGAGGCTTGCGAAGTCACGCTATACACAAAGCTATGCCTAAACAGGCTATGCTTTGATCATCAACCACAAGGCCCTGCTTTTAACAAAAGCCTTGATCCATGAATCTTAGCATGCCACATTGTCAATCCATATCATACCATTGATTTCTACCAATATAAAACCTCTAAGCTCATACGTCTCAGAGAAGGGTGTTAAACACCAAACAGATATATATTTAGCAGAGATCAACGAATATCGTATAAAGGAGTACAACGTCAGACATACCATCCATTTACAAGTCTGTTCTGGGTCTGAACGAAACCAGAGGCACCTTATACCTCGCATATCCGAACAATCAACAAGTACGTCCAGACGGCTACCACTGTAGCCCCTTCAAGGTAGCTACTCCAATCATGGGCGTCAGTGGTAACTCATCCATCTGACATGAAGATCATCGGTCTTCAACCACCGACTTCAAATATTCGACTTAGATCGTCGTATAATCATTTGAAATGAGATTGAACTCGGACTTTTCAAATGATTATCGCATATATATAGTTTTAAAACCATTTCATATCGTTAATAGTATTTAATAACGATTTATCTCTTATTTTTATTAATGTAAAAATAGCTATATTCATTCAACAACGCTTCGGGTCGATCGGCGGCCCTAGCGCTGTTTTTATCCAAATTTGATTAGCACTTATCTTGAAATCTAACCGTTGGATTTTAACAAAATTATATCATTGGAAAGATCTTCCCAAAGCAGTCCTTACGGTTCCAGTTTGGGAAAATCCGACGGTCGGATCTTTCGGTATAATCGTTTGAAGTTACAATTTCGAAACGCGAACTACCGCGCGTGTTTCGTTTAAATTTAATTTATGTTTATATATAATTATATAAATATAAATCGTTTGGCTATTTCAACAGCTAAGATCAATTCTTTCTATCGCATCTAAAACGACGATAAAAATGCCACCTTTATTTCTACTCTTTTTTTATTGTCCTTAGAACGACAATAAAAATACTTCTTTTAATTCTAATCTTTTTATTGAATTAAGTATCAATAAAAATGTCGCTTTACATTTATTCTTTTTGTTTACACTTAAAATGTAAAAAAAAGATATCACTTTACATTTATTCTTTTCATTTGCATCAAAAGGTAAATAAAAATATAACCTTTTAATTCTAATCCTTTTTATTATCTCTATTCTGATAATAAAAATATAACATTAAATTCTATCTTTGTGATTACATCTAAAACGTAAATTAAAATGTCACTTTTATTTCTATGTTTTTACTTACATCTAAAATGCAAATAAAATATGCTTTTTATTCCTATGTTTTTATTTACGTCTAAAATGTAAATAAAAATGTACTTTTTTAATTCAGGTTTTATTCACATCTAAAATGTGAATAAGAATGGACTTCTTATTTTCATGTTTTTATTTATATCTAAAATATAAATAAAAATATCATTTTTCAATTCATGCTATTATCTATAAAATGTCAACTTTTTATAATCATGTTTTTATTTACAACTAAATTGCAAATGAAAAATGTACTTTATATCTCCATACATTCATGTTTCTTTTTATTTGCAATAAATTTTCCAATAAAAATGTACTTCCTTTTCTATGGTTTTTATTTGCATATGAAAGGCAAATAAAAATATACTTCTTTTTCTCTAATCATGTTCACACATACAAAATGTGCTTTTCCCTATTCATGTTTTTATTTACAAATAATTTACAAATAAAAATATAATCCTTTTCTCTATATTTCTCATATTACATAAAATGTGTTTTTAATGTAAAACATGATTCCCTAATAAAATATGAATCTTTTATCCGTTCTAACATTACATTGAAAATATGATCTTTTTATTCTCAAAAGAGAATAATGCTAAAAATGTTCCTTTTTCATATTATGTTTTTATTTACATCTAATATGTAAATAAAAATATACTTTTCTTTAATCATGGGTTTTATTTACAACAAGAATGTAAATAAAAAGGTGCTTTCTAATTCTAATTTTTTATTCACATCTATAATGTGAATAAAAATGTACTTTTTCATGACAACAATGTATATTCTTATCTTAAACCTTTTTGATAAGCAAAAATGTCTATATTTTGTCTAATCCTTTTTAATTAACAAAATGTTTATCTTGGTTTAATCTTCTTCTTTTTTTACTGCCAAAGATGTATAATTTGGTTTAATCCTACTCAATGACCAAAAATGTGTATTTTTAGTTTCATTCTTTTTTTATTGACAAAAATGTATATTTTGTCCCATTCTTTTTAATTGACCAAAAATGTATATTTTTGGTTTCACTAATATGACACATTTATTTCCTTACATTTTCTTATGTATTCTAATAACATGTAAAAGTCAATTTTATATATTCATATTTTCTAAGTATTCTAATGACATATAAAAGTATATTTTATATATTAACATTCCTCTATGAACTCTAATGCCATATGAAAGTATATTATATATACTCACATTTTTCCATGACTTCTAATAACATATAAATGGTCATTTATTGGTAATCAATTTTCTATGTTATTCTAATATCATATATCATAATATTTTATATGTATAACATTTTCTGTGAATTCTAATATCATATAAAATAGCGTTTTATATTGAAATATTTCTTTTCAATATCCTGTTTATCTACACTACATGTAAATAAATGTAATCTTTTCTTTTTTCATTTTTATTTACATTATATGTAAATAAATACAATCTTTTTCTATTCTTATTATAACATTTTTCATAAAAATGTAATTTCTATTTTCTAATGTAACATTTTACAATGAAAATGTTATTTTTATTTTTTAATGCAACATTTTAAACTAAAAATGTTATTTTTCCTTTAATGCAACATTTTAAACTAAAAATGTTATTTCTTTCTAATGTCACTTTTTATAACAAGGTGTTAATTGAATCTAATGTCATATTTGATAACAAAGTGTTATTTTAATCCAATGTACATTCTTTAACAAAAATATTATTTTAAATCTCATGCTACATTTTATAAAAATGTAATCTCTTTTTCTAATGCAACATTTTATATGAAAATGTGATTTCTAATTCTATTGTAACATTTTACGTAAAATGTAATTTTCATAAAATTGCAATTATCAATTCTAATATCACATAAAATAATATTTTATATGTAAACATTTTTGTATGTACACTAATATCAAATAAAAGAACATGCTATATGTTAACATTTTTCTTTGTATACTTATATCAAATAAAAGAATATGCTATATGTTAACATTTTTCTTTGTATACTTATATCAAATAAAAGAATATGCTATATGTTAACATTTTTCTTTGTATACTTAGCAAAATAAGATGGTAATGTTATTTGTTAACGAATCTCTGATTAACCAAAGATGATATTTGGTTTCAACCATTTCATCCTAATCAAACATGAGATATTGGTTATCAACAAAACAAATATGATATATTTGTTTTCAACTATACAAACATGAGACATTTATTTTTCAACTAAACAAATATGACATATTTGTTTTGAACTAAATAGACATGATATAATTATTCTCAACAAACATATTCTAACAAATATGAGGCATACCAATCGATTCAATAATCCATCGCAATCACAAAACAACGAACACTGAATAAATATCTACACGACATCAACATGAACTTTATATGAAATAAATATAATTTCACATTTTAGTAATAATTTATTTTTAAATTAAAAAAATAGAAATCTCACCTTGATCGGTTTGAAATCGTTAAAAACGATTAATTTTAATTAAACTAAACAGCGTGTTTAATTTAATCAAAAATTGTGGCTGCTCCAAATCTTGTCCAGAGTTGTTCCATATTGTAGATCTCGTCAAGAGGGTTCCAACGCACTTCGTTTCATCAAATTGTATGCAAAAGATATGACATTTTGAATATTAGTGATCTCATTAAACTAATTAATTAAAATTAGTTTTAATTATTGCTTAACCTTATTCTTAATCCAACGTTCTTCTTCTAGGCCTTCACAAACTAAAGGAAACCCATCACCGATGAGAAATATCTGTCGCCGTCCCTATTACAGATCGTCGGAGGACGACCGGCCGTGACCGCCGCGAGCGCCTTTAGGTGCGCCACCCCCTCCAGTGACCTTGTCGTGCTCGATGGCCCCTCCTCTTCCCAGAATGTAATCGAACACTGGGCCTAACTAGAGAAATTCTGATCGCCATAGCAGTTTATATGCGATCATCACCCTACCAATCGAAAGGTCTTGAGATCCTCGACATTTTCCTCTTTAGAAGTTTTGCTAATTGTTTTCTGGATTAGAAGAGATTAAGAAATCATTTTCGGTCGATTTCGTTCGTTCACAGGTATGGGCGGCTGCTGTTGTACAAATGAGAAATGGGTTGAGCGTATTGGACAGTATTGGGACTATACTTATACCGTATTTTCCCTATTATTTAATTATTTTAATTCTAAAATGGCTTGTTAACCCACCCAAACTCCAATCCGAACCCAACGACAGTCGCCCCTAGCTAAATACCCCCCTTCCGGATACAATGGAATATGTTTCGTGACCCAGTTCGGCCGTTAGGATAATTTTTTATCAAAATTAAAATATAAATCTATATATACTAAATTCAAACGTACATTTTAAATTACCAGGGCCACATACTGCCTCTAAAAATTACAAAAAATATATTTCTAGTTATGTTTTGACGATACGGTCCTAACAAGACTAATTTCATCAAATTCCGAGACCGTTTGAAAAATGGTCATTTTCAAGTCGATTAAATTTGACTGAAACTGACAAAACACATTTTCACGCTCACGTATTAATTCGAAAAATTCTGGAAAATTAAACTTAACAATAATTTGACATTCCGGTTCCAACAAAAGTGGTTTCGTCGAAAACAGAGGTCGTTTGCAAAATGACTATTTTTAAGGGCTATATATTTAATTAAAATATATATAAATTTTACAGCGACTCTTCTAAATTTTAAACTGGACATAACTTTCAATTTTCAAAGTGAAATTTTAATTTCTTACATCCGTTAGAAAAATATGATTAAATAGATTTAAATATTTTTGGTTTTACTGAAATCCGATTTATTTTGAATCATGTACATTCAATTAAATTTTAAAATCAAAATTTCAAACTGCAGCGCTAGTTTTAACTCCTTTTATAATTAAATTAAATTAAATTTATTCGTTTTAACTTCGATTAAAATAAATTTTTAGTTGTTATTATTAAAATAAATTATTTTAAATATTCTAAATACATTAAAATTTCTAAAATAAAATTTTTTAATTGGCTCCAAAATTCCGGGTTGTTACAATCTCCCCCACTTAAAATCTTTTCGTCCTCGAAAAGGAACGAAGCTAAAGTTGTTTAATTAATCAACTCAAATTTTCATAATTTTATTAGTCGATTAACTTTTAAAATATATATAACTTTTATATATCCAAAATCATTTTTTCCAAGATCGGATTATATATAATCGTGTCACTCTCAACTCATTCTAGGGCATTACTAACCCCATCTCTAATGAGTTTTCTCATTCTAGGATACTACTGATCCTATCTCTAATGAGTATTCTTATTGGATATTACTAATCCAATCACTAATGAGTCTTTTGTTCAGTTCTAACGAGTTGTACCTCAAAGATTTTGAGCTAACCAGAGCTCTGATACCAACTGTAAAGACCCGAAAATCCCCGCCCTTTGAATCGACCATAAACCACACAGGTCTGATTCAAATGTTGGAAATCCTCGAATACTTTAACTCTGGGAATACAACACATTAGAGCAATAACAACAGACTTTTATTACATCATGATAATATAACATCAGAGTACATCGAAAAATAAAATAATACAGCAGAAGATAAATTTTACATTAAATAATACATTGCAGCGGAAGATTATCAAAAGCTCTGGACACCGCTTTAAGCTTCGATCCAGGATCCTGCTAAAGACATAAATATCTGCAAAAAGCTACTCGACTGCCCGTGTGGAAAATATGGGCACCCGAGTTTGCCAGTGAAACAAACTACAGGTCAGTCATGAGACTGGTATGAGAAATCTTAACTTAACTTAGCTAATAATAAGGCTAATCACAGGACCATGCCGCTAACGCGGAACGGGTTTACTCCATTGTATTCCCAGAGTTAAAGTATTCGAGGATTCCAACCTTTGAATCAAAACTGTGTGGTTTATGGTCAATTCAAAGGGCGGGGATTTTCAGGTCTTTACATAGCTTGTAAGCCATAATATCATAATTACAAGCCCCCCAATGGAAAAAGAAATTAACATTTCAAGTCCCAATGATGTATAAAACAAACTTCAAGCCCATATATTTCCATAATAACACAAAGTATACGAAAACTAGATTAAACATAATCAAATATGCAAAGCATCGTATCAGATATTGAAACAATCATATATTCTTGCATAATCAAACATTTCATACTTAAATATATAGGCAGTTCAACACTGCTTGCATACTGGCATTTTAATAATTGCAGGCACAGTCTAAATATAATTATACATGCATCTGTGGATTTTAAATTTATTAACCAACAGATATATAAGCATATTCTCACAAAATTTCAGCAAGAGCGACTTCTGTTTATATACAGGCATTCACACAAGCATATATATGGCATGTTTTATGTAATAGTATATCAATATATATAGCCCAGATTTAAACATTTAAATCACAAACAAGCATAATATCACTTACTCCATAATTCATATAATCTGGTATAATTCATGCACTACACAGTTAATACATTTTGGTTCATTGCATCCATACATAGATTTAATATACACCTATATATATTCAGATATGCATAGTATCACATACTGCATAATTCATATAATCTGGTATAATTCATGCACTGCACAGTTCATACATCTTGGTCCAACACAATACATATGCAACTACATATTTGAATATGTGTCACATGCATATTGCTATGTGACAAAAATGCACATATAATTTAGATCAAGCATCAAACTATAGTAAATCTCTGCCCAGATTGTAAGATATACATATATTAACAAAACAAGTCACACTTGCCAAAATATGTATGTGCGTGCGTGTGTGTGTGTGTGTATGTATGTGTATATATATATATACACACACACACACACTTGCAGCTATGGACATGTCTGAAATACACACACACACACACACACACACACACACACATATATATATATATATATAGGGAGCGGCTATATGAACACAAAATTTTGACATAAATCAAGAGATACAAAATCTTAGTCATACGATTAATTTGTCTTTATGTGAGGAGTGCAAATCGTGGGATAATCCTATGGTTTAGATTATGTGTTTAAATAGACTTACCATATATGTATATGTATGTGTGTGTGTGTATGTGTGTGTATGTCCAGTATAATTGGGAATAAAGATGAACTCTCATGTTGCTTCTAAAACATATCATTTATGTGTGTATATATGTTTCATATTAGATAGCAGTAAACCAACCTCATACTTCTAAAATTACATTAAGGAAACAAGATCATATAGTGATTTAAACACACAGATCCACAATTAAGTAATTTCAGGAAATCAGATCTAACATGGATTTAACATTCGATCATAAAAAATGTTTTTGGTCCTGAACTTTACTATACTAGATTTCACAACTCTGTTTCATCAATATACACACAGTTTATAGATTTAATCATGTTCCTAGAATTCATCAGAGCATGGTATATGTAATATATAATAGAGCTAATTCAAAATTAACTATGAATTCATTTCAAAATTTCTGTATCAAATATAAAATTCACTTACATGGAAACAATTTCTAATCTGATATGAATATACATATATTACATTCCCTGTTGAAACTTACATTAGTGTTCATAACACTGTAAATCATTGCAAGTTATATATATATATATATATATATATATATATATATATACATACAAAATCAATTACACGGCTAACCCAAATAATTGAATTCGTGATAACCCAATGCTCTGATACCATTGAAGGAAAAAGTGGATCCACTAGCAGCGATTTTTCACAAATTTTATTAACCCTAGTTGAAATTCAAATTCAGAATCAAAATTGAATTAAACCGTGTACCTTTCTTAGCTTTTAATCTAAAATCTTGCACGAAATCAGATCTTGGTTGTCTCAAAATCAAGCGTTTGAAGGTGACGCCTCTAGAGGAGTCCACAAACGATGCTCTCGATGACGTCGAACTGAATCGAGAAGGATGAAGGTTGGTACTAGCTGAATTTAGGGATTTAAGTTTTCTCCTTTAGGATACTTCAATTTTGTATGTGTTAATAAAGGAGGGTCGGAGCTTTCTTTTATAAGATGAAACGAGATATTTTAGGGGAACCGTAAAATTCGTATACTATAACACCCCACCTCCGCCAGTGCCACTCTTGCAAGCACACTGGCTTTGGAGGGGCGTTTAAACAAGGTAAACATGCATGCAGATATCACAAGACAGAACATATAAGTAAAACAGAGTAGTAAAGCAGCGGATTAAACTAGCATTTCAAAACCATAGTCATATTACAACAAAGTACTTGAGCATTATTTTCCAACAAACAAAGTCTAGACAAAAGCATAAACTGAAAAACTGAAATACATAAAGTACTATCCCCAAAGTGAAGTGATAAACCATAGCTAGCTCAATGTCCAAACCCGTACATGAGCGAATCCAGTAAGCAAGCTAGAAAGATCCAAGCTAAGCTCAAATTTTCCCACCCTGAGGACCTGAGGGGGGGGGGGGGGGAAACGGAAGACAAGAGGCGAAAGAAAACAGGTCAGTCAAAAAGACTGTTAAGCCCTACTACTATCTGTCTATGAACTAGTAAAGTTAACTGGCATGAGAAGCTGAGATGAACATAAGGATAATAACATACTGGCATGATGATTAACTAACAAGGTAGATAAAGGTGTCATCGCATAATCAAGGTTAAGTTTTGCACCACGGGTGTACTAGCATTCTAACATGTCAAGTAAAAACAAGAATTGATCCCTTGGCCCAAGCTTGGCCCAATATAATGAGGTGACCTAAATCAAGGTCCAACTACACAGTCTAGTCGATCGGCTCCCTATAAGCCTAACTCGTCAAGTGTCGGTGTCATGCGGCTTAATCATGTAATGTAGTTGACTGTGCAGGGTCCACCCTAGGGTGTATCTGGCCCTACGGTGTAACCCTCTGACACCATACCATGATGCAAGTCCAAACCTACCGTTGCCCGTGTTCAACTCCGGACTTGATGTGCACGACCATGGTCCGCCTGAACAACCGGGGCATCATTCAGCCGTCTCTTTTGGTCTCTTACAATCAGCCCAGTAATCGTGCCCCACCCTAGCCTAGTCCTAGTGTCTTATGATACATCTAGAAGGTTACTGCTGAAAAGTACCACGCAACTAGGGTTTCTTAACGGGTTAAATGTGGTTAACCCGATCCAAACGTGGATTAAATCGGTTAAGAGTACCCAAGGCTCCTGACTTAACCTCGATTAATCCATCAAGCCCAAATTGGTTAAGTATTAAGTGGACCATGACTTAACCCTAATCAGGAGGCATTAATTAACTTAATGTGCTTTAACCTCTCACATTAGACTTTGTTGTGGTTACTAGTTATGCCGGGCGGGTCCGGGTAGCTTTACACCACAACTAGGTCTAACCTCGGGTTCGAGCACAACATGACCAACTTCTCACATTGGGTCCTATTGTTTGTAGTCACTAGTTAAGCCGGGCGGGTCCGGGTAGATTTATGCTACAAACTCAACCCAACCTCGAGTTGGCCACACTCATATTTTATAAGTGTCATGTCCATTATGTTTCCAAAACATAATTACAAGTTAACATATCACGTTATGTTACAAAAATCATGTTCATGTCATTATGTTACCCAACCCCAACGTAATCCCATCGTTTACATAATCGCAACAACGCATAAAGGATAAAATAGGGAACTTGGCATAACCATGACATAAAGGTGTTGAAGCCACAAGTTTAACATGGTGGCATATGAAATGTACATATGTTCATATACTTGCATATTGCATTATTAGGCTTCAAAAGCATGCATAAAACCAAACTTAGCATATGAGTGATACATGGTGATAAATGACATGTAGAAGTTGCTAGAAGTTCGCATTTTGCCTCACATGCAAGTTATCATAAGGGATATGATAACTTTCATGTTGCCAAAATGCAACCTTTAATATAAAGCTTGGAGCTTTATGCTCAAAACCTCAAGTTTAACTTGCATAACATGATAACATGATCAACCCAAACTTGCATAACATAGCAACATGTGTCATACATAATGATTAAACCAACTTGCATAATGATCATCCAAACTTGCATATAATGATCAACCAAACTTGCATATAATGATCAACCAAACTTGCATATAATTACCAACCAAACTTGCATATAATGATCAACCAAACTTGCATATAATGATCAACCCCAAACTTGCATCATTCATTTAACTTTAGAGTTCAAAGAAAGAAACTAGAAAAGGGCTTACTACGCTATGAAGACACAAAAGAATATTTATTATAAAGATTGAGACGAAGCCCTTATGCAAGCACCAAAAACCCAAATATGCAAGCTCCAAATGAAAACCCTTGAGCCAATTCAATAAAAACCCTTACTTTGAAATAGAAATGTTGCAACTTGACTTGAATGCAAGCTAAGAACACTCATACAAGTTTGAAAACACTTGTATGAACTCAATATCTCTCATAGAAATTAACTTAGAAATTTTAGCATGAGAGTGGAGGCCATGAGAGGAACAAATTTGGCATAGTTTAGTTGTAGGATTGAATAATGGTGATTTAGGCTAGGTTTAGGGGTCTTTTTATAGAGTTTTAGGATAGTATTAGCCATAGGATTAACCCTAGATTCAATCAAAGCCATCAAAGCATGTCTTGGGGAAGAAGTCAAGTGTAGGAACCATCTAGGGCCTTTAGATTAAAGCTGAACCATGAGAACCATTCAAATGCAAAATCTGCATTTGAGCGAATCGGCCCACGGGTTGACAGCCAAACACCCTGGATTAACCCCTAGTCGACCCAGTGAGCTCGGGTCGACCTCAAAAATCGGCCGGTTTGGTTATTCCCCTCTCCCAATTCGCTGTTTTGAACATTTTTGCATATTTATTTATTTAATTTTCAATTATATATATATATATATATATTTCTCTGCGCAACCCATTTCACTTAATTAAGTATACTTTAATTTGTGAATTTTTCATGAAACTTCGCGAGGCCATATCTTGGTCATACGGACTCCGATTTTCGAAAACTCGGACTCTATTTCACGTATTTTTCCGAGACGAACGCAATGGCATAGCCCGTTTCCCTTGATTCAGATTTTACAGTTTAATTCTGCCTCCATTTATGTTATAACATGTTATTCAAAAATACGGGTTGTTACATTCTCCCCTCCTTAAAGGATTTCGTCCCCGAAATCTCCAAATTAGGAAGAACGTATCCTACCATCCATCATCCATCTACTCAAAACATCATCCACGAGCAATCATTGTCCTTAAAAGGTTCTAAATGTTGTATGATCATATGCAAAGGTGTGTGTATATGTACTTATCTAATGCGAAAATCAAGAGGTTACTGATTCAGTAAACCCCCTTAATGCAAAATATGTTAGTGAAATGAGTCCATATGTATGCAAATTCCTAACATAATTTATAATCTCTACATGAGTGCACATAACATTCATCCATATGCAACATCCACGTGATAGCATAACAAGTTTTCATCCATGAATAAGCATAAACACTCATGCATATGCGGTATGAAAGTGTGTGAGCCGATCTTAGTGCCTAACGTGTATTATGCATCCACGAGTATCCACTTGCAAACACTTGCAACCACTTGCAAACATCAAACATAACATGTTTCAAATACATGTTTCAACCAAGGGTTTCTACCTAAGGTTCTCATGACAAGATTTACGAAACAAGATAAACTAGATAAGCATGGATAGCAAAGGGAAGATATACCAATCTAGGAAAAGAGATCGAGAATGTACCCTCAAAAAGAAATGGATAAAGCCCACGCATCTTCTCCTTGGTTTCCCAAGTTGCATCTTCGTCGGCTTCACCCCACTGAACTTTCACCAATTTGACTTCTCGATTCCTTAGTTTCTTGATCTCTGTTCCCAAGATACGGATCGGAGCTTTTCTCAAGGTTGCTTCTTTCTCTACCTCAATGTCTTCAAGAGTGCTTGGTTCAACCACCTCAGCGGACTCATGCAGGCACTTTCGGAGATGCGAGACATGAAAGACATTATGCACTCCGACTAGCTTTTCGGGCAATTCCACCTTATAGGCCATCTTTCCAATTCTCTCTACGATAGGGAAGGGTCCTACGAAACTTGGTGCCAACTTCCCAACTGCTCCAAAACGTACCACATTACGCAAAGGAGAAACCTTCACGAAAACCATGTCTCCCACTTCGAATTCCAAATCTGCCCTTCGCTTGTCAGCATAGGATTTCTGTCTATCTTGGGCCGCTTTCATCCTTCTTCTCACCAATTCAACTTTCTCGGATGTGTCCCGTATCATATCGGGCCCAAGTATAAGTCTGTCTGTTGTCTCCCACCAACAAGATGGTGACCTACACGGCCTCCCATATAAAGCTTCAAATGGTGCCATCCCTATGCTGGCTTGATAGCTATTATTATAAGCAAATTCTACAAGAGGAAGGTGGTCTTCCCAAGTACCACCGAAGTCGAGAACACAAAACCTCAAAAGATCTTCTAGCACTCTATTCACCCTTTCGGTTTGGCCATCCGTCCGGGGGTGATAGGCTGTACTCAGATTCAATCGCGTACCCATTGCTTCTTGCAAACTGTTCCAGAACTGGCTAGTGAAAATTGGGTCACGATCGCTAACTATGCTAGAAGGAACTCCATGCAGCCGCACTATCTTTTGAAGATAAACAGATGCTAGCCGTGATACGGTCCTCTTGCTTTTCACCGGAATAAAATGGGCTCTCTTTGTAAATCTATCAATTATTACCCATATCCCATAAAGCCCAAATAGTTTGGTGGCGAACTTCTTCACCCCAACCATATACCACAAATAGGCTAGCCATACTCCTTAGGGGGTTTGTAACAGAACTAAGATTGAGGATAGGACTGAGAGGATATACTTAAAAGGTAGCATGCGAGTAAGCTCTATGGAACAATAGGGATCAAGGATATACTCTTAGAAAGAGATTAAATGCGCGTACCTAGACTTCAATCTTCTAAGCCACATTTTCTTGTGCTTAATCCCATCGTGCCCTGACCGTCTTTTATCTTCGCAATTCCGTAGTTCTTAATTCTTGTTCCCAAAATATGAGTTAGAACTCATTTCACCGTTGCTTCTCGTTCCACTTCCCCTTATTCTTTGCCTAAAATACTTGGCTTAAACATAACTGCGTGCTCATGGTTCATGCAAGCTTTCCAAGATTCGTTAGTGAATCTTGGATCTCATTTACATACTATACGGTATCCCACGCAGAAAACTATCTCTTGAAAACAGTTCCAATCCACGTTGCCAAACTGGAGCTGAGGTAAGGGCTCTCTTGAGCCTTTGAAAAGCAAGCTCACACTCCAAGTCCCATGCACAGACTAAGTTCTTCTTCGTCAACTTAGTAAGAGGGGCTGAAATCTTAGCGAAGTCCCTGATGACCTTCCTATAGTAGCCCGCCAAACCGAGAAAGCTTCTTACTTCGGTTGCACTCCTAGGAGTCTTCCACAACCACTTTCGCAGGATCCACCGCTATGCCTTGCTTAGAAACTATATGTCCAAGAAACCGAACTTCCCTTCTCCAGAAATGACATTTGGAGAACTTGGCTTTCAACCGATGCGCTCTAAGCGTATTCATCACTTCCTTGAGATGCCTAGCATGCTCTTCCTCATCCTTTGAGAAGATCAGAATATCATCCATGAAGACAACAACAAACTTGTTAAGGAACTCCCTGAACACCCCACTCATCAAATCTACGAAGTAGGCGGGTGCATTAGTCAAACCGAATGGCATGACAAGCCATTCAAAGAATCCATCTGGAGTCCTAAACGCAGTTTTATCAATGCTATCCTCAGCCACTCTAAGCTGATGGAATCCGGTGGCTAGATCGAGCTGAGAGAAAACAAAAGCACCTACAAGCTGGTCAAAGAGATCATCAATTCTCGGTAACGGGTGCCTATTCTTCTTTATCAGCTTGTTCGACTCTCGATAATCAACACATAGACGAAGCGAACCATCCGCCTTAGTAGCGAATACCACCGGAGCACCCCATTCAGAAATGCTTCGCTTAATAAAATTCTTCTCAAGCAACTCCTTGATTTGCTTACTGAGCTCCCTTCTTTCACGAGGGGCCATGTGCCTAACGGGCAATGATACTGGCGTGGCATTATCAACTAGATAAATGCGGAAATCTATCTCTCGTTTAGGGGGTAACCCCTTAACTTCTTCAAAGACATCGGGATAGTCTAGGACCACCCTTACAGATTGCAGATCATCGATGGACGAGTCGAGAGATTCAAGATAACATAACATGACGGGACCTCTAGGGTTACAAGAAATTTCTAGGGTGTTACCGAGGCGAGTCATGAGCCTCTCCACCCTATGCTCACAATCGAGGATGGCTCCATAACTGGACAACCAATCCATGCCCAAGACCAACCCATATCCCGTGATCCCGAGAACATAAGCACTACACGTGAATTCTACGGCCAAGATAGAAATTTTCAAATCCACACAAATCATAGACAGATGGGCGGAACCCCCAATTGGATTTGAAACACAAACGGGATCCTCAACTAAGCTAGTACTTAGGTGCAAACTTTCAACAATATCATAAGAGATAAAACTATGCGATGCGCCAGAATCAAATAAGGTGTGAGCAGGAAAATCAGAAATGTAAACATGAATTTCTATAAAAACTCTACCTCGATCAAAAGCTGGAAGAGCGAGGAGAGCCTGCAATTGCCCTCCAGAGGGTCCTACTTGCTGAGTTTGTCCTTGCCCTTGTCCATGCTTCTTGGGACAATCCTTGCTAAGATGTCCAGATTCTCCATAATGAAAACACTTGCCTAACTTCCTCTTCTTCTTCCTGCAATCCTTGGCTATGTGCGCAGTGATCCTACAGAAGTTGCACTTTCTTGTCTTTCTTGCCTTGTTGTTTTTCTTATCTCTTTTCTCGGTATCTTCCTTCTTGCCTTGGGACTCATTTGCCTTGACCTCCTTCTTGCCACTCTTATCTTCCTCTTGAAGTAGGGTCATATTCACCAAACTCTCGAAGGTCGCCCCCAAGGGTATATGAGATATGGCCAAACCGCGCAAGGGCTCATTTAATCCTAGAGCAAAGCGTAGGGCCTTCTTCCGAGCGGTGTTAACCCATTCTAGACCGAACTGAGCAAGTTGATTAAACTTATCCACGTATTCTCTAATGGTCATGTCCCCTTGCTTTAGTGATAGGAACCTCTCTAGCTGAAGGTTCTCTTCTGTCGATGATAGAAACTTTAGTCCAAACCTTCTCCTAAAGTCATCCCAAGTCTCAATGGGTCTAGTAGTGGTGGTGACTAGCCACCAATAAGCAGCTTCCCCTTTCAATAGCCATACCGCCAACAGAGCTTTCCTACGATCTTCCACATCAAAGATAGCAAAGAGGTCTTCAGTTTCCTTTAACCAGTTTCTTGCCTCCACGGGAGTCTCCGTTCCGACAAAATTCTTGCAACCCATCGCCTTAAAGTCTTTGCAAAGCTTTGCGAAATCCTCTTGCGGATGCTGAGGGGGAGGAGGAACCTCAGCTACGGGAGGAGGAGAGATGTTAGCGACGGGGGAAGGAGGAGGAATGTTCGCGGGGCCGGCTTCATTCGCCCTTGCCTCCATAAATCTCCAGAACCAGATGGGTACTTGTACGCCTTCCGGGATGTTAAAGCGATCGACCATACTAAAACGAAGAAAAAGATAGATTCAGAACGAAGAAATGAAGGATAGTGCTATGGCTTTTGGGGAATAGCCTTTTTAAAATAACTAGGCTTTTCTTGGAAAATACTTAATTGGTTTTGAAAATAGTTTTTCAAAAGGTAAGTTTCAAAAACACTTTTGCTCAAATCTTGTAAACCTTATGCTCTGATACCAAATGTAACACCCCACCTCCGCCAGTGCCACTCTTGCAAGCACACTGGATTTGGAGGGGCGTTTAAACAAGGTAAACATGCATGCAGATATCACAAGACAGAACATATAAGTAAAACAGAGTAGTAAAGCAGCGGATTAAACTAGCATTTCAAAACCATAGTCATATTACAACAAAGTACTTGAGCATTATTTTCCAACAAACAAAGTCTAGACAAAAGCATAAACTGAAAAACTGAAATACATAAAGTACTATCCCCAAAGTGAAGTGATAAACCATAGCTAGCTCAATGTCCAAACCCGTACATGAGCGAATCCAGTAAGAAAGCTAGAAACATCCAAGTTAAGCTCCAATGTTCCCACCCTGAGGACCTGAGGGGGGGGGGGGGAACGGAAGAAAAGAGGCGAAAGAAAACAGGTCAGTCAAAAAGACTGGTAAGCCCTACTACTATCTGTCTATGAACTAGTAAAGTTAACTGGCATGAGAAGCTGAGATGAACATAAGGATAATAACATACTGGCATGAGAAGTTGAGATGAACATAAGGATAATAACATACTGGCATGATGATTAACTAACAAGGTAGATAAAGGTGTCATCGCGTAATCAAGGTTAAGTTTTGCACCACGGGTGTACTAGCATTCTAACATGTCAAGTAAAAACAAGAATTGATCCCTTGGCCCAAGCTTGGCCCAATATAATGAGGTGACCTAAATCAAGGTCCAACTACACAGTCTAGTCGATCGGCTCCCTATAAGCCTAACTCGTCAAGTGTCGGTGTCATGCGGCTTAATCATGTAATGTAGTTGACTGTGCAGGGTCCACCCTAGGGTGTATCTGGCCCTACAGTGTAACCCTCTGACACCATACCATGATGCACAGTCCAAACCAACCGTTGCCCGTGTTCAACTCCGGACTTGATGTGCACGACCATGGTCCGCCTGAACAACCGGGGCATCATTCAGCCGTCTCTTTTGGTCTCTTACAATCAGCCCAGTAATCGTGCCCCACCCTAGCCTAGTCCTAGGGTCTTATGATATATCTAGAAGGTTACTGCTGAAAAGGACCACGCAACTAGGGTTTCTTAACGGGTTAAATGTGGTTAACCCGATTCAAACGTGGATTAAATCGGTTAAGAGTACCCAAGGCTCCTGACTTAACCTCGATTAATCCATCAAGCCCAAATTGGTTAAGTATTAAGTGGACCATGACTTAACCCTAATCAGGATGCATTAATTAACTTAATGCGCTTTAACCTCTCACATTAGACTTTGTTGTGGTTACTAGTTAAGCCGGGCGGGTCCGGGTAGCTTTACACCACAACTAGGTCTAACCTCGGGTTCGAGCACAACATGACCAACTTCTCACATTGGGTCCTATTGTTTGTAGCCACTAGTTAAGCCGGGCGGGTCCGGGTAGATTTATGCTACAAACTCAACCCAACCTCGAGTTGGCTACACTCATATTTTCTAAGTGTCATGTCCATTATGTTTCCAAAACATAATTACAAGTTAACATATCACGTTATGTTACAAAAATCATGTTCATGTCATTATGTTACCCAACCCCAACGTAATCCCATCGTTTACATAATCGCAACAACGCATAAAGGATAAAATAGGGAACTTGGCATAACCATGACATAAAGGTGTTGAAGGCACAAGTTTAACATGGTGGCATATGAAATGTACATATGTTCATATACTTGCATATTGCATTATTAGGCTTCAAAAGCATGCATAAAGCCAAACTTAGCATATGAGTGATACATGGTGATAAATGACATGTAGAAGTTGCTAGAAGTTCGCATTTTGCCTCACATGCAAGTTATCATAAGGGATATGATAACTTTCATGTTGCCAAAATGCAACCTTTAATATAAAGCTTGGAGCTTTATGCTCAAAACCTCAAGTTTAACTTGCATAACATGATAACATGATCAACCCAAACTTGCATAACATAGCAACATGTGTCATACATAATGATTAAACCAACTTGCATAATGATCATCCAAACTTGCATATAATGATCAACCAAACTTGCATATAATGATCAACCAAACTTGCATATAATGACCAACCAAACTTGCATATAATGATCAATCAAACTTGCATATAATGATCAACCCCAAACTTGCATCATTCATTTAACTTTAGAGTTCAAAGAAAGAAACTAGAAAAGGGCTTACTACGCTATGAAGACACAAAAGAATATCTATTATAAAGATTGAGACGAAGCCCTTATGCAAGCACCAAAAACCCAAATATGCAAGCTCCAAATGAAAACCCTTGAGCCAATTCAATAAAAACCCTTACTTTGAAATAGAAATGTTGCAACTTGACTTGAATGCAAGCTAAGAACACTCATACAAGTTTGAAAACACTTGTATGAACTCAAAATCTCTCATAGAAATTAACTTAGAAATTTTAGCATGAGAGTGGAGGCCATGAGAGGAACAAATTTGGCATAGTTTAGTTGTAGGATTGAATAATGGTGATTTAGGCTAGGTTTAGGGGTCTTTTTATAGAGTTTTAGGATAGTATTAGCCATAGGATTAACCCTAGATTCAATCCAAGCCATCAAAGCATGTCTTGGGGAAGAAGTCAAGTGTAGGAGCCATCTAGGGCCTTTAGATTAAAGCTGAACCATGAGAACCATTCAAATGCAAAATCTGCATTTGAGCGAATCGGCCCACGGGTTGACAGCCAAACACCCTGGATTAACCCCTAGTCGACCCAGCGAGCTCGGGTCAACCTCAAAAATCGTCCGGTTTGGTTATTCCCCTCTCCCAATTCGTTGTTTTGAACATTTTTGCATATTTATTTATTTAATTTTCAATTATATATATACATATATATATATATATATATATCAATATATATATATATATATATTTCTCTGTGCAACCCATTTCACTTAATTAAGTATACTTTAATTTGTGATTTTTTCGTGAAACTTCGCGAGGCCATATCTTGGTCATACGGACTCCGATTTTCGAAAACTCGGACTCTATTTCGCGTATTTTTCCGAGACGAATGCAATGGCACAGCCCGTTTCCCTTGATTCAGATTTTACAGTTTAATTCTGCCTCCATTTATGTTATAACATGTTATTCAAAAACACGGGTTGTTACATATACCATTTAAAAACGAAAAAAAAATGTCAACATTTGATTTCCTTTTGTTAAGAATGGTTCTCATCCTTTTTAATGTTATTATGTGCGACTCTACAGGTTACTATAAAGTTGGCAATAATTTAAACGATATTTAAATTATAAACAGTGAGCGACATCTAGTGATACATCGTTGTTACCCAAGTTATAATAAAATAAACGATTCGATACAACCTTTTATGTGACCAGTATATCACCGTAATTTAATCATTTTAACCAATATATCCAAGTTTAAACTCGAGACATGGAACATACCATCCTCTTTATAATATAATCATTTTATCTTGATCGATGAGTAGATTATATAAAACAAAACAATATTTGAGCACGGCCATGCAATTTATAATCATACTCAATCAAGAGGCCCATTGACATCTTTACTTATATTGTAGGGTTAATTTCCATCTAGATCATTCATATTATTTAATCGATTCGAGATGTATCTGATAATCACTTTTATGGTCTACTCGGTTAAAAGTAACTTTTGATGATATCAAAATATAAATATCCTCGAATAAATATATATAATGATTTCAAGTCTGAGGACCATTACATTAATGTCACTTTGAGAATTACTTATGACACTATTAATTATGCTCCATGAAGTTTTCTTAAGTTGGGTCACTTCAATACACTATTCTCTAATACATATTTATGTATTGACATTAATATCACTTATATTAATGATCAGTGGGATATGATCATCAGTCAATCAACTTCTCAGTCTCAATTTTTCATTGTTGTCCTATGTTTACAATAAAACTTGAATATCGATATTTAAGAATTATAATACTTAATACATTATATAATCTCATGTTCAAGTCATTTTCATGAAATTATATAATTCCACTTTTATTATGTTAATATTTATATTACGTAGTAAATATAACATAACAGAATATTTTATTTAAAATAAAATATAACATCAACAATGTTATTATTCACATCAAATAGATTGCCTCTAAGGCACCAACTTTAACTGAAAGTTGCACAATCAAATATATTTTCTTTCAGCATACAAAATTTTAATCGATAAAATATTTTTGATTGAAGGTGTACAAATGACATATGATTCTTTTATCAAACAAACATTATATTTAATCGTTACTTTTGGAGGTTCAAGGATGTATCCATGAAATTCCGTAAAACTTATTTGTTAATTGTTTTCTTCAACTAATATTTATTTTACTTTTATAACAATGCGAACAATATTTCTAGTTCAAATTATTTAAAAATTGTAATGAACTATGATTTTAGGGAAAATATAATAAATTTCATAAAATTAAATCGTCTTCTCAGAATATCAATTTGTATTTTACATTTATTTTTTCTTCATTGTCTAGTTTTACTTGTGTATAAATGGTTGTTAATGCACTTTATTCTCTATTTATTTTTATTCTATCAGTCCTGTTCTAAGTTGGGAATATAAGGGTTTGTTTGATTTAAAAGTAAAATTTTGAATTTTGCATTTTCAGTATTTTCTAAAAGAAAACGTTGGATATGTGAGCGTCTTGCGAGGAGTAGAGGACATGAGACGATGTGGATGATGTGAAGCAAATGAAAGAAGAGGATAACAAACTACGAAAAATAAATTGTTTTCAACTTGATACGTTAAAACTATATTTCAAATTAGTAATTTTAGAAAATCAAATATATTTTATTACATGAAAATTCAAAATTGTCAATTGTAGCCCAAAAGGGTGGTAAACATTTTCTTTGTATAAAGGTCTTTGACATTTTCCCCTAACGTTGTAAGTTAAAATTTGACCATTTGTTTTTTCATTAAGGGGCTGTTCATGGTACCATTTTGCTCCGTTTATATAACGGGCGCGTCCGACGTGTCGGACTCGTCCGTTATAAAATGGGGGAATATGCTTCATTTTCCCATTGGGCCAACTTTGGTCCGTCACACCTACGTTTGATTAATTTGCTAATTAATCATGTTTAATTAGTAAATTAAAGTATTTTAAATTTTTTAAAAATTAATAACTTGTGCAAATGAGATCTGTTTGAGACGTTGGTTTTTACGTTGCGCTCATTTCGAAGTCCTCTACGTAATAGAGTTGGTTTTAACTGAATTGGAGTAACTTATACTTTTTCTATTCTACTAAACATCCCATTAGCATACTTCGCTTAAATGGTATGTTTAAAGTGCCTAACACATTCTCCGTCAACTCCAATTCTCCGCTATAATACTCTGTTGAAATACTTCACTTTCGCTTGCGCCAAAAACACCTTAAGTGAATTCATCGTTGTTTAGCAAGTTAGACAGACGTTTGAGATTTGTTGAAATGTACATTGCAAGTCATTGCAGGTTGACTGGACAAAACCAAGGGCGCGGATGAGCGCATACACAACAAAATGTCTCACACGTCCCCGGTAAATTTCATTAGAACTTTCATCCTCTCTTCCTCTTTTATATGTTAACTTAAAGGTACAAAGAAACTTATATAATAAATCCGTGTTTCCTTTCTAAAATAATAATTTTCTTGGATTTTTCTCTGTCATTGTCACAGTTTTCGATGCACCTGTATAGCTGTTAAAGCTCTTGACTTGTCCGCTGAAGAAGAAACCCTTATCCGTTCTCTATTTCAAAAGCAGTCTTTTATCGCACTTGGATTTCATTATCTGTAGTTCAGCGATCTATGATGTAAGATTCCTTTATAATTTGCCCTTTTCAGTTTGTTGTTTTTCTGGAATTTTCGATTTAGGGTTTGTGAATTTGGGCTATCTGGTAAGTCCACCGTTTTTGAATAATACGTAATTTTTTTGTCAAATTGTTCTATGATTTTCAATGTATTCGGGATGAATGCACGGAGTTCGGTGGTAGGAGACTTTAGCCAGAACTGTAGAGAAAAACCATATACCTCTCGCAAATTAAGTTGAATGCACTGCCACCATTTTGACTTGAGGTCCTAAAAAGTCGCGATTTTGATGAATTTTTTGTGCTATTGTTTTGTAGGTGATTGGTACTTTTATATTTAAGTTACAGTAAATTTTGCTTGATCATGGTTAACGCGGATGTTGATAGCTTTGGAGAAACAAAGCCGATGATTGATCTAGAAAGTGGGAATAATAATTTGAAGGATGATGGATCTTACGATGGTAGTAAAGATAGTCCATGCTCACAGTTGAATCATTCTAATAATGAATTGAGTGATATGGGAAAGAAGAAGAAGAACAAAGGAACTAAAAAGGCACCAAAACCTCCTCGGCCTCCTCGCGCACCGTCCATGGATGCAGTTGATCAGAAACTTATTCGAGAGATAACAGAGCTTGCAACACTGAAACGGGCCCGGGTTGAGAGAATGAAAGCTTTGAAGAGGATGAAGAATGCGAGGTCGACAAATTCCAAAAGCAATGCAATTGCTTTTGTTATAACTGTTGTTTTCTGCATAGTGATTATTTGGCAAGGTTAGATCTTTTTGTTAATTAATTAATATAATAGCTTCGCTTTGGTGGCTTGTCCAGTTACTGCTGTTTATAGGTTTCATTTTCATGTAACTTGTTAAATTGTGGAATAAAGACGTGCTTCAAGGTGGTTGTTCTAGGTTTTTTTTAGGTAGCTAGTTTTCCAGGCTTGGAATCAAGTTATATGTTCATAACAAGTTTTACGTAACCACCTTGGTTGGTTTAAAACCAAATTACGTTAGCCAATAACCGTGTTAACTTTGCCAGTTTAGGTCCAATTGGCGTTTGACTGTTTTGTTATGGCTAGAAGTTATAATCAGTTATACTTATAGTGTTCATATTTAGGACGCTTGAAAGAGAAACTGAGAGAAATTTTAGATTAAAATTTCATTTTGTTGCCTGCATCCGAATGTTAGTAGATAAACAAAGATGACTTGCTGTGTTCGCCTTATACTGTAAGCTTTTAATTATCTTTATATTTTTGTTAATTTCTCGCTTCATTGATGTATAAGTCAATGCTTTCCGGTATGTTCATCAAAATCAAATGTTTGCATCTTATATGCACATTATTATCCTATCGCTGATGGTTACTAAAACCTGTAAGCCCCGAAATATGATGCAAACATTGGGAAATAATAATATTGATGCGAAAATCTGTATGTGCTTAGGTACTTTTCCATCCCCCTCCCCAACACACACACACACACACACAAAAAAAAAAAAAAAAAAAAATCCACAGATTTGCATTACAAACTTACAGCTGAATAATGAATGACTTGGTTTAGTATAATGCAGTTTGGTTCTTGACTATGTGCAATTTTAATGGTGTAACAAAATCCACACACAAAATCTACAAATTTGCATTACAAACTTACAGCTGAATAATGAATGACTTGGTTTAGTATAATGCTGTTTGGTTCTTGACTATGTGCAATTTTAGTGGTGCCAAGTTGGCTTGGCTTGAAAGTGCTAATATTTGCATTTTGGCTGAATTTTTAGTAGCATTGGTGTTTTTTAAAACTTTGTTTTAGAGAAGGCACGGATGTGTATTTTGAAACTTAAAGAGCATGTTTTACCGAAGTTACAATTTTAATATTATACAGAGTAATCTAAAATGCCCTATCTATTTTCCTCTTGGAATTTCTCACACTTTTTCTTCTCCTCCTCCTGATTTCCCCTCTTCTGCTGGGAATGTTCTCTAAAGTAACACAAACAGTGATATTTTAAATTATGTCCTCTTCAAGTATTTGCATTATACAGCAACGTAAGCATTTGCTTGATTAAAACCATGAATCTTATGTATCTATCTTATTAATTGAACCAATGTCTTAATGGTATCTTGATTCTATGAAGATAGATCGTCCAGACATTTCTTCATCATGTATTCCTCATCAATTGAGAGCTTAGTTTTATAGGCTCCTTTTCATATCATGTGTTCCACACCTTTATTTTTATGCTTTTTCAATCACCATACCAACTCCATTTCCCCCCTTCTTTCGTTATTTTGATTATTTGTCTATTTTTATCTTTTTTTTTCAGGGTTTTTCCCAAGAGGTGAACCTGGTGTGAGTTTTCAAGGTTCTCCGGAATCCTCGAGAAAAGCGAAAAGTGGATTTATCTCCGTTCAGCTTTATAAGAATCATGTTTTCAACTCGGCATCACCTAAGTAAGTACACTTTAAATATTATGTTCGCGTGCTTATCTGGTTGTATGAATGTAGATTCACAATGCTGTTTCTTACATCATTATCTTTATGAATTTCAGCAAAGTAGAAATAGCATCTGGGTTAGATGGCCAAAGAGAAGCAAGAAGGGAGTAAAAAGTATAGGGATTAGCCTTGCTTGTTCTTTTCCTTGAATCCTTTGCTTTGTACATATGCGTGTGAATCTTAGCTGAGGTTTAGGCATTTTATGTAAATTAATGGAGGTCTGCTTTGTTGTAGTTTTCTTTTATTGATCACGTACCTTGGTCGTCTTTTTGGTTATTTAGTGCTTTATGTTTACACTATGCTTTAATGCAATCGTGATCTATGTTTACACTAAATATATATTGTTGCTGGGAGATTTATTTTATAATCTGCTACAGCCTCGTTGCAGGCATGTGATAGGGCATTGTTAACCATTTGGTTTTGTTACATTTTGACTTTTTTATTTAAATTCGTCTGAAAAATAAAATTACTATGCTTATAGAATTTCAGAAATTGGTACAGTTTGAGAAACAATATATATGTATACGAGCGTTACGTTGTACAATTTGCACGTAACGCTGGCATGTACATGATCCATAAAGTGTTTTTCTACAATATGTTTATATAACACATTCAAAAGAATTATTCATACAAAATTTAGTTATAATTTTACGTTAAAATTATATGTAGTTAGTTTGAATTTTCATTTCTTTTTGTAACATCTACTTTTCTTTTAGTTTGAATTTCTATTTCTGCTACTAGCCAATAAAGATTTAATTTTATATGTTGGAAATATACAAATATACGTAAAACAACATTTGAATTGTAAAGAGAGTTAGCACTAGATCGTATATATTAAATAAAACAGAAACCTTTAAAGCCCTTTCCTTACATCTATGAGTTTTCTCTTTTCTCCTTAAATCTCTCCAGATATTTTATTTTTAAATTACATTATCATTTTACGTTTATTTACAATTTCTTTCACGTTATTTTTACTTTTTCTGCCATTTTACATTTTAACATGGACATTTCAAAGTTTACACAATTATTTATTGATAGTTAGCTCATAATATTTTACATTTAAGTATAGATATTTAAATTAATTACAAAATCTAAGTAATTTAAATAAATCTAATTAACTTATATATTTTTTAATTACTAAAAATGACAAAATTATGTTTTTTGCTTTTAAATACGTATACTTTAAATTTTCTATAATCATTTGAGTCTCTTTCAATTCTTTCTTAACATTTTACATTTAGTGTCATATTTTATAATTAATTGCATGATAATAAAGCTATTTAAATAACTTTAGCAAACTATTATTCATTGATTCGTCTAATAAATCACATCAAGATTAACCATATTCATGCCAACAAAAATAAAAAAATATCAAATGTATAAACACGTCAATCACAATGCATAAATTATACACATAATTAATTATCACAAATTTAAAGTTGAACTCATTTACGTCAATATATTTACTGTATATTGCATTGTAATATAGGTGTCAAACGTCTACATTTTAAATTTATTTAGTCATTTACAAAACGTTGCACAATATCAATTAACATTGTACATTTAAGTTAATATGTTTAGATTAATTATGTGATTTTGAATTCAGTTAATAAATTGTTGTTAATTCATCTAATTAATGTTAAGTGTGATGTTTTAACATGTAAATCACGTGCATATCAATAAAAATGGCAAAATTAATCTTTCTTTCAAATATAAAGTTAAATAAGTGAAACGGTTTAAATAATATATATAAAAAATAATAACAAAAATAATATGTTATACAATTATCTCAATAAATTTATCATAAATTAAAGAAAATATTTTCCGCTTTAAAAACCGGCATTTTAACAATTTTATAATTATTTTTTGAACCTCATTAATACTTTCGTGATATTTTATATTTCAGTCCATATGTTTAAACTACTCATGAAATCTTAAACTCTAATTATTTAAATAATTTTAGAGAGTATTTAGTCCATTTTTCTAATAGCTCTTAAAAATATACGCCAATTTTACTAGATATGTTTCCAAAAAAAAAAAAAAAAAAAAAAAAAAAAAAAAAAAAAAAAAAAACTGTGTATATTCATATTTAAAAAAAGCAGTTTTCTATGCAACTATAAAGATGTATAAATCACGTAACATGAACTACGTATATCAACAATAATGACAAAGTTAATGTTGTATATAACGGTGTTGTATACACAATTATATGATTTTTTGTTTGATGATAACAACCAAATAAATATTATTATAAATGTGTTTGTAGTAGTACCGTTATATCACATCACAAACAGGAATATAATATTTATATTTAAATAAAATACGACTGTACAAACATTCAAATATTCACACGGTATTTTATTTGAGTATAATATTCTATTTCAAAATTCAAACAATACAGATTTATAACTCCACTATTTATATATTCTTCACATGACATTGTACTTGTATATAAACTGAATACAATAAACAAATTTGCTTGAACCCAAATTTGAGCATAATAAAATAATATTTTATTTCAAACAAATTTGTTTATTATAAATAATAGTACAAATTCATATATACTTACATGTTCACTGTCTGATTCATATACAGTTCACTCTACACTATATGTACATTCATTTACAACTCATTTTACATTTTCATATTCATATATACATTCATTCACTGTTATACACACTGACACTGCAATATACTTGTCTTCTGTCTTCACAGTCTTCACTGTCAGTCCAGACTTCACACAACTCTGTCAGTCCAGTCTTCACATAGCTCTGTCAGTCCAGTCTTCATGTTTATCTGTCACACATGAAACACACACACACAATACACTGCAATAGAAAAAATACTGAATACATGTGAATATAATTTTTTTTATTTTAAAAAAATTATTTGCCTCAGATTTCTGGTGTGTTTCCCATCATTTTTCATGACTTGATCTATTCTGTGTCTAGTCAGTATATGTATAGTAATAGGGACAGAAAATAATACTGAATGGCTTCATATACACACGTGTATAAATATATACGTGTGCACTGCCTCGCCAATCAACGAGCAACTGAGGAGTAGCCACGAGGACCATCTCAACTCAGTGCATCACTCAAATATTAATGCAAACAGGAGTTTAATGGACGAACACATTGGCAGAGCAAATATATGTAGCAGCCCATGTGTCGAGCAAAGAAATTCAAAGTGAAAAGCCATGTACAAAGTGTAAATGTCAAACATTCAAAATGGTCAAGGTAAAAGCTAAGCTCATTTTTTTAAAAAGTAGGCAAAACATGATTCATACCCAAGCAAGAATACAAGCACAAAGTTCAAAGCAGCTCAATACAAATCAGGGTCCAGCATGTGTAAGCAGGCCAAACTCAAGTGAAAATGAACAAATTTACGGCCAAGGGGAACAGTGCACAAAAATGAACAAGGGACAACAATGGAAATGGCACAATACAATGTGCAGTGAGTTCAAAGGGGATGGTCAAGCAACACAAATGCACAGTTCAGGTAAAGCTACAAGTGCATGGAGATTTCAGTTTCATAAATATAGTACAATAACATGTCGGAGCATTTCAAAGTACATGCAGCAAATTTCAAAGGTCGAGCAGCCTATATATATCATTGAATTCATGTGCAACATGCATCAGCACATGGAAGTCACCAAGACAAGGAGCAAGAAGCAACATATATGAGGCACAAGAGATTTCAAATGGGAATTTTTTTAAAAATAAGTGCAGCATACAAGTCTTGAATACAAGGCAGCAAAAACAAGGTTTAAGTTTTCACATGCAAGCCAAGGTGTTCATGTACACAGCAAAATCTGTCAAGTGTATCAATGTTGACAGAATATCAGGAGAATTCAGCAAAGAAATCTTTTATTCTTTCCAGAAAAATCAGACAGTCAAGGAGACAATTAAATTGTTTCCAGATATGAGGAAGTTTGTTTCAAGCAATTCAGTGATAAAATCAAGGCAACAATTGGAATACATTTCAATCTGCATAATGTGAAGTGTGGCAAATGTTTTTACATGTCAAATGCAGAAGTTCTTTCAAAATTTCTAGTGAATCATTCGTTTTCAGAAATTAGCAATTTTCATGTCATATATATATATATATATATATATATATATATATATATATATATATATGGCAAGTGATTTCAATGTTTCCAGGAAAAGATTTTTAAAGGTAAGAAAACAATTCTCGAAATGAATTCTTTCCTTTCTGGAATTGGCAATGAACTCTTGGAAATCAATCAAGTTATTGTTTATGTGTTAAGAGAGGCAAGAATAAATTGGCAAGTATTTATCCTTTTTCTGAAAACAATCAAGTTTTCATAAACATTCAAGAATCTCGGCAAAATTATCTCAAGGCAACACAAAGGAACAAATCAGTGGATTCAATCAAGAAATTTCACTCAAAGCCGATATTGTTTTTAAAAGAGGAAAACGTGCCATATTACTCAAACAAATTCAAGGCAGTATTTCATAAGCTAATGTCATTTACGCAAGGAAATTGCAAAAGAGCCAAGAAATCACGCAAGCTTTAAAAAGCCAAAGGAATCATGGAAACAAATCGAGGCAACCAGAGGGACCAAAAATAGGAAATCACGCAAATTTCAATTTCAGCCGAAGAACACAACGCAACAAATCAGGGACAAAATCAGCAAGCCATTTGTATGAAATCAGAGAGATTAAAGGATTTTATAATCCTACTTAATCACCACATCATCACAGGCTAATTATCGAATCGAAACCACAAATCAACTCGAGAGCATATAGTTTTAAATCAGAATTCACTTACAATTGTTTCGATCGCCAGATTTTCCCAAATCAGTTGTGAAGCAAGTCAACAAGGAATTGAAGTTCATCAGAGTACCAGTTTTAATCAAGCATCAATCGATTTGGGAAAAAGAAAACCCTAGCAGCGCCGCCATTTATTTTTCCAGAGGAAACAAAGAGAGATCGGGACAATAAAATGAAATAGGGGTGCAACACAATTGTGAAAGGGCCGGCTATTTTTGAAGAGATAAAGGGGATGACCCTTTTATTTAATTCCTAGGGTTTTTCAATTTGAATTTGTCTTTGTTTTTGTTTAATTTGTGTATTTGAATTTGAGTTGTAAAAACCGCCTGATCAGTTTCTAGTTTCTGTAAAATACTAGGAGATCCAGTTAGGTTGTTGACTAGCAGTTGCTAGAGTCTGTAAAATTTAGGATTTACTGGTTATGGGGTTGTAATCAGGGGGAATCTGATCTAGGGGTTTAGATCAGTCTACGGTTTTGAGCGTTGGGTTAGAATAGGAGCAGGGTTTGCGAGTGTATATGGTCTTGTATGCGGGATCTGTTCTATCACTTAGTAGAAACCTTAGAAATGCAGCAGTAGGCAGGGTTTTGCCGATGCTGGGTATATCTGTGTGTGATTTATTTTCTGCATTTCTGTTTCTGCTATATTCTGTGAACTGTTTTTTTATTATATATCTCGTTAAATTTTTAATTCTTGTTAAAAACTGTGACAAACCCTATTCACCCCCCTCTAGGGTTAATCTAGATCCAACAAGTGGTATCGGAGCTGGTATAAGGTTACAACATGATATGGAGTTCTCGCTCTATGATCTAGTGGCGAAGTAGTGACTCTTATCCTTACATGTCTGTGGGTGGTTGTCCATGTCGAGAGGCAGGACGTGAAATCAGACACTGTGGTGCCATTGTAGGCCACCGGGGTGTGATTAAAATCCTCGAGAAGGAGACTACAAGTGGTATCAGAGCAGATATTCTGTTAACTCTAGAGTAATGGTGGTTCCTAGTTGTCAGTCGATAGAGAGTCAGCCCAGTTCTTCTCCAACAATTTTCGATGGAACAGATTTTTTAAACTGGAAATCCAAAATGGAATTTTATTTAAAATCTGTTAATATTAAATATTAGGATGTTGTTATCAATGGATTTGATAGTGTAGATATTACTTTCAATACTCATGTTATGAAAATTATATTTGATTATCTTAGTACTGAACAGTTTAATCTTATCTGCCACTGTTTATCTGCACAAGAAATCTGGGATACTCTCAATATGAAGGATGGAAGATCTGACAACGGTAGCTCAAAACCCGAGAAAGTCAACTCAGATTCAGAGTTCTGTTTAGCAGGATTTACAAATGAAAATTAAGATGGATCAGTCGATGGAGATTCAACAGACGATGAGACAGGAAATTTCTCATATGAAGATTTAGTTTATATGTGTGCTGATCTAACTAAGTCTGTTGATGAACTCCAATCTAAAAACAAATTTCTAAAATCTAAAAATCTTGAGTTAACCAGCAAAATTGATGATTTGGAATCACAACTTGAACATTTTAAAAATTCTTCAAATTCAGATTGCACAAATTGTTTGAAATTGAAAACCAATCTTGTTCATCTCAATAAAAATATTCAAAAATTTGAAAAGGAAATTCTGATCTTAAAAGAAAACAAGATTGAGTTATCAGGTTTGAATAACTTTTTACAAAAGGAATTTGAAAATTTTAAGACTAGTATATATTCCAAATTTGAAATTGCTGAAAATGAAAATTTGGCGAAAAGTGTTTTGATTTAGAAAGAACTTGAAAATGAGATTGAAAAATCCAACAATTTTGAGTCTGAAAAACAAAAACGGTTTGAACTTGAAACTTCCGAATTCCAAGCCAAAATTAAATTGCTTGAAAATAAGAATTTGGTTTTGAAACAGTCCAATGCTGAATAAAAGATCGCTATAAATAATTGCTCAATTTTACCAAAAGAAAACAACGATCTAAAATCCAAAATTCAATGATTAGAATCAACTTTGGATAAATTCTCAAATGGGGAAAAATCGTTGAATATGCTGTTACAAAACCAAGTTTCTATTGGAAATAAATCTGGTCTTGGCTTCGGGAAAAATGATGTTTTGAAAATCCGAACTCAAATGATTCTAAAAATCCTTCAAACTACTTGGAAAAGAATCGATATGAAAATTCAAACTCTGATAATCACAAAGGATTTTTGAATCAACATGATGTGATTTTTTTTATAATAATCCATTTAACCAATCCTGGATCCCAAAAAGAAATAAAACAAACTTCATTAGATTCAAACAGATTTGGGTTCCAAAGGATACAAAGGTAAATTCAGATGGATTATTATATAAAAAAGTTTGGGTACCAAAACGTACGAATATAACTGTGAGTGGTTTCACTACTTTTGTTAGACCACTCAATCCTCTTAACAGTTAGGTACCGGAGATGGCTAAGGAACTGCTTTGCTAAAGAGAATCTGAAATCAAACTGCTTCATCTCATTGAATCATTTGAAGTTCCTTGGCCAAGTTTGTTGAGTTAGAGATTCTGATTTACATTGGACTCTGGTATGATCTCTAAACTCACCTTTGTAAATATTCTCTGTCTTTATTTTCTTTGTTTATTTCTCTCTCTATCCCTTCTGTTTATTTTTTATTTTTTTTGATTTGTCACTGCTACATCTTTGTAACTTCTTAGACTTCCTTAACTTCAAATTGCAGTATTCATGATCTTCTGGAGATTTGCTTTATTTAAATAGAACTCTGATGTTATAATCTTCTTAGATCTTGAATTTTAACTTTGTAAATATCTGCAATTGTTGTGAAGTTTATTTTCTGATTTTTGAAGTCATAACAGTGTTGATGTAGTCTTGTCATATCTTGAACACTGTTGTTTTGAATTCTAAATGTTTGAAGATCTGAATAATTATTGAAATTTCACACAAATCTGTTGTTTTGAGTTCATTCCAATTTATTTTAGAAAAGCTTGAAATAATATACCTATTACAACACTCTGCTATTCATCAGATGTGATAATTTCATTATTTTTCAGATTGGCTTGAATATTTTTTGAAATGCCTTGAAATCAGTGATACATCCAGAATCTCATCTTTATTCATGATCATTTTTTTGTTGAAAATTATTTGTTTCAAATCATTTGAAATCCTTGATATTTTGAATATCATACACTTCTTAAATTTGAAATTATCAATCTTGTGTGATTGATTCATTATATCTCAAAACTTAACATTGATTCAAGTGATTTCAAATAAATTTTCTTGATCATGAATATCCTTTAAATTAGATGTAAATGATCTGAATAATCTTTATACTTATCAAAAATATTTGTGAAAATTCTTTTGAAAATATGGTCAAAAGTATCACTGTTATTTCATGATTATTTGATTTGACTATATGGTTGTTTAAAATCATTTGAAATTATTGATTTATTGAATCTCACACATAATTTTGAATTTGAAATATAACCTAGTGCGATTGATTCGTTAAATCCTAATACTTCCACATTTCTTCAAATGATTTAAAATAAAGTATATTTTTTAATCTGGGATCATGAAATATTTTTTTATGTGACCATCATCTTGTCTTGTCTGCTTGGAAACTGTCTTTGTACTGCTCTGATACTGTTCTTAGATAACTGCTTATTTTTGATCTGTCTACTGCTCTGTGCTAAATTTTTCTGCTTGGGCTTTAAATTTTTGTTGTCTGCGATATCATGGTTTGTCTCCAGTATCTTGTTACATTTTTCATTAAAAGAGACACCAATTGGTATCAAATATGCAGTTTTTTTTTGTCTTGTTGTATATATTTTGTGTAATTCCTGTGCCTTGTATAGATCTTCATATTCCTCTTGTAATTGACTTTCAATTTTAAAATTATTTATTGATTATTCATTCAGAAATTGAAATCAATATCCAAATTGAACTGTATTTATAATTCATCAAAATTATTATCAGTTTTTGAAATTGTGATGAATTGTGACTGCAGTATATTTCACAACAAGAGGAGACTTTATTTAGATTTTCATGATGGTTGAATATTTATTATAATATCTTTGAACTGGCAATTATTTCACGACCATCTTCATTACCTATCATCCTTCTGCCAACCGCTATGATTTTATATTAATGTGGAGAGTTAATATATTTTTAAAAATCTTTTTGAATAAGCAATGAAAATATTTGTGATGGAATTGTGGTTATGTTATTATTTAGAATTAGTGAAATTGAAAATTTTCAATGATCCCGATACAGTTGGTCATATTTCATAATATAATTAATTTAGAAATTTATTTCACAGTCCATTTCTGTATCTACCACATTTCTATCATTCACATTGATTGTATATACTGAGGAGTTTTTCTATTTAAAGCTGAAAATGATAAAATATATAATTAATACATAAGTGTGTCTCTAACCTCATTTAAAAATCCAAGCTCTGGTTATGCATGGTTATGAGACAACTTATAATTTAAGTTGCGACTGACCTCATTTAAAAATCCAAGCTCTGGTTATGCGTGGTCAGTGTGCTCTTAAATAAAATAAAAAGAAAAAGGAAATAATGTGCTAAAAATTAAAATTAATATGACATTCTCCTTGGTGTATAAAAATCAGTTTATCAATCCTCTTTCTAATCTGTGAAGTGTGTTAATATTTTATGACGTATTGTGAATTGTTGATTGATAGCTATTGGGATTTGAGAGTATTTGATTTTGTCACTTAAATTGAATTATTAATTATAGTCCAAATCCGTCACTGTTTTTGAACTTTTTTTTATCTTTTGAAAATAATTGAAATTCACATTTATATAACTCTCCTCATTTTTTATAAAATTCATTGTAAATCCATCATTCTACAATGTGAAATATGCCACCTGTTCTTAGTTTATTATGATTTTTATTTGACTGATTGATATTTATGATGATCGTTCTTCCTTTTATGTTGAAATTATATTTTTAGTCATTTTTCATCTATATTTTAATTTCTGAATTCTTTTGATGATAACAAAAGGGGGAGAATGGGTTGAGATTTTGAATTATGAGTGAATATTTTATAAATATTATTATTTTTGAAAATTTATTATTATTCATATCATTTCACTCATGCACAGTTATAGGGGGAGCTGTCTGTTGTAGGGGGAGCTAATGAATAGGGGGAGTTTGTAACACCCCAGATTTTTGAATAATCGAATTAACTAAATTAAAGGATAATTAATCTCAGACGTGAGAATTAAGGGGATAGGGGTTGCACCATTGTGTTCGTCTTGGAATTCTGATTGAAATAGAGTCCGAGTTTGCGGGAAACGGGTATCGGATGAAGGAGTTATAGACGAACAAAGTTTGGTGGCAAAAGAAAAAAAATAAACAAATAAATAAATTGCACTGGCGCACTTGGGAAGTGCACCAGTACAAATTTGCACTGGCGCACCTGCCAAGTGCGCCCAGGCCGAGGCAACAGGCCTGCACAACTTTCTGGTTCAGTCTGACCCATGTTGCTGAGTCATTAGGGCTGAGGTGTCACCCTATTCCGACTGAATGGTTTTGATTAACCTAAGATCATCCGACGGCTTAAATTAATTCAAAACTCTATAAAAAGACCCATAGACTCAAACCCTAAATCAGAATTAAAACTAAAACTATGGCCGTCAAGTTGTCGTCTTGAACCCTAAAGTAGCCGCCACCAATTAGAGAGGAAGAACAACAAATCAAATCAGTTCTATTCAACCCTAACAACGAATCTTCTTCAAAGGAGAGCTAATACAACTTCAGAAATCAGAAATCAGAATTCAGAACTCAAGACCGCTTTTTGAGTTGTGAGTTCGATAGTTTTAATAAAATAATTAGTAAATTAATTGGATTGAGTTATGATGCAGATAATTTGGATATGATGTGAATTATTGACTGCATGTTGTAATTATGTTGCAGAATTGTGTTGTAATTTCTATGATGTTATGTTATGATGCTATCATCGTGTTGAACCCTAAATTCTATGATTAACTTATGTCTAGTTGAATCATCGTGTTGTTCATATGCTAGTTTGGTTATGTTGATTCATATGATGGATCACAAGTTTGTATGCAAGTTTAAATATTGATTTAGACAAGAATCATAGGCAAGTTAGTATAACCTTACATGTTTCATGACATCAATTTTAGATCAAAAGTTAGGCTACGACATTTGTGAGTTATATGATAAATTCTACATGATAATTTACATGTTAGATGCAAGTTTACACCATTTTTATGATGCATAAATCACATATGTAAGTTTATATAAATATATGAGTTTGGGATATGAATCATGTTATGCAAATTTAGGGTTATTGCCTATGCAAGTTTACACCTTAAGATGTAGATCTATGACATACGTGATTTATGCAAGTTCACACATTTAGATTTGGATCCATGACATATGTTGTTTATGCAAGTTGTAACTTTGGTCTATGCAAGTTTTAGGTGTAGAACATCATTCACACATGCAAGTTCACCACTATGTTTTAATTATGTGTATATTGTGATGTTTTCTCTTTATTCCATGAGTTAGACTATTCGAGTCTAACGTATATTTTACGTTAAACGAACAAATGTACAACGTGGGGGTAAAGGGGATAATATTAAAAAGATTTAATTTGGCATAAATGCCTTAAAAGGCATAAAATAAATTTGTGATGAAAATTGGTATGATTTTACATACCATAAATGGATGGACATAATTGAGTCAATTATGAACATCGTTAAATTTGGAATTGATTGATAATTTGAATAGGGAAAGCAATTCAAATTAGGGAATGATTAATTAGGAGTAATTAATTGTCTAAGACACGAGGTTAGACTCTTTTGTGGTGTAAGACTGTCCGGACCCGCCCGACATATCCAGCTGCCACAAATTCCAGTCTAATGTGAGAGGTCTTAGGCATAAACTAAATACGTAACAATTGTAAAGACACGAGGTTAGGCTCTTTTGTGGTGTAAGACTGCCCGGACCCGTCTGGCAAATCCAGCTGCCACAAATGCCAGTCTAATGTGAGAGGTCTTTATGAGGTTATGGTCTTAATGAATTAAGAAACACTTAACCAGATAAACATGTAGTGGGACATGAGGGGGTTAAGTGGGTGCCTTGGATGACATGTGGAATCTAGTGGGTGCCTTTGGTGGTATTTGGAAATACGATTAGAAACACTTAACCAAAATTGGAAACATGTAATTGAAACATGAATAAGAAGTGGGTCAAGTGGGATGTACTAGAGGGGACCAAGCTTAGGTGGATAGCTTGTGTCAAGTAATGGGGGCCCATTTCAACCAGTAACCCATACGTATCTTTGTGGGCTCGACCCAAGTCGAGGATGGGACACGCATACTGGGCTTGACTGTAAGAGGCCAAAACGGGTTAGCGGTGGCAACACAAGTCCAATGGGTTCATATGCGTATGTGGGCCCGAGCTGGTAGGTAAACGTTGTTGCATCGTGTAGGTATAAACCGTGCATTGTTGGTGGTATCGGGTTGCCACTTTGGGGTGTGATACACCCCACTGTGGGGCCAGCATGGGTATCTACGAGTTAGGGAGCCGATCGCTTGGGGGTAGTGGGTACACCTAGTGGAGATAGGGGCAGGCGGCACCTATGAAGGCAGCTAGGGGTGCACGAAACTACCAATATCATTATTAAGTCTGTAGGCGGGATCAACCTTAGGGTGACTAGTGGTGGTGCAGTATAGCAATTATCTCATAGTGTTGGTGTAGTATAGTAATTATCTTATAGTTGTTTAGGGGCGCTTTAACGATATCGTTGTTCATCTTGTTTCCTTGTTTACTCTGCCATATTCAATGGTTCATGGTCGTTTCCTTATTTTCCAACTTATGCCTTAGCCTAGTTACTTTGTTAATTATGTTGTTAAAATTATCGCACTCCCCAGACTTTATGTCTGACCCCCTTTGTTTCCTCCACTTTTCTTCTTCCCCCCCCCCCCCCCCAGGTGCTAAGGTTGGAACTAGCACCAGTGGAGCTTGATTTTGGACTGCTGTTTCTCTGCTTTTTGAAGATTGCATGGATCGCTGAAGTAAAGTTTAGCTTCTCTTCTATTTATGGCTGTTTTGTATTGGGGATTATGTCTTTCAATTTATGTACTTTTGGTAGTCTAGATGGATATTATGTAATTTGACTCTGGTTTTTGATGATGTAAGCAAACATATGTGTTTTCCGCTGCAATGAAATAAAGTTTTAAATCCTTGAGTACTATTTATATTTGTCTTGTTGTTAAGTTTCTGTTCTATACTTACTTAAAACGCTCCATAGAAGTTAATGCATTCCCTTTGTGAGTGACATTAATGGACGTGGGGTGTTACACGTGGTATCAGAGCTGAAGGTTACCAGAACAGATATGAATTTTGAAAAACTATTTTTCAAAACAATTTTTATAAAGAAGTACCTTCAAAAGTACGTTTTAAGGAAAATATTTTCAAGAGAAAAGCTTATTTTAGAAAGCATAACCCCAAGAGCCATGTATCTTTCCCTCGATTCTTTTATATTAAATCTTTCCTTTTTCGTTTCAGCATGTCTGAAGCATCTGAGATACCAGACGGTGTTCATGTACCCGGTTGGTTTCGTCAATATCTTGAGTCTAGGGCCGCCACCGCAGGTCCAGCAAATGCTCCTCCTCCTCCTCCTCCTCCTCGCATCGATACTTTTGCTAAGATATGTAAGGACTTTCGGGCAATTGGTGGAAAACCTTTTCACGGGACGGAGACATTTGTTGAAGCTCGAAACTGGCTAAAGGAAGTGGAAGAATTGTTTGGAATCTTTGAAGTGGATGATGGAAGAAAATTCCAGCTAGCTGCCTGGCTAATGAAGGATGAGGCCTCATTTTGGTGGGAGGTCACTAATGGGGGACGTCCAGTCGATACATGGCCAGATTTTAGGTAGAGGTTTGAGGCAAAGTTTCTCTCGCGGGCTGAAGAGAATCTATACATGGAAAGGTTTTTGGCGCTGAAGCAAGGGAATCTATCGGTGAAAGAATACGTTAACAAATTCAACCAATTGGCAAGATTTGGCTTGGACTTGGTGAATACTCCAGAAAAGAAGGCTCTAAGATTTGTTAAGGGTTTAAACGAGCCGCTTCATGGGTTAGCTATGACCCACATTCCCATGGGGGCTACCTTCAAGAGACTGGTTGACATGACACTTATGCATGAAGAGGAGAAGGGCGCCAATGCTAATAAGGCACCCGAGAAGAAAGGGGATCAAAAGAAGCCGCAACAGCAACAACAGAACAAGAAAGGTGGCAAAGGCAACAATGCTAAGGGAAAGAAAAGCTGCTTTAATTGTGGGACACCCGACCATCTAAGCAAGGATTGTCGGAAGAAAAAGAAGACTGGTTGTTTCCACTGGGGCGAGGCGGGACATCTTATTAAGGACTGCCCAAAGAAAGGGCAGAGGGCAGGGTCTACCTCGGGAGGGCATGTGCAGGCTCTTATGGCACCAGGGCAGGCAAGTGGACAAGTTCAGGCTCTCGTGGTCCCACCGCTGCAAGAACGAGGTAGAGCAATTTCTGCTGAAAGTTTAATTTTTCTGTTTGATCATCGTGTCCGTACTTTATTCGATTCTGGCACATCACATTTGTTTATTTCTACATCATTAGTTGAAACACTGCACCTTGATACTAGTCTAGTTACTGATCCCTTAGTAGTCTCAAATCCTATCGATGGTTCGGCTCATCTTTCTATGATTTGTCGGAATTTGAGAGTGTTTATCTTGGGCGTTGAGTTTGAGTGCAACGCTTTTGTTCTTGGCTTCATGGGCTACGGTTTAATTCTAGGTGTGGATTGGCTAACTAGATATGGGGCCATCCTAGATTGTGAAAGAAGGGTAGTTAGATTGTTGACTCGTTTTGGAAAGACCCTTGATATTTCTTGTGACCCTAGAGGTCCAGTGATGCTTAGTTACCTAGAATCCCTTGACGCATCCGATGATGATTTACATTCTGTTCCCATAGTCCGTGAATATGTTGATGTCTTCGATGAAGTGAGGGGTTTACCCCCAAAACGTGAGATAGACTTTCGAATATATCTAGTAGATAATGCAAAGCCAGTTGCATTGCCAGTGTGCAACATGGCTCCAAGAGAGAGAAGAGAACTCTGTAAGCAAGTGAAGGAATTGCTTGAGAAGGGATTCATTAGACGTAGTATATCAGAGTGGGGTGCTCCAGTAGTATTTGCCACGAAGGCGGATGGGTCCCTTAGACTTTGTGCGGACTATAGAGAACTTAATAAGCTTACTAAGAATAATAGACACCCACTGTCGAGGATTGACGATCTCTTCGATCAGTTAGTTGGCGCCTCAGTGTTTTGGCAGTTGGACTTAGCCGCTGGTTTCCATCAGTTGAGAGTGGCTGAGGATAGCATAGACAAGAATGCCTTTAGGACTCCAGACGGTTTCTTCGAGTGGCTTGTGATGCGCTTCAGTTTGACAAACGCCCCCGCATACTTTGTTGACTTAATGAGTAGTGTGTTTAGGGAGTACCTTAATAGATTTGTGGTAGTCTTTGTGGACGACATCTTGGTCTTTTCTAAAAGCGAGGAAGAGCATGCCCTACATCTTAGGGAAGTGTTGGAGACTCTTCAAGCGCATAGCCTTAAAGCTAAATTTTCTAAATGTCACTTTCGGAGGAAGGAAGTGCGATTCTTAGGGCACATGGTTTCCAAAGAAAGGATAGCTGTGGATCCCGCGAAGATAGTGGTCATCCAAGATTGGAAGATTCCTAAAAATGTTACCGAGGTGAGGAGTTTCTTAGGGTCGGCTGGCTACTATAGGAAGTTCATCAAAGACTTCGCAAAAATATCAGCCCCATTAACACGCTTGACGAAAAAGAACTTAGCTTACATGTGGGACGTAGATTGTGATGATGCGTTCCAACGTTTAAAGAGAGCTTTGACCACAGCCCCAGTCTTAGTGTTGCCTGATGGGAGTAAGCCATTTATCGTTTATACTGATGCTTGTGGGACAGGACTAGGCGCAATCTTAATGCAAGAGAGAAGAGCAATAGCCTATGGTGGAAGGCAATTGAGAGTACATGAGGGAAATTACCCTACACATGACCTAGAGTTGGCCTCTATTGTCTTCGCACTTAAGTCTTGGCGTCATTATCTTCTTGGCGAAAAATTCGAATTATTCACTGACCAAAAATCGCTAAAATACTTATTCTCTCAGAAGGACTTGAACTTAAGGCAGAAAAGGTGGATGGAATTCTTAGCATCCTATGACCTCGAGATAGCATATGCCCCTAGCAAGGGTAACGTGGTGGCAGACGCCTTAAGTAGAAAAAGGTTGTCCTTGAGTCCGTTGTTTGTTGAGCGGCGAAGCTTAGAGTTCATCTCTACATTTGACTTTAAACCTTCCGTTGATTTTGTACCCGGTTTGCTAGCATCCTTGGAGGTCAGACCTACGCTTTTGGGACGGATTGGCGAGGCACAACGAGACGACCTACAGTTGGTTGAGTTAGTAGAAAAGCTCAAAAGAGGGGAGTCATCGAGCCATCTCCGTAGGTATACCCTAGATGATAAGGGTTGGTTACGTAGGGACAGTAGAATTTGTGCACCACAGGATGAGAACTTGAGGAAGACCATTCTTGAAGATGCACATCGTTCGAAGATGACCATCCATCCCGGCGGGGACAAGATGTACATGGACATGAGACGAGTTTACTTTTGGGCCGGTATGAAGAAGGACGTGGCAGAGTTAGTTGCTAGATGCTTGGTGTGCCAACAAGTAAAAGCAGAGTAAAAGAAGCCCGGTGGATTTCTTCACCCATTGGAGGTCCCACAACGGAAGTGGGAAAGTGTTTCAATGGACTTTGTTGACGGATTACCAAGATCGAGGAAGGGTAATATGGGGATTTGGGTCATGGTAGACAGACTTACTAAGAGCGCCCATTTCATTCCTGTGAAGAGTAAGAGGACTGCTCCATGGTTAGCCTCCGTATACATTCGAGAAATAGTTCGTTTGCACGGTGTTCCTTCTAGCATAGTGAGCGACTGCGATCCTATCTTCACTAGCGAGTTTTGAAAGAGCTTGCAAGAGGCGGTAGGGACTCAGTTATGTCTGAGCACCGCATATCATCCTCAGACGGACAGCCAGACCGAGAAGGTTAATCGTATTCTAGAGGACTTATTGAGGTTGTATGTCGTAGATTTCGGAAGTACATGGGAGGAACATCTTCCGTTGGTGGAGTTTGCTATAATAACAGCTTTCAGTCTAGCATTGGCATGCCACCGTTCGAGGCTCTTTATGGACGACCGTGTTGTTCGCCTACATGTTGGTGGGAGTCTACAGATAAGATCTTACTTGGGCCCGATACGATTAGAGAGACTTCGGAAAAGATCGATTTGATTCAAAGGAGGATAAAGACGGTGCAAGATAGGCAAAAATCTTATGCTGACAAGAGGAGGACAGATCTTGAGTTTGATATTGGGGACATGGTCTTTGTCAAGGTGTCTCCATTACGGAACGTTGTTCTCTTTGGGTCCGTTGGGAAGTTAGCACTAAGGTTCGTAGGGCCGTTTCCTATTAAGGAGAGGATTGGGCAGATGGCGTATAGAGTGGAGTTGCCCGAGAGACTTAGTGGCGTACACGATGTATTCCATGTATCACATTTTAGGAAGTGCTTGCACGAGACCGCGGAAGTGGTAGAGCCGAGCTTGCTTAGAGAGGTGGAGATCGAGCGTGATGCGACGATTCGACGAGCAACTATGTGCATTCTTGGGTCGGAGATTAAGAAGTTGAGGAATCGAGAGGTCAAAATAGTCAAAGTGCAATGGGAAGATGATGAGAGCAACGTTACTTGGGAGACGGAAGCGAAGATGCGTTCATTATACCTTTTTCTTTTCGAGGGTATGTCTTTCAATTTCTCCTTTATCGCTTACCTTGTACTTATCTTATCTTTAGTATGTCCTCTCGCTAGTACCTTTGACCTTTAGGTAGGATAGTCCTATGGTTGAAACATGTGTTTGAGACATGTTATGTATGATGGATGCATGTGGATGCAAGTGTTTGCTCGTGGATGCACATACACACACTTTAGGCACTAGATCGGCTCAGTCACTTCATATTGCATATAAATGTGTGTACATATTTAAGTAATGGATGTATAATGGTTGTACTATCATATGGATGTTGCATTTTGGTGAATGGTTGTGCATACATGTAGAAACAATATGTATCAATAGGGTTCTTTCTCATACATAATGGACGCATGGCACTATCATGGTTTGCATTAAGGAGGCCAACTGAATCAGTAGACCGCCTGATTTTGCATTAGATAAGGAACATATACACACACACTTCTTGCATATGTTCATACAGCATTAGAAATTTTATAAGGACAATAGATGCCCGTGTTTGATGGTTGAGTAGATGGTTGTTTGGATGGTAGGATATGCATTCTCCTTAACTTGGAGATTTCGGGGGCGAAATCCATTAAGGAGGGGAGAATGTAACACCCTGGATTTTTGAATAATCGAATTAACTAAATTAAAGGATAATTAATCTCAGACGTGAGAATTAAGGGGATGGGGGTTGTGCCATTGTGTTCGTCTCGGAATTCTGGTTGAAATAGAGTCCGAGTTTACGGGAAATGGGTACCGGATGAAGGAGTTATAGACGAACGAAGTTTGGTGGAAAAATAAAATAAAATAAATAAATAAATAAATTGCACTGGCGCACTTGGGAAGTGCGCCAGTACAAATTTGCAGTGGCGCACCTGCCAAGTGCGCCCAGGCCGAGGGAACAGGCCTGCACAGCTTTCTAGTTTAGTCTGACCCATGTTGCCGAGTCCTTTCTGACTCCTTGCTAAGTCATTAGGGCTGAGGTGTCACCCTATTCCGACTGAATGGTTTTGATTAACCCTAAGATCATCCGACGGCTTAAATTAATTCAAAACTCTATAAAAAGACCCATAGACTCAAACCCCTAAATCAGAATTAAAACTAAAACAATGGCCGTCATGATGTCGTCTTGAACCCTAGAGTAGCCGCCACCAATTAGAGAGGAAGAACAACAAATCAAATCAGTTCTATTCAACCCTAACAACGAATCTTCTTCAAAGGAGAGCTAATACAACTTCAGAAATCAGAATTCAGAACTCAAGACCGCTTTTTGAGTTGTGAGTTCGATAGTTTTAATAAAATAATTAGTAAATTAATTAGGTTGAGTTATGATGCAGATAATTTGGATATGATGTGAATTATTGACTGCATGTTGTAATTATGTTGTAGAATTGTGTTGTAATTTCTATGATGTTATGTTATGATGCTATCATTTACGATGTAAAGTTATGATGCTATCACCCATGTTGTAATTCTATGATTAACTTATGTCTAGTTGAATCATCATGTTGTTCATATGCTAGTTTGGTTATGTTGGTTCATATGATGGATCACAACTTTGTATGCAAGTTTAAATATTGATTTAGACAAGAATCATAGGCAAGTTAGTATAACCTTACATGTTTCATGACATCAATTTTAGATCTAAAGTTAGGCTACGACATGTGTGAGTTATATGATAAATTCTACAAGATAATTTACATGTTAGATGCAAGTTTACACCATTGTTATGATGCATTAATCACATATGAAAGTTTATATAAATATATGAGTTTGGGATATGAATCATGTTATGCAAGTTTAGGTTTATTGCCTATGCAAGTTTACACCTTTAGATGTAGATCTATGACATACATGATTTATGCAAGTTCACACCTTTAGATTTGGATCCATGACATATGTTATTTATGCAAGTTGTAACTTTGATCTATGCAAGTTTTAGATGTAGAACATCATTCACACATGCAAGTTCACCCCTATGTTTGGACCTATGTTTTAATTATGTGTATATTGTGATGTTTTCTCTTTATTCCATAAGTTAGACTATTCGAGTCTAACGTATATTTTACGTTAAACGTACAACGTGGGGTAATGGGGATAATGTTAAAAAGATTTAATTTGGCATAAATGCCTTAAAAGACATAAAATAAATTTGTGATGAAAATTGGTATGATTTTACATACCATAAATGGATGGACATAATTGAGTCAATTATGGACATCGTTAAATTTGGAATTGATTGATAATTTGAATAGGGAAAGTAATTCAAATTGGGGAATGATTAATTAGGAGTAATTAATCGTCTAAGACACGAGGTTAGACTCTTTTGTGGTGTAAGACTGCCCGGACCCGCCCGGCAAATCCAGCTGCCACAAATGCCAGTCTAATGTGAGAGATCTTAGGCATAAACTAAATACGTAACAATTATAAAGACACGAGGTTATGCTCTTTTGTGGTGTAAGACTGCCCGGACCCGCCCGGCAAATCCAGTTGCCATAAATGTCGGTCTAATGTGAGAGGTCTTTATGAGGTTACGGTCTTAATGAATTAAGAAACACTTAACCAGATAAACATGTAGTGGGACATGAGGGGGTTAAGTGGGTGCCTTGGGTGGCATGTGGAATCTAGTGGGTGCCTTGGGTGGCATTTGGAAATACGATTAGAAACACTTAACCAAAATTGGAAACATGTAATTGAACCATGAATAAGAAGTGGGTTAAGTGGGATGTACTAGAGGGGACCAAGCTTAGGTGGATAGCTTGTGTCAAGTAATGGGGGCCTATTTCAACCAGTAACCCATACGTATCTTTGTGGGCTCGACCCAAGTCGAGGATGGGACACGCATACTGGGCTTGGCTGTAAGAGGCCAAAAGGGGTTAGCGGTGACAACGCAAGTCCAACGGGTTCATATGCGTGTGTGGGCCTGGGCTGGTAGGTAAGACGTTGTTGCATCGTGTAAGTATAAGTCGTGCATTGTTGGTGGTATCGGGTTGCCACTTTGGGAAGTGATACACCCCCATTGTGGGGCCAGCACGGGTATCTACGAGTTAGGGAGCCGATCGCTTGGGGGTAGTGGGTACACCTAGTGGAGATAGGGGCAGGCGGCACCTATGAAGGCAGCTAGGGGTGCACGAAACTACCAATATCATTATTAAGTCTGTAGGCGGGATCAACCTTAGGGTGACTAGTGGTGGTGCAGTATAGCAATTATCTCATAGTGTTGGTGTAGTTTAGTAATTATCTTATAGTGGTTTAGGGGCGCTTTAACGATATCGTTGTTCATCTTGTTTCCTTGTTTACTCTGCCATATTCAATGGTTCATGGTCATTTCCTTATTTTCCAACTTATGACTTAGCCTAGTTACTTTGTTAATTATGTTGTTAAAATTATCGCACTCGCCAGACTTTATGTCTGACCCCCTTTGTTTCCTCCACTTTTCTTCTTCCCCCCCAGGTGCTCAGGTTGGAACTAGGACCTGTGGAGCTTGATTTTGGAATATTGTTTCTCTGCTTTTAGAAGATTGCTTGGATCGCTGAAGTAAAGTTCAACTTCTCTTTTATTTATGGCTGTTTTGTATTGGGGATTATGTCTTTCAATTTATGTACTTTTGGTAGTCAAGATGGATATTATGTACTTTGACTCTGGTTTTTGATGATGTAAGCAAACATATGTATTTTCCGCTGCAATGAAATAAAGTTTAAATCCTTGAGTACTATTTATATCTGTCTTGTTGTTAAGTTTCTGTTCTATACTTACTTAAAACGCTCCATAGAAGTTAATGCATTCCCTTTGTGAGTGACATTAATGGACGTGGGGTGTTACATAGTTCAATTTTCACTGTTAAACACATTTATTGTGCTCAAAATCTTTTATTTGTTTGTCATCATCAAAAGGGGGAGATTGTTGTATATAACGGTGTTGTATACACAATTATATGATTTTTTTTGATGATAACAACCAAATAAATATTATCATAAATGTGTTTGTAGTAGTACGGTTATATCACATCACAGACAGGAATATAATATTTATATTTAAATAAAATACGACTGTACAAACATTCAAATATTCACACAGTATTTTATTTGAGTATAATATTCTATTTCAACATTCAAACAGTACAGATTTATAACTCCACTATTTACATATATTCTTCACATGACATTGTACTTGTATATAAACTAAATACGATAAACAAATTTGCTTGAACCCAAATTTGAGCATAATAAAATAATATTTTATTTCAAACAAATTTGTTTATTATAAATAACAGTACAAATTCATATATATTTACATGTTCACTGTCTGATTCATATATAGTTCACTCTACACTATATGTACATTCATTTACAACTCATTTTACATTTTCATATTCAAATATACATTCATTCACTGTTATACACACTGACACTGCAATATACTTGTATTCTGTCTTCACAGTCTTCACTGTCAGTCCAGTCTTCACACAGCTCTGTCAGTCCAGTCTTCACACAGCTCTGTCAGTCCAGTCTTCATGTTTACTTGTCACACATGAAACACACACAGAGTACACTGCAATAGAAAAAATACTGAATACATGCGAATATAATTTTTTTATTTTAAAAAAATTATTTGCCTCAGATTTCAGGTGTGTTTCCCATCATTTTTCATGACTTGGTCTGATATGTGTCTAGTCACTATATGTATAGTAATAGGGACAAAAAATAATACTGAATGGCTTCATATACACACGTGTATAAAAATATACATGTGCACTGCCTCGCCAATCAGCGAGCAACTGAGGAGTTGCCACGAGGACCATCTCAACTCAGTGCATCACTCAAATATCAATGCAAACAGGACTTTAATGGACGAACACAATGGCACAGCAAATATATGTAGCAACCCATGTGTCGAGCAAAGAAATTCAAAGTGAAAAGCCACGTACAAAGTGTAAATGTCAAACATTCAAAATGGTCAAGGTAAAAGCCAAGCTCATTTTTTTTAAAGTAGGCAAAACATGATTTATACCCAAGCAAGAATGCAAGCACAATGTTCAAAGCAGCTCAATACAAATCACGGTCCAGCATGTGTAAGCAGGCCAGACTCAAGTGAAAATGAACAAATTCGTGGCCAAGGGCAACAGTGCACAAAAATGAACAAGGGACAACAATGGAAATGGCGCAATACAATGTGCAGTGAGTTCAAAGGGGATGGTCAAGCAACACAAATGCACAGTTCAGGTTAAGCTACAAGTGCATGAAGATTTCAGTTTCATGTATATAGTACAATAACATGTCGGAGTATTTTAAAGTACATGCAGCAAATTTCAAAGGTCGAGCAGCCTATATATATCAATGAATTCATGTGCAACATGCATCAGCACATGGAAGTCACCAAGACAAGGAGCAAGAAGCAACATATATGAGGCACAAGAGATTTCAAGTGGAATTTTTTTTTAAAATAAATGCAGCATACAAGTCTTGAATACAAGGCAGCAAAAACAAGGTTTAAGTTTTCACATGCAAACCAAGGTGTTCATGTACACAGCAAAATCTGTCAAGTGTATCAATGTTGACAGAATATCAGGCGAATTCAAAAAAGAAATCTTTTATTTCTTTCCAGAAAAATCAGACAATCAACGAGATAATTAAATTGTTTCCAGATATGAGGAAGTTTGTTTCAAGCAATTCAGTGATACAATCAAGGCAACAATTGGAATACATTTCAATCTGCATAACATGAAGTGCGACAAATGTTTTTACATGTCAAATGCAGAAGGTCTTTCAAAATTTCTAGTGAATCATTCATTTTCAGAAATTAGCAATTCTCATGCCATATATATATATATATATATATATATATATATATATATATATGGCAAGTGATTTCAATGTTTCCAGGAAAAGTTTTTTAAAGGCAAGAAAACAATTCTCGAAATGAATTCTTTCCTTTCTGGAATTGGCAATGAACTCTTGGAAATCAATCAAGTTATTGTTTATGTGTTAAAAGAGGCAAGAATACATTGGCAAGTATTTATATAACTCTGCTCATTTTTTATAAAATTCATTGTAAATCCATCATTCTACAATGTGAAATATGCCATCTGTTCTCAGTTTATTATGATTTTTGTTTGACTGATTGAGATTTATGATGATCGTTCTTTCTCTTATGGTGAAATTATATTTTTAGTCATTTTTCATCTATATTTTAATTTTTGAATTCTTTTGATGATAACAAAAGGGGGAGAATGGGTTGAGATTTTGAATTATGAGTGAATATTTTATAAATATTATTAATTTTGAAAATTTATTATTATCCATATCATTTCACTCATGTGCAGTTATAGGGAGAGCTGTCTGTTGTAGGGGGAGTTCAATTTTCACTGTTAAAATCATTTATTGTGCTCAAAATCTTTTATTTGTTTGTCATCATCAAAAGGGGGAGATTGTTGTATATAACGGTGTTGTATACACAATTATATGATTTTTTTTGATGATAACAACCAAATAAATATTAATATATATGTGTTTGTAGTAGTACTGTTATATCACATCACATACAGGAATATTATATTTATATTCAAATAAAAAACGACTGTGCAAACATTCAAATATTCACACAGTATTTTATTTCAGTATAATATTCTATTTCAACATTCAAACAGTTCAGATTTATAACTCCACTATTTATATGTTCTTCACATGACATTGTACTTGCATATAAACTGAATACGATAAACAAATTTGCTTGAACCCAAATTTGAGCATAATAAAATAATATTTTATCTCAAAAAAAATTGTTTATTATAAATAACAGTACAAATTCATGTATACATACATGTTCACTGTCTGATTCATATACAGTTCACTCTACACTATATGTACATTCATTTACTACTCATTTTACATTTTCATATTCATATATACATTCATTCACTGTTATATACACTGACACTGCAATATACTTGTCTTCTGTCTTCACAGTCTTCACTGTCAGTCCAGTCTTCACACAACTCTGTCAGTCCAGTCTTCACACAACTCTGTCAGTCCAGTCTTCACACAGCTCTGTCAGTCCAGTCTTCATGTTTGCCTGTCACACATGAAACACACACAGAGTACACTGCAATAGAAAAAATACTGAATACATACGAATATAATATTTTTATTTTAAAAAAATTATTTCCCTCAGATTTCTGGTGTGTTTCCCATCATTTTTCATGACTTGGTATGATCTGTGTCTAGTCAGTATATGTATAGTAATAGGGACAGAAAATAATACTGAATGGCTTCATATACACACGTGTATAAATATATACGTGTGCACTGCCTCACCAATCAGCGAGCAACTGAGGAGTAGCCACGAGGACCATCTCAACTCAGTGCATCACTCAAATATCAATGCAAACAGGAGTTTAATGGACGAACACAATGGCACAGCAAATATATGTAGCAGCCCATGTGTCGAGCAAAGAAATTCAAAGTGAAAAGCCATGTACAAAGTGTAAATGTCAAACATTCAAAATGGTCAAGGTAAAAGCCAAGCTCATATTTTTTTAAAAGTAGGCAAAACATGATTTATACCCAAGCAAGAATGCAAGCACAAAGTTCAAAGCAGCTCAATACAAATCAAGGTCCATCATGTGTAAGCAGGCCAGACTCAAGTGAAAATGAACAAATTCATGGCCAAGGGCAACAGTGCACAAAATTGAACAAGGGACAACAATGGAAATGACACAATACAATGTGCAGTGAGTTCAAAGGGGATGGTCAAGCAACACAAATGCACAGTTCAGGTTAAGCTACAAGTGCATGGAGATTTCAGTTTCATGTATATAGTACAATAACATGTCAGAGCATTTCAAAGTACATGCAGCAATTTTCAAAGGTCGAGCAGCCTATATATATCAATGAATTCATGTGCAACATGCATCAGCACATGGAAGTCACCAAGACAAGGAGAAGAAGCAACATATATGTGGCACAAGAGATTTCAAGTGGGATTTTTTTTTTAAAATAAGTGCAGCATACAAGTCTTGAATACAAGGCAGCAAAAACAAGGTTTAAGTTTTCACATGCAAACCAAGGTGTTCATGTACAAAGCAAAATCTGTCAAGGGTATCAATGTTGACACAGAATATCAGGAGAATTCAAAAAAGAAATCTTTTACTTCTTTCCAGAAAATTCAGACAGTCAAGGAGACAATTAAATTGTTTCCAGATATGAGGAAGTTTGTTTCAAGCAATTCAGTGATAAAATCAAGGCAACAATTGGAATACATTTCAATCTGCATAATGTGAAGTGTGGCAAATGTTTTTACATGTCAAATACAGAAGGTCTTTCAAAATTTCTAGTGAATCATTCATTTTCAGAAATTAGCAAATCTCATGTCATATATATATATAATATATATATGGCAAGTGTTTTCAATGTTTGCAGGATTTTTTTTTTTAAAGGCAAGAAAACAATTCTCGAAATGAATTCTTTCCTTTCTAGAATTGGCAATGAACTCTTGGAAATCAATCAAGTTATTGTTTATGTGTTAAAAGAGGCAAGAATACATTGGCAAGTATTTATCCTTTTTCCGAAAACAATCAAGTTTTCATAAACATTTAAGAATCTCGGCAAAATTATCTCAAGGCAACACAAAGGAACAAATCAGTGGATTCAATCAAGAAATTTTACTCAAAGCCGATATTGTTTTTAAAAGAGGAAACCGTGCCATATTACTCAAACAAATTCAAGGCAGTATTTCATAAGCTAAAGTCATTCACGCAAGGAATTTGAAAAAGAGCCAAGAAATCACGCAAGCTTTAAAAAGCAAAAGGAATCATGGAAACAAATCGAGGCAGCCAGAGGGACCAAAAATAGGAAATCACGCAAATTTCAATTTCAGCCGAAGAACACAACGCAACAAATCAGGGACAAAATCAGCAAGCAATTTGTATGAAATCAGAGATATTGAAGGATTTTATAATCCTACTTAATCACCACATCATCACAGGCTAATTATCGAATGAAACCACAAATCAACTCGGGAGCATATAGTTTTAAATCAGAATTCACTTACAATTGTTTCGATTACAACACTCTGCTATTCTGCTGTTTTGAGTTCTTTCTAATTTATTTTAGAAAAGCTTGAAATAATATACCTATTACAACACTCTGCTATTCATCAGATGTGATAATTTCATTATTTTTCAGATTGGCTTGAATATTTTTTGAAATGCCTTGAAATAAGTGATACATCTAGAATCTCATTTTTATTCATGATCATTTTTTTGTTGAAAATTATTTGTTTCAAATCATTTGAAATCCTTGATATTTTGAATATCACACGCTTCTTAAATTTGAAATTATCAATCTTGTATGATTGATTCATTATATCTCAAAACTTAACATTGATTCAGGTGATTTCAAATAAATTTTCTTGATCATGAATATTCTTCAAATTAGATGTAAATGATCTGAATATTCTTTATACTCGTCAAAAATATTTGTGAAAATTCTTTTGAAAGTATGTTCATAAGTATCACTGTTATTTCATGATTATTTGATTTGACTATATGGTTGTTTAAAATCATTTGAAATTATTGATTTATTGAATCTCACACATAATTTTGAATCTGAAATATAACCTAGTGTGATTGATTCGTTAAATCCTAATACTTTCACATTTCTTCAAATGATTTAAAATAAAGTATATTTTTTAATCTGGGATCATGAAATATTTTTTTTGTGATCATCATCTTGTCTTGTCTGCTTGGAAACTGTCTTTGTACTGCTTTGATACTGTTATTAGATAACTGCTTATTTTTGATCTGTCTACTGCTCTGTGCTAAATTTGTCTGCTTGGGGTTTAAATTTTTGTTGTCTTCGATATCATGGTTTGTCTCTAGTATCTTGTTACATTTTTCATTAATAGAGACACCAATTGGTATCAGATGCGCAGTTTTTTTTTCTGTCCTGCTGTATATATTTTGTGTAATTCCCATGTCTTGTATAGATCTTCATATCCCTCTTGTAATTGACTTTCAATTTTAAAACTATTTATTGATTATTCATTCTAAAATTGAAATCAATATCCAAATTGAACTGTATTTATAATTCATTAAAATTATTATCAGTTTTTGAATTTGTGATGAATTGTGACTGCAGTATATTTCACAACAAGAGGAGAGTTTATTTAGATTTTCATGATGATTGAATATTTATTATAATATCTTTGAACTGGCAATTATTTCACGACCATCTTCATTACCTATCATCCTTCTGCCATCCGCTATTATTTTTATATTAATGTGGAGAGTTAATATTTTTTTTTTAAAATCTTTTTGAATAAACAGTGAAAATATTTGTGATGGAATTGAGGTTATGTTATTATTCAGAATTAGTGAAATTGAGAATTTTCAATGATCCCGATATAGTTGGTCATATTTCATAATATAATTAATTTAGAAATTTATTTCACGGTCCATTTCTGTACCTACCATATTTCTATCATTCATATTGATTGTATATACTAAGAAGTTTTTCTATTTAAAGCTGAAAATGATAAAATATATAATTAATACATAAGTGTGTCTCTAACCTCATTTAAAAATCCAAGCTCTGTTCATGCATGGTTATGAGACAACTTATAATTTAAGTTGCGACTGACCTCATTTAAAAATCCAAGCTCTGGTTATGCGTGGTCAGTGTGCTCTTAAATAAATAAAAAGAAAAAGGAAATAATGTGCTAGAAATTAAAATTAATACGAAATTCTCCCTGGTGTATAAAAATCAGTTTATCAATCCTCTTTCTAATCTGTGAAGTGTGTTAATATTTTATGACGTATTATGAATTATTGATTGATAGCTATTGGGATTTAAGAGTGTTTGATTTTGTCACTTAAATTGAATTATTGATTATAGTCCAAATCCGTCACTGTTTTTGAACTTTTTTTTATCTTTTGAAAATAATTGAAATTCATATTTATATAACTCTGCTCATTTTTTATAAAATTCATTGTAAATCCATCATTCTACAATGTGAAATATGCCATCTGTTCTCAGTTTATTATGATTTTTGTTTGACTGATTGAGATTTATGATGATCGTTCTTTCTCTTATGGTGAAATTATATTTTTAGTCATTTTTCATCTATATTTTAATTTCTGAATTCTTTTGATGATAACAAAAGGGGGAGAATGGGTTGAGATTTTGAATTATGAGTGAATATTTTATAAATATTATTAATTTTGAAAATTTATTATTATCCATATCATTTCACTCATGTGCAGTTATAGGGAGAGCTGTCTGTTGTAGGGGGAGTTCAATTTTCACTGTTAAAAACATTTATTGTGCTCAAAATCTTTTATTTGTTTATCATCATCAAAAGGGGGAGATTGTTGTATATAACGGTGTTGTATACACAATTATATGATTTTTTTTGATGATAACAGCCAAATAAATATTATTATATATGTGTTTGTAGTAGTACTGTTATATCACATCACAGACAGGAATATTATATTTATATTCAAATAAAAAACGACTGTGCAAACATTCAAATATTCACACAGTATTTTATTTCAGTATAATATTCTATTTCAACATTCAAACAGTTCAGATTTATAACTCCACTATTTATATGTTCTTCACATGGCATTGTACTTGCATATAAACTGAATACGATAAACAAATTTGCTTGAACCCAAATTTGAGCATAATAAAATAATATTTTATTTCAAAAAAAATTGTTTATTATAAATAACAGTACAAATTCATGTATGCATACATGTTCACTGTCTGATTCATATACAGTTCACTCTACACTATATGTACATTCATTTACTACTCATTTTACATTTTCATATTCATATATACATTCATTCACTGTTATATACACTGAAACTGCAATATACTTGTCTTCTGTCTTCACAGTCTTCACTGTCAGTCCAGTCTTCACACAACTCTGTCAGTCCAGTCTTCACACAACTCTGTCAGTCCAGTCTTCACACAACTCTGTCAGTCCAGTCTTCACACAGCTCTGTCAGTCCAGTCTTCACACAACTCTGTCAGTCCAGTCTTCACACAACTCTGTCAGTCCAGTCTTCACACAGCTCTGTCAGTCCAGTCTTCATGTTTGCCTGTCACACATGAAACACACACAGAGTACACTGCAATAGAAAAAATACTGAATACATGCGAATATAATATTTTTATTTTAAAAAAATTATTTCCCTCAGATTTCTGGTGTGTTTCCCATCATTTTTCATGACTTGGTCTGATCTGTGTCTAGTCAGTATATGTATAGTAATAGGGACAGAAAATAATACTGAATGGCTTCATATACACACGTGTATAAATATATACGTGTGCACTGCCTCACCAATCAGCGAGCAACTGAGGAGTAGCCACGAGGACCATCTCAACTCAGTGCATCACTCAAATATCAATGTAAACAGGAGTTTAATGGACGAACACAATGGCACAGCAAATATATGTAGCAGCCCATGTGTCGAGCAAAGAAATTCAAAGTGAAAAGCCATGTACAAAGTGTAAATGTCAAACATTCAAAATGGTCAAGGTAAAAGCCAAGCTCATATTTTTTTAAAAGTAGGCAAAACATGATTTATACCCAAGCAAGAATGCATGCACAAAGTTCAAAGCAGCTTAATACAAATCAGGGTCCATCATGTGTAAGCAGGCCAGACTCAAGTGAAAATGAACAAATTCATGGCTAAGGGCAACAGTGCACAAAATTGAACAAGGGACAACAATGGAAATGACACAATACAATGTGCAGTGAGTTCAAAGGGGATGGTCAAGCAACACAAATGCACAGTTCAGGTTAAGCTACAAGTGCATGGAGATTTCAGTTTCATGTATATAGTACAATAACATGTCAGAGCATTTCAAAGTACATGCAGCAAATTTCAAAGGTCGAGCAGCCTATATATATCAATGAATTCATGTGCAACATGCATCAGCACATGGAAGTCACCAAGACAAGGAGAAAGAAGCAACATATATGTGGCACAAGGGATTTCAAGTGGGATTTTTTTTTAAAAATAAGTGCAGCATACAAGTCTTGAATACAAGGCAACAAAAACAAGGTTTAAGTTTTCACATGCAAACCAAGGTGTTCATGTACAAAGCAAAATCTGTCAAGGGTATCAATGTTGACACAGAATATCAGGAGAATTCAAAAAAGAAATCTTTTACTTCTTTCCAGAAAATTCAGACAGTCAAGGAGACAATTAAATTGTTTCCAGATATGAGGAAGTTTGTTTCAAGCAATTCAGTGATAAAATCAAGGCAACAATTGGAATACATTTCAATCTGCATAATGTGAAGTGTGGCAAATGTTTTTACATGTCAAATGCAGAAGGTCTTTCAAAATTTCTAGTGAATCATTCGTTTTCAGAAATTAGCAATTCTCATGTCATATATATATATATATATATAATATATATATATATATATGGCAAGTGTTTTCAATGTTTCCAGGAATTTTTTTTTAAAGGCAAGAAAACAATTCTCAAAATGAATTCTTTCATTTCTAGAATTGGCAATGAACTCTTGGAAATCAATCAAGTTATTATTTATGTGTTAAAAGAGGCAAGAATACATTGGCAAGTATTTATCCTTTTTCCGAAAACAATCAAGTTTTCATAAACATTTAAGAATCTCGGCAAAATTATCTCAAGGCAACACAAAGGAACAAATCAGTGGATTCAATCAAGAAATTTTACTCAAAGCCGATATTGTTTTTAAAAGAGGAAACCGTGCCATATTACTCAAACAAATTCAAGGCAGTATTTCATAAGCTAAAGTCATTCACGCAAGGAATTTGCAAAAGAGCCAAGAAATCACGCAAGCTTTAAAAAGCCAAAGGAATCATGGAAACAAATCGAGGCAACCAGAGGGACCAAAAATAGGAAATCACGCAAATTTCAATTTCAGCCGAAGAACACAACGCAACAAATCAGGGACAAAATCAGCAAGCAATTTGTATGAAATCAGAGATATTGAAGGATTTTATAATCCTACTTAATCACCACATCATCACAGGCTAATTATCGAATGAAACCACAAATCAACTCGAGAGCATATAGTTTTAAATCAGAATTCACTTACAATTGTTTCGATTACAACACTCTGCTATTCTGCTGTTTTGAGTTCTTTCTAATTTATTTTAGAAAAGCTTGAAATAATATACCTATTACAACACTCTGCTATTCATCAGATGTGATAATTTCATTATTTTTCAGATTGGCTTGAATATTTTTTGAAATGCCTTGAAATAAGTGATACATCTAGAATCTCATTTTTATTCATGATCATTTTTTTGTTGAAAATTATTTGTTTCAAATCATTTGAAATCCTTGATATTTTGAATATCACACGCTTCTTAAATTTGAAATTATCAATCTTGTATGATTGATTCATTATATCTCAAAACTTAACATTGATTCAAGTGATTTCAAATAAATTTTCTTGATCATGAATATTCTTCAAATTAGATGTAAATGATCTGAATATTCTTTATACTCGTCAAAAATATTTGTGAAAATTCTTTTGAAAGTATGTTCATAAGTATCACTGTTATTTCATGATTATTTGATTTGACTATATGGTTGTTTAAAATCATTTGAAATTATTGATTTATTGAATCTCACACATAATTTTGAATCTGAAATATAACCTAGTGTGATTGATTCGTTAAATCCTAATACTTTCACATTTCTTCAAATGATTTAAAATAAAGTATATTTTTTAATCTGGGATCATGAAATATATTTTTTGTGATCATCATCTTGTCTTGTCTGCTTGGAAACTGTCTTTGTACTGCTTTGATACTGTTATTAGATAACTGCTTATTTTTGATCTGTCTACTGCTCTGTGCTAAATTTGTATGCTTGGGGTTTAAATTTTTATTGTCTTCGATATCATGGTTTGTCTCCAGTATCTTGTTACATTTTTCATTAATAGAGACACCAATTGGTATCATATATGCAGTTTTTTTTTGTCCTGCTGTATATATTTTGTGTAATTCCCATGTCTTGTATAGATCTTCATATTCCTCTTGTAATTGACTTTCAATTTTAAAATTATTTATTGATTATTCATTCTAAAATTGAAATCAATATCCAAATTGAACTGTATTTATAATTCATTAAATTTATTACCAGTTTTTGAATTTGTGATGAATTGTGACTGCAGTATATTTCACAACAAGAGGAGAGTTTATTTAGATTTTCATGATGGTTGAATATTTATTATAATATCTTTGAATTGGCAATTATTTCACGACCATCTTCATTACCTATCATCCTTCTGCCATCCGCTATTATTTTTATATTAATGTGGAGAGTTAATATTTTTTTTTAAAATCTTTTTGAATAAACAGTGAAAATATTTGTGATGGAATTGAGGTTATGTTATTATTCAGAATTAGTGAAATTGAGAATTTTCAATGATCCCGGTATAGTTGGTCATATTTCATAATATAATTAATTTAGAAATTTATTTCACGGTCCATTTCTGTACCTACCATATTTCTATCATTCATATTGATTGTATATACTAAGAAGTTTTTCTATTTAAAGCTGAAAATGATAAAATATATAATTAATTCATAAGTTTGTCTCTAACCTCATTTAAAAATCCAAGCTCTGTTCATGCATGGTTATGAGACAACTTATAATTTAAGTTGCGATTGACCTCATTTAAAAATCCAAGCTCTGGTTATGCGTGGTCAGTGTGCTCTTAAATAAATAAAAAGAAAAAGGAAATAATGTGTTAGAAATTAAAATTAATACGAAATTCTCCCTGGTGTATAAAAATCAGTTTATCAATCCTCTTTCTAATCTGTGAAGTGTGTTAATATTTTATGACGTATTATGAATTGTTGATTGATAGCTATTGGGATTTAAGAGTGTTTGATTTTGTCACTTAAATTGAATTATTGATTATAGTCCAAATCCGTCACTGTTTTTGAACTTTTTTTTATCTTTTGAAAATAATTGAAATTCATATTTATATAACTCTCCTCATTTTTTATGAAATTCATTGTAAATCCATCATTCTACAATGTGAAATATGCCATCTGTTCTCAGTTTATTATGATTTTTGTTTGACTGATTGAGATTTATGATGATCGTTCTTTCTCTTATGGTGAAATTATATTTTTAGTCATTTTTCATCTATATTTTAATTTCTGAATTCTTTTGATGATAACAAAAGGGGGAGAATGGGTTGAGATTTTGAATTATGAGTGAATATTTTATAAATATTATTAATTTTGAAAATTTATTATTATCCATATCATTTCACTCATGTGCAGTTATAGGGAGAGCTGTCTGTTGTAGGGGGAGTTCAATTTTCACTGTTAAAAACATTTATTGTGCTCAAAATCTTTTATTTGTTTGTCATCATCAAAAGGGGGAGATTGTTGTATATAACGGTGTTGTATACACAATTATATGATTTTTTTTGATGATAACAACCAAATAAATATTATTATATATGTGTTTGTAGTAGTACTGTTATATCACATCACAGACAGGAATATTATATTTATATTCAAATAAAAAACGACTGTGCAAACATTCAAATATTCACACAGTATTTTATTTCAGTATAATATTCTATTTCAACATTCAAACAGTTCAGATTTATAACTCCACTATTTATATGTTCTTCACATGACATTGTACTTGCATATAAACTGAATACGATAAACAAATTTGCTTGAACCCAAATTTGAGCATAATAAAATAATATTTTATTCCAAAAAAAATTGTTTATTATAAATAACAGTACAAATTCATGTATACATACATGTTCACTGTATGATTCATATACAGTTCACTCTACACTATATGTACATTCATTTACTACTCATTTTACATTTTCATATTCATATATACATTCATTCACTGTTATATACACTAACACTGCAATATACTTGTCTTCTGTCTTCACAGTCTTCACTGTCAGTCCAGTCTTCACACAACTCTGTCAGTCCAGTCTTCACACAACTCTGTCAGTCCAGTCTTCACACAGCTCTGTCAGTCCAGTTTTCATGTTTGCCTGTCACACATGAAACACACACAGAGTACACTGCAATAGAAAAAATACTGAATACATGCGAATATAATATTTTTATTTTAAAAAAATTATTTCCCTCAGATTTCTGGTGTGTTTCCCATCATTTTTCATGACTTGGTCTGATCTGTGTCTAGTCAGTATATGTATAGTAATAGGGACAGAAAATAATACTGAATGGCTTCATATACACACGTGTATAAATATATACGTGTGCACTGCCTCACCAATCAGCGAGCAACTGAGGAGTAGCCACGAGGACCATCTCAACTCAGTGCATCACTCAAATATCAATGCAAACAGGAGTTTAATGGACGAACACAATGGCACAACAAATATATGTAGCAGCCCATGTGTCGAGCAAAGAAATTCAAAGTGAAAAGCCATGTACAAAGTGTAAATGTCAAACATTCAAAATGGTCAAGGTAAAAGCAAAGCTCATTTTTTTTTAAAAGTAGGCAAAACATGATTTATACCCAAGCAAGAATGCAAGCACAAAGTTCAAAGCAGCTCAATACAAATCAGGGTCCATCATGTGTAAGCAGGCCAGACTCAAGTGAAAATGAACAAATTCATGGCCAAGGGCAACAGTGCACAAAATTGAACAAGGGACAACAATGGAAATGACACAATACAATGTGCAGTGAGTTCAAAGGGGATGGTCAAGCAACACAAATGCACAGTTCAGGTTCAGCTACAAGTGCATGGAGATTTCAGTTTCATGTATATAGTACAATAACATGTCAGAGCATTTCAAAGTACATGCAGCAAATTTCAAAGGTCGAGCAACCTATATATATCAATGAATTCATGTGCAACATGCATCAGCACATGGAAGTCACCAAGACAAGGAGAAAGAAGCAACATATATGTGGCACAAGAGATTTCAAGTGGGATTTTTTTTAAAATAAGTGCAGCATACAAGTCTTGAATACAAGGCAGCAAAAACAAGGTTTAAGTTTTCACTTGCAAACCAAGGTGTTCATGTACAAAGCAAAATCTGTCAAGGGTATCAATGTTGACACAGAATATCAGGAGAATTCAAAAAAGAAATCTTTTACTTCTTTCCAGAAAATTCAGACAGTCAAGGAGACAATTAAATTGTTTCCAGATATGAGGAAGTTTGTTTCAAGCAATTCAGTGATAAAATCAAGGCAACAATTGGAATACATTTCAATCTGCATAATGTGAAGTGTGGCAAATGTTTTTACATGTCAAATGCAGAAGGTCTTTCAAAATTTCTAGTGAATCATTCGTTTTCAGAAATTAGCAATTCTCATGTCATATATATATATAATATATATATGGCAAGTGTTTTCAATGTTTCCAGGAATTTTTTTTTTAAAGGCAAGAAAACAATTCTCGAAATGAATTCTTTCCTTTCTAGAATTGGCAATGAACTCTTGGAAATCAATCAAGTTATTGTTTATGTGTTAAAAGAGGCAAGAATACATTGGCAAGTATTTATCCTTTTTCCGAAAACAATCAAGTTTTCATAAACATTTAAGAATCTCGGCAAAATTATCTCAAGGCAACACAAAGGAACAAATCAGTGGATTCAATCAAGAAATTTCACTCAAAGCCGATATTGTTTTTAAAAGAGAAAACCGTGCCATATTACTCAAACAAATTCAAGGTAGTATTTCATAAGCTAAAGTCATTCACGCAAGGAATTTGCAAAAGAGCCAAGAAATCACGCAAGCTTTAAAAAGCCAAAGGAATCATGGAAACAAATCGAGGCAACCAGAGGGACCAAAAATAGGAAATCACGCAAATTTCAGTTTCAGCCGAAGAACACAACGCAACAAATCAGGGACAAAATCAGCAAGCCATTTGTATGAAATCAGAGAGATTAAAGGATTTTATAATCCTACTTAATCACCACATCATCACAGGCTAACTATCGAATCGAAACCACAAATCTACTCGAGAGCATATAGTTTTAAATCAGAATTCACTTACAATTGTTTCGATCGCCAAATTTTCCCAAATCAGTTGTGAAGCAAGCCAACAAGGAATTGAAGTTCATCAGAGTACCAGTTTTTATCAAGCATCAATCGATTTGGGAAAAAGCAAACCCTACCTGCGCCGCCATTTATTTTTCCAGAGGAAACAAAGAGAGATCGGGACAATAAAATGAAATAGGGGTGCAACACAATTGTGAAAGGGCCGGCTTATTTTTGAAGAGATAAAGGGGATGACCCTTTTATTTAATTCCTAGGGTTTTTAATTTGAATTTGTCTTTGTTTTTATTTAATTTTTGTATTTGAATTTGAGTTATAAAAACCATCTGATCAGTTTCTAGTGTCTGTAAAATACTAGGAGATCCAGTCAGGTTGTTGAATGGCAGTTGCTAAAGTATGTAAAATCTAGGATTTACTGGTTACGGGGTTGTAATCAGGGGGAATCTGATCTAGGAGTTTAGATCAGTCTACGGTTTTGAGCGTAGGGTTAGAATAGGAGCAAGGTTTGCACGTGTACATGGTCTTGTATGCGGGATCTGTTCTATCACCTAGTAGAAACCTTAGAAATGCAGCAGTAGGCAGGGTTTTGCCGAAGTTGGGTATATCTATGTGTGATTTATTTTCTGCATTTCTGTTTCTGCTATATTCTGTGATCTGTTTTTTTTAATTATATATCTCGTTAAAATTTTAATTCTTGTTAAAAACTGTGATAAACCCTATTTACCCCCCTCTAGGGTTAATCTAGATCCAACAGTTAATTATAGTTATGATTCATTTATATCAAAAATTTACAATATATTATCATAAAATTCTTTTTGAACATCAATTTAACTTCACAATAAATTTATACATTATTTTGCAAATTTCTTTTCAATTCTTCCTGCTATGATAGTTATACAGTTAAGCTAAGTTCGTAATTTTACATTTAACTTATTTAAACAAACTCTATTAAATAATATTTGTTGATTCATCAAATAAATTACTAATATACATAATTTCAATAGGTATATCTATATTAAGTTAATATAATTATTTTTGTTAATATTATGAATAAAAATAATTAAATAATTTCTCAATTATAGATACATGCATATTGTTTATGTAAGTCATACAACATAAATTATACAAAAACAACGATAATAATTTTAATTAATAATTTATATATTTCACATCCAAATTTACCATATATTGCATAATAAAGTTCCCTTTTAACATTAAAATAATAAACACTATTTTTAATAATATTATCGTGTGCAATGCATGGGTTACACACTAGTTTTTAAGGTATATTAAGATTTAAGAATATTTATAAATAAAGATTTTGCATTTGTAAATGACATTTTTTCTTGAAAACGATAAAAAAACATGGTTTGGACCCATAGCTGGTGTAAAACCCAATCCAAACTCGACAATTAACACCTGATACAGAACAAAACACACATTTGAACCCTAATCGCCTCCACATTAATCACGAAGCTTCTAATATTAGAAAATACTCAAAAAATGGCACATGAGAAAAAAAAAGCTCTGATTTTCTGAAATTTATCTAAATTAGGAGCTCAAGTGGGGTTCTAAGTACATCTTCACTTTTGTAAATCTCCAAACTTTCGGAATGTAAGCTCGAATCCTCAAAACAATTCATTCATTGTGAAGTGTCTACGGGATTGCTTCTAGGCTCTCAAAGAATGTTGTTAGTCTTCAGATCTGAGGTGCTTGTGTGTCCTCTCTCCTTGATGGGCTCGTTGTTGATAGGAGCTTTACTTTAATCTCCAACGATGAACTGCTACTGCTCTCTGCACCAAACATACAAGTCGTATATCTATTCGTTTAGTAGGCCGATGTGGTGATTACTATCAATTCTTATGTTGTAATCATCCAAAAGCTTAACGAACTCTTTATATAGGCAAAGTGGATCTTCTGAAACACCAGTGAAAGAGTTGCAACCTCATGTTCCTGCGATAGGTTAATTTAGAGCATTAAAATTCCTATTTATCTCATATTTTTTATTCATAAAGTAATTATTTTGTTGGCTCCCTTTTAATTTATCCGATTCAGGAAAAATGTAACAACCTGAAATTTCAACAATTTTAATTAACGTGTTTAACTGAACTTTTACTTAAGAATTTAAATTTTTATTTATTTTGAAATATAAGAATAATTGAAATTGATTTCTAAATATAAACTAAAACATGTATGTCTAATTTGTTTAACAAAAATCAGAATGATCATTTATTTCGAAACTTAGTTGCTTTGAAATTAACGTGGAATCGATTAACAATACTAACGTTGAAATATTGATTCCTAAAAATATAATATTTCTACATAAGATTTGTCTTGTAATTTCACACTAAAAATGTCGACTTTCGTTTGTTCCGTTTAAATCAATTTATACGATCGATTTATGGTAGTGACAATTGATATATCATAATTGACGTTATAACTAAACATACCGTAGAAATAAATTTCGTAGTAAAATAAGCAACTTTGTTCTGTTCGCAAATTTAGTTAAATTTCAATAAATCGTTTTGAAAATAAAGTTTATATTGAAACTTAGACATTTTTCGTTCTAAAAATACTAGACCATGTTCTGAATAAGAAAATATTTTTCGTTTCGCAAAATTCGAACGTTTTTCTCTTTGAAATATCAAATTCGATAGAAAACATGCGTGTTTTGTGTCAAATAAAAATATTGTTTTAATGTAACAAAAATTGACAAAAAAATGTAAACTTGACTATAATTGTGTTTTAGCGAATTTCGATAATTCCATTGCATTTAAAAATATCAAAAACACATATGTTGATATATGGAATGATGAAATTCGATCTAACATAAAAAAAAGGACTTTTGGGTTGTTGTAACAACTGTAGCCGAATAGACGTTGTCACTTATATTTATATCTGAATTTCCTGAAACCCCAGCCGTCATCTCATTTTCTCATACTCCTTATTTCTTCTCAAATCACGTAATTCTTTCTTATTGAGAAATATCGATTACACATTTGTAAAATAAACATCAATTTTTTTAATCTTCAAACACCATCCTATTATAATTCGTTGGAAATATCTTGTCTAATGAAACTCAAATCTATAATTAATTTTCCATTTCGACACATAGTTTGGCCGGAATCTGATGATTTTTCTCAACCGTTTTTTTTATGTTTCCACGATTCGACGGTGAATCATTGATGATTCAACGATCGGAGGATATGAGTTTGTAAAGAAGACTGAGGCTAACTTGCGCACCAAGTTTGGCGACCAGATGTGGTCGGAGTTAGTCGGAAATTGCACTTTTCCATTCATTTTTTTATGGTGGTGCATGGCGAATTCGGGCTATCGGAGGCCGAACGGTTCTGGGCATAGGTGGAGGTCGGAAATCGGGGTTAGGAAGCGGCCTTTGATCGGCATATGCTAGTCGAAGGTGGTGTTAATAGGTCATCAAAGTGGTGGAATTTGAACGTGATGAATGGGTTCGCTGAATGTTACAGTTGGTATGAGAGCTTTAGTTGAGAGAATATTGAAGCATGTTATGGGTTACTCATTAAGATATCGGGAAATGGAATGCATTACATGGGTTTGAGAGTGTGTGTGTGTATGTGTGTGTAAGCGCGTATTTGTAGTGTTATAAAATGTTTTATATTGTGTTAGTTTGTTCTGTTAATTATTTATGAATTTCGGCCGGTAGACGCAATGGATTTGATAGGGATTTTTAAATCCTTAATAGGATAGATCGACACAAAATGTTTTTGAAAGGGGTAAAAGAAATAATTTTACCTACGATATTTGATAAATCTAGTTATTCTACAACAATAATTTCAAAGAGTCGTTTTCTGGATCTTAGTCAAATCACTGTGAGTTCTAATTATCTGTAGATCTGTTATTTAAACAGTAAATGATTTGGATATGAGAAGTTACAATGTTTATATGTTTTACTGTCATTTATCTATTCAGTTTACAATTATGTTCATATATACATCTTTCTTCCTTGTCTTGCTTCTGTCTTCTATTTATTTACAGTCTTTTCTACGTCTATTTATTTAGTTTGAGTTTGGATATGTTTTATCATTTTCCTTTTATTTACACTGAGCCTAGGCCATCGAGAGCCTAGGCCATTTCCATCAGAATTAAATATAACTGGGATAAATTGGAATAATTTGTAATGACAATAAAAAGGAGAATTGGGTATATTATAACTTGAGAACCTTTGACTGTAAATTTGGGGTAATTACAAAGGGAAAAATATGCACACATGTTAATATGAATACGTTGGACTTACTTTAAGATTAAGTAGAACATGTTATGGAAAATATGTGGATCAGATGTAATATAATTAAGTAAAACGAGTTACTGTAATCTATATACATCTGAGCATATGCTTGTTTATTTTGAGGGAGGGGTTGTACGCAGAATAACATTTATAGGAAATGTCATTTAAAACCATGCTTATTAATGATCTTAAACATGCTAAGTTAAACCTGTTAATTAATAAGCTAAGAGGTCCTACGTCTTGTTGTTTATATCCAGTTTGGGACTCTTAAAATCCTAGTTACTTGAGGGCACAAGCCTAGGGGGTAGCTTGTGTCAATCTTGTTGTGTGGAACCCGTATCAGTTAGTATTCCTATTGCATAGGATCCTCACACTAGGTAGGGGCTAGGACATGCTTTATAGATCTGGATTCTAAGAGGTTTAAAAGTTGGAAGGTGGGTATAGGCATGTTCCGGTGGAGTCATGAGTGTTCATTGGTCCAATGGGGGGGAACTAAGACACTGTAACACCAGCGAATAGGGTTGTGTCTTATAAGTTGACGGGTTAGGGACTGATATCCCCTACTGTCATGGCTAACACAAGCTATTTTAGTTTGTAGGGAGTTGATACATGGGTAGTAATTAGGGTAAATCCTGATCCTGATATTTAAGTAGTTGATGCAGAAACTTGTTCTTAGGATATGAATGATAAGCTTACTTGATAATTACATTGCCTTGTTATCTCTTTTACTTCGTACTTGTATACTTTGTTGTATTTTCATATCCAGTAACATTTATCTTTCTTGATACTTCTTATCTTATGCTTATGCTGAAAATCAATAGAACTTGCCAGACTTTATGTCTTATCTATTTTGTTTTTCCTTGTTCCTCTTTCTTCCCCCCATTCCGGTTGTCAGAGTGAAGGTGGACAGTATCAGTGACCGTGATTCTATTCATCTTGGACTTGGATTACTTCTCTTTCCACGTATTACTTTAGTTTCTTTTGTATTTATTGTTATGAAATGTGAGGGATATTACTTTATGGTTTTGCTCTCTAATGGTTTATGAGACAAATGTTTATGGTTATGACACTGATGGTTTATTTTGAAAAATGTAATGCTATATTTGGTTTGAAATAAAATTTTGAAGTTTTTCCGCAACATGTAATATTTTGTCTTGTTAAAATTAGTCTCTGCAATATTATTGTGCTTCACAGAACTTAATGCATCCTCTTATGGGTGACATTAAGGGACGTGGGGTGTCACAATTAAAGTGTCAAAGAAGGATTTGCTCACTTCAGTATTCTTGGCTTGAATATCCATGTCGATATTGACAAATTAGAATCTGACGTTGATAAACTTGTCCACATTGGTTGGGTTTTCATTTATTTTAAATGAAACCCAAGATTGTGATGATTTAGTCGTTGTCGTTGTACCTGTTGACTGTAATAAAACCTTGATTGTTTGAATGATGAATGAAGAAGAAATAGTTAGTTAGTGGATCTGAAGAAAGTCGGAATGAGGAATATGGTCGCACGTTCTTCAAACAAAAAGTGGAATGTTGAGTCCGTAATTTTAAAAGTTTATAAAAAATTCTTTTAAATTATTTACCTCTTTATGAATTATGACTTTATTTTTATACCTTTTTATAATTACTCGTAATTTTTTAAGATCTTATATATATATATATATATATATATATATATATATATATATATATATAAATATATATATAGGAGCGCTCCAGGGAATCCCTGTTTTGTAGCACCCCCTTTAGCACCCCTATACGTTCGTGAGCTACACAAAAACCAACGAGAATTTGTAGATGTTTAATCCACATATATTGCCATTTATCCAAAATTTGAGCTCATTCCGACATTCGTAGAATAATATATTTGATGTTTAAATTAAACGGTTCGAATAAATATCTAAACCGTGAATAATTGAGCTAAGATTTTGAAAATGTTACGAATGTCGGAACGAGCTCAAATTTGGATAGATGGTAATATATATGTGGATTAAACAGCTACAAATTCTCGTTGGATTTAGATTAGTATAGCTCACCGTAGTGTAAGGGTGCTAAAGGGGTGCCGCAAAACAGGGGTGCCCTGGAAAGCTCCTTAGATATATACTAGTGTGTAACTCATGCGTTGCACCCGATAATATATTAAAAATAGTTTTTATTATTTTAATATTAAAATGAGAACTTTGTTTTGTAATATATGATAAATTTCGATGTAAAATATACTATTAATTAAAATTATTATTATTATTTTGTGTTATGTTCTATAACTTACACAAATAGTATGTGCACGTATGCGAGATTTTTTAACATTTCTATTAATATGAATATACTATACATTTTAAAATTGATGTATATTAGTAATTTATTCGATGAACTAACAAATATTATTTGATAGAATTTATTTAAATAAGTTAAATATAAAATTAGGAATTTAGTTTAACTATATAGTGTAATAGAAAGAATTAAAAAGAAATTTGCAAATATATATATATATATTTGTTGTGGAGTTCTTGATGTAAAAAAAGAATTTTATGCTATATCATGTGGTGAATTCTTGATCTAAGCGAATCATAACTGATTTACAAATTAACTTTGTCATTATTGTTGATATACATAATTTATGTAATGTGATTTATGTGCCTTTGTAATTTAATGGAAACTATCATTTTTTAATTTGAATATACATAGTAAAATTTGCGTATATTTTTAAGAGTTATTAGAAAAATGGACTAAATATTCATGAAAATTATTTAAATAATTAAATTTAAGATTTTATGAGTAGTTTAAAAATATGGATTTAAACATAAGATATCATGAAAGAATTGAGGAGATTTGGTGAATAATTGTAGAAATGTTAAAATGTTTGTATTTGAGGCTGAAATTATTTTCTTTAGTTTATATTTAATTTATCGAGATGAGTGCATAATATAATTAAATTTTCTATTGATGTTTACATATATTATGTAAATTGTGTTACTTATTTAGCCTTCGTTGTTGATATGAACATGCACTACTACAAATCTGCGAATTTCTGACGAGCATTTGGCGAATTTATGGCATCGCTAAATTTTTTAGCCACACCATACTAACACCAAATGCGGGTCAGAAAAATGGGCGTCACTTAATTACATAACATCGCTAAGGTGTAACAGAATTGTCATCGCTATGGCGTCACTAAACATCAATGACTCCATAACGATGTCAGTCTTATGATGCCTTAGCGATGCCAAACAATTTAATGATGGCCATTTTTTTAATCATATTTGGTGTCGCTATGTTGTCGTTAAAGACATTTACGATGCCTTCCTGACGCGTGTTTATATCAAAAACCAGTGTCGTAATGGCATCACTAAATTTTGATGACACCATTGCGAAGCCAACATTCTAAAGCAGAAAATTTGTCGATCACCTAAATACAATAGCAAACAAATAGAATTATCTTATAAAATTAAACTATTTCTATCAAACATGCCATAATATATATATATATATATATATATATATATATATATATATATATATTATAAATCACAGACAATCACATATATGCAAAGCTTATATATTTAACCAATAAAGTATGATAGACAAATATAATTTAAGTCATGGAAGAGCTGCAAGTACAACTTAATATGTCTAAATAACACTTAATAATATAAATACATATATTCTACTCAAATAATATTGCTCCAATGCTTTAGGCTATTAGCAAATGAATTTACTACTATCATGTTGAAATTTGATTGTGGTATTTTTGCATTATCATCTTCGTTTTTTTGACCAAATAAGCTACCACTTGGTGTTAGTCTCTATCTTTTTGTGCATTTAACTTGCTACTTCTTTCATTTGTCGCTTATCTCACACGTGAAAGGTACAATAATTACATTTTTCAAATCTGAAAGCCTTTATGAATACCTTGATAAGTAGGTATAATTATCAAATTATTAAATACTACTCTCTTCTACCTTCCGGTAAAAAAAAGATATAGAAAAATCACATATCATACCTCAGATGACATAGGAATAAATGAATAAATTTTGCACGTGCGTTCATCTTAACTAAAAATGCCATGGCTACCCAAAAGCACCAACACGACTGTTAAAGATAAATAATTGACAAACCACAACCATTTTTTTGTTATGTTAGTATATAGTACAAATAATTTTGCTATGCATTATGCAAGTAAATGGGAAGCTAAACAAAAATTGTAAAATAAATAATAATTTGTAGAAGAAACAAAATAAAGAAATAAAAGGACAACGCATTTACTAATGAAGTGTGATTTAATTAGAACCTATTCCATAATCATGAACGGTCATTCAAAAAGATAGGATAAATTTATTTCCAGCCATTTAAAACTAGACAAATGGATGGAAACTTCTTACAAAAAGCTTGCTATATTTTATTTGATTATGTACTATAATAAACATAATTAACAGGAATGTAACATTGTTCAGTTGAAACAGAAACGCCAAGTACTCATTAATTTTACTATGGTTATACAAGAGACCACCTCATCACAATGCCCATTATCATTGTAGTCATATACTGCAGTGCTCGAAGTAAATACGAAACAATCTTTACCACTCCAATGTGATGCTGCTAGTCTATAAAAGTTCAAAACACTTTACATCAAATAAGCATGTATTTTACATACCCCTGATATACTGCTAAAAGAGTAAACAATTAACATTGAAAAGTTTCAATAACTCTCCATAACATTAGTATTAAGCAATAATATTCACTCTTCACTCTAATTATGACTCTAATTTTAAGTTATAACAATAACATTCGCTGCTGACTCTATTTTTTTTCCTTTTGAGATAGGTGTCATAGGTTTAATTTACTGTGTATTGATTCCTAGTTATTAAAAAATTTTGAAGAAGGATGAAAAAATCTACCTAACAAGATTGCAGAAGAGAAAGCATAGTTGTACATTAATTCATACTGCCTTTATGATGCAAGCATATACCTAATATCACCAGAATAATCATCGGCCCTTGACGGAGGACCATAGAATATTACATAAGAACTTGAGTACCAAGTGTATGACCTCTTAAAGATGGATGCTTTCTAGCTCTGATCAATTCTTCATTATGATCAGATGTCATTGTTTGCCCTAGAATTTTGGAATCTAGAAGATCTTATAAAGGAATTTTTGGTATAAGCCTCTCAGAACAACTTATTATAGAAACATGCTTGTTTTGTAACTTATTACGAAACTAGGCCTATTTTTTATTAGACCAGATGACCATGCGCATTCCATAAATATGCATGAACAAATTTGTTCATGCGCATTTATGGACTGCGCAGATTTTTTATAATGTTTTTGGTCTTGCTCATTCCATTTATGTGCATGACCAAATTTGCTTATGCGCATAAATGGAATGCTCATGATCATTCTGGGCATAAAAATAACAGAGAGCTTTAAAATAGAAGTATATGAATTCAAATATAGATTTCAAACATAGAATTATATTGACTCAAGCATGGCTTATAAATTTTCTAACATTTCGATATACAAAGAATTCGAGCAATAAATCAAACGTTGAAAACAAACATAAAATTCTAGCGTAATGTTCAAACATTAAATTACAAGCATAGAATACAAACACGAGACGTAGTCTTTACGAAAACTTGAAAACATAGATAGTACACGAATTAAATAAGTTACAATGAAGGTTGGCTTGAATAGAGATGAAGTCTTGACGAAAACTTGCAAACATAGATATTACACGAATTAAAGTGCTAGATAGACTAAATCATCACCAATGAGTGCTCGAACTGCCTCCTCTTAATTCTAGCACAAATTTTCCCAAACGTCTCACTTCTTCCTGCATTTTTAGGGCGTATTGAAGACCCATAGCGCACAATGTAGGATCAATCCATTTGAAATAATCGCAACATTGAATTTTTTCTGGGTCATACTTGTGTTCTTTGTATGAACTGCAACCAAAAAATCTTCGTCCTGCATTAGTCTCAATTTTTTGCAACGACAATTACACATTCTTCTCCACATCGACATGCCGGATATGCGCAATTTGGCATGGTTGGAGGAACAAGACATAGATGCTCTAGCTGGATCCCGTTATGGTAGACTTTTTGACCTAGTTTTTGTTTCAGAACAATGGCACGTAAACGAGAATTTAGTGTCCGTTGAACATGTTTCTGTGCTTGAGGTCTTGGATCGAATCGCGTTTCGGGAACATATTCCATGGTCTCTTGTTCGACATCAACATTGATAGATCTACTCTTTTCAAAGTCTTCGTAATGGGTCACCAAAGTTTCATCGTCAATTTCCCAATTGTCCTTATCTAAGTACAGAAATCCGGTATTAAAACGTATAAGTTGAACTATATGTGCCAAAGCAATTTAATGAGGAAACAAACCCAATTATAATTACTTTTTGAAGCTGAAGATAATGCTATCAATGTAGAAGTTGTAGGGTAAAAGTAAATTGAAGATTGGTTTTGAATGATACTTGATGTAGTTGGTGATTTGAAGATAGTTTTGGAGTTGATAAAATGGGTTTTTTGGTAGATTGGAAGTAATGAGGAGGAAAGGTGGTTGACTGGGTAGAAATAGGCAATGGAAATCATATGAACATTCCAAAAGTGCTCATGAATAAACATGCGCATTCTATAAATGCTCATTAAGGATTTCCTTCATTAGCACTTTTGGAATGCTTATACGATTTCCATTGCCTATTTCCACCCAGCCAATAATCTTTCCTCCTCATTTACTTCCAACCTACCAAAAAACCCATTTTCCTAACTCCAAAACCTATCTCCAAATCACCAACTACGTCAAGAATCATTCATAGTTACTTTACTTCTCCATTCTTCCGTCGAACACACAACTATTTCAGTAATCTCCAGCGGTTTGAAGAAAAAAGGTAATTTTGTTATAATACTTTTTATTCCTTTTGCATATTCGATTTTTTTCATGTTTGTTAATTTCACGATGGTGTAGAGCATGGAAAATGTTCCAATCCTCTTTTACTTTGATGGTAAATTAATAATTGGAGAAGACGAAAAACCTACATATGTTAGTGGAAAAAGAAAAGGATGCAACATTAAGAAGTGTTGTTCATTCAAATCGCTCAAGAATAAAGCGTATGGTGTTACCAAAATAGATGAAAATGGGTTCAATATAAAGCTAGTGACAAAGTGCGTAAGGAATGATGGTTTGTCCGCTATCACTGTAGATAACGATGAAGATATAGATTCGATGTTCTCAGTTGGAATGAAAGTGATAGAGATCTACTGTGACACCCCACGTCCGTTAATGTCACTCATTAAGAGAATGCATTAAGTTTCGTGAAACATTATAGGTAAACATAAATAGAAACATTACAAGACAGATCTAAAATAGCAGCGGAATTTAAATTTTTATTAATGTAGAAAACATAACATCATGATTCAAAACACCATAAGTCTGAAAATACATAAACCCAGTATATCATCTTAAAATTTATGTCTTGTACTTAATACATCAGAGTACAATAAAAGAAACATAATTCCCCAAACAAAAACATTGCCACAGTAGAAAGGATAAGAGGTTGAGAAATACATCTAAGCAGCTCCAAGCAGAATGAAAGTGGAATCCTGGCCAAACTTGAGTATTCCCACCCTAAGAACCTGGGGGGAAACAGAAGAGGAAATAAAATGGGTCAGACATAAAGTCTGGAGAGTCCAGTTACTTTTAGCACATAATATGTAAAAGTATCATCATAGGCATATAAAGTTGATAAGAGAGACAACATCATAATAGGCAGGTATGACAAGGTAAACAGGATCAACATGATAGAGCATATTGTGCTTCTCTAATGATTTCTCTGCACCAATGCTAGTGTCTTATTAACAAGATGATCGCCAACAAGTATAAGATGGTAGACTTAGGTGTACTTCTAGTGAGAGGTTTTAATCCCCATACAATCAGCAGGCAACCCAATATACTGGAGTTACCCCTAAGGATAATAAAGGGATCCTAAACATACTGAAGTCTAGATGTACCCTAATTACTACCCTAATCGATCAGCTCCCTACTCCATAGACACCGTGTGCTAGCCCCACAGTAGGGTGTATCACTTCCTAAAGTGGCAACCCTTCGTTTTTAGGATGTACACAATCATATCTACAGGTGTCACGGCGTCTAAACCTCCTTAACCGGACCTATGCACGCAAATGACCTTTTCGGAATGTGCCGCCCACCCCATCCCCCACGTTTGGATCTTTTACAATCAGCCCAGTAAGTGTACCCCGACCTAGTTTGGAGTACTCGTTTGATACCTATATATGGGTTATTGACTGAAACGTGTCCCACACAGAAGATGATACAAGCTTTCCCCTACGCTTGCATCCTCACTAGGTTCTCCATAGGTTACGCCATACCGGAGTAAAAGATTGCATAACCCCACAGGTTAAGTCTGTAGGCCTACATATATAAATATTACCCACCCACCCAAGATTTACTTAACCTACCTACTGTTTTAAACAAGTTTACTTAACCACTACTCAAGTTATATATTCATACAATCCCTATGGATTCAACTAGCTTAAGTATTCCAATTAATTACCATATTCATTTGTGGTTATAATGTGCTAGAACTCCCACATTAAGCCTACCACTTGTGGATGCTGGATATGCAGGTTGGTTCCGGGAAGACTTCTTCCACAAGTTAGACTTAACCTCGTGTCTTAGCACGTCTCGTGTTTATGCACTTAGACCCCTCATATTAGATTCACCACTTGTGGTCGCTGGATATGCCGTCGGTTCAGGGCAGACTTCCACCACAAGTGTAATCTAACCTCGTGTCTAAGCGCGGTTACAGTTTTTAATTATTGTGATTCTAGTCATTTCTATTATTTACCAATTGTTCCTATGTCGTTATAGGTTTTCATACCCCTTTCCCAAGTTATGTTCATAATGAACCATATGCCCCAATTTAAGGTCTTTAATCACAAGTTGATGTATGCCCCAAATTCATGTTCATATATTTCATTCAAGTTATGTCCAAATTTCCAATTACAAGTTATGCCCCAAATTAACGTTTTCCCCCTCGTTCCTAGTTTAACGCATTCGCATATTTCAGCGGCATGCCTAGGCTCGAAGGTAGCCTGGCTATAAAAATAAAAGGGAAAAGATGAAGGGAAGAGGACAGAAATGACAATACTAATAAGTTTGACATATAATGGCAGAAATAGGCATAAACACATAGTGGCATAATGATAAGATATGCATATAGGAACATATCTGATGAACAGTGGCAACAAAACTGATTCTAACATAACAGGGATTTCATAAACAGGCATGATAGGATCTAAACAATGAATTAGATAACCAACTAATAACATATCTGATTTAGCCACAAACATAATAGGAACAATCATGAGGTGATCAAAATAGTGAACTAGATCTACAAACAATGGAAGATCTGATATAATAAATAGGTATAGGTTCAAATCTAGTTCATAGTCATGTCAGAATAACTTAGACAAACAGGTTATAGCAGATTTGATATGATTCAAATAGTCACAGGCATAGATCCAAGTTATAGTCATGTCAAGATTTACTTTTAAACATTTAGATCTAAAATTAACATAGACTCACTGTGATTGGATCTAGAAAGATAGAAGAAAGAATTGTTGACATTGAATCACAGATCTCTAAACTCTAGTTGATTGCTGAAAAAGAAAAGACTTGATTTTAATTTGGGCAGAGGCAGCATCTTGTCCTCTATTATTTTTGGTGTGGAGAAACAAGAGAAATGGGGTCTTATTCATATCCAAAAGCCAACGAACCAGGTTAAGAAAGCAGTCCATATTCAGCCAGAAGATTCTTCCCAGATCTACTGTAGGAGGGTTGACCGCCCTTATGGGGATGACCTAGGGGTCAACACCCCTAAGAGGGAATTTTCCCGCTCCCCCCAAAGGCTCGATTTTGAACTGTTTTGAACTGATTTTTCTTGTTATGTATGTATATAATCCTCTTGTGCGTATATAAACTTCAAACCTTAATAACTTCTTCATACGGTATCTGTTTTACAAAACCAGATGTCTGTTTTGACCAGAATTCTGAGATGAACGCAATGGCGCGGTCCGTTTCACCTAATTCTAAATATTAAATTAATTATTCTTTAATTTATCATTTTAAGTGTTGTTAAAATATAGGGTGTTACATTCTCCCCTACTGAAAGGATTTCGACCCCGAAATCTCTTAATTAAGAAGAATGTCTATCCTACCATCCATCTACTCATCCACTAATCACAGGTATCCATTGTCCTTAAAAGATTTCTAATGCTTCGATGAACATATGCAAAGATGTGTATATATCCTTATACTACTGCAAAAGATCAGGAGGTCTACTGATTCAGTCGAACCTCCTTAGTGTGTATGTTAGTGCCATGAATCCAACATGTATGAAAATGATCCTGTTATAACATGTACAATCATCCATGCAAATGCAACATCCATATGATGATACATCCACATTCATCCATAAAAAGAAGAAAAATGCACAAACATCCATATGCAGTATGAGAATGACTGAGCCATCTAGTGCCTAATATATGTGTATATGCAGCCACAAGTAACCATTAGCAAACATTTGCATCCACTTGTATCCATCAAACATAACATGTTTCAAACACATGTTTACATCCGTGGGTTTCCTACCTAAAGGTCGAAAATTTGATCGATAGGATATACTCAAATGAAAGAAACAAGCATAAATAAAAGTCTTGGAAAGGAAGTTAAGAACATACCCTCAAAAAGAAAAGGGTACGAAGCACGAATCTTGTCTTCGATCTCCTAAGTTGCATCCTTTGGGTTACCTCCCCACTGAACCATCGCTAACTTGACTTCTCAGTTGCGTACTTCTTAACTTCTGATCCAAGAATACGGGTAGGAACTCGTTTAACTGTCGCCTCCCGTTCCACCTCTACCTCTTCCAATATATTCAGCTCAACTATTTCGGCGGTATCAGGCAAGCATTTCCGTAAATGAAAAACGTGGAAAACGTCATGAACACCGGACAGTCTCTCTCTTGTAGCTTTACTCTATATGCCATTTGGCCAATCCTTTCTGTTATGGGAAATGGACCTATGAATCTTGGTACCAATTTCTCTACAGATTCAAAGAAAACCACATTCCTCAATGGTGACACCTTAATGAAAACCATGTCTCCCACCTCAAGTTCAATGTTAGTCCTTCTGTTATCTACGTAGGACTTCTGCCTATCCTGAGCTGTCTCCATTCGTCGACTAATAAGATCAATCTTCTAGGATGTTTCTGTAACCATATCTGCTCCAAATAAAAGTTTTTCTGTAGATTCCCACCAACAAATTGGTGATCTATAGGGTCGTCCCTACAATGCTTCGAAGGGTGCCATGCCAGTGCTAGCTTGATAACTGTTGTTGTAGGCGAACTCCACTAAAGGAAGGTGCTTTTCCCAAGTCCCTCCAAAGTTTAGGATACACAACCTTAAAAGATCCTCAAGAACTATATTCACCCTTTCTGTCTATCCATCGTTCTGTGGGTGATAAGTGGTACTCAAACACAACTGTGTATCCTCCAAAATTCACTGGTAAAAATGGGGTCATGATCACTTACGATGCGGGAAGGTACTCCATGAACACAGACTATCTCACGAACGTAAATTACTGCCAACCATGCTGCCATCCTCTTACTCTTAACTGGAATGAAATGAGTGCTCTTAGTAAGTCTGTCTACTACAACCCAAATACTGGTGTTGCCTTTCTTTGATCTAGGCAAACCATCTACGAAATCCATAGAGATGCTTTCCCACTTCCATTGCGGAACCTCCAAAGGATGAAGTAAACCACCGAGCTTCTTTTGTTCATCTTTAACTTGCTGGAAAATCAAACATTCAGAAACAAACTTCGCTACATCTTTCTTCATCCCAGCCCAAAACAAGACTCTCTTCATATCCCTATACATCTCATCGCCACCTGGATGAATAGTCATCTTAGAACGATGGGCTTCCTCTAGGACTCTCTTCAACAAACACCCAATTCGGGGAACACAAAGCCTTCCATATCGTCGTAACCAACCTTTATCGTCTATGGAATATCTACCGAGGTGACTAGAAGTCTCCCATTTACTGAGCCTATCCAAGGTGTCTAAAATCTGTGGATCCTTTCGCTGCGAAGCTCCTATCTAATCCATAAGAGTAGGTCGCACCTCCTGTGATGCAAATAAGCTAGGAAAAAACTCGGTGGAGGGTCTAAAGTCAAAAGCCGATATAAACTCCAAATTTTTTCTTTCCATAAACAGAGGATTTAAGGCCATCCTCTGCCTACTCAGTGCATCCACCACCATATTACCCTTTCCAGGGGTATAAGCAATCTCAAAGTCATAATATGCTAGGAATTCCATCAACCTTTGCTGCCTTAAAATTAAGATCCTTCTGTGAGAACAAGTACTTGAGAGATTTATGACCAGTGTACAACTCGGACTTCCCTCCAAGTAAATAATGACGCCATGTCTTAAGCGCGAATACTATGGCAGCTAGCTCTAAGTCATGGGTAGGGTAGTTCTTCTGATGAACCCTTAGCTGTCTACCCTATAACATATTACCCTTCTCTCTTGCATCAGAACCGCATCAAGCCCTGTACCACATACATCAGTGTAAACTATGAACACTTCGTTTCCGCCGGGCAAGGTCAAGACTGGGGCCGTTGTCAGAGCCTACTTCAATCATTGGAAATCAATATCACAATCCATATCCCATGAAAACATCAAATTCTTCTTCATCGGCCTGGTGAGTGGGGCTGATATCTTTGCGAAGTCCTTAATGAACTTCCTATAATAGCTTGCCAATCTAAGAAAGCTTCTCACTTCCGTTGCATTCTTAGGAATTTTCCAATCTTGAACTACAACTACCTTTGCGGGATCTACTGCTATCCCATCTTTAGAGACCACATGCCCTAGACATCTCACCTCTTTTCTCCAAAAATAGCATTTGGAGAATTTCGCCTCAAGCTGATGTGCACGCAGAGTTTTCAAAACCTCTCTCAAATGTTGGGCATGCTCTCCCTCGCTCTTAGAGAAGATCAAGATATCATCAAAAAAGATCACGACGAACTTATTTAGAAACTCCCGGAACACCCTACTCATCAGATCCACAAAATAGGCGAGTACATTTGTCAACCCAAAAGGCATAATGAGCGATTCAAAGAAACCATCTAGAGTCCTAAAAGTTGTCTTGTCTATACTGTCCTCAGCCACCCTCAACTGATGAAACCCATGGCCAAATCTAACTGAGAGAATACTGATGCACCAACAAGCTGGTCAAACAGATCATCTATCCTTGGGAGTGGGTGCCTGTTCTTCTTTATGAGTTTATTCAACTCTCTATAGTCTACACATAAGCGAAGCGAACATCCGCCTTAGTTGCGAATACCACCGGAGCACCCCATTCAGATATGCTTTGCCTAATAAACCCTTTCTCAAGTAGCTCCCGTACTTGCTTACTTATCTCCCTCCTTTCTCTTGGAGCCATATGGTGCACAGGTAATGAAACTGGCTTTGCACTGTCTACTAAGTATATACGAAAATTGATCTTACGCCTTGGAGGTAATCCCCGAACTTCCTCAAAAACATCTGAATACTCACGTACTACTAGTATAGATTGCAGATCATCGATAGATGCATCAAGAGACTCTAGGAAACTAAGCATGACGGACCCCTTAGTGTCATACGAAATCTCGAAGGTCCTCCTATGGCAAGTCAAAAGTCTAACAACCATCCTCTCAAAATCTAGAATGGCACCATACATGGCTAGCCAATACATCCCTATAATCAAACCATAACCCATAAAACCGAGCACATATGCGTTGCATTCAAACTCGATGCCTAACACAGATATTCTCAAATCCTAACAAATCATGGGCAAATGATCTGAACCACCTATGGGGTTTGAGACAATAATGAGATCCATGACCATACTAGTATTAAGGTGTAGAGACTCAACTACAGATTCAGATATAAATGAATGTGAAGCGCCAGAATCAAAAAGAGTTATAATAGGATGATTGGAAAGAAAAATCAAACCTTCCACGGAAACTTTCCTACCTTGATCTGGAGCACTGATCGCGAGAGCTTGCACTTTCCCTCCAGAAGCTCCTGCCCTTTGACCATGTCCTTACTTCTTTGGGCACTCCTTAGAAAAGTGTCCAACCTCTCTATAACTGAAGCAAGCATTCTTCCTTCTTTTGCAGTCCTTGATCAAATGACCCTCGCGTCCTCAATTATGGCACTTCCTCTTTTCCTTAGCCTTGTCATTCTTTTCACCTTTCTTTTGTTGTTGTTGATGTCCCTTCTTGGGCCATACTTTCTTGTTTTGTGTTTCCTCAACCTTAACTTCTTTCTTTTCAGTTTTATCTTCCTCATGCATCAAGGCCATATCAACGAGCCTTTCAAAAGTTTCTCCCATTGGAATATGAGACATAGCTAACCCATGGAGGGGGTTCATTCAGTCCTCTAGCAAACCGCAAAACTTTCTTATGTGGAGTATCCACTAGCTCCAACCCAAACCTCGCTAGTTGGTTGAATTTGAATTTGTTAACATACTCTTTGACAGTCATGCCTCCTTGTTGAGTGCCATAAATTTTTCCATTTTCATGCTTTTCTCAGCTTGAGAAAGAAACTTCATTTCAAACCTTTGCCAAAAATCATACCAAGTCTCCATTGGACGCCTTGTTTGCATCACTTCCCACTAGAACGAAGCTTCATATTTCAACAGCCAGGCGGCTAACTGAATCTTCCTACGATCGTCTACTTTGAAAATTCCAAACAAATCCTCCGACTCATTGAGCCAATTCCTTGCCTCTGCGAACGTCCCGATTCCCCGGAATGGCTTTCCTCCCATAGCACAGAAATCTTTGCAGATCATGGAGAAATTATCTACACACGAAGGAGGAGTGACAGGTGCAGCTAGGGGAGGAACGTCAGCTTGACCACCGGCAGGCGCCGTGGCCTCTAGATACCTACGGAACCAGCTTGGTATCATAACACCCTCAGGAATATTAGGTTCTCTAGACATGCGGAAAAGAAAAGGAAAGGGATTCAGACAAAGGATCGGAAGATATTACATATGACTTTGGGGAATATGTTTTTCAAAATAGACTTTTCTGTTTGAAAATGCTTTCTTTTAAAACCTTTTTGAAAATAATTTTCAAAATCTTTATCCGATCTGGTAACCTTCAACTCTGATACCAAGTGTGACACCCCACGTCCGTTAATGTCACTCATTAAGAGAATGCATTAAGTTTCGTGAAGCATTATAGGTAAACAGAAACAGAAACATTATAATACAGATATAAAATAGCATCGGAATTTAAAATTTTGTTAATGTAGAAAAAATAACATCGAGGTTCAAAACATCATAAGTCTGAAAATACATAAACCCAATACATCATCTTAAAATTTCTATCTTGTACTTAAAACATCAGAGTACAATAAAAGAAGCATAATTCCCCAAACAAAAACATAGCCATAGTGGAATGGATAAGAGTTCGAGAAATACGTCTAAGCAGCTCCAAGCAGAATGAAAGCAAAATCGTGGTCAAGCTTGAGTATTCCCACCCTGAGAACCGGGGGGGGGGGGGGGGAGGGGGCGGGGGGATAGAAGAGAAAGAAGGGGATACAAAATGGGTCAGACAAAGTCTACCAAGTCCAGTTACTTTTAGCATATAAATAAGTAAAAGTATCATGACAGACATATAAAGTGGATAAGAGAGACAACATCATAATAGCCAGGTATGACAAGGTAAACAGGATCAACATGATAGAGTATATTGCGCTTCTCTAATGATTTCTTTACACCAATACTAGTATCTTATTAACAAAATGATCCCCAACATGTATAAGATGGTAGACTTAGGTGCACCTCCAATGAGAGGTTTTAACCCCCATATAATTAACAGGCAACCCAACATACCAGAGTTACCCCTAAGGATAATAACGGGCTCCTAAACATACCAAATTCTAGATGTACCCTAATTACTACCCTAATCGATCGACTCCCTACTCCGTAGATACCCTGTGCTGGCCCCACAGTAGGGTATCACTTCCTAAAGTGCCAACCCTTCGTTTTCAGGATGTTCACAAACATATCTACAGGTGTCATGGTGTCTAAACCTCCTCTGCTGGACCCATGCACGCACATGTCCCCATCGGAATGTGCCGCCCACACCTCCCCTCACGTTTGGATCTCTTGCAATCAGCCCAGTAAGCGTGCCCCGACTCCGACCTAGATCGAAGTACTAGTTTGATACCTATATATGGGTTTCTGACTGAAACGGGTCTCATACACAAGATGATACAAGCTTCCCCCTACGCTTGCATCCCCACTAGGTTTTCCACAGGTTATGCCATACCAGAGTAAAAGATTGCATAACCCCACAGGTTAATTCTGTGAGCCTATATATGTAAATATTACCTACCCACCCAAGATTTACTTAACCCACCCTCTGTTTCAAACAAGTTTACTTAACCCCTACTCAAGTTATTTGTTTATACAATCCCTATGGATTCAACTGGGTGAAGTATTCTAATTCATTACCGTATCATTTATGGTTATAATGTGCTAGACCTACCACATTAAGCCTACCACTTGTGGATGCTAGATATGTCAGTCAGTTTTGAGAAGACTTCTTCCATTAGTCGGACTTAACTTCGTGTCTTAGCACGTCTCATGTTTATGCACTTAGACCCCTCATATTAGATTCACCACTTGTGGTCGCTGGATATGCCGATCGGTTCCGGGCAGACTTCCACCATAAGTGTAATCTAACCTCATGTCTAAGCGCGGTTAAAGTTTCTAATTACTGTAATTCTAGGCATTTCCATTATTAACCAATTGTTCCTATGTCGTTATAGGTTTTCACGAACCTTTCCCAAGTTATGTTCATAATGAACCATATGCCCCAAATTAAGGTCTTTAATCACAAGTTGATTTATGCCCCAAATTCATATTCATATATTTCATTCAAGTTATGCCCAAATTTCCAATTACAAGTTATGCCCCAAATTAACGTTTTCCTCTCGTTTCCAATTTAACGCATTCGCATATTTCAGTAGCATTCCTAGGCTCTAAGATAGCCTGACTATAAAAATAAAAGGGGAAAGATGAAGGGAAGAGGGAAAAAAATGATTATACTAATAAGTTTTACATATAATGGAAGAAATAGGCATAAACACATAGTGGCATAATGACGAGATTGGCATATAGGAACAGATCTGATGAACATGTGACAATAGAACCGATTCTAACATAACAGGGATTTCATAAATGGACCTGATAGGATCTAAACAATGAATTAAATAATCAACTAATAACAGATCTGATTTTGCCACAAACATAATAGGAACAGGCATGAGGTGATCTAAAAAGTGAATTAGATCTACAAACAATAGCAGATCTGACATGATAAATAGGTATAGGTTCAGATCTAGTTCATAGTCATGTCAAAATAACTTAGATAAATAGGTTATAGCAAATCTGATATGATTCAAATAGTTACGGGCATAGATCCAAGTTATAGTCATGTCAAGATTTACTTTTAAACATTTATGTAAAGACCCGTAAATTTCCGCCCTTATAAATCGACCATAAACCACACAGGTCTGACCTAAAAGGTGAAAATCTACGAATACTTTAACTTTGGGCATACAACACATCAGAACAAAAACACAGACTTTTATAACATCAATAATAAATGTTACATCAGAGTACAGAATATATCAGAGTACATCGATAAATAATACAGCGGAAGAAACATTTAAATTAAATTAAATACATTGCAGCGGAACTAATCTCAGCGGAAGGCCATCAATATTCTGGACCCGGCTTCAGACTTCAATCCAGGATCCTGCTTAACTATATCTGCAAAAAGCTACTCGACTGCCCGTGTGGAAAGAGGGCACCCGAGTTTGCAAAGTGAAACAAACTACAGGTCAGTCGTGGGACTGGTGTGAGAATTCTACTTAACCTATATAATATAATAAGGCTAATCACAGGACCACGCCACTTTCGCGGAACGGGTTTACTCCATTGGATTGCCAGTGCATGACTAAAGTAAATCGTCAAAATAACGTAATGCTTTTTAGAAAAATGAAACCATTATAAGACCCAAGTCCCATCACACAATGCAACGCAAACCGGAGGATAGGGTTTTACCTTATAATGATCAAAAGATGCTTGATACGATAAACACGGTATTATATAATAATAGTGTGCAACCAATTTGAAATACATCAAAGTAAATATATCAATCCTAGACGGCATGAGTGCCCCATCCCACTATGTCGCCATGTATATGTATACAATCAAAACCGCGTGATGTCGTATTGGAAATTTGGGTTTCCATCTGAGTCAAGGCTAGGGAGGAGATCCTTACCGATTCGAGACACTCTAGCAATGCCCCAGGATTGGTACTCTGTCCAACCCTTGGATCCTGCAGGGCCGGTCCATACGTTAACGCTTAATGGATTGGCAATTCCTGAACACACGCTCCCCGGTCCTTTTGGACCTATAATACGGCCAGTGGCGACCGCATAAACCGAGGCCTCGAAAAATCCAACAACCACAATGAATAAATGCCAGCGCTGGTAGGTCCCTGGCACCACTCTAGCTAGAGAGAAACGTGTGCACTCCCTGCGTTCCCTTCTCCCGTTTTAGACTCTACCGGGCTGTGAGGCTCGCGAAGTCACGATATACACAAAGCTATGCCTAAATAGACTGTGCTTTGATCATCAACCACAAGGCCTGCTTTTCAACAAAGCCTTAATCAATTGCATCTTAGCATGCCACATTGTCAGACTCTACCATATCATTGATCATCTACCAATATATATATAACCTCCAAGCTCATACGTCTTAGAGAAGGGTGTTAAACACCAAACAGAAATATATAATTAGTAGCGTTCAACAAATACAGTAGAAAAGAATACAATGTCAGACACGCAATCCATTTACAAGTCCGCTCTGGGTCTGAGTGAAACATCGTGTCCGTCGATCTCCAAATGCGTTTGGACGATCATTACCAAATACCTTGCCTTGGAAGGCCAATCCCAATTCAAGATACCAGTCATCATCATCCCAACGATGTGAAAACCTTCGGTCTTCAATCACCGTCTTCGTCTTCGACTCTTGATCGTCGTGTTGATTATTCAGAATGGGTTAAACCCGGTCTTTCTAAATAACTTGCGTAATTTGGGATTAAAAACAAATATTGGAAAATCACACATTTCGTCACATCCCAACTCAGAATATTCTTTTTAATAAGATATTCAATTAAAAAGATTCTCATTAATTTTATCAAAGATAAATATTTAAAATAAAATCTATAAATCAATTTCTAAAAATATGGAATTCCACAGAAATCCAATCAGTACATAATCGATATAAATTTCTGTATCAGACTAATAGTATAAATGGAATAACGGCAAAGCCTCTTAAATTTCATATATAATATCGGTCTTCTTTTACAGAAGCCCATCTCAATTATTACCAATAGAATTTCCACTTAATTCCTATTTAATATATTAGTTGAAAAACTTGATTTATAGAAAATGTCTTTTTAATTCTATAAAATAGATTTATAAGTTCCAAATAATAATTTCAATGCAAATTGGATTAAAGGATAGATGTCGTTTAAAACATCGTCCACGGTAAACCCACTTCACATCTCAATTTATTTCATATCACAAAATATAATTGCAAATGCTAGTAACCCCTTTAAAAACATATTTTAAAATAATCATAAAAATATTCTTTATATAAAAGATTCTAAATGAGAAGTATTCTTTATTTTACAAATCTTTATCTTTTACAAATATTCTTTGTTTAACATATAGTTGATTAAAAATATATTACGAAAAATATATGCACTTAATATAAAAAGGATTTCTAATGTAAAAATAGTCTTATTTAAAAGAACACTGGAATCGAAATGCGACTCAAACATTTACCATATAATTTGGATTATAAGGATTTCACACACATCATATATATGACAATAACAGTATAATCATCAAGTCATCCATTACATCCAAAGTGTAATTTCCACTGTGTAAGCGTTAAAATTAAATAATAATGCTCATCACAGCCTGTCGATCTAACGATCAACATACAACTAAATATTGGGATTAGTGTATGTAAATTTTCATCCCAACACCCGTGTGGGGTTTTCAACCAATCAAGCAAATGATAAACTAATTTGTGCACTTGGGCGATGTGTGAAAATTATCGTCCCAATCACATACACAAGTCGGGTAACTTGTCTATGGAAGTGTATTACACAATATATAACACGACGATAAAAATGTCTCTTTTATTTATATTCCTTTTATTGCCTATAAACGGTCAATAAAAATGTGATCTTTATTTCTATACTTTTTATTGTAATTTACATTTTTACTTAACAAAATGTCCTTTTTATTCTAACTTACATTTTGAATGTAATTTTTCTTTTTATTGTTTATTTACATCAAAATGTAAATGTTCCCTTTTTCATTGTTTATTATTAACAGCAAAAATCTCGTCTTCTATATTTATTCTTTTCAATGAAAGCAATTTTACATAAAATTGTAATTCTTTAATTTTATGCTTTTTATTGTCTCTAGAAAGACAATAAAATGTAACACAAAAATATATTCTTTTTATCGCATCTAAAATGATGATAAAAATGTAACATTATCGTTGCTATTTTTATCGCATCAAAAATGCGGATAAAAATGAATCACTAACATTGTCTATTTTTATCGCACCAAAAATGTCGATAAAAAATGAATCACTAACATTGTCTATTTTTATCGCACCAAAAATGTCGATAAAAATGAATCACTAACATTGTCTATTTTTATCGCACCAAAAATGTCGATAAAAATGAATCACTAACAATTCTATTTTCACCGCATTCAAAATGACGATAAAATATTCAACATTAACAATTCTATTTTTACCGCATTCAAAATGACGATAAAATATTCAACATTAACAATTCTAATTTTACCGCATTCAAAATGACGATAAAATATTCAACATTAACGATTCTATTTTTACCGCATTCAAAATGACGATAAAATATTCAACATTAACGATTCTATTTTTACCGCATTCAAAATGACGATAAAATATTCAACATTAACGATTCTATTTTTACCGCATTCAAAATGACGATAAAATATTCAACATTAACGATTCTATTTTTACCGCATTCAAAATGACGATAAAATATTCAACATTAACGATTCTATTTTTACCGCATTCAAAATGACGATAAAATATTCAACATTAACGATTCTATTTTTACCGCATTCAAAATGACGATAAAATATTCAACATTAACGATTCTATTTTTACCGCATTCAAAATGACGATAAAATATTCAACATTAACGATTCTATTTTTACCGCATTCAAAATAACGATAAAATATTCAACATTAACGATTCTATTTTTACCGCATTCAAAATGACGATAAAATATTCAACATTAACGATTCTATTTTTACCGCATTCAAAATGACGATAAAATATTCAACATTAACAATTCTATTTTTACCGCATTCAAAATGACGATAAAATATTCAACATTAACGATTCTATTTTTACCGCATTCAAAATGACGATAAAATATTATCATAAGAAATGAAAGCAAAATGTTCTTTTTATTACTAAAAGGAAAAACAACAAAGATGCTTCTTTTAATGCTAAAAAGAAACATGACATAAAAATGTTCTTTTAATGTTAAAAAGAAGAAGCGACAAAATGACCCTTTTTATGTTAAAAAGAAAAGGGTGACAAAATATGTTTTTTTTTTCTAAAAAGAAAAAGCGACAAAAATTATCTTTTTATTCTAATGCGATATCTTTACAAAAGTGTTATTTTAATATCAATGCGAATTTTCAATTTTTTTACTACATATAGAAATGTAAACTTTATTTTACAATTATATATCCCATCATAAATTACATATAAAAATGTAAGTTTATTTTTTTATTGCAAATCCCTTTTCTAATTACATATAAAAATGTACTTTTTATTTTACATTGTAAATTGCATATAAAAGGTAGGTTCTATCCTTATGTTGTATTTGCATTATAAAATGCAAATGAAAAGGTAAGTTTTATTTTCAATGTTATATTCGTATTATAAAGTGCAAATAAAAATGTAAATTTTATTTTCAAGTTTTATTTTCATTATAGTATGCAAATAATAAAAATAGCTTTATCATCAAGTTATATTCACATCATGAAATGTTAACAAAAATGTAAGTTTTGTATTCAAGTCTCATTTGCATTATAATATGCAAATAATAAAACAAGTCTTAGTTTTCAGGTCATATTTACATTATAAAATATAAATAAAAAGGTAAGTTTTATTTTCAAGTGATATTTACATTATGAAAAGTAAATAAATAAAATAAAAATAAAAAGTAAGTTTCAAGTTCATTTGTGTCTTGAAAACACAAATAAAAATATAAATTTTAATGTAAATCTTTATTTCAATACTTTGTTCGCGCCAAGGGATGCAAACAAAATATAATTCTCTTTTTATTTAAACATTTTGTTTGCATTGAGAAATGCAAGAAAAATATAATTCTTTTTATTCTAAATGTAAATCTATATTTTGTCATTTTGTTTGCATCAAGGGATGCAAACAAAATACAATCTTTTTGTTCCTTCGTACATTTCTGTTTGAGAAATGCAAACAAAACACAATCCTCTTTTTTTTTAATATTGAATTGATATTTCACATCAATTCAAATAAAAGGAAAATTTCTTCTTCTTTTTTTCATTTTCTTTTTCTTTCTTTTTTTCCTTTTTTTTCCAATGACAAAAGTATGGATTTTTGTTTCATCTTTATTCAATGACAAAAATATGAATTCTTGTTTCATTTTTATTCAATGACAAAAATATGAATTTTAGTCTGTTAACTTTTAATGCAACAAAATTAAGAGTTTTTGTTTTCTTTTTATGCAACCAAAAATGAGAACTTTGTTAGTTAACCTTTAAGGCAAACAAAAAGAAATATATTTTATTCGTTGTTCATAGTCTATTTTAAACAAACAAATAAAAATAATATTCTATTTGTCGTTCAATTTCCATAGTAAAATCAACCAATTAAAAGAGTTTTTTTTTTCTTTCTTCGTCATTCCGATTATATTGTAGTATCGACAAATAGAGGTACGCTTTATTTGTCGTTCAAATTTCATTGTAACATCAACAAATACAACTAAAGTTTTATTTGTCGTTCCATTTCTTTGTTCATTTCAGAAGAATGAAAATGACATTAAAATAAAATAAATTAGAACGTCTAAATTTGAATAAAATATGTTTTAAATCTAAATTTAGATTTAATTTTCCAACAGCAATTTAAACTCAATAACATATACAATTTAAAGACGGATTTAAGCATAACATGAACAATAAGCACACCACAAGCAACAATCGATAATTCATACACACAAAACATTTCAGAACTAAATCATCATCATCATACAATTATTTTCATGTGGGAAAATAAATTAATAATTAATTAAATAATAGAATTTGAATTCTCACCTCAAATTTTGGCTAAAAATCAACTGTCTCCGTTTCAGCCGCGGTCTGCGCCATCGCGAAGAGCTCGGAAAGACGAGTCCAGCGCAATTTACGGTTTGTCAAACGGACCTCGTATGAGAGAGTTATGAATTTTTAAAGATCGGACAAATTAAATATTAAAATAAAATAAAATAATAAAATAATAGTTCGGACCTTTCTTCCTCCACGAGATGTTTCGGCCGAAACCCATCCTTCACCGTCCAAAGCTTCTAGTCGCACCCCCCCACGGACCACCAACCGCCGATCAGACACCGCCACACGAAGCACCATGCCAAGAGCCGCCTACACCACCCACCGCCTGAAGCTCGGCCTCCCCTAGGACCCGCAAATCACTGAAAACCGCAGCCCCTTCTCGGACAAAATTCGCGAAATCCGTGCACCAAAATCCGATCTTAGCCGTATAGATTTGTAGCTCTCTGAATTCTCTTCGATTTGGTAGGTCATACGTCAAATTTCGTCGAACGGATTGGGAGATATTAGCGTTTGAAGTTAGAGAAATTCTGGCCATCAATTTCTGGGCGGCGGCTGGCCATTAGAGAATTAGGGTTAGGGTTTTCGGATTTTTTATATTATTTTAATATTAAATTCCGAATCTCGTGAAATAAAGTGGATTTTTGGACTTTCTCGGATTTGGGCCTGCTTACTGTCGATCTTAACGTTTTGAGGCCTTCTGAACGCGATGGGCTATGTCTCAATGTCCAATTCTGATGTCTATACGTTTTATTTTCGGTTTTAATTGAAAATACAATATTAAATTAATTATTTAATTCCTACCGTACATTTAAATGTGCCGGGGTCACATACGACCTAAGAAAATTCTAAAAAAAAATATTTTTAGCTTTCTTATGACGATACGAATCCAACAAAATTATTTTCGTCGAATTCTGAGACTGTTCGAAAAATGGCTATTTTTAAGGCGTTCAAATTTAACTGTAAATAGTCAAAACACATTTTATTTCGCCACGCTCACATATTAATTCGAAAAATTCTGAAAATTGAAACCTAGCAATAATTTGACATTCCGGTTCCAACAAAAGTGGTTTCGTCGAAAACGGAGGTCGTTTGAAAAATGACTATTTTTAAGGCCAATATATTTAATATTAAAAATACAATTTTTAAACAAATAATTTTTGAAACTCAAAATATATAAGTGTTTACTGTTTTTCAATGCAGAAACGTCATTCCGAACTCAATGGAAGTGGTTTCGAGTTCAAATTCCTTCGTATGAAAAAAAGTAGCATTTTGGCCCTTATAAATTTCATAGCGACCTTTTCTAAATATTGAATTGGCCATAACTTTTGATTTCCGCTATGAAATTTCAATTTTTCGGATTCGTTGGAAAGATATTTTTAAATAGATTCTAATATTTTTGGTTTCACTAAAATCCGTTAAATTTTGCATCCTGTACGGTCAGTCAAAGTTCAAGTTTGACTTTTCAAACTACCGCGCTATTTCTAACTCTTTTGTTAATTAAAATTAAATCATTCATTCTAACTTCGATTTAAATCAAATTTGTGATCATTATTATTTAAATAAATTATTTTATATTGTCAAAACTCATTAAAATTTTCTAAAATAAAATTTTTAAATTGGTTCTGATTTTGCGGGTTGTTACAATTTAGATCTAAAATTAACGTAGACTCACTGTGATTGGATCTGGAAAGTTAGAAGAAAGAATTGCTGATATTGAATCACAAATCTCTAAACTCTAGTTGATTGCTGAAGAAGAAAAGACTTAATTTTAATCTAGGCAGAGGCAGCATCTAGTTCTCTATTATTTTTGGTATGGAGAAACAAGTGAAATGGGGTCTTATTAATATCCTAAAGCCAACGAACCAGGTCAAGAAAGGAGTCCACATTCAACCAGAAGAATCTGCCATAAGGGGTTCGACTAGCCCTTATAGGGTCGATACCCCCTTGATGAGGTCGACACCCCTAGGCAGGAATTTTCCCGCTCCCCCCAAAAGCTCGATTTTGAACTGTTTTGAACTGATTTTGCTTGTTATGTGTGTATATAATCCTCTTGTGCGTATATAAACTTCAAACCTTAATAACTTCTTCATACGGTATCCGTTTTACGCAAACCAGGTGTCTATTCTGACCATAATTCTGAGATGAACACAATGGCGCAATCCATTTCACCTAATTCTAAGTATTAAATTAATTATTATTTGATTTATCATCTTTTAGTGTCATGAGATTCAACATGATGACGACCAATGTGTCAGAAAGTTTCAGCGGTGTTTTAAAGGGAACAAGAAACTTACATGTATGATCATTAGTTGCACACACATTTCATCATGTCAATCATTACTTTTACGAGCGTCATACTCATTCAGGGTTGTTGACAGCCTGTTTGACGCCAAAGTGGGAAGCAATAGCAAAGGCACGCATGGAAGCCTTGAGACATTTGAATATTGAATGCTATAACACTTCGGAGTGGGGAGTAAAAGATTCGCAAATGCATTGCTATACAACTCTGGTTGGAGAAAACGAAGTTTTTTGTTTTTGCAATATGCCAACACTAGAACATTTCCCTTGTTTACATGTTTTAGCAACTTGTTTTAGTGGTTTTGGAGGGTCTAATAGAAAAAATGCTGATTTCATTTCACCATGGTATATAACCGCCAATTATGCTGCTTAGTACTTTCCGTTTCATCCAGTTTCGGATAGTCGGTATTGGACTACGTATGAAGGCCTGAACAATAAACCACCGCCGATGCGTAGAAACTCAAGACGACCACGATCTACACGAATCAAAGGGGATATGGATAAACCAAATAGTAACTAACAAGATAGGTGTAGTAAATGTGGAGTTTTAGGCCATAAAAGAAGATCTTGCACTCGATGATGATGTTTTAAATTGAGTGTTTATTAGATTGTGTTTCTATGTATTTAGCTAAACTTTACATTCGAATTCTATGTTCGTAATTCGATGTTTGTAATATGATTTTTGTCGTTCGACGTTTGAAATATGATGTTTCTCATTCTATGTTTGTAATTCAGTTCATTGTAGTTGGGCTGCAAAGACATTGGTTGAAGCAGAAAAATTGCTTGTAATTCAGTTCGTTGTAGCATCATTTTACTCTTTGTTTTTTTGACCGAAAATGAACGTGCACAAAAATGGGTTGCGCAAAAGCAAAATGCTTCATGCACATTCCATTTATCCGCACGGTCATTTTCGATATAAAAAAACTGAGAGCTGCTTACGAAATTGGGAATAAGACTGCTGCCCCCTTCTTCAAACTTCATTCATCTTTTATTTTTAAAAGATTCCAAAAAAAAAACAACTCCCAAAACCTATTATCCTACTACAATCTACTTCCAAACATCTAATTTTCCTCCTTTCATCATCAAATTCATACAAAATGGTACAAGCTTCAACATCTTCGCAAAGTAGAGGTACAAATCATATATCTAAACTAGGGTTTTAATCAATATTTCTATGCTTTCAATTAGTTTGGAAATTCCATTTATTTTGTAGTTATGTTCAATTTTTATGTAGGGTTTGTAATTTGCTTGAGTTGTAACGTTGTATAAACATGTTGTAGGAAATGATTTAGAGCCCGGGCCGGTTGACCCTAGTTTGCTCTACCTACAATGTGAACACCATAGTAATAATCACGAAATAATGGAGGTATATTTGTACACTTTTATAAGATTGTACTTCAATTGTTATTTTCTAGTATTTTTGTGATTTAAATATCATATGTTGACATTTTATGAGTAGGGTTCTTCAAAAGTTAAGGCCGTTTATCATTCGAGTAAGTTAAAACTCATTGAATGTAAAGAATCTCGAATTGAGGTTCATCTTCAAACAACTGATATGTGGAAGGTTATGCAAATAGATTACATTATATTGGGTCACGATCTTATCACCGCATTGTGTGATCGATGACAACCTGAAACTAATACGTTTCATTTTAGAGTTGGAGAAATTACTATTACTTTGCTTGACGTTGAGAATATACTAGGTGTTCACGCCGGTAGTCGTCCTATTTTGTATGATGATTCTCAAACAAGCTACATTAAGTTATGCAACGAGCTTTTAGGGGTAGGTGTTCCCGAAAACCAGTTTAAAGGAAAGTCTGAAATAAGATTGAAATTGTTTAGTGAGGCATTTGGGGTCCTCTTCGTGCACACGCAACGGAAGTCGGATAGAGCATCGAGGTCGTGCTATAATTTTATACATTCTAAACTCTCGTCATTTTGTCACTCACTCGAAAGGGCGATGTAGTTTAAGGTACTTTCCATTTTTAAGAGATTTCAACCAGTTTCGTGTTCATGCTTAGGGCGATGTGGTGCTTGCGAATTTGTATAGTGAATTATCGGTTGTCGCATTGAGGAAATCTAATTCTGTAGATGGATGCATGACTTTATTGCAGGTATATCATCTATATTTTATAATTACATAACATATTTACGCCACTTCCTTATTTCTTTTTACATGACATTTATTTGTAGTTATGGTCGTGGTTCTACTTGGCAATTGGTCAATCAAATGTACACATCCCAAACAATTTGGATGAATTTCTTCCATATGGTTGCAGGTAAATTTAATAAATATTATTAGATTCATAATTTTAAAATTAGAGTTACTTAGCATTGTTAATTTTTCCAATTGGAATGTTGCCAAAAATTGGGTTGACATTCCAAGGAATGTCATATTTTATAAGAATGAATTTGATTTGATGTTGGTAAAGAGTGTTGCATGGAATCCTTATGGTTTAAAACTTGGGTTTTGGCTTATTGATCGGTATAGATATTTGTTGTGCAAGATCAGCTTATTTATTTTGTATGCATTGAAAATCATTGTCCTAACTGGATAATGAGGCAGTTCGATTATACTTTTAAACATATACCCGATCTGGTTGATCAAGTGCCCGAGAACCGTGAAAATTGGGGTGATTTCATGATTGAAACTGTCCATCGTTGGACCAACAGAACGGATAATGTGATTGTTGAGAGAACGCCTCCAATAACGTTGGCCGAGTACAAGTATTAGTACTTCCAGATTACTCGCCATTTCATATTGAGAAAATCTTCTACACGGATAGCTGCTTACATCCCTCGTGCGCTATTGGAACGTGATATCGTTAGGTATTTACACTACTATAGATATGACGGAGGACATAGAGCAAAGACAGTTTGAGCCGGAACAAGTGAAAGTAAAATGTGTTGGATTGAAAAATTTGTTGGATACACTATTAGGTCGAAACAAGTTGCGTCGACCCCAGCCACTGCCTCCCCCGCCTCCTCCTGCATTCCCTCCACCACTTCCTCCTATTTCAGGATCCGGCCATGGGATCGAACAAGAGTATGAAGGTAAACGAGAAGGAGAGGTGAAGGTGAACAAGGCAATGTGCAAGAAAATTGGATTTTAACGAGAGAATGGAAGCATTGGGAAGACGTTTCACAAAGTTCTGGGTATGGAGGAGGATCTACGAGTGGTATACAATAGGATATATTTATTGATCCATCGCAACCACCCCTGAAAAGTCAACAAATCGCAGCGTCATCTCAGCCACTATCATCCGACACTATGGAATATCCTCCAACTTTCCAACCACCGCTAATAACACAACATTGTACAGGAACAAGGAGGAAAAAGAGGGACATGCCGCTAGAAGTTCGAAGACTTAGAGACAACTAGCGAGTTGGCGATGATTTAGTGCTTATGGGTATTCTCATGTTGGTTGGTCATGTTGAATTAGTGCTTATGTACTTAACATTATGTAGTTCAATTAGTGCCTATGTACTTAACATTATGTAGTTGAATTAATGCTTATGTACTTAGCATTATGTATGTTTAATTAAAGCTTATGTCCTTAACATTTTGCAATTATTTGTTTGGATTCTATGTTGGACTCTATTGTTGATTTGTTTGAATTCAATGTTTGAATTAGTGCTTATGTGAGTTGGACTGAGAGTCTTAGCTTATACAGGAGCAAAAATTCAGCACTCTGTTTTTTTATGTCTAGAATGATCATGCGCATTCCATTTATGTGCACAATCAAATTTGGTCATGCACATAAATGGAATGAGCATGACTAAAAAACATTAAAAAAAAATTGCGCAGTCCATAAGTGCACATGAACAAATTTGTTCATGCGCATTTATGGAATTCGCATGGTCATCTGGTCTGATAGAAAACAGGCCTAGTTTCGTAATAAGTTATGAAACAAGCCTGTTTCTATGATAAGTTGTTCTGAGAGGCTTATACCAAAAAAAATTCCTCTTATAAATGAGCACGAAGTTTGAACATACAATATAACTGTATGCCTAGCATTGTGATTTAATTTGCACATGTTCCACAAGCATGAATGGTCATTCAGAAAGGATATGATCAGTTTGTTTCTAGCTATTTAAAAGCGGACAAATGCTAACTTATCAGATCAACTTACCTTAACACGGCTCTTAATCCATCAAGATTTCTGAATTAGGTGCTCTTTGGATGCAGACCTAGCGACCTTCGTTTTTTTCCTTCCAACCACGAGTCTTCCTATTCCAACACCACAAACTTACATTAAAAGCAAAACACCCAAAGCAACAAACAGAAAGTCTACAGACGACATCAACATCAACCTAAATAGTACAAAGATCTTCTACGTTTCAGGGCAATCACCGAGAAGATAGAGACTAAACAACCGGATGAAGAGAGACACATGTTAGGCAAACTATGCCATACAATTGACCAAAAAAACAAGCCATACAAACCCAAAGAATACATAATATCTACCAACCCAATTATACTAAAACAGAGATCCAGAATGTAAAAAGACACGTCAACACACCTAAACCGATATCACCCGAAAAAATCAAACCTATTAATCATATATGGAGTACCAACAACATGCCACCAGTTTACAACGAAAAACGAACAGAAAAGCATACACAAATCCAACATGAGCACAGTAAAACCACCAAGCTTGTCGAGGCGAGATCATGCCACAGTTGTCCAACCATAAGAGGGGACAACTATCTTAATGGTGGGTCACAAACATGTCTGATAGAGGTTGTAAGGATCTGGAACGGGATCTGAATACAAGTAAGATGCCGAAGTCACGAAAATCTGGCATGAGGAGACATGAAGGTAGTCGAAAGGAGATGGTCAGGGCACAGTGTGGTTTACAACTGGAAGATAGATTTAGCAAATTAGGCAAATAAAGGAGATATGAAAAACTAAATGGAATTATGAGAGCTTGTTTTCTCCCAACGACGAAAAAAGCTAGGTAGGTGGTAGATAAGAAGATGGGGAGGGGGAGTGATCGAGAAAGGAGGAAAAAGAAGAGGCGGCAGTGAAAACGGATGGAACCCCAGTCCCTATTGATGGTAGAAAACGAGCTCAATATCAGATGATGTTATTGCGAGCGACCTACGAATTATGTGCATCCATAAGCTTGTCGAGGCGAGATTATACCATAGTTGTCCAACTATAAGAGGGGACAACTATCTTAATGGTGGGTCACAAACATGTCTGATAGAGATTGTAAGGATCTGGAACGGGATCTGAATACAAGTAAGATGCCGAAGTCATGAAAATCTGGCATGAGGAGACATGAAGGTAGTCGAAAGGAGATGGTCAGGGCACAGTGTGGTTTACAACTGGAAGACAGATTTAGCAAATTAGGCAAATAAAGGAGATATGAAAAACTAAATGGAATTATGAGAGCTTGTTTTCTCCCAACGACGAAAACAGCTAGGTAGGTGGTAGATAAGAAGATGGGGAGGGGGAGTAATCGAGAAAAGAGGAAAAAGAAGAAGCGGCAGTGAAAAAGGATGGAACCCCAGTCCCTATTGATGGTAGAAAACGAGCTCAATATCAGATGATGTTATTGCGAGCGACCTACGAATTATGTGCATCCATAAGCTTGTCGAGGCGAGATTATACCATAGTTGTCCAACTATAAGAGGGGACAACTATCTTAATGGTGGGTCACAAACATGTCTGATAGATGTTGTAAGGATCTGGAACAGGATCTGAATACAAGTAAGATGCCGAAGTCACGAAAATCTGGCATGAGGAGACATGAAGGTAGTCGAAAGGATATGGTCAGGGCACAATGTGGTTTACAACTGGAAGACAGATTTAGCAAATTAGGCAAATAAAGGAGATATGAAAAACTAAATGGAATTATGAGAGCTTATTTTCTCCCAACGACGAAAACATCAAGGTAGGTGGTAGATAAGAGGATGGGGAGGGGGAGTGATCGAGAAAGGAGGAAAAAGAAGAGGCGGCAGTGAAAATGGATGGAACCCCAGTCCCTATTGATGGTAGAAAACGAGCTCAATATCAGATGATGTTATTGCGAGCGACCTACGAATTATGTGCATCCATAAGCTTGTCGAGGCGAGATTATACCATAGTTGTCCAACTATAAGAGGGGACAACTATCTTAATGGTGGGTCACAAACATGTCTGATAGAGATTGTAAGGATCTGGAACGGGATCTGAATACAAGTAAGATGCCGAAGTCACGAAAATCTGGCATGAGGAGACATGAAGGTAGTCGAAAGGAGATTGTCAGGGCACAGTGTGGTTTACAAATGGAAGACAGATTTAGCAAATTAGGCAAATAAAGGAGATATGAAAAACTAAATTGAATTATGAGAGCTTGTTTTCTCCCAACGACGAAAACAGCTAGGTAGGTGGTAGATAAGAAGATGGGGAGGGGGAGTAATCGAGAAAAGAGGAAAAAGAAGAAGCGGCAGTGAAAAAGGATGGAACCCCAGTCCCTATTGATGGTAGACAACGAGCTCAGTATCAGATGATGTTATTGCGAGCGACCTACGAATTATGTGCATCCATAAGCTTGTCGAGGCGAGATTATACCATAGTTGTCCAACTATAAGAGTGGACAACTATCTTAATGGTGGGTCACAAACATGTCTGATAGATGTTGTAAGGATCTGGAACAGGATCTGAATACAAGTAAGATGCCGAAGTCACGAAAATCTGGCATGAGGAGACATGAAGGTAGTCGAAAGGAGATGGTCAGGGCACAATGTGGTTTACAACTGGAAGACTGATTTAGCAAATTAGGCAAATAAAGGAGATATGAAAAACTAAATGGAATTATGAGAGCTTGTTTTCTCCCAACGACGAAAACATCAAGGTAGGTGGTAGATAAGAAGATGGGGAGGGGGAGTGATCGAGAAAGGAGGAAAAAGAAGAGGCGGCAGTGAAAAAGGATGGAACCCCAGTCCCTATTGATGGTAGAAAACGAGCTCAATATCAAATGATGTTATTGCGAGCGACCTACGAATTATGTCTTCTGCTCCTGGTATGATAAGCTGCTGGAGCCAAACCCGCATCCATAATCCGCTCAGACTCCTTCACCGGTCTTCTTGCCCTTTTTCCCCTATCTTTAGGCTTGACTTCATCTTCCAATTTCACAAACTCATTCTCTGAATCATCTACCTCCTACTACGATTATACAGACTCATCATCATCCATATTTTCGATTTTTTTCAGCTTCCAATCTAGTCCTGTTACTTATTTTATTGGATCCCGTGTTTTCTTCATGAAGAGCCTCGATGGATCCTTCGATTCGGCCTTGTAAGCGCAGTTTGTGAATAAATGCAAGGAGTATTTGATTCCTAAACAGATTGAGTTCCAAATAGATTAGGTTTTTTCTTCTTCCAAGTCGGAGAGGAAAATGTCTAGATTGTTAAATCTGAGATGCGAATGAAGAGCAAAAACTATGTATAAAAAAGTAACGGAGAAAAAATAAACGTTGTCTGGATTGTTAAATCTGAGCGTTGGATTTTTTTATAATTAATGGTTCATAGGAAACGTAAACCAAAGGTGCGGATAACTAAAGTTCAATCTCATCACAAGCGCATGGATAAAATGCTGATATTTTTATGGCACATTTTTTCTTCCAAATAAAATGTATTTGGCGTCCCTATGACATCACTAAATATCTTTGGTAATGCAACTGCGTAGGTAATTTCTAACGCTTTGAGATGCCAAATTAAAAATGTCGTAATATTCATGGCGTCACTAAGGCATAACAAATCAAAGACTCCTATGTGTCGTCTTAGTGATGTTTTACTAACGAAGTTTAATTTGGCGACACCGAATCAACGTCGAGTCGCTATGGCATCGCTAATCTACATCAGAAATTAGTAGTTTTTCTTGTAGTGATCGTATGCATTTTAGAACATCATATTTAGTGTAAATTAGATGAATTAACTATAATTTATTGAATGAACTTATCTGTTAAATAAAAAATTGTATTATTAATTTAAACATATCGACTTAAATTTACAACGTTAAGTGATATTATGGAGTATTTTGTAGATAACTATACAAATTTAAAATGTAGGCGCTTGACATTATTATTACAATGCAATATAGGGTAAATATACTAATGAAAATTAGTTAAACTTTGCACTATGTGATTGTTATGTATGTGTATATCTTATGTTATGTGTTGACATATTTATATATTTGTATTATCATTTTTAACATTTTTGTTAGTATGAATATGGTTAATATTAATGCGATTTATTACATGAACTAATGAATAATAGTTTGCTAAAGTTATTTAAATAGTCTTGATTTTATGTAATTAATTATGAAATATGGTAATAAATGTAAAACATTAGAAAAGAATTGAAAGAGACTTAAATGATTATTGAAAATAAGAAGTGTAGGTATTTGGAGCAAAAAAAGCATAATTTTGTTATTCTTTAGTTTTTGAAAGAAATATTAGCTAATTAATTAATCTAAATTACTTAAGTTTGGGGTTTTGTAATTAATTTAAATATGTAGACTTAAATATAAAATATTAGAAGCTAACTATTACTAAATAATAGTGTAAACTTTGAAATGCCCAAATCAAAATGTAAAATGATGAAATATTTAAAATAATGAGAGCGACTTAGTAAATAAGTGCAAAATGATAAACTAATTTAAAAACAAAATACCCCGAGAGAATTAAGGAAAAGAGTGAAAACTTCTAAAATTAAGGAGAAAGCTTGAAATTTTTCTGCAATCTGGCATCAAGTGCTCTACATAACATGATTGAGGAATGAGCCATCTGGTGTCATGAATATAAAGTTCCTTAAAGGGAGACTTTTTTACAATCGACGATTCCTCCTACTTATCATCAAGGGACCATCAATAGGGCCCTCTATGTTCACCATCATTTTTTTAGTACCAGTTCGCCATTTTTAAAAACTCGACATCTAGCATGTTAATTGTAATACAGACGCAATCTTTCATATATTCAACTATGGAGATTGGTGCTCAAACTCAGAGCCCATGTTCGAAGTTTAGGGCTACTCTTGAATTTCTTTGTTTTGAAATCCATTATAATACATCAGTATATAAGAGGGTAAACCTTGACTGTTATTTGACTTCAGACCCGTTGGTCAAAGAATTTGGGTATGTCCCATTATCGTCTAAGTGCTAGTCAGCATGTCCATAAAATGAACGGTAGCTGAGATGTCCAATTTTCTTTGAATTTGTTCAAAATATTTTTGAGGCATGTTTAGGTTGTTTTTTTTGGCTTGACTCTCTATGACCCTCTAATTTGCGAATGGCCTACCGTGGAGAAATTCCTAATAATTTCATTACTTCGTTCATCATTAACTAGTTAACTCCTACCTTTTGAATTAAGAGTCATCATCAGTGATTATCTTATTAGGTGCGACTGCACCTCGTTACAATGCTCTTAATAACAAATTTTACTGCTTTATGTGTTATTATGGTTGCTAGAGGTTTGGCTTTGATCCAGTTTTTATATTAGATGATGGAAATTAGTGCAAAACTAACCCCTTCTCTTGCCATAAGTAGTGGGTTGATAAAATCAATCCTTTTACATGTCAAACGACCATGGGCTTGCCACTGGTACTAGTTCATTGGGGGTACTTTTAAGTATACTAGTGTGTAACCGGTACGTTGAACATGATAACGTTATAAAATATAGTATTTAGAATTTTATTGTTAAAATTGAAACTTTATTATATAACATATGAAGAATCAGACAAAATAAATAAAATATAAATTATTGTTGTTGTTGTTGTTTATATAAGGTAAGTATTATGTAACTTTTATTTGTTTGATGTAAAAATATAATTTTATTGTTCTTATTATTTTGAGCAAGTGTTTATGTTGAAACTAACATATTGTAATTATTTTAGATATATTAAAAAATATTATTTATTTCTTTTAAAAATTATTTAACTTTGAAATTATGTAATTGGTTAAAACATATCAGCTTAAGAGTAAATAATCTGAATAAATTGAGAAGGATTTTATAACAAAATTATATAGATCTTATTGTAGAGTTATTTGAAGTTAAAAATAGTATATTTTTTAATGTAATGTGCGATAAATTTATTGTTTATGTAGATAATGATCATGGTTATTTACAAAATAACTTTATTATTGTTTTTTATGTACATAAATGTATGCATGCGATCTATACATTGTTAGAAATAAATGAGTTGTAGGGTAATAGTCCCATATCTTGTAAGACTAAGGGTTATAAGTCCTTATATATTAGGGTAGTTACCCTATATTAATTACAAGGATATGAGAGAGGTGAAATAGAGGGATGCAAGACCAAGGGGTGGTGCACCGCACCACCCCGCACCCGCACCCGTACCCGAACCCGAGCCCGAGCCCGTGCTCGTGCCCGTGCCCGTGCCCGCGCCCGCTCCCGTACGCGTGTGCGAATGGGCGTTTGAGGCGTCTTGTAGGCACTTAGCACTTTGCAATGTGCACTGTGCATTAGCGGGCCGGAACTATATTTTTGTTGCACTGTGCATTAGCGGGCCGAAACTACTGGGCTTAACGGTCATGAGTTTTTTGCGAAGCGGATACGAATTCAAATGGTTGCAACGTTTGAAAACGGGTCGCTACCTTTCCAAACGATGCGTCCATTGATTTATATCGTCACCCATTTCAGATATATATAAAGATGGAGTCAGAACAGTTTCCTTCACCGAAAATCGAATTCTGTCCATCTTCTTCCTCCCTCGCACACTTGTTCTGAAACACACTTCTCTTGAGTTCGTCGCCGTTCGCATCGCCAGCGCAGCCTTGCGAACCAGATTCCGTTTCACCTTGGGAAACAGTTGCTCGATTCAACCCAAACGCGCCGTAGGGGGAGCAAATCTGTTTTAAGGGAACAGCAAAGTGCTGGACTCGGATTTGACAATCAAACTTGCAATCGGAATACAAATTGGTAAACTTTCATCTTACCTCTATTTCTATTTTCTGTTAACCCAATTTCGAATTAGGGTTTCTCTGTGCTAACAATCTTAAAACAGATTTGTCTTTGTGCTTGTATATAACCGTGTTACTGATTGAAGTCAACTGCTTGCAGACGATGACTCAAGACAGTAACAGTTCGGCGAACAAGCAGCCCGTACCACCCACTGTTCCTCCCGTTCAGCCTGGTACTATGGTTCCTCAGCATGTACCTTTCTCGCATGGGGAACGGCCAGAGAAATTCACCGGTGTGGATTTCAAGCGATGGCAACAGAAAATGCTCTTTTATTTGACCACACTAGGATTGGCTAAGTACCTTGAAGAGGACCCTCCGAAAGTGGATGAACTCGAGCCTGACGCCACAAAAGTCGAAGCGCTCACTGCCTGGAAGAGTTCAGACTTCATTTGCAAGAATTATATACTAAATGGCCTCGACAACAGCCTGTACAATGTATATTGTACTGTTCAAACTGCAAAGATCCTCTGGCAGGCATTGGAAAAGAAATACAAGACTGAAGACGCCGGCATGAAGAAGTTCACAGTCAGAAGATTTCTGGATTACAAAATGGTCGACTCTAAGACAGTTGTCAGCCAAATTCAGGAACTTCAAGTCATTATCCATGAAATTCATGATGAAAAGATGGCATTGAGTGAATCTTTCCAAGTCGCTGCGGCAATAGAAAAGTTACCTCCATCATGGAAGGAATTCAAAAACTACTTGAAGCATAAGCGCAAGGAGATGTCCATGGAGGATCTGGTTGTTCGTCTCAGAATAGAGGAAGACAACAGAAAGTCTGAAAGGAAGACAACAAGCACCATGGTGGCCAAAGCAAATGTGGTCGAGTCCGAAAAGAATAACAAAAGAAAAATGGAGCATAATCCAAATGCAAAGAAGGCTAAGAAGTTCAAAGGAAACTGCCATAATTGCGGAAAGAAAGGTCATAAAGCAGTTGAGTGCCGAGGACCGAAGAAAAAGAAAGACGAAGCCAATGTTACTGAATGTGATAGGCTCTCAGATGATGTTTCAGAAATGAACTTATCTGCTGTGATCTCCGAATGCAACTTGGTTGGCAACACGAAGGAATGGTTTGTGGATACTGGTGCCACAAAACACATTTGCGCTAACAAGTGGATGTTCTCCAACTACAAGCCTGCGACACAAGAAGAGCAACTCTTTATGGGAAACTCCTCAACGTCAAAGGTTGAAGGCAAGGGAAAAGTGGTTCTCAAAATGACTTCTGGAAAAGAACTTACTTTGAATGACGTGCTCCACGTTCCAGATATTCGGAAGAACTTGGTCTCGGGATCACTACTGAGCAAGAATGGATTCAAATTGGTCTTTGTTTCTGATAGTTTTGTATTATCTAAAAATGGAGTGTATGTGGGGAAAAGGTATGTGAGTGATGGTCTGTTCAAAATGAATGTAATGACTATTGTACCAAAAGATATGAATAAAGTGGAACCTTCCATTTATATCGCTGAGTCATTTAATATATGGCATAATAGATTAGGACATGTTAACTTTGATACTTTGCGGAAAATGATAAACTTAGAATTTATACCTAAATTTGCCGTAGACTCAAATTATAAATGTGAAACATGCATAGAAGCTAAAATGACTCGAACCTCCTTTCATAATGTTGAAAGGAACACTGAACCTTTAGATTTGATACATACAGATGTATGTGATCTAAAATTGTGTCAAACCAGAGGAGGTAAAAGATACTTTATCACATTCATCGACGATTGCACTAGGTACTGTTATGTGTACCTATTAAGGAGTAAAGATGAAGCCTTCGAAATGTTTAAACAATATAAGGCAGAAGTTGAAAATCAACTAAACAAAAAGATAAAAGCATTGAGAAGTGATAGAGGTGGTGAATATGAATTCCCATTTGAGGAATTTTGTGCTCAAAATGGTATAATCCATCAAACGACGGCACCATACTCTCCTCAATCAAATGGAATAGCAGAACGTAAGAATCGTACCCTAAAGGAAATGATGAATGCTCTGCTTATCAGTTCTGGATTACCAGATAATTTCTGGGGTGAAGCAATACTTTCAGCTAATCATATACTGAATAAAATACCTCGGAAAAATACCTTTAAATCTCCACATGAACTTTGGAAAAATAGACCACCATCCTACAAATACTTAAAAGTGTGGGGGTGTCTTGCCAAAGTAGAAATACCAAAACCGAAAAAGGTCAAAATTGGACCAAAGACTATAGATTGCATATTCATTGGATATGCTCATAATAGCAGTGCATATCGATTTTTGGTGTACAAATCTGAAATTGATGACATTCATGAAAACACCATTATCGAGTCACGAAATGCGAGATTCTTTGAACACATTTATCCTCTAAAAACCTGTACTGAAACGATTGTTCAAAAGAGATCAAGAGATACATATACTCCTGAGAAAAATATTAATCAAAACTCGAATGAGAGAAATGTTGGAACTGAGGTAGAAGAACCCAGAAGGAGCAAACGTCAAAGGACTTCGAAAACCTTTGGACCCGATTTCTATGCATATATGATAGAAAATGAACCTCTAACTTACCAACAAGCAATGTCATCTCCCGATGCTCCTTATTGGAAAGAAGCCGTCAATAGTGAAATAGAATCCATTTTACAAAACCATACGTGGGAACTAGTGGATCTCCCTAAAGGATCAAAACCACTAGGGTATAAATGGATATTTAAGAAGAAACTCAAGGCTGACAGCTCTATAGATAAGTATAAAGCTCGTATAGTAATCAAAGGATTCAGACAGAAAGAAGATCTGGATTATTTTGACACTTACTCACCAGTAACTAGAATAACATCCATTAGGATGCTTATTGCAATCGCGTCTATACTAAATTTGGAAATACATCAAATGGACGTAAAGACGGCATTTTTGAATGGTGAGTTAGAGGAAGAAATATACATGCTGCAACCTGAAGGGTTTGTAAGCCCAGGAAATGAAAACAAAGTATGTAAATTGATTAAATCACTTTATGGTCTTAAACAAGCACCAAAACAATGGCATGAGAAATTTGATGAAACTATGTTATCAAATGGATTCAAAATAAATGAATCAGATAAATGTGTTTATATGAAATACACACATATTGGATATGTCATTGTATGTCTCTATGTTGATGACTTATTAATCATAGGCAATAATAAAGCCATAATAACATCAACAAAAGATATGTTGTCCTCCAGATTTGATATGAAAGATCTAGGACTAGCTGATGTAATATTGGGTGTCAAAATTGTAAGAACACCACAAGGATATATATTATCCCAATCACATTACATAGCCAAGATACTTGAAAAATTCAAGCAATACAATATAACTATTGCAAAATCACCAGTAGATATGAACCAAAATTGGGTTAAGAACACTGGTGACAGTATATATCAGCTTGAATATTCTCGCATATTAGGAAGTATCATGTATGTAATGAATTGCACAAGACCAGATATCGCATATGCTTTAGGTAAACTTAGTAGATTTACCAGCAAACCTGGTAAACATCATTGGAAAGCGATAATAAGAGTTCTTGGATATCTAAAATATACACAGAACTTTGGTTTGCATTATACAAATTATCCTTCAGTGGTAGAAGGTTACAGCGACGCAAATTGGATAACTGGCTCAAATGACACAAAATCCACAAGTGGATATGTGTTTACATTAGGAAATGGAGCAATCTCATGGAAATCATCCAAACAGACTTGCATAGCAAGATCAACAATGGAATCGGAGTTTATTGCTCTAGATAAAGCCGTAGAAGAAGCAGATTGGCTTAGGGGTTTTTTGGAAGATATTCCAAATTGGGAAAAACCTTACCTCCAATATGTATACATTGTGACAGTCAATCTGCTATAGGAAGGGCAAATAGTACATTGTATAATGGTAAGTCTCGACATATTCGTCGTAGACATAAAACCATAAGACAACTTCTCTCTAATGGAGTTATCACTATAGACTATGTAAGGTCAAAGGATAACATAGCGGATCCACTTACCAAAGGCTTGCCTAGAGAGAAAGTTCAAACCTTATCGATGGGAATGGGTTTAAGACCTATGAATTAAAAGTTTTCTAAAACGGAAACCCCACCTAGCTGACTGGAGATCCCAAGATCTAGGTTCAAAGGGACAACTAAGTTTATAGATAAACTTAATGGCACTGTTAAAATACAAACCATTCCTATGATAATTCAGTGCACAACCCGTCGGAGAACAGGATAAGTTTAGCTTTTAATGATGTCTATACTGTGGTGTTATAACAGACCCAAGTGGAGTATTACGGGATACTCTTTATAGAATCACCTACGTGAGTGTGAAGGTGCCGCTTCAAAAAGAATTGTAAGGTCGAATTCTTTAAACACTCATGAGACCAAGCTGGTGTTCATGGCAAAAACGAACACAAACAGAGAACCAAGGAAGTTTAGAAATCATGTTGTGTGTTATCTGCTATCTTGACCTATGCAAAAAGCTTACAGTTCAAGGACATTTACAAGTCTACTGATTCGCTAGTAGGTCAAATAGATAAACACTAGGAAAGTTCAAGGCCATAGTGCTACTTTAACCGATACAACATTATTTCAATAAGTTAAGAACATATTAAAGAATTACTCATTTATGTGGGGGATTGTTAGAAATAAATGAGTTGTAGGGTAATAGTCCCATATCTTGCAAGACTAAGGGTTATAGGTCCTTATATATTAGGGTAGTTACCCTATATTAATTACAAGGATATGAGAGAGGTGAAATAGACGGATGCAAGACCAAGGGGTGGTGCACCGCACCACCCCGCACCCGCACCCGTACCCGAACCCGAACCCGAGCCCGAGCCCGTGCTCGTGCCCGCGCCCGCGCCCGCTCCCGTACGCGTGTGCGAATGGGCGTTTAAGGCGTCTTGTAGGCACTAGGAACTTTGCAATATGCACTGTGCACTGTGCATTAGCGGGCCGGAACTATATTTTTGCTGCACTGTGCATTAGCGGGCCGAAACTACTGGGCTTAACGGTCATGGGTTTTTTGCGAAGCGGATACGAATTCAAATGGTTGCAATGTTTGAAAATGGGTCGCTACCTTTCCAAACGATGCGTCCATTGATTCAAATCGTCACCCGTTTTAGATATATATAAAGATGGAGTCAGAACAGTTTCCTTCACCGAAAATCGAATTCTGTCCATCTTCTTCCTCCCTCGCACACTTGTTCTGAAACACACTTCTCTTGAGTTCGTCGCCGTTCGCACCGCCAGCGCAGCCTTGCGAACCAGATTCCGTTTCACCTTGGGAAACAGTTGCTCGATTCAACCCAAACGCGCCGTAGGGGGAGCAAATTTGTTTTAAGGGAACAACAAAGTGCTGGACTCGGATTTGACAATCAAACTTGCAATCGGAATACAAATCGGTAAACTTTCATCTTACCTCTATTTCTATTTTCTGTTAACCCAATTTCGAATTAGGGTTTCTCTGTGCTAACATACATCTAAGTAGTCAAACATAAATTTATTATGATCTTTATTAGTATGTAAGTCTACACATATGTGACTAATACATATATTATTAAAATACTTTAAATTCGAGATTTCGTATGAAATATAAATACATAGGATCTAAATATAAAAAATTAGTAAACAGTCGATGAAGTGCACATAACTATAGAAATGTCAAAATGGGGATATTTAAAGTTAAAAATAGAATTCTACAATACAGATAAATTTATTAAGATAAATGAATAATAAGTTATCTTTGTTGATGTTACTCATGTATACTATTTATGATACTTGAATTATATATTTTTATATTTAAATGAAAAATTCACTTGTCTATTTTTTTAAGAGGGCGACTATTTGGACACAAAATTAGACATAATTGGTGGCACAAAGGATCTGAGCCGTTGAATCTTTTTATCCTTATATGGAGAGGTAAAATTCAGATGGTGATCTAATGATGGAGATTAACGATGTCACCAATTATACCAAAATTTTGTGTCTAGATAGACTTTCCCTTATTTTAATATGAATATAATATACATATTGAAACCATCACATTTAAGGATTAATTAGATAAATTAGTGAACAATTATTAATTAAATTTATTCAAATAATTTGAAACCAACATTTACGTGATTAATTGAAAATATATGGATGTAAATGTACAAAATTATGTGATATTAAAATGGTTTTTTGGGCAACTTTAAAATTTTCAAAAGGTATGCACTTTAGTTTCTTTCAAAACAAAGATGTGTGATCCTCTGGAAAGAAGAGAGCACACATATATATAAAGCAAATAACACACATTAACAATCAACATGCCTGAAATTTTACAGTGTAATGCATTAATGTATACATATAAATGAATCATAAATTAAACTTGTGATTATTGTTTACATATACAATTATGTTATGTGACTGATGTACTTGTACATCCAAATGAATTTTATACAATTTATTTAATATGAATATTGTGCAAATAAAAAAAATCATTTTTAATGATTTATTTGACACATCAACAACTAATAGTTCACTAAATTTAATTATAGTTTTAAGTTTTGTGATTAACTCTAGTGTATGAAGTTAAATATAAATTATTATTAGAGAATTGAGATAACTCGGTAAAAGGTTAAAATTAAGGTTTTTGCTTAAAGTTAATCCCAAATGTTAAAGTTGTTTGCAGCTAGACCTATAGAGTTAGTTCAAAGATAATATTATTTGCAAATATATTGGAAATAAGACACATCCAAATAAGTTTAATTTTCGAAAAGAATTAAAAATCAAGATTGAAAGCGTAATTAGATATAATACCTAAGTTTCCTCTCAACATTGTCAAGGTTAGTACAACATGGTGATTAGAATAAAAAGGGAAAGTATGAATTTGTGGTAGAACTAAAGAATAAAATCAAATTCGATTACTTTTGCATTATCATATATCACTGGAATTGCAATTTATTCATTAAAACTGTCATACTTCTATTTATAAAAAATACCAACCTTTTGATTTTTGTGCTTCAGTTTAGGTCGAGCACCTCCCCTGACTCCTTAAATCTTTGTGCTTCTATTTGTTCTTCCACTATGGCCTATACAAAAGATAACACAATGATGTTTATTAGAACTCAGAAGTGATGCATATGCACTTGCGTATGAGGTTTGAATTTCTAGTAATTAACCAAGGGTTGCTCGTAAGCCTAAGATTCACTTTAGTCTTTGATAGTTAACTGCAATATGTAGCATGAATTTCTTTTCAAACAATGCATGTTTGATAACAAACAACATTAGTCCAATGTCTAAATGAATTTTCAATTATGCAGTCAAACTAAAATCAGTCATCTAGTGCTGAGCGGTCCAACAAATCAAATTATGTTATACTAAATAAACAGTCGATGAATTCATTGATAATATCATAAACATTTCTTTACTTATCATTTAACCTGGAGGGAAAAATCTGTTAAATGTTCTTCTTTATGTTTTATCCCTGCGGACTAATGAAAAAAAGAGCAGCATCCAAGGGTCATTTACCAACAAATATGTTTTCCTATAGTGCAACATTCACATATATAGGTTGAAGGAAAATACATTTTTAAATAAAAAATTGTATGTCCATGGAAATTATTTTGGTATAGGGTAATACTGACAACCAATTAAACATTTCAATTTGAACTTTATTTGACATTGCTTTCAATGTCCTAGGCATAAACTATTTTTTTCTAACGTGTCAAGTATAGAGATAAACTTGTTAAAGGTGAAGTCACCAAGTTTTTTTTTTTTTTTTTTTTTTTTTTTGCACATGCTATTGGTTAAACATAAGAGATAAAAAAACATTAATTATAGTAGCAGTAGATAATGAAAATGTTTTAATGGCACACTTCTAATTTAGAGTTATACGAAAACTATAAGATACACAAAAAACTGTAACACCCCACCTCCGCCAATGCCACTCTTGCAAGCACACTAGCTTTGGAGGGGCGTTAAACAAGGTAAACCTGCATGCAGATATCATAAGACAGAACATATAAGTAAAAACAGAGTAAATAAAGCAGCGGATAAAACTAACATTTCAAAACCATAGTCAAGTTACATCAAAGTACTTGGTCATTATTTTCCACAAAACATAGTCTAGAAACATCAACTGAAAACTGGAAAGAAAATCATAAAGTAACTATCCCCAAAGTAGAATAAAGCCATAGCATGCTCAAGTCCAAGCCGTACATGAGCTATCCAGAAAAGCAGCTAAAGATCCAAGCTAGGTACCAGTGTTCCCACCCTGTAAACCTGAGGGGGGAAACGGAAGAAAAGAGGCGAAAGAAAACGGGTCAGTCAAAAAGACTGGTAAGTCCTATCTACTATTAGTATAAAAACTAATAAAGTTAACTGAACATGTAAAACAGAGATGAGGTGTAGGGTGATAACTGGCATGGTGAAAAGTTAACAAGATAGATCAAGTGTGGCATCGCATATACAAGGTTAAGTTGCACCAGGTGTGTACTAGTATTCCAATCCATGTCAAGTATAAACAAGAAATGATCCCTTGGCCCAAAGCTGGCCCAATATCATGAGGTGACCTAAATCAAGGTCCCACTACTCGGTCTAGTCGATCGGCTCCCTATAAGACTAACTCGTCGTGTATCGGTGTCATACGGCTTAATCGTGGAATGTAGTTAACTGTGCAAGGTCCACCCCAGGGTGTATCCAGCCCTAATGTGTAAACCACAAACACAATTCAAGCACGCACAGTCTAAACCTACTGGTGCCCATGTTCAACTCCGGACTTAATGTGCACGACCATGGTCCGCCTGAACAACCGGTGCACCCTTCAGCCGTCTCTTTTGGTCTCTTACAATCAGTCCAGTAATCGTGTCCCACCCTAGCCTAGTCCAGGGTACCCATGATACTTCCAAGTAGGTTACTGCTGAAAAGGACCACGTAACTAGGGTTTCAAGCGGGTTAAGTGTGGTTAACCCTATCCTAACCATGTATTGAGTTGGTCAAGTGTATTCAAGCAGTTCATGACTTAACCCTATCAATACATCGGGTTTAATTGGTTAAGTATTCAAGTAGTCCATGTCTTAACCCTACCAATCCATCGTGTTTAATTGGTTAAGAATATTCAAGTAGTCCATGACTTAACCTTACCAATCCATCGTGTTTAATTGGTTAAGTATATTCAAGTAGTCCACGACTTAACCCTACCAATCCATCGTGTTTAATTGGTTAAGTATATTCAAGTAGTCCATGACTTAACCCTACCAATCCATCGTGTTTAATTGGTTAAGTATTCCAGTAGTCCATGACTTAACCCTACCATGTGGCATTTAATTAACTTAATGCACCCCAACCTCTCACATTAGACTTTGTTGTGGTTACTAGTTAAGCCGGGCGGGTCCGGGTAGCTTTACACCACAACCTAGTCTAACCTCAGGTTTTAAGTGCGATATGACCAACTACTCACATTGGGTCCTATTGTTTGTAGCCACTAGTTAAGCCGGTCGGTTCCGGGTAGATTTATGCTACAAACTCAACCCAACCTCGAGTTGGCCACTTTCATGTTTTCTACATGTCATGTCCACGTTCGTGTTTTCAAGCATAAACACATGTCAAACTTTCATGTCATATTTTCAAGTCATGTTTTCATGTTATTTAAGTTTTCCCAACTACCCATAACGTATTCCCATCGCACGTAAATTCGCATTAACGCAAATAGATCAAAGAGGGAACATAACAATATGACAAGGTGGGCATAAGGTGGCAAAGTCTATCACGAGTCAAACATGGTGATATTTGAGGCCAAAAGGGGTTCAACATACTAGCATATGGCCTCAACATGTATGATAGCATAAAAGGTGTCTTGGCCTCAAACATATCAAATAGCATAAGGGTGATTTGGCAACTAGCATGCGTAATAGCATAAGGGTGATTTGGCCACAAGCATGCATAATAGCATAAGGGTGATTTGGCCACAAACATGCATAATATCATTGGGGTGGTTTGGCCACAAGCATATTAAGAAACATGAGGGGTCAAGGTTTGGCCACAAGTTAAACATGGTGGCATATGAGGCAAATGTGTTCATAAACTTGCATATTACATTATAAGCTCAAAACATGCATGATCTCAACCTTAGCGTAATAGGTGAAACATGGCCATAAATGGCATAGGATGATAGCTAGTGATTCGCATATAACATCATATGCAAGATAACATAAGGGTTATGAGAGTTTCTATGTTGCTTTATGCAACATTTCAAATCAAAGGTCATAGCTTTCTATGCACAAAGTCAAGGTGATAGCTTTACAAACATGCATAGGATGAATCTATGCATAACATGATAGAATCAAAGCACAAATCATACTTAGGCCCAAACTCAAACTTGCAACATGTCATATTTAACTTCATAGTTAGAATCTAAGAGTAGTATAGGGCTTACAATGCTATGAAGACTTATAAAATAAAATAAGATTGAGACGAAGCCACGCTAGCAACACTAAAAGCCCCAAATGAATATAAGCTCCAAGTTGTCTTGAGAAACAAGAAGCTCCTTTGATTTGTATGAAGAAAGATCCTTATTTTGATGAAGAAAGGTGGCTCTTTTACTAGCTTAGGACACTCAAATTTTCATGAAGAGGATGGAGGCCATGTTATGAAGATGGAGGCCATGATCAAGAAACATTTTGGCATAGTTTAGTTGTAGGATTGTTTTATGATGATTTAGGCTAGGTATTAGGGTCTTTTTATAGAGTTTAGGATTAGTTTTAGCCATAGGATTAACCCTAATTTAGATCTGGGCCATCAATTCACGTCACTAGCCTCCAAACATGTCTTGAGAAACAAGTCAGGTGCACCCAGGCCAGACTGGCCGACCACCTAAGTCGACAGGGGTGTCGACTGGGCAGTCGACACAGCCTAGGGTGTGTCGACTCCCAAGTCGACTCCCCAGTCTACTTGGGGTGGCGGGAATTTTTCCCGCCTGCCCTGCCCAGCTGAATTTGAATTTCTGAATTCAAATTTGAATTTGAAATTTTCTGAAAACTTCGACGGGCCATAACTTGGTCATACGGACTCCGATTTTCGAAAACTCGGACTCTATTTCGCGTATTTTTCCGAGACGAACGCAATGGCACAGCCCGTCTCCCTTGATTCAGATTTTATCATTTAATTCTGCCTTGATTTATGTTATAACTTGTTATTCAAAAATACGGGTTGTTACATCCTCCCCACCTTAAAGGATTTCGTCCCCGAAATCTTCAAGTTAGGAAGAACGTATCCTACCATCCATCATCCATCTACTCAAAACATCATCCACAAGTAATCATTGTCCTTAAAAGATTCTAAATGCTGTATGAACATATGCAAAGGTGTGTGTATATGTACTTATCTAACGCGAAAATCAGGCGGTTACTGATTCAGTAAACCTCCTTAATGCAAAATATGTTAGTGTAATGAGTCCATATGTATGCGAATTCCTAATATAATCCATAGTCTCTATATGAGTGCACATAACATCCATCCATATGCAACATCCATGTGATAGCATACAAGTTTCATCCATGAATAAGCATAAACACTCATGCATATGCGGTATGAAAGTGTGTGAGCCGATCTTAGTGCCTAACGTGTATCATGCATCCACGAGTATCCACTTGCAAACACTTGCAACCACTGGCAAACATCAAGCATAACATGTTTCAAATACATGTTTCAACCAAGGGTTTCTACCTAAGGTTCTCATGACAAGATTTATGAAACAAGATAAACTAGATAAACATGGATAGCAAAAGAAAGATATACCAACTAGGAAAAGAGATTGAAAATGTACCCTCAAAAAGAAATAGATAAAGCCCACGCATCTTCTCCTCGGTTTCCCAAGTTGCATCCTCTTTGGCTTCACTCCACTGAACTTTCACCAATTTGACTTCTCGATTTCTCAGCTTCTTGATCTCCGTTCCCAAGATACGAATCGGAGCCCTCCTCAAGGTTTCCTCTTTCTCTACCTCCACGTCTTCAAGAATGCTAGGTTCAACCACCTCAGTGGACTCATGTAAGCACTTTCGGAGATGCGAGACATGAAAGACATTATGCACTCCGGCTAGCTTCTCGGGCAATTCCACCTCATAAGCCATCTTTCCAATCCTCTCTATGATAGGGAAGGGTCCTACGAACCTTGGTGCCAGCTTCCCAACTGCTCCAAAACGTACCACATTACGCAAAGGAGAAACCTTCACGAAAACCATATCCCCAACTTCGAATTCCAAATCTGTCATTCGCTTGTCAGCATAGGATTTTTGTCTGTCTTGGGCCGCTTTCATCCGTCTTCTCACCAATTCAACTTTCTCGGATGTGTCCCGTATCATATCGGGCCCAAGTATAAGCCTATCAGTTGTCTCCCACCAACAAGATGGTGACATACACGGCCTCCCATACAGAGCTTCAAATGGTGCCATTCCTATGCTAGCTTGATAGCTATTATTATAAGCAAACTCCACAAGAGGGAGGTGGTCTTCCCAAGTACCACCAAAGTCAAGAACCCAAAGCCTCAAGAGATCTTCTAGCACTCTATTCACCCTTTTTGGTTTGGCCATCTTAATGGACATCTTCACCCCAACTATAAATCACAAACAGGCGAGTCATACTCCTTATGGGGTTTGCAACAGAACTAAGATTGAGAATAGGACCGAGAGGATATACTTGAAAGATAACATGCGAGTAAGCTCTACAGAATAATAGGGATCAAGGATATACTCTTAGAAAGAGATATAACGCGCGTATCTAGTCTTCAATCTTCTAAGCCGCATTTTCTTGAGCTTAATCCTATCATGCCTTGAACGTCTTTTAACTTCACAATTTCGTAGCTCTTAATTCTTATTTCCAAAATAGGAGTTAGATCTCATTTCACCATTGCCTCTCGTTCCACTTCCATATTTTTTTTCCTAAAATACTTGGCTTCCACATAACTACGTGCTCATGGTTTCATGCAAGCTTTACAAAATTCGTTAGTGAATCCTGGATCTCGTTTACATACCCTATGGTATTCCACGCAGAAAAACTATCCCTTGAAAACAAATGCCACTCCACGTTGCCAAATGTTCTTACTAGGGTGATTTCTATAACCCATGCTTAAGCGGAATGGACTATCCGCCTTAGTGGCGAACACTACTCGATTGGATTACAAATTTCCAATAAAAGTGCCAAGGGATTCTAGATAACTAATCATGACGGAACCCTAAAGGTCACACGAGATTTTCGAGGGTATTACCGAGGCGAATCATGAGCCTCGCAACCCTATGTTCGAAGTCAAGAATGGCTCCATAACTGGACAACCAACCCATGCCCAAAATCAACCCGTATCCCATAAACCCGAGAACATAAGCATTACACATGAATTCTACGCCCAAGCTAGAGATTTTCAAATCCATACAAATCACAGGTAGATGGGCGGAACCCCTAATTGGATTTGAAATACTAACGGGATTCTCAACTAGACTAGTACATAGGTGCAAACTTTCAACAAGATCAGAAATAAAACTATGCGATGTGCCAAAATCAAATAAGGTATGAACAGGGAAATCAGAAATGTAAACATGACCTTCTATAGAAACACTACCTCGATCAAAAGCTGGAAGAGCGAGGAGAGCCTGCAACTGCCCTCCAGAGGGTCCTGCTTGCTGAATTTGCCTTTTCCCTTGTCCTCGCTTTTTCGGACAACCCTTACTATAGTGTCCAGACTTTCCGCAATGAAAGCATACGCCCAGCTTCCTCTTCTTCTTCTTACAGTCTTTGGCTATGTGCCCCGTGATCCTACAGAAGTTGCACTTTCTTGTCTCTCTTGCCTTGTTGTTGTTGTTGCCCTTGTTCCCCTTCTTGTTGTTCTTGTCTCTTTTCTCGGTATCTTCCTTCTTGCCTTGGGACTCATTTGCCTTGACCTCCTTCTTGCAACTCTTATCTTCCTCTTGAAGTAGGGCCATATTCACCAAACTCTCGAAGGTCGCCCCCATGGGTATATGAGACATGGCCAAACCGCGCAATGGCTCATTCAATCCTAGAGCAAAGTGTAGGGCCTTCTTCTGAGCTGTGTTAACCAATTCTAGGCCGAACCGAGCAAGTTGATTAAACTTATCCACGTATTCTCTAATGGTCATGTCCCCTTGCTTTAGTGATAGGAACCTCTCCATCTGAAGGTTCTCCTCTGTCGATGATAGGAACCTCAGTCCAAACCTTCTCCTAAAGTCATCCCAAGTCTGAATTGGCCTAGTAGTGGTGGTGACTACCCACCAATATGCAGCTTCCCCTTTCAACAACCATACCGCTAACAGAACTTTCCTGCGGTCTTCTATATCAAAGATAGCAAAGAGGTCTTCAGTTTCCTTCAACCAGTTTCTTGCCTCAACAAAAGTCTCCGTCCCTACAAATTTTTGCCACCCATCGCCTTAAAGTCCTTGCAAATCTTTGCAAAATCCTCTTGCGGATGCTGAGGAGGAGGAGGAACCTCAGCTACGGGAGGAGGAGAAATGTTAGCCACGGGGGAAGGAGGAGGAATGTTCGCGGGGCCGGCTTCTTTCGCCCTTGCCTCCATGTACCGTCTAAACCAAATAGGTACTGGTACGCCCTCCAGAATGGCAAATTATCGGCCATACTGAAACGAAGAAAAAGATAGAATGAGAACGAAGAAACAAAGGATAGTGCTAATGGCTTTTGGGGAATAGCCTTTTTTTAAAATAAACTAGATTTTCTTGGAAAATACTTAATTGGTTTTGAAAATAGTTTTTCAAAAGGTAAGTTTTAAAAAAACCTTTTGCTCAAATCTTGTAAACCTTATGCTCTGATACCAAATGTAACACCCCACCTCCGCCAATGCCACTCTTGCAAGCACACTAGCTTTGGAGGGGCGTTAAACAAGGTAAACCTGCATGCAGATATCACAAGACAGAACATATAAGTAAAAACAGAGTAAATAAAGCAGCAGATAAAACTAACATTTCAAAACCATAGTCAAGTTACATCAAAGTACTTGGTCATTATTTTCCACAAAACATAGTCTAGAAACATCAACTGAAAACTGGAAAGAAAATCATAAAGTAACTATCCCCAAAGTAGAATAAAGCCATAGCATGCTCAAGTCCAAGCCGTACATGAGCTATCCAGAAAAGCAGCTAAAGATCCAAGCTAGGTACCAGTGTTCCCACCCTGTAAACCTGAGGGGGGAAACGGAAGAAAAGAGGCGAAAGAAAACGGGTCAGTCAAAAAGACTGGTAAGTCCTATCTACTATTAGTATAAAAACTAATAAAGTTAACCGAACATGTAAAACGGAGATGAGGTGTAGGGTGATAACTGGCATGGTGAAAAGTTAACAAGATAGATCAAGTGTGGCATCGCATATACAAGGTTAAGTTGCACCAGGTGTGTACTAGTATTCCAATCCATGTCAAGTATAAACAAGAAATGATCCCTTGGCCCAAATCTGGCCCAATATCATGAGGTGACCTAAATCAAGGTCCCACTACTCGGTCTAGTCGATCGGCTCCCTATAAGCCTAACTCGTCGTGTATCGGTGTCATACGGCTTAATCGTGGAATGTAGTTAACTGTGCAAGGTCCACCCCAGGGTGTATCCAGCCCTAAGGTGTAAACCACAGACACAATTCAAGCACGCACAGTCTAAACATACTGGTGCCCATGTTCAACTCCGGACTTAATGTGCACGACCATGGTCCGCCTGAACAACCGGTGCACCCTTCAGCCGTCTCTTTTGGTCTCTTACAATCAGTCCAGTAATTGTGCCCCACCCTAGCCTAGTCCAGGGTACCCATGATACTTCCAAGTAGGTTACTGCTGAAAAGGACCACGTAACTAGGGTTTCAAGCGGGTTAAGTGTGGTTAACCCTATCCTAACCATGTATTGAGTTGGTCAAGTGTATTCAAGCAGTTCATGACTTAACCCTATCAATACATCGGGTTTAATTGGTTAAGTATTCAAGTAGTCCATGTCTTAACCCTACCAATCCATCGTGTTTAATTGGTAAAGTATATTCAAGTAGTCCATGACTTAACCTTACCAATCCATCGTGTTTAATTGGTTAAGTATATTCAAGTAGTCCATGACTTAGCCCTACCAATCCATCGTGTTTAATTGGTTAAGTATATTCAAGTAGTCCATGACTTAACCCTACCAATCCATCGTTGTTAATTGGTTAAGTATTCCAGTAGTCCATGACTTAACCCTACCATGTGGCATTTAATTAACTTAATGCACCCCAACCTCTCACATTAGACTTTGTTGTGGTTACTAGTTAAGCCGGGCGGGTCCGGGTAGCTTTACACCACAACCTAGTATAACCTCGGGTTTTAAGTGCGATATGACCAACTACTCACATTGGGTCCTATTGTTTGTAGCCTCTAGTTAAGCCGGTCGGTTCCGGGTAGATTTATTCTACAAACTCAACCCAACCTCGAGTTTGCCACTTTCATGTTTTCTACATGTCATGTCCACGTTCGTGTTTTCAAGCATAAACACATGTCAAACTTTCATGTCATATTTTCAAGTCATGTTTTCATGTTATTTAAGTTTGCCCAACTACCCATAATGTATTCCCATCGCACGTAAATTCGCATCAACGCAAATAGATCAAAGAGGGAACATAACAATAAGACAAGGTGGGCATAAGGTGGCAAAGTCTATCACGAGTCAAACATGGTGATATTTGAGGCCAAAAGGGGTTCAACATACTAGCATATGGCCTCAACATGTATGATAGCATAAAAGGTGTCTTGGCCTCAAACATATCAAATAGCATAAGGGTGATTTGTCCACTAGCATGCGTAATAGCATAAGGGTGATTTGGCCGCAAGCATGCATAATAGCATAAGGGTGATTTGGCCACAAACATGCATAATATCATTAGGGTGGTTTGGCCACAAGCATATTAAGGAACATGAGGGGTCAAGGTTTGGCCACAAGTTAAACATGGTGGCATATGAGGCAAATGTGTTCATAAACTTGCATATTACATTATAAGCCTCAAAACATGAATGATCTCAACCTTAGCATAATAGGTGAAACATGGCCATAAATGGCATAGGATGATAGCTAGTGATTCGCATATAACATCATATGCAAGATAACATAAGGGTTATGAGAGTTTCTATGTTGCTTTATGCAACATTTCAAATCAAAGGTCATAGCTTTCTATGCACAAAGTCAAGGTGATAGCTTTACAAACATGCATAGGATGAATCTATGCATAACATGATAGAATCAAAGCACAAATCATACTTAGGCCCAAACTCAAACTTGCAACATGTCATATTTAACTTCATAGTTAGAATCTAAGAGTAGTATAGGGCTTACAATGCTATGAAGACTTATAAAATAAAATAAGATTGAGACGAAGCCACGCTAGCAACACTAAAAGCCCCAAATGAATATAAGCTCCAAGTTGTCTTGAGAAACAAGAAGCTCCTTTGATTTGTATGAAGAAAGATCCTTATTTTGATGAAGAAAGGTGGCTCTTTTACTAGCTTAGGACACTCAAATTTTCATGAAGAGGATGGAGGCCATGTTATGAAGATGGAGGCCATGATCAAGAAACATTTTGGCATAGTTTAGTTGTAGGATTGTTTTATGATGATTTAGGCTAGGTATTAGGGTCTTTTTATAGAGTTTAGGATTAGGTTTAGCCATAGGATTAACCCTAATTCAGATCTGGGCTATCAATTCACGTCACTAGCCTCCAAACATGTCTTGAGAAACAAGTCAGGTGCACCCAGGCCAGACTGGCCGACCACCCAAGTCGACAGGGGTGTCGACTGGGCAGTCGACACAGCCTGGGGTGTGTCGACTCCCAAGTCGACTCCCCAGTCGACTTGGGGTGGCGGGAATTTTTCCCGCCTGCCCTGCCCAGCTGAATTTGAATTTCTGAATTCAAATTTGAATTTGAAATTTTCTGAAAACTTCGACGGGCCATAACTTGGTCATACGGACTCCGATTTTCGAAAACTCAGACTCTATTTCGCGTATTTTTCCGAGACGAACGCAATGGCACAGCCCGTCTCCCTTGATTCAGATTTTATCATTTAATTCTGCCTTGATTTATGTTATAACTTGTTATTCAAAAATACGGGTTGTTACAAAAACCGTAGGGGGACTGTTGATTAAGTCGAAGACGGTTAACACAATTGTTGGAAATGTGAATTTTCCTTGAAAAAATTTTTGTTAGGTTACAAATAAAAGTCAACGGTCCCAAAAGATATTCCAAATTTATCTCATAAGTAAAAGCATAAAGAAAATCCCATTACATACAATAGTTAACAAATATTCAAAAATAATAAAAGCTATATAAATTCTTATAAAGCTACTCTATATCAAATACCGTGGTATTAGTGTTAACTCTATGAACATGAAAAGTTAGTAGTAAGAAATGGATATAAATATCTTAATCACATGATAATATCAAAAGATTAAAAAAAATGCATATTAATATCAACAGAAATAGTTCCTACAGTCAAGGGACGATGATAGTGGAGTAATTTATAATAATAATTCAAAACGCTTGACATATTGGCTTGTGAGAAAACTAATTAAGGTAAAAAAAGTAAAATTAATTAAAGATGCACACATACATGAAACGACACGTAGTAGAGTAGTAAAGATGAATATCTAGATGAAGCGGTAGTAAGGAATACTACTACTACTATTACTACTACTACTACTACTACTACTACTACAACAACAAAGCCATGAATCCCAAACAAGTTGGAGTTGGAAAAATAATAAGTATGAACTAAAGTCCAAAGTAAAACAGAAAATGCTGAGAATTTCAGTCGATACAGCATCTAAGGTGTTAAAGGATTCAGAAATTGCAAACTTTAAATAAAATAAAATAAGTGAACCAAATAAATCTAACGTACATAACACTGAAGAGGGAAGACTAAATCATTCCTAAAGAATTTGAACAGTTGATTCTTTGTAATTTAAACGATTGTACAACTTTTACACTGTTATACAAAACATAATTCAAGTGAATCAGAAATAGTATAATAAACAAAATAAAAGATCTCAATATAATTATGTTTAGCGCTGTTCACGGTATTGTTACCATTAATCATGCGTTTATTATTTGTTTTTATACATCTTCATAGAAGTATGTCAATGATATAACAGTTCAGTAAAAAAAATTAAAGAATGCAAAGAAATTAAAAGCATGTCAATCATGTTTGTTTGCTAATTCTAAATTTTTATTATGTACTTTGTTAATCACTAGCATTTTCAGCAATTGTCCAAAGAGTTCACAGTAAAAAGTATTAAACAAAAAGTACATTGACTGCTTAATATTTTACTTCGAAGCATATGCTTAAAAGTCTTGCTTAATCATGGTGATCTACGGTTGAGTTTCCAATATAATTCCAAAACAACATTTATGTGTATTCATTATTGACATAATTTTATATATTTTATTAGCTCTAAAGACATGATATGAATATAGTTATTTTATTACTACCATATACGAATTCTATGTTATAAAATAAAATAGAACATATCATAAAAGAGAAGACATTAGAGAGAATATAAGAGATAAAGGAGGAAGTTTTTTATTTCTCTTGATTCAGTGTACATAATTCTATTACATTGGCTCCCTTATATATTGGCTTTGGAGCTGATGTTATCCTTACAACCAAAATGTGGAACTAAAAATAATATGACAAATGCATATTCACTTATATGTATTACAACACTCCCCCTTGAATATGCGTATGTAAATATGATAATATTAATTGTCTCATTAAAAACCTTTTTATGAAAAACCCTTTAGGAAAAATCATAAACAAAGAAAAGAGTACAATTTTATTTCACCTCCAGGAAACATATTGACAATGTTCTAATGAGGGTTGATACTTCTGGATCAAAATAATGCCTCGTTAAAAACCTTACTAATAAAAACCCAGTGGGAAAAATATTAGTGAAGGAAAAGAGTGCATTACAGCATAATATATGCTCCCCCTGATTCGTAACGCATTATTCAAATAGTTTGGTGATGCAAGATGCATATACCAATTTTATATACCGCCTTCTGCAATGTTAATTATGGAAGTGCCTTCGTGAATAGATCTGCTGGATTTTCTTGAGATTGGATTTGCTTCACTTCTTTGAAGCTCATGTGTGAAAAAGAATTTAGGAGAAGTATGTTTTATCCTATCACCCTTGATATATCCTGCTTGAATCTGAGCTACGCATGCTACATTGTCCTCATAAATAATAGTTGATCTTTCTATAGTTAAGGGAAGTTGACACGTGCTTCGAATATGTTCAATTAATGACCTTAACCAAACACATTCTTGACTCGCTTCATGTAGTGCTAGAATTTCAGAATGATTGGATGATGTTGCTTCCAATGTTTGTTTTGTAGATCTTCATGAAATAGCTGCATTGTTGTTTGTAAACACATATCCAGTTTGTGATTTTGCTTTATGTGGATCAGAAAGGTAACTTTAACACTCCTCCTTGAATATTTGTCTTCAAATTCTTGAATGCTCTTATAGTAGCTTGAAATTATCCCCCTTGAAAAATTATTGCTCCCCCTCATAGATATTGTCATATTAAAATGATATTTCTTATAAGAGTTCGATACTTCAGGATCGATGTAATGCCTCATTAAAACCTTACTAAGAAAAACCCTATGGGAAAAATCTTAGTGAAGGAAAAAGAGTACAAAAACATATTTTCAATAATTTACTACATTAAATGTAGAATGATACTTCTGGATCAATATAATTCTTCAGTAAAAACCTTACAAAGGAAAACCCAGTGGGAAAAACCTTAGTTAAGGATAAAAATACAGATTAACTTAAATATCATATTTGAGATGTTATTCCTTGATGTGGTGCTTGATTCTTCTAGATCAAGATAATGTCTCGTTATAACTTTCAATATTACTTTGAGGATGATACTTCTGGATCAATATAATATCTCATTAGAACTTTACTAAGAAAAACCCGGTAGGAAAATCTTAGTTAAAGAAAAAGAGTGCATACTTTTTGATATCTCAATTTCGTTATAGATACTTCTGGATCCATAAATATATATCTCATTGATATATTACTTAAACAAATCTTGTATGGAAAATAAACTCAAGAGATAATAATCTTTACTCTTCATACTTCTGACGTTCATCATTTATTAACATTTGTCTCATTAAAACCTTCACGATGGAAAACCCTATGGGAAAAAACCAAAGTGAAGGAAAAAGTGTACAACATCACAAGAAAATTCTTAATGAACTTTTCTTAAAAGACTTTTGTGTGCATTTTCATGCTTCAGGCATGTTTTATTATTTAAAACACCTTTTGTTTGCGCTTACTTGCTATACACTTCGAGTGTTTACAATTTTGTACTTTAATCAGGTTTGCACACTGCAATACATTTGTAATGAACAATAATAGTTTCATTATAGCAATACTTATAAGCAGGAAGTAATCTACTCATTTTGAATTATATCAAGATTTTCATTACAACGATACTTAGAAGCATGTTGTAATCTATATTCTATGTTCTTTGCATTCTTTATAATCACTAAAGTTATTTATGTTCTTCAGGAACCTGTACACTTCAATGAATTTTACATATTGCAACTATACTCAAAAGTATATTAAATGTTTCATTACAACAATACTTAAAAGCAGGAAATAATTTACTCATCATGAATTATATCATGATTTTCATTATAACAATACTTAAAAGAATGTTGTAATCAACTTTCTTTGTTCTTTATATTTTGTATAACCAACAAAGTAGTTTATGTTCTTCAGGAACTAATATTCTTTCATCATTTAGTGTGATTTAACAAATATTCATACCTTCGAGGTTTATTCACTACTTTGTGGACTATAGGTCCACATTTCTCAATTAGATAAGGATTCATGATGGCCAATCATGATTTAACATAAGCGCTTTACTTTTATAATTTATCATCGATGATTATATATTGTCAGTTCTATATATAATTTATTGAGATCTCTTTATTTATCTATTTTAGGTACCTAAACCACTTCTGGGGTTATTTGACAATTATGTCATGGATCTCTTCAAGAGACTCCTTAGGTGTTTCTTTAAGAACACTCACCTCATTCATCTGGCATCTTTATTACTTACTTCAAAAGTGTCTCGAACTGACTTTTAAACCAATCTTTAAATGTGGTTTATGCATTTTGATCCTTCAGGGATTCAAATATATATTGAAGCAAGTCTACAAGGGATATTATTTAAAATTTATTCGTGTGTCAATTATACTGATACTCAAAATGAAATTGTATCCCTTTATTCTCCCCCTCAATGTTGACAATCATTATCACACTAAATAATAATCATTATGGGATTCTCATTTTGATCCATTATCACATTGCTGCTGGCAAGTATTTTATATGTATATCCGTTGTTGGAGGACAACCCTTTAATTAGTCGATAAGATGCATTCATCATTTTTTATTACTTATTATCTTTCATTGATCTAGAAATATTGGAGGAATTTTCTTATTATATAGGTTATTTGAATACACATACGACTTCAGGTCATTCAACATTCATGTTGACTGCAATTTAAATCACTAAATAATATTTATGCATAATCTATAAAATATGCTTATAACAAACTTCAGGTTGTTAGATAAATATTTACAGATATGAATATATAAATACGTGCGTCCACGTATTATAAATTTGCATAGTCTTTCTCATTTGAGTTAGTGATTTTAGAATAAATTATTACAAATATCAAAGTATTGATTTCAATGTATTGATCAACGTCATTACAAATTCTTCAGGATCGTATGATAATGTTCAAAACTTCTGGTTTGAAAACATATCGGACGTCTGGTCCAAATAAATATATGAACAACTTCAAGTTGTTAAGTTGATGGAGTTTTAATATCGCTTTTTAATTGTAGAAATCTCTTCTGGAGATATTTTATTATTTTCATATAAACGGATCTCTTCTAGAGATACCTTATCATTTCCAAATATACAAATATCCTCTAAAGATATTTTGTTATCACCGCTTCTGGGATGAACTTATCTCCTCCATACAAACTATTGAAATATCATATCAATATACAAAAATACATATCAAACTTTAAATGCAGTAACGAAATTAGATGCAATAAATAAAAATAAGATTCAAGAAAAGAAATCACTACTTATGGAGTGTATGATATTCCTTCAGGGAACATATTTTTTATTTATGTAAACGATCATAGTTGATCCGGAATGACCTAAACGATCATGCCAAAGAATCAATTTCTTTGTATCTGTGAGCTTCTAGCTCATGTTTATAAAATGAGATTCAACTATGCCAATTTTGGTAAAGTATAATCCAGTTGAAATTGTACCAAATTTTTCTAAAATAATCTTCTGGCTTTCAATTTTAGAAATAACACAAAGATATTCTTTGTTGTTTTCATTTATGATATCCATTCATTCTTATATCTTTGATGCCAAGCAGATTTCTTTTAGAATTGGTTGAATATAGTGCATTTTGAATGAATATATGTGTGCCATTTGGTAACACTATATGGGCTCTTCTGGACCCTTCAATTATATTGGCTGAACCAACAATAGTTGAAACTTTATATGAAACATTTTCGGATAATTCAAAGAAAAACTTCGGGTTTTTCAATATTGTATGAGTAGTTCCACAATCAACCAGACATATATCATCACTTAAACACTGTCGATCCATACCTTAAGAATTAAAAGCAATACAACTAGTTGATAACTGAAATAACTTATAAATATAGATAAATGTCCATGGGAATAAACTACTTATCATGTCCAACATTACATATTATTTCTACAATTCCATAAGCACAAGCTAAAAAGAAAGGCAAATAAACAAAAGTTTCAAACTAATACATGCTGAAAGGAAATGAATCATATATTGAGTTTCAGTCTACTTGTTACCATCACAGAAACCACAGGTTCGAAGTTTTCCATTTTATAACAAAAATTACTTTTGCATTCACTTCCGGTGTGCACAATTTAGATCAGTATTTTGATCTTAACTTAATATGATCTTCAGGATGCATATTTTCTTTATAAAAGTTTTCCTTAGAAACAATAAATTATTTCTTCTAGAAATATAATACGACTATAATAAAACTTCAAGTTTTATCATAATTCATATAATGTTATTATTTATTTCTAAATTGAAGCAAGTTTTCTAGAAAGCGCCTTTTTTTTTTACATATGAGAGTCATTTTACTATTTTTCTTCAAGAAAATAGTATTGATTATAAATTTAATGATCTCTTCCAATAATAAGTTTCTTCAAGAAATTATTTGTAGCATAAAGTTGGAATATAATGCTTTTTCCTCTTGTTAAAACTTTTCCTTTCATTGATTTTTCAAATCCTTTCCTATTATTGGTCATTTGCTATAAGCAAATATTAAATGCAATTATAGGCTTTTATGTTTTATTTCATGTTTCTCAATTGAATATGAACTTCAGGTTCCTCGGAACTCCAGGTCCCTCATTTGAAAGGATTTGTATATGAACTTTAGATCATATGGACTTCAGGTCATTTGCATGTGAACTTCAGGTTCAACCACTCTTGCCTTGTGTTTGGAAGTATGACCGTCTTCTGGTGGTCATAACGCTCCTTCAGGGAGTTCCATAAGTGGATAGGATCTTTTCCAGTTAAATATTTAGATCATCGCGGATGTGGCATCTTAAAAAAATATCAGAGCCTTTGCTTTGTCCTGTTGGGACATAGTATTACCATTTTGATGGTATCCTCTAAGCATTGAGATTGTAAATGAATCTCAGTGTTCGACATTTTTGTGAACTACACAAAAAAAAATGCAGATGCTTAATTAAAACAAAATTCACATATCAGTATACATGTTCTATAATTAAATTGAATATAATACGGCACAGAATCATAAAAAAAAATTAATCTAAATCTGCAAGTCTTTCTCTATACATTTACAATGAACTAATTACAATAATGAAACAATACAAACTATCAAGGAGCCATACACCATATAACAAAAATAATGGCCACAGTATTACATATTTTGGCTAACAAGCAACTTGCTTATATTGAAAGATGAAAAAGCATATAAAAGTAAGCCATGCATGGAAATGTAATTCTAAATATTTAAAGCATCTCATCTTGCGAGGTGAAGCATTAAAAAAATGAGAATAGGTAGTCTATTATTACAAAGTTGAAGTTGTACAACAAGCATTAGATTAAATAAGAAGCAGCCTGCAGTTTACATATATGCATACCTATTATCAATGGCTTCTCTGTTATTGAAGAGATAAAGTAGCAAATGAAGAATATTTATGTATAGCGTATGGGGTAAAAGATCCATATATAATATTATAAAAAGAATATGAATGGATCTTCCTAAAAATATATTTGGTATACAATAATACCAGATCAAATATGAATAGGTGGATATCTAAAAACCACTAAGCGAAAAATAATTAGATCTAAAAAGTTAGATCCACTGGAACATAATCTAGATCTACAAAAAAAAAAAATTGATCCATAAATCAAATATTCTCAAATAAAAATTACTTACATGACAAATTCATAGATGTAGATCTAGAAGATCTCAACAAATAACAATAAAAGAATCTCGTGCTGATAATGTGTTATAAAATAAAATAGAACATATCATAAAAGAGAAGACATTAGAGAGAACATAAGAGATAAAGGAGGAAGCTTTTTATTTCTCTTGATTCAGTGTACATAATTCTATTACATTGGCTCCCTTATATATTGGCTTTGGAGCTGATGTTAGCCTTACACCCAAAATGTGGGACTAGAAATAATATGACAAATGCATATTCACTTATATGTACTACAACATTCTATTCTTTATTTCCAAATAAATAAGGCATTAAAAGTTAGATCTCATAGATCTAAAATCACAAATTAATAGCTTGCGAAGAAGAGCAACCAAAATTTGGGTGATAATCTAGTATCGAGTTAATGGGAAATATTATCATAGGACTATAAATTGTCTTTGTATGCTCATGAATTACATAGATGCGTTGGAGAATAAAATATATATTCATCGATATAAAGAAATAAGTGAAACTATCAACACCGTAATATTATTTTTTTTCGTTTATTGTTGGTTTCTGTGCTAATAAAAATGTAAGATTTTAAAAATGAACACCATTAGGAATAACAAAACATGTGAGATTACATAACATACATTAAGGATCATAATTTATAGAAATTAAAACAAGAAAAGAATGGGAAACACATTCGATAATCATGTATTCATGCAGAAAATGTATAATATGAAAATATGGAAGAAAAGACTTAATCTTACTAAGAGATTAAAAGTGTAACAACCCGGAAAATTGGAACCAATTTAAAATTATTATTTTGGCTAATTTAATGGATTTTGAATATTTAAAATGATTTATTTTAAATAATTACGACTAGAAATTTATTTTGAATAAAATTAGAATGTATAAATTTATTCAAATTGAAGTTAGAATGAATAAATTTATTTTAATTATATAACGAGTCTGAAATGGCGTGGTAGTTTGAAAATTCGATTTCAAATGAATGTACAAGATTCAAAATAAATCGGATTTCAGTAAAACTAGAAATATTTTAATCGGTTTGAAAATATCTTTCCAAGGAATATGAAAAATCCAGATTTCATAATGGGAATAAAAAGTTATGTCCAGTAGATAATTCATAATATTCACTATGGAATTTAATATAAATAAAGCCCTTAAAAATAGCCATTTTGCAAACGACGTCCATTTTCAACGAAACCACTTTTATTGGATCCAGAATGTCAAATTATTACTAGATTCCAAAATTCATAATTTTTGAAATTAATTTGTGAGCGTGGCAAAAGAAAACGTGTTTTGTTAATTTGAATTGAATTGGATCAACCAGAAAACGGGCATTTTTCAAACGGTCTCCAAATTCGACGAAATTAGTTTTGTTAGGACCGTATCGTCAAAACATAGCTATATTTATTTTTCTGGAATTTTTGGAGTTAGTATGTGGCTCCGATAAATTAAAATGTATATTGAAATAAATTTTGAACGTTAAATTAATTTATATTTTAATTTTAACGGAAACAGACCGAAACAGTCGAATTGGCTTACCGGAATATCCCATTGTTTTCGGAATGGGGGTATTTGGTTAGGGGCAACAGTCGTTGGGTTTGATTCGGAGATAGTATGTGAATTCAACTTTTTGGAGATAAATTAAATAAACAAAATATATATTATTATTATAAAGTCAATCCTTGCTTTCTCTGTCCCTCACTTCTCTCTCCCCGTCGTTTCTAATGGAAAGAAAAAAAAACAAAATCGCATGGAGCCCTCAGCCCCATCGCCGTCGGCTGCACCAGAGGTCCCCCTCGCCGCCGCCTTTCCTCCTCCGCCTCCTCCCCTCTCCGCTTCCCCTCCTCCTTCTTCAGCCCTAGCACCTCTCTCCTCTGAAAATACCCAAACTCCAAACCCTAGAACCGCCAAAAGTCATTGCCTCCGCCCGAGGTGAGCCCGCCGCCGCCTGAGCACACTCCGACGTCTCTCCCCCGAGCCTCCTCCGCCACCTATCAACGCCTGTAAGTTTTTTTTTTTTTTATTCATTCATGAGAATAAAAATATGTTTTTCTATGTATTACAAGAGATTAAAAATGTGATTTTGTTTTTGTATAACAAAGATAAAAATATGATAATTGTGATAAAAAAATTTTTTTTATATATAAGAGCATTAAAGGAAAAAAAGTGATTTTTTTTGTGTATACATGTAAAAAAAAGTAATTTTTTTGTGTACATGTAAATAAAAAGTGATTTTTTTGTACATGTAAATAAAAAGTGATTTTTTTTTGTGTACATGTAAATAAAAAGTGATTTTATATATACATATATATATATACTTATGGTAAAATAAAAATGCGATCTTTATATGTTTGTCATTAAAATAAAAATGCGATCTTTATATGTTTGTCATTAAAATAAAAATGCGATCTTTATATGTTTGTCATTAGAATAAAAATGTGATTTTTATATATATAGTAGCGATATAAAAATGTGATTTTTATCTATGTAGCGTTAAAATAAAAATGTGATTTTTAATATAAAAATCGTGTAAAACAGATTGCGATGGAACCGACTGGAAGCGAATAGAATCCAAACCGCCCAATAAAGGATGACGGAGTGGAAACCAAAGATGAGAACTTCTCAGTCTAATTTTATTTTCTAATTAAATATATATTAGGATGCAGACGGTGCTTAGTAGCACCCGACACCTTTGTTTGAAACCATGTTTGTTTGGTGATTGGTTTATTTGTTTGAATTTGGTTTAAGAAGTGAAATGAATTGATTAGAATTGGTATGTGTATGGCGCGAGCTAGTATTAGGCGAGGGATACGGCTGGACCTTATTACGGTTCTAGTATCGCGCCGTTATGCTGCCGAAATTTTCTAAAAATGTTAGAATAATAAAAATATCATTTTTATCGTATAAATGAACTGTATAAAATATTCATGTGTTTGAATAAATATTTATCGTTAAAATATAATTTTTAACGAGCATATGAATGAAAATAAATATTTATTTACAAATCGGACGATTTGTTTATGTACACACATTTGACTGACATTGATTGGGACGATATATTTTACACATCGCCTAACTGCACAAATAAAATCAGTGTGTTGATTGAAACCCCACACGGGTATTGAGATGATATTTGACATACACTAAATCCCAATTGTTTAGTTGTATGTCAATCGATTGGTTGATAGGCTGTTATAAGCATTGATTATTTATATTTAACACTTATGCAGTTGTGTAATGCACTCTGGATGATGGTTGACTGTGTTTGATTATTGTTGTGTCTGTGTGTGTATGAAATCCATTTTATATGGTAATTGACTGTGTATGATTCCAATTCGGAAAGAACGAATATTTTAAATTAATAAATATTTTAAAATGACGAATATATTAAAATAACTAATATTTTAAAATAATATTCAGTAATGGATCAAAATATGATTTTGTTGTCCGATTTGGGATGGACACGAAGATATTGAAATATATGAAGCCGTGTTGATTAGATATGCGCCATTTTGACACGAACGATATTTATATCGATTTTATTCATTTTTATAATGAATATCGAAAAAGAAATAACTTCAAAATCTAATTTTTTGAAAATATTATCATTTATATATTATAACGATAAGGAAAAATTCAATTTTGATTTAAAATTGAAAATGAAGTTGGAATCGTTTTAAAATGAATTTATAAAATACTGTTTAAATGGAAATCAATGAAATATATATATATATATATTATATATATTTAATGGCCTGAATAGAACGCGCTGCACCGCGGTAGTTCACGAATTTCGACCATTGACTTCGAATTGACATTACGGGGGATCCGTTCGTCGGATTCTCCTAAAACAAGAACCATTGAGTTCGTATCGAAAAGAGATTTCCAACGAATATAAGAGATTTGAAATCTAACGGTTGGATTTGGAATTGTGTCCAAATCAAATTTGGAAAAGGTCGTTGTAAGTACAGTTCGATGACCGTTTATGGAAATCGACTGAAAGGGTCTTAATAAAATTATTAAAAATGCTAATAATTTGTGTAAAATCATGATAAATGATTTGGAAAGAATTGAGATGAAAAATTCCACGTTTGTAAAGATAAAAATATATTTTTATCAAAATGAACTAGTTATTAACTAGAATAGTAATCCAATATATTTAAATAAATAAATTGGATTTGAAATGGGTTTAAAATAACCAGACTATTCCAATAAATAAATTGGAATGGTTTGGAATGGAAATAATCTCCTGAATATTACGGTATTGGATTCCGTGATTATACAGATAATGATATGGAAATTTGGATGATACATACATATATATATATATATATCGTTATTCCCAATACGATATTTGTTTATTTCAGAATTTGAGATTGAATATAATCCGATATAATTTCAATTCAGAGCCTTGTATCTAATATCAAATGAGATTTTGGGTTTGTCGTGAATGGTGTCTTCAGTAACACTGTTCTTAAACCCACTTGAGAAAAGAATAAATCTTTAATTAAGATTTAGTGAAGTTTTTCCAATTAATTAATATTTAATTGGAATTGAATAAAAGAATGAGATTTTGGGTTTGTCGTGAATGGTGTCTTTAGTAACACTGTTCTTAAACTCTGTGTGAAAAGAATAAATCTTTTAATTAAGATTATTGGAGTTTCCAGATAATTAACATTTAATTTGAATAAAATAGGATGTGAATTGGGTTTACTTTGAACTGTGTTTTTAACGACATTCGTTCTTTAACCCAATTTACAGTGAAATGTGATTTGGAATTTATAAATCTTTTTATTAAGATTTAATGAAAATTTTCCAAAGATAAGTTTTCTAATTTATTATATTAAATTGGAATTGAATGGAATTCGATTTTGTAATAATCGAAGTGAGCTTCCGTGGAGGAAGACTGTTAATATATATGGAATTTAAAAGGCTTTGTCATTATTCCATTTATAATATTAGTCGGATACGAAAATTGATATCGATTATATATTGATCTATTTTCCGTGAAGATTCCATAATCAATGGAAGGTGGTTTGGGTTTATCGTCAATTGTGTTTTAAAGCACATTAGTTCTTTAACCCAATTAAAGATAGGATTACATGTCTAACATTGTATTTCGAACTGTATGATTGATCTCTGCTAAATATATATCTGTTTGGTGGCGGAGAATTTATTCTCATGCTTAACGGCCTTCTCTAAGACGTACGAGCTTAGAGATTATATATCGGTAGAAATCAATAGTATGGTGTAGATTGTCGATGCGACATGTTTGTGTTTCCAAAGTTAAATAATCATTAATATTGATTTTTGGGAAGATTAACACTAAATGGAGTTTTAATGAATATTTAATTAGATTGAAAAGAGAATGTGATAATTTAAATTATCAAATTCGGGAAATGACCGAGAACGGAGTAGCACCAGTTTTACTCCAAGTGATAGTTAAATCTTTAATTATATTTGAACGAGAAATGGTAATTAAATTTACCGATAAAACTGTGGTGTTAGATATGGAGTATTACCAGTTTTGCTTCATGGGATGAATAGGTTGGGATTGGGAAATAAAAGAAATGATTACTTCGGTAAGGTGCGCTAATCCCGACTAGTTTGGAAAAACCTTAATTTGGTTTGAATTGATATCCAAAGGAAGATCAAAGAATAAATTTAAAGAATTTATCTTTGATAAAATTAATAGGAACCTTTCCCAAAGGATATGAATATTCGAATAAAAGAATATTCTTGATTGGAATGAGGCGCATGTTGTGTTTTTATAGCACTTGTTTATTATATACGCGAGTTATTCGGAAAGGCTGGGTTTATACCCATTCTGAATAACTGATTCGACGATAAGTCGACGACGAAGACGGTGGTTGAAGACTGGAGGTCTTCACATTGTTTGGATGATTACTGATGTCTTGATTGGGCTGTACACCCAAGACAAGGTAATAAGTGGTGATCGTCCAACGTACTTGGAGATCGACCGGATATGCGAGGACCTCTCTCCTGTATTGGACATATGGGACGAGGAATAAGGTGCCTCCGGTTTCGTTCAGACCCAGAACGAACTAGTAAATGGATATATGTCTGACATTGGATTTTATTCTGTGTTGATTGATCTCAATTAAATATATTTCTGTTTGGCGGCGGAGAATTTATTCTCTTGCTTAACGCCCTTCTCTGAGACGTACGAGCTCAGAGGTTATATATCGATAGACATCAGTCGCATGACGTGCATTGCTTGCGTGGCATGCTAAGATGCAAATGATCAAGGCTTTTATTGAAAAGCAGAGTCTTGTGGTTGATGATTGAAGCACGGCCTTAAAGGGCATAGCTTTGTGTATAGCGTTAATTCGCGAGCCTCTCACCTCGGTATGAGTCAAAAACGGGATCGGACCATTGGGAGAACATGACGTTTCTTTCTAGCTTGGAGTGGTGACATGGTATGGTGCCCAGACATTTTCACTTATGTGGTTGTTGGATTGCGAGGCGCCTCTGATATATCGGTTACTACGGAGTCGATGGATATTGAGTCATCTGGCTCATTTACGCCCCTTAGGGTGGGGAAATGTGTGTTCAGGAATTGCCAATCCTCAAACGTAAGAGAGGACCGACCTGTAATGTCCCACTTTTCAGTACAATTTAGGCTGACATTTTACTACCACAGTCATCCCATATTACATAGAAAACCAAAATGTTAAGAGAAAGAAATTAGAGGATGAGAGAGAAAGAAATATTAGAATAGAAGAAAGAAGAAGAAAATCAGAATCTCACAGCGGAATGAACATAATATATATTTATCAATATATCTTTACACAAATGAAAATCTTGTGTATATACCAATCATCAGAGTACAACATGAATCAGATACAGCGGAATAACTTTAAATAATTAATGGTGAAGCCTCCTGCTTCCAGCTTCTGAAATTCCAAGCGAAAACTAACCTGTCAAATATGTTCGGTCTGACCCGAGCACATTTTGAAGCAAAGCAAAAACACCCGGATCAGTCTGGAATACTTTCAGTGTTAAATTCACATCAACAATCGGTTTAACTTTAGAAATTCTTTTTGAAACAAAAGATAATGTAAGACCAGCCCACACATAAATACGGACGGTTTTTACCGTACTATAACCCAAACCATTTTTGGAAACAATATTATTTTGATATTATAATAGTGTCTATCAAATCACAAATAAATTGCAATTTAGTGGAACGCTTGCATCTCACGCTCCACATATACATTATACAAATCAAAACCACGGGCACTTATTGGAGATTGGATTCCGGCTATGATAAGATATGGAACCACCTGCCGATAGTGTATCTCTAGAGGCGAATACGCTGGGTTCAACAAGAACATCTTGCAACCCGGCCCACACATGACTGACCACTCATTTCACTTGAGTGTATAGAATGTATATCACCAACGGTTGGGATCAGCAACCATCTCCCGAAAAGGGACAACATCGAAATAGATTAAAGAAGGAAATGGATTTTCTCTAGATATGTGGTTATACACCTTAATGGGAGCGACACACATAGTCATGCTGCTTGCCCAATTTTTGTCATTTGCCGGTTGGTGAGGCTTGAGGTTATAATCGACTTTTGGAATATCCGGCCATAATTCACTTTGAATGTTACATTGTTAGATCCGCCAGAATTCACTAATTGACATCCATAAAAAATACACTAATCGATAAGCTAAGAAAAGGTGTCTTCTCCGCTACCAACAGTAATAAGTTTGAGGAAATCAACGTACGTGATTCATTTGTAAATACTCTGTCAAACACTCGTCCATACGAATCATCCAGGAACAGGATGAACGGAAGGCACTCTCCCACTGCATCTAAGGAATCACCCTATAGATCAGTAGCGAGTAGTCCTTGCAAATCCGTAGATCTCAATCGCGACAGATCCACAATATATCTTTGGTTGTAGACCAAAGATTATAAGTAGTTCTTCCGTTATGAAAATCAATGGTCTTCAAATGCTCCATCTTTATCCCTTGCAAGTTAGCTTCGTACGCAACGTTGATTCAAAGTGGTTTTGAGTCTAGTTCCTATCCCGATCTCTTCGAAACAACACGTCAAAAGATCCAATAAGATATATCTTTGATAGTTTGGTGTTTTAACTATCAATGTCAAACCAGTACGGTCAAGTATCTTGGCAGCTCAGGTTCTTATTTTTTAAACTATTCATTAAAATTCTTATTGAATCATCGAAAATCATTCCCTCAACTTAAATTCAATTCCATTTAAATATCTGGCCAACTCGTCTTTTGTTTCGCCATTTGGAAACAATACCACTCGTTTATTCTCACTTCGCTTTATTCTCCTTAAATTTTGAAAATATTGCTATATTTCCATCAACCATTTATTTCCTTATTTCTGGAAATATCCATATATAAATATATCGTTAAATCACTAATATAATCCCATTACCAATTCTTATGCGGTAAAAACCCTATCAACCGACACATGATTTCTTATTAAAACTCAATGGCTTTAACTACTTAAATTCCAAATACTTATTTCTGTTTCAAAATTAATATAACCCTTCCATGCTAATTACTTATTATTTTAAATAAATATACATTACTCGTACTATTTCTATTTTCTAGAAAATAGTGTTATATAAATAACCAATATGTATAATTAAACTCTATGTCTTAACTCGGACTAATCAATGTTAATGCACACTGTTTAATTTTAAAACTTAATGTATTAAATTTCATTTCAAACCTTGCCAATGAATTTCAAATGTTTTGCGAAGATACCAACTCCTTTACCGTTACAAACTAATACCATTCCTCGATAATAGTGAAGTCGGTCAAGTTGGGGTATTTAATTTACCTCTCAAACCTTAATCGACAACATTTTTATCTCAGAGTAGATAGAAGTTCGTAACTTAAAACCCACGCTCTTACAATATCAATCAGATCTAACTTCCTCTTTTATTTAAACCATATCTTTTCTCTTGAACATCTCAATCGACCACCACCATTTTACTTAATATATTTTCAAGTAAATCATTTACCTAAATGTTAACCGTTTGCTTCAAAACTCCAATGTGATATTCTATTCATAACTTGGATTATATTACACTAATCCATTCGCTTATATCCTTTTTTCCCAAAAACCTTTTCATTATATAATCTAACTTTGGATTCATAACCATAAACCCCATTTTCAATTTCTGTTATTCAAAACATTGACTATCTTTTTTCCCTTTCAAATTTCACTTCAATTATGCCATTTACTTAATTTGATTCTTAAGTAAAACGTTTATTTAAAGCCTTGTCTTAGTTTAAACTTCAAATGCACTTTCCTTATAAACATGGATTTGTTCACTAATACTTTATCAAAAACTCCTTTTAACTTCGTAAAAACTAGTGGTTGGATTTTATAACCAAAACCCTTTTATTTACTTCTTTTCTCAAATCGATAAGTATTTCCATTTTAATATGGTTTTACAAATCATTTCTTATAATTGAAAGATTCCTTTTTCATTCATATCTATTTCCACTTAACCTTTACGATTAAGTAACTTCTTTTCTGATTACAAATCTTATCACTTAAAATTCTTTATGAACAAGTCTCATATAATTCAATTCTAATTCTTAAGCCCTTGATCATCTCTGAATGTTAACTCATTTATAACTAACCAAGGTTAGTTAATGTTATTAAAATAATAATAGTAATTTAAAAAAAAAATAAACTATTCAATAATCATCTCAAATACAATTACTTAAGATTAATTAACTCTTATAAAAAAACGTTAAATTAAAATAATAAAACCTCATTTAACTTTTCCCTTGGAAACAATTATTCTATATTATTTTCCTGTAACACCCCACGTCTATTAATGTCACTCTCAAGGGAATGAATTAACTTTCATAGAGTATTATTGGTGTATAGAACAGAATATAACAAGACAGATGCATAGATTGGTACTTGAAAATTTTAAAACAACTTTTATTGCAGCGGAGAAATAGTTTGATTACAACAACATCAAAAACAAACAATAAAACCAAGTACACTTAATATCCATCTTGACAAATTATTTTATGAGTACATAAAGTAAAAAGCATAACCCCAACATAAGTAGCCATAAAAGAGATGAACCGAACTTTACTTTCAGCAATCCAAGCGTTTCCAAAAGAGAGAGAAAGAGATCCAAATCAAGCTCCACCAGCACTAGTCCCACCCTGAGAACCTGGGGGGAAAGGAAGAAAAGAGGCGAAAACAAAGGGGGTCAGACATAAAGTCTGGCGAGTCCAATAACTTTAACAATATAATTATTAAAGTAATTAGGATAAGGCATAAACTGGTAAAAAAGGGAATGACTGTGAAATAAGTGGGCAAGACAAAACAAACAAGAGGATTATTCTGGCGTTAATCTCGCTTCTAATCACTATAGGATAATTACTATACTGCACCATTACTAGTCACCCTAAAAGTTGATCCCGCCTACTGAACATAATAATCATAATGGTAGTTTCGTGTACCCCTAGCTGTCTTCATAGGTGCCGCCTGCCCCTATCTCAACTTGTTGTACCCATTACCCCCATGTGTTCGGCTCCCTAACTCGTAGATACCCATGTTGGTCCCACAGTGGGGTGTATCACTCCCCAAAGTGGCAACTCGATACCACTAAAGATGCACAGCTTATATCTACACGATGCAACAACGTCTTACCTACCAGCCCGGGCCCACGCACGCACATGACCCCGTTGGACTTGCGTTGCCACCGCTAACCCGTTTTGACCTCTTACAATCAAAACCAGTAAGCGTGTCCCGTCCTCGATCTAACTCGAGCTCATAAAGATACTTAATGGGTTACTAGTTTGAAAAGGGTCCCTCATGCTTGACACAAGCTTTCCACCTATACTTGGTCCCCACTAGGATTTCCCACTTAACCCCTTCTTATTCATGTCTTCTTACATGTTTCAATTTGGTTAAGTGTTTGTAATCGTATTTCACATATCACCCATGTCACCCACTTAACCCCCATGTCCCACCACATGTTCATCTTGGTTAAGTGTTACTTAATTCATTATAACCGTAACCTTGTAAGACCTCCCACATTAGACTACCGTTTGCAGTTGCTGGATTTGCCGGGCGGGTCCGGGCAGTCTTATACTGCAAACGAGTCTAACCTCGTTTCTTTAAATTTGTTACGCATTTAATTTATGCCTTCGACCTCTCACATTAGACTACCGTTCGTGGTTGTTGGATTTGCCGGGCGGGTACGGGCAGTCTTATACCACAAACGAGTCTAACCTGGTGTCTTAGGCGTTTATTATTACACATAATTATTTCACCCCAATATGAATTAGTCACCCCTATTCAAATTTTCAATAATTTCCAAATTAAACTATGTCCATAATTATCACCTAAATTATGTCCATACTTTTTAGGTATATAAATTATACCAATTAATGTCTCAAATTAATTATATGCCTTTTAAAGTCATTTTATGCCAATTCACAATATGTATTTTTTAATATTTTCCCATTATCCCCACGTCGTTCGTACGTTTAACATGAAATATGTTAGACTCGCAAATAGTCTAACTCATAAAAAAGAAAAGCAACATCACAACTTGCATAACACATAAAATAGATCTAACTTGTGAATAAGAATTATAACATAAGTTTGCATAGCCAATAACTTGCATAGGCAATGGACATATAGAACATAAATTTTCATAAACTACCATGGATCTAAATATAGATCTAAACATGAAATTGTGAACTTGCATATAGGAATAGGGGTTTCACCTAAACTTGCATATATGGAATATGGTTTTCACCCAAAGTTTCATATATGAATATAGTTTTTACCTAAAAATGTGAATATAGTTTTTCACATAAACTTGCATACGGATTCCTACAAACTTGCATATGAATTTAAACATGTAAACTAATATCACATGTTTTTTACATATAAACTAGCATATGTATATACTTGATTCACATATAAACTTGTGTATAATTCGCATACAGACTTGCATAAGATTCACATTCAAATTAGCATATCATTTACATCCCAAACTTGCATATAAACTTATGTCATAAAATGAATCAAGTTAAACATATGTGATTGGACATATGAAATAGACCTACTAACATAAGTTAACAAAACTGTCATATGTTCACCAACAAACGATAACAAAGTTAAACAACATCACATGATTCAATAGACATGTTCTCATAATCCCACTTATAAATCATCATAATTAATTTATTAATTATTTTGTGTAAGAAATTGTACTCACAAAGACAGGTTAGAGAAGAAAATAATTCGTTCGTCGTTTGTATTTGAATTTTGACTTGCAATTCCTAAGCTTTAGGAAGAAGAACTATTCTAGCAGCAACATGGAGGCCAAGAGACCACTTTTGTTTAGGTTTAGAGCTTGAGTCTATGTGTGCTTTTATAGAAGTTTAAATCAATAGAAGCCGTTAGATTATCATAGGAGCAATCACAATTGTCCAGACTAGATAGAGTTATCCAGAATTGCCACCTATGCCCTAGTGACTCAGCAACAGGTCAGGAAAGACTCAGCAACAAGTCAGGATCGTCTCATTTCTGATCTGCCCCGAGGGGTAGGTCGACCCCTTGGTCGACCTGGTAGGGGTGGTCGACCCCCTGGTCGACCAGGCTTTGGGCGGGAAAAATCCCGCCCAGCCCGCTTCCTTGTTTGAATTTGAATTTCGAATTTCTTTCTGAACTGTTTTTTAATTTATTTTAATTTCTGAAACTTCTGAGGGCCAAACTTCCTCATACGAAGTCCGATTTACGAAAACTTGGACTCTATTCCAAGCAGAATTTCAAGACGAACGCAATGGCGTATCTCGTTTCCCTTAATTCTCGCTTTAACAATTAAGTATTCTTAAATTCGTTCTTTTAATAGTCACAGAAAATTCAGGGTGTTACATTTCCCTTCGGTTAACATACAACTTCTTTATGAAATAAAACTACATAATTTATTTTAACGTTCCTTTTTATAAACAAAGTCATAAACATTTTCTTATTTAAAAACACTTTATTTAAATAACTAGATTAAAAATTACCGTTCGATTTAGTTAAAAATAAAAAATTTAACTTTAAAATACATCAATTCGCCTGACGGCGAATTACTGTTTCAAAACGATGGATTTAGACCATCTACCCATTCAATACTGCATATTGATTTAAAACATGACAATTGTTGAATTTAGATTCAACAATCAATATTTATTCAATCATCGATATCTAAACAGGATATGGTATAAATTGGAATAAACAAACAATATGAAAACAACAAATAATATACGATTTATTTGAGGAATTTGGTTGGATTCCTCCAACCTGTTCTTCCTTGCACAATAGTTTAAAATATTATTTGTCACTAATATATGTAATATCATGCATGCATTTGAACCATCAATTTATAAATATAGACAAACAATCAACCAATAAATAAATAAAAATCATCCACAGCGCCCATCCAACCAATTAATGATAAATATTAATGATTTGAATTTAACACATCGCAGTATTTCAGAAGTGTGAGAATTAACTCACCTTTGATGTTTCTGACGATGTTGCGTTATCTTATATTATAATGCAAAACCTTGGTCAAAGCGGTAAAAGTGAAGCTTTTTTGGCTTTTCCCAATGTGCCCTTACCACCACACTGTGGTCAACTTTTTTCAACCGACCATTATGTCATTTACCAGGGTATTGGAAAACCAACCTCTCCACGTTTTCCACCTCTTTCCATTCTTTTTCCATCGCTTTCACGCTTTCTTCTCCATGCCGAATCTACCACGACAGACGCCTCTTCTGCTTCCTTCCCAAGCCAAAATCATTTCTTCATTCGCTCAATCGCACTGCTGCTACATCCTTCCGCTGAGCCTATTCCTTCAACTGATGTTGTTCCGCCTCTATTACACAATAGCTCCATAGTTCCTGCCTTCAGTTGAATCAAGTCGAAATCAGGGGTACCGAGCAGTACCAGTTCCTTCTTTCAGATCTTAAATGCCTACGGTTTGTATTTCATCTACATGGATTCCAATCAAGTCAACAAGACAGACAGTTACACGATACTCAACTAGCCATGTTCAAAAGGAAATATATTTATATTTATTTTGATTTTCAATCATTCAATTCAGATTTGCTTTTACTGATTTGTTATTTTAATTATGCACGTCATCATCGAATAAAAGTTTGTTTATTGACTACAGGTTAACAAACCATGGAACGGGAAAAAATTAGACAATCAACGCTGTTGTAAGGATTCATGCCTATTCTGCTAATGAGGCAATCGAAACAACTGTAAGCTTACCATCATATTTCGTATATATAACTTCAGTAATTTATACACTGCTTTAGGTGATGCTTCCTATATCTCAAACACTGCAATTTGATTCTAATATTATTCACAACTTTACTATTTTCTTACTTTAATTCTGAATTTCTAATGTTTTTATAGTGTATTTATTTAAATGAATATAGGAGATCTAATTACGCTCGACTCTTTCCACTTTGAGCCTTGAAGGTGGTAGTCTCGGTTTTGATATGGTATGGCTATTGATTTAAGGTTTTTAGAAGTTAGTTATCCTGATTGTTAACAGTATGTTAGATTTTGTGCATGCGTTAGACAACCATTTCGGTTTTGAGATCGTCCATAGTTTGATTTGTAGATTACTGAATTTCGAACTTCAAAATTGGACATAAAGACAACATTTATACCCTCAAACATGACCAAAAACTATAAAATCAACCACCTTACTTTCTTCTATTTAATATTTTCCTTACTGAATTGGAATTTGGAAGCTGAACATGCCAATAGTCATGGATAGCCAGCAGTAACCAGACTTGATTGTTGCATTGAATGGAGTATACAAGTTGTTTGAGAAAAAAATAAACATTTGAAATCGAATAGGTTTAGTCTGCTATGGAAAATTGTTTTTTTAAAAGCAATGGACTATATTCACTGCTTAGCATATATAATTTTCTCCACTTTTTAGTGAATACTCAAGTTTTGTTGATTGGTAATATGTCAACATAGGAAAAGAGTCATTATGGTCTCATTACACTTTTCCACAACAACTATTTTAATTGATTGTTTGACACTTTTATAGTGGTTTTTTGTCCTCGGTTATCTCCCTGTTTTAGGCATCACCAAGTTTTAAACTCGGACCTGTGATATATTACTGTTACTTATTTGAATAATTTTATTACACTGTGTTCTCTTTCTCATTAATGTAACTAAAATAAGATTGTCACTCACACGAAGTACGGGTGTTCTTTCTCTGTAAATTCCCATAAACTTAATTCTGCATGCTTTTCCTATTTTATCAACGATTGTGGTAGCTATTGATGATAAAAATAAAATAACTTTCTTCAACTTTAATACAAATAACCATGACACACTTAAATGGTAAAAATATGTGACAGAGAATAACAACAAGTGGAGTGATTCTTATTCAGAATGGGATCTATCATTAATATGTAATCAAATTTAATGAAGAAGAATAATAGTGAGAAGAAAGTTTAGAAATTCATTACACAAAGGTCAAATGAAATAAGTAGAGCATGTGAGTGTGAATCAAACTTAGAAAGGAAATGGAAGCTTGCTTAAGATTCAACTAAGCGAAGTGTCATATCATATGAGTGTATCCAGATACTATGGATTTGGTCTGTTTTCCACTATTTCTGCTTCAGCAGACACGCTTGCTCTTTCGTTCTAAGTTGGTTTATTCAAGTTAATGACCTTTTTAGCCCAAATAATCAAAGTTTAGTCTTCTGTATTCATTACTCACGTGATATCATGGCTTTTTGCTGTCTTTTTTTGGTGAATGCAGATGAGTACATATTTGATTGATAGAGAAACATTAAATAGCTAGCTTAAGTAACAAGTTTCGTTTCCTTCTTTGATAGAGCTTTTACTGGCAAAACATTGCTACAAGGCACTTGTTATTTTGAGATATGAAAAGTTGTACATGAATAAGTTTAAACATCCCTAAAGTTTGAACTTTAAATATAATCATGGTAGACAATGTCAGGTTCAATATTTTCATATTCTATATGCAACAAATTACCACCAATAAGGCAATAGTAGTTTCAGTACTTATGCAAACATAGCATGAATTTCAAGTGATTAATTTAGGTAAGAGTAAAGAAATATTAGATAACCACAAATATAGTACATACCATATCAAAAAACACGTTTACAATGGTTTTATCTTTTATTTTACCGTCTATACTGCATTGTTGTATTATCGAAAAAAACACGTATATGATTGGACCTTCTTCCCTCAATTCGCCTTTTTTTCCTATCTGTTCACTGTCGATTGTATTCCAAATAATAACTAACATTTATTACGCATATGTATTCTAAACAAAGATAACTTGCAGCGTTTTATGTATTCTCATAATTTTTTTTCCTCTACTTTATGCATACTAAATACATTATTGCGGTTTGATTAGCAGTGCTGCATATTATAATTATGACATTGTCCATATTTTTAACTCCGCCATCTACATCCATTGCTTCTTATAGATGTCGGTCTCAAGCCCGGATAAAGGAGGATGAAACAACATGCACTCCTTTCTTTTTGTATATTGCTTTCAAATTGTCCTATGCTGATATTATGATGTTCTATGATAGGTTGTGAGAAAGGCGTGACTTTAAGATAATAGAGCATGGCTGTAACATAATAGATCTGTGTAGAAAATGGAAATTAACCTGTTCACCATGAGTTAGTGCAGCTTCCTACAAAATTTTGACCAATACAAAGGAGCAAATTATTCTCAATCTGCTTATAGTAGAGGTACATGTTTTTATTATGCATGAAGTTTAAGTTTTCTAAATTTCAACTACAGTATGACTTAAGCATAACCATTTTACCAATTTTTTTCTCTATGCAAAACCTGCATGTATACATAAAGCAGTATTCTTTCAGGCTGTTCCGTTGACACTCACGTGAATCGAGTTGGTCTTCAACCCACGTTTAACTGGGAAAGCACGCCATTTACTCTCCTTTCCAATGCACATTTGAAGCTCAAAGCTCCTCACAGCTAACTAATGACGTAGGGGAGTATTAACAAGGGAACACAATAATATAGAGCTATATGATTTTGGTGTGAGATTTCAATTTTCAAATGTTAACCGCTAAAGCTATTTACTAAATTTCATCATTTTTCTAGCAATAATGATATTTTCTCAAACTACTTCATAAACCATATACGTGATCTATTTTTTGAAAAATAAAAGCAGATGTTATATTTTTCTATTTAAATGATAACAATGATATATAGATATTGTTTTTGAAAATCAGATTTGAAAGGAGGGAAATTCACGGTATGCTTCATTGTATATGGATAAAAATACCAAATGGTATTTTGAAAAAAGGGAAATTCATGGTATAGACAAACCATACACGTGATCTGTTAAAATGATCAAATTGGACAGCTTTTTTACTACTAAAACATACAATACGAACACGCTGGGCTTAAGATGATGCACATGTATTTGGATAGTATTTAGTAATTTGTAAGTGGAAACAACTATTAAACTAAAATTTAATACTTAAACAAAGCCAGTTTAAAACACAATTTTGAAATATTATTTGCATCTATTAGTGATATTAATATACCTAGATATATGTGAAGGAGTGCGCATAGCCTTTTATTTGGAATATACAAACAAACAAAAGTTTAAAAAGAAACATGTGATTAATAGTTATAAAACATATACCATCTAAAAGGCTCATTTATATGTTATAAACTTACAGGATATCTAATATTTCTTTTTCATATGGCAGTTATACAGGACTTGGAAATTTTAGGCCCTTTGATACGCTTTATTGTGTGGAGGTATGCCTTAGCCTTTTCGTGTATATTCATAACACTTATCTTTATAGCATTTTTCTTAGTTCTTTTTTTAATCTTAAATGCTTTTTTAGGAGATTGGGTTGTGCCTGTGCCTTTCCTATCATATAAAGTCAATACATTGTATCCAACAGCTGAAAGAAGGGAAATTATTATGGAAAAAGAGTAGAAAAAAAAGGTTTCGAAAAGTAAGAACTTTGGAAAGATCAACTTTCAACAGTATTCTAATCGACATACTCATATTAAGTTACAATATTTTAATACCTTTTTGCATTATGAGTTGTACTGCATAGTGCATATTATTGATTTTCACTCCGAATGCGTTATTATTTTTGCATGAGAATGGGGTAAGTTATTTTACTGTATATTGTTGGCAGCATGAGTAAATTGAACATTTTCTTATGCATGATTGATAATAGCTATTCAGCTTACTGTACACTGAAATGTACTCTCCTTCATTCATTTATGGTCAAGTTAATCTATGCACACGTCTCACTTCAGTGAGGTACAGAATGGTTTCGTTGCTGCCACCTTTCCTTGGAAACCCTTATCCCAGTTATCAGATCACTTATGATTTTGCTACAACGTATCTGCGTTCACATCAGACTTCACAGCTCAGCTGTCATCATTGCGTACTGTATACCTTAGCGGACAATTGCTACTGTATTATTTTCTGTTTTCGCGCAATTGTATCACGGTCGCCTACTTTGGTCAAATCCATCTATGCACACGCCTATCGGGCGTGCCTGCATACTAGTTTTATATAATTTTAAACAAGCTTTTAAAATTATACAAAATTTTGGTTGCTTCTGAATCTCTTTGAACCGGCTCGACAGTGTAGTGCTCTTCATTTCGACTCCAATGAACCTAATTTCGCGTCATTCTGGCAACGAGTGAACGAATTATGGATATTATAAGATTGAACGGACATTACCTAAATTAATTAGTTTATTGTAAACATGATTAATATAAAATTAACCAACTTTTAATTTAAAATTAATTAAACTAAATTACCATAAATTTGAAATTAGCTTGCTAACCCTGCAATCATCCCATCAATGTTCGAACCATAGCCCGGAAACTCCTTGTCTTGGAACATGATTTTCATAGTGTTAAGGCCCATCAACGTAAATATACACACGGCCCGCCTTCCACCACTATCTCCTTCTCTCTAGTATACTTCAGTTTGTTTAACAGAAACCCAAAACGCTAAAGCTCCTCCCACTTCAACTTCGGTAAAACCAAACCCAGGTCAAAACCCACTCAGAAGCTACCCCCGTTTAACTCGCCTTTAGCAGTACTCACGTGGAACCGCAACCTCCTGCAACGAATACTACTCCCTACGCGACTTCAACCTCCCCCTTTCCAGTTCACCCACACCCGAACCCACATGAACTTCCAGTCCCTTCATTTCATTTTGACAGTCCAAACCATGCTGGAAAACATACTCACCCCCATGCTCGAACTTCACCAGCAAGAACGCGCCTAGATCCCCCGAACACCACAACGCCATCCAATTCTCCCCTTGTCACCACCAGTGTTCTTCAGCACCAAGGCTAGGCCACATGCTAAGCCCGATAAAAAATCATAACCAGACTTCTCCTTCTGGCCTCACAGCAACGGCTCGCACCATCCCATTTTGGTCCAGAAGGAAGGAATAAGAAGAGTGATATATATTTGAGATATAGGAAGTTGCTGAATTTGTATTAGTTTGTTTGCGGTGTGAAGAAACAAGGCAGGCTTGTTTTAGTTTTGATTTGGGTTGGCTGTAGCGTCCTACTGTCTGAATCGAAACAACGGATTTACATCCAAAATGGAGACTGCGTTTATTCTAGTTTTACAGTGTTGTTTGTATTTTATTTTATTTCTTTGTTGAAGAAGGAACGAAGGATCTTCCCTGTATATATACACACAGTTTTTTTTTTTTTTTAAAAAACCCAGGAGAACCCGGTGGGCCGGTAAACTCCTGAGGAGGGTACAGTAAAGCCGTCCGCTAATCCAAGCCCCCATACCCCCAGGTAAATTTATGTAGGATGGGGAAGCGCATGGCAGGAATCGAATCATATATACACACAGTTAGTTAGAGGGATAAGAATGATTTCTCTTTCAGTTAATTCAACCGAAAGTTATATTGCAGAAATCGTCTAGTTCCATGTGCGAAAATTTGATTCAGAAAGAACAGTGTTCCCATTCGTACAGACAAAAATAAATATATAATTTTTCTTCAAAACTCAGAACAAAAGAAACGAGCGTAGAAATAATTTAAGAAGAAGGAAACGCTGGACCAACCAAAAGTATTTCTTTTGTCTGAAAAGATGACATATGGTGGCCGAACAAATCATGGTTTAACACGCCTTGGCTATTTGAACGGATAGCTAGAGGCTGAAACGGACAAAACAAAATTTTTTCACATGGTACTCACTGATAGGTATCATGCAGTAGAACGTAGCTTGCGCCGAAACATTTAATTAAGATAAAAGGACGTGAAACGACCAGCAATATTTCTACGAAGTGACTAATGATATTTTTGGCGCATAACGCGCATCGTTTGTGGTTCATACAAACCCATACAAACTCCAATCGTGACAAAATTAAAAAATTACACCATAATTAAACATTACAGTTTAAATAAAATTATTTTCGTTAAAACCGAGTTCGTTTGAAAACTAACAAATCTAGAATCACATATTGAATCAATAAAATAAAATACATATAGATTTCCATAGTAATAATAAATCATTATTAATATATATATATATATATATATATATATATATATATATTCAAACAGAATTGTGTATAACTTTAAAATAATCTAGCATAGATTTTAAACTCAATATATTGAATTTCAATTTCAAACGATATTCAATGTATTAAAAATCACTTTTACTTATTTATAAAAATCGCTATATTTTAAATAACAAATTTTATAGCGACTACTTCGAAATTTGGTCTGGACATAAAACAAAATCTGCACTATGAAAACTCAATTTTTCTGCTTCATTAGAAAATTATTACCAAATGGATTCAGATGTTTCTTATTTTGAAGAAATCCGGCTTAAATTGGATCCTGTATAACCAACTGAAGTTCAAAACGTTATATTACGAACTACCACGCCGCTGTAGGTCGTTATACAATTAAAATTATAATTTAAACTTTTAACAGCGTTTAATAAACGAAATCATAAATAAAAGTAAATCTAAACATAAATAAATACTCTTACATTACCAAATCATATAATAGCGCAAATTCAGCCAGTTTCGACTATTTCAAAATTAAATTATTATTTTTATTATCTAAACAAATAAATTATTAAGATTTATTAAATACGAACCATTTAAAATTCAAATCAATATTTAAAACAAAAATAAAATATTAAATTAAATGGTTAAAAATCTGGGTTGTTACATTCCTTCCCCCTTAAAATAATTTCGTCCTCGAAATTGTTAAGGTAAGAAGAACGCCACAAACTCACTATATTCCAAAAATCTATTTTAGTTAAAATCTTCACTTTCCAAATCCTTAATTAAAAACTAATCCAACTAATTTTAATCCAAAAACAAACTTATTCTTATCAACAAAAATTTTCAGAAAGATTTGAAATTTTTCTAACACCTTAAATTTTGGATAAATTTTGGCAGAGTCTCCCCTGTACGGAGGGACATCTGCAATATTACAGGAACAATATATATATATATATATATATATATATATATATATATATATGTATGTATGTATATGTATATGTATATATATACCTCGACCAACATGGTCGGAAAAAAGAAAAATCCAATTCAAAACCCAAATCGAAACCAAAAATTCATATTTTGCGTAGGCGTGCCTTTTCGAATGTGATTACGCAGTAAGAGATAAACAATAAGCGAGCCTGCTCAATTACTATGCAGCTCCAATCAGACTAGATTCAGTTAACTGGATAATCTTCTTGGATATGTTTTAAATATAAATTAACTCTTTCGCACCTGCTCTTAATTCTAATGAACTTCATTAGGTTCAAAACAATACTAGCCAAATTTTAATATCCATACCATTCTGGATTTATCTCAATAAATCAATTCTCTTCAAGCCTGGTTTCAATCAAGTTTATTCAACTTTAAATCCATATCTATGCAATCAATCTTAACCAAATAATCCCAAATCATCCCATTTGGATATTTCTATTTCTCAACTCAAGTAAAATTACTGTTGACTTAAGTTTAATTTTATTACAATATTCCTGTTCAAATTTTACTTATACGATTTACTCAACCCAACATGAGTTAAATTTCCATATTTCACATTTCAAATTTGAAATGTCTTTCGATTGATCCAATCCAACTTCATAATCAAACATATTCAAATCAATCAACCAAGGCAATACAAGTTTCAAACAATCAATCAACAATTCAAAAGAATTATTTCTTTTTATTTATACAAAATATAATTTAAGAAAAATTATTTCATTTATCCCATTTACAAAATAATTTTAAAATAATTTTATATTCAAAATACAAATACATACACTCATATAAATACACTCAAACTCAATCTAGGGTATTACTAACCCCATCTCTATTGAGTTACACAACAGAGCCAAGGTTATCACTAAACCAATAGCTCTGATACCAAGTTGTAACGTCCCACTTTTCAGTATAATTTAGCCTGACATTTTACTACCACAGTCATCCCAAATTACAAAGAAAAGCAGAATGTTGAGAGAAAGAAATTAGAGGATGAGAGAGAAAGAAAGAAATATTAGAATAGAAGAAAGAAGAAGAACATAAGAATCTCACAGCAGAATGAACATAATATATATTTAACAACATATCTTTATACAAATGAAAATCTTGTATACATACCAATCATCAGAGTACAACATGAATCAGATGCAGCGGGATAACTTTAAATAATTAACGGTGAAGCCTCATGCCTCCTGCTCCTGAAACTCCAAGCAAAAACTAACTTGTTAAATAGGTTCAGCCTGACCCGAGCATAATTTAAAGCAAAGAAAAAACACCGAATCAGTCTGGAATACTTTCAGTGTTAATTCACATCAACAGTCGGTTTAGCTTTAGAAATTCTTTTTGAAACAAAAGATAATAGTAAGACCAGCCCACACATAAATATGGAGGGTTTTACCTTACTATATCCCAAACCATTTTTGAAAACAATATTATTCTGATATTATAATCGTGTCTATTAGTTCACAAATAAATAGCAATCTAGTGGAACGCTTGCATCTCATGCTCCACATATATATTATACAAATCAAAACTGCGGGCACTTATTGGAGATTGGATTCCGACTATGACAAGGTATGGAACCACATGCCGATAGTGTATCTCTAGAGGTGAATACACTGGGTTCAACAAAAACGTCTTGCAACCTGGCCCACACATGATCGACCACTCATTTCGCTTGAGTGTATCGAATGTATATCACCAACGGTTGGGATCAGCAACTGTCTCCCAAAAAGGGACAACATCGAAATAGATTAAAGAAGGAAATGGATTTTCTCTAAATAGGTGATTATACACCCTAATGGGAGCGACCCACATAGTCATATTGTCTGCCCAATTTTTGTCATTTCCCGGTTGATGAGGCTTGAGGTTATAATCGACTTTTGGAATATCTGGTCATAATCACTTTGAATGTTACATTATCATATCCGCCAGAATTCACTAATTGACATCCACAAAAAATACACTAATCGATAAGCTAAGAGAAGGTGTCTTCTCTGCTACCAACAGTAATACGTTTGAGGAAATCAACGTATGCGATTCCTTTGGAAATACTCTGTCAAACACTCGTCTATACGAGTCATCCAGGAATAGGATAAACCGAAGGCACTCTCCTACTGCATCTAAGGAATCACCCTATAGATCAGTAGCGAGTAATCCTTGTAAATCCGTAGATCTCAATCACGATAGAACCACAGTATATCTTTGGCTGCAGACCAAAGATTATAAGTAGTTCTTCCGTTATGAAAATCAACGGTCTTCAAATGCTCCGTCTTTATCATTGCAAGTTAGCTTCGTACGTAACGTTGATTCGAAGTGGTTTTGGGTCTAGTTCCCATCCCGGTCTCTTCGAAACAACACGTCAAAAGGTCCAATAAGATATTTCGTTGATAGTTTGGTGTTTAACTATCAACATCAAACCAGTACAATCAAGTATCTTGGCAGCTCACGTTCTTATTTTTAAAACCGTCCATTAAATTTTTTATCGAATCATTGAAAATCATTCCCTCGACTTAAAGTCAATTCCATTTAAATATCTGACCAACTCTTCTTTTGTTTCGCCATTTGGAAACAATACCACTCGTTTATTCTCACTTCACTTTATTCTCCTTAAATTTTGAAAATGTTGCTATATTTCCATCAACCATTTATTTCCTTAACTCTGGAAATATCCATATATAAATATATTGTTAAATCACTAATATAACCCATCACCAATTCTTATGCAGTAAAAACCCTATTAACCGACACATGCTTTCTTATTAAAACTCAATGGCTTTAACTACATAAATTCCAAATATTTATTTTTGTTTCAAAATTAATATAACCCTTCCATGCTAATTACTTATTATTTTAAATAAATATACTTTACTCATATTATTTCTATTTTCTAGAAAACAATGTTATATAAATAACCTATATGTATAATTAAACTCTATGTCTTAACTCAGACTAAACAATGTTAATGCACACTGTTTAATTTTAAAACTTATTGTATTAAATTTCATTTCAAACCTTGCCAGAAGATTTCATTTCCATATCTGAGTATTGATTACGAAATATGAACAACTAATTCATTTTCCTTACCCGCTTTGTACCGTTCTCTTCCATAAACCAAGAACAAAGTGTCATCATGCTACGCTGAAAGATTTGTTTTTGATTTGAAGACTTAGGTTTAGCATAACTAATCCATATTTGTATCTTTGGACATCCATCATATATATGTACAATATCAAAAATTATTTCTTCAGCCATATAATACAGAATAGACTTATACATGAATATTTTAAGAAACAATGCCATCATGGTGCAAAATGATGCAATGTGAACATCTCTTATTACTGGGAAAAAAATCATTGCATCTTAAGTAATAATTTGTTGACCAAGGAACTGGTACATAAAACTGCAAAAAATAGTGGAAGTGGTAAGAACATAACGGATATCAGTAGATATATTAGAGCCAACGTTTGAAGAAAAATAATTTGAGAGGAAGAGATAAAAGGTTTTGAAGAAGACAATATTTTGTTCCTTTTTTCTTGATTAATACATGATTGACATAAGACTCATTTTATACATGCATTTTCTATTTGAAAGAAGGATTTGGATAAGATCACAATAAATCCTTTCCAAACATGACCAAATAAGAAAAACAGGAAACATAATTTAATGCAATATTAAACACATGCAATTTAATGCAAGTTTAATTTATTCCAACAATGTCTCCCCTAAATTAAACTTGCTTCTCACTTCCAATCTTTCTGCGTTTCTCCTGAAACTTTGTCTCACTTCCAATCCCCCTGTAAACTTGGTTTATTCAACTCGTACAAAAAAAATTTAGTTTTTGTATTTTACGTGCTTTGGCATAAATAAAGAAATCATCCAAGCTTTCTTTTTCCTTTTCTTCTTTTCCACCATGAAGATCTTCAACATGATTTCTCGAATCTTTGTTGCAGAGCTCCGTTCATCTTGTTCTTCTTCATTGCCATAAAATACTCCAAAAAGTAAGCTCATCAAATTCCATCTTGGCCCCGCATCATAAATTTTGAATGAATCATATATAATATCTCTCCATTCAATTTCTTCGTAAAATTCATACCTAAGCCCTTTCATTTTTGTTGTTTCTTCTTTTACCTTTTCTTTGTTCTTTATTTCGGTTTCTTCAGATGTTTGCTCATTCTTTAAATCACCTCTCATATTTTTAATTTTTTCTCCTTGATTGACGACTTTTTCACGTTTATCTTCTTTGATTTTGCACCTTTTATAATTTGCATCATCTTTGCTGACATCATCTTCTTTGTCTTTTTCACCTTTATCTTCTTTGATTTTGCACCTTTTATAATTTGCATCATCTTTGCTGACATCATCTTCTTTGTCTTCATCTTTGATTTCTTCTTCAGCAATCATGCCTTTAGATACACATTTTCCTTCTGTTTTCTTTATATTTTGCTCATTGGTTGCTTTATCAACAGCCTTGCAAACTTCATTTATGTCCCACTCCACTTTCTTAGATGTTCCGTGAATTTCCTCCTCAGTGTTATTTTTCTTGTCTTCCTCTTTTTCTCCAACTTGAGTATTTTGGTCAGTGACATTCACTTCAACATAAACTTGCATTAGTTTGTCGTTTCTTTTATCTTCAGCATTAGCATCTTCGCTACTTCCAATCTTTTCTTCCTTATCAACAATCTTGTTTTCTTCAACTTCTTTGCCTTCATCTTCTTCATTCTTGTCCTTCTTTTCTTCCCTTTTTTTCTTGTCTTTCTTCCCCTTTGCATCTTCATCTTCACTATCATCTTCTTCTTGTTTTCCTTTCTTCTCTGTTCCTTTCATCTTCTCTGCCTCTCTTGCTTTTGGTTTTTCCTCTGCTTCTTCTTCTTTAGAAGCTTTCTCTTCTTCCTCCTTTTTTAACGTGTTTTCTCTCTCCACCTTCTCCTTTTCTTTTACTTCTTCATCGGCCTTGTCAGCTTCTACATCGGCTATGTTAGCATCTTCATTAGCCTTTGAAGGTTCTACATAATCCATACTAGCATCTGTATCTGCCTTTTTAGCTTCGGTTGCTTCCTTTTCAGCTTCTTTTCTTTCATCCTCTTCTTCCTCTTCTTCGACCACCTCTTCATCTTCTTCTTCTGCTTTTGTGTTATCCATTGCATACACCTCTTTCAATAAATTCCACGAATCTTTTGCGAATTTTTCTCCAAGAATATGGTCGAAAGATTCTCTATCAACGTTCTCACTCATCAAAATCCGAGCTTGAAGATCTTTCCGTCTCAAGCTTACAAATGCTTTACTCTCTTTCTCCGTCATGTTTTTAACATTTTTTTGGCCATTCGTAGCCACTTTCAACGATCTCCCAAAGCCCTTTGGAGATCAATTTTTCTTTTTTTTATTACTCCACTCTTCGAAAATTTCTTTTGTGAGGACAAACGGTGAGGAGAATAGAAATGCCATAGTCTCAACCAGGCTCTGATACCAATTAAAGAAAAATAATTTGAGAGGAAGAGATAAAAGGTTTTGAAGAAGACAATATTTTATTCCTTTTTTCTTGATTAATACATGATTGACATAAGACTCATTTTATACATGCATTTTCTATTTGAAAGAAGGATTTGGATAAAATCACAATAAATCCTTTCCAAACATGACCAAATAAGAAAAACAGGAAACATAATTTAATGCAATATTAAACACATGCAAATTAATGCAAGTTTAATTTATTCCAACAACGTTTTAGTAAACTTATGTGAAATGAAACTGCACATATATAAGTTCGACTATAGTCCTTCCAATCATCCCCTCAATTTGTCATATGTCAATAATTAACTCTAAATATTTGATCTAATGCAGTTTATTTACTGACAGGTTAGATTCTGTACATATCTGAATGGTTTATGGTACAATCATTCTAGCTAACCTGATCAAGTCTAATCATGATTAGTAGTTTTGTACCAAAAAAGGTTTTTTAAACATTGCGAATCGTGTCCTTGCGTATTACGATGTTTAAAGTAAAACTTCAATAATCTTGTAGTTTTATTGTTCAGCCCAACTATACAGTGCAGAAGACAAAAGAATACGTAAATGTGGAATGCTGCAACATTACATTATAAAATAGTACGTTTATATCAAATTTAATGCCACAGAGGAGATGAATGGACTATATTACTTAGATGTGAAGAAATAGGACCTTCATCAATAAAGACACAGTATAACGAATTTTAAATATACCATAGTTGCAGAAATATTTCATCAGTTTCATATTTCAACTTCAATATTACCCCAAATTAATTGGTGAATTGATTGTTCTAACTTCTAAGATAACAACTTGAATCCTAAATTCATGTAGGATCTTGATTACAAAAAGAGAAAACTATAGCAGACAATGAAAATAACAATGTGAGTATAATATTGTTGATATTTCCTATTGGTGCAGTAAATAACATTGTTTCCTTGTATGTTGGATGTAAAATTTCTATGTATGATAAACTTCTTGATTCTGTGAGCCTCAAGATTAGGACAACGAATAGGCGAGGCGACATCAGTTAGAGAAAACATATGTTCAAGGCATAATAAGAATATCAGAATCAAAGTTTACCCGACCATCATATAATATATCCATACTGAATATTAATCTTGGAAGTACTCACATCAAAGAATGTTGTGCGTGGCCATGGTCTAGACTCTAGAGCAGAAAGAATTGCAACCGAATCATCTGTCATGTGATAGCATTAAAACTACCCATTAGTAATCTTGCATCAAAAGAAGTTTTTATATTTGCATGTGTTGGAAACAAATGGCTGAGTCACGTACTCTGTCGCTTTCTTGAAGACGATTCGACGATCTGGTCGGTAGTGCAAAACCAGTTCGTACTTTCGCCGCCGCCTCTAGGATAAAACAACCTCTCTGAAATTAATAACTGATTTGCTTTGCACAAACAAACCAGTGCAGATTTTCACTTTCTGATTTTAACTGCTCGAAAATTTCTTAAGAAGATTTGTAATGGCGGAGGAAGAGAAAAGCAGATTTTTTTTTTCTGTATTGATCTCGTCTGATCTGATGGTAATATATAGACGAGGATAAGGTTATTCGAAAATACTGGTCAGTGGAGGAAAATAGGATCTGCGAAATACTTGGTCAAAAGTTTACTGATTCAAATAAAAATCGGCTCAGAAATATTTTCGTATATTTTTTTTTAAAAAAAAAAACTGGTTCGAAAATTGCAGTGTTTTCTGGACCAAAAATATAAGTGTCTACACCACATAGCCAAGGCCCAAAGCCCAAGCCCAATACCGAACCGAGCCGGGTCGGGTCGAGTCGGTCGGTCGCGCGCGCGTGTGGTGGTCATGATGCATGGGCTCCCTCCTCACAACAAAGCATGTATTGGGAGCCCCAAGGCCCCATCAAAGCTTCTTAGAAACAAGTATAAATACTTGCTTCTTTCATATAATCCCATGATGTGGGACTATTCACATTAAGGAGCCACTCATACACTTATTCAAATATTTTAATAATTCACACAAATTTCCAACAACCCCCCACTTGAATTTTTAAAATATTATCGAGCAGTTTCTAAAAAACATAAGACTGTGCATAAACAAAGGTGTCATCCGACTTGAACCTTTGCATAGTGAGTAAGATTCAGTTTTTACTAGAGTGACACGTAGTCTTGAACTCTATTCCTGACATCAAACCACACACAATCTTTTCTATAGTGCAATCAAATAGCCCGTGCGTTTATGGCCATGCACGTCTATCCCAGTTTAGTGAACGCTCTAGAAGTTTTGCCCAAAACTCCATAGGAAACGGCCTCATTTCCACATTCACATAGGTGAGTCTATCAAGAGTACCCCTGAAGGTAGGTACTCCACTCCAAATAGAGTATAGATCTCATTAAGAGTTTCTATTAACTCATCCTCTATCACTTCAGGAATACATGCTTCTTAGTTTATTAAATAGCATGTTCAACTTCTATCACTACACAACTTGTTTTTACCCATTGAACCTATTTCTTGGGATCTCCAGTCATTTAGGTCGGGTTACCATTGTGTGTGACTCAACAATCTAGGGGCAATAGTCCCATTCTTTTAGAAGAATTATGGACTTTCTCTCTTGACAGTCCTTTCGTCAAAGGATCTACCAAATTTTCTTCACTACGTACGTAATCTACTCTAACGGTACCTGTAGAAAGTAGCTCTCTAACAGTGCTATGCTTACGACGTATTTGTCGTCTCTTACCGTTAAAATAACGGATCTGAACTTTTGCAATAGCCGCGGTACTATCGCAATGTATCAACACAACCGGTATCGGTTTTTCCCATAAGAGAATCTCAGCTAGCAGATTTCTCAAATACTCTGCTTCTTCACTAGCTGTAGCTAGTGCTGTCATTTCAGATTCCATAGTGGACTGAGCCAAAATAGTCTGTTTCTTGGATTTCCAAGAAACAGCTCCTCCAGCGATGCTAAATATATATCCACTGGTCGCTTTAGAATCATCAGATAAAGTATTCCAGTCTGCATCTGAGTATCCTTCAAGTACAGCTGGAAACTTTTCATAATGTAATCCAAGGTTCATAGTTTGTTTAAGGTATCTCATGACCCTTTCAATAGCATGCCAGTGCTCTATACTAGGTCTACTTGTAAACCTGCACAATATTCCCACGACATAGGAAATGTCGGGTCTAGTACAATCAGTGGCATACCGAAGGCTGCCAATGATGCTCGCATAATCAGACTGTCTTACACCTTCACCAGTGTTCTTAAATAACTTTACACTTGGATCGTATGGTGTACATGCAGGTTTACAGTCAAAGTAATTATATTTCTTTAGTATCTTCTCAATGTAATGAGACTGATCCAAAGAAATTCCCTTTTCTGACCTAGTAATTTTAATACCAAGGATTACACTCGCCTCACCTAGATCTTTCATATCAAAATTGGCACTTAGTAAGGATTTGACTGAGTTTATGGCATGAATGTTTGACCCAAAGATGAGTAGGTCATCTACATAAAGGCATATAATAGTGCAAATGCCATTCTCATATTTGTAATAAATGCATTTGTCACTTTCATTAGCTTTAAAACCATTTGAAATGATTAAGTTATCAAATTTTTCATGCCATTGCTTAAGTACTTGTTTTAAACCATATAATGATTTATCCAATTTGCATACTTTATGTTCTTGACCATGTACTACAAATCCTTCAGGCTGGTCTATATAAATTTCTTCGTCTAATTCACCGTTCAAAAAGGCAGTTTTAACATCCATTTGGTGTATTAGTAAATTATGAATGGAAGCAAGTGAGATTAATACCCGAATGGATGTTATTCTAGTTACAGGTGAAAAAGTATCGAAGAAATCTATATTTTCTTTTTGTCTAAAACCTTTAGCTACTAGTCGTGCTTTGTATTTATCTATAGTACCATCAGGTTTTAGTTTCTTTTTAAGTACCCATTTACAACCAGGGGGTAAATCTGTCAAATGCCAAGTCTTATTGGATTCAAGAGAATCCATCTCATCATTTATAGCCTCTCGCCAGAAATCGGCATCTAGTGAAGATAAGGCCTCTTGGAGGTTTAAGGGATCCTCCTCTATAGTAAAAGCGTTAAAATCCGAACCAAAATCTTTTACGGTTCTTGCTCTTTTACTTCTTCTAGGTTCAACTTCAGAACTTTTATCAAGTTCTGTTCTAATAGGCGTACTTGACGTGCCCCCACTATTCCTTAATTTAAAAGGAAATTTAGTTTCATAAAAATCGGCATCATTTGATTCAATTATATTATGTGCGTTTAGATCATAAAATCTGTATGCTTTGCTATTAATAGCATAGCCTATAAATGCACATTCATATGCTCTACTTGCCAATTTTATTCTCTTAGGGTCTGGAATGCGAACATATGCTAAACAACCCCAAGTTCTAAAGTATGAGACAATGGGTTTATGATTCTTTAAAATTTCATAAGGTGAAATTTTATTCTTAGATTTGGGGATTCTATTCAGAACATAGCATACAGTCAATAAAATATCCCCCCATCAATGTTTTGCTGCACCAGAATTTAGTAGGATGGCCACTACTAATTCGGTAAAAGTCCTATTTTTTCTTTCAGCTTTACCGTTCATTTCAGGTGAATAGGGTGCAGTTCTCTCATGTACAATACCGTGTAATTTATAGAAGTCCAGAATTGAATTAGACTCATATTCTGTTCCTCTATCACTACGAAGTCTCTTAATTTTTCTATTTACTTGATTCTCAATTTCAGTTTTGAATGTTTTAAACATTTCAAAAGCATCACTTTTACTTTTCATAAGATATACATATGTGAAATCAGAACAATCATCGATAAAAGTGATAAAATAGCGATGTCCATGTCTAGTCAAAGTACCATCAAGTTCACATATATCAGAATGAATCAAGTCTAAGGGTTCAGATTCTCTATCAACAGATTTATGAGGTTTCTTTGTGATTTTTGCTTGTGTACAGAATTCACATTTATCAGATTCAGATTCTGCTATATTAGGTATCATATCTAGAGTGCTCATGTTATGAATTATTCGTTTATTAACATGACATATTCTAGAGTGCCAAATATTAAAATCACACAACATATAAGCATAATTATTCACTTTATTAGATTCAAAATTTAATTTGAACATTCCCTCACAAGCATAACCCTTTCCTACAAAGTGTCCCTTATACACAATGGTATACAAGTCAGCCCCAATAAATTGAGTAAACCCTGCCTTATTAAGGAGATAGCCAGAAACCAGATTCTTCCTCATCTTTGGAGTATGCAAAACATCTTTGAGGATCACAGTCTTTCCAGAGGTAAACTTGATCTCCACGTTTCCAACCCCTGCAACTTTAGTGGTGTGAGAATCTCCCAGCAACACTTTCTGATCTTCAGCAGCCGTGTATGTGGAGAACATAGCACGATCATAGCAGACATGGCGAGAAGCACCAGTGTCTACCCACCAACCCTCTGATCCACCAACAAGGTGAATCTCAGTAATCATAGCCATAAGAGGCTCCTCTACAGTCAAGTTAGCCTGTGGTACAGAGCTAGGCTTGTTTCGACACTTTCGTGCCATATGACCTGGTTTTCCACAGTTGTAACATAGAAACAACTGTCCAGAGTCATTCTTTTGGGCTGATTTTTGCTGTCCTTTTGGGTTTCCTTGCGGATTCCCATTCTGTTTGTTGCGTCTGTTCTGATTCTTAAAAGTCTTCTGATTTGGTTTCAGAACTGCGGGTTTGGTCTTTTTAGTGTTGTTGTTTGAAACAAACAACACTTCCTCTTTCTGGTCCTGTTTGCGTGCTGCCTCCTCAATGCGAAGGCGAGTGATCAAACTCTCTAAGGAAAATTTCTTAGTCTTATGCCGTAAGAAAATTTTAAAGTCTTTCCAACCTGGGGGCAGTTTGTCAATAATAACAGCAATTTGAAACTGTTCATCTAAAACCATACCTTCGAAGATGATCTCATGAGCTATTTTCTGCAGCTCATGAGACTGCATCTCTACTGACCTATCGTCTGTCATCTGGTACTTCAGATAGTGGCTCACAGCATACTTCTTCGCCCATGTCTCCTCTATATCGTATTTCTTCTGCAGCACTTCCCAGATCTGCTTCGCTGTCTTGTCTTCTGAGTTGTAGTAATCATGCAGATCATCGCTCAATCCGTTTAGAATAAAATTCTTGCACAAATAATCCTGTTCAGTCCAGCTCTGCAACTGCTTTGATTGTTCAGTCCAGGATGTCATCTGCGCTTCATCAGCTCCGTCAGGCTTGTCTGGCAGCTGCGGTTTATCGGTGGTCAGAGCAGTAGCCACCTTTCTCATCGTCAGGTAGAACTCCATTTTCTGACGCCATCGTTTGAAGTGCAGACCCTCGAAACGAAACGGGGCAGCAGTCACCAATGGAATCTGGAATGCAGAGGAAGGAGTAGCATCATCTATGGTTGTTGTCGAAGCCATTGTTTCTAATCGTCTTCAATTTGTTGGAAACAAATGGCTGAGTCACGTACTCTGTCGCTTTCTTGAAGACGATTCGGCGATCTGGTCGGTGGTGCAAAACCAGTTCGTACTTTCGCCGCCGCCTCTAGGATAAAACAGCCTCTCTGAAATTAATAACTGATTTGCTTTGCACAAACAAACCAGTGCAGATTTGCACTTTCTGATTTGAACTGCTCGAAAATTTCTTAAGAAGATTTGTAATGGTGGAGGAAGAGAAAAGCAGAATTTTTTTTCTGTATTGATCTCGTCTGATCTGATGGTAATATATAGACGAGGATAAGGTTATTCGAAAATACTGGTCAGTGGAGGAAAATAGGATCTGCGAAATACTTGGTCAAAAGTTTACTGATTCAAATAAAAATCGGCTCAGAAATATTTTCGTATATATATTTTTTTAAAAAAACTGGTTCGAAAATTGCAGTGTTTTCTGGACCAAAAATATAAGTGTCTACACCACATAGCCAAGGCCCAAAGCCCAAGCCCAAGCCCAATACCGAACTGAGCCGGGTCGGGTCGAGTTGGTCGGTCGGTCGCGCGCGCGTGTGGTGGTCATGATGCATGGGCTCCCTCCTCACAACAAAGCATGTATTGGGAGCCCCAAGGCCCCATCAAAGCTTCTTAGAAACAAGTATAAATACTTGCTTCTTTCATATAATCCCATGATGTGGGACTATTCACATTAAGGAGCCACTCATACACTTATTCAAATATTTTAATAATTCACACAAATTTCCAATAGCATGCTTTAAAATGCAAATAACAATATGTTTATTAACTTTAAAAATGCTGACCAAGGCTACAACCAAGCTCAGACAATAAAATGAAATTATTTAAAATTTGAAAATGTGTTTTTCTATGAAATCATGCTCGCAAAACAGAAAACAAAAAATAGTTAAATGGCAGAATTTACTTTAAATATTTTCCTTTTTAGATGGGTAATTAAGTGTTTTACTACATATTCAGTCACCAAATACTTTTATATGAATGAAGCAATGCATCCTAAACCAAATACGTAAAGTAAGTAAAGATGTTAAATGGAAGAATTTAGATTTAAATGTTGCTCCAAAAGGCATAAACAAAGTAAACATGCAAAAGCCTAATATATGATCGCATTGAACTATGATGTGCAAAAATATTTGTTCTCCAAACAAAGAAACTATACCACAAATAGGATAATTGTACGAACAAATAAATTTAAGGCACCACCAGACTTTTATAATTTAATTGTACCATTTTCCTTCTTTGATGCAAACATCTACATTTCTCTAGGTTGGAATAAACCTCTATGATTGAGAAATGTGTTAGAATAAACATGGAAAATTATGTGATCATTTTATTGATATTAGCATATGAATTTTTTTTCAATCTAGCTTGAATTATATTATGTGTATTAAGTTGAAAAGAAAAGTAGTAAGTTGTGTACCTATTCGTATAAGTTGTACGTGGGCAATAATTGAAAAAAGTTCTACATGTTCGTAGACATAAACGTTTCATGCTGGGTTGAATTGTATGACTTCACTTTCTATTCATTTCTTATCAAAATTGATTCTTAGCTCTAATTTATACCATGACTTTTATGTTGGAAACCTATAAACCAATATATAAAAAATGCGGAAGGTCATGAAGAGGTTAATATGGAGGAACACAAAACAGAGTATTCTTCACACCATCAGTATATATATGATGATATTTACTATCACCATTGATAAATAAGCTTACTCAACATATAATGTCTAAAAAAACATCCATGCTTTTGAAGCAGTTATATTTGTTGGATTGTTTCCGCAATAAATTAAGACGTCTTCCATTGTATGGTTGAAATAATACTTACCAAAATCACAAGTTCCTCTAACTCTTCAGCTATTTATGATATGTACTTACATTCTGTTTTTTAACGGATATTATATTTAGACCACTTGCGCCATCAAGAACAAAGAAAGCTGGATTCAATACTTTGAATATTTTTCCTTCTTTTATGCTTTGAGTAATCTTTAACTTGATACAATCATCTAGGTAAGTGATTAAAAAAAAAAAAGGCAGTTACCATGCTTCAACAATAGCAATGAATTTATATGTTTGTGATTGACAGTTTCCATATGTGAATAGCATTTTAAACTTTATATAACAATTATATCACTCAAGTAATATCCTAAGATACTTTGGATTGTTCATACCACATGTGCCAAGAGGTTCCTATGTTATATCAAGGTTCTTTGGCAGAACCTTTATGAAAGCTATAAAATAATAGATTTTGTTTTATATTTCATCATTTTTTTCCTTTATCTAATTGTTTTCGAGTCAAAAAATAGGCAATAATGATTTTCTGGCAGTAAATGCATGTAGCAAGAAACAGAAGTTTAGTTTTATGAAATGAATCATATGTTCTTATTCAATAGCACATAAGAAAGTGCCAAATATACATTGCAAGAATAAAAGATCATCTCATATTTGTATTGCAAGAATAAAGGATTATGCCAATCGTATTAAAAATTTACTTTTCCTAACATCAAGACAGATGAGCAACATTATGAACCATGGATCAATGTCACAATGGGAAACATATCTTAAACTACTAAATTTGGGTCATTCTTGTAAGATATAAAGGTGACTGTTCTATTTAGTGCTACAACATTTAATTTGATTCAATCGTTATGCATCTACATGTCTTGATCATTGGTTATTAATTGGATTTTAAGATTCAAAGAACAAAAACACTTAAATATAAAAAATAGATGGAAAAGTAACAGTAAATTATTATAAAAAAATTATTTTTATACCAAAACCGATAAATTTACTAAATCCAGTAGTATGTTGATAAAGCATGCTAGCAACGTATTTCTAAAAATTACATTGTTAGTTATTTGAATAAAAGTATCATACGTTCATTGCTACATTTGAACCATCGGATAAAAAATAACCTTTGCAGAAGAAATCAGAGTATGATCTCATTCAAAACAACATATGGAAATCTCAAATACACATTCCAAGAAATAAAGTGTATGGCAAATATACATGGCAGGAATAAAGGGTTATGCCAATTACATCAAAATTTACTTTTCCAAATATGAAACATATGAGCGTCACACTGTTAACTTTGGATTACTATCGTAACGGGAAATGTCTCCTAAACTGGTTAATTTGGATTATGCAATGTTAAAAATGAAGTAGATGATATTGTTCTATTTTGTGTTAATGTTAAGCAACAATAAATTTGGCTCAATCGTAATGCTTATAAATGTCCTAATCCTGCTGTGCATTAAGATTCATGAAAACGATATATTTGAGTAAAGAAGATAGATGGCACAAAATTACAAACACACATACAATTCAACTGTCGATTTCTTCGCCTGCAAAAATGGAGGCTCTCTGATGGTTTTCCTCCTGCCGATTTCTCTCCGACCATGACACGCAAGCACCGTTTCACGCCTCTCAATCTCAACCGTGTAGTGCCTCGCGCTACTCTCTCTGAAGGCGTCGAACGACTTGTAGATCTGGGATCTACTCTTCGTGCCTCCACCGCTCTTGCTCGCGATGAATTCCCGGCTCTGATTAGTGCCTCTGCTAAATCTGTAAGTCCCAATGACCCTTCCTCTTGGGCTGCTGCTTCTGATGGTAGTGCATCAGCTGTTCCTGGCAAAATAATGCCAGATGTTGGTAATTTGAATAAAGCTGTTGAGGTCAATACGCTGAAAGGGAAGGCTTGTTGTGTGCAGGAAGCTTCTGCCCATAATGGTTGTGTTGCGCAACTTATTCCTACTCGCCCACCAACTGTTTGTGAGAATGTCACAGCTATTGGAACGCAGTATGGTCTTCTTGGCGCTGCGGGCAGGTGTTGGAAGTCTCTTTTCAATACTTTGCCGAGTAATGCTGGCGTGTATGAACCAGTTGATTACGAACCACTTGTTATAAATGGTGTATCACAACTTCTTCCCGAGCTAGTTGATGCCGGTGCTAGCTTTTGGTCGGGATATGTTGTGGGATTTTTTCTTGACCCTCTGCAGCATGTAAATGATCCAAGAACTCTACTCAAACGGATTTGGAAAATTAGGGGTGATATTAAGGTTATCTTCCTAGACTCTATGTACTACATCAAATTTTCATCTTCTGAAGAATGTCTTCTTGTATTGCAATCCGAACCCTCTTTTATTGATGGTAAACCATTTATCGTTTCTGCATGGTCACCTTCTATTTCCAGTGCTAGAGAGCAAGTGCTATCTATTCCAGTATGGACTTACTTCTCACAGATCCCGTCTGTATTGCAACCGTTAATTGGTCTGAATTGGCTTGCCTGTCATGTTGGTAAATTGAGATGTTTTGATGCCACTACCACTGCACGCACTAAACTAGTCTATGCTAAAGCTCTCATCGAAATTACTCCTAACAAACCACTTCCTTCTTCGATTACGGTTCAGCTTGCTCCTGGAGTTACTGCGGAGGTTAGAGTCCGTTATGGTTGGACGCCTGATATCTGTTCCTCTTGTCACTCCTTTGGGCACACTGCTTCTTCTTGTAAGATTCCGTTGTCTGCGCCCTTGCCTTCTAAGGTTCCGCTTCCTATGCCTCCAACTTGTGTCTGGGTTGCTAAGGCAGTGCAGCCTGCCCCTATTGCACCTCCTTTTGCTCCTCCATTACCTAATCCTGATTTGAATAATGGTGTTCCACCTGATCCTTCTATTATTATCCGTTCTGAACCTTTTGATCCCCTTAAACCTGCTGATCTGGTCATTGATATCCCAGTTGTCGTAGCTGACGTAGCTGCTCAGAGAGCTGTTGATGCAACTGTTGTTTGGATCTTGCAAGAGAAATCCTGGGTACATCTAGATTTTGGAATGAGGTATGATCCCCTTAATAAGGTCTATTATATGTTTGTATCGGACGGTGAAGATGATGAGAAAGCAGAAGTTAGGTTTTTGCATTACTTTGATGACGGGAATGATCTGAAACTATATACTGATGGTGATTATGGGGACCACAATGCCAGTATCTTGTCTGATGCCTCTTGGGATAGAAATTTTGTATATGACATGAACCATCCTGGTTATGAGCCTAACCTTCCTAGTCACTTTGCCACATTGCTGAATGACATGGTCCCTTCTTCCTCATCGTCTGCCTCCACTTCGTCTTCTCCTCGCTCAGCCTCTGGTGACTAGCTGTTAGGTTTCATAGTAGTTGAAGCATCTCTGCTTCACTCCTGTTTTTCTTTGTACAGTGAGCTGGGCACTTCAATCCAGCAAATGTGATGGACGGTCCACTTTAAAAACCGTAGCTGATTGTCTACTAACAATCACCTGTACTACACTGTATTTTATTATTAGTTATAATAAAGGTGTTTGCGGTCACCTAAAAAACCGGTCGGCTTTGCCAAAAAAAAAAAAAAAAAAAAGATAGATGGCAAAGTTATATTAAATTATTAGAGAAACTTTGTTTATATACCAAAACCAATAAACTTACCAAAGGCAGTCCAATATATGGATAAAGTTTGCTAGAACATATATATATTTAAAAAAAAAAAATCTTTATATTTATTTGAATTAAAGTACCACAAGTCCAAATTACCATAGCTAGAAAACGGAAAGAAGTCAAAATGAAAAAAAGGAAGAGATTAACACTCTAATTGTATATGGAACCCATTATGCACAGTATTAGGAACTTGGAATAAATTCATTTTGAGAATATAATTTATATATGCATAAATGTTTGCATACTCTACATGTGGCATGTGTGTTGCATGTCAATTATTAAGGGATAAGGAGGAGAGTTATTAGAGAGGAACAATTGCAATTTTTATTGATGCAAAACATGATACAAAGAGCACATATATATAGTGCTATGAGCCCAACGGCTAGTACAAAATATACCAAATATGTATGAGCCTAACGGCTAGTATTAAATATAACAAGTATGCATGAGCCTAACGACTAGTAGATAATGACAAAGCATGCTAAATATGATAAAAACGTGTTCACACTCTAACGGCTCTATTGTAACGGCTCTATTATCTTCATTATGCCCCCTCAGTTCGAAATAGGGTTTCCTTGCTCATTCTGGCTTCCGCCTGCACTGATAACGCGAAGTTCCTCTCTCATTCTGATAAAAAATTTGGTCGAAAGGGCCTTTGTGAGAGCATCTGCTCTCTGATAGTATGCGGGCACATGACATATTGCAAGTCTTCCTGATTGCGTTCTTTCTCTCACAAAGTGGAGATCAATTTCAAGATGTTTCGTCCTTGAATGTTGAATAGGGTTTAGAGATAAAGATACTGTGTTTTTATTATCGCACCAAATGACCGGCTTTCGTCTTGGAGTGAAACCAAGCTCCTCCATCCGTGATTCTATCCACATGATTTCGGCTGTAGCGCTTGCCAGTGCACGGTACTCAGCCTCTGTGCTAGATCTTGATGTGGTCTGTTGTTTCTTCGTACACCAGGAAATGATATTGGAACCGAGGTAAACGCAGTATCCTGAGACAGACTTTCGATCGTCAATATCGTTGGCCCAATCGGCATCGCTAAAGCACTGTAAGTTAAGTTCCTTTTCTGAATTTAGACGTATGCCGTAATGTTTTGTGCCTTGTAAGTATCGTAACACTCTCTTTAATGCCATCCAATGTTCTGATAAAGGGTTCTGCATGTATTGACTGAGTTTATTGACGCTGTAGCATATGTCTGGTCGAGTAATAGTTGCGTATTGTAACGCTCCTATTATGCTTCTATATTGTTTGGCATTGTCGATAGCTTCTTCTTTATGCTTAGATAGTCTTAGGTTACTAATCATAGGCGTAGGTAATGGATTTGCCTTGTGCATATTTGCCCTTTGCAGTATTTTAGTGATATAATTTTGTTGGGATAATATTAATTCACCATCGTTTTTCCTAATCACTTGTATTCCAAGAAATTTTTTTAGTTCCCCCAAGTCTTTAATGGCGAAATTTTGATCCAGCTTGTGTACGATTCTGTTTATTTCTTCGTTGTTGTCTCCTGTTATTAGCATGTCGTCAACGTATACTAGAATGAACACAGTTCCATGTATGTCCTTCTTCATATATAGAGAATTGTCCGATTTAACTTGTGAGAAACCCATGTTAGACAAAGTTGACTTTAGCTTTTCATACCAAGCTCTCGAAGCTTGTTTTAAGCCATGTATTGCTTTGTGTAGTTTACCATATCCTTCAGGCTATTGCATGTATACCTCTTCAGTCAATTCCCCATTCAAAAAAGCATTGTTGACATCCAGTTGCCTCACATTCCATCCTTTGTTTAGACCAATGGTTAGTATAATTCTGATGGTTGTAGGTTTTATGACTGGGAAAAAGTTTCATTGAAATCAAAACCAAATTGTTGCGCGTAACCTTTTGCAACCAGTATGGCCTTGTATTTGTCAATAGATCCATCTTATTTTCTTTTTATTTTGTATGTCCACCTACAACCAATCACATTTTTGTGTTTTGGTTGAGTCACTAAGCTCCAAGTGTTGTTTTTTATGAGAGCTTTATATTTAGTGTCCATTGCCTCCTTCCATTTGTTTGATCTTATAGCCTGAGTGAAATTCAATGGTTCGATCTCACTGGAAGAAATATTATATACTTTGGATTTGAAGATTCCTCTCTTTGACCTGGTGATCATGTGATGTCCAGTTGATTGTGGTGGTGTTTACTGCTGTGTATCATTGTTGCTGGTAGTGTCAACATGGTTGTTGTTTTATGTATCTTCACTATACTGCATGTTTTGATGTATGTTTGTATCTTCTGAGTCATTGTGTGTCTCATTGGTTTGCTCATTTGTTCGATCCATAGTTTCTTCCTGGGTGTTTAAATTGCTTGTACGTTGTTGCTCTTTATTTCTATCAATTGAAGGTGGTTCAGTAATGAATGGCTCGAACTGTATGTTATTGTTTATGCTTTGTTCCCCATCCTTTTTGCCGATTTTCTTTTCTGCATAAGGAAACTTGTTTTCATCAAATATCACATGTCTAGAAACATATATTTTTCCATTTTTGTCCATGCACTTATAACCTTTTTGGTTTTGTGCATACCCGATGAATGTGCATGGGCTTGATCTCATACTTAGTTTATGATTGTTATAATCTCTCAAACATGGAAAACATAGACACCCATAGGCTTTCAGAAAACCATATTCTGGTCTAACACCGTATATCATTTCATGAGGGCTTTTATTGTTTAAGACTTTGGTTGGCAACTTGTTAATGAGGAATACAGATGTGTAGAAAGCTTCATTCCAATATTTCATGGGTAATGAGCTTTGTGATAACAAAGTTAGACCAGTCTCTACTATGTGTCGATGTTTTCTTTCGACAAGACCGTTTTGATCGGACGTATGCGGGCAAGTTAATCTATGTTTGATCCCTCTTTTGAGAAAGTAATTAGTTAGAGGTTTAAACTCAGCTCCCCCATCTGTCTGAACAACCTTAACAGTACTGTTCATTTGTTTTTCGACATGAGATATAAATTGCATAACTGTATTGCAAACTTCTGATCTAGTTTTCAGCATGTATATCCAAGTATATCTAGAATAAGCATCCACAAAAGAAAGATAATACCTGTGTCCCTGATATGAATTTAGAGGCGCAGGTCCCCATTAGTCAGCGGCTATAAGTTCCAGTGGCTCATTATAGCTGGTTTCAGAATCACTAAAGGGAGCTTGTGGCTCTTGCCGAGTTGGCAGTGCGTGCATGTGTGTTTGATAGGTACATTTTTATAATGAATGTTATTATTATGCAGAACAGTCTTAACAGTTTCCAGATTAGGATGTCCTAATTTTACATGCCAAGAATTAATCACGTTACATTCACTGCTATTATTGTTGTATATAACGATGTTGTATACACAATTATATGATTTTTGTTTGATGATAACAACCAAATATATTTTATAAATGTATTTGTTACTGTACTGTTCTATATTTACATCACAGATAGGAATGTAATATTTATATTTAAATAAAATACATCTATACAGAAATTCAAATATTTACTGTATTTTATTTAAAATATAAATATTACATTTCTAACATTCAAACAGTATATCTATTTTAACTCCACTATTTAATCACTTCACATATTTGTACTTACAAATAAACAGAATAGAATAGACAAATCTGTTTGACAACAATGAAATAATATTTTTTATTTCAAACAAGATTTTGTTTATTACAAATAATTAGTACAATCACTTTTTCATATACATTAGCTCCTCACTATGACACTCATACATTCACTCTGTACAATTTCATATATACAGACACACACTGACACTCTCATTCACTGTCTTCAGTCTTCTGTCATCACAGCTCTTAGTCAGTCCAGTCACCATTTGCTTAGCTGTCACAATAGAAACACACACACAGTATCTAGAACAGAGATAATATTCTAATTCTAGCAAATATTATCTTATTTTTTAAAATTTTATTTGCCTCAGTTTTCTGGTGTGTTTCTCATCATTTTTCATGACTTGATCTGATTCATCTGCGTCTAGGCAGACAGTTTGTATATGTACAGGGACAGGAAATTTTCTGAATGGCTGCATATACACATGTGTATATATGCACGTGTGCACTGCCACGCCAATTCAGTGTGCAACTGAGGAGTAGCCATGTGGACCTTCTCGACTCAGTGCACATGAAAACAAAGTGAAAATGGCAGCTCAAAGGATCAAAGCAATACAAACTAGCCCAAGTGTCGAGCAAAGAAATTTCAAGTCAAAAATGAATACAATTCAGCAATATAAGTAATTGGAGTCGAGCTCAAGCCATGTACAAACAAGACAACAGCAAAGTGATCTAGGCAGCCAAATATAAATGGCCGAGCCACACAAACATGGTGCAAATGATTCATGTTAGAAATGACTACTCAGCCCAAGTTTCAAAATGAACATATCAAGTAAACAATGGTGAACATGATGACCCAGCAAAATAAGTTCAGCAAATTCATGTGATAGTGGTCGAACGCAAATGGTAATACAAGTACATAGCATAGCATGGTTACAACATGATCAAGCAAGTGGATGGACACAGTAGTAGATATAAAGCATGAAGCTGAGTAAGAATGGTGCAACTTTAAGTGTGCATGGATTGCACAGCATATCAATCAGTGTATAAAGCAGCAACTAAGGCAGGTTCATAGATGTATGTGACTACAAGTTCAAGAATGCACATCACACAAGCATCATGATGGTGTCATCTCTTGCATGGAACAACAAGTAACACTATAATCATGGTCGAGCTAAATTGAACACAATATGTCATTTGCAAACTGGTTCGTATATATGGGAGATTTCAATGTAAACAGTATTGTCAAAGTGGTCATAGAAATGCAGGTCACAAAGGAGCACAAGTGTGTACAACTGGAATAATCAAACTGAAATGGGACAAAGCAAAGTGACCAGTGCAAAGACAACATTACAAGGATCAAGCACAAGTAATACACTGGACAAGCTAAAACAGTTTGTAATCAGAAACTCAGCTCGACAACAAAGTCAAATGCTTATTTTTTGGAAAGTGTATCTCCAGAAAAGTATGGACAGAAATCAGTATATATATTTCTGACATCTTCTAAATGATTTCATGAGATCATAGTGGACATGTTTGGCTAATGAGATTTATGGATTAATTGGAATGAAGTAATTTCAATCTTCTCAGAAATAAGCAATTTCTTTATGGCAAGAATTTTTTTTTGGGCAAAGCAAGATTTCAGGAGCCAGAAATAATTTTTTCTTTAAAGCAGGCACAATATTACTTTTCTGAAATGAAGCAATCAGTTTTAATTGTCAAAAGGGAAACTTATGCAATTGGGGCGTGAAAACATTTGTCTGTTTTTCAATATCTTTCCGGAGAATTTCATTCCATTTTTGGCATAAAATCAGAGCATCAAATCCAGGGCAATTTCATACAAAGCAAGGGGTTTAAATTTAAAGAATGAAATTTGTTTCGAAGAATCAAATTGTTTCCAGATTTCCTCTACAGTCATGAAATTCATGGCAATGCTTCAGGGAATTACACGCAAAGACATTCAAGGCAGTCTTTCAATATTTGGCAAACAAATTCTGTTTTAAAACATTCTCAAACAATCATGCAATTTCATTCAAAACCGGCGCAGCAAAAAGGGGAAAGAAACGAAAATCAGGCCAAGTCATTATGGCGAAATCAAAGTGTTATTAGGGTTTCGATTACCCTATATATGTTCTACACACAGATTAATCATAGGCCGTCAATAATCAAAAACCACAAACCACAATTTCAATCAAAGAAGCAAAATCAGAAAACTCACATATGTTCAAGGGTTTCGATCAAATTCCAGAATCGTAACCGATCATCAGGGAACCAGATTTCAGCAATCAATCAAAGAGAAGCAAGCCGCAAGTTATTAAGCCATCAGAGATTCAACTTTTCACAAGCAATCGTTCGAATTGGGGAAGAATTGACAAACCCTAGAGTTTTACAGAGTCGCCGCCATTGTTTGACTTCCAGAGCAAAAGAGAGATCGGCCAAACTAAATGAAATAGGGGTGCACTAAATCCACAAAGGGCCGGCCATGTTTTTAAAAGGGGACGACCTCTTAGTTTATAACTTTGGGTTTTTCTAGTTCTTTCTTGTTTTGGTTTTTATTTGTGTATTGTTTTGTTTTTTTCAATTTCTTCTGTAAACGATCAACCAGTTTCTAGTATCTGTAAAATACTAGGAGTTTCAGTCAAGGAGTTGACTGACAGTTGACAGAGTCTGTAAAATCTGGGTTACGGATCACAGGGTTGTAATTTGGGGAAATCTGATCAAGGGGATATCGATCAGTCTACGGTTTTGAGCGTAGGGTTAGAATAGGATCAGGGTTTGCAAGTGTGCATGGTCTTGTATGCGGGATCTGTTCTATCACCTAGTAGAAACCTTAGAAATGCAGCAGTAGGCAGGGTTTTACCGAAGCTGGATATATATGTGTGTGATTTATTTTCTGTATTTCTGTTTCTGCTATATTCTGTGATCTGTTTATTATTATATATCTTGTTTGATTTTTAATTCAGTTAAAAACTGTGATAAACCCTATTCACCCCCCCTCTAGGGTTAATCTAGATCCAACAATTGGCATCAGAGCAGGTTTTTTTTCTTTAACTCTAGAGACATGGGTAATCCTAGTTGTCAGTTTAGTGAGAGTCAGTCCAGTTCATCTCCAACTATTTTCACTGGAACAGATTTTTTAAACTGGAAATCCAGAATGGAATTTTATCTAAAATCTGTTAATATTAAATGTTGGGATGTTATTATCAGTGGGTACGATATGGTAGATAAAGTTTTTAATTCTCGTGCTACACATATTCTATATTCTTATCTTGATGATGATCAATACAGTCTGATCTCACATTGTTTAACTGCGCAGGAAATCTGGATAGCTCTCAATACGAAGTATGGACAAATTGACAACTGCAGCTCAAAACCCCAGAAAGTCAATTCAGCTTCAGATGTATGCTTAACTAGCCTTACAAATGAAAATTCAGAAGGATCAGATGATGGAGAATCAACGGATGCTGAAGTTGAAAATTTCTCATACGAAGATTTGGTTTATATGTGTGTTGATTTAACTAAATCTGTTGATAAACTCAAATCTAAAAACAAATCTCTAAAATCTAGGAATTCTGAGTTGACCATCAAAATTGAAGATTTGGAATCACAGCTTGAATATTTTAAAAATTCTTCAAATTCAGATTGCAAAAATTGTTTAAAATTGAAAACCAATCTTATTCATCTCAATAAAAATATTCAAAAGTTTGAAAAGGAAATTTTGATCTTAAAAGAAAACAAGATTGAGTTATCAAGTTTGAATAACTTTTTACAAAAGGAATTTGAAATTTTTAAGACTGATATATATTCCAATTTTGAAATTGCTGAAAATGAAAATTTGGTGAAAAGTGGTTTGATTTTGAAAGAACTTGAAAATGAGATTGAAAAATCCAAGAATTTTGAGTCTGAAAAACAAAAACGATTTGAACTTGAAATTTCCGAATCCCAAGCCAAAATTAAATTGCTTGAAAATGAGAATCTGGTTTTGAAACAGTCCAACGCTGAACAGAAGATCGCTATAAATAATTGCTCAAATTTACTAAAAGAAAATAGCGATCTAAAATCCAAAATTCAATGATCAGAATCAACTTTGGATAAATTTTCTAGTGGGAAAAAATCGTTGAATATGCTGTTACAAAACCAAGTTTCTATTAGAAATAAATCTGGATTTGGCTTTGAGAAAAATGATGCTTTTGGAAAACAAAATTCAATTGATTTGAAAAATCCTTTAGAGTGCTTTGGAAAGAATCGATATGGAAATTCAAACTCTGATAATCGCAAAGGATTTTTGAATCATAAACATGATGTGAATTTGTTTTATAATAATCTATTTGAACAATCCTGGATCCCAAAAAGGAATAAAACAAAATTTGTTAAATTCAAACAGATCTGGGTTCCTAAAGGTACAAAGGTGAATTCAGATGGGTTGTTGTATAAACAAGTTTGGGTACCAAAATATGTTAATAAAACTGTGAGTGGTTTTACAAACTTTGTTAGACCACTTGATCCCCTAAACCATTGGGTACCTGAGGAGGCTGAGGAGCTGTTGTGCAGAAAGAGAAACTGAATTCAAACTGCTTCATATCATGGAATCATTCACAGCTCCTTATCCAAGTCTGTTGAGTTAGAGATTCTGATATACACTGAATTCTGGTATGATCTCTAAACTCACCTGTGTAAATACTTTCTGTTTTGATTTTTTTCTTTTGTTTATTTCTTCTTCTTCTCCCTTATATCTCTTTCTTATGCCTATTCTGATTTGATTTATCACTGCCATATTTTTTGTTGTGCTTCTAGAATTGCAGTATTCGTGATATTCTAGAAATTTGTTTTGCATGTGTAGAACTATGATATTTTTAATCATTTCCAGATACTGATTTTTTTCTGCAATTGTTTTGATGTTCATTTTCTGTTTTCTGAATTCCTAACGGTGTTGACGTATTCTTGTCATATCTTGAACATTGTTAATATGAATTCTAAATTTTTTGAAGATCTGAAAAACGCTTGAAATCTCAAACATCTCTGCTGTTCTGAAGTTCTTCTAATTCATTTTAGAAAGGCTTGAAAATTTATACTCATTACAGCACATTATCATTTCACAGTTGTGATAATTTCATTGGTTTTTTAGATTGGCTTGGATTTGTTTTTTGACCTGTCTTGAATCAGTGATACATCTTGAAATTTCATCATTATTCATGATTATTATGATTGAAACTAGTTTTTGTTTGAAATCGTTTGAGATTCTAGATATTTTGAATATCACACACCACTTAAAAATTGAAATTACCAATCTTGTGTGAATAATTCTTTATATCTCAAACTTGACATTATTTCAAGTGATTTCAAATAAATATTTTTGGATCATGAATTATCTTTCAAACTTGATGTAAATATGCTAAAAAATTCTTTGGGCTTGTCAGAAATAATTTGGAAAAAGTCTTTGAGAAATCGGTCTTGAAACTCATTGTTATTCCATGGCTAATTATATCTGTTTGTTTAAACTCATTTGAAATTATTGATTTACTGAATCACACACACATCTTGAATATGAAATTAATAATCTGGTGTGATCGATTCATTGAATTCTAATATCTTCATATTCATCAAATGATTTTAAATAAACGGTATTTTTTTTTGATCTCGGGTCATGAATCATCATCCTGATTTAAAACTATGTTCTGTGTTGCTCTGATACTGTTTTGAAAAATGTTTGTTTTGGAATCTCATGCTTGCTGCTCTGATACATGTGCATAATCTATTATCTCGTCTGTTTGGGCTTGGTACTTAATAATTCTTTTGTCTATGACATTCTTGTTCAGTATCATATTAAAATTCCTCGTAAATAGAGACACCAAGTGGTATCAGAAGCGCCTTATATTTGTCTCACCCATCTGTACTTAGATTCAAATCTTCACCATGTATAAATCCACACACTCTTTTTGTCTTGTACACATTTTTCCCTCTTGTCATATATAGATCAACATATTTCTCTTGTATTTAATTTTCAATTTTAGAATTATTTATTAATTATTCATTCAGAAATTGAAATCAATATCAAAATTGAACTGTATTTGTAATTCATCAAAATAATTATCAGATTTTGAAATTGTGATGAATTGTGACTGCATTATATTTCACAACAAGAGGAGATTTTATTTATATTTTCTTGATAGTTGAACATGTATTATAATATCTTTGAACTGGCAATTATTTCACGACCATCTCCTTTATCTATCACCCGTCTGCCATCCATCATGATTTTATATTAATGTGGAGAGTTTATTTTTTTTTAAAAAAGGAAAATCATATTGTGTTTAAAACAGTGAAAATTATTTGTGATAGAAATGGGACTATATTATTATTCAGAATTAGTGATAATTGAAAATTTTCAATAATCCCGATACAGTCGAGCTTATTTCATAATTTAATTAATTTAGAAATTTATTTCACAGTCCATTTCTGTACCTACTACATTTCTATCATCCATATTGGTTTCATATACTGGGGAGTTTTTTCCTTTATAAAGCTGAAAATGATAAAAATATAATTAGTATATAAGAGTGTCTCTAATCTCATTTAAAAATCCAAGCTATGGTTATGCATGGTTATGAGACATCTTATAATTTAAGCTGCGACTGATCCCATTTAAAAATCCAAGCTCTAGTTATGCGTGGTCAGTGTGCTCTTAAATAAAAAATAAATGAAAAGGAAATAAAGTGATAAAAATAGAAATTATTTTGAAATTCTCCTTGGTGTTTATAAAAACCAGCCTATCAATCCATCCTTCTAATATGTGAAATGTGTTAATATCTTATGAAGTATTATGATTTGTTGATTGATAGCTACTGGGATTTGAGACTGTCTGATTTTGTCACTTAAGTTGAATTTATAATTATAGTCCAAATCCATCACTGTTTTGTGCCTCAATTTCTTAAAATCTTTTTGAAAAATAGTTGGAAAATATTCATATTTTTTTTAACTCTCTCCATTTTATATAAAATTCATCGTATATCCATCATTCTCTACAATGTGAAATATGCCACCTGTTCTTAGAATATTATGATTTTTGTTTGATTGATTGAAATTTATGATGACCGTTCTTACTCTTAAGCTGAAAATATATTGTTAGTCAATTTTCATCTGTATTTTAAACTCTGAATCCTTTTGATGATAACAAAAGGGGGAGAATGGATTAGATTTTGATTTATGAGTGAATATTTTATAAATATTTTTACTTTTGAAAATTCATTATCATTCAGTTCAATTCACTCATGCACAGTTATAGGGGGAGTTTTCTGTTGTAGGGGGAGCTAATAAATAGGGGGAGTTCATTTTTCACTGTAAAACACATTTGTTGGATTCAAAATCTTTTATTTGTTTGTCATCATCAAAAGAGAGAGATTGTTGTATATAACGATGTTGTATACATAATTATATGATTTTTGTTTGATGATAACAACCAAATATATTTTATAAATGTGTTTGTTACTGTACTGTGTTCTATATTTACATCACAGACAGGAATGTAATATTTATATTTAAATAAAATACATCTATACAGAAATTCAAATATTTACTATATTTTATTTAAAATATAAATATTATATTTCTAACATCCAAACAGTACATCTATTTTAACTCCACTATTTAATCACTTCACATATTTGTACTTACAAATAAACAGAATAGAATAGACAAATCTGTTTGACAACAATGAAATAAATTTTTTATTTTAAACAAGATTTTGTTTATTACAAATAATCAGTATAATCACTTTTTCATATACATTAGCTCCTCACTATGACACTCATACATTCACTCTGTACAATTTCATATATACAGACACACACTGACACTCTCATTCACTGTCTTCAGTCTTCTGTCTTCACAGCTCTTAGTCTGTCCAGTCACCGTCTGCTTACCTGTCACAATAGAAACACACACACACACACAGTATCTAGAACAGAAATAATATTCTAATTCTAGCAAATATTATCTTATTTTTTAAAATTTTATTTGCCTCAGTTTTCTGGTGTGTTTCTCATCATTTTTCATGACTTGATCTGATTCATCTGCGTCTAGGCAGACAGTTTGTATATGTACAGGGACAGGAAATTTTCTGAATGGCTGCATATACACATGTGTATATATACACGTGTGCACTGCCACGCCAATTCAATGTGCAACTGAGGAGTAGCCATGTGGACCTTCTCGACTCAGTGCACATGAAAACAAAGTGAAAATGGCAGCTCAAAGGATCAAAGCAATACAAACTAGCCCAAGTGTCGAGCAAAGAAATTTCAAGTCAAAAATGAATACAATTCAGCAATATAAGTAATTGGAGTCGAGCTCAAGCCATGTACAAACAAGACAACAACAAAGTGATCTAGGCAGCCAAATATAAATGGCCGAGCCACACAAACATGGTGCAAATGATTCATGTTAGAAATGACTACTCAGCAAAATGAACATATCAAGTAAACAATGATGAACATAATGACCTAGCAAAATAAGTTCAGCAAATTCATGTGACAGTGGTCGAACGCAAATGGTAATACAAGTACATAGCATAGCATGGTTACAACATGATCAAGCAAGTGGATGGACACGGTAGTAGATATAAAGCATGAAGCTGAGTAAGAATGGTGCAACTTTAAGTGCGCATAGATTGCACAGCATATCAATCAGTGTATAAAGCAGCAACTAAGGCAGGTTCATAGATGTATGTGACTACAAGTTCAAGAATGCACAACACACAAGCATCATGATGGTGTCATCTCTTGCATGGAACAACAAGTAACACTATAATCATGGTCGAGCTAAATTGAACACAATATGTCATTTGCAAACTGGTTCATATATATGGGAGATTTCAATGTAAACAGTATTGTCAAAGTGGTCATAGAAATGCAGGTCACAAAGGAGCACAAGTGTGTACAACTGGAATAATCAAACTGAAATGGAAAAAAGCAAAGTGACCAGTGCAAAGACAACATTACAAGGATCAAGCACAAGTAATACACTGGACAAGCTAAAACAGTTTGTAATCAGAAACTCAGCTCGACAACAAAGTCAAATGCTTATTTTTTCGAAAGTGTGTCTCCAGAAAAGTATAGGCAGAAATCAGTATATATATTTCTGACATCTTCTAAATGATTTCATGAGATCACAGTGGACATGTTTGGCAAATGAGATTTATGGATTAATTGGAATGACGTAATTTCAATCTTCTCATAAATAAGCAATTTCTTTATGGCAAGAATTTTTTTTTGGGCAAAGCAAGATTTCAGGAACCAGAAATAATTTTTTCTTTAAAGCAGGCACAATATTACTTTTCTGAAATGAAGCAATCGGTTTTAATTGTCAAAAGGGAAACTTATGCAATTGGGGCGTGAAAACATTTGTCTGTTTTTCAATATCTTTCCGGAGAATTTCATTCCATTTTTGGCATAAAATCAGAGCATCAAATCCAGGGCAATTTCATACAAAGCAAGGGGTTTAAATTTAAAGAATGAAATTTGTTTCGAAGAATCAAATTGTTTCCAGATTTCATCTACAGTCATGAAATTCACGACAATGCTTCAGGGAATTACACGCAAAGACATTCAAGGCAATCTTTCAATATTTGGCAATCAAATTCTGTTTTAAAACATTCTCAAACAATCATGCAATTTCATTCAAAGCCGACGTAGCAAAAAGGGGAAAGAAACGAAAATCAGGCCAAGTCATTATGGCGAAATCAAAGTGTTATTAGGGTTTCGATTACCCTATATACGTTCTACACACAGATTCATCATAGGCCATCAATAATCAAAAACCACAAACCACAATTTTAATCAAAGAAGCAAAATCAGAAAACTCACATATGTTCAAGGGTTTCGATCAAATTCCAGAATCGTAACCGATCATCAGGGAACCAGATTTCAGCAATCAATCAAAGAGAAGCAAGCCGCAAGTTATTAAGCCATCAGAGATTCAACTTTTCACAAGCAATCGTTCGAATTAGGGAAGAATTGACAAACCCTAGAGTTTTACAGAGCCGCCACCATTGTTTGACTTCCAGAGCAAAAGAGAGATCGGCCAAACTAAATGAAATAGGGGTGCACTAAATCCACAAAGGGCCGGCCAAGTTTTTAAAAGGGGATGACCTCTTAGTTTATAACCTTGGGTTTTTCTAGTTCTTTCTTGTTTTGGTTTTTATTTGTGTATTGTTTTGTTTTTTTCAATTTCTTCTGTAAACGATCAACTAGTTTCTAGTGTCTGTAAAATACTAGGAGTTTCAGTCAAGGAGTTGACTGACAGTTGACAGAGTCTGTAAAATCTGGGTTACGGATTACAGGGTTGTAATTCGGGGAAATCTGATCAAGGGGATATCGATCAGTCTACGGTTTTGAGTGTAGGGTTAGAATAGGAGCTGGGTTTGCAAGTGTGCATGGTCTTGTATGCGGGATCTGTTCTATCACCTAGTAGAAACCTTAGAAATGCAGCAGTAGGCAGGGTTTTGCCGAAGCTGGGTATATCTGTGTGTGATTTATTTTCTGCATTTATGTTTCTGCTATATTCTGTGATCTGTTTATTATTATATATCTTGTTTGATTTTTAATTCAGTTAAAAACTGTGATAAACCCTATTCACCCCCTCTAGGGTTAATCTAGATCCAACAATTATTGTCATAATCAACGTTATTGCAACTATTCCTAATACACTCATTGTCACTACTAGCATCTATATTATTGTACCAGAATTCTCCACTTGAGTTTGCAGTCTTGAATTTGTATAAACCATCGTATAGGTTACCTCGAAGTAATATTTCATGATTTAGGGAATCTTTAACTAAACAAAACTTAGGATGAAATTCAAAGTAAACATTATTGTCGTTTACAAATTTTGATACACTTAACAAATTTTTATTAATCTTAGGTACCCTAAGAAGATTGTTTAATTTGAGTTGTCTTTTCCCAAAAATAGTCCCTTTGCCTATGTGTGTGATACTAGCAGTACTACCATTACCCATATGCAAATTTCTCATACCTGAGTAATTTCTGCTCCCAATGTTTAAATTTTGAAGATTTCTAGTTATGTGGTGAGTTGCTCCTGAGTCAGGGTACCATTCTTCGAAGCCATTGTCTTCATTTTTTACTTCATCATCATCTGCAGCATTATGTATTCGGTTTGCACTATTATTTTGAGTTGAATTCCCTGTTGTTGCCATAATTGCTTGTGCTCTTCTTTGTGAAGAGTAATTTTGGCTTGCCTGTTGTCTACCTGTGTCTAAATTATACCTGAAGTAACATTTGTTCGCCATGTGACCAAACTTTTGGCATATTTGACATTTCACACGATAGTTGTTGTTATCTCCTTGTATCTGCTTATTTCTGACGGTGGTATAATTGGCAGAGAACTTATTTTGTGCTGTTTTTATTTGGTCGATTCTGCCTTCATGAGCAAGGAGTGCTGATCGAACGAACTGTAAATCAGGTAAGGTTTGTTGTGTGGCTAGCACAGTTACTAGAGATTCGTATTCTTCATCTAATCCACCAATAATAAATAGGATTTGCTCATTGTCGCTGAGCTTATGGCCAACAACATTTAGTTTGTCACACAGATTTTTAATTTTTCCTAAGTATTCTTTCATTCTTGCCTCCTTTTTTCTAGAATTTTGTAATTCCCTTCTATATTGCATGATTCTAGCAACTGATTGTGAACTGAAAATTTGTTCAGCTGTTTTCCATATTTCATAAGACGTGCTACATCCAACTGTTTGTGATAATAAATTCGAACTTACTGACGATAGGAGCCATGAGGAGAGGAGGCTGTCTTGTTTTTGAAACTTTGTGTAGTCTGTGTTAGGCACAATTTCTCCTTCCGAATTGGTTATCGTCGCTGGTGGGACTGTTATTGTCCCATTAATGTACTGCAGTAAATCATACCCTCTTAAAGCGATCTCTACTTGATATTTCCATAGAATGTAATTGTCTTCGTCTAGAGATGTGGTGATAATTTGGCTTTTTGGTTTAATCAGGTTATGATGGTTAGGTGGAGCGCTGTACCCCATACTTCCTGAAACAGCGGAGGTTACTTCATTGTTGTTGGCCATAAAGCAAAAACAACTTTCTGCTTGATGATTAAGCCTTTCGGCACTTTTGCTCTAATACCCTATTAAGGGATGAGGAGGAGAGTTATTAGAGAGGAACAATTGCAATTTTTATTGATGCAAAACATGATACAAAGAGCACATATATATAGTGCTATTAGCCCAACGGCTAGTACAAAATATACCAAATATGTATGAACCTAACAGCTAGTATTAAATATAACAAGTATGCATGAGCCTAACGGCTAGTAGATAATGACAAAGCATGCTAAATATGATAAAAACGTGTTCACACTCTAACGGCTCTATTGTAACGGCTCTATTATCTTCATTATCAATTACAATATATATAACATTTAGGAAACAATCAAAGTGGACACGCGTTCACAATAAATCATGTGAACAAAGGAATGGATCCCAAAAATGATTAAGTTAAATAATTTCACCATAAACTAATCTGTTTTTCCTTTATGTAAAATTAATCATACCTACCAGACATCCTCAACCCCTGATATCAGAACTCTATACTTGTTCATGATTCAGTCACGCCCTTCTATATCGATGTATATATGTCAAGGAAACTCAACCTCAGTTTATATGAAGAGCAAATTGAGTCTATTAACATCCAGCAAAAATTGAGTGTCAAAAAACAATAGCATTTGCATAAGTAATAACGGCTGAATGCATTACAAAATTATATATGCACAACTTTTGAAAGACCCTTTGAGTAAAAATTTCAATCCAACTATGAAAAAAGATTAATTTATATCTAAGTTATATACACAGAATTACAATTGAATCACAATTCAAAGGCACTGTCAAAGGACAGGAACTCAAAAAGTCTCTTTAGTTGGTGACATTGTAGGTGAGGAAAAATAAACTTCACCGTAAATGAAATAGATAGTACTGTAAGAAAATAATTACATTATCTAACCTCAATGATTTAGTATAGCAAAAACTATGATTTATACATCTAAAGTGTCACCCACCACGGTGTTTTAAATTTCTAAACTATTAGATATAAATTAAAGAGAACTGCTACCACGCCCAAAAGAAAAGCGGGCAAAAAGTGCGAAACAAGCAAAAGTATGTAATTCAGGGGGGTAATACTGTAAATTAACAGGTGGTCCCTCCGCCTTTTCCATTTCTATTCGCACGATCTGACAAAAACATTACCGGGTAAACTAGCATTTCTGTAAATTAAATAACCTACGTATTCAAACGTCTAGGATTTTAGTAAACCTCAAGGAATACATTTAGAAGCTAATGAAGGAGAGAAGAAAATGAAAGTTACCTTAAATTTAAAAAATCATATCTTATACCTGGATATCTTTCACTTAACTTGATTTATTAGTTGTTGTCATATAACCGCTGAGTTGTCATCATTTCCATTAGATAAAAGAATATCATGTTCAGTACATTCCTAATTGTTAAATTAACCCCAAAATATTACATTCAGTGTCACTGTTTTGTCCTTGGATATAAATTCACGCCCGCCTGTACATTCGTACATGAAACTTATTTTTATATATACAGTGTACCAAAAAATTGTCCTTTAATTGAATGCATGAAAACAGAGTGCAGTACATGCTATTAATATCAGACTAATTATTCAAATGATAAAGATTAAAACATAGACTAATCGCTCGTGTGAAAAAAGATTAAACCAATATTGCATTTTAAATCTAAGGTGAAAGCATTAGAATTGACAGATGTTGCTTTAAAAATGAATTACTATAGCTATTATGTTTCCTCAATCTTTTTCATACTTCCAGTAGGCATGTAATCCATATCATTTCATATAAAACCAATAACATGAAATAGTTTAGCTTAGACAATCTACTACATATATAAATCTTTGAATTGTAAAAACTTCAAATACATATAGGACTATTTATTTTATTTCATTTTCAACAGATTTTTGAACCAAATAAATTTGTAGATATTTAGTATAAAGTACATCCATTTTTAAAATGGGAAAATTAGGAGTTGTTGATGCCATCGCTGAGTTCTCAAGTTGATTTCTGGTTCTAAACTTAGTACTGCAGAATTATGAATACTCAATTGCCTGTGAAAAATATTACACCTACAATATCAAAATTAGGGGCAAAAGATTAGTAGAGTTAAATTTTCAAATAGTATATCACTACTTAAAAATAATAAGTATTAAAAGTGAACTATTAGCATATACACATAAAAAATTTAGTGACATAAATATGTCCCTTCATGCCATAATATATACCTAAATTAAGATATATGGTTAGCAAAATGCATCGTAGGTAGACTAAAAATTTAGGTTATCGGGTAAGGTACTACATTTATTCAAGTATGCTTTCTTTGACATGCCATGGAAAAGTTAGCAAAATTATCATGATCACACGTGTGTATGAAGAAAAATGCTGGTTATATATATATATATATATATATATATATATATATAGAGAGAGAGAGAGAGAGAGAGAGAGAGAGAGAGAGGGATGCACAAAAACACACATCTAATATTCTGAATCAAAAGATATTATAGTTCATAGCCTTGTCCCTGATGCATGCATGTATAAAGGATAAAAAGAAAATTTTAAATATCTATATCTCGATTAATATCGATTTTAAAGGAAAGAAATTCAAATATTCATAGCCTAACACAATTAATTCGAGTCTAATATGCTTAAATGAAATAATTTTTTATACGAAACTAAATCTTCGTCTTCTAAATCATAAATAATGTCTTTATGGCTAATGTTAGCACATTTGAATGAGATAAATTTGTTGATATATGTCCAGTGTGTAGACTAAATTGGAAACAATGACATATTCTGCAAGAATGACTTTAGTATCAAAATAAATGTTGGTTGATTTAGTGAGTTCATGAATTATCATAAGAAATAAATAATAAACATTTCACATAATAGTGATAATTATATATATATATAGGGAAAGTCTATTTAGACACAAAATGGTGACACAAATTTACACATAAGCAATCTCAACCACTAGATCTCCCCCCGAATTCCACCTCTCACATAAAGACAAACAAATCCTATGGTTCAGATTTTGTGTCTATGCTTTTGTGTTTAATTTTGTATCCCAATAGCCGGCCCCGTATATATATATATATATATATATATATATATATATACATACATACATATACACACTACAAGAAAACATGGTATTTGCGACGGCTTCAGACGGGCCGTCGACGGCCATCGGAAATTTTCGTGATAAACTGACTACCGAACTCTTTCTTCCTCATTTCTTTTGCTCATCCATTTTTTCCAGCTACGGTTTTTAAAACCCTACCACCCAAAATCCGATTTTTTTGCCTCCAAATCCCGATTTCTTCGCGTAAGAACCTCCTTGGCTTTCATTCAGATCTCTAGAGCAATCAATTTAAGGTATAATCTCTTTTTCCATAAAAATCCAATTTTTACCTAAATCTATATTTGCTTAGATTAGAAAATTAGGGTTATCTATTGATTGCAATTGGTTTAAATAGCGTTTAGTGGGGTTATAGCATCCTATTATGTGCATATTTCATGTGATATAATGAAATTGAAAATTTTATGTGCAATGTTTGGTTATTTATGCATATATCCCCCTTAACTTGATTTTGACTATTGTATAATTATGGTTATTTGTGTATATGTGCATCATTATATACTTATTATTCTTGTATTTATTGCAAAAGTGGAAAATCTTACAAAATTTGTTTGAGTACATCTAACAAAACAAAAACCCTATTTGTGATTTAAGTTATTTATGAATCAACGATGCGGATTTAAGAGAACACATCAAAATAGGATAATATGCATGAAATTGATGCATTATATCTATGAATATTACATGTATGAATAAACTTGTCAAGTAACATACAAAGCTAACTATTTTCAGTGTTGGAACAACCGTGTGGGAAGTATTTATCAAGTATTGGAACACTGATGAGGCGAAGGTAAGTGTACAAAATTATTTGTAAATATCAAAAATATTTGATTGATAATGTCATTCTTTGCAGACCCGGCCCAACAACCTCCATACTTGCGCACATATTATCCGTGATGCTGGTGATAATATCATCATGACATATTAACTACTTTACTTTATCTCTTGCTTAAAATAAACGAGCAATTAAATCATGTTCTACTAAATTTGATGATATGAGCTTGTCCAATTTTGTTTTCGCCAACTTCTTCATGTAGTCAACTAATGAACTCTTGGCAATAATTGCAGGGAGACAAATTGGACGAATTTGAACCTCTCTTCGATTATAGTGCAGTCACCCCCTTTATGTAGTCATTGAAGGTAAACTCCCTTACTTATATCTTGGTGTTTTTGTTGGAATCTCAAATCCTTTTTCTTTTTTGTTAGTATTAATGCATATATATTACAGATGACGACGATGACACAGTTCCTTTAACTATTTTGGATGGGCCTACGGGAAAGGGATGCTTAAATTCTGATTTTAAGGTATATTTTTCTATTTTTTGTGTTAAATATATTTTTAAGGTATGTTAATTCTGATTTTAAGGTATGATTAAATTCTGGTTTCGGATGCGCGTATGCGAAAGCGACGCGAAACAGGCGGTGTGGATTTGGAAAACAAGTGGTAAACGATTTTTTTCTTAATATAATTTTTAGTTTAGAAATAAAATCATGTACCCTTACACAGTTGCTACAAATATGAGCTAGGATTCAAACTGTCCACTTCATGATAATTTGTACAAAGTATGAGTTAGGATTTGGAAATCAACAGATTTTTTGGGGTAGTGTATTTATTACTGGTATATATATTGGTGGACTACGTGGTGTGCACAAATTTATGTATTATGTAGTTAATGGTTTAAGTTAATGGTGAAATTTTTGTGTTTTTGTTAATTGGTTGAGAGCTGATATGTTGGGTTATCTATTGATTGATTAGATAGTGGTTTTAGTGAAGAAGTATAGTTGGAAGGCTAAATAGCGGCTGAAATTTCAAAAAAAAAAATATGCAGGTTTTCCGACGGCCGTCGGGAGCCATCGGAAACCTTTACAAACCGCCAAAAACCGTCAGAAACAAAAACTACGGGTTGTGTCGAAAACCGTCGGAAAATCAGATTTTCAACGCCTCTAAAAGCGACGGCTATTTCCGACGGCTTCCGACGGTTTCCGACGGCCGCCGATAGTTTTCAACTGTCGGAAATAGCCTTTTCTCTTGTAGTGATACATATGTATATATATACACATATGTATATATATACATATATATGAGAAGGAAGTACCTTGACTTAACATGGTTAGGATATCATCATAGTTTAACCAGATATTGGGAGAAACCAGAATTTATTGTTTTATTTTTTGTATTTCTTGTATTCAAGTCCAACAACTCAATGATACTGTCACATGGAAATTACGGGTGAAAAAATTGATTCGCTGGACTATTATACATGATACTAATATAAGCAGAACATTGATTTTAACCTAACATGATTTTCATTACGTGGATCTCAATAGAATAAATTCATTTTAGCAAATAATTAGCCGAAAAAAATTGGCAGATAAGCAAACAAATGGATGATGTGGAAATATGATAGAAAGACCACCTACAGCCGATGAATTGTTGATGCCTTCAGGGCAAATCGATTGGCGCTTGCGAAATAGTGGTAGCCCTAAGCCACCGTTGAGAGGGTGGAGAAAAACATACAGCAGTAATGGAGCGAGGCTACATTTGGAGCAAATCAGTCGCTTTCAATTTAGGGCTAGGTTGAAGATGGGGAGTCATGGAAAAAAGTAACGAAAAAAAGGGCATTGTTATTGACACTCCACTTTTTGTTAAGGGGGGGGGGGGGTCAAATTTTAAAGCCACTCCAATTTTTAAAAAATGTTAAAGGGGGGCCATCGGTGGGTAGCTAATTTATTTTAATGCTTACATTTTTACCCTTTATCTTAAAAACTTACCAATCGTAAAAACGTAAAACCCTAAATCCCCAAAAAAGCCTAATCGTTTCGTCGTCGATAAAATTCAGTCGATCTTCGAAGTGAAAATGGTGAGAATCAAGAAAACGTCGCTCTCTTCTCTGCCAGATAATGGGATACTGAAGAAGGTAGTTCGAAGGTACGTGATATGCATACTCGTTCTTCCTCGTTTCGATTGTTTTTGTTCAAGTTGAAACTATCTGTATGTGGTAGTAAATCGAAGCGGCTCATTGATGTTTGAAAAAATTGGGGATTTACTGGATTGTGTGTTGAGATGGCTGGGCATATGCTCATTTTAGACAAACTCTCAGTTGACTTAAATGAGTAAATGTTGGTTTAGATTAACATCTAAAAACATAGTTTAGAAATATATTTGAATTAAAAACAAATATCTATGCTTAATTGATCATAAGTAAATCCAGGTTGCTTATAGTAATATGTAATATGATGAAAATTACTTGTGTATTGTTCATGCTTATATTTGTGTATCGTGGAAGGTGCTTGGATAATAGGCAGTAGTAGTCAAAACTTATTTTGGTCAAACCCAAAAATACTTTTCTAAGTTGTGTATGCACGTTTGCATACATACATCATGCTAGTTTGTCTTCCAGTGATCATTTTTTAATGTGGTCGACTATCCTGGTGAACTAGTGCACAGTGTATAAAAATTTGAATGCTCATAAGGAATGGCTGTGTCAATTGTTTTTTAAAAGCTTGTTTTGTGCAACTGTACCGGGGCTTTACTCTCAGCCCAATATGTGACACCCATGTTTATTTGTGTCCTGACTCGTCACATGAAAAATGCTTCTAGATGTTTACGATTTAATGATCTGCCATAGGAATATACTTTGCATGCACAGTAGGATTTTCTAGTAACAATTATCATTTGTTTCAAAATTTATTAATGTTGTAGAGTAGTGTTTTAAATCTCGGCCATCTCGGCCGAGATTTCGTTTTGAGCTAAAACGAGACGAAACACAATATATCGCTGAATATCTCGTTTCCAATATATCGGCCGATATTTACAAATATCGGCCGATATATTGACCGAAATGAAATCACGATATATCACTCGATTTTTTTATAAAAAAAATTTAGCAAGGCCTGTAACGTGCTTCTAAGCTTGTTTTTAATGTTGATATAAAACTGAAAATGGTTAATCTGACCATCATATAATAGTTGCATGCTACTGAAAGTTCTTTGAAATAGCTGAATTACTTTATATGCCTTCCTAGTTGTATCAAAGTTTATAGTTGTACAGATGCCATGAACCGATGAACCTATTAATTACTTTATCTTCAGCAAGGTTTTAAATTACTATATCTTCAGATGCGTAAATTACTTTGTCTTCAGCATGTCAGCAGCAAGTTACTAAGTTCTAAAATTCAACTACTTGCTACTAAAATCAAGGGTTCAGGACCAGCCTCACTTATGTACTAATTCAACATTGGCTAGTTCTAGTATTTCTGTGACGGCCCGCCCGCACCAACCGACATTTACTCCAAAAGTGCGCTGTACACATGTCCAGTTAGCACGGAACGGGTCGTTAGAAGGAAAAGGAAGAAGGAAATGAACATGCAAGGAACCTGTAGAATGTCTCACAGCGCACAAAACAAAATATAATAATAACATACTTGACATAAAACAGGAGAGACGGTGCATAAGCTGAAAATCAGAACTAAACATCATAGCAGCGGAAATCCAAAATACAGCTTATTACAACTTTCAAACTGTCTCAAAGCAAAAGTAAGATAAATGAGGTACACTACTAATGCCCAAGTAGCGACCACCAACGACACAGGGAGAATGTGTATATATATATAATACGTGGAAGTCTCCTGCCCGCCTTCGAATCAGCTACTCGCACATCACCAGCTAACCTGTCTCTAGTCTGCTCGTGTGAGCACCCAGAGTAATAAGAGGAGACATAAAACTCTGGGTCAGACATAAAGCCTGGTATGAGCGATAAGCATCTAAAGTGAACAATAACAGGTAGACTAAAACATACCTGAACCTGGACCTGCAACCAAAGAGTTAGCACTACATACTGTACAACACTCTAAGGTATCATATCAAACAGTATAAAGATACGGAGGTGGGGAAGGTGTGCATGTCATAATGATGGCAAACAATCAAGCATAGCATCCATCCTCACATCTCTCACTCAGTGCATAAAGCATACGATATTCACCACTTCGATCACCCAACATTCCTTGCTACGATCACTCTGCCCCATGAAGTCATAAATGGCTTCACTGCACTGATAACGTAGCCACTAATTCCTCGCTATGTCCACTTGCCCCATGGAGTTATTCACCCCATCTGCGCTGGCTCATAGCCTTACCAATCCTTACTATGTCCACTTGCCCCATGGAGTTATTCACCCCATCTGCGCTGGCTCATAGTCTTACTACGCATCACCTTGCCCCTCAGGTCATAATGACCCTACTGCACTGATAACGTAGTCTTGCTACCATCATCTTGCCCCTCAGGTCGTAATGACCCTACTGCACTGATAAGTAGCCCATCATTCCTTTTAGTGGTGAATCGAAGTTATGAACGTCGACAACTCCTTGGCACACGTCCCGCAGCAAAGTCCAACCATGAAGTGAACTCGTTGGTTCCCAACTGGTTCCGGGATCCTGAGCTCTAACTTCCCCGATTGGACTACCTTTGCATCTCGTGTTATTGGTCATCATCAGATCGGATCGGGTCGCCTTCAGCATTCTTCATCAGATCGGGTCGCGCCTCCTACGTCGGATCGAGTCGTGGTCCTCCAGGTGATCAGGTCGCACTCCCCCATCGTCTCGTGAATCCAGTCTCCATCAAATCGGGTCTTCACTTCTGGTCGGATCGTGAATACCCCATACGGATCGGATCGCGCTCCTCCATCGTCTCGTTGTGCATCGGATCGTGGATGCTGCCTTCCTCTGGTCGGATCGTGATATGAAGCACGAGTGGATCGGATCGGATCGTAATGCTCATTGGCGATCAGGGTCGGAGTACTTCAATTTGAGCACGGCGCTGCATCGATTCGTCTCGTGGGCCTTGCGCAGATGGTTCGGTTCGGAGGAGATGACTCGACTCGTGGTGATGTCCCACGATCCCATAGGGCAATCCGATCGTCGCTCAACCCCCTATGCGATCCGAACCCCTGCACCTTGTCCAGCGAGCTGTTTACGCCCCTCGACGGCGTTTTCGACCATTCCAACTATTCTAAACAGTCACATAGCATTTCATACAGTCATAGCAACATGCATAATCAACCACAAACATCAAAACATCAATATGATAGGTAAAAAGGGATCAAACATACCCAAAATCCCAAATTTCCCCTTAAGCATATTTAGGTAAAACTAATAATAGGATTATCAAAACTTAACCAAATTAACTCAAATTCATATCAGAGGTCTAAAACATCATTCCGAATTTTATAAACATTTTTCCAGAATTTTATCATGTTTAAATTCGCTAATTAACACTAATCACTCCTAATTAGCCATAATTAGTGCAAAACTATGCAAATCACTCACCTTAGCCACAAAATAAACTAAGATCTGAAATAATTCTCTGATTTGATGCGAATTTCAATACCAAACAGCAGCTCCTTTGTTGATTTGGTGAAGATCCTCCTTGATTAGGGGTTGCTAAGCCAAATCCTTAACCAAAAGATGATTTGGAGGTGATTTAGAGGTTGGAGGCCATTTTTAGGGATCCTTGGTGATAAGTGGAGGCTAGAAAACTGAAATGGAATGATTCTCCATCTCATTTCAGCCCTCCCATAACCCTAATCCCGAAATGGGTTATGGGCCTACTCGCTAATCACCCGAATTGGCCCGGTTAAGCAGTTTTTCACCCTCCAAACCTTGTTTCAGCCATATCTCCCAAACGGTAAGTCCGTTTGGCTAATGTGACCACTCTACGGAAAGAGAAACCTTCAAACGAATCTAATGGAAGTGGTTTCAGGTCAAAATTCCTTTCCAATCAAAAGTTATGGCCAAAACAGTACTAACTAGGGGCAAAATGGTCATTTAAAAATCGGCAAAAATCATGAACACGGGAAATGACTCTAATAGATGTTTCCCAAAGTTACATGACCATACGACTTCACATGAGAAAGAAATAAATATTCTACGATCCCATGACGTGTGGAATACGGGTCATTACACTCTCCCCCCCTTAAGAAATTTCGCCCCCGAAATTCTCTAATCCAAACACACATAAAAGTCCCGCATGCCTATCAATCTTACAACAACAATCAAATATGCAAAGCAAGTAAAATAAGTCTATCCTAGCATGCGGAATAACTAAATTGCAAAGTAAATCTTACCAGGCAAAGAGTTCTGGATAAGCCTTCCTAATGCTCTCCTCTGTCTCCCAAGTACAATCATTCTCGTTCTCGCCCCACTGAACCTTGACTAGCTTCACCGCCTTCCTTCGAAGTTGCTTCGTATCGTGCCCCACAATACGAATCGGCTTGCGGTTCCCAACCGCCTCGGGTTCTACTTCGAAGTCCTCTAACTGATCAGGTGAAATAGTCACATCTGAGTCGTGAACGAACTTCCTTAGTTGGGAAACATGAAATACATTGTGAACTCCCGTCATCTTCTCTGGTAAGCCAACTCTATATGCCAAATTCCCGACTAGTTCAAGAACAGGGAATGGGCCAACAAATCTTGGTGCCAACTTGCCTCTCCTGCCAAATCGTATCACGCTCTTCAACGGAGAGATTTTTACAAACACCAAGTCACCAACGGAGAATTTCAAGTCTCTTCTCCTCTTATCAGCATAACTCTTCTGCCCATCTTGAGCAGCTTTCATTCGTTGTTGAATGATCTTAATCTTATCCGAGGTTTCTCTCACCACATCTGGTCCAAGCACAAACTTCTCGCCAGTCTCTATCCAACATGATGGTGAGTTGCACGGTCTTCTGTACAAAGCTTCATATGGAGCCATACCGATACTGGATTGGTAGCTATTATTATATGCAAACTCTACTAGATGCAAATGGTCATCCCATGATCCACCAAAATCCAATATACACGCTCTCAAGAGATCTTCCAATATACGATTCACCCTCTCCGTCTGACCGTCGGTCTGAGGATGATATGCGGTACTGAGATGTAATCTTGACCCTAGAGCCTCTTGTAAGCTCTTCCAAAACCCACTAGTGAACAACGGGTCTCGGTCACTTACAATGCTTTTGGGTACTCCATGAAATCTCACTACCCACTTCATATACAATTCTGCCAACTTGGCTGCCGTTCTGGTCGATTTGACTGGTATAAATCTTGCGCTCTTAGTCAATCGATCCACAATTACTCAAATGCTATCATATCCCGATCTAGTCCTTGGTAGGCCATCGATGAAATCCATCGAGACTTGCTCCCATTTCCATTCGGGAATTTCTAATGGTTGCAACAACCCACTAGGCTTCTTTTGCTCGGCTTTAACTAGCTGGCAATTTATGCATTTGGATATAAACTTCCCAACGTCTCTTTTCATTCCCTCCCAGTAGTAAGTCTGCCTCATGTCTCGATACATCTTATTACCACCAGGATGTATAGTCAGTCTTGAGTGATGACATTCTCTAAGCACTTCATCTCTCAAACCTTTCACGTTGGGCACAACTAATCTTCCATTCTTTCGAAGCCATCCATCTCGATCAAGCCCATACACGTTCACCTCCTCACCAATACCCATCTCTAACTTGGAGATGATTTCTAATAGATTAGGATCGTCCCTCTGGCTAGAACCAATCCGCTCTATCAAAGTGGGTCTGATCGTCAAACTAGCTAGCATAACTGGATCCAATTCGCACCTTGGTCTGAAATCAAAACCCGCGATATACTCCAGTTGCTTCCATTCAAGAAACATTGCCCCTAAGCTGGCATGTCTCCTACTCAAGGCATCGGCTACCGCATTACCCTTCCAGGGTGTATACGCGATATCAAAATCATACGAAGCCAAGAACTCTAACCATTTCTGCTGATGGAGATTCAGATCTTTCTGAGAGAAGAGATACTTTAACGATTTATGATCGGTAAACAACTCGAATCTTTCTCCCAAGAGATAATGTCTCCACATCTTCAGCGCAAATACAATCGCTGCCAATTCCAAATCATGGGTAGGATACTTCTTCTCATGCGGCTTTAGCTGTCGACTAGCATAAGCTACAACCCTACCTCCTTGCATCAATACTGCACCCAGTCCGGTACCACAAGCATCTGTGTATACCGTCATCTCTTCATTCCCTTTAGGAATGACTAACACTGGCGCACGCGTCAACCTCTCTTTTAGACTCTTGAACGCATCCTCACACACTCCGTCCCAGACGAAGGACTGATTCTTCTTAGTCAACTGAGCCAACGGTGCTGCAATCTTGGAGAAGTCCTGGATAAACTTACGATAATATCCAGCTAATCCCAAGAAACTTCTTACATCTGTAGCATTCTTGGGTGTAGGCCAATCCTGTACCGTAGCCACCTTCGCAGGATCCATGGCAATACCACTCTCTGAAACAACATGACCCAAGAATCTTACTTCCCTTCTCCAAAAATGACACTTAGAGAATTTCGCTTTCAATTGGTGTTTCCTCAACACCTCCATCACTATCCTCAAGTGTCCCTTGTGTTCCTCCTCTGTCCTCGAGTAAACAAGGATATCATCCACGAACACAAGAACAAACTTATTCAACTGATCTCTGAATACTCGATTCATAAGATCCACAAAATAGGCTGGTGCATTGGTCAACCCAAATGGCATGACCAACCACTCGTAAAATCCAGACGGCGTCCTAAATGCCGTTTTCGGAACACTCTCATCTGCTACTCGAAGCTGATGAAATCCTGTCGCGAGGTCCAACTGGGAGAACACTCTAGCTCCTTCCAGCTGATCAAACAAATCATCTATCCGCGGTAGAGGATACTTATTCTTCCTCGTCACCTTATTCAACTCGCGATAGTCCACACACAACCGAAGGGAACCATCTGCCTTAGTGGCAAACACAACTGGTGCTCCCCACTCGGAGACACTCCTTCTAATAAATCCCTTCTTCAAAAGATTGCTGACTTGCACCCCGAGCTCTCTCTGCTCCCTTGGTGCCATACGACGAAGTGGCATCACTATAGGTCTGGCATCTTTCACTAAATCAATACGGAACTCAATCTCTCGGTGTGGTGGAAGCCCGGTCACCTCCTCGAAGACGTCCGGATACTGGCCAACCACGGGCACATCTGACAACTCATCTTGCGGGATGTCGAGGGAATTTATAAAACTAGCCATAACCCCATCACTAGGTAGACTACCAAACACTACCCTCCGCCCATCATCCGCCCTCACTGTCACCAAAAAGCTCTCACAGTCTACCACCACCCCGTATCTTTGGAGCCAATCGACTCCCAATATAATGCCATACCCAGTAAAGCCCAAAACAAAGCAATCACATACAAACATACATCCATGACTCGATAAGACCAAATTCCTGCAAATCATACTAAGGCTAGTCGAACCACCAATCAGGTTCGTCACAACCAATGGTCTATCGACTATCTCGGGTTCCAGTCCCAACCTATCTACCAGGTCACTAGATATGAAGGAATGGGAAGCCCCAGTATCAAACAAAACTCGAACTGGTATATCATAAATAGAAAGCATACCTTGAATAACAACATTCTTTCCTTTCTCCGCCGCAGTTGGGGCATTCGACGAAGAAGGAACAGCATCAATAGCATATGCTTTCACAATCTGCTTCTCCTTAAGAGGTTGCGGACACTTATCCTTCTGATGTCCCACCTGGCCACAGTTGTAGCACTTCCTTTCCGCTGGCTTGGCCCGACATTCCTTAGCATAATGGCCTTTCTTTCCACAGCTGAAGCACTCAACATCCTTCTTGCTCTTTTTCTGGCCACCCTTAGATTGGTCCTGCTTCCTCTTATTCTGAGAATTATTCTTGCCTCCACCGCCTGCTTGCGGCTTTGGCCCTTCTGCAGATGCAGCCTCAGTCTTTGACTTAGGGTAAAGACTCTCTGACCTCAAAGCTTTCCCCACGATCGATTCAAAAGTCTCATCGATGTGGTTAATGAGCCTCTCCCCCAAGTACCCATCCAGACCAGTAATGAACTTCTCATTCTTCTTCTCAGGAGTATCAATGAGAGACAGTCCATACTTCGACAAGGTGTCGAACTCAGCAATATAGTCAGAAACTGCCCTTCCATTCTGCTTAAGTTCCAAGAACCTCTTAAACAACACTGACTTCTGGGCAGCTGGGATAAACTTCTCGCTAAAGCGAGCCTTGAACTGATCCCACGTAACTTGGTCATCTGGAGTAGCTGTTCTGATAGCATTCCACCAATTCATCGCTCGCCCTTGCAGCTGACGAGACGCTAGCCTTCTCTTCATCGCATCCTCAAGACCTAAGTCATCAAAGATACGGTCACAGCTATCCATCCAGTCCTGAACATCCGTGGCCGACTCCGTTCCGTGGAACGGCTTCCCACCAAGATTAGTGTAATCCTTGCACAAGTTGGCGAAATCGACCCTAGGCACCTGCACTACTGGGCCAACACCAACTCCGGGATTGGGAATTGCCCCTTGCACTTCTCTAAGCATGTCTCTCATGAGGTTAGTAAACATAGCCCTCATGTCAGTGGCATTCCCTTGGTTGGTCCCTCTACCAGCACCCCTCGTCTCTCGGCTCATCGTTAATCTGTAAAAAGGGAAACGATTAACGACCCCATGGTGGTGCTAGTGCAGTGCGACTTCATCTTTATACTACTAATAGTATATACATACATAGCTTTGAAAACCAAAGTAATCACAAATACGCGCTCTCATATACGTACTAACTCTCCCTGGTGTCTTTCCCTAGGTTAACTACGCAACCTAGAGCTCTGATACCAAGTGTGACGGCCCGCCCGCACCAACCGACATTTACTCCAAAAGTGCGCTGTACACATGTCCAGTTAGCACGGAACGGGCCGTTAGAAGGAAAAGGAAGAAGGAAATGAACATGCAAGGAACCTGTAGAATGTCTCACAGCGCATAGAACAAAATATAATAATAACATACTTGACATAAAACAGGAGAGACAGTGCATAAGCTGAAAATCAGAACTATACATCATAGCAGCGGAAATCCAAAATACAACTTATTACAACTTTCAAACTGTCTCAAAGCAAAAGTAAGATAAAGGAGGTACACTACTAATGCCCAAGTAGCGACCACCAACGACACAGGGAGAATGTGTATATATATATAATACGTGGAAGCCTCCTGCCCGCCTCCGAATCAGCTACTCGCATATCACCAGCTAACCTGTCTCTAGTCTGCTCGTGTGAGCACCCAGAGTAATAAGAGGAGACATAAAACTCTGGGTCAGACATAAAGCCTGGTATGAGCGATAAGCATCTAAAGTGAACAATAACAGGTAGACTAAAACATACCTGAACCTGGACCTGCAACCAAAGAGTTAGCACTACATACTGTACAACACTCTAAGGTATCATATCAAACAGTATAAAGATACAGAGGTGGGGAAGGTGTGCATGTCATAATGATGGCAAACAATCAAGCATAGCATCCATCCTCACATCTCTCACTCAGTGCATAAAGCATACGATATTCACCACTTCGATCACCCAACATTCCTTGCTACGATCACTCTGCCCCATGAAGTCATAAATGGCTTCACTGCACTGATAACGTAGCCACTAATTCCTCACTATGTCCACTTGCCCCATGGAGTTATTCACCCCATCTGCGCTGGCTCATAGCCTTACCAATCCTTACTATGTCCACTTGCCCCATGGAGTTATTCACCCCATCTGCGCTGGCTCATAGTCTTACTACGCATCACCTTGCCCCTCAGGTCATAATGACCCTACTGCACTGATAACGTAGTCTTGCTACCATCACCTTGCCCCTCAGGTCGTAATGACCCTACTGCACTGATAAGTAGCCCATCATTCCTTTTAGTGGTGAATCGAAGTTATGAACGTCGACAACTCCTTAGCACACGTCCCGCAGCAAAGTCCAACCATGAAGTGAACTCGTTGGTTCCCAACTGGTTCCGGGATCTTGAGCTCTAACTTCCCCGAATGGACTACCTTTGCATCTCGGGTTATTGGTCATCATCAGATCGGATCGGGTCGCCTTCAGCATTCTTCATCAGATCGCGTCGCGCCTCCTACGTCGGATTGAGTCGTGGTCCTCCAGGTGATCAGGTCGCACTCCCCCATCGTCTCGTGAATCCAGTCTCCATCAAATCGGGTCTCCACTTCTGGTCGGATCGTGAATACCCCATACGGATCAGATCGCGCTCCTCCATCGTCTCGTTGTGCATCGGATCGTGGATGCTGCCTTCCTCTGGTCGGATCGTGATATGAAGCACGAGTGGATCGAATCGGATCGGATCGTAATGCTCATTGGCGATCCGGGTCGGAGTACTTCAATTTGAGCACGGCGCTGCATCGATTCGTCTCGTGGGCCTTGCGCAGATGGTTCGGTTCGGAGGAGATGAATCGACTCGTGGTGATGTCCCACGATCCCATAGGGCGATCCGATCGTCCCTCAACTCCTTATGCGATCCGAACCCCTGCACCTTGTCCAGCGAGCTGTTTACGCCCCTCGACGGCATTTTCGACCATTCCAACTATTCTAAACAGTCACATAGCATTTCATACAGTCATAGCAATATGCATAATCAACCACAAACATCAAAACATCAATATGGTAGGTAAAAAGGGATCAAACATACCCAAAATCCCAAATTTCCCCTTAAGCATATTTAGGTAAAACTAATAATAGGATTATCAAAACTTAACCAAATTAACTCAAATTCATATCAGAGGTCTAAAACATCATTCCGAATTTTATAAACATTTTTCAAGAATTTTATCATGTTTAAATTCGCTAATTAACACTAATCACTCCTAATTAGCCATAATTAGTGCAAAACTATGCAAATCACTTACCTTAGCCACAAAATAAACTAAGATCTGAAATAATTCTCTGATTTGATGCGAATTTCAATACCAAACAGCAGCTCCTTTGTTGATTTGGTGAAGATCCTCCTTGATTAGGGGTTGCTAAGCCAAATCCTTAACCAAAAGATGATTTGGAGGTGATTTAGAGGTTGGAGGCCATTTTTAGGGATCCTTGGTGATAAGTGGAGGCTAGAAAACTGAAATGGAATGATTCTCCATCTCATTTCAGCCCTCCCATAACCCTAATCCCGAAATGGGTTATGGGCCTACTCGTTAATCACCCGAATTGGCCCGGTTAAGCAGTTTTTCACCCTCCAAACCTTGTTTCAGCCATATCTCCCAAACGGTAAGTCCGTTTGGCTAATGTGACCACTCTACGGAAAGAGAAACCATCAAACGAATCTAATGAAGGTGGTTTCAGGTCAAAATTCCTTTCCAATCAAAAGTTATGGCCAAAACAGTACTAACTAGGGGCAAAATGGTCATTTAAAAATCGGCAAAAATCATGAACATGGGAAATGACTCTAATAGATGTTTCCCAAAGTTACATGACCATACGACTTCACATGAGAAAGAAATAAATATTCTACGATCCCATGACGTGTAGAATACGGGTCATTACAATTTCCTGGTTGACATATTCTGTAGCAGACTTTCATGTATATTGTTACTTGCTTGTTCACACTTATGTCGTTTTCTTCTCAGTCATGAATGTTATAAATGCACGTGACCATCATGCACTTTGTTGCATGTTTTGTGTATAAATGTACGAGCTATCAATGACAATGCTATTTGATGTGATTTACAAATCAGGTAAGCTCGGTTTCTTTGTATTTTAGACTTTTAGTATATATAATTATTAACATAAAATGTACGCCGATATGGTTCCGATATGAACTTTAAGCTCCGAGATGTAAATCCGATATTGACGTCCGAGATGTACTCGTCTCCTCCGAGATCTTCCCCCGAAATGATACCGAGTCACCAAAATCCTCGAGACGAAACGCGACCAATATCCAATATTTAAAACCTTGTTATAGAGGTAACCTATCAATAGTTGTTTCTAGTTTTGTCTGTATTCATTCTTTTTTAATGGAATAATTTCCTTAATACTTCTATCTTGCAAATATTTTGCATTCATGGGTTCAAGTGCAAGGATGGGATTCTTATATGAAATTTCAGACTTTAAGAAACATGGATTATGATGACCGTTGGTAAAAGAGCACATTCGCAGCTATCTTATTCTTAAGTCCTTTTCTTAGGATGCCAAGTCCTTTTCCACCATATTGCTTTTTGTATGTGAATGTGTAATACCATTTTGCTTACATTTATGTTATCCTTTTGTAGTAAGCAAGCACAAGCCGAATGCAGTAGTCGAGTTCCTCCAGCGGCCTCAAACCGGAAACGGATAGCATTGGAAAGATTGAAGGCAAGAGTTGATGAGCAAAGATTGGGCCTTGATAGGAATAATAGCAGTGGAAGTACATCTAGTGAGGAAAACTCGCAATCACAAAATAGTGATGGAGACGATGCAGACGATAGTGAAGAAGATGATGAGAAGGAAAATGAGGAACAAGTTGAGGGGCAAATTAGAGATCAGAATGCGGAAACCGAAGACCGGCCGGAGCCAGAAGTTGAAATGGAGAAAAGAAAAAAAAGGGAAGAAGGTCAGAACTAAAGCTTCAGTTGATAGTACACAAACCGGACCTCAACCAGCATTGCTTTTCGCTTATGCACATCATATATCCAACTCTATTTGGAATGTGAAGGTTAACTTTGTATAAAATCTTATAAATGATAATCCTAAACTATATGGAACACGTGCTTACTATCATCAAATTTGTTATAGGATCCAAGAGAAGAAGCTAGAATTGTAAAGCTTCACAGTCATGTTGGAACGCAAAAACGGTTGGATCTAAGCAAGGAATGTGAGTTTGTGAAGAGTGCAGTAGCCGAATCCGGATTTGGGAATATAATAAAATATGTGCATGACAAACTGGACAAGGTATTGGTTAACGCTTTTATAGAGAGATTTTATCCTGAAACCAATATCTTTCATCTTCCATTCGGGGAAATGAGTATCAGTATAGATGAAGTTTTTCACATTACTGGGCTTCCTGTGGACAGAAAAGCCGTTACTGGACCACTTGGAGGTTCGAGAGGGATAAGCGATAATGACGTGTATGAGTTGTTGGATAAATGTCTTGGTGTTGATTCAGATACGGCTGACGAGCTCTTGAGTGGAGAGAAAAAAGTAAGATTGGAATGGTTACGAACAACATTTTCTGGATCTAAAGAACAAGATACCACAGAGAGAAAAAGACAATGTGCAATTGCTTACCTCCTGTATACCATTGGGATTTTAGTTTGCGGCGACAATTCCGGTAACAAAGTGTCTGTGCATTTTTTGCAGTGCTTACGTGTTCTAAGACAAGTGCACACATATTCTTGGGGTACTTCTTGTCTGAGTTGGCTGTTTTATAACTTGGCTCAAGGTACTAGGATAAACAGGCATCAAATTGCCGGATGTATGACTCTACTTCAGGTTTGTCTTTGCTTTATACTATAATTAGGTTTGTCTATGCTTTATACTATAATCAGAGTATACGAGCACTTTCCAATATTGCCGAATGTTTTCTTAAATAAATGACTAAAAAAAATTGGTTGTTTACTCAATTGGCAGTCATAGTTCAAAATCAAGATATTTTTATCAAACAAGTACGTAATAAAAAGTATACAAATCGGGATAAACAAACTGTTGCTACCGTTAACAAATGTGCATGATTAAAATTATAAACTACTACTAATCTCTTTTTCTGCATATGTTTCTGGGGCATGAACTACCTTCACCAACATGCATTCAATATGCAATATCATCTGGGTTCATACAAGATGACCAAGGACTCGATCATGTGGCCTTCCAATTTAATAGGTTATTTTTTATCTCTCTTTCATCGTATTAATATACATGTAATCTTATGATAACTTTAAGTTAACTTATCATATAAATTTAGGGCTCTAAATTTATAGCACCCAAAGTATACAACTGGGACTCATATGGAAAAAGAATAGATGTAGTTTTGTTTGCCTTTATCATGCATTAGGTATTGAAATATCATGAAAATTAGACTTTTGACAAGGTACTGTGTTTAAATTTGTAATTGAACAATAACATGTATATCTCTTTCTTTGTAAATCCGACAATTTGACATATACGCGCATTTTCCAATACTGCTTTGTAATATATCTCATTTATATTCGATTAGGTATGGATATATGAGCACTTTCCAATACTTAGGCGCTATAATCGGAGTATTGGTGAACCAAGGTCTGCTTTCTACTTTGCGATGGATCTGAGTAACCGTATGTCATTGGATTTGGTCACTCTACGGGAGAAGATTGATGACCTTCAAGCTACCGATGTTATTTGGGATTCTATAAAAGACATTAGAGAAAATTATCCATTTCAGCGTTGTTCATTATATAACGGTCCTCTGGTTTACTTTGAAGTCCTGGAGGTGTACTTGCCACAACGATTCCTTCGTCAATTTGGATATGTTCAGCCTATAGCGGGTAATCCTTTCACAATCGATAAAAAAAATTGAAATCTTCGTCAAATGCATACAAGGCTGTTTACTTCAACATAGGAGATTTGTCATGGAACGAATGGAGAAATCATCTATTGCATGAGGATGTAACATCCAATCTAGCAGTACAGCCTGCAGATTGCGACGAAAAATATATGGAGTGGTATACATTTGTGTCACATCCGTTTGTAGCTAATCCCGTGTCACGCGTTACTGAACGGCTTCATACAACTGAGCAGAGTTCGCTTTTGGTTTGCATTGTAAGTTATTATTTCTTTTTTTAGATTCAAAGCTGATAGTTTAATTTTATGGTAATCATATGTTGTTATCCTTTTGTCGAAAACATAAAATATCCTTTTTAAAATGGATGAATGTAGGTAAGTATGAAACACGGATGATATGTGTAACGTAGTTGTTTGAAGTGTGATCTATAGGTAACATTCTGCTATGCTTATGCACTGATCCCATCTTTTGCATAAACATGGAATCTGTAGAATACAACTTCATGTAGCTAATCCTTTTTTACATTGACTTGAACATGCATCCTTTGTTTAACTAATGTAAAAGGGCCCTTAAACTAATTTTTTAACTTTGGCCACCAGCTTATCCCCCACTCAATGTTTTGTTCGGTGAACCAATGTAGCAGTCAAAGGCGGTTTGTATCTTGAGTGTGATAAGGGAATGAACTAATTTTCTTGCTTGATGGGTCCTAAACTCAATGTTTTTTCAGTGAACCAATGTATCAGTCAATGTTTTGTTGGTATGATGTTAAGTTTTTCATTATATGTCTTTTTTTATCTTCAACTTGTATCGTGTTGATTTGTTGTTTTAACCGAGTTAGTTTGTTTGTTTGAATTTCTGAGGTTTGGTACTGCTATTTTGGGGTTGTTAGGAGAGGTTTGTGATGAAAGCATCCTATTGTCTTTTGACTAGCTATAGTTGTATGTAGGAAATTTGCGGGTTGTTAGTGATAAGCTTTGTTAGTCTTCACTACGTGTTACAGCTTTGTCATTCCACATTTAATTAATTTATTATTTTGAATTTAATTTTGTAGAAACGGAGACTTCGTCACTTGTCCGATTTCATAAAATCTTGTACGCCAAGTGATACCATGTCGCAAATCTTAGAAAGAGTTGAAAGAATCGAAGACGACAAACCGCTTAGAATCTACGGCGAAGATAATAATGTGGAAGAAGAAACAGTAGGATCAAAGTCGAAGAGAAATAGAAATGCAGGTGTAATGAACAATATACAAGAAAGGAAAAAAATATGGTGAAAGCATCGGATGTGGCGAAGGAGAAAAACAGTGCCCAAACGAAGAAAAAAAGGAGGCAAAAATGAAGTATTGTTTTTTGGGTTGTCAGGCTGTGGGTTAAATTCGCAATTTTTTTTTTGTTATGAATAGTACGGTGTTGGATTTCGTTTTGTAGTTATGACTGTTATGGATCTGGTTGTTATAACTATTATGACTTTTTGGTGGTCTTATAATGCTATGTGGTTTATTATGGGCTGTTTACTGTGTTTACTTAATTTACTGCGTACAGTGGTTACTAATTACATATGATTAAGCATGGCTGGCACAAAACAACAATCTATAATGGAAAACTGAATTTGATGCTTGAAGAGGCAGATCTATACGTTTTTGGTAACTATGATGTTTAATTTTTTGTTTCAAACTGTATAAAAGTAAGGAAAAGAAGCACTTGTGCGTGTTTGGTAACTTTGGCTACACACCTTTTGCTACGCATCAATTCAACTGCTGTTTGGATTTTTTTTTCTGGCATGACTTTTTTCAAATCAAATTAGGTGTACTATTTTGCTTATGATAACTAGATTTTCGGCGAAATGACATCGAAGTAAACATTTTAGTTCGACATCAGTATATCGAAAATGGTATAAATTTGCAGGAACGGCGGTGGTATGTCGAGTAAAAGAATTTCAGACGACAAGTGTATGTCGAATGCATGGCAATTCCTGTAGGTTTATCAGAGGTGTCATATTTTCGACGGGTTTTTTTTTTTAAAATGGAAGCAGTTTCGATGTGCCTCTTCCGAACTTTCGAATTTTCTTCGACATATGAATGACGAAAATTGAGAAAACTCTCAGGAACGACGGGCTCTTGTCGAATTTTTTTTTCCAGACGATTTAACACCGTCGATACATACATACCGTTTGTATTATTAATCTATCAATCCAGCAAGCAATAATACAACGTTATCTTCTCAGTTTTCAGTGCTTGTAAATACATCACTACTAATCCTTAGGCTAAGAGACTTTCTGACTAATTTGAACTCAACCGTCTCCAATAAATTGAAAGGAAAAAAAAGCGTTGCCCCTCTAATTTTTGTTATATGCAAATGTTGGCTGGTCTTCAATTTTAAGCCATAATTGATTATTCCTTTTAAGTAGTGCAGAACTCTTTTAATTGCCTTCCAGTGTAAGTCCATGGGTTTCTGCATAAATTGAGATAGTTTATTTACACTGATATCAGGACGTGTTATTGTTGCATACTGAAGTGCACCAATAATACTCCTGTATTATGTTATATTTGCAATTGCTTCTCCCCCATATTTTGAATAATTCTGGCTGCTTACCATTGGAGTAGGCTGGGGTTTGGCATTCAACATTTTTGTCTTGACAAGTAGCTTAGTTATATATTTCTTTTGACATAGAATTATTTCAGAATCTGTTCTGGAGACTTCTATGCCAAGAAAATAATTTAACTCTCCCAAGTTTTTGATAGAAAACTATTGATCTAAAAACTGAGTTAACTTGTCAATATCATCAGTATTATTGCCAGTTATAATGAGGTCATCTACATATATTAGTATGTAGACTGTTGAAAAGCTATTTATCTTGATGAATAATGAGCTATCTGATTTGGTAGATTGATATCCTAATTTGGTTAGAGTATTTTTCAATCTGTCAAACCAAACTCTAGGGGCCTGTTTTTGCCCATAAATAGCTTTGTTCAGTTTACATGCTAGATTTTGATTGAGATTGTAACCTTGAGGTTGTCTCATATAGATTTCTTCCTCAAGGACACCATTCAAGAAAGCATTATTAACATCTAAATGTCTGATATGCCACTTCTTACATAAGGCAATAGTAAGTATAAGTCTAATTGTTGTGGATTTTACCACAGGTGAGAAAGTTTGATCAAAATAAAATCCATATTCCTGAGTAAAACCCTTTGCAACCAGCCTAGCCTTGTACTTATTTATTGATCCATCTGGGTTTCTTTTGAGCTTGTATGTCCATCTGCACCCCTCAATTTTTTTATTGGCAGGTGGACATACAAGTTCCCAAGTTTTATTTTTGATGAGTGCATCATATTCCTCATCCATAGCTTTCTTCCAATTCTTGTCTTTGATAGCCTGTTCAAAAGAATTAGGTTCACAATTACTGGATAAGGCTATATATGCTTTTGGTTTAAAAATACCACTTTTTCCCTAGTAATCATAGGGTAGCCAGTTTGGATTGGTGATTCTGATGATGGTGAGCTGCTATCATTATCTGAATTTGATGAGTATTCTGATCTTGTACTTTGTGAACCTGCATTTCTTTCTAACCCTTGATTTTCTGAATTTTTAGGATAGTGCATGGCGAGGCTGGGTTGCTGTGAATCATCATGCTCTTCAGAGTAAGATTGTGATGCTTGACTTGACTCAGCAGCCTCACTTTCATCATTATTGTCCCATTTTTCAGAATAGACTGGGATCTCAGGTATAGATGTATTTGGATTTCTTACCTTACTAGTAGTTGTAATATTTCTGCTACTAAAAGGAAACACCATCCCATCAAACACAACATGTCTACTTATGTAGATTTTACCTGTTTCATCCAGACATTTGTACCCCTTTTGTCTAGTAGTGTACCCCAGAAAAGTACAAGGTTTTGATCTAAAATCTAATTTGTTTGAATTATATGGCCTCAAATAGGGAAAACACAAACATCCAAATGGTTTTAGGCTGTTGTAATCTGGTTTAACATTATATAACTTTTCTAGTGGTGCTATGCCTCTCAGTACCTTTGTTGGTTGTCTATTAATAAGATACACAGAGGTACTGAAGGCCTCTGGCCAAAATTTTAAGGGTAGTTTTGCTTGTGCCAATAATGTCAAACCAGATTCAACAATATGTCTGTGTTTTCGTTCAACTAGTCCATTTTACTATGATGTGTATGGACAAGTGATTCTATGAACAATTCCTTTATTAGCAAAATATTTTTTTAAGCTTTTGAATTCACTTCCACCATCAGATTGGATAGTTTTAACTTGAGTATTAAATTGTCTTTCAGCCATAGAGATAAAATTCATCACAGCATTAATGGTTTCAGATTTGGCTTTTAAAAAATAAATCCATGTGTGTCTAGAATAAGCATCTACAAAAGTAATATAATACTTAAAACCAAAGTCTGAGCTTATAGGAGAAGGACCCCATAAGTCTGTTGCTATTAACTGAAATTGTTCAGTATAGACAGTTTCAGAGACAATAAAAGGTAATTTATGACTTTCACCAACTTGACAATATTCACAGATGTATGGTAATGAGACATTATTATATTGAATATGATTTTCATCTAAAACTTTCATTACAACCTTAGCACTTGGATGTCCAAGTTTGTAGTTCCAGAGATCAAAAACTTTTTTGCTGCTATCAGCATTGTCAAGAATATTCAGATTACAGTGCTTTTCTCTTTTTGTCTCACTATTATGCTTAACAGTGTCAAACTTGTATAGACCTTCTGTCATGTTAACCTATAAAATGGGTTCTCTAGTTAGAATGTCCCTAACTAAACAGTATGTAGGGTAAAATTCAAAATAGACATTGTTGTCATGAGCAAATTGAGAAACACTTATTAAGTTTTTCTTGATCTTTGGCACTTTTAAAAGGTTATGTAAATATAACTGCCTCTTACCACTTAAACTAGCATTACCAATGTAAGTGATAGTAATACTTTTGCCATTGCCTAATAAAATAGAATGATTACGTCTATAGTCTCTGTTTCCAAGATTCAAATTGTCAAGATTGCTGGTAATGTGATGTGTAGCTCCTGAATCTGGGTACCAACCATCATCTTGTACAGTTTCAAGCTTTGCTATGTCATTTTGATTTCCTCCTATACTTGAATTATCTTGAATGCTGTTTTCAGACTGAGACAGAGCCATATTCACACTAGGATTACCAGTATTTCTCTGATTTTGATTAGATGTGTAACTGGTATTAAATCTAAAGTAGCAATTCAGGGAGTAGCAATTCAGGGCTGTGTGACCCACTCTTTCACAAATTTGACACTTTGATCCGTTGGTATTAGTCAATCTACCTCTGCCACGACCTCTTCTGGCACCACCACCTCTTTGGTAAGCCTAATCATTTTTGTTGTTATTAAAGTTTTGATTCTTGCCTTTAAAACCAGTAGTCAAGTTCACAGTATAATCTGGTTCTTGAGGTTTCTTGGCATTTATTCTTGCCTCATGTGAAAGTAAGATAGAATGAACCTCATCTATGGATGGCACAATCTTTTGAGATGTTATGACAACAATTACAGCTTCATAGTCACTATTAAGTCCATTAACCAAGTACAATACTGATCATTATTAGACACTCTGTTTCCAATGGCATTCAATATGTCACATTGCCTTTTTACTTTAGCAATATATTCCTTCATAGACAAATTCTCCATTTTAACACTTTGCAGTTGATTCTTGTAATGAAGAACTTTGGCTGAACATTGATTATTAAATTCTTTCTCAACTGTAGTCCAAATGTCATAGGCAGAAGTACACCCAATAACTTGTGGTAGCAAATTTGCACATATTGAAGATAACAGCCAAGAACTGATAAGCCTATCTTGCCTATGATATTGTACATACCTTTCATTTGCAATAGTTCTGTTATTCTCATCTGTGATGAATTTTGCTGGTATGTATATGGTGCCATATATATATCCTTCAAGACCATACCCCTGAATGGCAGTTTCCACTTGTAATTTCCAAAGAAGATAATTATCTTCTTCGAGATGGATTGTGATTAGCTGACTTTTAAGACTAATGGTTGTCTTTATTGGTGGGTTTACAGGTCCAGATTCATTGGAACCATCTTGACCATTATCAGATGCTCCTGTTGATGAATGATGATCACCCATGATAGTGGGAAAAGATGATAGACAAACAAGAAATGAAATCAGAAACAGGAATGCCGCTATCAATCAAGAATTTAGGAATTTCTCAGGCAGGTATGTAGCAGCCAGAGATATCTTATGATGAAACTTTGATATAAATCTTGCTCTGAAGATTTCTCTAGGCACGGCTTGTACTTGTTTGATGATTTTCTTGAATTCTTGGTTTATTTCCTGGCGATTTTGTTACTGATTGCAGAAGATATATCAAATTGTTCTGATGCAGCCTGGTCAAATATGATTTCAGGCACGACACTGATCAATTGAAGTGTATCTTCTCTCAAATGATGAGGTATACCCTCTGATGAGCCATATCCAAGTGATGATATTAAATTCTGATGGATATGATGAACTTTAATCACACAGTTTGAATGATTTCAGATGCCGTGAGGCAATTTTCTGCTCTGATACCAAGAAAAGATTTGATAAACTTGTATTTGAATTCGTAATTGTTGAAAGGATATGAAGATTTCTTTTTTTTATTTTAACTGATAGAATAATGCAACTGCATATATAGGCATAATAGCCTTGTACATATTTTCCGCAATAAAAAGATGTAATAAGCTTATGGAGGCCCAACCCATTACTGAAGACATAATATACGATGCATTGTTGATGTGGATAGAGCAGCCGACTTATTTCATTATAGGAACTTGTGGTACTATGCACATTTTTGCATATAGTATATGGCGCCTCAGTGCATAGGTTGTCTAAAATATTATAACTTGAATACCTTCTTACCTAGCTTGATCAGCCCTCGACAATGACTTCCACGTATATCGTCATAAGCTTTTTGATACGGATATACTAAGCCTCAGGCACACCATTAGATCTCCAACATGGTTGTTAGACTGTGCAAATCAAGACCTACTGACTAAAGGCAATATAAGCAGCTGATAATAACGTCCTGTATCTTTTATTTTACTTTTGTTTTGTTCTTATTTCTGTTAGCATCTTTTAGTGGCATTAATTAAAGTAAATGTTCCCTAGGCTGCCACATAAGACAGGTTGTTAGAGGGCAATATTATAAATGAATGTACTACATTGGAGAAACTATGATGAATTTCCAGTAAAAGATTTCCTTGCAATTTTTTTTCTTCTCTAATCTCTTATGTCTCCCTCTAATGTCTAATTCCCAGCAGCAACCCTATCATTGGTGCTTTCACCGATGTTCTCACCTCCTTTATCTTAACTTTCTTCTTCATTCAAATCTGCTCTTTTCTTATATCTCGTTTCTCCATCTTTTCTTATATTTCTCCAAAAAAAATATAGTTCAGATATGATTGAAAATATGTTTGCTGTTGGTTGTGGAATCGCTGGTAAAATGCTTAATTTCGATGTGGTTGATTTTACTACTCATGAATCCGATCAGATTCTACTAGTTTCAGTCCATACTATTGTCTATCCGATCACTGATAATGTACTCAATCGAGTGTTTGATCCGTATGGATAAGTGGAAAAGATTGATATATTACGATCAAGTGAACCGCTGCAAGCAATTATTCGATTTGATTCATGTCAAAATAATGTTTCGACGAAGAATCAATTACAGGGAACATACATATATGATAGATGCTGTTAACTTGATATTCAGTTTTACATAAAAATGATTATGAGGATAAAACTAGAAACATATTGATGGGGAATGAATTTGAATTAGATCGGGATTTCATAAGAAGTAAACTTCATGAGATGATGGATATTATTGAGAGAATGCAAGATAGGATGAAATCAAGGAATTCTTCAATCAAAAAAAAATTCTCATACAACATCCGATAGTTGCCTATCTGTTGGATCGAACTTGAGTCTTGATATAATAGAACTGAAGTCATCCACAAGTTCACCATCTTTAGTACCTATGTCAATATCCATCGTAGTTCCAGCTCTCTGTCCAGTTGCTGCTTCTACATAAATTTGTTCTTCACAAATGTTAAATGCTTCGAGTCCAGTCCAGTTTCAAACCCTTATGTTGCAACTCGAATTCGAATGCAATAAGCAGAGGGAAGACCGGCATGAGAGGTTTATATTACATATTAGTTCAAGCTCAGATAGCCCACACTCTAATTGGTTTGCTTTATCATCACAGGGTGCAGCGTTCCAGAATATTGAGGCTAAGGATTTAAGAGTATATGATTTATTTAATCTAGATTTACCTTTGAAAAATAGTGTTCATTACCAATCAGATGTGTACTACTCAAGATCTACACTTTACAGAGATTTGTGTGCTACACTAGCTTGTTTGCCAGTGACTTAAGGCTTGCTTAACTTTGAGCAGTGAGTTGTTGAAGGCAGCAATCTCTAAGACTTCACTGTTTATTACCATTCCCGGTCTGGTAATAAGGTATTAATTAGTATTCGATAGTTTGAAAACCAAGTTTTATTGCATAATAAAAATGATGGTTTTCAAGATAAACTGTTTTGTAACCAGCACCTTCCTTCTCATTTGAGGTATCATCTACAATCATTTCCCAAAGTAAATTCATGACTTCATTTTCTTACGAATTTTTGGTATTTTTTGAGGAATGATGCATCGCTGGCACAAAGGCTACGCGTTCAGTCACAAAGGTTTACTAGCTCGTCCGGTACATTTGATGGATAATCAGTAAGAGCTTTTCCTCGCTAGATGTTCTGGGTACATATGATATATTGTATTCACATAATTCAACAATCTCCTTCATTAATATGTCAAGTCTTGGATTTGCTGAAAACCCTTCGTAGTGGTTGAACCCATAATGCTTTGGTTGGATAGGCTTGAAAATATAATCGAAGCTTTCACATTAAGAAGATGGTAGATAAACTAACTTCTTTATTTGAATTGTTACTTTCTAAGGATTGAATCATTTACATACATAGTACACTAGACATTCCCTGTCATCACGAACCACCAATGTTGAACTTATGGTTTGCTTTGAATCAACCAAATATATGAGTAGATCTTCTCCATGTAATATATAAGACATTTTCAGATATATGAGTAAATCTTCTCCATGTAATATATTGTTGTGCGAGAAGATTGGGCGGATGCATAAGCACAATAAATAAGATCTAGATTTTCCAATTGAACATAAATTTAATCTGATAGCAATTATTCTATTATATCAAACAAATAGTAAATAACTGTAACAGAGAAACAAAGAGACACACAATATTTATATTGGTTCCACTATCATTGAGATAGTGTACGTCCAGTCCAAAAGAAAGAGATTTTATTCTACATGAGAGAATTATAAGGGATTACAAAAATAAGAGTTTATATATCTTAATAAGAAGAGACACCATTGGGGATCACTGGCTCCACACCAGGATGAGTTTACACTAAAGTCTACCCCTCAATATATAGTAAGTGCAAATCTATGTGAGTCATCAATTAAATTACCAACATATGGTAATAAGATAATGGAGGCAAATTAACATAGCAACAAATGTGCAAACATGGGAAGTAAATCAATCCGTTTCCGTAGCATAGATGGAAGAAATTAATGCCTGCATTTATTACTTTCCATCTCATGCAAATGCAATCAATTAATTCATGCATTTCCATATTAACCAAATATTTACTTTCCATGTATTTGTGATTTTGTATCACCTAAATTTAACACTCCACCTAGATGCAAAATCACATATCTTCAACACTCCATCTCGAATAAAATTCTCTTCACACATAAAACTCTTCAACAGAACTCCACCTTAAATCAAAATCTCACAATAAGATAGAAACCAAAAATGAATATTTGCCTAATGGTTCCAGCAAAGCTACCCCCCATCACACCATGTTAACAAGCTCAGACTACGTCCCCGCCCGCCAACAATATGTTGCAAATATCCAAAATCAAAAAATAAAGGTAGATCCCAAAATAATCTCAACACCACCAAAGGCCAAAAATAATTCTCTCAATCACTAATTCAAAAACAGAGTCAAAATCCAAATCTCTGTATGCAAGATAATTCTCTCTTCTTCCACATACCTGCATGTAGCACCTCCTTTAGGACGGCATCACAAAATCGACGATGTATTACAGTGACCAAATCCGCCAAAATCAGCTCCATGAACTGAACACTCCAAGACGACATCACAAGTCGATAAGTTTGAGTGGCGTCAATATTCGTCACCAAAATTAGCTACATCAGATACAATTTCTAAACTCAGTGGTCTCTTCAACACACTAAACTCTTTATCACCTAAATCTCATACAATGCGAGCATTTCTCAACTGAACTTGAAGTTATACAAAGTCCTCAAACACTTGGAAAAGTCGCTAACACCTCCAGCTGTTCGTCTTTGGTCGCTACCACCTCTAAGCAATTTCTCCAAGCTATTTTCTATGAAGTCACATTCTTGAACAAACATATAACTCCACCTTAATGAGAATCCAAAGCTCAAGCTACATCAAAGTTCCAAGCTTGTAACGCTTTTCTCTCAACATAATCTTCTTCACCAAAGTTTCATTTTCTCCCAAAATAGTAATAGCATAATCACCACTGAATCTACCAACCTTTGTAGAAATAATTGATGCACAATTTAAAACAAATCGCCTTGCTCTGATACCAAATTTTTGTGTGAGAAGATTGCGCGGATACGGAAGCACAATAAACAAGATCTAGATTTGTCAATTGAACATCAATTTAATCTAATAGCAATTATTCTATTACATCAAACAAATAGTAAATAACTATAACAGAGAAACAAAGAGACACACAGTATTTATACTGGTTCCACTATCATCGAGATAGTGTACGTCCGGTCCAAAAGAGAGAGATTTTATTCCACATGAGAGAATTATAAGAGATTACAAAAATAGGAGTTTACATATCTTAATAAGAAGAGACACCATTGGGGATCACTTGCTCCACGCCAGGATGGGTTTACACTAAAGTCTACCCCTCAATATATAGCAAGTGCAAATCTATGTGAGTCATCAACTAAATTACCAACATATGGTAATAAGATAATGGAGGCAAATTAACATAGCAACAAATGTGCACACATGGAAAGTAAATCAATCCGTTTCTTTAGCATATATGGAAGAAATTAATGCCTGCATTTATTACTTTCCATCTCACGCAAATGCAATCTGTTAATTTATGCATTTCCATATTAACCAAATATTTACTCTCCATCTATTTGTGATTTTGTATCACCTAAATTTAACATATACAAGACGTTTCCAGTCCAAAACGTCGACAGACTTTAAGGTCCGGGAAGATCACGTCAAAATGCCAACATATTTTGATCCATCCTTGTTTCCCCCTTAAGGGTGTAATGACCCGTATTTTATGTATCAAAGGACCGTAAAGTATTTATATTTAATTCCCTAGTTGTCGTGTCATTCTCATATTTTAATATGTTGTTCACGGTAACGTGAGACATGTCCATAATTTTTATCGTACTTAATTATGACCATTTTTCCCTTGGGTTTACCATTTTAGCTATAACTTTTGATAGGTGTTGACATGCTTTTTAGTCAAAGCTGTCACACATATGTATTTGGTGAACGACGCGCTCAAACATCAGAAAACACAACGCAATTTCGTCAAAGTCACATTGCAAACATAAGAAGGCTCGAAGCTCCTATCAGATGACCTTTTTGGGGCCGAGAACGTCCATTATATGGCCTTGCGTTATAACTCTTAATTGAACCGTCAGCCGAGCGGAAGGCAAGCCATACTCCGAGTCGAAGACGAGCCATCAAAGGGTCCAGGAGCAGCGCTGTTGGGGGTTCGGGACCCAACAGTCACGACAGAGATATTCATATCCTTCCAGCATCTCGGATCCCTCCAGGGCCTCACCTTCCAGCATTTCCAGATCCTGGTATTTCTCCCATTTTTGTATCCCTTAGAGGGATATGAAATTTCGTATCCCTCATGGGGATACAAATTTCGTATCCCTTGGGAGATACGAAAATTCGTATCCCTCAGGGGATACAAAATTTTGCATCCCCTGAGGGGTACGGAATTTGTATCCCTTGAGGGGTATGAATTTTGTACCCCTCACCAGGGGATATGAAATTCCTGCTTTTTCGTACTTCTGGTATCCGAAATTATGGGTTATGTTCCTCGTTTCCTACCTACTTGCTTCTATGCTCCTTCCTATAAATACCCCAACTCTTGGCCTTTATTTGGATCTTTCTCCCTTAGAATTTTTGGACTTCTAGAGCTCTAGACACTCATTAATGGCTTCAAACTCTTCTTCCACGGCCATTGGGCATGGCATGGATAACTAAAATGTGGCCTTCACGTTTTTCATCAACACTTGGACATTTACCAGGATAATTATGCTACATATGGGCTCTCATGGACCTCTTGGACATTAAGGATAAGCTTAGGCATAGTTGACCAAGTCAACTCATCTAAAGGAGGAAGAAGAAGGACATTGTTGTTCTATTATAATATTATGTACTCGAATATCACCTAAACTTGTACAACATTGTAATCGGACATCATATGATGAATGATCATTATAAAGTGGACGAAGGCGTTAGTGTCGAACCACTATAAAAGTTGTGCCTCATGCATTTACTTTACTTATTTACTGTGTTTACATCAAATACACATTGGGTATTGGCGTGCAGAAAATTTTCCCTCTCAACAATAGGGATCGAATTAGGTGTTGGAATTGTTTACATTAAATTAGAATTGTGGTTAACGATTACGTAGGGTGGTCACATTAAGAATTTGACTCGGTGGTTTAGGAGAAATCAAAGTTTTAAAATTTAGTTTCTTCAGGACTGAGTAGTTGGCTGCTAATGGGTTGATTAGCAAGCCCATTAGGCACTACAAGAAAAATGTTATTTTACAATGGTTAAAAAATATTATTATGGAATTTTATCGTCATTTAGCTTTCCATTGTTATATCCATAGTTGCGAAATTAAGATACTTTTTACAACATCTATTATGTGTTACTTAGACTGTTGTAGATTATATATTAACAAATCTTTTCAACTATTGCAGAAGTTTCGTATGTCAACTAGTAACCTATACACGATATCTTCTAAACATCACAAAAGAAACAATTACAACATTTTCCAAACATCGTAGAAACTCTCCATAATTATCATAAAACATTTCATTTGCATTTAAAATATTTCTTTTAAGTTACAATTCATGATCTATGATATTGGAAAAGGTTTGAAAATTTAAAATAATTTTGTCCAAATAGAATTCAAATAACAGTATTATTGTTATTCAAATAATAAAAGCATCAAATGCATATCAAAATTAAATTGTTTTCACAGTACAAGCTTCTGTTCAATAGGTATTACTTTCACTTATGCATGCAAACACACATTAATGAGACAGAAATCTCAGTTTGTCATAAACAAGATCCATACTGGATAATGGTACAAAGATATAATCTGATTGACCTTCCATATCTTCCAAAATGACGATGAGCTTGCTTTTATTCCATTTCCAACACTTCTTGTTTGCATATTAGTTTCGCATCTTCTCGTCTCTTTATCGCATGTAGCTTGTGTGCATAAAAACCGGAAAAACACTATTTTAATTCAAGTTAGTTTCACATCATGAATGTAGCTAATCTTACCACTGTTAAATGGTGAAATATTAATAATAGAATTTGAAATTCAATATAAACAAGTGCACATGTTTATTAATCAACAAGGCATATATAAAACACTAGCATTTTGTAATCCTATTAGACAATCTTCCAAGATGTTTTGAAGCACATCATGGTGATGGCATTTTGCATGTAAACATTAATAATTGTTAGCTTATTCATCGTGTATGATGTGCACAAACTTGCCTTGAGCTTTACACTCTTGCCTTGATTTCTACACCTTAGGCTCCACTAGTTTTCCTAGCAATTTCCTCAAACCAATCTCATTCCATTAAGTTCATGATCTCTAATGGAAATTTATCACATCAAGACTGAAAATGGAAGAATAAAAGGATAATGTAAGTAAAATCAACAAAATAATTATGAATTAGATAAAAATACCACCAATTTTTTTTAATTTAATCAATAAACAATAATTTAAGTCCAAACATTAGCACATGCATTGCGCAAGTTTATAAGAATAAGAAAGGTACCTGGAAATAAATGCAACTGCGGCCGTAGATCTAGTCAAACGTTTCATTACATTTTTGTACTACAGGCTTATCATAAACAAAATTCAACTCTTACAACTAATTTGAGTGATATGTAATCTAGATACCTACAGTCATAGAAATTCTCTTTCCAACAAATTAAGAAAACCTGAAATTCTAGTGTATTGCTTGAGTTTTGTTTGGTTGTCTTTCCCTTGTTAATGCTAGTTGAGTCAACTTTATTTAGTTTTATTGGAGTAGGAACACGTAATCAATCAAATTGAATTTATGTAAAACCAATCTAAAACTGTGAAAATAAATTTTATATTCACATATAATAAAATCAGTAAGATGAAAAATTGGTCATTGAATATTTATGGCCCATTTTTCTCTTTTAAGCATTTTATTTACACATTCATATATAGTTCAATCGTCATGTACAGAAGCGAGAATATAAAAATGAGAACCAGTTGGAAGAAAAGACTTATGAAAGTGTTAGGGAAAATGATAGTATTAAAATAACTACCAACATTTCTGGATGAAAAGACAAATTACATATTGCCTTCCATCTAATTGTTTGTACATGGCATACAGATCCATTAGCAAACGATAAGAGCTATATGTTTAATATTTCTTAATCAATGTAAGAGATCATCTAAAGCTTAAAAAGAGTGCAAGTTTAACGTACCATGACATGCCACAAGGTTAAAAATCTATATATGTGAGGACCCATGCAAGTGTGTGTGTATGTATGCATCCATTCCACAAATTCAAGGACCTCGTGTTAGGAAAGAATCCAAAATGTGCGTAACTAATACTTTGGATCATAGACAATATATTGGGTTTTCCTTTTACATGAGCATCAGTTACAACAAAAAAGTAAATGTTGTAATTCAAGGAGAAAATAGGAAAATAAATACAAAAATACAAAACTGCACCATTACAAAATTTTACTGTAAGTAATGATCAAAATAAAATGCAAACAAAAGGAAAAAAAAGACTGCATATATGCTTTCCTAGATAAAACAATGAATCTGTGGTCCGGTTAGTTACATGGATCTAAAAGAAAATAAACTTACATTTTTTTTAGATATTCAATGTTGAGAATTCAATAGGATTAAGCCTTTATATTGATGTCTTAAATATCGATATGCAAAGGCTTCTATATTAATGTCTTAAATGTCAATTTTCACTTTACATAAAATTTAAGTTATAACGACATTTATGTCATTCTATTTTGTGGGTATATTGTACGGCTAAAGAAAATGAGGCCTGGAAAACTATATCATATCAAAATAGGGCTTTTAGACCAAAGCGCCAAAACCTCTATTTAGAGAAAACTAGTACAAAGAACTGTGATGCTGATATGAAAGTGACTCCACCTCGATTGAAAAAACACGCACAACCATAGCCTTAAAAGACTTGGATGCAAAATTTAATGAAGTAATACCCTGAACTAAAATTCATTGTTGTATAAATTTTTGGTAGGGATGCGATACTCGGAAGCAAAGGACTGAATAAGACCATGTAGGAGTTCCCTTCACATGTTAGTTTTGCTTTTTTAGTTAATCGCTATAAATTAAGCTAAGTTTAATCAAATTTTGAAAAACACTGATTATTATTATTATTATTTTGACACTGGATATGTATTCAATCTAAAGGTAATGGTAGAATATTTGATTTTAAAATACTAAACATACATCACAGGATTGGAATTTGTCCTTTTATATCTAATGGAGAACCAAAAATAATATTAAAAAAGTCTCTTAAGTTAGAAATGTTAAGTAAAACCAATTATTGAATTCCAAAAGAATGAGCTACTCCTATTATGAAAGACACAAAAATCACGAAAGTTAAGGTGCCTAAATTATTCAGAAGATGGACGGAGGCATGATGGTATACAAAAATAGAAGATAAACGGTGTTTGGTTACAGGAAACAAATTCCTAGCCATATTTATCTTCTCCTTTTTATTCACTTTAGCTAGTCATCTCCATATCCTGTTTTTTTATCTTTCAACAAGATTGTTTTTATTTTTTTGTCCTTTCAACAATAAGCAATTTGAATTGTACAACAAACTTGGATAAATGAATAACATATTTTTTAGTTTTGCCCTCAATTAGCCATCACAATGTCAAATTGTTTATCCTTTATAGAATATGTCAGAAAAATAACTAAAATTGAACATTAAAATTTGAAAGCTGGTATAAAGAGCGAAATAGATTTTTTTTTGAAAATATTACTTAATTCAATTGGATAACTCAAGTGATTAAAATGTCATATCTTTTCCAGATGGATTGAGACCACACCAGAAAATATATAAGTTACCAGCCTAGCTGATATTTTCCAATAGAACGATTATCGATTGAACTGTACGATTAAACATATATATCAATGAGATAAACATAGGGAAGAACTTAATCGATTCTGGCAGCCCTAAATAGGCAATTTGAGGAAAAAAGAAGGGAAAATTGAAATGTGGATGGCCTCATCGGATTGCGATGGATATTTAATAAAATATAGTTTATACCTCTCAATAGGCATCCAACGATTAAAGTTAGCAATCCATGTCAACTTTTATGCTCTTCAATAGGCATCCAACGGTTGAAGTTACGAACCATGTAAAATGGACTAAATCAACTATAATCCGAAGGTAACGAAAGCTACCAGTACTTATTTAGTCTTTCATATAATAAATGCAATCCACGATATCCAAATTTTAATTCATAGAAGAAAAGAAGACCTTTTACTTTGAATTATGAAGAAACTGAATGTTATAAACTATAAGGTCTAAATATAAAATTATAAAAGTTACATAATCTAAAAAGAGATTATTTTTAATATGGTAACTTCTTCATTCTTTGAAATTTGAGCTTATATTTAGCAAGGAGGATTTTCTTTTAAAGGACAAACTTTGGATTTTTTTTGATGAAAAGCATGGGAAGTTTCAAAATTAGGGACAAAGACACATTTACACTAAAGGTGGTACTCAGGGCCCTACTAACCTTTTCCCATTTACACTATCATTTGGTCTTCTCACTGAATTCTAAACTTTCCATACTTTTCACCAAATTTTTTGTTAAATTTGTCCTTCTCCCTATTTTCCACTTTAGCAATTTCGTAAATGTTTATTTTTTCTAGAATATTCGATAATGTAGGCTTTTAGTCAATAATGATAACTTGTTAAAGTTATACATTCAAAAGGAAATTAAGTACGCTTTAAACAATACTTTCAAAAATACTAGTTAATTTATCCAAAAATGTTTGTAAATACTAACTTAAACAATGTTATAAATGTTACTAAACATCTGATGCACAATATTCTAAGACTACCACAAAAATAAGAAAGTTTGCATCGTTTATCAAAGGTTACCGAATATATTACTTTGCTATATTTGAAAAACATCGTAAAAATCAAGCATTGCAACAAGATTTATTAAATGTTATGAAATGATTATATAACCATGATATTTAAAAAGAATTGACTAAAATAGTTATTTACGACTATTTTGTGAAAATGTTGTAAAACCATATATTCGTTAACACTTAAAGGAAAAAGTTGTAATAAAATATTCTTTCACAATTTTTTTAAAATAAAAGTCGTAAGTGATCTGTTTTTTACAGCAATTCTACAAATTGTTGCAAGAACCGTGTTTTAAAAGGGAAATTTTCATGTAGTGAGGCTAAGGACATAATTCAAGCACTAAGTTGTTGTCATTCATCGGATTATAAATAAGGGGGTCTGGGGAAAGAATTATGGTTTCTCTTATCATTCAGGCATTAGGTTGTTGTCCGTGATTCTCCAGATTCAAACCCAATCCATAATTCTTTAACTATTCATCCTAAATCATATTCTAAGACAAGATAAACATCCAGGAAGATCGAATCTCGCTGTTGTGCATCAAATCAAGGGTTTTCTCTGATGTCTTTTCGCCGTCCAGATTTGATTTCATCGGTAATTCATCGGATCTAGGTTTTGGTGAGTGATAGTTATCTCTCATAAGGATGCTATGGATAATATGGCTTAAATTAGGGTTATTTCACATCATTCATGTTGATATCACCTGAAAGTTGATCACTTATGTTAATTTTAGTATTAGAAACCCTAAAATAATCTGATTTGATCATAAAAACTGGTAAGTCGTTAAATTAATCATGTTTAATGTCTATGTGACGGCCGACCTCCACCAGCCGACACTTCCCTACGAAGTGCGTTGTGCCAATGTATAACCAGGACGGGACGGTCGTCAAAATAAAGGAATTTGAAACGATGAATCATCAAAGAACCTGTAGTATATCTCACAACGCATGGAATAAAATATAATAATAACATAACTTGACATAAAACAGACGAGACAATGCATAAGATGAAAACTAAATCGTCATAGCAGCGGAAACCAAAATACAACTTATGATCCAAACCATCATTATTACAACTTCAAAATACAGTCGTTAAAGCAAAATAGGAAAGGTACACTACTAATTACCAAAGCAGTGACCAGCAATAACATAGGGAGAATATATGTAAATAGTACGTGGAAGCCTCCTGCTCGTCTCTGGACAGCTACTCATGCATATCGCCTAACCTGTCTCTAGTCTGCTCGTTTAGGAGCACCCAGAGTAACATAAAACTCTGGGTCAGACAAAAGTCTGGTATGAGCGATAGCAGCAAAACAAAATAATAACAGGTATAGATAATCATACCTGAACCTGGACTTGCAACCAAAGAGTTAGCACAATAAGATGTAAGTACTCTAAGGTAACACTAACATAAGGTGTAAAGTGGAAGTGTGCATGTCATGGTGATAGCAAACATCAAACATCAAACATAGCAATCATCCTCACATCTCTGACTCAGTACGTAAAGCATACGATATCCGGCACTTTGATCACCTAAATCCTTTGCTACGACCATTTTGCCCTTGGGGTCTTAATGAACCCATTGCATTGGTCCATAGTCATTAATCCCTTGGCACGAACACATTGCCCTTGAGAGTCCTAATGGCCACATTGCACTGATCCATAGTCGCTAATCCGTCTCGCTGTGGTGAATTAAAGCTATACATATCGATAACCCCTTTGCATACGTCCCGTAGCAAAGCACAACTCATGAAGTTAACTCGTTGATTCCCATCCGGATCCAGAGTTCTAACTTCTTATTCGGACTATCTTTGCATCTCTGATTTTAGTCATCATCCCGGTTCGTGACTCTTTGGTTTGGTTCTCGGTTTGTGACTCTTGCTCGGTTCATGGTCCTTACCCTGGCTGTAACGACCCCAATTTTTTTGACTGTTCAAATCGACAATAAACCACACATGTCGACACGAACAAACCATAAATACAGGCAGTTATTGGGAAAAGAAGAAAGGAGAGAAAAACAATAACAGAATCTCACAGCAGAAGGACGACATATAATACACAAATAGCAACTTAAAAACAGTTGAAATATATATATACATTGACTATCTGAGTTATACATATACAGGTTTCATCACGTGGCAGCGGGAAAAAAATGCAGCGGAAATACATATATAAGATAGATATATACCAATCTTCGTCTTCGATCTCCAAGGCACAGTCATCTTCGGTAACTGCAAACATCTGTTGACCCGAGCGTATTGCATAAAAAGAAAACAAAACAAACACTCGCATCAGCACTAAATCATACTCATATTAGTCAAATTAAAATATGAAACAACTGAGTGTCATGGGTGCAGTAACTCAAGAGATGTTACGGGATTTTTCCATCTCTCGAGGATCCGTTAAGCTAATACCTACATAGTACGCTATTATGATAGTGTCTATCCAGTAAAGTAAATATCATAAAAGTAGCGTAAGCGGGATTACCATATTACCCTTACGCCGTTTACAGGCATCAACAGTCTATACAGTACCGTAAATTCACCGTACTGGTGTTATCAGAGGGCACTCCATAGAAGGCAATGCTAAATCAAAATCGTATGGGGCTCGATATGGATAAATATGACAAGGCACTCGAGACAATGCCCAGGGTAGGATTCTACCAATTGCACTCTCGGACCGGTGGTAACGCATAGCAGCCACTACCTCCTACCTCGGAACACACTCCCAAAGTATAAATGGGCCCAAATCATCATCATAGCCATAGAAATAATATCGAAGAAGTGTGTCCGATCAAAGGTGCTACCTCAATTAGTCACGGTATAGCTCCTGTTTTAGTCATTTCAATTCTGGCCCGAAGGTCAGGGCTATTTCATCATCGTTCATCTTCTTCGATTCAATAATCGCCTCCAACTCATCATTCGCATGTTGGATAACAAAGTGGTATCGACACTGACAAAGAGTATGCCCTATGTCGACTCTGGTCTCTTTAACAACCAACGTTTACATTTTCCACATCGGTCGGTTCTTTTATTTTTCACAAGGTTCGCATTCATATCAAAATATCATATTTTGTTTCGAACTCAACTTATATTCGAAATAGAATAAAATTTCATATCAAAATTACCATAAAACATACCAAGCCGATTTTAGTCTAAATTAGAATATATTTCTATATCCTTATATTATAACCATATAATATTTAAAAACCCGACTTATATTCAAATAGAATATATCTTTTCTCAAAGATTTCAAATTATTCCAAATTACTTAAGGTTTGAAATCCATTCATATTCATATAGAATATATATACTTCATGACTAATATCAATCCCTTAGGAGAAATTTTTTATTCATGTAGAACCCGCGCTTCCATATTTAAAGATCGGCCTAGAAATCGATTCATATTCAAAGCGGCTATATTGATCTCAACTCCATTTGAACAACGGTTTAGATCCAAACATTTTCCATTCGAAAGGAATTTACAATTCATAAAGGTATAATTAGGAAAATAGATGCTTATAAAGTAAAATATATATATATATATAATATATAATAGTAGGAATAAAATAAGATAAATTTAAATTGTTATTTACATTCATAAAATAAAAGTTTACTAATAATTTTAAGACATAAAATATAGGAAACTCATTTATAACAAAAAAATTACAGGTTAAAAGTTTAATAATTAAATTTTAGAAAAGAATAGTTTATTTTAAACAAGCAGGGTATATATATGTAATCCTTTAAACCGTAATTGTTCCTTCCTTCTGAATTTCAAATACTTGAATCTATAACCCAGTCTCAATGGAGTTCATTTAGTTTCCATATCTCATTTTCAAACCTCGTTCAGAACAATCGTTCGAATCCAAGAATTCAAATTTTTATTCAAAACCGAGTTAAAACAACTCAAAATTCCTCAATTTCCCTTATTCCAAAATTTAAATTCAATAAGAATTTATTTCATTCAAATCTATCAATAAATTTGAAAAAAAAAAATCCAAGTCATATTCAAATCCCAATTTAAAATTTTCCACTTTGGTTTGGAAAAATTTCCTTAGCCCTTTTAATAAACATCCCAAGTTCAGAATCTTTAAAGAAATGGATTTATTGAGTGTCAGCACATTCTTCTAAATGAAAATTCTATCAATTAAGATTTCCAAATATTTAAAATCATTTAACCAACCGATGTCTGTATAGAATTTTCTATCCTACGACCAAGTGATATTAAATTTAATTTCTCGATATTTCAGGGATGGATCTATCATTTCAATCCAAATCCGGGTCACAGAGATTTATCATTTCACTCCTTGTTCTTAATTTATTTAAATCGATTAAATCCCGGGTTTATTCGATGCCCGCAACACCAGGGGTAAATGGGATTTATCATCACAACCAACATGCAACACAATATACTAAATATGGAGCATTAGCAACGTCAATATCAAATCAGTAATAAATTTCAACCAACATCCACTACAACCATTCCATTCAACTGATCAGCAATAACTCTTTTCAGGATTTATCAAGGTTTGAATTTCCAACTAGAAATTTAAATTAAATTAAATAACTGATTATTGACCTAAATTTGCATAGTAGCACACTTGCATGTCAATTTTAAACAACACATTAACAACCAAAAATAACCATGCAACCAAACTTATTTCATAATTCAATTTAACAAATATGAGAAAAATTCATTTATTCGTGAGCGAAGAATCACTCATATTTGCGTCCATAGTTGATCAAACGTCCGACTAAAGGCTACAAATTTACAGTCTTCAAACGCAGCCAGGTTAGTGCCAAAACGTCCGCAATTCCGCCACGATCCCAACGCAACAAACCGTGAGAAAAACCGAGTTAAAATGAGAGAGTTATCGGTGTTTTACCATTTGGATTTTAAAGTATATAAAAATTAATTAAATAATCTCCTCACCAACCAACGGTTGCCACGTCACCAGGCATTCCCGCTCATCCCTCTCCTCCTTCGCTACAGTGAAACAACGGCAAAAAGAACCCATCAAACCGCGACTTTGACCAACATTTGCCATCAACTCCGGCCATAATATCTTCTCCAACCACCTGCGTTCAGACCCGCTCCTCGAGGCACACCCGCCAGCGCCAGCCCCGTCATCTCCGGTCCACCGTAGAGCTCCCATCGTCAAACCCGAATCCACCCATTTGTGACTTAAACCATCAAATTCTGATGCTCTACTCCACAATAAATCGCATGAACACCACCGCTGAACTCGCACGCTCCTCCTCTTCAAAACCCATATCCCCAATTGTTTGATTATGCCTTAAATCGAAAACGCCTAATTTTATCTTTAGGGTTCTACGATTTCGTGACTTTGACCGAGTTTTCAAACCCAACCGAGTGCTGCATGTCAAAATAAACTATACCAGAGGCTTCGTATCATCGAGAGCTTTGATTTGATATATAATTTGCTATGGTTAGAGGAGATTTCATCTTCAAAGTTTGAATTTTTGTTTGAACCAGGGTTTAGAAATTAGTTTCTGCCACTGAAGAAAGAGATCGGTAGATAGAAAATATACGTGGATGAGAAATGAGTTGGTGAGGTGGTAGTTGGGTTTATTTGTATAAATATAGGAGGCCCAATAGGAGAAACACACCATTTATCCTATTCATTGATTCCTTTCACACTTTCTCTCGTACAGTCCAACGACAAGTCCGTTTGTAACGCAAATTGGAATCCTGCTATAATTCATTGTTACGGATCCAATGGCGCCAGTTTCATCGAATTCCGAGACAGTCACCAAAACAGTTAAATTTCGCAGTTAATTAAATAAATAAAATATTAAATTATTCATTTAACTGATTTAATTCAATTTACATATTGATAAAAATTCCATTTAAATCAAATAATAACTTAAATAAATTCTACAATTTTATTTCACCCATTTAAATCTTAGTTTGATTAATTGAATCTTTGATTTGAATTGCAGTTATTATTTCCCAACTTAGAATTTTCCATTTATCCGATTAAATTTGAATTTCCATTTTAAACTAAACAACTCAAATTTATTATATAAATAAAATATAAATTTTCAAATTGCAACAATTCTAAGTATAACTAAATTTAAAACCTATTTATACTCCATTCAAATAATCATCATCATTTTAATCAACAAAATTTGATTTTTAACCAAATTTATTTAATTTATCTAATTTAAATCAAATTTAAAATACACAGAAATCATGGGTTGTTACATTCTCCCACACTTTAAAATCTTTTCGTCCTCGAAAAGAGAAACGAAATACGATATTGAGCATATATATATATATATATCAATCCATACTTATAAAATAACATTTATAAAATAAGTATATAGTTGTAAAACCTCATAAAATTTTCTAACTCCCGAAATCACGGAAAATTCCGGCAGCATCTCCTTTGTACGGAGAGGTCCGGGAAAATCCCAACATATATATAAACTCAAATATCATTTCATCACACGATGAGGCATCCCAAATATAGGGAAAACAAAATATATATAAACCCAAAACCATATAACATGAGTACGTACCTTTTTTAGCGTTTATTTGCGGATTTTCTTACCTTAGCACTTTAATATTTTAGCGCAAGCGTGCTTCAATGCACAGCGCGACTTCCCTACACCTGCTACATACTCACACACACATAAGAATTAAGCATATATACAACAAATAGAAAGCGTATACAATTTACACAACATATACTAAGCATTTCAACTTCAAAATCAAAAGGTTAGCGACAAGACAACGAACAAATCATAGATTATCACCTTATAAATGATGGAATTTGACTAAAACACACTAGGCAAATGTTGTTGCATTCTTTTCAGGCTTTCCGAATTGTCTAGATTCGTCGAATTCGGATAATCCTTTCAAAAGTTATGACTATTTTAGTGAAGGCAAACACCTCAATCCATGCACTGAAAATGCAGGTTTGAGTTGTTCAACCCAGTTTTCAACCCTATAAACATCAAAATTTACCAAGCATATTAAGGAAAAGTTTTGACTCAGATCCTGGGCTTTCCGAATTGTACTCGCACATTAAAATCCAATGTTTCGTTTGCAAGTTATGGTCAAAACAATAGCAACATACGTTTTAGATTTTTATTTTCTGCGCGTTGAATCACAACTAACGCTTGGATTTCAACCTAACAAACCTGAAAATTTGACAAGGCTCTATTAACAAAGTTTTAGTTCAATTTCTGAGGTTTCCAAAAAGTTTGGAATCGCTAAATTTCGATCATCCATTCAAAAGTTATGGCTGTTTTACTTCAGCTTATTGAAAATTTCAGATTTTCGCATCACATCAGTTTATTTATTTGTAGTTTCAATCTTTTCGGATTTCAAAAATTTAAGCAACGCTTAACCATCTAAAAGGGGTTATCGCCCCATTAAACACATAATGTGATTCACGCTTTATTGCCTAAATATATTCATGTTCCTTACACATATATTAAACGAATTTCATTCCATTTACTTATATTTCATTACCGTCCATCTTACTTAAGTTCAATTTCAATCCACCCATTTATTTGCTCTTTTTCGTCCATTCAATCATCTATACTTACTTCATAATCCAAGAAATGGGTTTATATACAATTGCAAATTTTTATTTACATTTTGTTATTATTCATTCACCCATTGCAATGGTTTAACCATTTCTTATCTACTTATATATATATATATATATATATATATATATTTATATGTATTCATTTCCATTTACTTAGTCATTGGTCGTTAATAAGAATCAAACCACGTTTACTCAATCCAACTATCCATTTTCCCATTTCATTCTAAGTATTCATTCTAGCTAAACTTGAATTCATTTTACTCTCTGATCTAATTTGAGTATATTAAATCATTAATTCATTAACCTTGGTCGATTAACCAAACTTCATTACTTATCCCTTTATTTCATTTTTCATTTTAAATCAACTTATCCCATTAACCCAAATTTATTAATTGACTTACCAATCATGAATTAAATTATGGCTATTCACTACTCAAGTTTATTCTTAGTTCTCAATCGTTATTATCCGAGCAATGGATTGGTTTAACAATTATTTAAATTTGAATGAACCAAATTTTTTTTTACTTGCATCACATTTCTTTTGTTTGGCACTTCCATTCATACCTTTTACCCCTTTGTTATTTCCATTTTTTTAATTTTCTTTAATTTAAGTTATTCCCTTAACTCAATTCATTAATTAGGCTTCCAAGTCCCAAATTGAATCAAGGCCAGTTCATAACTCAATTTTTTTTTACTTAGTTTTCAAACCATTCTTATTTGATTTCCTAGGTTACTTTATTTAACTCGATTTCTCCACGAATTAAGTTATACTTCATCTGATAAAATGTTTTAAAATCCATTCTTTTCATCGTTTATACTTAGTTTTATATTCGATATATTGACCAACCGAGGTTTAATCCATTCAGGTTTTACGTCTTCATTTTACCTGTACACTAGTTCATCTTTTACTTTCTCCATTTAGTTTATCGACCATTCCCATTTCATCAATAACACAAATTCCTTTCAAATCTTTTCGACTAACTTAATATCTTATTAATTAGCCATGTCATGAGTTAACACCATTTTTACACAACCTAATCCTCCAATCTATTTTGGTTGACTTAAGTTGAATTTATTTTGCGATAAATTTAAATTTCTTCTAACACCCTTACTAACTAAAGTTGGGGTTTGTTTCCCTTATTATCCATCATATCTAAGAGTTCTATGGCGACCCCTAAGTTCTTAAGTCCATTCCATAATTTCAAAGTCTAAAACTCCAATGAATCGAGAAAATAAATCTTGCATCGATGTCGTTAGCTAGGATGAACTTAAATTGCTTGATTCAGGGTTTTATAAACCAAGCTTAAATGCATATGTATTTATACAAATCCATAGAAAACATACCATAAATTGAAATCCAACTTTAATTAACAAACAAGGAAATTTCAATCCTGGTTCAATCTTAAACTCCACTTTATATACCCTTGGAAATTAGGCCCAAAATTCTTTTCAACAAGTTATGGTAGCACGGAGTGGTCTCCCTCACTTAAACACTTCATAATAAATGTCGATAATGCGTGCATTCATTACCGAAGTCATTTCTGATGTCCGAGAAGGGATTACACACTTATATCCTTTAAACCATTCCTTTCGAAAATAATTATAATACGATATTATTTCAAAATTCGACAAAACTATTTCGTAAGTACCCCAGGATCAAGTTCCAAGTTCATTTCTATTTCAATCTCAAACCTTTTCACCCAATAATACTTAAAGGTATCATTCAATTTTTTACATATTTTTTTAGACCATTTAAATTTTCCTTATTAAATTTACTATCGAATCAACCGTAATAAGTATTAACTTAATATTATGACCTACCAGCAATCAAAGATTATACACTTAAAACCACTAATAGTATATATAATATATATAAAATATGATCGAAAATCATATTATGTCGTTCATTCTGTTCGATTTTTAAGAAATTCCTATCGATTCTATGGCGTCCCATAAATCAACTAGAATCCATAAATATTCAACAGAACAAATCAACACAATGAAAAACCAATTTATCAAAAATATAAGTATGCTCTCTTAGATCACTCAAACCTATTCTAGGGCATTTCTATCCCCATCTCTAATGAGTTAATTCCCAAACAAAGCCAAGGTTATAGCTAACCATTGCTTTGATACCAAATGTAACGACCCGTGTTTTTTTGACCATTCATATCGACAATAAACCACACATGTCGACCCGAACAAACCATAAATACAGACAGTTATTGGGAAAAGAAGAAAGGAGAGAAAAACAATAACAGAATCTCACAGCGGAAGGACGACATATAATACACAAAAAGGAGCTTAAAAATAGTTGAAATATATATACATTGACTATCTTAGTTATACATATACAGGTTTCATTACATGGCAGCGGAAATACATATATATGATAGATATATACCAATCTTCGTCTTCGATCTCCAAGGCACAGTCATCTTCGGTAACTGCAAACGTTTGCTGACCCAAGCGTATTGCATAAAAAGAAAACACAACAAACACTCGCATCAACACTAAATCATTCTCATATTAGTCAAATTAAAATATGAAACAACTAAGTGTCATGGGTGCAGTAACTCAAGAGATGTTACGGGATTTTTCCATCTCTCAAGGATCCGTTAAACTAATACATACATAGTATAATACGCTATTATGCTAGTGTCTATCCAGTAAAGTAAATATCATAAAAGTAGCGTAAGTGGGATTACCATATTACCCTTACATCGTTTACAGGCATCAACAGTCTATACAGTACCGTAAATTCACCGTACTGGTTTTATCAGAGGGCACTCCATAGAAGGCAATGCTAAATCAAAATCGTATGGGGCTCGATATGGATAAATTTGACAAGGCACTCGAGGCAATGCCCAAGGTAGGATTCTACCAATTGCACTCCCGGACCGGTGGTAACGCATAGCAGCCATTACCGCCCACCTCGGAACACACTCCCAAAGTCATAAATGGGCCCAAATCATCATCATCATAGTAATAGAAATAGTATCAAAGAAGTGTGTCCGATCAAAGGTGCTACCTCAATTAGTCACGGTATAGCTTCTGTTTTAGTCATTTCAATTCTGACCCGAAGGTCAGGGCTATTTCGTCATCGTTCATCTTCTTCGATTCAATAATCGCCTCCAAGTCATCATACGCATGCTCGATACGTCATAACGTTCACAGTTGTCAAAGTGGTATCGACACTGACAGAGAGTATGCCTTATGTCGACTCCGGTCTCTTTAACAACCAACGTTTACATTTTCCACATCGGTCGGTTCTTTTATTTTTCACAAGGTTCGCTTTCATATCATATTTTGTTTCGAACTCAACTTATATTCAAAATTAGATAAAATTTCATATCAAAATTATCATAAATCATACCAAGCCGATTTTATTCTAAAATAGAATATATTTCCATATCCTTATATTATAACCATATAATATTTTAAAACCCGACTTATATTAAAATAGAATATAACTTATCTCAAAGATTTCAAATTATTCCAAATCACTTAAGGTTTGAAATCCATTCATATTCAAATAGAATATATATACCTTATGACTAATAACAATCCCTTAGGTGAATTTTTTTATTCAAGTAGAACCCACACTTCCATATTTAAAGATTGGTTTAGAAATCGATTCATATTCAAAGCGGGTATACTTATCTCAACTCCATTTGAACAACGGTTTAGATCCAAACATTTTCCATTCAAAAGGAATATACAATTCATAAAGGTATAATTAGGAAAATAGATGTTTATAAAGTAATATATATATATAATATAATAGTTGGAATAAAATAAATTTAAATTGTTATTTATATTCATAAAATAAAAGTTTACTAAATAATTTTAAGACGTAAAATATAGGAAACTCATTTATAACAAAAAAATTACATGTTAAAAGTTTAATAAATACATTTTAGAAAAGAATAGTTTATTTTAAACAAGCAGGGTATATATATATAAAACCCTGTAAACTGTAATTGTTCCTTCCTTCCGAATTTCAAATACTTGAATCTATACCCCAGTCTCAATGGAGTTCATTTAGTTTCCATATCTCATTTTCAAACCTTGTTCAGAACAACCGTTCGAATCCAAGAATTCAAATTTTTATTCAAAACTGAGTTAAAACAACTCAAAATACCTCGATTTCCCTTATTCCAAAATTTAAATTCAATAAGAATTTATTTCATCCAAATCTACCCATAAATTTGAAAAAAAAATCCAATTCATATTCAAATCCCAATTTAAAAATTTTCACTTTGGTTTGGAAAAATTTCCTTAACCCTTTTAATAAACATCCCAAGTTCAGAATCTTTAAAGAAATGGATTTATCGAGTGTCGGCACATTCTTTTAAATGAAAATTCTATCAATTAGGATTTCCAAATATTTAAAATCATTTAACCAACCGATGTATGTATAAAATTTTCTATCCTATGGCCAAGTGATATTAAATTTAATTTCTTGATATTTCAGGGATGGATCTATCATTTCAATCCAAATCAGGGTCACAGAGATTTATCATTTCACTCTGTGTTCTTAATTTATTTAAATCGATTAAATCCCGGGTTTATTCGATGCCCGCAACACCAAGGGTAAATGGGATTTATCGTCACAACCAACATGCAACACAATATACTAAATATGGAGCATTAGCAACGTCAATATCAAATCAGTAATAAATTTCAACCAACATCCATCACAACCATTCCATTCAACTGATCAGCAATAACTGTTTTCAAGATTTATCAAGGTTTGAATTTCCAACTAGAAATTTAAATTAAATTAAATAACTGATCATTGACCTAAATTTGCACGGTAGCACACTTGCATGTCAATTTTAAACAACATATCAACAACCAAACATAACCATGCAACCAAACTTATTTCATAATTCAATTTAATAAGTATGAGAAAAATTCAGTTATTTGTGAGCGAAGAATCACTCACCTTTGCGTCCATAGTTGATTGAACGTCCGACTAAAGTCCAAAATTTTCCAGTCTTCAAACGCAGCCAGGTTAGTGCCAAAACGTCCGCAATTCCGCCGTGATCCAACGCAACAAACCGTGCGAAAAACCGAGTTAAAATGAGAGAGTTATTGGTGTTTTACCATTTGGATTTTAAAGTATATAAAAATTAATTAAATAATTTCTTCACCAATCAATGGCTGCCACGTCACCAGGCATTCCCGCTCATCCCTCTCCTCCTTCGCTACAGTGAAACAACGGCCAAAAGAACCCTTCAAACCGCGACTTTTGCCAACGTTTGCCATCAACTCCGTCCATAATATCTACTCCAACCACCTGCGTTCAGACCCGCTCCTCGAGGCGCACCCGCCAGCGCCAGCCCCGTCATCTCCGGTCCACCGTGGAGCTCCCACCGTTAAACCCTAATCCACTCATTCGTGACTTAAACCATCAAATTCCGATGCACTACTCCATAATAAATCGCATGAACACCACCGCTGAACTTGTACGCTCCTCCTCTTCAAAACCCATATCCCCGATTCTTTGATTAGGCCTTAAATCGAAAACGCCCAATTTTAGCTCTAGTGTTCCGTGTTTTCGTAATTTGACCGAGTTTTCAGACCCAACCGAGTGCTGCATGTCGAAATAAACTATACCAGAGGCTTCGTATCGTCGAGAGCTTCGATTTGATATATAATTTGCTATGGTTAGAGGAGATTTCATTTTCAAAGTTTGAATTTTTGTTTGAACTAGGGTTTAGAAATTAGTTTCTTCCATTAAAGAAAGAGATCGGCAGATAGAAAATATACGTGGATGAGAAATGAGTTGGTGAGGTGGTAGTTGGGTTTATTTGTATAGATATAGGAGGCCCAATAGGAGAAACACACCATTTATCCTATTCATTGATTCCTTTCACACTTTCTCTCATACAGTCCAACGACAAGTCCGTTTGTAACGCAAATTGGAATCCTGCTATAATTCATTGTTACGGATCCAATGGCGCCAGTTTCATCGAATTCCGAGACAATCACCAAAACAGTTAAATTTCGCAGTTAATTAAATAAATAAAATATTAAATTATTCATTTAACTGATTTAATTCAATTTACATATTGATAAAAATTCCATTTAAATCAAATAATAACTTAAATAAATTCTACAATTTTATTTCACCCATTTAAATCTTAATTTGATTAATTGAATCTTTGATTTGAATTTCAGTTATTATTTCCCAACTTAGAATTTTCCGTTTATCCAATTAAATTTGAATTTCCATTTTAAACTAAACAACTCAAATTTATTATAAAAATAAAATATAAATTTTCAAATTGCAACAATTCTAAGTATAAACTAAATTTAAAACCTATTTATACTCCATTCAAATAATCATCATCATTTTAATCAACAAAATTTGATTTTTAGCCAAATATATTTAATTTATCTAATTTAAATCAAATTTAAAATACACAGAAATCATGGGTTGTTACACTGGCAGCTCGTGATGGTGCTTCGGCTCGTGACCTTCTCGTGGACTCCTTTTGGTTCATGATCCTCCATTCGTGGCTCGTAGTCAAGACTCTGATCCGGTTCGTGGTGCTCTACTAGAATCGTGGAGGACACAACAGCTCGTGAAGGCGGCTCGTGAAGGGGGCGTGCTCCACGAGTGGGGTCGGCTCGTGAGTTGATGGTCACGATTGAGTCGGGTCGTGGTATGTGCCTCACGATCGGGGTATGACCAAATTTCCTACAACTTTCCAGCGAGCTATTTACACCATATGGCGACGTTTTCGACCATTCTAACTTTACTATACAATCACAAAGCATACCAAACAGTAATAGCAACATGTATAATCAACCATAAACACCAAACAACAATATAACATGTTAATATGGATCAAACATACTCAAAACCCATGTTTTCCCCTTAATCCCCTTAACCATGATTTAACCATACAATTAGCAAACTTAATCCAAATTAATCCAAAATTTTGCCAGTGACATAAAATAATATTTAAGAATTTCTACATATTTTCCCATATTTTTATGAGTCATAATTTCGCTAATTATCACTAATCACCCCTAATTAGCCGTAATTAGTGTGAAAACATGCTAATCACTCATCTTAGCCACAAATGAATTATAGAAATGAAAACTCCATTGATTTGGGTCGAATTCCTATGTGTTCCAGCAGCTCTACCTCTGATTTGATGCTAATTCGCCTTGATTTGACGTAGTTTTGCTTAATATGTGATTTTGGAGTTGGAGGTCATTGTTAGGTTTGAAGAGATGATAAGTGGCGACTAAAAAATGAATAAAACAGATTTCCCAAATGCTATCAGCCCTCCCATAACCCTAATCCGGAAATGGATTATGGGCTTAGCCACTAATCACCCGGTTAAGCTCAATTATGTTGTTTTTCATCTTCCAAACCTTATTTCAGCCATATCTCCCAAACATAAGTCCATTTGATTATTGTGACCACTCTACGGAAAGTTAAACCATCATTCGAATCCAATGGAAGTGGTTTCAAGTCAAAACTCCTTACCAATCAAAAGTTATAGGCAAAACAAGATTCGCCAAGGGCAAAACGGTCATTTAAATTTTGGAAAAAATCGTGAATATGAGAAATGACCCTAATAGTCGTTCCCCAAAGTTACATGACCATACGACTTTGTATGAAAATGAAATAAATATTCTACGATCCTCCGATTTAAAGAATGCGGGTCCTTACAATCTTCCCCCTAAAGAAATTTCGCCCCTCGAAATTACTTAACTAAGAAAACAACAATGGGTCCCGCATGCGTATCAATCATGTACAATCAATCAGACATACATGACAAACACAACAAACCTATCTTAGCATGTGAAATAACTATATTGTTATTAAAACCTTACCAGGCAAAGAGTTCTGGATGCGACTTCCTTATGTTCTCCTCTGTTTCCCAAGTACAGTCATTCTCATTATCGCCCCACTGGACCTTGACTAGTTCCACTGTCTTTCTTCAAAGTTGTTTCGTATCGTGTTTGACAATACGAATCATCCTGCGGCTCCCAACTGCCTCAGATTCCACCTCGATATCATCCAACTGATCCGGTGAAATAGTCATGTCAGATTCGTGCATGAACTTGCTTAACTGGGAAGCATGAAATACGTCATGAACTCCCACCATTTGTCAAGTAACTCAACTTTGTATGCCAAATTTCCCATTGCTCGAGAACTGGAAATGGACAAAAAAATCTTGGTGCCAACTTACCTCTCCTGCCATTATCTTGGGGTATTATTAATCTACCATTCTTTCAAAGATCTATACGTGTTCATATCCTCACTTTCTATACCCGTCTCTACCTTGGAGATGATTTCTAATAGATTGGGATCGTCCCTCTGGCTGGAGCTGACCCGCTCAATCAAAGTGGGTCTGATCGTCAAACTTGCTAACATCTCTGGATCTAATTTGCACTTAGCTCTAAAATCATACCCCGTGATATACTTCAGGTTCTTCCATTCCAGAAACATAGCCCCCAAACTGGCATGTCTCCTACTCAATGCATCAGCTACTGCATTGCCCTTCCCAGACGTGTATGCGATATTGAAATCATATGAGGCCAAGAACTCTAACCATCTCTGCTGACGAAGATTTAGAATCTTTTAAGAGAAAAGATACTTTAATGACTTATGATCGGTAAACAACTCGAATCTTTCTCCCAAGAGGTAATGTCTCCATATCTTTAATGCGAACACGGTCGCTGCCAATTCTAAATCATGGGTAAGATACCTTTTCACATGCGGTTTCAGTTGCCGACTAGCATAAGCTACAACCTTAACTCCTTGCATCAGTACAACAACTAATCCGGTGCCATAGCCATCTGTGTATACTGTCATCTCTTCATTCCCCTTAGGAATGACTAACACTAGTGCAGACGTCAACTTTTCCTTTAAACTCTTGAATGCATTCTCACACATTTCGTCTCAAACAAAAGCTTGATTCTTCTTGGTCAACTGAGTTAATGGTGCAGCTATCTTTGAGAAGTCTTGGATAAACTTACGATAGTATCCAGCTAACCCCAAGAACTTCTCATGTTTGTTGCATCCTTAGGGATAGACCAATCTTGTACCATAGCCACCTTCGCAGGATCCATGGCAATACCATTCTATGAAACAACATGGTCCAAGAATCTCACTTCCCTACTCCAGAAGTGACATTTAGAAAATTTCGCTTTTAATTGGTGTTTCCTTAACACCTCTATCACTATCCTCAAATGTTCTTCGTGTTCTTCCTTTGTCCTCGAGTAAACCAAGATATCGTCCACGAACACAGGAATAAACTTATTCAATTGATCCCTGAAAACCCTACTCATAAAATCCACAAAATATGCAGGTGCATAGGTCAACCCAAATGGCATGACCAACCGCTCATAGAATCCAGACGGCGTTCAAAATGTCGTTTTAGGTACACTCTCAGCTGCTACTCGGAGCTGATGAAAACCTGTCGTGAGATCCAACTGGGAGAACACTCATGCTCCATTTAATTGATCAAACAAATCATCTATCCATGGAAGAGGATACTTATTCTTCCTAGTCACCTTGTTCAACTCGCGGTAGTCCACACATAAGCGAAGGGAACCATCGGCCTTAGTAGCAAATACAACTAGTGCTCCCCACTCAGAAACACTTCTTCGGATAAATTCCTTTTTCAAAAGATCGCCTACTTGCACTCGAGCTCTCGCTGCTCCCTTAGTGCCATACGACGAAGTGGCATCACTATAGGTCTAGCATCTTTCACTAAATCAATTTGAAACTCAATCTCTCGGTGTGGTGGAAGTCTGGTCACTTCCCTGAAGATGTCCGGATACTCGCCAGCAATAGGCACACCTGACAACTCATAATGCAGGATGTCGAGGGGATTTAGAAAACTAGCCATCACCCCATTACTAGGTATGCAATCAAACAGTACACTCCGCCCATCATCCACTCTAATGGTCACCGAAAACCCCTCACAATCCACAACCACCCCATACTTTTGGAGCTAATCGACTCCCAAAATAATGCCAAACCCAGTAAAGCCCAAAACAAAGCAATCACAAAAAAACATGCATCCATGACTCGATAAGACCAAATTACGACAAATCATACTAAGACTAGTCAAACCACCGACCGGGTTCGTCACAACTAAAGGTCTATCGACAATCTTGGGTTCCAATTCTAACCTATCTACCAGGTCACTAGATATGAAGGAATGGGAATCCCCAGTATCAAACAATACTCGAACAAGAACGTCAAAAACAGAAATCATACCTTGAATAACGACACTTTTTCCTTTCTCTGCCGCAGTTTGGGGCATTCGACGAGGAAGGAACAACGTTGATAGCATATGCTTTCACAATCTGCTTCTCTTTAGGAGGTTGTGGACATTTATCCTTGTGATGTCACACTTGGCCGCAATTGAAGCATTTCCTGTCCGCTGGCTTTGCTCGACAATCTTTGGCATAATGGCCCTTCTTGCCACAACTATAACACTCAACATCTTCCTTGTTCTTCTTCTGACCATCCTTAGCTTGATTCTGTTTTCTCTTATTCTGCGAATTATTCTTGCCTCCACCGCTTACCTGCGGTTTTGGCTCTCCTGCAGATGAATAACAACCTCGGCCTTTGACTTAGGGTAAAGGCTCTCCGACCTCAATGCCTTTCCCACTATAGATTTGAAGGTCTCATCAATATGGTTTATAAGTCTTTCCCATAAGTATTAATCTAGGTAGGTTATGAACTTCTCGTTCTTCTTTTTGGCAGTGTCGGTAAGAGATAATCCATACTTCGATAAAGTATCGAATTCAGTAATTTATTCCGAGATTGCCCTACCATTTTGCTTAAGCTCCAAAAATTTCCTAAATAATTCTGATTTCTGAGCAGATGGAATAAACTTATCACTGAATCGGGTCTTGAACTGATTCCATGTAACTTGATCCTCGGGAGTAGCTGTTTTAATGGCATTCCACCAATTCATAGCCCGTCCTTTAAGATGATGTGATGCTAGCTTTCTCTACATCGCATCATCGATTCCTAAATCCTTGAATATGTGCTCACAACTATCAAGCCAATCTTGAACATCCGTAGCTGATTCCATTCCATGGAACGGCTTCCCACCAAGAATAGTATAATCCTTGTTAAGCTTGGCGAAATCGGCCCTAGGTGCTGCACTACTGCACCACCACCGTTAGTAGCATTAGGAACTGCTACCTGAACATCGCTAAGCATCTCTCATATGAAGGTAGTAAACATCGTTCTCATATCAGGGACATTCCCATTGTTGACTCTTGAACCCGTACTCCTCGTATACCGCCTCATCGTTCAATCTGTAAAGAAAATGATTAACCATCTCCATAGTGGTGCCAGTGCAGTATGACTTCATCCTTAGATATACTAAGAGTGTGTATATATATATAGCTTTTGAAAACCAAAATATCACAAATACATGCTCTCATATACGTATAATATCTCTCCCTGATGTCTTCCCCTAGGTTAACTACGCAACCTAAGCTCCGATACCAAGTGTGACGGCCCTCCCTGCACCAGCCGACACTTCCCTAAGAAATGTGTTGTGCCAATGTCCAACCAGCATGGGATGGTCGTCAAAAGAAAGGGATTTGAAACGATGAATCATCAATGAACCTGTAGTATATCTCACAGCGCATGGGATAAAATATAATAATAACATAACTTGACATAAAACAGGCGAGGTAGTTCATAAGCTGAAAACTAAATCATTATAGCAGCGGAATCCAAAATACAGCTTATGATCCAAACCATCATTATTACAACTTCAGAATACTGTCCCTAAAGCAAAATAGGACAGGTACACTACTAATGCCCAAACAGTGACCAACAACAACACAGGGAGAATATATGTAAATAGTACGTGGAAGCCTCCTGCTCGTCTCCAGACAGTTACTCGTGCATACCACCTAACCTGACACTAGTCTGCTCGTTTAGGAGCACCCAGAGTAATAAGAAGAGACATAAAACTCTGGGTCAGACAAATGTCCGGTATGAGCGATAGCAGCAAAACAAAACAATAATATGTATAAATAATCATACCTGAACCTGGACCTGCAACCAAAGAGTTAGCACAAGAAGATATACAGTGCTCTAAGGTAACACTAACAAAAGGAGTAAAGTGGAAGTGTACATTCATAGTGATAGCAAACATCAAACATATCAATCATCCTCTATGACACCCCACATCCGTTAATGTCACTTACTAAAGGAACGCATTAAGTTTTGTGAAGCGCTATAGGTAAACAGAGACAAAATAATTACAAGATAGATATAAATAAGGCAGCAATGGAAAAATTAAATTTAAATTTCAACCATAAAGCATAATACCGTGGTCCACAATTTCATAAGTCACAAAAACCATTACAATAAAATAACTTCTGTCTTGCACCATCAGAGTACATAAGTAAATAATAAGCCATAGTAGAGACAAGAGCTTGAGCCATAGTAGAGACAAGAGCTTGAGCCATATATCAGAAGTATCTCCTAGCAAGATGATATCTCAGTCCTGATTAAGTCTGAGTGTTTCCTCCTTGAGAACCAAGGGGGAACGGAAGAAAGAAGGAGAAACAACAGGGTTAGACATAAAGTCTAGTGAGTCTAGTTACTTTTAGCCAGTAGATAAATAAAGGCAACATGATAGGCATATAAAGTGGAAAAGAGATATCACTGTATAATTGGCAGGTGTGACAAAGTAAACAAGATAAGGTGTATGTGCCTCATTAATGATTACTTGCACTATTACTAGTATAACTAAAATGAGGTGATCCCTTCCAATATAAATTGGTAGACCTAGGGAATACGCCCGAGTGTACGCTAACTACTACCCTAATCGATCGGCTCCCTACCCCGTAGATATCACGTGCTTGCCCCACAGTGGGAGGTATCACTTCCTAAAGTGGCAACCAATAAGGTGTGCAAAACCATATCTACTGGTGTCACGATCGTCTTATCCCCTTCTGCCAGGCTCATGCACGCACATGGCCCAGTCGGTTTACGCCGCTAACACCATCCGTCTCGTTTGGATCTCTTATAATCAATCAGTAAGCGTGCCCCTTCTCCGTCTAGTACGGAGTTCTTTACTTGATACCAACTCCGGGTTACTGACTAAAATGTGTCCCACACAATATGATACAAGCTCTCCCCCTTGTCTTGTATCCTCACTAGGTTTTTCACTAACTATGTATACACTTAGGGGTCTTAAATTACATAGCCCCATGTCAGTTATGCTTACCTTAAAGGGTGTCTTTAATTACATAACTTTATTATATTTTCCTCCGGTTATGTATACCACAAGGTGTCTTTAATTACATAACCTTATTGGGTTAAGTTCGTGGGCCTACATGTAAATAATACCCACCCCCTCTAATTTACTTAGCCCACCCACTACCCATCTAATTTTACTTAACCCTAACTTAAGTTCATAATCATACAATCTTTATGGACTAAATTAGGTTAAGTAGTCCAATTCTTTACCATGACCATTTATGGTTTTTATAATGGGCTAGACCTCCCACATTAGGCCTACAACATGTGGATGCTGGATATACCGATCGGGTCTGGGCAGACTTATTCCATAGTTGGGCCTAACCTCGTTCATAGCCCGATTCGTATTTACGTACTTAGACCTCCCGCATTAGGTTCAGCATTAGTGGCTGCTGGATATACCGATCGGGTCCGGGCAGACTTCCGCCACTAATACAACCTAACCACGTGCCATAAGTAAAATTACAATTCCTAACTGTAATTACTAAACATTCCATTTTTATTCAAATCTACCTATGTCATTATAGGTGATTATTTCTATGTTTCCCTATTTGAATTGTATGTCCAATATTACATAAATTATGCCAATTATAAACCCCCTTTTTCCCCGTTTCTTAACTAACATATTGCACGTATTTTGGCGGCATTTAGGCTATGAAGTAGCCTAGCCACGACAACGAAAAGGAGAATATGACAAAGGATGATAGTTTTTCAACATGTCTTGGCATACACATAAACTTAACATGATAAAAAGTGAGTGGACATGTAATTTTCATCATAACAAGGTGGACATAAAACTGATGAACTAGTGGCAAGTACGATGTAAAAGCAACATAATGAGATTTAGTTCAACTAATTACATCTAGCATAATTAGGGTAACATAGCAACATGTTTAGATCTAAAAATGTCTCCACATGTCAAGTTTACAACACATTTAAACTAATCACAATATGACAGGTGAAAGGTGATTTATATAAAGAACTAGATCTTGCCAATGTTACAACTGTCCAATTTAATGGATTTACATTCACCACAATACAGTTACAAGTCAAGATCCACATAAACACATAATAGAATAACCACAATTATATTGGATCTAGATGAATAGATTTATCATGACATAGTATAGGATTTAATACTATCACAGAATCAGGGTTTACAACATATCCAATTTACAGTCTTTCACAATTCACTTCTATTTATCTAAACCTAAAGTAATCTAGAAACTTACAGCGCTAGGTTTAGACAATTGAGAAAGAACGGATCTAGAATTTCTGAATTTGATTTGCAAAGTATGTTGTTGTAGAAAACGGTGCAGTTCGCACTCCATTAGCATATGGCCTCCATGACTTCCAATGAAGAAAATATGAGAAATAGCCACATATTTATAGCTGCAGAACCCTATGAAACCGACTGCCACATCATCCCCTACTCAAAGGATTTCGTCCCGAAATCTCTAAGTTTAGAAGAGTGCATATCGTACCATCCATCATCCATCTACTCATCCACCAATCACCGACATCCATTGTCCTTGAAGATTTCTAATGCTTATATGAATATATGCGAAGGTGTGTGTATGTGTCCCAACACTAATGCGAAGATCAAGCGGTCTACTGATCCAGTTGACCTCCTTAATGCAATGTATGTTAGTGCTATGAATCCATTATGTATGCAAATATACCTATCATATCATATAAGTTCTATATGTGTGCACATTCATTCATCCAAATGCAACATCCATATGCTAACTCATCAAATTCCATTCATAAAAGGAAAGAAAATGCACACACATTCATATATGCAGTATGAGAGATTGAGCTGATCTTAGTGCCTAATGTGTGTGTGTATGCATCCACAGGCAACCACTAACAAACACTTGCATCCACTTGCATCCGTAAAATATAACATGTTTCAAACACATGTTTACATCCACAGGATTCCTATCTAAAGGTCAAAAATATGATGGATAAGATATATTCTATTGACAGAAACAAGCACTGATAAAACTTAGGAAAAGGAGTTAAGAACATACCCTCGAAATGAAAAGGGTACGAAGTATGAATCTTGCCTTCGGTCTCCCAAGTCGCATATTATGGGTTATATCCCCATTGGACCTTTAGCAACTTGATCTTCTTATTGTGTAGCTTTTTAACTTCTGACCCAAGAATATGGGCAGGGACTCGTCTGACTGTCGCCCCTTGTTCCACTTCGAATTCTTCCAACATACTCGGCTCAACACCTTTTGCGGTGTCATGCAGGCACTTCCACAGATGAGAGACATGAAAAACGTCATGAACACCTTATAGATTTTCTGGAAGCTATACTCGGTAGGCCATTTCGCCAGTCCTCTCGGTTATGGGAAATGGTCCCACAAACCTAAGTGCCAACTTTCCTACTGATCCGAAGCGAACCACATTCCTTAAAGGCGATACTTCGATAAAAACCAAGTCTCCCACTTTGAATTCGATGTCAGTCCTTCTCTTGTCTGCATAGGACTTCTGCTTATCTTGAGCCGTCTTCATCTGTCGTCGAATAAAGTCAATCTTTTCGGATGTTTCCCTAACCACATCTGGCCCAAGTAATCATCTTTCTGTAGATTCCCACCAACAAGTTGGCGATCTACAGGGTCGCCCGTACAATGCTTCGAAGGGTGCCATGCCGATGCTAGCTTGAAAACTGCTATTATAGGCAAACTCTACTAAAGGAAGATGCTCTTCCCAAGTACCTCCGAAGTCTAGGATACACGGCCTTAAAAGATCCTCAAGAATCTTGTTTACCCTCTCCATCTCTCCGTTGGTCTGAGGATGATAAGCGGTGCTCAAACACAATTGTGTACTTAATGCTTCTTGCACGCTCCTCCAAAATTCGCTGGTAAAAATGGGGTCACGATCGCTCACGATGCTGGAAGGTACTCCATGAAGACGAACTATCTCATGGACGTAAATTACTCTCAACCATGATGTCGTCCTCTTACTCTTAACTGGAATAAATTGAGCGCTCTTAGTGAGTCTATCCACTACCACCCGAATACTGGTGTTACCTTTCTTCGATCTAGGCAACCCATCTATGAAATCCATAGAGACACTCTCCCATTTCCACTGCGGAACCTCCAAAGGATGAAGTAATCCGCTGGGCTTCTTTTGCTTACCTTTGACTTGCTGGAAAACTAAACATTGAGAAACAAATTCGGCAACATCTTTCTTCATCCCAGCTTAAAAGAAAACCCTCTTCATGTCTCTATACATCTTTTCACTACCTGATTAATAGTCATCTTAGAATGGTGGGCTTCCTCTAGAACTGCCTTTATCAAGCTTCCGGTTTGAGGAACACAAAGCCTTCCATCTCGTCGCAACCACCCCTTTTCATCTATTGTAAATCTACTGAGGTGACTAGGAGTCTCCCCTCTTCTGTGCTTATCCATGATGTCTAGAATCTATGGGTCACCTTGTTGTGAAGCTCCTATCTGATCCATAAGAGTTGGTCGTATCTCCAAGGATGTAAACAAATCAGGCAAAACCTCAAGGGAGGGTCTAAAATCAAAAACTGATATGCACTTCAAGTTCTTTCTCTCCATAAACAAAGGACTCAAGGCCATCCTCTGCCTACTTAGTGCGTCTGCCACCACATTACCCTTGCCAGGGGTATAAACAATCTCAAAATCATATGGAGCTAAGAACTCCATCCACCGTTGTTGCCTTAAGTTGAGATCCATCTGTGAGAATAGATACTTGAGAGATTTATGATAGGTGTATAACTCGAACTTTTCTCCAAGTAAATAAAGACGCCACGTCTTTAACACGAATACTATGTCAGCTAGTTCTAGATCATAGGTGGGGTAATTCTTCTCATGAACTCTCAACAGACTACCCCCATAACATATTACTTTCCCTTCTTGCATCAAAACCACACCAAGCCTTGTACCACACGCATCAGTGTAAACAGTAAACACTTTACTTCCATCAGGCAAGGTCAAGACTGGGGCCGTTGTCAGATCCCTCTTCAGTCATTGGAAAGCAACGTCATAGTCTATGTCCCATGAAAATGCCAAATTCTTCTTTGTCATCCTGGTGAGAGGGGATGATATCTTCACGAAGTCCTTAATGAATTTTCTATAATAATCTGCTAACCTAAGAAAGGTTCTCACCTCAGTTGCATTTTTAGGAATCTGCCAATCTTGCACTGCAACCACCTTAGCAGGATCTACAGCTATCCCTTCTGTGGAGGATACATGCCCTAAGAATCTCACCTCTTTTCTCCAAAAATGGCATTTGGAGAACTTTGCCTTAAGCTGATGGTCACGGAGAGTTTTCAAGACTTCTCTCAAATGTTGGGCATGCTCTTCCTAACTCTTGGAGAAGATCAAAATATCATCAATGAAGACTACGACGAATTTGTTTAGGAACTCCCGAAACACTCTACTCATCAAATCAACAAAATAGGCGGGTGCATTTGTCAACCAAAAAGGCATAACTATCCATTCAAAGAAACCATCCGGAGTTCTGAAAGCAGTCTTATCTATGTTTTCCTCAGCCACCTGAAAAGTCGGGTGTGTACGCGACTTGTGCAGGATCTATAATATGGCTATGCGGAAAGTATGTGATATACTAACTTGTATATTTACAATAGTTATGCAGGTAAATATTTAATGTAAAAAGATCTCACAGAAGCAATATCACAGATAAGCAAATATAGCAAATGCAGTAAATAAGAAAAATCACACCAGGGATTTTTATACTGGTTCGGAGCACCGTCCTACGTCCAGTCCCAGACTTCTATCTGGATTTTCACTAAACAACAACCTCACTTCACCCGGAGGAAACAGGTTTACAATACCCGAGCAGCCGAACGGGATTTCACGCCTCTAACAACACGAGGACTTCAACACTTGCCTCTTATAACACGAGGACTTCAACACTTGCCTCTTATAACACGAGGACTTCAACACTTGCCTCTTATAACACGAGGACTTCAACACTTGCCTCTTACAACACCGAGGACTTCAACAACAATAAGATTTTGACTTTGAATGTGTTCTTCCTTCAACACTGATTTGTCAACAATTGAGTACACCCTTCCTATAATCTTATCCTCAAATGAAATTTGATGTTTAGAAAGATTAGGAAGTATAATATCGAATTGAATCACAAGTGTATGAAATATGCTTGAAGATTCAACCGATAAAATGAATGCTTTTTGAGTGCTTTTTGAACGAGAAGAATATTGCAAGATAGATCAGAAAATAGAGAGAAAATTCGGTGATTTGAATGATTGCAAATTTATGTATTTATAAAGATCGAGTAGTTGCAATTATTGGTGAAGAGTTGCAATCAAAAGAAGTGATTATTCATGAGAAGAAATGGATGCAACTCTTAGAGAAAGGAGATGACTTTTCACAAAAATTCAAAAAGCTGTTGACCTATGAAAATCTATAGGTCGACATGTTTTTAGCCGTTGTAATTCAAAAACCTGTTGACCTATAAAATTTTGTAGGTCGACCTATTTTTGACCGTTACAATTTAAAAACCTGTTGACCTATAAAAAATTGTAGGTCGACATGTTTTCGGTCATATGCATAAAAAATGTCTTTATGAGTAGTATTTTCAAACAATTAGAAGTATGATTATTTGAGGATAGATTTTAACATTTTATAACTCTAAATAATCGACTTCTAACCTATGAAGTCATCTTGTCTTCTTTTTGTCGATGTAGAAGCTTCTTCTTGTCATAAATCAAAATAACCATCGACGCTTCGACTCAACATTCTCCCCCTTTTTGATTGATGACAACTTGGCATAATAAAGGTATTGTTCCTTGTATATTGCTCCCCCTGTATATATGCTCTCCCTGAATCATATATATAATCTGCATAACAATCGTTAGTAATATTTCTCCCCCTTTGTCATCGACAAAAAGGTATATGATAGTAACAAAAATATTACTATAAGGTTTTCTCCCTCTGGATACAAGCTCCCCCTGAATTTCTGCAACATTTGTTATAATATAAATAATCTTACCTTTTGATTCCTGCATTAACAAATGTTAACATACATATACTTTTAACATATTAAGCATATAATTTTTTTTAAAATAGCATATGTAACCGGTCGACAGGAAGTTTAAAGGCGGTCGACAGGAAATAGTTCTGAATGAATTTATATAGGCCAGTTTACCTGGACCGGTCGACAGCTTTATTAGGGGCGGTCGACAGCTTTATGTTCTGATTGAAAATAAAAAAACAAGTTTAACTAAGACCGGTCGACAGGTAAGAAAATAGGCGGTCGACCGATTAATTCTCTGGTTGGAAATAAAGAACATAATGGACAAGACCGGTCGACAGCATAATTTGGGGTGGTCGACAGGTTTTGAATAATTTTGTTTTTCTCCTTCTCTTTTGAATTTTCAAACTCCAACAACACTTATTATATATGCATATTTCTCCCTCTTTGTCATTGATAAAAAAGAATAAAGATCATGATAGATCAGTAATCGAATATAAGACATAATTTAAAGTACCTTCGGGAGATCATGTGCAATTTGATAAACTGAAATTTGTATTCAAAGATATTTGGAGATATCGAAATTTTCTTCTTTTTGTTGTGGTGTACCTGCAAAGAATATGATGTATATACATTTGGTACCCACTTGCTTTGTTTGGGTCCATGGGTTAGATGGAAGGTAACCAAACCCAAGAGGGTTTAACGGAACCTTTAAAGATAAAATTTTCGTTATTAACTACCGAATCAAAATAATCATCGATATATTTTTCTCTGTTTTTCCAACTTACAGGAACCCAAATACCTAAGTAATCTCTATTGATGTTCCTTTTCGTGCTTCTAGATCTATTATATAGATCTATAGTCACAGAAGTATTCGAATTTCTATAATAATTGGGTCTTGGATGTGTATTAGTACTAGCAGTGATATTCTTATTGTACATGAAAGCATATCTAGTACTATTTCTAAGATTGGTATTATTTCCAAAGTCGCTATTGACATTTTTCTTTTGAGATTTCACAACAGGTTTTGGTTTGGAAGATAAACTAAGATTTTTCTTAGCTTTGTTCTTTTGCATTATTTTCTTCTTTCCATAACCAAGATGCTTCTTAATTTCTTGGTTTTTGTATCCCAAACCTTTCTTATTTGAAGTAGATTGTGAATTCTCAATGATCTTTGTCAAATTTTCTCGACCTTTGTTAAAGTTAGAAACATTTTGAGTAATATTTTCTAACTTATTTTGTAAACTAACTTTTTCTAGGTCCATAATTTTGATCGTTGCTTTAAGCTCATGATTTTCAGTAGTGAGAATATCATTCTTCTCTTTTTGAACTTCAATTTCTTGAGTCAAAAGAGATAGTTGAGAATTAGAATTAGAAGATGATTCTTGAGCCTTTTCAAGTTCCTCTTCTAATATTTTCTTCTCATCTTTTAACATATCTCGTTCTAATTCTGATCTATTCAACATTGTCTTGACTTCTTTTAACTGATATTTTGTATCTTTAAGTTTAATCATTACTTTATCATAAATATCAAGCATATCCTCAAGAGTAGGAATTCGTACCTCATCCTCTGTTGTCATAAAACATACATTTGCTTGTTCAGTGTCTGAGTCACTTTCGCTATCAGATGAAGATGAGTCTGAAACATCCCAGGTTACTGAGAAAGCTCTCTTCTTTGATTTGTCCTTCTTGAATTTTTCGGAATTCTTCTTTTTATCCGGACAATCTTTATGCGTATGTCCCTTTTTGTGACAATTGAAACATTCCATATTTGAAGATGATGGTTTATTTGATCCAAACTTCCTTTTGTCGTATCGACTAGCTTTTCTTTGCTTCAAAAACTTCTTAAAGCCTTTTGCAATAAGTGCTAAGTCTTCATCTTCAGAATCTGAAATGTCTTCATCTTTTTCGGCATGAAAAGCAACATTTTTCTTTTCTTCTTTTTGTTCTCTTCTAGCCTGTAAATTTGCTTCATAGGACATTAGATTTCCTATCAACTCATCTGGCTTCATGGTAGAAAGATCATTAGCTTCTTCTATAGCTAATACTTTTCCTTCCCATTCATTAGTCAGTGAGTGTAGGATTGTTGAAACTACATCAAAGTCAGAATATTTTTGTCCTAACCCAATAAGAGCATGATGAATAGTTTGAAACCTTGAATACATCTCATTGATTGTTTCATTTGTCTTCATTTTGAAATTTTGGAATTGACTTTTCAACAAAGCTATTTTTGCTTGTTTAACCTTGTTAGTACCTTCATGAGTTGTTTTTAGCGTTTGCCAAATTTGATAAGCAGTGGTACAGATACTAACACGGTTATACTCATTTTGGTCTAATGCACAAAACAACATATTTATTGCTTTTGCATTTACTGCTGCTGCTGTTTTCTCAGCAGGAGTCCATTCTGCATACTCAGTAGTTGGATTAACTATTTCTTTCTGAGTAGCATTCCAAGCATCATAACTTGTTGATTGCATATAGAAAGCCATACGTGTTGCCCAATAACTATAATTTAGGCCATTAAAGAAAGGAGGTCTTTGTGTTGATTGACCTTCAGTGTAAGTGTTAGTGCTGGTACTTGCGTTATTTGCCATATTACTAGAATATATCAAATAACTGTGTTACGGTTATATGATGACCTTGCTCTGATACCAATTGAAAAGTCGGGTGTGTACGCGACTTGTGCAGGATCTATAATATGGCTATGCGGAAAGTATGTGATATACTAACTTGTATATTTACAATAGTTATGCAGGTAAATATTTAATGTAAAAAGATCTCACAGAAGCAATATCACAGATAAGCAAATATAGCAAATGCAGTAAATAAGAAAAATCACACCAGGGATTTTTATACTGGTTCGGAGCACCGTCCTACGTCCAGTCCCAGACTTCTATCTGGATTTTCACTAAACAACAACCTCACTTCACCCGGAGGAAACAGGTTTACAATACCCGAGCAGCCGAACGGGATTTCACGCCTCTAACAACACGAGGACTTCAACACTTGCCTCTTATAACACGAGGACTTCAACACTTGCCTCTTATAACACGAGGACTTCAACACTTGCCTCTTATAACACGAGGACTTCAACACTTGCCTCTTACAACACCGAGGACTTCAACAATAATAAGATTTTGACTTTGAATGTGTTCTTCCTTCAACACTGATTTGTCAACAATTGAGTACACCCTTCCTATAATCTTATCCTCAAATGAAATTTGATGTTTAGAAAGATTAGGAAGTATAATATCGAATTGAATCACAAGTGTATGAAATATGCTTGAAGATTCAACCGATAAAATGAATGCTTTTTGAGTGCTTTTTGAACGAGAAGAATATTGCAAGATAGATCAGAAAATAGAGAGAAAATTCGGTGATTTGAATGATTGCAAATTTATGTATTTATAAAGATCGAGTAGTTGCAATTATTGGTGAAGAGTTGCAATCAAAAGAAGTGATTATTCATGAGAAGAAATGGATGCAACTCTTAGAGAAAGGAGATGACTTTTCACAAAAATTCAAAAAGCTGTTGACCTATGAAAATCTATAGGTCGACATGTTTTTAGCCGTTGTAATTCAAAAACCTGTTGACCTATAAAATTTTGTAGGTCGACCTATTTTTGACCGTTACAATTTAAAAACCTGTTGACCTATAAAAAATTGTAGGTCGACATGTTTTCGGTCATATGCATAAAAAATGTCTTTATGAGTAGTATTTTCAAAAAATTAGAAGTATGATTATTTGAGGATAGATTTTAACATTTTATAACTCTAAATAATCGACTTCTAACCTATGAAGTCATCTTGTCTTCTTTTTGTCGATGTAGAAGCTTCTTCTTGTCATAAATCAAAATAACCATTGACGCTTCGACTCAACACCACCCTCAACTGATGGAACCCCGTAGCCAAGTCCAACTGAGAAAGTACCGAGGCACCAACAAGCTGATCAAATAAATCATCAATCCTTGGAAGTGGGTGCCTATTCTCCTTGGTAAGCTTATTCAATTCTCTATAATCAACACACAAATGAAGTGAATCGTCCGCTTTATTTGCGAATAATACCGGAGCACCCTATTCCGATATGCTTCGTCTTATAAACTCTTTCTCAAGTAGCTCCCCTATTTGCTTACTCAGCTCCCTCCTTTCCCTTGGAGAAATGTGGCACACTGGTAATGCAACTGGCTTTGCATTGTCCACCAGATATATGCGGAAGTCAATCTCACGCCTTGGAGGTAAACCTTGTACCTCATCAAAAACATCGGAATAATCTCGAACCACTGGAACAGATTGCAAATCATCTATGGATGCATCTAGAGACTCTAGGAAGCTAAGAGTTACAGACTCTTGGGGGTCAGAAGAAACTTCGAGGGTCTTCCTATACAAGTCAGGAAACTAACAGCCCTCCTCTCACAATCCAGAATGGCCCTATACGTGGTAAGCCAATCCATTCCTAGAATCAACCCATAGCCCATAAACTCGAGCACATACGCATCGCATTCAAACTCGACGCCTAACACAGATATTTTCAAACCCCGACAAATCATCGATAAATGAGCCGAACCACCAATGGGGTTTGAAACAACTACGGGATCTACAACCATAATAGTAATTAAGTGCAGAGATTCAACCACAGAACTAGATATAAACGAGTGTGAAGCACCAGAATCAAAAAGTGTTCTAACTGGATGGTTTGAAAGAGAAACTAAACTTTCTACAGAAATTTCTACCTCTTTCAGAAGCACTGATCGCGAGAGCATGCACCTGCCCTCTAGAAGTCCCTGCTCTTTGACCTTGTCTGTGCGATCCCTATTTCTTCGGGCACTCTTTAGAGAAGTGTCCGACCTCTCCGCAATTAAAGAAAATTGGCCTTCCTTCTCTTACAATCTTTGATCAAGTGACCCTCCTTTCCACAATTATGACATTTTCCCTTGTCCTGGACTTTATCATCTTTCCCTCCTTTCTTCTGCTGTTGCTGCTATTGTTGATGCCCCTCCTTGGGCCACACCTTCTTATTCTGCGATGTCCTCTCTGCTTTTGCTTCCTTCTTTTCTCCCTTGTCCTCCTCATGCATTAGGGCCATATCAACAAGCTTTTCAAAGGTGGCCCACATTGGAATATGGGACATAGTTAAACCATGTAGAGGCTCATTCATCCCTTTAGCAAACTGCAAAGCCCTTTTGTGCGATGTATCCACCAACTCTAACCCAAACCTTGCCAGCTTGTTGAACTTGTTCACATACTCCTTCACCATCAAATTTCCTTGTTTAAGTGCTAAGAACCTCTCCATATGTATGCTTCTCTCAACTTGGGAAAGAAATTTCATTTCGAACCTCTATCTAAAATCTTCCCAGGTTTCCACGGGACGCCCAGCTTGGTTGATTTTCCACCAAAAAGCGGCTTCGTCCTTTAACAGCCAAGCAGTTAACTGAATCTTTCTTCGGTCCTCCACTTCAAAGATAATGAGTAAGTCCTCGGTCTCCTTAAGCCAATTCTGAACTTCGAAGAATGTCTCGTTCCAATGGAATGGCCTTCCTCCCATAGCTCGGAAGTTTTTGCATAACTTGGCAAGGTCGTCAGCTCTTGGAGGGGGAGGAGGAGGAATGACTGGTGCAGCTGGGAGAGGGACGTCTCTTTGGCCTTCGGCAGGCACCGTGGCCTCCAAATTCCTATGGAACCAACCGGGTATTGTGATGGCCTCTGGGATATTAGGGATGTTTTGTTCCCCAGACATGCTGAAAAAGGGAAAAGGAAGAAATTTAGATAAAGGACCGAAGGATACTACATATGGATTTTTGGTGAATGTTTTTCAAAACCGACTTTTCTTTCGAAAATGCTTTCTTTTAAAACCTTTTTGAAAATAATTTCCAAAAACTTTTATCTAATCTGGTTACCTTCAGCTCCAATACCAAGTGTGACACCCCACGTCCGTTAATGTCGCTCACTAAGGGAATGCATTAAGTTTCGTGAAGCGCTATAGGTAAACAGACACAAAATAATTACAAGACAGATATAAATAAGGTAGCAGTGGAAATTTTAAATTTTTATTTCAACCATAAGGCATAATACCGTGGTCTACAATTTCATAAGTCACAAAAACCATTACAATAAAATAACTTATGTCTTGCACCATCAGAGTACATAAGTAAATTAAAAGCATAATTTTCCCCAATTAAAAGAGTTAAGTCATAGTAGAGACAAGAGCTTGAGCCATACTTCAGAAGTAGCTCCCAGCAAGAAGATATCTAAGTCCTAATTAAGTCTGAGTGTTTCCTCCCCGAGAACCTGGGGGGACGAGAGAAAGAAGGAGAAACAAAAGGGTCAGACATAAAGTCTGGCGAATCTAGTTACTTTTAGCCAGTAGATAAATAAAAGCAACATGATAGGCATATAAAGTGGATAAGAGAGAGATCACTACATAAATGGCAGCTGTGACAAGGTAAGCAAGATAAGGTGCATGTGCCTCACTAATGATTACTCTACACTATTATTAGTACTAGTGCGAACCCGTGCTACGCACACGGAATGCACCAAATATTTTTGTTATATAAATTTGGTGGATCGTATTTTTGAAGCTATAAAGTAAGTGGTTTATTCCAAAATTACAACGGTTATTGTTTTGGTGCATGTTCTAACATCTACGTGTCCACTTCATTGGTTTGCAGTGGATATAGTTGAGTGAAATTAATCTCTAACCGAACAAAGGAATGGTCAAGGTTATTTTTTTTAGGTATATACACATAAAACAGTGCAACTTCTGCAAATAGATGCCTGCTTTGCAAATTTTCAGCATCTACATATGAAAAAAAATTGGACAGTAGTTCTAAATTCAACATACGTAGGTAGTAACTCGCGCAGATGACGGAACAATTAAGATTTAGCACTTTTCATGCAGTAATATGAAATTAGAAATTAGGCAATATTTTTTATAAAAGAGTGATGTTGTGAAGAGCCGTTACGATCGTATACTGCAAACCAAGCGTCTACCAGTAATCTAGTTGGTTAACATAAAAGCATCTCCAATGATTTACAAATCCTAATATTAATATAGACATGTTGCTCCAACAGTCGAACATTGGTTAACCAACGCCAAGACCTTAGGCTGTAAGGTGCATCAAATGATCAAATAATGGTGATTTTGACTTTAAGCTGCCTTGAAGACTCAAACTTAAAAAGTGCAATAAAGCAAGCGAATGAAAAGAAAATACATTTATTTATTTAGCATCTGAGGATTTCTCAAAAAACATGTAGACACTCGAACAACACTAATAAAACAACGTTACAATTGTTGGCAAAATTCAAAATATAGATATGATTTATGTTTTTTGCATAATTATATAAAATTATTAGCGTAATTTAGCAAAATATAAAAGTATTGACATAACTGAATCCTATATACCGTGCTTTTTTGCATTTGCACCTTTAGGCTGCTTTAAAAGGGCAAGGCAAGTATAACAAATTGGAAAAAGTTACATTTGATTACTTGCTCATGGTATCTTCCAAATGTATAATTATTTGAATTGTAGTAAAAAAATAACATTAAAACAATTGGATACATCAAATTACTGGCACGATTCAAATTCTTTCCCACGCAGTGTGAGTTCAGCTAAAGCTTTTCTTTATAAGAATTTGAGTTCTTTTTTCTCATTACAGTGCATTCTTCAGTCTACTTCAAACACGGTGATAAACTGAGAAAATGGGAAGAAAAAGCTTTGATCCTTTGGTCTCTCATTAGTCTTCTAGTACCTGTTCAGTAAAAACATAGTTAAGAATCTATTTTGATCACAAACTTATGCGCAATATACGTACCGAATAGAAAACGAAACGTCTCCACGTGTTGTAGCTAAAATCTTGTTTTGCATAAAAGAGGATCAATATTATTCAGTGCCATTGTGCAAAAAATGGACATTGAAGAAGGTAATATATCCATACAGTAATAAAAAGTCTTAATGGACATAGTAGTAAAAGCCATGTGGAGGTCGGCTGATTTAAAATATTGTACTAAATGTACGTTGCTATAAAATAGAGGCGGCAATGAGTACAAAAGTTATGTTATAGCTGTCAGGGTTTGCGGGAACAGAACAGGGGAATGACTAATCTCTCTTTAAAATAATTTGGTTGGAAGAACAGGGCAATACATGCCCCTTATCTCTCTCTCTCTCTCTCACACACACACACGTAGACACATACATACATGGTTAGTCATCATCGTCGACACTATAACTTAAAGTAACAGCTACCATACAAATAGAAAAAGAAAAGGCAAAAAAGTGTAAGATACCTCATATATATAGGCATTATCAAATAGCATGATTGCATGTATTTGCATCAACTTCACTTGTACATAGAATCATAGTAAATACATGCGATATAACCTAATAAATTTTAGTTTTTTTTAGCATACACACTTATAACATCTAGCATATAGAGTTGAATAACCCGATGCCACAGATATAATTTGGCTCATGCATATGACAATCATAGCAACAACATAAAATGAAACCTGAAATCACTGATCAAATGCAAGAAAACTAAACTATGAAATAAATTGCAAAAGTAAATGCAAAGAAAAAATAAAATAAAAATAAACATTATGTTGAAAGAAGTCTGAATATGTTAAAGTTAAGCCGAGATTGTCATATGGACGGGTTAGAAATAATTAATAAAAGTTCCCACATGGGCGAAACATTTGTTTGGTCATTGTATCCTGATCCAAAACCATAACTATCTCAGTTAGTGTAATACTCACCGAAAAAGTATAATAAAAAGGATTGACATTATTATTTATATTTATTTCAATAAAAGAATAATGTTGAATGCTTGAAACAGGTTTCCTCCAACATGGTATAACATACATCTATATATATTCTTTTTAAATTGATCCTTATTTTGGTTGAAAGACAGTGGATATACAAATACCTCTCTCAAAAGAGAGATTAATGGTTTAATTGAAAGAAGTTTGTTTCAGAAACGGTTAAAACAGAATTTGAGAAGCGAAAGCAACCGTGCAAAAAGTTTGCTGTTTTGTTTGTTTTTCGGCTTTTGTTGCTTACATATTATATAACTGTACCTGTTACACTTAAAACTATAAGCGTGATTAAAATTATTTTTCTACACACACAATCCTTTTTTATCACTATTATTTACTCACAATAAATATCATTTATTTCTCATAAACAAAAATAAATGATTAATTATTCTCTATGTTTCAAAGGAGTTTAAAAATAAGCAACTCGTTGGCTCTTCCACTGGCACTATAATAATCAAAACTAACAAACAATAATCAAAACTAACAAACAAAATTGATTGCCTTGGGACTATAAAAAAGGCTAGTTCTTCCTAAACTCTAATGTTTAAAATATGAATATTATTTCTTTTGCACTGGTTTAAAGTTGTAGTTGTGATTAACTGTAGAAAACCAGTTTTTTTACCCAGTTTACTCAATGTACCAAATCATGAATTTGAATCAACTAATAAAAAATTGTTGGTTTTATGAATTCCAAGCTCCAAAAACTCTAACCATATTTTCAGACTAAAATACTCTTTTATTCTTTCTCCTAAAATTTAAAATGCTCCTTCCATGCTCAATTAGTGTGACTCTAAATTATGAAAATGGCATAAAAAATGAATTGAGTATTACTGTGGAAATTATTTGTTATTCACCGATTACTGCATTTGCAAGTTGCAACTACTAAATTTTTATTGCGATATTTAAATAACATGCAAATCTATTTTTAAGAATGTCTAAATACTATATGTATTTAATTCAAGGCATATAAACTATCATAAAATGACATATATCATGTAAATAAGGAAAAAACTTAGTATGAACGATGGTAATGTTCCTCGGATTCTAGTTTGAAGCCCTTGATTTGGACTATATGGTATAAACCAAATGGGAATTTGAAAAACCCAACTGAAAAAAATATGTAATTTACCACGTGTCACCATCTTCTGGTATAGCATTAGAGAAAAGACTTTGTTATGTCCATTTGCAAGTAGAATGCAACATATTCCTTAGATATGAACGAAATTTCCAAAAGGCAGAATAAAAACAGAAATGCATGGATACATGGTGGAAACGGTAAAGAAAAAAATGTAGAAATGAAACATTATAAAATAGACAATAAGAAACCATGTTTAATGCCAGGACAAACCTAAATTTCACTATAAATGCCATTACGACAAAAGGCTTAACATTTGAAATCTATATGTAATGAAGTGTAATCTAAAATTTACAGTTGTTGAAACAAATAACTAACAAATTATTTTTCATGAAATAAGTGATAACTAATAGATATAAGAATAACAATAAGTTGGCAAAAAGGCCATTTAATCCTCTTAAACATAACTAAATGGTTAATGTTAAATTCCTATATGAAAAAGGAAATTGGAAAGAGCTACTCGCCTACTCCTAAGAAAGGTCATGCTTTGTAATTATCCCCATTGTCCATGTATCAAATAAACACCAATATATGAATTTTGTAGTTCGTATTTTGGTTTATTTTATATTTCAAGTAACCTAAACACATCTACAGAGTAATAAAGAAAATTAAGCATAAAAATACATAATTACAGACAATATGTTGATTATGTAAACAAACAAAATTCCAATCTAGGTTCATTGCAATAAAGTAATGTAACTAAACTATTCTTTATCACAAAGTTGACTGATAAGCCACCATAAACGTAATCTAATTCACACAAACAAAAATAGTTAATTAATTAAACTCTGTGTTTGAAAGGAGTATAGAAAATAGCAATCTTTAGCTCTTCTTCTGGACATAAACTAATAACAAAAACTAACAATCAAAATTGATTGCCTGAGACCATGAAACACTTGAAAAAGGTTAGCTCTTCCTAAACTCTAATGTATCAAATCATGAATACGAATTAATAATAGAAAATTGACAATGGTACACGATGTGAGCTGTCACCTTTACGAATTCCAAGCTTTAGAAATTATTCCAGCATACTAAAACACTTTTTTGTTCTTTCTCCTAAAAAATAAAATATTCCTTCCATGTACAATCAGCGTAACACTGAACTATAAACGCATTTTATGGATTACTATATATAGTATACATCTTTTGAAAGTAAAGGGAAAATAAAATCAATATACGATATGCGTCTCTGAACTACTATGAAAACGAAAGTTTGGAAAAAAAGTCCATGTTCTGAATTTAAAATTGAAAGTAAACTAAACATACAATATGCATCTTTTGAAATATTAGTCTATTGTGAAAATAAAAATTTGGAAAAAAGTCTATGTTATGAATCCCAAACTGAAATTAATTAAATATATAATATGCATGAAAAGTCACATTTTAATATTTTAAACATGCAACTTAATAAAAAAGCAGAATTAAAAATGTTACTTGCAGACATGAAACAATTAGAATGCATTAGCTTACCTAATAGAACGGATATATTATAGTTGATAGTCGTTGTCCCAAAAAAAAAAAAAAAAACTATTTATAAATTCCAATTATGCTTATTTTAGTATGATATGCAATCTTTTGAAATATTAGTCTATTATGAAAATAAAAGTTTGGAAAAAAGTCTATGTTTTGAATCCCAAACTGAAACTAAACTAAATATATAATATGCATGAAAAGTCACATTTTAATATTTTAAACATGCAACTAAATAAAAAAGCAGAATTAAAAATGTTACTTGCAGACATGAAACAATTAGAATGCATTAGCTTACCTAAAAGTACGGATATATTATAGTTGATAGTCATTGTCCCTAAAAAGAACTATTTATATATTCCAATTATGCTTGTTTTAGTATGATGTGCAATCATCGCCATAGTCTTGTCATAATACCTCTTGAGTAGAATTAATTATACATATCTTTTATAGCTAGTTCGGTGAGTATATTTGATACAAATTACAATATGATGTAATTGTTTCTCACACGATATGCGTTACCACTATGAGTACGTTAACACTATGATTACATCACTATGATTAATAGCAAAGATGCTAGTAATCAATACCGAATCATTTGTTATATATTTGATAGCAAAAAGTCCAAGAACCTAGTATTGTAACTGATATATGGAGTTGGACATATTTGTATGAAATTATAACTTCGTTTAGCTTAATAAAAAATCAATGATAGCAAAAAATGAATTAGTTCTTAATTCCGAATTGATTAAAACCGTTAACACCATGTAAATTGATCACTGTATGATTACTTTGACCGATTAACCTTTACAGAACCTTCAAATTCCCAAATTTAGACCGAACAGTAAACTTTTTCCAGATAGTAAAAAGATGCTTCATCTTAAAACCATGTATACTTATCCTTATACAATTATTTAGACCTATTAACTTGAATAGAACTTCCAAATTCCAAATTTCAGACCAAACAACAAAATTTTGTCATATAAAAAAGGATTCTTCATCAAGCAATGCATAAATTGGTGGTGAACGAATCTGCTGTAGTGCGACGTACTGAAATAGAACAAATTCGTTTACTCTGTTGTATTCAAAGTGCTACTGGTGAAATCAACCATAAAGCAAAAATATACAAAACTGAGGAAAAAAAATGAATAAGTGAATTAAATTTTTTTTAAACAACATCGGGTAAATTGGGAGAAGAAGTGGTTGTACCTGTCGCAGGGAGGAGGAGGAGGTAGCCAAGGCAAAGGGAGAACGTGACTGGCGGCGCAGTCTAGGAAGCAGGCGTCGGTGAAGGCAGAGTACGGTAGCCAGCAGAAGCGGGGCAGAAGGGAAGACTGGATCCCGCAGACGGGTAGGTAGATCGAAACGGGGATGCCCAGTAGCTGCGGCGCAACCAATGAGAAGGGGAGGGGAGTGATTTTCGGGTTCAACAGGGAAGAGGAGGGGAGCGATTTTTTGGGTTCAGTAGGGAAGGGGGGAGCGTTTGGGTAAAAGATTGTAGGATGAATAAGAAAGGGAAGGAGATCTGTGGGTAAAAAGAGAAGAGAAGGTGAGCGTTTGAAGTTGTATACGGTGGCTGGAAACGCTTAGAGTATTAACGAAAGAAAACGAACGATTAATGGAAACGCATGGCATTCTATATTCATTAGGAAATTGCGACCGAAAGATTATACGCATGGACAGATGGCAGCATCATGGATTTTTGAACAAAAGTGGAACTCAAAGGACTTTAAGAAAAGATTGAGCTTTCATATAATATAATAGATAACTAAAATGAGATGATCCCTTCCACTATAAGTTGGTAGACTTAGGGAATACGTTTGAGTGTACCCTAACCACTACCCTAATCGATCGGCTCCCTACACCGTAGATATCCTATGCTGGCCCCACAGTAGGAGGTATCACTTCCTAAAGTGGCAACCAATAAGGTGTGCACAACCATACCTACTGGTGTCACGGTCGTCTTATCCCCATCTGCCCGGCTCATGCATGCACATGGCCCGGTCAGTTTGCGTTGCCCACACCATCCGCCTCGTTTCGATCTCTTATAATCGATCAATAAGCGTGCCCCTTTTCCGCCTAGTACGGAGTTCTTTACGTGATACCAACTCCGGGTTACTAATTGAAATGGGTCCCATACAATACGATACAAGCTCTCCCCTTTTTCTTGTATCCCCACTAGGGTTTTCACTGACTATGTATACCCTTAGGTGTCTTTAATTACATAGCCCGATGTCAGTTATGCTTACCCTAAAGGGTGTCTTTAATTACATAACTTTATTATATTTTCCACCAGTTATGTATACTACTATGTGTCTTTAATTACATAACCTTATTGGGTTAAGTTCGTGGGCCTATATGTAAATATTACCCACCCCCTCTAATTTACATAACCCACCCACTACCCATCCAATTTTACTTAACCCTAACTTAAGTTCATAATCATACAATCTTTATGGATTAAATTAGGTTAATTAGTCCAATTCTTTACCATGTCCATTTATTGTTTTTATAATGGGATAGACCTCCCACATTAGGCCTGGATGCTGGATATGTCGGTCGGGTCCGGGCAGACTTATTCCACAGTTGGGCAAAACCTCGTGTCATAGCCCGATTCGTATTTACGTACTTAGACCTCCCACATTAGGTTCAGCATTAGTGGCTGCTGGATATGCCAGTCGGGTTCGGGCAGACTTCCGCCACTAATGCAACCTAACCTCGTGTCATAAGTACAATTACAATTCCTAATTGTAATTACTAAACACTACATTTTTATTCAAATCTACCTATGTCATTGTAGGTGGTTATTTTTATGTTTCCCTATTTGAATTGTATGCCAATATTGCATAAATTATGCCAATTATAACCCCCTTTTTTCCGCGTTTCTTAACTAACGTACTCGCATGTATTTTGGCGGCATCGAGTCTATAAAGTAGCCTAGCCACAACAATTAAAAAGGGAATATGGCTAAGGATTATAGTTTTTCAACTTGTCTTGGCATACACATAAACTTAACATGATAACAAGGTGAGTGGACATGTAATTTTCATCATAACAAGGTGGACATAAAACTGATGAACTTGTGGCAACTACGATGTAAAAGCAACATAATGAGATTTAGTCCAACTATTTAGATCTTGCATAATTAGGGTGACATAGCAACATGTTTAGATCTAAAAATAGCTTCACATGTCAAGTTTACAACACATTTAAACTAATCACAATATGACAAGTGAAAGGTGGTTTACATAAAGAACTAGATCTAGTCAATGTTACAACTGTCTAATTTAATGGATGTACATTCACCGCAATACAGTTACAAGTCAAGAGCCACATAAACACATAATAGAATATGTAACATCCCGTAATTCTAAAACATGACATAAGAGATAATTAAAGAACAATTAATTATTAAATGAAGAATTAAAGGAAACAAGTTTCGCCATTGCGTTCATCTCAGAATTCTGCTTGAGATAGAGTCCGAGTTTGCATAAAACGGATAATGTATGAAGGAGATATGGGCAAATGAAGTTAGGGAAAAAAACCGGAAACAGATCAGAATGCACTGGCGCGCTTGTGAAGTGCGCCAGTACAAAAATGCACCGACGCACCTGCCAAGTGCGCCCATGTCAAGGTCTGTCCAGCACACAATTCTGGAGTGTTCTATAATGACGTGTCTTCCTCTGATTTGCTGGATGATGTGTCTTTGAGCTGTGTGGCTCTGATAACCCCTATGCTAATCTAAAGGCCATGGTTTGTCTAACACTTCTATATAATCACCTCAAACCTAAACCCTAACCTCATAATCATATTCTATGACGCCACCATATTGTCCATCCCCAAACTAGCCTAGCCTCCTTCTTCTTCTCCTAACTAGAGATCAAATTAGAAAGCTTCAAATTGGAGTAAAGATCTTCTGTTTCAATCAACAAAGAAAGATTAGAATCTCCACAACGTCATCTAATTCACTTTTCTAATCCTTTCACTGTAAGTTCAGTTATTATTCACATTTGAACACCTAATAGAAATCATTATTGTAATAATCGGATCTAGAACTATGCCTAATTGTTAGATAATCAATTCTAATTCATGCTTATCATTTTGCTTACGAGACTGTTGTGATTGGAACAGTGGAACCTATCATGTTGTATACCACTATGCCTAATTGAGAGATAATCAATTCTGATTCATGTTTATCCTTTTGTCAAATCTGAATTACCTACGCTTATGAGACTGTTGGGACTGAAACAACGGAACCTATCATGTTGTACACCAAATTGGTGATTCTTTTATATTCAATTCTATCGAATCCTTATGCCTATGATGTAACCTGCTCAGTTTGGCCATACTTATTGTTAATTTTCAACATGCCTATTGGAAACATGATTCTTGGATTTGGGTACATCTTTACATGCTTATTTTGTTTCTTATGTTAATTCTTGTGTTCCTTCTCTATTCCCCTTTTTATTTTATTTTATGAATACTAGGTTCATTCGGAACATAGATTGGATCTTGTTGTACGTACGATTGAAAAGCGAGGAATTGGGTATAACTTAATTGAGTAATTTTGGGCATAATAAGTAAATGTGGCCTAACTTGAATTGACTACAATTGTGGGTAATTAGCATATAAAAATTTAGATTTAGGCATATATGGTAAATATGTAATTTGGCTAAAAGATGAACATGCCTAACACGAGGTTAGATTGAGTTGCAATGTAAGACTGCCCGGAACCGCCCGGCACATCCAGCGACCGCAACAACAGAACTAATGTGCGAGGTTAGTGCATTAAGCCTAAAATCCGAGGTTAGAATGAGTTTGCGGTAGAAGTCTGCCCGGAACCGCCCGACACATCCAGCAATCGCAAACAACAGTTCTAATGTGAGAGGTTGATGCACTAATGAATGACTTAATGCTAATGAACGGACATGCTAATAATGGTAGGTTTAAGTTAACTTAGGCAACACTTAACCAATACAATATGTTAATTAAACAAGATGGGTGGGATTAGGTTACATGGAGAACACTTAACCATTATAACATGTTGATTAGAAAACCCTAGTAATGGGGACCCTTTTCAGCAGTAACCCACATAGATGTATCATGGTACCCTGAATTAGGCAGGGTGGGGCACGATTACTGGGCTGATTATAAGCGGTCAAAATAACGGCTGGTGGTACGTCAGTGTAGGTTCCGATGGAGTACGAGCGTGCACGTACTCCAGAGTGGAAAAATCAGGCACTGGGCATCAGTAGTTATACACTGTGCATCTTGAATCGTGTCGGGTAGCCACCATAGGGATTGATACACTCCATGGTGGGACCAATACAGGTATCTACAAACAAGCGGCGCCGAATGAAACAAGTAATAAATGCAAGTGAGTAGGAGCCGATTGATAAAGGGATCATTTTATTATGAACACATGATGCAAGTGAAACATTTGTTAGTAGGTGTAGAGAAATGGAAATGAGTGCGATACCATATTCAGTTTATCTTACCTTATGTTATCTTGTCACTATGGTATTGTCCTATATTCAGTTTATTCATGTCATGATCCTTTTTCTTGTTTACATGCTGAAAAATCACTGGACTTACTAGACTTATGTCTGACCCATTTTCTTTGGTCTTCTTTTCTTCTGTTCCCCCCAGGTCCGCAGGGAGGGAATACTTCAGCTTAGTTCAGACCTTTTCCAGCTTGAAGAAAGTAGATATATTGCTTGGATTCTCTTTTCTTGGGCTATGGTTGTGGTTACACTTTTATTGGGGATTTATGACGCTTTACTACTGCTTTATGCTTCTTTATGTATTTTGAGTTGTTAATCAAGACAGAAGTTTTTGTTGTAATAACTTGGAAGTTGGGTTTTGAGACAATGGTTGTAATGTTTTGACCAGACCACGTTGCTTATGAAATGATTCTAGTTTTTCCGCTGTTTATATGTCTGTCTTGTAAATTATCTGTATCTTTTACCTATAATGCTTTACCAAAGTAAATGCATTCCCTTTGTGAGTGACCTTAACGGAGGTGGGGTGTTTTACTTGGTATCAGAGCTGATGGTTACCAAATCAGATAAAAGTTTTTGAAAACTATTTTTCAAAAAGAAGTTTTAAAGAAGCATTTTCACGAAAAGTTTTGTTTTATTTTAAAGGCATATTCCCCAAAGCCATACACACTATCTTTCTATCCTTTGTTTTGAACCTTTTCTTTTCGTTTCAGCAAGTCTTGGGATCTTAATCTTCCCGAGGGCGTATAGATACCCAGCTGGTTCAGAAGGTATCTGGAGGCTAGGGTTGATGCCGCAGGCCCAGTAGACGTTCCTCCTCCCCCAGCTGCAACAGTTCCTCCTCCTCCTCCGCGTGTGAATGCTTTCTCGAAGACATGTAGAGACTTTCGAGCTATGGGAGGAAAGAACTTTAATGGGACCGAATAATTCGTGGAAGCAAGAAACTGGCTCAAGGAAATAGAAGATTTGTTTGTTATCTTCGAAGTGGACGATAGGCAGAAGATACAATTGGTTGTATGGTTACTTAAGGACGAAGCCTCTTTCTGGTGGGAATTTACTAATGCTGAAAGACTAGTTGAGACTCGGGAGGATTTCAGAATGGGGTTTGAAATGAAGTTCCTCTCGCAAGCTGAACGAAGCCTATAGATGGAGAAGTTCTTAGCACTCAAACAGGGAAGCCTATAGGTTAAGGAATACGTCAACCAATTCAACCAGCTGACTAGATTCGGACTGGAGTTGGTAAACACTCCACATAAAAAGGCTCTTTGTTTCGTTAAAGGGTTGAATGAGCCACTGCACAGCCTAGCTATGTCCCATATACCTATGGGTGCGACTTATGAGAGACTGGTGGATATGGCACTATTACAGGAGGAAGACAAGGATAGGAAGAAGGAGACAAAGGTGGAAGGACCTCTAGACAAGAAAGTGGAGGGATTGCAGAATAAGAAGACGGATTCTAAGAAGGGCGGGAAGAATAACAAACCCCGTGACAAGAGGAAGTGTAATTTTTGTAGCATACCTGGACATCTGATTAAAGACTGTAGAAAGAAGAAGAGGAAGATGGGTGGTTGTTTTCAATGCAGCGAGACAGGATATATCGTTAAGGACTGCACAAGAAGGCAAGGGCAGAGGACTGGATCCACTTCTGGAGGGCAGGTTCACGCTCTCATTGCACCTCCACAAGAACGAGGTAGAAATATTTCTATTGAGAGTTTAGTTTATCTTTCTGATCATCCAGTTCGTACTCTTTTTGATTCTGGCGCATTGCACTCTTTTATATCTACTGTTTTAGTTGAATCTCTGCACCTAGATACCAACATAGTAGAGGATCCCATGGTTGTTTCAAATCTAATTGGCGGTTCGGCTTATTTGTCAATGACTTGTTTGGATTTGGAAATTTCTATACCAAATGTTGGGTTTAGATGTAATGCTTATGTTTTGGGTTTCACGGGCTATGGGTTGATTCTAGGCATGGATTGGCTACTCAGTAATGGTGCCGTCCTTGATTGTGAAAAGAGAGTGGTTAGACTTATGACTCACCTTGGTAATACACTCGAAATCTCTTGTAATCCCATGAATTCTGTTATGCTTAGCTACCTAGAATCTCTTGATGCGTCTGTTGAAAACTTGCAATCTGTTAGAGTAGTCCGTGAATACTCGGATGTCTTTGAAGAGGTGAAGGGTTTACCTCTAAAGCGAGGGATAGACTTCCGCATATACCTAATTGATAATGCAAAACCCGTTGCTTTACCCGTTAGACACATGGCTCCAAGGGAAAGGAAGGAGCTCAGTAAGCAAGTTAAAGAGTTGCTCGAAAAGGGGTTCATAAGGCAGAGTATTTCTAATTGGGGTGCTCCAGTAGTGTTCGCAACTAAATAGGATGGTTCACTTCTCCTATGCGTGGATTATAGGGAGCTAAACAAGCTGACCAAGAAGAATAGGTACCCACTTCCAAGAATAGACGACTTGTTCGACCAGCTTGTAGGTGCATCAGTTTTCTCCCAACTAGATCTGGCCACCGGATTCCATCTGCTAAGAGTGGCTGAAGACAGCATAGATAAGACCGCGTTCAGGACCCTGGATGGTTTCTTCGAATGGCTTGTCATGCCTTTCGGCTTGACAAACGCACCCGCCTATTTTGTAGACTTGATGAGTAGGGTGTTCAGGGAGTTCCTTAATAAATTTGTAGCGTTCTTCGTGGATGACATTTTGATTTTCTCAAAAAGTGAGGAAGAACATGCCTGGCATTTAAGGGAAGTTATGGATACTCTTCGAGCACATTGGTTGAAAGCTAGATTCTCCAAATGCCATTTTTGGAGAGAAAAATTAAGATTTCTTGGACATGTGGTGTCCAAAGAAGGGATAGCCGTGGATCCCGCAAAAGTAGTCGCAGTGCAAGATTGGAAGATTCCACAGAATGCAACCAAAGTACGAAGTTTTCTCGGGCTAGCGGGCTATTACAGAAAGTTCATTAAGGACTTTGCGAAGATCTCAGCCTCACTTACAAGATTGACGAAGAAGAACCTAACTTTTGCCTGGGATTTGGAATGCGGTGTTGCTTTCCAACGATTGGAAAGGGCTTTGACAACAACCCCAGTCCTGACACTGCCTGATGGGAGTAAGATGTTTACAGTATACACAGATGCATGCGGTACAGGATTAGGCTCTGTCTTGATGCAAGAAGGCAAGGAAGTTTATTATGGGGGAAGGCAGTTGAAGGTACATGAGAAGAACTACCCAACTCATGATTTAGAATTAGCTGCCATTATTTTCGCTCTTAAGTCATGGTGTCGTTACCTACTAGGAGAAAGGTTTGAATTGTTTACTGACCATAAATCATTAAAGTACCTTTTCTCACAAAAAGATCTTAACTTAAGACAACAAAGATGGATGGAGTTTCTTGCCTCATACGATTTTGAGATTTCTTATACTTCTGGCAAGGGCAATGTGGTAGCAGACGCCTGAAGCAGGAAAAAGCTGACCTTAAGTCCTCTCTTTGTGGAAAGGCAAAACTTGGAGTACATAGCAACCTTTGACTGTAGACCCTTTTTTGAGTTTGTACCTGGTTTGTTAGCAACGCTAGAGGTGCGACTTATGCTTTTGGACTCAATTGGAACCGTGCAACGTGAATACCCTCGGATTGTTGATATGATGGATAAGTCAATTAGAGGCGAGACTTTTAGTCACCTCAATAGATACTCCATAGATGCCAAGGGTTGGTTGAGATGGGATGGAAGACTATGTGTCCCACAAACAAGGGATTTGGTGAAGACAGTTCTCGAAGAAGCACACCATTCTAAGTTGACCATATGCCCAGGTGGAGACAAGAAGTATAAAGACATAAAAATGGTTTTCTTTTGGAATGGCATGAAGAAGGATGTAGCTGAGTTTGTCTCTAAATGCTTGATATGCCAGCAAGTCAAGGCGGAGCAGACGAAGCCTGTTGGTCTGCTTCGTCCTCTAGAGGTCCCACTGTGGAAATGGGATAGCATTTCAGTGGACTTTATAGATGGGTTGCCTAGGTCAAGAAGGAGCAATACCAGTGTTTGGGTAATAGTTGACAGGCTCACTAAAAGCGCTCACTTTATACCTGTTAAAAGTAGGAGGACTGCCTCATCGTTAGCATCCATTTATCTTAAAGAGGTAGTTCGACTGCATGGGATACCCTCCAGCATAGTAAGTGATCGAGATCCTATCTTTACGAGTGAGTTTTGGAAGAGTTTGCAAGAGGCTGTAGGAACACAGCTATGCTTAAGCATTGCCTATCACCCTCAAACCGATGGTCAGACGGAAAGGGTGAACAGAGTGTTAGAAGATCTCTTGAGATTGTGCATTCTTGATTTTGGAGGAACATGGGAGGATCATCTTCCTTTGGTGGAGTTCGCATACAACAATAGCTACCAAGCCACCATAGGCATGGAACCCTTTGAGGCTTTATTTGGAAGACCATGCCGATCACCAACTTGTTGGTGGGAGTCTACAGACAAGCTTATACTTGGGCCCGACATGGTTAGAGAAACTTCAGAGAAAGTGGACTTGATACGAAGAAGAATGAAGACCGCACAAGATAGATAGAAATCCTATGGGGATAAAAGAAGGACTGACCTTGAATTTGAGGTTGGAGACAGGGTTTTCCTTAAAGTATCTCCTTTGAGGAATGTCATTCGCTTTGGATTTTTAGGGAAATTGGCACCAAGGTTTGTAGGGTTATTTCCTATCATTGAGAAGATTGGGATGATGGCTTATAGAGTAGAGCTGCCTGAAAGACTGGCTAGAGTTCATAATGTTTTTCATATTTCTCATCTACGAAAGTGCTTACACGAGTCTACGGAAGTTGTAGAGCCAAGCATACTCAAGGAAGTAGAAGTGGAACGAGAAGCGACGGTGAGAAGAATTCCAACTTGTACCTTAGGAACAGAAGTTAAAAAGCTACGCAAACGTGAGGTCAAGCTAGTAAAAGTACAATGGAGTGACGCTGAAAAAGACGCGACTTGGGAGACTGAAGACAAGATATGCGCAGCCTACCCTTATCTTTTTGAGGGTACATCCTTGATCTCTTTTTCCATAAGTTTATGCATGTTTGTATCTATCTTTTATGTATATCTCCTCAGTCCTATTCTTAATCCTTAGGTAGAAACCAATGGATGTAAACATGTATTTGAAACATGTTATGATTGATGGTTGCAAGTGGTTGCTCGTGGATGCATATACACACACATTAGGTACTACATCGGCTCAGTCACTTTCATATTGCATATGCATATATGTATTTGTATATGGATTGAAACTTGATGTGTTATCATATGGGTGCATACATAATGGACTCATGGCACTAACATAATTCACATTAAGAAGGTCAACTGAATCAGTAGACCGCCTGATTTTGCATTAGATAAGGACATATACACACACTATGCATACGATCATGAAAGCATTAGAAATCTTTTTAAGGATAATGGATGCTTGTGATTGATGGATGAATAGGCGGATGATTGGATGGTAGGATACATTCTTCCTAACTTAGAGATTACGGGGACAAAATCCTTTAAGTAGGGGGGAATGTAACACCCCGTAATTCTAAAACATGACATAAGAGATAATTAAAGAATAATTAATTATTAAAGGAAGAATTATAGGAAATGGGTTTCGCCATTGCGTTCGCCTCGGAATTTTGCTTGAGATAGAGTCCGAGTTTGCGTAAAACAGATAACGTATGAAGGAGATATGGACGAACAAAGTTAGGCAGAAAAAATCTCGAAAACAGCCAGTACAAAAATGCACTGGTGCACCTGCCAAGTGCGCCCATGCCTAATTCTGGCTAGCACAGAATTCTGCAGTGTTCTGTGATGACGTGTCTTCCTCTCATTTGATGGATGATGTGTCTTTGAGCTGTGTGGTGGCTCTGATAACCCCTATGCTAATCTAAAGGCCATGATTTGTCTAACACTTCTATATAATCACCTCAAACCTAAACCCTAACCTCATAATCCTATTCTATGATGCCACCATGCTATCCATCTCCAAACTAGCCTAGCCTCCTTCTTCTTCTCCGAACTAGAGATCAAATTAGAAAGCTTCAAATTGGAGTAAAGATCTTCCGTTTCAATCAACAAAGAAAGATTAGAATCGCTATAACGTCATTTAATTCACTTTTCTAATCCTTTCACCGTAAGTTCAGTTATTATTCAGATTTGAACACCTAATAGAAATCATGAGTGCAATAATCGGATCTAGAACTATGCTTAATTGTGAGATAATCAATTCATATTCATGCTTATCTGTTTGGTTACGAGACTGCTGTGATTGGAACAATGGAACATATCATGTTGTATACCACTATGCCTAATTGAGAGATAATCAATTCTGATTCATGTTTATCCTTTTGTCAAATCTGAATTACCTATGCTTATGAGACCGTTGTGATTGAAACAATGGAACTTATCATGTTTTACACCAAATTGGTGATTCTCTTATATTCAATTCTATCGAATCCTTATGCCTATGATGTCAGCTTCTCAGTTGAGCCATACTTATTGTTAATGTACAATATGCCTATTGGAAACATGATTCTTAGATTTGGGTACACCTTTACATGCCTATTTTGGTTCTTATGCCAGTTCTTGTGTTCCTTCTCTATTCCCCTTTTTGTTTTATTTTATGAATACCAGGTTCATTCGGAACCTAGACTGAATCTTGTTGTACGTACGATTGAAACACGGGGAATTGGATATAACTTAATTAAGTAATTTTGGGCATAACAAGTAAATGTGGCCTAACTTGAACTTACTATAATTGTGGGTAATTGGCATATAAAAATCTAAATTTTGGCATATATGGTAAATATGTAATTTGGCTAAAAGATGAACATGCCAAACACGAGGTAAGATTGAGTTGCGGTGTAAGACTGCCCGGAACCGCCCGGCACATCCAGCGACCACAACAACAGATCTAATGTGAGAGGTTAGCGCAACATTCCTAAAACCTGATGTTAGAATGATTTTGCAGTATAAGTCTACCCGGAACCACCCGACACATCTAGTAACCGCAAACAATAGTTCTAATGTGAGAGGTTGAGGCATTAATGAATGAATTAATGCTAATGAACGGACATGCTAAAAATGGTAGGGTTAAGTTAACTTAGGCAACACTTAACCCATACAACATGTTAATTAAACAAGATGGGTGGGGTTAGGTTACGTGGAGAACACTTAACCATTATAACATGTTGATTAGGAAACCCTAGTAACGGGGTCCTATTTCAGCAGTAACCCACATAGATGTATTATGGTACCCTGAACTAGGCAGGGAGGGACACGATTACTGGGTTGATTATAAGCGGTCAAAATAGCGGAGGGTGGTGCGTCAGTGTAGGTTCCGATGGAGTACAGGCGTGCACGTACTCCAGAGTGGAAAAATCAGGCACTGGGCATCAGTAGTTATACACTGTGCATCTTGAATTGTGCCGGGTTGCCACCATAGGGATTGATACACCCCATGGTGGGACTAGCACAGGTATCTACAAACAAGTGGGGCCGAATGACATAAGTAATAAATGCATGCAAGTAGGAGCCGATTGATAAAGGGATCATTTTATTATGAACACATGATGCAAGTGAAACATTTGTTAGTAGGTGCAGAGAAATGGAAATGAGTGCGATAGCATATTCAGTTTATCTTGCCTTATCTTACCTTATGTTATCTTGTCACTATGGTATTGTCCTATATTCAGTTTATTCATGTCATGTTCCCTTTTTTTGTTTACATGATCACTGGACTTACCAGACTTATGTCTGACCCGTTTTCTTTCGTCTTCTCTTCTTCCGTTCACCCCCCAGGTCCATAGGGAGGGAATACTTCAGCTTAGTTCAGACCTTTTCCAGCTTGAAGAGAGTAGATATATTGCTTGGATTCTCTTTTCTTGGGCTATGGCCATGGTTACACTTTTATTGGGGATTTATGCCGCTTTACTACTGCTTTATGCTTCTTTATGTATTTTGAGTTTTTAATCAAGACAGAAGTTTTATTGTAATAACTTGAAAGTTGGGTTTTGAGACAATGGTTGTAATGTTTTGACTGGGCCATGTTGCTTATGAAATAATTCCAGTTTTTCCGCTGTTTATATGTATGTCTTGTAAATTATTTATATCTTTTACCTATAATGCTTCACCGAAGTTAATGCATTCCCTTTGTGAGTGACCTTAACGGAGGTGGGGTGTTTCAGAATAACCACAATTATATTAGATCTAGAGAAATAGATCTATCATGAAATAGTATAGGATTTAATACTAGCACAGAATCGGGTTTTACGACATATCCAATTTACAGTCCTTCACAATTCACTTTTATTTATCTAAACCTAAAAGTAATCTAGAAACTCACAGCGTTAGGTTTAGAGAATTGAGAAAGAACGGATCTAGAATTTCTGAATTCGATTTACAAAGTATGTCGTTGTAGAAAACGGTTCAATTCGAACTCCTGCAGCATATGACCTCCATGACTTCCATTGAAGAAAATATGAGAAACTTCCACATATTTACAACTCTAGAACCCTCTGAAATCGATTGCCACATCAGCCCTAGTGGTGTTGACACCCCTGTGGATGGGTCGACCCCTAAGTCGACAACCCTCTAGGGGGGTCGACCCCCTAGAGCGGGAATTTTGCCGCTCAGACGAATTTTTCGAATTTGAATCTTTCTGGATAAAATTCTAACTCAGCACTGACTCATCCCTGACTCATGCGTATGTATATAATTTTTCTCCCCATATACAAACTTAAAACCTTCATAACTTCCTCATACGGTGTCCGTTTTACGCAAACCAAGTGTCTATCTTTACCAGAATTTCGAGGCGGATGCAATGGTGCAGTCCATCTCCTCTAATTCTGAATATTAAATTAATTATTTTTTAATTTATCCTCTTTTAGTGTCGCTACAAATTTGGGCTGTTACATCCTCAAATCTCTACTTAGTGCGTAAAGCATACGATATCCACCACTTTGATCACCCAAATCCTTTGCTACGACCATTTTGCCCTTGGGGTCTTAATGAACTCATTGCGCTGGTCCATAGCCATTAATCCCTTGCTACGATCACCTTGCCCTTAGGAGTCCTAATGGCCCCATTGCACAGATCCATAGCCATGCACGATCACTTGCCCTTGGGAGTCTTAATGATCCCATTGCGCTGATCCATAGCCGCTAATCCGTCTCTCTATGGTGAACTAAAGCTATAGATATCGATAACCCTATTGCACACGTCCGGCAGCAAAGCCCAACTCATGAAGTTAACTTGTTAGTTCCCATCTGGATCCTGAGTTCTAACTTCTTATTCGGACTACCTTTGCATCTCGGGTTTTAGTCATCGTCCCGGTTCGTGACTCTTGGGTTTGGTTCGTGGTTCGTGACTCCAGCCCGGTTCATGGTCCTCACCCTGGTGGCTCGTGATGGTGCTCCGACTCGTGACTTGCTCATGGACTCCTTTTGGTTCGTGATCCACCATTTGCGGCTCGTGGTCAAGACTCAGATCAGGTTCGTGGTGCTCTACACGAATCGTGGAGGACACAACAGCTTGTGAAGGCGACTCATGAAGGGGATGTACTCCACGAGTGCGATCGGCTCGTGAGTTGATGGTCACGATCGAGTCGGGTCGTGGTATGTGCCTCACGATCGGGGTATGACCAAATTTCCTACAACTTTCCAACGAGCTATTTACGCTATACAATGGCGTTTTCGACCATTCTAACTTTACTATACAATCACAAAGCATACCAAACAGTAATAGCAACATGTATAGTCAATCATAAACACCAAACAACAATATAACATGTTAATATGGATAAAACATACTCAAAACCCATGTTTTCCCCTTAATCCCCTTAACCATGATTTAACCATACGATTAGCAAACTTAATCCAAATTAATCCAAATTTTTACCAATGACAAAAAATAATATTTAAGAATTTCTACATATTTTTCCATATTTTTATGAGTCATAATTTTGCTAATTATCACTAATCACACATAATTAGCCGTAATTAGTGTAAAAACATGTTAATCACTCACCTTAGCCACAAATGAATTATAGAACTGAAAACTCCACTGATTTGGGTCAAATTACTATGTATTCCAGCAGCTATACTTCTGATTTGATGCTAATCTGCCTTGATTTGACATAGTTTTGCTTAATATGTGATTAGAAAGTGATTGAGGGTTGGAGGCCATTGCTAGGTTTGAAGAGATGATACGTGGCAGCTGAAAAATGAATAAAACAGATTTCCCAATCCCAATCAGCCCTCCCATAACCCTAATCCTGAAATGGATTATGGGCTTAGCTGATAATCACCCGGTTAAGCCCAATTATGATGTTTTCATCTTCCAAACCTTATTTCAGCCATATCTCCCAAACAGTAAGTCCGTTTGATTAATGTGACCACTCTACGGAAATATAAACAATCATCCAAATCCAATGGAAGTGGTGTCAGGTCAAAACTCCTTACCAATCAAAAGTTATTGGCAAAACAAGATTCCCCAGGGGCAAAACGGTCATTTAAAACTCAGCATAAATCGTAAACATGGGAAATGACCTCAATAGTTGTTCCCTAAAGTTACACGTCCATACGATTTCGTATGAAAATGAAATAAATATTCTATGATCCTTCGATGCGTAGAATGCGGATCGTTATAGTCTATGTAGATCCTAATTATGTTAGATCCATGATTTTATGTTATATTTCAAGTACGTTCATGTTTTTATGATTGATCATGATTGAAATTGGGTGAATTGCTATTTGATTTGTTAAACTGTGTGATTTTGATTGATATGGTCATTTAGAATTGTGTGTCGTAGGCTTAGAATTGATAATTGGACCAAATCAGAAGTTTAGATCATCAGATTCAGAAGAAACTTGGCAGAAGAGCTCTGGAGGGTGTCGGGATGATGCCCGGAAAATTTCAGTAGAATGTGCTGAAAATATACGTGTGTACTTGGCAAGTATAATACACAAGGATCGTGTAATATGACGAACAATAGTCAAGTATGAAGTAATAGATAATCACATAACTGAATAATAGTAAATGCAGTAAAAATAGAAAAATCACATAACTGAATAATAGCAATAGTGAGATTAACAATAAAGAGAATAGATAGAAAGAATTTGTTATTTGATTTGATGATTTCAAAGTGTTTATATAGAAGATAAGTAGTTGTAACCTTTGGTGAAGAGTTACAATTAATAGAAATGATCATTGATGAAAGGAAGGAGAAGCAACTCATGGAGGAATGGAAGTGACTATTCAAAAGGTTGCTTCTGTTTAAAAAATGGTCGACATGTCAAAATGGACCAGTAGACTGGAATTTAAATATATATACACATTATATGTGTATGTGTATGTTCATTGTGCAAACTGGGTAAAAACGGTCGACCGGTCTGTTTTGGGCGGTCGACCGGTATAGCCCAGTTTGCGCAATTTATGTGCATACATATACATAAGTATATATATATATAAATGTTGATTATTTGAGGATAGATTTTAACAGAAATGAATACTAGTACCGAACAAAATAATTAAATTCTAATCACCAATACTATATGAAGCTCCTTATCTTCTTAAATCAATAAACGTTGTCTTTTTGTCGATCATCGCACATTACTTTGGCATAAGTCAAAATTCCTTGAGTCAACATTCTCCTCCTTTTTGATTGATGACAATATATTTCTAAATCTCCCCCTGTATGTAATCTCCCCCTGAATTTGTGCTTGTATAATAACAATTGTTCCAGCATATAATGTTAGTACCATACTTACCATACTTCTCCCCCTTTGTCATCGACATAAAGGAATGAAATAAGCAGATAAACAATGTAAATGATACAAGCAGAGATTAAAATACCATACATACATAACATAAAGCGTAGTGTACGAACTTCAATAGGACTAAGTTCAAAATGAAACATTGACACCATTTAAGTACAAGTGTTGGATTAAGTCTAGAAAAAAGCAAAAGCATAAGTTCATAAAACGATAAAAGAAACAAGTTACTCAGATTCTGTTTCCTCTCCTTCTTCTTCTTCTTCTTCTTCTTCTTCTACATCGACCATTTGAGATTTGCCACGACCTCGTCCATGATTAGTGTCAGAGTTAGTGCCCTCCTCTGAAGATGTCCAAGTCAAGGATGGAGGAGCTCGACGTTTGCCAAGGTCCTGTGCTTGCATGGAAGAAGAGGAAGCTCCACAAGATATTGCCTCCCATATAGACGAGAAGAACGACTTAAGTTTATTAAAGCGCTTATCCATCTTTGTGTCCATACACTTAAGTCGAGCTTCAAGTAGGAATTGATTTTGAGCGAGAGTTTCAAGACTCTCTTTGGTGGAGGAAGTCGAGTGTAGAAGTTTCACGTTTTCGGGTTTTGGACGAGAAGGTCGAGAGGAGGTTCCTTGGTGGCCTTGTTCTTTCCATTGTTCGAAAGGCATGATGTTAAAATATGGTTCAAAAAGTTTCATACGCTTGATGGAAGCTTTGTTTATGCATTTTGGTCTTGAAATAGATGACTTGGGTGGATTGATGCCGCAGTCAATTAAGAGTCGCATGATGTATTCATTATAAAAGAGATGCGGCCTATTTAATTCATTGACTTGTAAGATTTCATCAAAGATCATGTGAATCCAGTTTATTTGAACCCCCCCCCCCCCATAAATAGCATACAAAGCTTTGAAATTTTCTTTGTAAACAGCGTCGAAATTTCCAATCCGATGTAAAAGAAAATGCATCAAGGTATAGTGAAGAACTCTAGCCGTAGGTCGTAAATTTATCGATTTGGAGCTATCCTTATCATCCTCAATAAAATCATGACTTATTTGATTTCGGACGTGAAGAGTACAAAACGTACTTAAAAAAATTTCGCCTCTGAAATCCGAACCAAGAACTCTTGCCATCCTATCATAAGAAATAAAAACTTGTTGCCTACACACAACGGACCAAAGGCAGTAAGTAGGATTTTCCGGTTTGTATTTGTCAAGATTAAGGTTAGCGTAGAAAAGCTTGATCATAATATGATTAATTTCAACATTATTACGATCAAAATCAAGTAGAAATTCAATATGAGCATTTCTAGCTAATTGTTGAACCTTGTAGTTTGAGAAATCACCGAATTTGATATACGAACCGAGATGAATTGTGAAATCCTTCATTTGATTCCATCTCGTGATAGCAATGGGATCAACAAGCCATTTTTTGTTTGAACTATCTATTGGTTGGAGTTCGGAAGAAGAGGTGGAAGCTTTCTTCATCTTCTTTTGTGGAGGAGCCATGAAATTGATTTGGAAAAAGGAAATTTTGATGTAGAAAATTGAGTTCTAGGGCTAGTGTCGTTTTGGAGTTTGAAAAGGTAAAGGTAAAAATGAAGAGATGGGTTGAAAAATGACCGTATGGATGTTTTAAAAAAAAAACTTCAGACGAAAATCGGACGACTGGTAAATTATCACTGGTCGACCGTTTTTAACCCAAGAGCAAAACGGTCAACCGTTGGTATTTGTCCAGTCGACTGGTTCTGGAATTTTTTTAAAAATACAGTATTATATAGGATCGGTCGACTGGTTAGAAATGGCCGATCGACCATTTTTAACCCGAGAGCAAAACGATCGAGTGGTCCATTTCAAACGGTCGACTGGTGTTCCAGATGATTGTTTTTCTTGATTTTTGCTCTTCTTTCTAGTTTCGAACAATCTGAACTTTTTATATTTCGAACGGTCTTAAATATTATTGAAATCATTTCAAAAAAAAAAAGTACATAGAAGCATAGAAAAGACTGAAATATAAGCATAATATTTATGAAAAACAAAAATTATTGAGATGTTCCAGAATTACGCTCGGTTGAGTCTTCCTTAACCTCGTTGATTCGAGGTGTCCATGGCGACCATTTTGCACCTTCATTACGATTGTAGTTACGATCCCAGGATTTTGGACTCTTAGAGGAAGAAGGAGCATACGTCATAGGTTCATGAACTCCATGTTTGTCTGTACTACAGAAAAATGAAGCCATGCGTTCTAAGAGAGATAAATGTTCGGAAGTAAGTTTTTGCTCGTAATGGAGTTGTCGCTAAAGATCCATTTGATGTTTCTGGTAATGGTGAATCTCATTTATCTTTTCTCTAGTTCGTGGGGAGCAAAACAATGCTTTCTTTGCACGTTTAGACTTTAGTGTATTTCCGGGGGTATGAGTACATTTTGGTCTACTTTTCGGTGTTTCTGGAGAATAGTATTCCTCCGGTTCAGATTTGGTGATCGAAATGTGTGACCTCTGTGCACATTCGTCGCGGATATGAGCCATTTTGAAATATTTGAACTAGGTTAAGAATAATATAGATTCTGAGTAAGGAGATGCAAAAAGGAGAATAAGTGATACACATATATATAGGTTTGTCTATATATGGAGTAATGGTTAAAAAGGTTCAAGGAAAAATATACCGTAGAAAAAATGGATAGCTCATAATTTCTTACTTAAAATAGTGATAGCTACTTAATAGCTAAAATATGAAAAGTAAAAAGCACCGGTTAAGAAAAGAACTTGACAATTCATATGTATATAACTTAAGAATTTACACATCAAGTTCAGTTCTAGAGATTAATCCATGCTCTTGACGTAAAGAAATAAAACTTGGTGCGAGTAGAGGCTTAATAAAAATGTCCGCTAGTTGATGTTCAGTCTGGACATATTCAAGACATATGTTTCCTTTTTCAATATTATCTTTCAAGAAATGATGTCGAATATCAATATGCCTTGTTCGAGAATGATTTACTGGATTTTTTGATAAGTTAATCGCAGTTGTATTATCACAGTATATAATGGAGTTTGATAAATGAATATCAAAATCACAAAGTATTTGTTGCATATATAGTACTTGAGTATAAGCAAGAGCTGTTGATATATACTCAGCTTCACATGTCGATAGTGAAACGCAATTTTGTGTCTTACTAAACCAAGAGACAAGTGATTTTCCAATAAAATGGCACGTACCACTTGTACACTTTCTATCCGTACGAGAGCCTCCGAAATCAGCATCACTATAGGATACTAATTCGAATGGACAATCTTTTGGGTAGAAAAGACCAAAGTCTTTGGTATTATTAAGATAACGTATTATACGTTTTACTGCTCGTAAATGTGATTCTTTAGGATTTGCTTGAAATCGTGCACATGGACAAACACTCATCATTATATCGGGACGAATTGCGGTAAGATAAAGAAGAGAACCAATCATGCTTCGATATAACTTCTGGTCAACATTCTTACCATATTCTTCTTTTTCAAGATGTGTAGTTGTACTCATAGGAGTAGGTTTACCAGATGTATTTTCCAAACCGAAGCATTTGATAAGATTTCCACAGTATTTTTCTTGATTAATAAAAATACCGTTAGAAAGTTGTTTGATTTGAAGACCAAGAAAATAAGATAGTTCTCCCGTATGAGACATTTCAAATTCTTTGGTCATAATATTAGCAAACTCTTTGCAGAGTTTATTGTTTGTTGAACCAAAGATAATATCGTCTACATGTATCTACATAACCAATATATATTTTCGAGAATGTTTAATGAATAAAGTTTGATCGACTTTACCAATTTGAAATCTTGAATCAGTAAGATAGCTGTGTAATCGTCCATACCAAGCACGAGGTGCTTGTTTTAAAACGTACAAAGCCTTCTTAAGTTTATACACATAATCAGGATGTTTTCATGTACGAACAAGGGAGGTTGTTCGACATATGCATTCTCTTTGATAAATCCATTTAGAAAAGCACTTTTGACATCCATTTGATAGAGTTTGAAATTATGATGACAAGCAAAGGATAACAAGATTCTGATAGCTTCTAGTCATGCAACTGGTGCAAAAGTTTCTTCGTAATCGTTACCTTCTTCCTGATTGTATCCTTATGCTACTAATCTTGCTTTATTTTTGGTTATATTTCCTTGTTCATTGGCCTTATTATTATAGACCCATTTTGTACCAATAACTGACTGATCAGTTGGTCCTGGAACAAGTTCCCAAACATCATTGCGCTCGAACTGATTTAGTTCTTCCTGCATGGCAATGATCCAGTAATCATCAGTAGCAGCTTCTTTTGGATTCTTAGGTTCGATATTTGAAAGAAACGCAACATGACCCATTTGGTTGAGTTGACTCCTTGTTCTAATTTGTGATGTTACTTCTCTAGTTACATTTTGAACCGGATGATCTCTTAGTATCCTAGGAGGAGATCATAATCTTGGTGGAGAAGGTATTACTACTGGTTGAGGAATATTCTCAATAATTTCTGAGTCAGAATCGGCATTTGTGACGATTGGATTTTCAGTGACTATAATATCGTCATCATCTGTTATATTATGAGATGGCTTATAGAAATCATCAAATGAAACATGAAGTGGTTCTTCAATAGTTTTAGTTCTTTTATTAAATATACGATAGGCCTTGCTTCGTTCCGAATATCCGACAAATATACCTTCATCGGATTTTGGATCAAATTTTCCGAGATGGTCTTTCGTATTTAAAATAAAGCATTTAGAACCAAAAACTTTGAAGTATGAGATATTTGGCTTTCTTTGATTAAATAACTCATAAGATGTATTCTTGGTGAGAGGTCGAATGGATACACGATTCAAAACATAACACGCAGTTGCAACAGCTTCTGCCCAAAAATGTTTTGGTAAAGCGGATCCATTTAATAATGTTCTTACACATTCTTGTAAAGTCCGATTTTTCCGTTCTATAACTCCGTTTTGTTTTGGAGTTCTAGGTAATGAAAAATTATGATATATACCTTTCTTTGTACAAAAATGTTCAAAATTATTATTTTCGAATTCTCCGCCATGATCACTTCTTATATTCTTAACCTTAAGCCCTTTTGATTTTTGAATTCTCTTGACAAACGATTTGAAATGATTGAAAGTGTCACTTTTGCTTTTCAAGAAAATCACCTAGGTATAATGAGAGAAACCATCAACAATTACAAACACATATCTACTATGATTTATCGACTGAACCTGTGTTGGTCCGAATAAATCCATATGTAGTAGCTCAAGTGGTTGTAATGTTGATATGACTTTCTTGGATTTAAATGATGATTTAGTCAATTTTCCTAATTGACATGCATCACAAATGTTGTCAATCGTAAAGCTTATTTTGGGTAGTCCTCTAACTAGATCATTTTTGGCTAGCTTGTCGATATTTCTGAAGTTTATATGACAGAAGCGTTTGTGCCATAGCCATGGATCATTATCTTTTGCTACAAGACACATATCTAAATTATGATTGACAATCATATTCAGAATATAAATATTTCTATCTCTATATCCTTCGAAATCTAACTTACGGTCTTTATCTAAGATACTACACTTGTTGTCAGAAAAGGAAATGATAAAGCCCTTGTCACATAACTGACTAATACTAAGCCAATTTTGTTTCAAATTTTTAACTAGCATGACATTAGTAATAAGAGGTAAGTTAGATGTACCGCAATTTCTCACATCGCCTTTGCCAATGATATAGCCTTTTGAATTATCTCCAAAAGTGACGGAGCCACCATCTGAATAAGTGATATTTGTCAGTAAACTCTTGTCTCCAGTCATATGCTTCGAGAAACCACTATCCAATATCTACTTTCCTCTTTTCTTTAGTGGGACCTGCGAAAAATAAATTTAAGTTCTTGGTACCCACCTTTTTATAGGGTCCTAGAGTTAGGTCTTAGGAGACCAATTCCATACGGGTCCAGTATCCCTTTTATATACATAGTTAGAATTATAATGCACAGTATTCATAAAATGCTGAATATATTTGTTCCTAATCAAATTATTATTTGTCTTAGGAACCCATATCTTGATAGATTTGACAATTTTCTTTTGAAACTTCACAACTGGTTTCAGTTTGGAATATAACAAACTAAGATTTTTCTTAGCTTTATTTTGTTTTTTATTTTTCCTCTTGAAACCAATAAACTTCCGAGTTTCTTGTTTCTTATATCCCAAGCCATTTTTATTTGAAGCAGATTGTGAACTTTCAATGATCTTTGTCAAATTTTCTCGACCTTTATTGAAGTTAGAAACATTTTGAGTAATATTATCTAACTTAGTTTGTAAACTAGCCTTTTCTAGGTCCAGAATTTTGACTTTTGCCTTAAGTTCATGATTTTCAGTAGTAAGAGCATCGTTTTCTCTTTTTGAGTTACAATTTCTTGACTCAAAAGAAAAAATTGAGAATCAATATTAGACGATGATTCTTGAACTTATTCAAGTTCTTCTTCTAATATTTTCTTCTCGTCTTTTAGCATATCTCGTTCAAATTATGCTCTACTTAAATCTGCTTTGGCTTCTTTCCATAGACGTTTCATATTTTTAAATTTAACTATCAATTAAGCATTAATATCAAGAACTTCATCAAAAGTAGGAATCTGTACCTCATCCTCTGTTGCCATGAAACAAACATTTGCTTGTTCATCTTTTGAATCACCTTCACTTTCTGATGAAGTAGAGTCTGAATCATCCCATGTAAGTGAGAAAGCTCGTTTCTTTGATTTGTCCTTCTTGTGTTTGAATTTGTCATTTTCTGAATTCTTGTTTTGTTCTGGACAATCTTTGTGCATGTGTCCCTTTTTATGACAATTGAAACACTCTATTGCTGATGATGAAGGTCTATTTGAACCCGATTTCCGTTTGTTATATCGGCTAGCTTTTCGTTATTTCAAAATTTTCTTGAAACCTTTTGCCATAAAAGCTAAGTCTTCATCTTCTGATTCTGATTCATCTTCAACTTTTCCGACATGAAATGCTACATTTTTCTTTTTGTCTTTCTATTCCTTTCTAGCCTGCAAATTAGCTTCATATGACATTAGATTTCCTATCAATTCATCTGGTTTCATGATGGAAAGGTCATTAGCTTCTTCAATTGCTAACACTTTTCCTTCCCATTCACTAGTCAGAGAATGTAGGACTGTCGAGACAACATCAAAATATGAATATTTTTGTCCTAAGCCAATAAGTGTATGATGAATATTTTGAAACCTTGAATACATATCATTGATTGTCTCATTCGGTTTCATTTTGAAATTTTGGAACTGAATTTTCAGCATGGCTATTTTGGCTTGTTTAACCTTGTTAGTACCTTCATGAGTGGTTTTTAGCGTTTGCCAAATTTGATAAGCAGTGGTGCAGATACTAACACGGTTATATTCATTTTGGTATAATGCATAAAACAACATATTTATTGCTTTTGCATTTACGGGTGTTGCCGTTTTCTCAGCCGGTGTCCATTCTGAATACTCAGTTGTTGGATTCACTATTTATTTTTGTGTAGCACTCCAGGCATCATAGTATTTGACTGCATGTAAAATGACATACGTGTTGCCCAATAGCTATAATTAAGGCCATTGAAGAATTGAGGTCCTTGTGTTGATTGACCTTCTGTGTAAGTGGTGTTTTGAATGCAAGAACTTGGGTTATTTGCCTTATTACAAGAATATATCAAATAACTATGTTACGGTTATAAGATAACCTCGCTCTGATACCAAATGAAAATATACGTGTGTACTTGCCAAGAATAATACACAAGGAACGTGTAATATGATGAACAATAGTCAAGTATGAAGTAATAGATAATCACAGAACTGTATAATAGTAAATGCAGTAAAAATAGAAAAATCACACCAGGGATTTTTATACTGGTTCAGAGCACCGTCCTACGTCCAGTCCCAGACTTCTATCTAGATTTTCACTAATCAACAATCCCACTTTACCCGGAGGAACAGGTATACAACCCCCGAGCAGCCGAACGGGATTTCACGCCTCTATCAGCATGAGGACTTCACAACTTGCCTTTTACAACATGGAGGACTTCAAACAAGACGAGTAGACTTGTAATTTGACAATGTGTGTTCTAAATAACACGAATTTGTCAATTCTTGTACAACCTTCCTATAATCTTATCCTCAAATAGAATTTGTGTTTGTGAAAATTTGGAAGATGATATCGTGTTTTAGTCAAAACAATAATATATAAATTCTAGGATTCAATAACGATATTGTGAAGAAAATGAGCGTTTGAGTGCTTTGAAATTGCAATAGTGAGATTAACAATAAAGAGAATAGATAGGAAGAATTTGTTATTTGATTTGATGATTTCAAAGTGTTTATATAGAAGATAAGTAGTTGTAACCTTTGGTAAAGAGTCGCAATTAATAGAAATGATAATTGATGAAAGGAGGGAGAAGCAACTCATGGAGGAATGGAAGTGACTATTCAAAAAGTTGCTTCTGTTTAAAAAACGGTCGACATGTCAAAATGGACCAGTAGACTGGAATTTAAATATATATATATATATATATACGTTATATGTATATGTGTGTATGTTCATTGTGCAAATTGGGTAAAAACGGTCGACCGGTCTGTTTTGGGCGATCGACCGGTATAGCCCAGTTTGCACAATTTATGTGCATACATATACATAATTATATATATAAATGTTGATTATTTGAGGATAGATTTTAACAGAAATGAACACTAGTACCACACAAAACAATCAAATTCTAATGACCAACACTATATGAAGCTCCTTATCTTCTTAAATCAATAAACGTTGTCTTTTTGTCGATCATCGCACATTACTTTAGCATAAATCAAAATTCCTTGAGTCAACATGTGCCAACTACATGGACCGGTACCGGTCCATAAGGAATGGATCTTCTATAGGTCGGGTCCATGGAGATAGACTTTCAGAGGGTCCATTAAAATTCATCGGATTTAGGTGAAACTTTGTGGGGAAGGTCTGGAGGATGCCGGGAGGCTGCCAAAAATTTTCACTTAGTAATAATCCATGGCCGTGGACCAGTACCGATCCATAAAGGGTGGACCTCCTGTATGTCTGGTCCATCTCTTGTAGGTCTAATCCACGGGGACGGACCTCCTTGAGGTCCATGCCATTGACTCATATAGACACAAAATTTTGGCTAGAGCAAGATGGAATCCTAAGTAGACTATGGTGCAAGTTTGGTTGGAATTGGATGGGTTAAGGCACGATCACTCGAATCCTCTTTGATGGACCGATAGAGAAAATTTTCGGGAAAGGGTTGGGCTTCGAGACTGGACTGGTAGGAAGTACTTGAAGTATGGAGTTCAGGGATCTAAACATCTAGCCATATTTAGCTAAGTGAATGGACCGATATTAGTCCATAAGTGATAGAACCATACCGATCCATCGGGAGAAGGAGTGGGAGGTTGATGCTTCTGAGGTGTGAAGCATTGGCATTCTTGAGCTCATTGTTAGTGTTAGATTGCGGAAAAATCCTATGGTATGCATGTGCATATCAACAAGGTGACGGTGTTGGATCTAGACTAACCCTAGAGGGGGCATGAATAGGGTGTATTGGATATTTAAACAATCTTAGAATAATGATAAAATTTGCAGAAAAGAAAAGCATAAACAAAAGTTACCTAGCTTCGGCAACCCTGCATACTGTTGCATCCCTAAGATTTTTATTAAGAATCAAAACATATCCCGCTTACAAACCCCTGTAAACTCGCAATCCCTGCTCCTATTCTAACCCTACGCTCAAAAGCCTAGACTGGTCTTTATACCCAAGATCAGATTTTCCCAGATTACAAGCAGTGACCTGTAAATCCTAGTTTAGAAGTTAACTAGTGAACCTATCGATTGTTTATAAAATAAAACAACAAAAACAAGATAATAAAAAATAAAACCGTAAAATTTAAACACTTGAAATAAGAAAGAAGGGTTATCCCCTTTTATTTCTTTGTTCCTTTGAAATGCTCGGCTGTTTCTTTTATTTCATTTGCTGCTCCAAAAATGTCGGCTAAGATTTTCTAAAATCCTCCAGATCGTTGAGAACGGAAGGAATCGATTTCAGATGATCTTCGATCTTGAGTGCAAATGAAACTTTGCGATCCTTAAATCCCCAATCACTTGATCGAATAAAAAGTATGCACTCTGAATTTTTTTCTTGTTTGAATACTTGTGCTTGATTTGATTTCGATTGGGATATCTTTTGCTAGTGAGGAACTTGGTGTATTTATAGGGTCTAGGAAACCCTAATTCTCTGATTTTGAATATTGGTGTTCCTGAATTTGATTTGTGAATATATGGAAAACTTTTATTTGATTTGTTTCCCCTTGAAAACTTGTTGAGTATTTCTAGAAAGTTTTGAACGTGAATTGATTTGTTTTCAGCATTAATTTCTTCGAATTTGTGGATATAAAAACTTGCGTGAATTGCTTAATGAGTCTAGTCTTGTTTTTTGCCTTCGATGAATCTGGTGATTTAATTGTTTTCCAAAATCAGTTTCTCTTCAATTTTCTATTGAAAAACTTTCCCGAAATTTGTTTGATTGTCCTCTGTGAATTTGTAGAATGATCTGCAAAATCTTATTTCCAAATTCGACTTTTGCCACCTTTGCAGAGAGTAAATTCATTCCATTTGATTGAATTAAAGCCATACTGAATTTACATGAGAATTATATTTGTACATATAACATGATTTTATTTAGAGAATTCATCATACATATACATAACAGTTTTTGATTATGCAAATCCAGGCTTATAGCCTTACTTTTGAAAAAACTTATACTATCCACATTTTGGCTTTGAATAGATCTGGGTTCTCTGACCATCTACTTGCATGCACTTGTAATAATTCATGTAATGCTTGCCACATTGGGTTGACCTATTTTTTTGCACCTAGATTTGTTGTGGCATGTAGTAGGCTTGACTGTGATGACCGCCCACAACTCCTGCACTAAATAAGTGGTACAGTGCGTTGAAAAACGTGCCATGCAACTGTGGACGATCATCAGGGTTGGATAACATAAGTGGAACCTGTCGTATAATTTATAACACAAGGATAAAATATAATTGAACATATACAACAGGTAATAATAATGAAGCGGAATTGAGTAGAATCTTAAACTTTTCTATATCACCATGAAAATATCCATACAACCTTGGATAACACTATACAAGTAAGTACAATCAGCCTAACTACAAACACTCGGAGAATACACCAAATAGCGGAAACAACAAATACTATATAGTAGAAAATAATACACCAGCCTCATGCTCGCCATCGTTCAGTAGCAGCATCCTCACCAAGATCTATCACCTGTCACCTGCTACTCAGTATGCCCATCCACAACCGGATGAACAACCCAAAGTAATAAGAGGGCGACATAAAACCATTAGTCAGACAACAGTCTTAGTGAGCGATAAAATAGCTATCTAACATCATCAATAAAGTATATGAGGATATGCAGATTAATCATCTAATATACCATTCATATCATAAGAGAAGAACCCAACCCATCTTCCCTACATCCGACAGTGATGGCCTTTATAAATAACCAAGAACAAATGCAGTACATTCATGGCAATCAGTTATCAAGCGTAGACCAACCTAATCGATATCGACATCTCCCAAGCACAAGGCCCGAAGGCCTAAACCAACATCAGACAAACACCCAAGAGATATCTCCTTCGACGTCGAATAATCTACACAAGACGATACAAGAAAAAAATCATCATCCATGACTCTAGCTATCACCGCTAATCCTGCTGTGAAACCATTGTTAATCGTATGACAGGCCAAACACTTTGTTCTCCATCAAGGGCTAATGGTAAACCCCAGTTCTAGCAGAATTCCATACGCCTTTCATCGATATGTTTCTAGGCCTTTCATCGATACCCAGGGTGCTCAACTTATCATCTAGTTTTCTAGGCGTCCATTTATACCCTTCTTTGAGTTCGCTAGAATCTACGTAAATGATAATTCCTCAGTCTTCAATATCTCTAGTCATCATCATCGGTGACTATTAACAAGCTCAAATCATCTTGAGTAGCCATTATCCACAACTCCACATCTTTGATTCGTCTTCACATTCGTTGCATTTCATCGATTAACGAACATATCACAACGATTCGAATATTCCCACTTAAATCAACTTCGAAGCCACATTCATCACCAAACCAAAATAACATCAATATTTGGTCCATCGCAACCAGGTAGTTCAAATCTTCCCACGACCCGACTCTTCTAGGTCGTTAATGTCCTGACTCAACTAGCTCGTTTCACACCTAACGACCCATCGGCATCAGAACAGACTTACCCAAGAGCCCACGACCCATTGGTTTTCTTACTCAGTAGCTTGTTCTCCTTCCTCTTGAATGACTCAAGTCCAGATGACCCTCTTTCTTCGAGCTAACGACCCAAGCCAACCAATGACCCGCCTTTCCTTAAAGCAACACGATCGGACTTTCACCAACTAGACCGACCTTCCTTTCCTCAAAGTTGCAACGACCAGGTGCTTCTCGCACGACCCGTTACTAATCAATAGATACTAATCACGACCTGAAGCCCTTCAATACTTCAGCGACCCATCATGTCTTGGAGAACAAGCCAATGACCTGACCTATCTCTAGACGAACCGATTCCAGGATTTTCCAATCTAACTCAAATCTCAACCAAATCAACACTAAACGACAACATCGATGCAACCAACTCATCCAGTTCAGCCATAACCACTTTATGAAATCATCATCAACATTAAAATAACTTTTATTCATCAACAACCATATAGAATTCACCAAATTATGATAAATCAATGCATAAATAAAAACATTGGATCTAAACTTGCTTAAACATATGAATTCTAATAAAAATTACTGATTTAAATTGCGAGATTAGATTCAATGGCAATTCAAATGAAAATATACTTACCATGATGTAGATCTTGGTGAAAACAACTTAAAATGATGAAAATAAGATCAAACAACCCATATACTTGATTGAATCCGTGCGAGAGATGCTTATTACTCACCAATTCTTCGAATTAACTTGAAATCACTAAATCCCCAATTCAGACAGCGAAGAGTGAACTTCAAAACTCTCGATTTGATGCGATCTCTCTTCACGTGATGTAGATCTAGCTTCGATCGATGTATATCTTCAATCTTCTTCTTAGATCTAGATTTTAATGGAGAAAATGTGTAATTGATTGAGCAAGGAGGACCACGAGCTCAACCAAATGAGAGAATACAGAAAAGTAACCCTCTCTCCATACCTCTAACCCCCTATTTATAGCCTCCCACCAGCCTTTTAATGGGTCACCCCAAATCAGCCCATCAATGGCTTACAAAACCTGAACATAAATTGTGCAGCACTAAAACAACAATTCCACCTAAACCGCTGAACCAAATTATTATTGTGACCGCTCTACGGAACTGGAAACATCATTTCCTTTCCAATAAAATTGATCTCATCACCTGAATCGATTCTAGTCAAAAGTTATACCCTATACAAAACTTTCTTGGTGTTATTTCATCCGTGCATATATGTATATACAATCCTGTATACATTTATGTGTGTGTCTTAACTTTCTTGGTTGCACTTGAACATTAAACTGGCTCGACCATATATGTTGACAGATTTGTACTTGGCCTTTTCCTTTTGACTTGAGCTGTGTCCCTTATTTTGTTGCACATGTGGCTTTGCTGTTTTGACCTAAACCAAATTTGTGTTGTTTTTTCACTTGTTTGAGCTTGTGCATCGACATGTAATTGTCGCTTTGATCATGTTGTACACTGGTATTTTGAGCTCTACCTTGACATATCACTGTATACATTCATGTTTATAAACACAAATGTGTGTGTATATATATATATATATATATATGTGTGTGTGTGTGTGTGTGTGTGTGTGTGTGTGTGTGTGTGTGTCACTGAACTCCTCATACTGATATATTTGTCCCTTTTGATACAATGAATGACCATGCCGCCCCTGCACAAAAAATATGTGTATATACATACACATGTATGTGTATACATGTATAGTGCACATGCAAAATGTATATATGTAAGCACTACAGATGATATCCTTCTTGTGATATTTACAGTGAATCACTGTGAATATCACAAGTAGACTAGACTCAAATAGATGGATATATAAATCAGATCCAGTCATGAAATATGATGAGAAACATACCAAAATTCTAAGGCAAATAAATTTTCAAATATAAAACTTTATCTGCTAAAATTTAAAAATATTTTTGTTCCAGTTTACTATGTGTGTTTTCCTGTAACAGGTAAGCAGAAGACTGGACTACAGGATGAAGACATAATACATGTGAGTGATAGTGAGTGAGAAAGAAATTGTAGTGAGGATCATATCTAAACACCGATTGTAAGATTTGAGTCTGTACGTGAGGGTTCTAAAAAGATGTACTACTCTGTTTGCGAAATAAAATTTATTTTTGAATAATAAATACCAGTGTGAATATTTAAATTTTGTCCAGTAGTATTATTAGTCAAAAATAATTTTTTTTGTATGATGTAATATAGAGAACAATAGAACTTCAAACACATTTGTAAAATAAAATATGTTTGTTATACAACAACAACAAAGCCATGTATCCCAAATGGCAAAATATGGAACCCAAAATTAAAATAAATAATAATGGTAATTGGACATTTATAAAAAGGGTTAAAAATAACCAAATAGATAAAAAGTTGTCTGATAACGGTTTTTTTAATAACAATAATAATAACAAAGTAAAAAGGTTCAGTAAAAGTGAAATAAAGTCTAAAATAGTAATAAAAAAGTAAAAAGGTTCAATAAAGTGAAATATAGTCTAAAAAAAATGTTCAATAAAGTGAAATAATAAAGTCTTAAAAAAAAGGTTCAATAAATTGAGATAAAGTCTAAAAAAACTAAGGTTCTGGTACATGGATTGCCAACTTCCGTGCACTCATATCCACTACCAGCTCTTTAGATATACTCCAATTACTTAAATCTCTCTTTATTATCTTCTCCCATGTCATTTTAAGTCGACCTCTACCTCTCTTTGGGCCTTCGGCATGACCTATAATTCCAACGCGCACAGGTGCATCGTATGGTTTACGTTGGATATGTCCAAACCGTCTCAAGCGGTGTTGGACTAACTTCTCTTCAGTAGGTGCAACTCCAAGTTTTCCCCGAATATCCTCATTTCTAATCCGATCTCGTATGGTATGCCCACAGCTCCAGCGCAGCATCCGCATCTCTGCCACACTTATCTTCTGGACATGTTGCCTCTTAGTAAGCCAACATTCTGCACCATATAACACTGCAGTTCTGATTGCTGTCCTATAGAACTTTCCTTTACGCTTCTGAGGAATCTTCCTATCACAGAGAATGTCATATGCTAAATGCCATTTCACCCATCCTGCTTGAATCCTAAAACTAACATCCTTATTAATCTCCCCATTGAACTGCAACATTGATCCTAAGTATCGAAACGATTCCTTCTTGGGTACTACTCTACCGGCCAGGGTGACATTTCCGTCATCTGAACTGACACCGCTAAACTCACACTACAAATACTTTGTTTTAGTTCTGCTAAGTCTGAAACCCTTTGATTCCAAGGTCTCCCTCCACAAAATTAGTTGTCGATTAACCCCTATTCTACTTTCATCAATCAGCACAACATCATCGGCAAAGAGCATACACCAAGGAATCTCCCTTTGTATATCTTTTGTGATTTCATCCATCACTAATGCAAAAATATAGGGGCTTAAAGCCAAACCTTGATATAACCCTATGTTAATTGGAAAGTCTATGGTCTCACCATCGCATGCCCTGACACTAGTCACAACCCCCTCATACATATCCTTGATAAGAGCAATATACTTTGATGGCACCCTCTTCCCTTCTAGCGCCCACCCTATAACCCTCCTCGACACTCTGTCATAAGTTTTCTCCAAGTCAATAAAAACCATGTGGAGATCTTTCTTCTGCTCCCTATATCTCTCCATTAGTTGCCGAACCAAGAAAATCGCCTCAGTGGTTGACCTTCCAGGCATAAAACCAAATTGATTCCTAGAGACACTTGTCAACCTCCTCAAACGCTGCTCGCAAACTCTCTCCCAAAGCTTCAATGTATGAATCATAATCTTAATTCCTCTATAGTTTGTGCAACTTTGAATATCTCCTTTATTCTTGAAGATCGGAACTAAAATGCTTCCCTTCCACTCATTTGGCATTTTTTTGGATTTGAAAATATTTTTAAACAACTTAGTTAGCCATGTTATCCTTACATCTCCAAAGCATCTCCACACCTCAATGGGAATGTCATCAGGCCCTACCGACTTGCCTCATTTCATTCGTTTCAACACCCCTTTACCTCAGCTTCTTGAAATATTCGCACAAAATATCTATTGGTGCTGTCGGCAAAGTCTTCCAACTCGATCGAAGAGCTATCACTTTCTTCGTTAAAAAGCTTATCATAGTATTCTCTCCACCTATTCTTTATCTCATCATCCTTCACCAAAAGTCTAGCATTCTCGTCCTTAATGCACTTAACCTGATTGAAGTCCCTTTTCCTCCTCTCGCGTAGCCTAGCTATTCTGTAAACATCTTTTTCACCCCCCTTTGTACTTAGCCTTTGATACAAATCTTCGTACGCTCGTCCCCTTGCTTCACCCACTGCTCTCTTTGCAGTCTTTTTTGCCACATTGTACCTATGCATGTTCTCTTCGCTTCTATGATGGTGCATGCATTTGTAGCATTCCTTCTTCTCTTTGATAGCCTTTTGCACCCCGTCATTCCACCACCCAATCCTTGGGTTCTCGCGTGCTTCCTCTCGTCATCCCAAATACCTCAATAGCGACTCTCCGAATGCAAGTTGCCATCGCATTCCACATGACATTTGCTTCTCCTTCTACATTCTAAGCCCCTTCTCCCATCACTCTATCTTTAAACACCCGTGAAGCATCTCCTTTGAGTTTCCACCATTTCGTCCTGCTAACCTTTACTCTCTTATCCTTCACCACCAGAAGATGAAACACGCATACCAAGAGCTGGTGTTGTGAGACGACACATTCTCTAGGTATGACCTTGCAGTCAACACAATCTCGTTTACTGCCTATTCTAGTTAGGACAAAGTCAATCTGGCTAGCCTGTTGGCCACTACTGAAGGTGATCAGATGTGATTGCCTCTTTCTAAAGAAGATATTAGCAATCATGAGATCAAAAGAGAGAGAAATTCAATATATCTTCACCCTCTTGGTTTGTACTGCCAAATCCAAAACCACCATTCACTCGCTTAAAACCCCCACTATATGAACCAACATGGCCATTGAAGTCTCCTCCTATAAAAAGTTTCTCGCTACTATGCACATTTCTAACCATGACATCCAAGTCTTCCCAGAATTTCCTCTTGGCTTCTTCACTTAGACCTACCTGTGGGGCATATGCACTAATGACATTCAAAACCGCCTCACCAACTATTAGCTTAACTAGGATGATCTTATCCCCTCGTCTTCTGACGTCGACCACTTAGTTCTGAAGGTTTTTGTCAATCAATATGCTTACCCCGTTCTTGTTACGTACTTCTCCCGTGTACCACAATTTGAAGCCAGTTCTTCTCCTCCACTCATCTGGCATTTTGTTACCATCAACAAAAAATCATGTATTCAACAATCTCCCCCTTTTGTAGATGATAAACATACCTAGAAATTTGAGTATGACAAATGTAACGAACTGGAGTTTTCGACCCAGAAAATTAACATAAAACCCACGTCGACTATTCAAGTATCGGAAATACCAGAACATTAATAGAAAGAAGTTAGACGGTGAGACACAGAAAGAAAGAAAGTTAAAATACAAGAAGAAGATCACACCAGAACAGAATCAGAGTAACACGAATCTCACATCGGAACGAATAAAATATAGTATATAACATAAATTTAAAATACAAATCTATATCTGTATACAATACCATTATCATAGTACAACACTTACAACATAGCAGAAATAAACAATAGTTATATAATCCTAAAACCTCCTGCTCAAAGCTATTCAAGTATATCTGTAAAATCCCGACTACTTGACTGCCCACACAAAATTGGGCGCCCAAGAGTTTAGGGAAAACAAAACAAAATAAACTCTTGGTCAGTCATGTGACTAGTGCAAGTAAACTCCAACCATTTGTTTAACTTTTTAAAATCCTTTTAAAAGAAATAATAATCATAAGATCAATTCACGCATAAACACGGATGGTTTTTACCTTACGATAACCCAAACATTCTTTTAAAATCCATACTCTCCTGATATTATACTAATGTATAAATCAAATAAATAGCAATCTAGTGAAACGCTTTCATCTCACGTTCCACATATATAATATATAATCAAAAACTGCGGGCGCTTATTAGGTAATGGATTCCAACTGGAAAGGTATGGGACAACCTTCTGATAGTGTATCTCTAGAGAGGAATACACCGGGTTCAACAAGAACATCTTGCAACCCAGGCTAAACATGATCGGTCACTCATTTCGCATGAGTATACCGAATATATTATCACCAACGGTTGGGATCAGCAACTGTTTCTCGAAAGGGATAACATCAAAATAGGTTAAAGAGGTAAATGAAATTTCTCTAGATTAGGTGACAATACACCCTAATTGGGAGCTACTCACTTAGCCATGCGACATACTCGATTTTATACCATTTCTTGGTTATGGGGCTAAAGGCCATAACGTATTTTTTTGATAGATCACACATTTATTCACTTCGAATGCCACATCGTCATACCCGCCAAATCACAAATTGATTTCTCCAAAAATACCATGGGTACACTACAAGAAAATGTGGTTTTCACAGCAATATAGAACAACGTTTGCATCATATAAGCTGATAAAAACTTTTTGTTAAGTAAAAAATGGGAATCTGAACGCTGTGTAACTTTACCCGCCTAATTTTCGCAAATTTCTTATTACGCGGTTACCAGGCCACCTTTTTTTCTTCTCTCCTCTTCTGCATTAAATGCACAAACGTGGTTTGGTTTAATGGGGAGAAGTGTGTTATGCCTTAGCTGGTTCCTACCATTTCTGGGTTGAGGGGAAGTGGCATTGGGGTGTTTGGTTTTATTTTTGTTGTGGGTGTTTTAGGTTTTGTATATAATATGGGATGATAATAGTTATTTTTGTTGTGGGTATTTTATTTTTGTTGTGGGTATTTTTGGTTTTAGTGGCACAGGCACCGATCCCTATAGAGACATTGGAAAAGGAGAGCGAAAAAGTCAGTAAGAAGCGAATTGAGAAGAGGAGAGAAGAGCAGCAAGAGGGGAGTTTAGATTACAATGAAGTAGCAGCTTCGCTTGAGCATATTTATAAACAAAGCGCAGTTAGACAGGACAAAGTGGTTAGAAGTAGGAAACCGAGGAGGACGAGGAGGACGAGTATTAGACCAAAAAAGAGATTAAGTAACGAGGAGGAAGAGGAAGAAAGATTGATTAGAGAGTATTTTGTGTCCACTAATGATTTGGTAAGCATGGATTGGAAGAAGATGAAGATTCCTCCTGTTCTAAGCATGCCGGAGCAACGGAAATTGTTCAAGTTTATGTAACCTATGAAGGTTTGTTTGTATCTCTCTCCCACTCTCTTTTTTTACCGTCTATGATTTTTGAAAAGAAAATAACTTAGAATACTGAAGAGTCAGTCAAAAGATAAACTATAAAAAAAAGGTCTTTGTAAACTGTAAAGAAATCCTTGTTCTGTGCCAGTGATGACTTTACAGTTTACATGAAAACTATGGGCACTAATCATGGCTTATGTTCATTAACGGAGGGGCTAATTACATTTTCTAATACATTCCCCTAACCTTATAAAAATAATGATAACAGGAAATATCAAGGGTGAAGGATAAATTGCAGATTGATCTTATAAAAGAAGTCACTGATGGTGAATTAGCAACTGCAGTAAATATGACTGTGCCACAGTTAAGAAGGCAAGTTAGGGTTGGTCAAGCTGCAAGGAACAGACTATAAATAACTATTTTACATGTTAACCGCTTACCTTTATGTCTTTATGCTTTATAAATGTCTTGCCTATGGCCTCCATGGTGTAGAGATGGAATTCCAGAATGGAAAAACAGGCCTTCCATGATTTCATACAAAAATATAAAATAAATCTATTGGATTTTATGGATGAAGATTTGGACTAGATAATTTTGACCAAATTACTACGTATAGGCAGTCCTTTTAGTTGTGCAATGCTTGTATATTCTCAGGCACGCACAATTGAAAGTCGGTCCTTCATACACGCTTTACTACTTGAAATGCATTTTTACACGAAGATAAACTACTCCTACTCAAAAGCGCGTTGACACGACTAAAGTTTTTGTGAGCTGCATCTACATGCGAAGTTGAACATGTTCGGATATATAAAATTTAAATGATAATCCTACTTTTTATTTGAATATCGGCATCTCAACTTTTCTTAGTGAAGATTTGACAGACAGAAATTTTGAATTAAGATTCAAGCGTATATTTTCATTTACTGGATGTTTTAAAAGTTAAAAACCAATCCAAATACTAATACTTCAAACTTATCAATTGTAATAATATTGCATAAAATTTTGATGGGTTGCATGACTGCTTTTTATACAGATATTGCATAATATTGCATAAAATTTTGTAGGCATGTATATCCATGTGTACGTATCGGGTATGTATATAAAGCAAAATGTGTTAGGCACAGTAGAGCAATGTGGAGAGATAGACAAAAGATTTAATTTTTTTTTTTTTGATGCTTGATTGATTACATGAGATACACCTTGTCTTTTATAATATAATGCGTTCTCTGGAATATTCCAGATAATGCCTTTATCTAGATTTATCTAATTATGTCATATATAGGAATAAATTATTCCCTACATTAATACAAAAGTATATTTGTCAATGCATTTAATTGTTGCCTAATAAAATTACAAATTAACTTTTAACACTCCTCCTTAATTTGTAATTTTCAATTGCTTCTTGAACTTTTCAAACTTCTCCAATGTGACTGCTTTAGTGAGGAAATCCGCTGGCTGGTCTTTTGTGCTGATGAAGTCCATGATAATCTCCTCTTTGCTAATCAATTCTCGTATAAAATGATAACGTATCTCAATATGCTTTGTGCGAGCATGAAATACTGGATTTTTTGTCATTGCCACAGCCGACATATTGTCACAGTAGATTTTTGTTGGCTTGTCTTGAGTTTGCTTCATATCATTTAGAATTCTCCGTAGCCACACCGCTTCACAAGCTGCCTCTGTAGCTGCCATGTACTCAGCTTCAGCTGAAGATAATGCTACGGTCTTTTGCTTCCTTGAACTCCATGAAATTACGTTGGAACCGAGACAAAATACATAGCCTGATGTGCTCTTCCGATCATCCAATGCTCCTGCCCAGTCACTATCAGTGAAACCGACTAACTTGCATTCGTCCTCTTTGACATATTGAAGCCCACATTCTTTTGTTCCTTTCAAATATCGTAAAATTCTTTTTGCTGCAATCAAGTGAATGTTACTTGGATTTTGCATGAATCTTGAAAGTATACTTACTGCATGACAAATATCAGGCCTTGTATGAGTGAGAAAAATTAGCGAACCAACCAAGCTTCTAAATATTTTTCCATCCGCCTTCTTTGCGCCATCTTCTTGCTTTAATTTTTCATTTAGCATCATTGGTGTGTTAACTGGTTTGCAATCTGCCATGTGAAATTTTTTGAGAATGCCTTCAATGTATTTCTCTTGTGAAATGAAGATTTTGCCCTTTCCTTGTTTGACTTGCATGCCTAGAAAATACTTCATCAGACCGAGGTCCGTCATCTCAAAGTCCGTCATCATTCTTTCCTTAAATTCCTTAACAAGATTGTTGCTTGTACCGAAATAGATTAGATCGTCAACATATAGACATACAACTAGAAATTCTTCTCCTTGATTTTTCACATAAAGGGCAGGTTCGTTCTTACTTCTTTGGAAACCATTTTGAATGAAGTAGTTATCTATCTTGCAATTCCATGCTCGGGGTGCCTGCTTTAGCCCATACAGCGCCTTTTGAAGCTTATAGACTTTATTTTCTTTTCCTCTTATCACAAAGCCTTCTGGCTGCTCAACATATACCTCTTCTTTAAGCTCGCCATTTAGAAAAGCAGACTTCACATCGAGTTGGAAAACTTTAAGCTCTAATTGCGCTGCCACTGCAAGAGCTGTTCTAATGGTTTCCATTCGAACTACTGGAGCAAATGTCTCATTAAAGTCAATTCCGGGCTGCTGCGAATATCCCTTTGCAACCAGCCGTGCTTTGTGTCTTATTATAGAACCATCTTCGCCATATTTTGTCTTATAAACCCATTTCAGGCCAATGACTTCTTTATCTTTTGGCAAGTCAACTAACTGCCATGTTTTATTTTTCTCAATGGCTGTTATTTCTTCTTTCATTGCTTCAATCCACACATCTTCTTTGCTTGCCTCTTCAAACAACTGCGGTTCACAAGAAAAAAGAACAACATTAAATGAGTCATAAATATCTTGTAAAGAACGCACCTTTCGAATAGGAGAGTCCAAATCTTCATATTCATTTTCATCATTTGAGCTGTAACTAGGAGCAGTATCTACATGGATACTTTGCTGAGATCGGACAGGTTGTGAGCCATTATTTTGAGATCTTTTAGGCTTCATAGAATTTGATTTTTGGTAGCCATCATGATCCCACTGCCATGTTGCCATTTCATCAAAGACAACATCTCTTGAGACAATGAGTTGATCATTTTTGGGGTTTAATAGCCGATATCCCTTTGACTCTTCACTGTAACCAACAAAGACATATTTCTCTCCTTTCTTCTCAAATTTATCTTTGTTTGGGCTCTGGTTCAATGCATACGCTACACTTCCAAATATTTTCATGTGATCTACTTTAGGCTTTCTTTTATGCCAGGCTTCAAATGGTGTCATATTTCTAACAGCTTTAGTTGGCGAACGGTTCAATATATAGACAGCCGTGTTGACAGCTTCAGCCCATAACTTCTTTGGCATGGATTTTCCTTCTAGCATACTTCGAGCCATTTCAACAATTGTTCGATTTTTCCTTTCTGCGACGCCGTTTTGCTGCGGTGTATATCGCACAGTAAGCTGTCTTGCAATCCCTTCTTTCTTGCAATGATTCATGAACTCGCTGTAAATAAACTCTCCTCCACGATCAGTTCGAAGAGTTTTTATTAAGTGTCCACTTTGGCGTTCTACAAGAGCTTTAAACCGTAGGAAACTTGAGAAAGCTTCTGATTTTTCACTTAAAAAATAAATCCACATCATACGAGTGTAATCATCAACAAAAAGAATGAAATATCTCTTGTTATTTAGTGAAGGAGTCCTTGTAGGACCAAAAATATCAGCATGTATCAACTCCAAAGGAGCTTTTGCTCGCCATGAAGTTTTCGGAAAAGGAAATCTATGCATTTTGCCAAAAATACAACCTTCACACACCTTATTTTCTTCCGTGATGATAGGAAGTCCAATGACCATATTCTTTGATTTCAGCAAATGCAACCCCTTGTTGCTTAAATGGCCATATCTCAAATGCCATAAATGAGACACATTAGAATTTTCAGATTTGAATGCACAATTCTCATTTAGAGACATAAATAGGCGGAAAATTTTATTTGGAGTCATGTCAATATTTGCCACTGTTAAATTACTTTTCTTATCAATGATCTTGCAAGAATTATTATCAAAATTCACCGCATAACCTTTTTGAACAAGTTGTCCAACACTTAAGAGATTTTGGGCTAAATTTGGCACGTAAAGCACATCATGAATAAATTTCTTACCTTTTTTGGTGTGGACTGCAATGGTCCCCTTTCCTTCAACTTTTTGTGCCTTTCCATCTTCAAGCTTTATCTCTGATGAAAAATTTGCATCAAGTTCTACAAAAATGTCTTTGTTGCCGGTCATGTGATTGCTGCAACCACTGTCAATATACCAAGCATCTTGTGATTCATTTTCAGCAGATAAACAAGAGTAGAAAACCTGCTCTTCATTTTCTTCACTTGTAAAATTTGCTTTGTCCTTCTCTTTTTTATTTTGATACCAACAATTTCTTTGGGAATGATTAGGAATTCGACATCTCGTGCATTTGAAGTGACAATTTTCAGAATTATGATTTGATTTATTGCAAATAATGCAATAAGTGGAAGAATTATCTTGAATTTTCTGCTGTTCTCGTCGTTGTTCTCCTTTGCCTTGATAATTTCTTTCGTTGTCCTTTCTTTGATTTTGATTTTGCTTTTGAAATGAGCCCTTCTTTGAGTTGTAATAACTTCGTTTCTTTTCTGAAAAACTGAGGGTGGATTGGAATGCTTTCTCCATTGAATTTGCTGATGTTCTATTAATTCTTTGTTCATGAGCTTGAAGTGAACTCATTAGCTCATGTGTTGACATCTTACCAAGGTCCTTTGATTCCTCTATTGCAGCGACGCAATGATCGAATTTTGGAGGAAGACATCTCAATATCTTCTCTACCACCTTCTTTTCTTGAATGTTATCTCCAAGGCATTGAATTTGATTTACAATTTCAGAGACTCTGGAGAAGAAATCTCTGATATTTTCAGATTCCTTCATTTGCAGGTTGTCAAAATCTCTCCATAAAAATTGAAGTTTAATGGAGATAACTTTGTCATTGCCTCGAAATTCTTTTTGCAAAACTTCCCATGCATCCTTTGCTTTTCTTTTATTGAAAATTCTTGGATAGATAGATTTACTCACTCCTTGTTTGATATACCGAAGTGCAGTTGCATCTTTCTTTTGATTTTCTTTGTACAACTTCTCTTGTGCAGCCGTCCATCTTGTAGAATCTCCATCTACAGGTGGCTCCGGATAATCTTTTTCGATGACATCCCATAAATCATGAGAGATGAAGAAGTCCATCATCTCACTGCTCCAATAATCATAATGCTCGCCTTCGAATATTGGCACTTCACTTGGAGAGTACTTGAACATTGTAGGGACTACTGCCATTGTTTTTTGAGTGACTGATTAATGCTGTTGATATGGCTCTGATACCAAATTTGTTAGGCACAGCAGAGCAATGTGGAGAGATAGACAAAAGATTTAATTTTTTTTTTCTTGGTGCTTGATTGATTACATGAGATACACCTTGTCTTTTATAATATAATGCGTTCTCTGGAATATTCCAGATAATGCCTTTATCTAGATTTATCTAATTATGTCATATATAGGAATAAATTATTCCCTACATTAATACAAAAGTATATTTGTCAATGCATTTAATTGTTGTCTAATAAAATTACAAATTAACTTTTAACAAAATGCATACTTGATCAAAGTCAAGCATGCCGTGGATAACATGTGAAGTCTGCTGATTAATCCAAATTCCAGTAATATTCAAACTAATGTATAAAGACTACCTACTTATATACAGACTTCTATTCTTTGTGAAAACTAGTAACTTGACTATAAAAAACTCTCGGTCTACTCTGTGCATTAATTTGTACGTATTCTGTGCAGCTTCCTCAAGTCTTTAGATTTGACATTTATATTTTTGTTGTGGGTGTTTGATTTTTTCTCTTAAACAAGCACACAAATTTCCATTTGCAGATAAATTGTAGGCGAGTCTAGACTAGATCTTGTAGAAAGGAATGTGGATTTTGTTCAAGAACATAGTACCTCAGGTAGCAAAACATTCACCAAATGCAGTAATCCTGGTGGTGTCCAACCCAGTAGACATTCTTACATACTTCACCTGGATGATATCCGGGTTTCCATCTGGTCGAGTTATCGGATCACGTACCAATCTCGACTCAAGCAGGTTCCAATTTCTGATTGCGGACCATTTAGAAGTCAATGCGCAAGATGTACAGGTAAACATAGTTTTACTGTTCTAGATTTTTGTTACTTCCATCTAAATACCAACTATAAATCATAACACAAAGCACATATACATAACTAAATACACGTTTGTTTTTGCACAAGGTATAAAACAAATTTTTTATTTTTTTCTCTTTTTTTAATCAGGCCTATATGAAATATAATTCATGTGTCCGCCTATTTAAAAGGTTGCACCATAGCCTACACCATTTTATAACATATGAAATATAATTCATGCGTCCATAAAGAGAAATGTTAGTTGTTGTTCCAACTTAGAGGCATCAGGGTACTAATGGTTCTGACTTTGGAAGATTTTGCCTCTTAAACTTCATAGCAGGTTTGTTTTTTGTATTTATCTTTGCAGCAGGTCTGTTTCCCTATCAGCAAATCCCAAGCATGCCAGGCTGTTCCATGATAGTTCCCTCTCAAGTACAGATACTCATGAATTGTTATGAGGTAAATGCTATCTGAAACTAAACTATATCATGTTAACGCTTACAATTTAATCTTATCATATTGAGTTACTATCCATTATACGCACATTTCATCTTATTTCCATATAGTTTATACTTTAGAATATCAAAATCAGTAGAGCACATTTTTGTGTGTTTTTGTTACATTAGAAGATATGATCTTATTCATCGTATCTTTTGTAAGCTCACTTTCTTCTCTGAATACTTGCCATTCCTTGTGTACTAGACTCATAGTAATGATTTTAGGGAAATGCAGTACTGTACTAGTAGGAGGAGTGAGGCGCTGTTATACAAGGTGAACAACTTCTGTCTACCGGAGAGAAATTGAATTAGAATAGTCAATTCCATTGTTAAAAAGGAATTATTAATCTATGTTACGCAACTTATTCATGAAGGGGGCTTGACTTATGATTGTTTTATTACTTTATCTTTTATGCAATGTGCAGCTTGGTAGTACTCTTTGCATGTTGTGTGGAAATGTTAGAGGCGACTTAGAAATTATGGGTGAAAATCCTCTACAATTTGTCATGGAAAGTGAAAGGATAAAAAAGATACTCAGAATAAAAAAAAATGAGTTTGATGAAGAAGAGAATACTTAACTTAAGAAATATAATTGCATTAATAAGCAACACAGATTAAGAATTCCTTTTTAATAGCGGAATTGTCGGTGCTAAGATTTACTGTTTTGTTTTATTTGCAAAGTGAAGCTCTGAGCTTGGTTCCGTTCTTTGTTTTGAATCAGTTATTTATTTCTGTTACTGATTTTAATTTTAGACATGTTGTTATTGAGTTTAATATTTAGCACAGTGAGGTGAACATTTTTATTGAGTTTAATTTTAGCACAAAAGGATCCTGACAGTAATTTCTTTACCATTGATCTCAGATGTAGTTAATTAGTTTGCTAAAGAATTTTTCTACATTTGTTACTTTATATGGTCAGCTATAGCCTAATTGGTAAAATTAATAACGATCTAGTTTTGCCTTTAATCACCATCAGCTCCGTTGATTTTTCGAAGCAGATCTGTTATTGTTTTACATGTTTAGGCAGAAAGTACTTTAGAAGCTCTGTTGGTGGTTTTGTTTTGATATTATATGCATTTACTTTTGCACTCATTTCCATTCTCAGATGTATTGAAAATTATTTCATACCTGAAGGACTGGTGCTGCAATCCAACCAAGGTATAATATGACATGTCTTGAAACATATTCTTTTAAAGGCACCAATCAATGAATTGTTTCTACCTTGTTATTCGTTTGATATCAGTGTTTCCATTTCAGTTACTTTAGCTATCTACTTTGCTCATGCATCTTAGTTGTGATCTTTTTAGGTATACCCTTCAGCATCCTCTTATACTGTAAGTTGATGTTTATCGTGATATGTGGAGTCGGTTATATGTATGATGTTACAATAAAATCACCACATCAACTTGTAGTTTTCTTATTATAAGTTGCACCCTATACATAACATACTCTCGACCTGTCAATCAAATATTTATTATAATTCAACATGCGCTACAGTTTCTGCTTCCTCACATTGATACTTCTTCAGAATACATGTGATTTTTACAAATATCTTCAAATAGTAAAAATTTAACTAAATAGAATTATAGAATAATCTAATATTATAAAAATTTAACTAAACTAACTAAGTTTTATAAACTTTTACAAGTTACAATAATAATTATTATAATTATAACTAAAATATCAACAAAATTAAATTAGTTTTATAGATATTAACTAAATTTATAGTAATAACAACAACAATTTATATAAGTTTTATAAATAATAATAGTAAATTAACTAAAATTTATAAAAATTAAATAAACTTATAAAAATTAACTAACTATTGTAAAAAATTAACAAAGTAACTAATTTTATAAAAGATAAGAAGTTTAGTTTATAAAAGTTAACTAAGTATATAAAAATATAAAATATTACCAAGTATTTTATAATAATATAGCAGTAATAATTATTAACTAAGATTTATAATAATAATAAGTTAACTAAGATTTATAAATATTAAATAATTTTATTAAAATTAATGTCCGACGGTGACAACGATAGTTAAAGAAAGCATCTTTGTTTCGCTAATAGATAGTTAATGATGAGAATTGATTGAGGTTATAGTATACCAGCTTGCTTTATCCATGTTTCTTTCATTATATTGAGATTGCCCAATCCTACAGTGTTGAAGCTCAAGTGGACTTGAAGCATTAAAGAGACGAACAATGGAGCAATCTGCAGTGTGGACAAAAAAAAAGCAATAAATGACATGCTTAAGTGGTATGTGCCAGAACCAAAGGTTGAAGGGATAAATATGTATGTTTTTAACATGCATCGTAAATAGGTTTGTTTTCAAAAGTTTGTCCAAGGTTGTATGACGTTGGTTTATGAATGTATGTAAATTTTGTCTACGGATATTGTATTCATATTACTTTATGAAAATGATTAATAATTATATTTTCATATGTTAGTTTCTAGTTTGATACGATGTTATGTATATTGTTTAGTTGAAATATGATGAAATGAGTGTAGATTATTGATATAAATATTGTAATGGAACGTGGAAGTAATGGAGAAAAAATGTCAGGAACTAATGGCAGCGTTTATATAACGCTGTTAGTTCTATGAAAAGACAGTATATTCACTATGACAGCATAAGAAAAACAATGTGAAATAGTAATAATAGCGTTTATAATCCGCTGTTGAAAATGAAAGCAACACATTTGAAAACTAATAACAGCTCATTATAAACGTTGTGTATAAAGTATTAATAGCTCAGAAAAAATGTTGTGTATAAAGTATTAACAGCTCAGAAAAAATGTTGTGCATAAAGTATTAATAGCTCGGAAAAAAGCTTTGAAACTCACTCTTTAACAGCGTTTATTTTCTGCTGTTGAAAATTAGGGGCCAACTATAGCATGTCGTTATACAGCGTTTATACTAACGTTGTTATAACTTTTAACAGCGTCTTTTAACCGCTGTTAAAAGCCTTTTTTGCTGTAGTGGTATACAGCTAAGAGAAACGAATTCTTCCGTCGCTAAACGTAAATACATTTGAAGAGATCAACTTACGCGATCTATTAAATATATTATGTCAGACATTCTTCCATACAGGTCGTCTTGGGACTAGACAAATCGAGGGCACTATTCTGTCAACCTATCTTAGGCAATTTCTACCTAGGATTTGCCAGAACAGCCCTTGCATAAGCTCCATCTTTAATTATCTTAATCATATTTGATTCGTAATGTTAATGCCCATACAGAGTGGTTTTCAGATAATAAATCTGATCTCGGTCTCTCTGTATTGACAACGGAAAAATAGTCAAAACTTTGATAGTCGGTTATTTAACTATCAAAGGAAAACATCCATACACACAATGATCTTATTTTCAAATGGAAATTTTATCAATCAATCATCAATCAATATTGTTCCTTTTAAATTAATTTATCATTAATTTTTTTAATTTTTTTCATTTCCCATTTCCATATATTCATAGATTCTTATATTCTAAATTTAGAAAATATACATTATTAACATTGGAAAACATTACCTTTCCTTTTTCACGCGTCACTATCCTCCCACATCTATCAGTTTCTAACTGTGACTAGTAAGAGAACAATTCTCTGAATATCAACCCCGAAGGCCGAAACCAACATCAGATCGATACCCACAAAGTTGTTCAGCATAACTAATTTCCAGTCAGTTTCTAATTTCCTTAACTCCGTTTCTTATCTTCTTATCAAATCATTGCTTATGCAACTCTCGGATTCAGTTTATGAATCCAATTCTTTTATAAAAAAACATTTATTATAACGATAGCATTATAATCCGTACTTCCGAAATATCTAACTTAAAAATATAACTTTTATTCCTTAATTTAAATAAATAACTAAATAAACAATTTATTTATAAATAAATTGTTATTGCTTAAAATTCGAAAATTAAATAATACTTTCTCGAATTCGATATAATCGAATTTCAATGCATAACTCTCCTTCGAATAAACTCTATTCGATAACTCTATTTTGAATAAACTCTATTCGATAACTCTCTTTTGAATAAACTCAATTTGATTTACGTTCCGAACTCCAGAATAGTTTACCAATAAGGTCAACTCAATTTCTAAATTCTTTTTTGAATTTAGTACTTACCAACATTTATCAATTTCCTTTTATAACTATTTTAAATCTGCAAAACATTTGCATTTAAATCGTTATTCACTATAAAACGTGAATATTATTCCTTTACAGAAAACTGGACTCGTTTTATCAAATCAAAACTTGATTTCATAATTTAAATACTAACATAGGTTTAAACTCCAATTATCTAGTCATTCTATAACTTCTTACTCACAGTCCATTTTATTTATCCAATCTCGTTTACATGTCAACTTCATAGTTGAATTTATTTAGTAAGTTTATAATTCTCTTTCGCCTTTATATTCGATTATAAATCGGTTTCAAACCGAATATTAATTATCTTGCAAAATTCTGATTTGCTCAATATATAATTTCTTAAAATAAATTATTTATAACATTTGGCCTAATCGAGTCCTAATTACAAATCTTTATGGATTTTATTTTAATCCTATTCACATTTCGAACATCGAAATAAATTCCATCATTTCCATTTTAAAATAATTCCAAATTTTCCGTCTTGAATTCACGACTGAATTTACAATCCAAATTATCCATTGATAATTATTTTTATTTCTTTTAAAAAATTGTTTACAAATCACACTACTTGTTTTTATTATTAAACAAGTTATTTATTTCAAGCCATTTGAAATTTTCATTTCTATTTTTAAAATAGATTTCCCTTTTTCAAATTCATATTAAATCCTTTATAATTCCCTTTATAAATGTTAAATTTACATTCCATTTTCAAATATCGATGTCAAAACTGATTTTACTTCTTAATATAAATTCATACTTATATATGTATTCACTTTATCCAATAATAAATATTGCTTATAAATTCATCTTCTCAATTTATCTGTTAAAACAGATTTTTATTTAAAATCAACTTTATATCACTTCTCGTAATCCCTTTATAACTCGTGAATTCCCTTTTAAATTTCTATTAATTTTCCAAATATTTCCTTTTATAAAATCCGTTGATTTTATAAAATACTTAAATTTGATATCTACTTAACTGTTTTCTTTAATATATTCTGATATCACTTATGGTATTTAAAAATACCAAACAAAAGGATCAATCATCATCCAAACACACGTAAATATTAATAGATTATATATCACAATATATGAAAAACCGTAATATAAATGTTGAGGAATCTAGTTGGATCCCTCCAACCTGTTTCCCTGCATCCACAGATGTTAAACGTAAATAACATCGATTTCATTTCAATATGAAATATTCTGATAAATAGGATCAATATTTAATTAATGATATATATAACTAGATCTACAATCTCAACCAATTAATAAGCAGTTCATCCAGACAATCAACACATAACAATCAAACATAATTTATCAAATCTAAAAATACGTTATAAAAATATAAATTGGGCATGAGTTAGTGAGTTTACTCACTTTGAATGTTAATCGTTAAAATAACGATAAACTGTCATTGATTCAGATTAGGCAATTTATTTCGCTATAAACTGTAACGAGCTCCAATTAAGTCCGAATCAATTCCATAACGTAGATGTTGTCATTATGACTCTAACGTAATTGGTTTCGTCCGTTTCTATTCATATACAAAAAGTTAGGCAATTTATGATTGATCATATGTTATATTAACCAAAATATTATCAACCTCTTGATACATTTTTAATTTACTTAATTATATTTGTTAGCCTAATTACTAGATTAATTAGGCTTAATCCATGCTCATTCCAAATTTTGAACAATAACCCAAACGTAACCTTGCACTCAAAACAACCACCATCCACGATGCCTTCTCTATCAACCATCACCTTCCCAGTAAAAAAAGGAACTCACTCCAACCTGTTATACTCCATCCATGTCGATGTCCTCTCAACACAGTCCTAAACAGAAACCGACCACTCCACCCTCATCAAAACTTCCTCTTTTCCACATCGTACTTCTACCACCGCCACCCCCGAAGGACGCCTGAACCATAAACACTTCTCGGCCACTGGCTTGACCCCCTCCAACGTCGCTGGTTTATCCAAAAAAATGACCTTCACAGTAGAAAATCCAACCCCACTATTCCAGACTATGAACTCCTCAACCCAGCGCTACCACCAAGTACGACCATCGGAGCTCCACCACAACTTTCATCAGAGACGCCTAACTACCACCCTCCGTCGCCCACAAGTCAGGGCCCCTTGCCACCCCTTCACTGATCAAGACTCCCCACTAAACTGCAGCGACTTCAAATAAAAAAACCCGTCACCTCGCTCCACTTGACATCGATTAACCATCTCCGATGTATCCCTAAGGTCACGGCGCTCCACTCTTCTATTGACATCAAAGGTTGGTTTGATCTGGATCGGGTTTGGAGATTTGTCGATCGTTCGATTCATGTAGAGGCGTAGCTAAAGAAAATTTTGACTATAGGATTCTTATTTTTAGGATTGTTAACCAGTGATAGGGGATATATATATAGAAATATATATATTGTTCTATTAATTTTTAGACTATATCTAATTGTACTTATTATTTAAAAATCCGAATGATCGTATACGATATCCAATTCCGACGAAAATGGACATACACCTACAGTTCGACATTATGGACCCAACGAAACTTGTTTCGTCGTATTCTGAGTCCGTTTGCTCACACAAACATATTTTTAAAGTCAAATTATTGACTTTTTTTCACATTAAAATCACGTACGGCTACATATCGACTCCAAAAATCACAAAATTTGAAATCTAACAATAATTTAATATTCTAGATCCAACAAAATTAATTTCATCGGAAACAGAGGTATTTCTTAAAATTGAAAAGCCTAGGGTGTTGCTTAAATTTTTTGTTAGTACACAACAAAGACTAGTGTTGAATACTAGACAGTAGAGGGCAAGTAAGTGTTTACACCGAATATTTATGTCTAAGGGGGACATATTACTGAGATTCTCGGCCCTTAGTAATAGCTGTGTAGAGTGTCTATTTTCCTCTTTTAGTTGAAGGACTAGAAGGCAAATTTGAAACTAAACTTAGATTAGAGGCTTAAGTTAAATAAGCTAAGAAAAGAGTAATGGTACAACTAAAAAGGGAACAACAAATTTAGTAAAGCAACAAACATGATAGTTAAAGAAAGATGGAAAACTTCTGAGAAAATATGAATAAGAGCAAATTTTTCCAAGATAAGTTGAAAAAGAACATCTGTAATAAAGAAAGTTTTCTTATGTGGGCTTGTATAGGAAAATATGGAATCTTTATAATATAGTTTCAATAAAATCCAAGTATGGTTAGAAAAAGGTACATAAAAGAAAAACGGAAGATGTGAAGTTTTCCACTTTCCACCTTTTTGTAACATAAGAAATCGAATTTAGAAAATTAGATTTTTCAGAAATTCGAAAAATAAAGTTGCTTGGTAGTGTTTTAGATGCAAAAATTGGATGAGCTACGCTCTTTCTCAGTAAGAGTGTGGGAAAATTTGGATGAAAAAGTATTTTGATTTTCAAAAATTGCATTCATATAGAAATTACCAATATATTTAGGATGTGTGCATCATGCTTTCAAAGAGATTTTCAAGAAAAATTTGCATTCAAATAGGAGGTATTGCTTAGGCATTCATTTCGTTAATGCATTATTACGTTGAATTACACTTTGCACTAGTACAAAAATGGTTGCAAAATTGGATGCATACATGATGGTTGTGATTTATGCGAGGAGTTACTAAATTTTACCCTTATCAAATTTCAGGGACGAAATTTCCTAAAGGTGGGAGAATATAACACCCCGCATTTTTAATTAAAGATAATAAATAGGGGATAACTTAATTTAATATTGGAAATTAAGTAAAACGGATTGTACCATTACGTTCGTCTTAGAATTCTGGTTCAGATAGACTACGATTTTGAGTAAAACGGATAATGTATGAAGAAGTTATGGATGATAGAAGTTTGACGAAGCGAGCGGGAAGCGGGCCAGTGTAACTGGCGCGCTTGGCGAGTGCTCTAGGGTTAATTTAAATTGGCACACTTGTGAAGTGCGCCAGTGTAAGTTTCTAGCATCCGAACCCATAGAGGTCGACCGACCCACACCTCCACGGTGTCGACCCATGGGTCGACCCCTACAATGCTGTGTCGATATTAGGGCGACCCGGGGTCGACCCACCCCATATTTGGGCAGATTCGTCAATGAATCTGGACTGTTTTCTTAACCAAATTCGTTGCTGACTCAGCGCTGCGTGTATGATAAGATCCTGAACACCTATAAATAGGCTAGCAGAGCCTAGCCTAAATCTCACATTTTCTAAGAGGCTGCCTAAGCTCTGCCATTCTTCTTCCTCCTCAAATCTCTTCAGAAAAATAGAATAATTTATTTAAGAAAATTCTGATTCAAGATCTAAAGGAAAATAATGTATATTAATAAGAACGTGTTCAGAATTCTATTCAAAGTAAGGTAAATTCTTGGATCTGGTCAATTTGAATTTCTACTCTTTCTTCCCTTTTTCTTTTAGTTGAGAATTGGGGATCCATGGTTATTTAGGTTCTAAGTTCATTTAGGAGAACCATGAAATGCTAGATCTAGACCAGATTCATGAATTGGAAAGCAATTAGCTGAGTGGATTTAAGTTATACCTTTTTGATAATGGTATATTTATCGTTTGATATTCCCCGTTAATATGCAGTGTAAATCTGTTACAATGATTAATCGGTTGAAATGTAAATCTGCTAGAATGAATAATCTATTGGAATGTAAATCTGCTAGAATGATTAATCTATTGAAATGTAAATCTGCTAGAATGGTTAATTTGTTGAAATGTAAATATGCTAGAATGATTAATCGGTTGAAACGTTAATATGTTGAAATGTTAATATGTTGAAATATTAATATGTTGAAATGTTAATAGGTTGAAATGTTAATATGTTGAAATGTAAACCTACTGAAATGTATAAACCTATTAAAATATGTGGAAACGATTACTATTGTATACATACATGTTCTAATTACATGTTAATCTGTGGCATATTATGTACTTGAACCCTTAAGTGTAAGAATTAGGATAATTACATGTTAATTTGTTAGAATGGAATAATTACATGATTCGATGATTACATGTTATTTTAAAATGAAGTTAATTACATGTTAGGAAGAACACGCGACATGATAATCAGATAATGGACTTAATATGATATTAAGTATGACATGTAAAAATAGAATTATAATAAAAATTTGGAAGAATGGATACACCTAAATTATATGGAAAATTTACTGTAACTGCACTTAGACACGAGGTTAAATTCAACTTGTGGTAGAAGTCTACTTGGAACTGCCCGGCAAATCCAGCATCCACAAGTTTTTAATTTAATGTGAGGGGTCTAGTGTGTAAATATAAATGTAACGGTACAAAGACATGAGGTTAAGTCCAACTTGTGGTAGAAGTCTGCCCGGAACCGCCCGGTAAATCCAGCATCCACAAGTGGTCGATTTAACGTGAGAGGTCTGGTGCATAAACATATATATAAATATATATGTATGTGAAGGGATTTAAATAAAAGACACTAATTGTGATTAATGGAAATGAATGGAAGTTACAACAGCAAAAGGATTGGAATGAACGGTGAATGATAATAACCTATTATAATTAATTACATTAATAAGAATGTTATATAATAGGTAGGCTTGTCCTAAGGACAAGTGGAAATTATGACATAAGTTATAATAAATGGAAAGGAAACTTATTAGTAAACCTTAGTTAAGAGAACTAAATTAATAAGTAAACAACCACAAGTTGTTGTGACAGTGTAAGACAAAATTATGATTAAATAAGAAATAACGAGGTGAATATATGGGATGAAATAAGTTATATTTAATCATAAATAATAAGTGACATGTTAAACAAAAAACAAGTGAATTGAGATGAAGTATACTTAATTACATATTAAGTAGAACATGTTATTGTAACTATGGAATCAGACAACGAATAATATAAAGAGATTGTAGATTACAGATCTTGGATTATAATCTAGAGGACAACATGTTATGGGATTATTAATGAACTTAAATGGACTAAGTTAACTGATTAATAACCAAGAACTGGAAATCTGATGAGGTAGAGCAAACGTGTAATTAAATGTTTGGACATAGGGTCTAATAACACATCAACCTGAAGCACTTGGACCAGTCCGTACGTCTAAAGGTGAATAACCCAACGGGGCAGATCATCATGGTGTCATGGGATATGAGGGGAGCGCACATCCATCTGATTATTCTGCCTGTTGTTCTGTTGATATTCTACTGGCTTTGAAGGACTAGAAGGGGAAGCATGCAGATTCCTAGGACAGGGTGGATACTCCTAGTAGTCCTCTATGCGGTGGCAACGTTCGGACTGTGCTCGCAGAGGTTAGGTCTGTGTGTTATTGCACGGTGAGTATAGCTTGACTGCCAATAGGAGCAGTCAGAAGGATGTAGGGTGGCATAGGTGATTTGATGATCTAGTTGCCTTGTGACTAGGCTGGGTTACGATCATTTTTATCGAGTTACCCGCGGATCTAACCATCTGTTGATAGCAATTTATCGGGTACTAACCATCGACAGTCAACGTGATACGTGATGCGTGATGCGGAAAGACGGAGAGCTAAACCAAAAGACCATAGACCCTTTTTTATCAAGGCTATAAGTAAGGGACAGGACGATTAGGATTTGTTGTTTATATTTTTCTCTAAGGCCAGGTCACTAGCTCTCAATTCTGTTTGTCTTTCACTAGTTGAGGGAGGGGTTGGGTAGGACCATAGCCACTGAAAATGCCGACCTTAGCATCTGTGTATACAGATATCTAAAAAGCTCCCGAACGAGTTTCGTGTTTCTGATACAGCCATGTCACGGGACTTGGTGCATGGTAGATAGGTGTGGATACATGCATACCACTTCCGGATAGTGTATCATAAAGGTTACGGCATCGAGTACGACTAATGATACGTACGTGAGAAAGTTTAGATACATGCATGTCCACTCTGGGTGGTGCACCGTAGACTCTAGGGAACTACTCTGTGATGGAATCTGATTTGATCGAAGGTGACAGTCCATATGCTTACATAGCATGTCGATGGTAGATCTATGCGGAACGTAGCGTTGTTATATAGAGATTCGTACGTCACTACAGCATAGGATGAAAGACTGCGAATATTTCTGTGGTGTTACGTCAGAGACCATGCGAGTGGGGAACCATGGGAAGTACCTTAATATTGGGGGTAGCTATATATATACTGTATTAGGTTAATCCACTAGGAAATAGATGAGTACGACGTGTGTGTAAGCCTTGAGTGTTGTTAACCAAAGTAACCTAATAAATAAGAAAATTTAACTGAACGGTATATGTAGGATTATCCAAAATGTGTAGTTTAATTCCAGTCACCAGAACTTGTGTTCTGACCCCCTCCTCATAACATACTCACAGGTTAGATTTGTGGCAGAGATATGATAGCTTGGGATACTAGTTAGGCAGTATTATTGTCCGGTTAAGGCTATCTTTTAATTATATTTTATTTTATCCATTTCGCTGTGAGATGTTTTCTGAGCTCTGATATATTTTATATCTCGGTCTTTTCTGCAGGAGAACAGAAAAAACAACAAGAGTTTCGATAGATTAAAATTTAAAAAAAAAACGGTCTGTCGGAATTCGGGTTGTTACATCGATTGATCTTTCTTGCCAGGAACCATCATGTTGGAAACCCAACAACTAATACGAGCCTTTCGTTTGTTTGTAAACTATGTATGTAGGCATAGTTACTATGCTCGCTAAGATTAATATATATGTTTGTGAAATGGTTTCAACACTGTGCACTGATTATAGTATTAAAAGAGGATTTTCACGTATTAAAGCATTACTGGTTATCATAAGACAAAACTCGCCCATCTGGTGTGTGCTTGCATTGTGTGATATGGGACGAGCTTATGATAGCTTCATTTTCCAAAGTCATTGTGGATTTCTTTGCACGGGAATTCACGTAGAGTAAACCCGTTCCGCATTAACGGCGTCATCCGGTGAATTTTCCCAACCTTAAAATAAACCCGAAATAATAACTGTTTTGAGTTCTCACACCAATCTCACGAATGACCTAGAGTTTATTATTCACTTACTTAAACTCTAGGTGCCCATAATTTTGCATGGATAGCCAGTAGTTTAGTTTGCGGCTTTAGTCTTCAGAACTGGATTCAGATTTGGAGCTAGAGTTTATTCTAGTTTACTTCTTTCACTGTGAGCATTTTGTTTCCACTGAGCTTATGTTGGGACTCTAAGTTATTGTAACTCTGATGTAAAATTTTTGTAATGAAATGAAAAGTGTTGTTCTTTGTGTTCAAATATGTCTGTACCCATAACTATCCATCTTTATGAACAATTTAAGTTGGTTTAATTACCGGCGAGAAACGGGAAAAAATGCGAGTCATTACAGTTGTTATCAGAGCTTTGGTTTATATAAAGAAATGGGGTATGACATATTTGAATGAAATAATAGAACTCATCAGAGTTATAATATTTCATTGAGAAAGGGTTAGAAATGTCCTAGAATGAGATTCTAGAGTATTATGTTGAGAGAGCGTATTTTGAAGATATAAAAATTATTTTGAAAATAAGTAAATCGTTTTGAAAAGTGTAATTATTTTGAAATATAACTTATGATAAGGGTTTTGAGTATATTATCAGACATCGAGATTGGACTATCGAGTATAAGAAGATTTGGTATATATATCTGATCAACATATATATAAAGTCCAAAATATACTAGATAGATATAGAATCACACTCTAGTCGCTTGAAAATAATTCTGGGGATGATCCGGACATCATCAGTATTTATTTTCAAGCTTCAAAAGTGGGATGACTATATGACTACGATTTAAATGTCGAGAAATACCTAAAACTTCTTAGATAAGTGTTTGTAACATTTGGATAAATTTTAATAAAGATTGATAAATAAGAATGAACTGTAATAGATAAGAGAAACAAAAATTTCATCTTGAGAATTGCTTGTGAAGATAAGTTGAATTTGCAAATAAATTGAATAGAAATGAATGTTCTGAAAATATAATGTTTTTCCTTCGTTGGTTATTGTGTTTTGCTTTTCCTTTCCCTATCGTCATCTTTTGCTTATCGGTACATATTTGACATATTCGTGATGGTCCAATCCCATCTCTAAACCCTTCCTTTTTCCTTGCATCGACCAATCTATGGACAAGATTGGAGTAATAACATAGTTTTGGATTTGAATATAAGTATTTCAAATTATCTCTTACCTTGAATTTTTATTAAGTACAAATGAATTCCAAAATGTTGAATTTATCCCATATGTAATTTTGTAGGATAATTTGAATTTATTTTCACGAAAACTTGATATGGTCTATAGACTGAATTGGTTCATAAAGCCTACGATTTGGAAATTTGTAAAGTTAAAAATTTGTAAAATATTGGATTTAAACTAAATTGTATTGTAAAGTGAAAATCCTGATTTCCAATTAATAAACAAAGCAGATTTTCCAAGTTATTTGGATGTAAAGCTCGACGACTTGAAATTCCGAGATTTTAAAAATGGTTAGAAAACAACAATAGTTTGATTTGAAAATACTTGTAAAATGTTATTGCAAAATGGTTTATAACTTTGGGATATGAAATAAAAATTATTTGTCACTAAGACGCGAGTAACCCATGACTAAAGAAAGGTATGGCGTGATGATGATCTCCTTTGGGGTCCGGAGAGACATCATTTATTTATATCGATACGTGCATAGGCCATGCCTAGTGGCCTTGTCATTGGGAGAAACCTCTCTACTTGGACATAAATGTTTTATGTCGTTTATCGTAAAATATTTAAAAATTTTCAAAATGGTTTTGGTTTTTGAAAATCCCGAAGTGGGTATGATTCAACACGAAAAGAAAATGATAATATTTCAGGTGATTTGAAAAGAAATTGGGATTTCGAGCGAAGAAATTATTTCATGCTTTAATTTCAAATTTTAATAGAAATTAGATTTTGATGAGGTAATTTGATTAATTAAATTTATAAGAAGTTTTGACATTTGAAATCATATATAAAAAAACTGTTTAGGGATTGGATTTGATTTAAAATTTGTATAGAGATTTAAAACTAACTATTCCCCTATTCGAGGACGAAAAGCCTTGGGGACCGAGGGGAGGGCGTGTGAATGTAACAACCTAGAATTTTTCTATGTTTATATTGAATTTCTATGATATAATTTGGGCTTTCTAAATTTAAGTTGAAATTTTATATACAAATATTGATTTAATGATCTTTTACATTTGTCTTGTTTTATTTTTATGAATTTGAAAATTTATTTTAAGAATTGGTTGATTTATAAAATTTTAATTTTAATTTTAAAATTTTAATTTTGATAAATATCCTGCTTTATAAATAAGATTTGGTAAAATAAAAACATGTTTTAAAGTTATGTTTAACTTATAAGATTTTATAAGTAATGAGATTGTTTTAAAATATGATTTATTTAGATAATGGTTAATAATATAAGATTTGTTAATTTTTGAAAGGCTGAAAATATAATTAAATTAAAATTGTAAAGCAATAAATATTATTTTATAAGATCAAAAATTTTTAATCGAGAAATATGTTTGAACCAATGTTCGTTTGCAACAGTTCGTTGTTAGTCCAATTGGCTGAACGATTGGTGATTTAGTTGCTGAAACAACTAGCATGAGAATATAAATTATAATTAAATATCAGCTTATAATAATCATTCAATTTCTGTATGCGCAAACTTGAAATGTTTTATAAAATTTTACTGTAATTTTTAATTTGGAAAATAAGCACATATTTTTCTAACGTATTTTTGGGCAACCTTGGTCCTTTTGACACTTTACAGTATCAATCAATCGGTCTGTTTTATTATTGTTTCGTGATCCGTATAGGTCACTGTACACGATTATAATTTTATTTTTTGTTCGTTCGTAGTTAATAATCATAATGGTAGTGATAATAAAAATTAATAGAAACAATATAAAAATGAAAGCATATTCTATATGTATTAGCTAGTGCTTTGAACTAAACAAATTTATATAAATAAAAGGTACGTTTTTTTCACGCGTGTTGGAAAATGAGACATCGGAGGGACACTTGTCCATCTAGTTGATACATGCTTCCCTAAACGATAGCTTCCCCATCTACCCTCACGCATGAATTTCTTTTCCTATATCAGCTCCATCACCCCTGAGCCACTCCATCGTGTAACCGCCACTGTCACCCTAGATCGTCGCACCTCCTGCAGACCCCATCTCCTCTCTTCTCCCCTCAAAACCGTTGCTCCTCCCCTAGATGCTCACTCTCCCCTTTGCCTCTCCAAACAGCTCCGCCCCACCGTCGTCAGCTGTACCCACCACCTGTGCGTCCATCAGTCCGCCTCCCAGACCGCGGACAACCATTGACTTCACCCCCTCCACTTTGCTTCCCTCTCTCTCCTCTCCTTGAACCATTACGATCGGCCTCATCATCCTCAACGTTCCTTCCTGAGCCTTCCAAACGCTGCCGCATTGTCCTGCGCCAGTCTCCCCTTCGCCCATTCCTCCTCCCCTCTTTGGCCTTGGACCTGTTGCATGCATGTATATTCCCTACGACGCGGAAGGAAAAAAGACAGACTGTGTCAAAGTGAAACGTTTGAGGCTTACTACTTGCTGGAAGGTGGATGTATGCAAGCAGTGTAAAACGGAGTTACATGCGTTTAGGCTTGGCCATCGTTGTACCAGGGCGAGAACTCTAATTTAAATATATTTTTCAAATTTACTAGTAATAGTTTATGATAATTCATTTATGATGATCATAATTAGTTAATGTTAATTAGTTAATGTTAATTAATGGTGTGAATACGAATGGCTGTATACAATGTTTGAATGGGCGGTTATATAGTTAGAAACACTAAACAAAAGAGCATTATTGACCGTAACACTTTATGCACACTGAAATGGGTCGCTATTGATTGTATGGATGGATTCACGTTCATATGGTTGTTTATGATCGTGTTTTTTTTTTTTGTGTTAATCACACCATAGTTGTGTGATTGTACGGATAATCAATTTGAATCCCCTTGCCATGATTTTATTATTAAAATTAATAATTTGAATTAAAACTTTGAATTTTATTTAAAGTTGTTTGGAAATATAAAATAATTTACATTGTTCATAAAGGAAATAAGAATTCGAATTTTGTATACAAATAACGGATTTTAGGTAAACAATTGATTTCATAACAATAATCGAGTGAATTTTAGAGAAATATTATTTGATTTAATTTAAAATAAAAATTGAAGAATTTAAAATGATGTTTGAAATATAGTTGTTTTAAACAGGAATATAAAATATTATTTTGAAAAGATTTGGAAAACGGTTTGAAATTCTATGTTAAAAATAGTAAAATCTCTTTTGAACAAAAACGAAGTGGTTTCCAAAATATTCGATAATTTATATTAGATTTGGTTCAGTTATTTCGCAGATAAATCAAATTTTGAATTAGATTTCGATTATTTGAAATTTAAAATGATCAACCGATGTTGTAAAACGATTTTGGAAAGAGAAATAGTTTGAATGGTAGATCAGATAATGATTTGAAAAATGTATTCAGCTTTGGTTGTGTAAACAATTGTTAATGACTTATTGTGAGAAATCGAACGAGATTTGGAAAATATTATTGTAAGATTTTCGTTTTTATTTGAACAATTGAAAATTTGAAATGATGATGTTTTGAAGTAAAAGTGATCTGATGTGAATATAAAATATTTATTGAAATATGGTTTTAATATTTAAGTTATTAAAATTTAAGTTTATTTTGGAAGAATTTTGCCGATTTTTATTAAATCGTTATATAACTTGAATTGAACGCATCGCGTAGCGACAGTCCGTAAGTATCGATTTTAGTTTTCGAACGACTATAACTTGAACGGTTTAAATCGGATTGACGTGAAACAAGAAATGTTGGAACTCTATTAAAATTAGATTTTGAATGAAAAAGAAATTTTCAAATTTTATCATACGGTTTCCAAGTTATATTTAAATCAAAATTTGAAAAGGTCGTTATACGTGCAGCTTGGCGGCCGTAACGTAAAATCGGATAAAATGGGTTTATAAAAATGATTGAAAAAGTAGAATTTTTTTTAATACATCATATTTTATTATTTTAAAGTGATGTAAGTTGAATATTTGAATTTTGAAAATATTTTGAATCTATTTGTTCTAAATCGGCATTTTCAGCATTTTCAGCACTTTCAGTAACGCTTTCAATGTTATTATAATATTTCTTTGAAAATGATATGGTTCGAAGATTTTAAACCACCAATTGATGTTTAAATTATGGAAAAAGACTGTTAAATATTTTGAAAGATTTAGAAGAGCGAAAAATTATTTCATATAAAATTATTTAAATGTTACTGATATAAAGTAAGTTATTGGAAGTTTGGGAATGTAAAGAAAATGGATTTTGGTTAGAGTTAGTTGAATATTTGATACGAGGAGAAAAATTATAAATAGTTAAGACAATCTAATATTTATTTTAAGTTGGGAAGTAATATTGATTAATTAGTCGATTTAAACACTATTTGAAAGTATAATTGGAATATCGGTTGTTTGAATTATCGTGAATAGAATTTAAAACCAAATAAAGATTTGGGAATTTTGAAACCTATGAAAAGGATAACGACGAATAAAAGAAATATGTTCTGAAAAAATAAGGTTGGAAATTTTGAGTATTGGATTTCAAAAAAATAATTGAAATGCTAAGGGTTTTAATGGAATTTGATTGAATCCAACTTTGTAGTAAACAATTTGTTAACGATTTGGAAGGGAATTTCAATTGGAAATGTAGAATGATCCATAACTATTGTTTTAAAAAATAAGCTTATTACCTAGAAAGACCGAGATCGAATATTTCGAAAACCATTCCAAATAATAATATGACGTTATAAAGAAATTAAGGACTTGGAAATCGATAAATGAAGACCAAAATCAGCGAATTATTCTGATTGACTGTCGATATCTCGATTGGGCCGATCACCCAATACATGGTTATAAGTGGCATGAGATCTGAATATATTTTGAGATTTCGAGATTATTGTTCAGTTCAGACCCAGAACGGACTTGTATAGATTGTGTGTCTGACATTGAAATTAACTGCATAACACTGATTTATGTGAATATATATCGGATTTGTGGCAAAAAATTATTCTTGTCTCTAAGACATACAACTTAGAGGTTATGTATTGACAGAAATCAGTGGCATGTCTTGAATTGTCAATGTGGCATACCCGAGTTATGAAATGAGCAAGTGATGATAAAAGCAGGGCTTATTGAAGCGTAGCTTTGTGTATATCGTGATATCGTCGAACCTCACACCCCGGATTGATGGTAAACTGGCGGTTAGGTTGTATACATATACATAACATACATATTGAACTCGAAAGCTTTGGCGGTAGATCTACTTGCGAAACCTGAGGGAATAGAGTATATACGGTGTCCAATGTCTGGATGAAAACTGGGATATATACTTCTACGCTCTGTATTCAATGTCGTTGTCTGGATGTTAACCGGGAGATACTTAGCTTTGTGTCCTCGATTGATTTTTTGTGTCAGGAACCATCATGTTGGAAACCCAACAACCAATATGAGCCTTTCGTTTGTTTGTAAACTATGTATATGGGCATAACTACTATGCTCACTAATATTAATATATTTATTTGTAAAATGGTTTCAACACTATGCACTTATTATAGTACTAAAAGTGGATTTTCATGTATTAAAGCATTATTGGTTATCATAAGACAAAACTCGCTCATCTGGTGTGCGCTTGCATTGTGTGATATGGGTTGAGCTTATGATAGCTTTATTTCCGAAGTCATTGAGGATTTCTTTGCATGGGAATTCACATAGAGTAAATCCGTTCTGCATTAGCGGCATGGTCCGTTGAATTTTCCCAACCTCAAAATAAACCCGAAATAATAACTATTTTGAGTTCTCATACCAGTCTCACGACTGACCTAGAGTTTATTGATCCCTTACCTGAACTCTGGGTACCCATAATTTTGCATGGGTAGCCAGTAGTTTAGTTTGCAGGTTTAGTCTTCAGAACTGGATTCAGATTTGGAGCTAGAGTTTATTCTAGTTTACTTCTTCCGCTGTGAACATTTTGTTTCCACTGAGCTTATGTTGGGACTCTAAGTTATTGTAACTCTGATGTAAAATTTTTGTAACGAAATGAAAAGTGTTGTTCTTTGTGTTCAAATATGTCTGTACCTATAACTATTTGTCTTTATGAACAATTTAAGTTGGTTTAATTACCGGCGAGAATCAGGCAAAAAGGCAGGTCGTTACAAACACTTTCCCGGGATCAGTTTGATTGTCTTATGAGAATTTTGTAGAATGATCTGTGAAATCTTATTTCCAAATTTGACTTTTGCCACCTATATAGAGAGTTAATTCATTCCATTTGATGGAATAAAAGAATCTTGCCTTGCTGAATTTACATGAGAATTATATTTGCACATATAACATGATTTTATTCAGAGAATTCATCATATATGTACACAAAAGTTTGTGTATATGCGTACCAAAGCTTGTAGCCTTACTTCTGAAAAATACTTGTACTATCCACATTTTGGCTTTGAACAGATCTGGGTTCTCTGACCATCTACTTGCATGCACTTGTAAGAATTCATGTAATGCTTGCCATATTGGGTTGACCAATTTTGTTGCGCCCAGATTTGTTGTGGCATGTAGTAGGCATGACGATCTTTAGATGCACTCGAATTAATGTTTGTAGTTCTTGGGCTTCTTGTATATTCAAGTGGTATTCCGCCATACATCGAATGATCCTCTGTCTGTCACATGCATATTATACCTTTCGTGTTTATTTGATGTGTGTAATATTCATTTGTTGTTGCTCCATTGATCATGCCATAACCGTGTTGTATTGTTCCCTTTTGCCTGAAACTTTGTGTATTTGAAATGTTGTATTTAAATGCTCTAGTCTGGTTTGATGCTTGGTACTATTTTTTGCATCGACTTGCCATGAATGTTTTGTCGATTGCTTGCTCATTGTGTCTGCCTAGACATATTTGTAACACCCCGTATTTTCTGTGAACTTAAGAATTACAAATCTGAGTATAATTAAAATATAAAATGAGAATTAAGGGAAACGGGTTTCGCGGTTGTGTTCGTCTCGGAAAAATACGCGAAATAGAGTCCGAAATTTCGTAAATCGGAGTCAGTATGACCGAGATATGGCCTTCAGAAGTTTCACGAAAAATCAGAAAAACGAAACAGATTTCAAAAATGCAGAAAACGAGCCAGGCGGGAAAATTCCCGCCCAGACCAGGTCGACCTGGGAGTCGACCTGGAGGGGACCAGGTCGACTTGGGAGTCGACCCTAGGGTCAACCTGGGGGTCGACCTGTCTCCCGAATCTGCTTTTCTGCCTGGGTGCGTTCTGATGTATCTGGTCTCGTTTTCTGTCTAGATTCATCCGCCTAAACCTATTTAAACAGCCTCAAACCCAGCCTTCTATGCACACAATTCTATTCTGCTTCTACTCTGCCTCTGTTCTAAATAAAAATAAAATGGCATCGCTACTCTGCTGGAATCTAAACTAGAAGATAATCAACATCAACCTAAGCAACTCGATTCAAGATTAAAGCTTCAGCAACAGTTAAAGAGAATCAACTAACGATGCTACAACTAAAGTTCTTTCCTTAATCCAATCAAGGCAAGTTTAGTTATTTTCCGATATAAACGTTAATTCTGACTGTGACATGAATTGTAGATCTGGATCTGAGGTTATGTCTGTTCTATTCTGTTTAGATCAATCTTATTCTGTAACTCTTTCTGTTTTCTGTTTTATAGCCAGGCTACCACGAGCCTGAGCCAATCTCATAAGAGATTAACGTACGTTAAAATGTTTGGGACAATCAAATGAATATGCAGAAATTGGGCATGACCGATATGTGATTGATTTGAGGAAAGAACATAGGTTGAACTTGGAACCTAGAACATAAATCTAAGGCATAAATTGGACTGATCTGTGACTGAATTGAATAAAGGACATAGGTTGTAAACTTGATCTAGATCTGTGCATATATGACAGTTTGGGAATATCATATGGTAATATATGACTTGTAATATCTGGAATATTAAGATCTGAACTAAAGGACATTTCTTAGATCTAGATCCTTGGACATATTATGACTTGGACTGAAAGGAGCATGTTGTTTAGGCGTAAAAGACCTATATTAAAATAGGATAACTATAAATGTGAACACGCCTAAATATGGATTTTTGGATAATTAGCAATAAAGGCTATAACTTGGCATAATTCATACCATGATTTGGGAATTTACCTATTGAGTTAGGTCTACCCATGATCATCTATTCAACCTTTGTTTTATGTGAGTCTAGGCATATGATTTGGAGTTTTTAGAGATTCTTCTGTACTATGCAATGTTTAACTAAAAATCTGTAGCCTATGTTGAATTATGAATTATGACCATGATTGGGCATATAAGTGTAGGCTAAATTTGTTGAATTGCCTAAATCTGCTAAACTGAATCTGTAGATATGCCTAATTTGTTATCTGTCATCTGCTAAGTCTATTGAAAATGCCAAATCTGCTAAATCTGTTATCTGCTCTGCTAATCCGCTTAATCTGTTGAAATGCCTATCCTGCTGATTTGTTAAGTTACCTAATATGCTAGTTCTGTTATATGGCCTAAATTGCTAATTAAATGGAAATGCCTAGTCTGTTAAATTTGTCTGTTGAGATGCCTAATCTGTTATATGCCAAAATCTGCTAAGTGCTAAATCTGTTAAATCTGTTAAGTCACCCAATCTGCTAAAATCTGTTATCTGCTATATCAGTTGAGTTGATGTGATCATTCTGTTATTGATATAATCTGAATTGGCATATATATTGGGCGTACGCATAAACGGTAAATAATTAATTAATTGGCCGCAAAGATAAAAATGGCTAACTCGAGGTTAGAATGAGTTTGCGACGTAAATCTGCCCGGAACCGCCCGGCACATCCAGTGGCCGCAAACAATAGGTTCTAATGTGAGAAGTTAGTCATAACCTGCTTTAGACACGAGGTTAGGTCTGGCTTGTGGCAGAAGTCTGCCCGGAACCGCCGGCCCATCCAGCGGCCACAAGCTAACGACCTAATGTGAGAGGTCTGGGCATTAATAATTAATTAATGCAAATCTGAGATAAGAATGACGTCTAAACGTGTTGGGGGAATAGGGTTAAACCAACTGGACCAATATGTGTAGTAAACCCGTTCATGAATCTGTAGGCCCAATACAAGGTTAGACAAATCTGAAAATCTGTTAAATCTGTACATCTGATCTGTTAGTCTGAAAACTTTATGATTTGATCTGTGAACTAGTAAATCTGAACTCTGTCTGAACTTGCAAACAAGTTAATCTGAAATCTGTTAGTCTGGGGACACAGGTTAGGAGGGGAAATACTTGTGTCATCTGTTGCTTGGGGCCCATATTAGTCAGTAACCCGTTCTGGTATCAATACGTTGACCCCACACCAGGTAGGGTCCGGGCACGCTTACTGAACTAATTATAAGTGGTCCATTCTGATAATGGCGAGGGGTGTTGATGGTGCGTTCCAACCGGGTCATGTGCGTGCATGGATCCCGGTCTGCCTCTGGGGATGTAAGATGCCGTGGCATCTGTAAATAGGTCTGTGTCATTCAAAGGTTGTCACTTTAGGGAATGATACACCTTTCTGTGCGGCTGGCACAGGGTATTTATGTATTAGGGAGCCGATCGCTTGGGGTAGGATTTAGGGTACACTAAACTCTGTCTATTTCTGTGGGTACCGTCTGTTTTTGTTGGGTGGCAACACCTGTCTGTTTCTGCGTGGTACCGTCTGTTGGGGTGGTAAAGGCCCATTTCTAGTGTACACCAAATTCTGACATTCTGCTTCTGTATGGATTATTCTGTTTTCGTCTGATCGGGTGGTAAAGGCCCATTATTATTATTCTGTTTCCGTTAGTATTCTGTTTCCATCTGTTCGGGTGGTAAAGGCCCATTATTCTGTTTCTGTCTGTTGGGGTAGAAAAAGGCCCAATACTAGCATTCAGTAGAAATTATTCTGACTCTATTTCTGTTGTAGAGTGTTAGGGTAACACCTAAACCAGTTAAACTAGTATTAGTGCATAGAAGTGAAAAGTATTAATTTATATCATTCTGTATCTTCTGTATATCTGTAAACCCGGTGATGTTATCTCTTGTCCAGCTTTATGTTCATGTCATTATTACTATTATCTGTTCATAACTGAAAATCACTGGACTTGCCAGACTTTATGTCTGACCTTGTTTGCTTTCGCCCCTTTCTTCCGTTCCCCCCCCCCCCCCCAGGTTTCCTTAGGAGGGAGTACCATAGCTTGATCCGGATTCCGTCTGCTTGAAGTGTTTGAAGTATGGCTTGGCTCAGGATAGCTTCAGTTCTGTGGGGATTATGCTTTTTAAAATTTTGTACTCTGATAGTTTTGAACAAGGCTGATATTGATGTACTTGAGTTTTTGATAAAGATGTAACCATACTGATTTCTGTTTTTCCGCTGTAATAAAGTTAATATTTTTCAAGTACTGTTTATCTGCCTTGTAATATTCTGTTCTGTTTACTAAAATGTTCCACCAAAGTTAACGCATTCCCTTTGTGAGTGACCTTAACGGAGGTGGGGTGTTACACTTGGTATCAGAGCTGAAGGTTACCAGATTTGATAAAGAATTTTTGAAAACTATTTTCAAAAAGGTTTTAAAAAGGAGGTATTTTCAAAAGTAAAGCCTATTTTGAAAAACATAATCCCCGAAAGCCATATATCTTTCTTTTGATTCTCCGTTTTGAATCTTTTCTCTTTCGTTTCAGCATGGCTGAAGATTTGAACCTTCCAGAGGGTGTGACGATACCAGGGTGGTTTAGGAGGTATTTGGAGGCTCGGGCCACCACCGCAGGTCCAGCAGATGTTCCTCCACCCCCAGTTGCACACGTTCCTACTCCTCCTCCTCGCGATTATACTTTTGCAAAGACGTGCAAGGAGTTTAAGGCTATGGGTGGAAAAACTTTTCAAGGCTCGGAGACGTTTGTGGAAGCCAGAGACTGGTTTAAGGAGACGGAGGAATTGCTAGGAATCTTTGAAGTAGAAGACGAAAGGAATGTCCGTTTAGCAGCTTGGTTGATGAAGGGAGAGGCCTCGTTTTGGTGGGAGGTCACTAACGGGGAGCGTCCTGTTGACTCTTGGGCAGATTTCAGGCGTCGCTTCGAGGCAAAATTTCTCTCACGGGCAGAGGAGAATCTACATATGGAAAAGTTTTTGACATTAAAGCAAGGAAGCTCATCAGTGAAAGAATATGTCAACAAATTTAATCAGTTAGCAAGTTTTGGCTTAGAATTAGTGAACACACCGGAGAAGAAGGCTCTGAGGTTCGTTAAAGGTTTGAATGAGCCATTGCAAGGGTTGGCTATGACCCACATCCCTATGGGGTCCACCTTTGAAAAGCTAGTAGAAATGGCACTCATGCACGAGGATAAGGCATCCGAGAATAAAGAGGCAAAGAAGGAAGAACCACAAAACAAGAAAATCTGGCCTAAAAAGGAAAACCAAAGGAAAGACAAGGAATCTGAAGACAAGAAGGAGAAAAAGTGTTTTACCTGCGGGAGCACAACTCATCTGAATAAGGACTGCCGAAAGCGGAAGGGAATTTTCATCAATTGTGGTGAGATGGGTCACTTTACTAGAGACTGCCCGAAGAGACGTGGACAAGGGCAGAGGGCAGGACCAACTTCTGGAGGGCAGGCCAACACTCTCGAGGCTAGTGGATAGGATAGAAATAGGGAAAATTTCTGTAGAAGGTTTAATTTTCTTGTCTGGTTATGGAGTTAAGACTCTTTCTGATTCTGGTATTTTGATTCTGTACTTGATACTCTGCACTTGAATACTAGTATTGTTTCTGATTCTGCTGTAGACTCAGACCCATAAGAGGTATGACTTATCTGTTTTAAGTTAAGGTTTGAGTAATATCTGTGTTAGGCGTCAAATATGATGCATATATTCTGAGTTTCTGTGGGATATGATTTTATCATACCTAGCTTCTTAAGAATCATTAGGGAATCTGATCTGTACCTGTAGTTTGTAAATATCTGAATTTTTCTGATAAGATTTTCTGTTTTGACATTGTCTAAAGAGGGTAACCCTCTGGGTGTCAATCTGATGTTGATTTCGGTCTTCGGGGTTGATACTTAGGGGAATTACTTTCTCAACCAATGTCTAATAGGAATCAAGTTTTTGTTTTATCTGTATTCGCTTCCATCACTCGACTGTATCCTATCGATCGAGTATTCAGCCTATAGATAGGAATCCTATGGATGTAAACATGTGTTTGAGACATGTTATGTTTGATGGTTGCAAGTGGATGCAAGTGGTTGCTAGTGGTTGCTCGTGGACGCATATACACACACTAGGCACTAGATCGGCTCGAAAACACTCTCATACTGCATATGGATGTGTGAGCATTTTAAATTTTTATGGATGCAAAATGGTTGAATCAGCACATGGATGTTGCATATGAGTGGATGGTTGTGCACTCATATAGTAATGATAGGTATCAAATAGGAAAATTGCATACATATTGGACTCATGGCACTGACATAATTCGCATTAAGGAGGTCAACTGAATCAGTAGACCGCCTGATCTTTGCATTAGATAAGAGACATATACACACACTGTGCATTTAAACATGGAAGTATTAGAAGTCTATAAGGACAATGGATGCCTGTGTTTGATGGTTGAGTAGATGGTTGTTTGGATGATTAGGATATACATTCTTCTTGACTTGAAGATTTCGGGGACGAAATCCTTTAAGGAGGGGAGAATGTAACACCCCGTGTTTTCTGTGAACTTAAGAATTACAAATCTGAGTATAATTAAAATATAAAATGAGAATTAAAGGAAATGAGTTTCGCGATTGTGTTCGTCTCGGAAAAATACGCGAAATAGAGTCCGAAATTTCGTAAATCGGAGTCAGTATGACCGAGATATGGCCTTCAGAAGTTTCACGAAAAATCTGAAAAACGAAACAGATTTCAAAAATGCAGAAAACGAGCCAGGCGGGAAAATTCCCGCCCATACCAGGTCGACCTGGGGGTCGACCCTAGGGTCGACCTGGGGGTCGACCTGCCTCCCGAATCTGCTTTTCTGCCTAGGTGCATTCTGATGTATCTGGTCTCGTTTTCTGTCTAGATTCGTCCGCCTAAACCTATTTAAACAGCCCCAAACCCAGCCTTCTCTGCACACAATTCTATTCTGCTTCTACTCTGCCTCTGTTCTAAATAAAAATAAAATGGCATCGCTACTCTGCTGGAATCTAAACTAGAAGATAATCAACATCAACCTAAGCAACTCGATTCAAGATTAAAGCTTCAGCAACAGTTAAAGAGAATCAACTAACGACGCTACAACTAAAGTTCTTTCCTTAATCCAATCAAGGCAAGTACAGTTATTTTCCGATATAAATGTTAATTCTGACTTTGACATGAATTGTAGATCTGGATCTGAGGTTATGTCTGTTCTGTTCTGTTTAGATCTATCTTATTCTGTAACTTTTTCTGTTTTCTGTTTTATAACCAGGCTACCACAAGCCTGGGCCAATCTCATAAGAGATTAACATACGTTAAAATGTTTGGGACAATCAAATGAATATGCAGAAATTGGGCATGACCGATATGTGATTGATTTGAGGAAAGAACATAGGTTGAACTTGGAACCTAGAACATAAATCTAAGGCATAAATTGGACTGATCTGTGACTGAATTGAATAAAGGACATAGGTTGTAAACTAGATCTAGATCTGTGCATATATGACAGTTTGGGAATATCATATGGTAATATATGACTTGTGATATCTGGAATATTAAGATCTGAACTAAAGGACATTTCTTAGATCTAGATCTTTGGACATATTATGACTTGGACTGAAAGGAACATGTTGTTCAGGCGTAAAAGACCTATATTAAAATAGGATAACTATAAATGTGAACACGCCTAAATATGGATTTTTGGATAATTAGCAATAAAGGCTATAACTTGGCATAATTCATACCATGATTTGGGAATTTACCTATTGAGTTAGGTCTACCCATGATCATCTATTCAACCTTTGTTTTATGTGAGTCTAGGCATATGATTTGGAGTTTTTAGAGATTCTTCTGTACTATGCAATGTTTAACTAAAAATCTGTAGCCTATGTTGAATTATGAATTATGACCATGATTGGGCATATAAGTGTAGGCTAAATTTGTTGAATTGCCTAAATCTGCTAAACTGAATCTGTAGATATGCCTAATTTGTTATCTGTCATCTGCTAAGTCTATTGAAAATGCCAAATCTGCTAAATCTGTTATCTGCTCTGCTAATCCGCTTAATCTGTTGAAATGCCTATCCTGCTGATTTGTTAAGTTACCTAATATGCTAGTTCTGTTATATGGCCTAAATTGCTAATTAAATGGAAATGCCTAGTCTGTTAAATTTGTCTGTTGAGATGCCTAATCTGTTATATGCCAAAATCTGCTAAGTGCTAAATCTGTTAAATCTGTTAAGTCACCCAATCTGCTAAAATCTGTTATCTGCTATATCAGTTGAGTTGATGTGATCATTCTGTTATTGATATAATCTGAATTGGCATATATATTGGGCGTACGCATAAACGGTAAATAATTAATTAATTGGCCGCAAAGATAAAAATGGCTAACTCGAGGTTAGAATGAGTTTGCGACGTAAATCTGCCCGGAACCGCCCGGCACATCCAGTGGCCGCAAACAATAGGTTCTAATGTGAGAAGTTAGTCATAACCTGCTTTAGACACGAGGTTAGGTCTGGCTTGTGGCAGAAGTCTGCCCGGAACCGCCGGCCCATCCAGCGGCCACAAGCTAACGACCTAATGTGAGAGGTCTGGGCATTAATAATTAATTAATGCAAATCTGAGATAAGAATGACGTCTAAACGTGTTGGGGGAATAGGGTTAAACCAACTGGACCAATATGTGTAGTAAACCCGTTCATGAATCTGTAGGCCCAATACAAGGTTAGACAAATCTGAAAATCTGTTAAATCTGTACATCTGATCTGTTAGTCTGAAAACTTTATGATTTGATCTGTGAACTAGTAAATCTGAACTCTGTCTGAACTTGCAAACAAGTTAATCTGAAATCTGTTAGTCTGGGGACACAGGTTAGGAGGGGAAATACTTGTGTCATCTGTTGCTTGGGGCCCATATTAGTCAGTAACCCGTTCTGGTATTAATACGTTGACCCCACACCAGGTAGGGTCCGGGCACGCTTACTGAACTAATTATAAGTGGTCCATTCTGATAATGGCGAGGGGTGTTGATGGTGCGTTCCAACCGGGTCATGTGCGTGCATGGATCCCGGTCTGCCTCTGGGGATGTAAGATGCCGTGGCATCTGTAAATAGGTCTGTGTCATTCAAAGGTTGTCACTTTATGGAATGATACACCTTTCTGTGCGGCTGGCACAGGGTATTTATGTATTAGGGAGCCGATCGCTTGGGGTAGGATTTAGGGTACACTAAACTCTGTCTATTTCTGTGGGTACCATCTGTTTTTGTTGGGTGGCAACACCTGTCTGTTTCTGCGTGGTACCGTCTGTTGGGGTGGTAAAGGCCCATTTCTAGTGTACACCAAATTCTGACATTCTGCTTCTGTATGGATTATTCTGTTTCCGTCTGATCGGGTGGTAAAGGCCCATTATTATTATTCTGTTTCCGTTAGTATTCTGTTTCCATCTGTTCGGGTGGTAAAGGCCCGTTATTCTGTTTCTGTCTGTTGGGGTAGAAAAAGGCCCAATACTAGCATTCAGTAGAAATTATTCTGACTCTATTTCTATTGTAGAGTGTTAGGGTAACACCTAAACCAGTTAAACTAGTATTAGTGCATAGAAGTGAAAAGTATTAATTTATATCATTCTGTATCTTCTGTATATCTGTAAACCCGGTGATGTTATCTCTTGTCCAGCTTTATGTTCATGTCATTATTACTATTATCTGTTCATAACTGAAAATCACTGGACTTGCCAGACTTTATGTCTGACCTTGTTTGCTTTCGCCCCTTTCTTCCGTTTCCCCCCCCCCCCCCCAGGTTTCCTTAGGAGGGAGTACCATAGCTTGATCCGGATTCCATCTGCTTGAAGTGTTTGAAGTATGGCTTGGCTCAGGATAGCTTCTGTTCTGTGGGGATTATGCTTTTTAAAATTTTGTACTCTGATAGTTTTGAACAAGGCTGATATTGATGTACTTGAGTTTTTGATAAAGATGTAACCATACTGATTTCTGTTTTTCCGCTGTAATAAAGTTAATATTTTTCAAGTACTGTTTATCTGTCTTGTAATATTCTGTTCTGTTTACTAAAATGCTCCACCAAAGTTAAGGCATTCCCTTTGTGAGTGACCTTAACGAAGGTGGGGTGTTACACTATTCAAAAGGTGTTGTTCTTTTAAAAACTGGAATTGGTTGTGGCCATTTTTGTATGCTTGCATTTGAACATGATGTTGTTTCAGTCATGCATATATGTATATAAAATCCTGTATACATATATGTATGTCTTAACTTTCTTGGTTGCACTTGAACTTTAAACTGGCTCGACCATGTATGTACTTGGCCTTGTCTTTTTTACTTGAGGTGTGTCCATTATTTTCTTTCACATGTGGCTTTGCTATTTTGACATGAACCAAATCTATGTTGTTTTTTGGCTTGCTCGAGTTTGTGCATCGACATGTAATTTGCGCTTCGATCATGTTTCATACTTGTTGACATGAATATTTTAAGCTCTGTTTTGACATATCACTGTATACAATCATGTGTATAAACACAAATGTGTATATATGTGTGTGTGTATATATGTGTCACTGAACACCTCATACTGATATATTTGTCCCTTCTAGTACAACGAATGACCATACTATCCCGCACAGAAAATATGTGTATATACATACACATGTATGTGTATACTTGTATAGTGCACGTGTAGAATATATATATGTTAGCACTGTAGACGATATCCTACATGTGGTATTTATAGTGAATCACTATGAATATCAGAGTGAGAGAAATTGTAGTGAGGATCATATGTAAACACTGACCGTAAGATTTGATTGTATATATGAGGGTTCTGAATAGTTGTACTATTCTGTTTGTGAAATAAAATTTATTTTTGAATAATAAATACTAGCGTGAATATTTAAATTATGTGTAGTAGTATTATCAGTCAAAAATAATTTTTATTTATCTATGATGTAATATAGAGAACAATACAACATCAAACACATCTGTAAAATAAAATATATTTGTTATCATCAAACGAAAAATCACGTATTCAAAAGACAGTTCTTCGACGTGAACTCAAGGCAAGAGTTGTCGAAGTTAAATTGATGAGAAGGTGATCGTGTGATGATGGATCGACTCAAGTGGGAATCGAGCTCATGAGATGATGGTCGACTCGGGTGGGACTCGAACGTGATATATAATGGAATGATTCGATCAAATTAAATAATGAAGTCGTCGAGGACGGCTTGTTGAATTTGAAGCACCAAGGAGTCATCGATATTCGATGGTTCTAGCAAACTCAAAGCAGGGGTATCGTGGGGACATCAATCAAGATCTGATTGATCGAGTACCTTGGATTGCTCAGGAGTGATCTAGTTGTCTCGAGGAGGCAAATGTATATGGGGCGTATGACAATTTGACAAAAATAGAGGTTTCCATTATCCTTTGACGGATGAAACGACTAGTCATTCGATATCGATGCATTCGGGGATATAGCCGGTGATAGATAGATTGTAGCTTGTTATGGATGCTATGATTGCTTGTACATGTTCTCTTCTACTTCTCTGGGAAGCCTTCCATCGTACGACATTGAAAAGAAGCGAGATTGGGAATCCTATTCTGATTCAAGTCTATTTTGTGTGTTTTTTTTGCATATTATAATGAGATTATTTTGTACTAACTCTATGTTCGCAGGGACAACTCATGTGAGACCTGAACCGTCTATGATCATATTATCCTATATGACAGTTGATAGTTATTTTATCGTTCACTAAGACTGTTGTCTAAATCAAGTTTTTATGTCTCCTCTTATTAACTTGGGCTACTTATTGATGTTGTCGATGAGTGGACTAAGTAGGAGATTATAAGTTTGGTGGCGTCGATGTTGCACGGTGACTAGCAGAAGGCTGGCATACTATTTTCTTATATAGCTTTACTATTATGGTGTTTTGTTGAAATACCATGGGCGATGTAGTAAGACTTATTGTATTCAAATATTCATATATTGGGATTTATTGTACTTGAGATTTTGTGGTTTTTTGGAGATTAGATCTTCTGCTTTGTTTTGCATCACTACTATATCCTCTTGTATATTTTTCGATTATATGTTATCCATGCGTCGTGAGATATTTGATAGGTCCCGTTTCGAGTTATTCTCCTTAATAATCGTCCTATATCGGCCTGACATGTCGGATTAGTGTTAACTCTCATTCTATAGGAAATGTAGTGTTTTATAAAATAAAATTACAGAAAATTAAAAAAGATAACACCCCTGTGGGAGAGTATCTTTCGAAGATTAAATCAATCTGCAATACGCTTGCAATTGTAGGCCACAAGTTATCAAAATCTGAACAAATCCTCACTATTCTAATTGGATTAAGTGATCAATATGAGGCAATGGAAGCAGTGATTTCATCTCAAAAAGAATTTTCATCCATGGATATTATTCAATCTATACAATTATCTCATGAAGCAGGAATTGAAAGAAAAAGAAGTCAAGAAAGTGGCATGAATATCAACTATGTTGCAGGAAGTAACAGAAATAGATTCCAGAATAATAATAATGGTGAACAAACTTTTTAGAGAGGTCCATCAAACCGTAGAAGAGTCAAAGGAAGGTGGAACAACAATAATAATTAACCAAAGTGTCAGATATGCGAGAAAATGGGTCATACTGCTATAAGTGTTACTTTAGATTGAATCCAAATTATGTTGCTAGGGTTATAACAATCAAAGAAGTGGAAACCGTAGTGCTAACATTGCACAATCATCACAGGACCCAAACAATCAGACAGACACTGCAAGAAATCAGTTTGATAGTGCAAGATTGGAGCATATACAAGATGAGAGCTAGTATCCAGATTCTAGAGCTACCAACCATATAATAAATAATTTAGACAATCCAAATCTTGGAAATAAAGGGTACAAAGGCAATCAATCTATATCCATGAGAAATATAAGTGTATTCACATTTCTCATATTGGTAAAGGTAGTATTAATGGTAGGATACAACTATTCCTACATAACCTTTTAAATGTTCAAAAGATCAAGAAAATTTTGATAAGTGTGTCTCAATTTTCTCATGATTATAATGTCTACTTTGAATTTTATTCCGAATATTATTTAGTAAAATACATTTTGACTAAAGATATTCTTTTGCAGGGTGATGCAGCGGAAGGGTTATACAAACTTAATTTTGAAAAATGCACCAACAATGCAAAAGACTACATGTGCTGCAACACCTCAAAAATGAATAATAATGTTGATATGCTTAGTGCTTTTGATTTGTGGCACCATAAACTTGGTCATCCAAGTGCAAGTACTGTAAAGAAAATATTACTAGATAGTAAAATATCATTTGATGATGTAAAATTACCATACATATGTTCATACTGCCAAATGGTTAAAGTCACAAGTTACCTTTTAATGATTCTCAAACGCAATTCAACAATCCACTGTATTTGATTGTCACCGACTTATGGGGTCCAACCCCAACATGTTTTGATATTGGCTATAGGTACTATATATCGTTTATTGATGCATTCTCTAGATACACTTGGATCTACTTTCTAAAGTCAAAATATGACACCTATCACTACGGCAAATCGTTGATTTTGCAACATTTTATGTTTGTCGATTTATAACACTTATACATGTTACAAACTAACAACAATAAAACTGTGTTAGGATACCAGAAAAGTGTTAGTAAAAGTAAATAATTTTTAGAATAAACTTTGCAAGCACAATTTTTATAACTTGCAATGTAAAATAGCGTTGGAACAATCACTAAAAGACAAAATTATTCAATAAAGTGGGGTCCATCTGCCCTATCTCCTGTTAATGCTTTCGAGAACAATTCGGCCACATAATCCTTAAATTAATTTAGGGTTTTTCCCCCACTACAAAATCCATGCCGACTTCAAACGCTTCCCAAAATCAAGGCCGACTTCAGCCTTTGGACATCCACACTGTCTTCATCTACTTCGACGATAGCTAACAGCTTCTCAAACCCTAGATCCTTCCGAAGACATGGAGCTTCCCTTCATTCTTTTCCTATCTTCAACACAAGTCTCAATTACGCGAAAGGTAATTTTCAATACATATTACTTTATTATTTTCACGATCTACGTTACTAATCAGTGTATATCCTCTGAAAAGTCGATTCTTTGTTGTTTGTGTTGTCATATTGTTATCGCGTGTTCCTAATTTTGGTATATGTTGATTTGTTTCAACCTTTGAGTTATTTCAACCTTTGTCATACTATTATTGCATGGTTACCTTTTTGTTTCCTGTTTAAATAAATCATGTTGTTTCCTGCAATCACTTTCCACTATTATTGTTTTCAAAATACTGCAATGGTTACCTTTTGGTTCCAATGTTGGTTTAACTCGAGTGTCATTAAGGTAAGTAATCTTTTAATATTATTTCACATAAGTTGACAAGGAAAAACAAACATGTATATGGATGTTGTTGTTTTCCACTTGCTAGGTTAATGCAGAAATTTATTGATGGTTTTCAATATTAGTTTGGGAGACTGGCGTGGGAATACTTTGTGACAAGTAAATATGTTGTACATTATTTCAGATAAGTTGACAAGTACATTAGACATATAAATATATGTTTGTATATGTGTACATATATCGATGAATGTGTGTGTGAGTAACCATTCATCGGCCAAGCTATTTCAGAATTTTATCAATAATTATAAACATAAGATTTGAGAGAATCGTGTGCAATATTTGAGACAATTAATATATCATTAACATTGGAATAAATTTGATCAAGTTTCTCAACCCATTGCAAAATAAAAAAAGTAAACTACAAACCACTTTCAAAGAAAATATTAATGTATTTATATAAGGCCTTATAGAGACGTAATAATTTTATTTCTACTCATTTTCAAAAAACTACTCATGGTCTTTAGTAGGTATCAATATTATGAAGATTGAGTTCTCACTACCTCACATCTTCAGCCACAACACCTAAAACAATTAAAAATCTTAGTTTTCTTCTCCCAAAAAGAAAACACGAGACAAAACAAAAAATAGAAGAAAAAAATGCAATTGATTTTTTCAGCTACTAAGTTCATAGCATTTACCATTTGTTTAAAAATAAACATATTAATTGGAATATTAACTTTCGCTTATACATGATTGATGCAAAGTGAATCGCCAACTCAGTTTGCAAACTTAGTCGCCAACTCAATTTTTGCAATGCACTTGCTATTTATTAGTTTTTGCAATGTACTTGTTATAAATGCATTTGTTATTTATTAATTTTGCAACTTGTTATTTCTATAAAAATGAGTGCATTTATATTTTGTAGGCACTTGTGGAGGAGGAAAAAAAACATAATTTGGAATGTAATGGCAACAAGAAAGCAAATACGTGTGACCTTGATAATAATTCTATCTCTAAAGTTTTAAGTTCTGATAAAAAGAAATTTTATTGTCGTGCTATTAGCTCCACTTCTTCGTAAAGCAAGTAAAGTTGATACAAGCTTCAAAAGCAATTGCCGACAAGAATAAAAAGGAAGATTTTCATCGAGGTGGTAGAAAATCAATTCATTACTACTATTAAAATATTTTAGTTAGACGGAGGCAGTGAATGTGTGAATCTTTAAACAATTATTTCCTTGAAATAGGAATAATTCCAAGAATACGATGCCCATGTGCATCTGAGTAAAATGGTATAGCTGAAAGGGAACATAGACATATAGTTGAATTAGGATTGACATTTCTAGCTGAATCATCATTACCTCTAAATTTTGGCCTCAATCATTTAACTCTTATGTCTATTTAATAAACAGAATGCCACCCAGAATTTTAGATGATACTAGTCCTTCAGAAAAATTATTTAAGGCCAAGCTTGATTACAATAATTTCAAAACCTTTGGTTGCCTATGTTTGCCTATGTTTTCCTCACTTAAGACCATACAACAACAAACTTGATTATAGGTCAAGAGCATGTACATTTATAGGTTACTGTGGAAATCAAAAAAGTTACAAGTGCATTGATGAGAATAGAAAAGATTTCATAAGCAGGCATGTAATATTCAGTGAGAATATTTTTCCTTTTAGCAGCACTAGTAGAAAAACTTCTGTTATAGTATATAATCCAAAAATCTCGATTTGTTTTACCAACTATCTCTGACTTGTGGCAACAAGAAAATAACATTGTAGCTGCTAGTGCTCAACAATATAATATGCCTGAAACAAATGATAATCAATCTTTGCTTCTCAGCCTCGCCAACAAAGAATCTGCCACAAATGAAAGCACAAGTTAAAACAAGTCAAGAAAAACTGAAGAATGCAGATATTGTGATAATGCAATACATCCTGACTCACTAATTCAACCAAATAATGACAACCTACCTTTCAACTCACCAATCGCTCAATCTAGTCATCCAATGATAACCAGGTCCCAAAAGGGGATATTCAAGCCAAACCTTATACTGCTGCAATTGTGTCAGATGACCCACAAAGCTATAGTGAAGCTGTAAAAGACAAGAACTGGAGGACAACTATGAACGAAGAATATAATGCTTTCAACACTTGGGATCTGGTATATCCTCCAAGTAACAAAAATATCATTGGATGCAAATGGACTTATTGGTTAAAGAAAGACCCAGATGTTACTATAAACTGATACAAAGTCAGATTGCTCGCTAAATGTTTTCACTCAAGAGTATGATTTTGATTTTAATGAGACTTTTTCACGTGTAGTTAAACCTTCAACAATCAGGATAATTCTCACTATTGCCCTAAATAATAACTTGAGAATCATACATCTAGATGTTAATAATGTGTTTTTGAATGGCATATTGAAGGGAGAAATTTACATGCAACAGCCATAGGGGTTCAGCCAAAATCCAGATCTAGTTTGCAAACTCAAAAGAGCAATATATGGTCTCAAACAAGCATCAAGAGTGGTTTGAAAGATTAAAGTTAGCCTTGTCTACAATAGTTACAAAACAACAAAATCTGACCCTTCATTGTTTACTAAAATTACAAAATTATCAACTATATATATACTAATATATGTTGATGAATTAATTATTATAGGGATGAAAAGGATGTCAAACTCCTAACAGAATATCCGGATAAACAGTTCTCTTTCAAGTATTTAGGAAAGCTATCATATTTTCTGAACATTGAAGTCAAAAGAAAGTCAAATTATAAAATACATCTATGTCAGAGAAAATATATTATTTAATTATGGACCAAGGCCTAAATGATTGAAGCCAATCCTCAATCAACTCCTATGATCTCTTGCCAGCACTATTCCAAAAACAGGGGAGAAGGTATAAATAATACAAAACAATATAGAAGTGTTGTAGTAGCATTACAATATGCTACTATAACATGACCTGATATAAGTTTAAGTATTAAGAAGGTGTCTCAATTTTTGCAGGACCCACTTGACGAACATTCGAGGGCATATAAGAGAATAATACTACGATACCTGAAGAGCACAATTAATCAAGATCTTACTCTTAAAGCCAGCATGGACCAAAACATCACTGCCTTCACTGATTCAGACTGGGCTTAGGACCCTAATGACAGAAAATCCGTGACAGGATATTGCATCTGTGTTGGCAGAAGTCTAGATTTATGGAGTTCTAAAAAGAAAACTACTATATCCAAATCTAGTGCAAAAGATGAATATAAGTGTGTAGCATGTACAACTGCCGAGATTCTATGGCTACAATCTATTCTAAAGGAACTGCAGTTATCATCAACAAATCTAACTACAATCTGGTGTGACAACAAAAGCACTATTTACGTGACAGCAGACCCTATACAACATGCTAGAACAAAGCATATTGAAATTGATATCTACTTTGTGTGTGAACTAGTGCAAGAGAAGAAATTACAAGTCAATTTTTATACCTTTCTTCCACCAAAAAGCAGATGTTCTTACTAAAGCTCTCTCAGCCAAAAATTTCTTTTGAATCAGAGATGAACTCAGTGTTTCAGATTAAAGCTTTGTCATTCTTAGATCTAGTGTGCCATTATCTTGTATCTATGTATAATGCATTCAAATTTTCCAAAGCTCTCAAAGCACATATTTAAGGTTCAAAACCTAGACCTGTACTCAACGTTGCTGATTCTGATGGCTCATGATGATCTTGAGCTTTAACTCACTCATTTTATTTCCTTTTAAAGTAAATTCATGATGTTTCGAGTCGATTGAGCGCAAATTAGGGCTTCTAAGAAAACATTAGCCTAATTTAAAGGGGATGTTAAAGAGAATGATTGCGGTTCTCCACGCTACCCGTCCTTTATTTCCTTATGAAATTTGTTACTGGGCTAGATTGTTTACTCAGCCCATAACGAAATGTATTATATACATCAACATCGTATATTGATACATTGTATCCTATTTCACTTTCAGGAAAATATTTATAAGGTCAAAAATTAAGGCTTTTTTATGCATAAGGACAACCCATTAAAAATTTAATCCCAAGGATTTTATACTGATTATTTTATTAAATTGTATTTCACACACATAGCCTACTCTTCTTCCTCAATTAGCTATTCCAAATTTCGATCTCGCTCTTGATCTCCATCGTGATTTTATTATTATGCATATTTTGATCTCTAACAATCCACCTCAAACACCGGCATTGATCGCATGATACAGATTGTAAATTTGATCTCGTGCATATTTATTTGGGGAATCGGCTTGAAGATTAGTTTTTTTTCTCTGTTTGCATTGATTCAATTTTCTTTTCCTCTCATAATCGTTTTAATTTACTGTTAATTATTGCAATTAGTTTTTTTTGTTCCATCCATGATTAATGGCTTCTGTTGGTTCTACAAGAAAGTTCGTTTTAATGTTTGGTTATTCAGTAGTTGGGTATTAGTTTTATACTTTTTTAGGTATCAATTTTGTGTAATTAACTCTGTTTCATATTTGTTTGTTGTGTTTTCTATGCTGTATTTATTACGTAGTTGTATTGATGCATTAACTCTGTATTAAAATCGAATTTGTTTTGCTCTACCCAATAAAACTTTGTTGTACATAGTTTTTTAATTAGTATTTTTATTTTCCATTATAGCAGCTTTTAGGTATCAATTTTTTATTTCACTAATTAGCATTTTTATTGTATTAACTGGGCTATGTTTTTGTTCTTATATTTTTGTGGTTGTATTAATTTTGTTGTTGTATTGTTTCATTACCTTTGTAACTCAATCGAACTTAATTTATTTTGATCAATCAAACTGTGATGTAAACATTTTTTGTTTTAGTTTTTCTGTAAAAGATTATAGCAGTTAATAGGTATCAGTTTTATATATGTGGGTATCAAAACTATGTCATATGGGTATCAGTTTTTAGTTGTTTGCTTTGCTAATTGAGTTTTTTGAATTATATTTTCTTATAGCTGTGAGAATAGTCTTCATATTGTAGTTGTCTTCAATGATTCCTCTTTTAGCTCTCGGTTGTCGATTGATTGCTCAATTTATGATTTGCGGAACATAATATGTCGAAATTGGTCTCAATTCACTCCTGTGTCGATTGGGATAAGTTATGTGCTTGAGAATAAAAATATAATTGTTAACATCAATTCTGATCTTCAAAGTATTGTTTGTTTTCAACTACACAAGAAGAGTGCTTTTTTTTGTTTTGATGTCAAGTTGAAGGATTTTCAATTGGAAAACATCAATGATGGTTTTTCTTCGCTTTCAACTAATGTTTCAATGCATTCATCTTCTACTGTATCTTTGGGTGCAAACATTATTGTGCATAGGAAAGTTACTTAAAAGACTTAATGAAATGAGGTTCTACATAAATAATTTCTGATTTTATTGGTTTTTGTTTTAGAAGGGCCAACGACTTTAGAAAATTCTGAATGGCATATCAAATTAAAACGGGTCATGAGTTACATTTTCCTAAGAATAACTCTACAAGGATTACGATAGTTTGCTCTTTATCTTCCATTGGATGTCCGTTTAAAGTGCATGCTTCTTGTGATTCTGGGCATCTTTGTAGGTTTTTCATTCAGACTTTGGTCGTTGAGCATCCTTGTGGTGGCGGTCTAAGAAATTTGAACAATCCTCATCATTCTAGCTCATTTGTTAAATCATTGGTAGTAGACGAAATTGGAGATCATCCGAGTACGAAACCAAAACATATCATGGTGATTTTCGTAGAAAGTTTAATCTTCAATTGTCTTACTCTTTTGTTTATTGCGGGAAGCAACTTGCTTTAACGGAATTGTATGGTAACGATGCGATGTCTTATAATTATTTGGCTTGGTATTTAGAGTCATTAAAGAATCATAACCTAAGTTCTTATGTTTACATGGGTCTTAAGCCTTCTACAAATCAATTCGAGAGAGTGTTTGTTGGCTTAGGTGCTTGTAATCTTGTGTTCAAGTATTGTCAACCTATGATATTTATAGATGGGACTCATTTGAAGGGAGACTAGGTTTATTGATGGGTGTTACTACAAAGAACGATAGCCAAGGAATGATGTAGTATCAGTTTGTCAGTTATTATTTGTTAGTTATCATTTTTGTATGTTTGAGGGTATCAGTTTTTTTTTACAGCTTTTAGGTATCAGTTTTATATTATTTAGGGTATCAGATTTTAGTACTGCAGTTGTTAGGTAACAGTTTTGTATGTTTGTAGGTTTCAGATTGTACTCTGTAGTTAGTAGGTAACAGTTTTGTATGTCTGAAGGTATCGGTCTTTAGTCTACAGCTAGTGGGTAGCAGTTTTGTATCTCTGAATGTATCGGTTTAATGTTACAGTCATAAGTTAGCATTTTTTTGTCTGAAGGTATTTGTTTAAATGTTACAGTTAGTAGGTAACACTTTTTAATTTCAGATGGTAGCCGTATCTTCTTATGATCATGAATTTTGTTTAGTTTTTTTGATTTTTTTTATTTTGGAATTTATTTCGCAGGTTTCTTCCCTCTAGCAATGGTCGTAGTTTCTGTAGAAAATGTGGACAATTAGAGATGATTTTTATGTCATTTGAAGCAAATGCTTCAAGAAGATAGGAGTTAGGTTCTTATGTCGAATCGTCATCAAGGTTTAATTTCTGGCGTTCATGAGATTTTTCCTACGTCAATTCATAGTTATTGTTATCTTTATATGGAATAAAATTTGCTCTCAGCAATTAAGTCCAGAAATGCAAATATTTCAATTGTTGAATTGTTTAAGATATGTTCTAGAGCATCTAGTACGTATGAGTTTGATGCTGCACATTATATTTTTTTTGGAAATTAGTGGTAATGTAGGTGTGAATCTTTTGAAAGACAAACCATTTGATAAGTGGGCCGACTTGTTTTTTCGGGGTAAACGATATGGAGAGTATAGCTCTAACATGGCTGAAAGTTTTGATAGTTAGATTTTAGATGAGAGGGCTTTACCTATTACATCTGTTTGGATGGAATACACATTAAAATTATGGAGCAAATCGCTAAAAGAAGAGAGGAGTGCCGTTTATGGACTACGATATTATTCTTGACTATGGAAAATCGCTTGAAAGATTTGGTTGAAGAAGGTTTCGAATGGGATATCTACAAAATTTTAGAATTTGTTTTTGAAGTAAAATCTCCTATCTCTCATCGTGTTGATCTCTAAGATTGGAATTGCAGTTGTAATCAATGTAAAGTGTTGGGATTACCTTGTGCTCAAGCAATAAAATGCATTAACAAAGTGAAATTAAATGTGTATGATTTCGTTGGACACTATTTTACTATGGAAGCTTATTGGTCCTTGTATTGTAATATTGTTTTCTATACCTACCTATGATAAACCCAATGTTGATTCAACCAGTGATGAAGTGATTAGGCCACTCAAGGATAAACGTAACGCTGGGAGACCGTCTACAAAAAGAAAATTGAGGTTTTGCTTTTTTTCAAAACAAGCAAAATAGGCGTGTGCAAACAATATGGTCATAACAAACATAATTGTCAAGCTTCCAATAATATGTGATTTTTCTTACATTTGTTTTAGGGCATACATGTATTTTCAGCTTTTTTTTTCAAATAAACTTGAATGCGTTAGCAAAGTGGTGTTTGATATTTTGGAAATGTGTTCAATATTCTATAGTTTTTATACAAATTCTTCATATCTCAGTGCTTTTATTTTATTTTTACATTGATGTGTATCTATTATGATATAATATCACATTTTTATGGTCACTGATGTCAGATTTGTATGTTGGGTATCAGTTTTAATCTCTATATGTATTAATTTTGTGTGCTATTTTTCTATTTCAACTACTGGGTATCAGTTTTATGTTGTTGTAGGTACCATTTTTTTCTTTAATTTTCTTGCTTACAGTTTTTAGGTATCTGTTTCATTGCTCTGTAGGTATCATTTTTGATTTTATTTGTATTCTCAGTTTATAGGTATCAGTTTTGCACAATTTTAGGAATCAGTTTTATTTTTTATTTTTTAACTTTTGTTGCTAGGTATAAGTTTTTTAACATTGTAGGTATCAATTTTTTTTCTTGTGTTCAGTTTGTAGGTATCGGTTTTATATTGCAGTAGGCATCATTTTTTATCATTTACTTTGCAGTATTTAGGTTCAATTTTATGCCTCGATATATATATATATATATATATATATATATATATATATATATATATATCAGTTTTCAATTTTTTATTGTTGTAGTTTATGGATATCAGTTTTATGGCTTTGCAGCTATTAGTTTTTGAAAAATTCAGTTAGGCATGACTTTCACATTATAACTGCTGCATTATAATTGGTATCACTTCAATAATTTGTCATGCAAAAGAAAAATATTACGAATGTTTTATCCATCAACATACGTATTAGCAACATTAATCTTGAAAACATCAATCCAGTCTAAATTGATATGCAAAACAAATAAAACTGACATACAAAACATTGTTTTCCAACACGATCGATTACATATAGCATTGTTCCCTAATCCAGGCATTAATTCATTCATTTACTTTTACTCAATTCAGTTATGAATTCAACTAAATTCCATCAGCATGCACTATTTGCAAGTATTTTATAAACAATTCTTGCTTTTTCTTTCAGCAAATTTGTTTTTGTCACTTTCAGTGGTATTTCAGATCTGCTATGTGAGACCATAAAAATCATGACGTATATTTCACAGTCAACTCTTCATTCACGAAATATATTGATGGTTAGAAATAATTGTTGTAGTATATGATACAAGTGAATATATTATGGCAACAATCAATTCAAGTGATGGTCTTAGCTAACTGTATAAATAAATATCATTTTTATGAACTAAATTGAATTGATTTATGCTGGTGGTGATGTCACTGTTGGTAGTGTACGTGGTGATGATTTGTATTATTTCTTTAATCAATGGGTATCAGTTTGAATTAATGTTGGTTTCAGTTTGGATTTTGTTGGTATCAGTTTGTAAAGTTGCTATATACAATTCAGTGTTTGTAAGAAAGAAAAGTCAACAAAAAGATTACGCATCAGAATGCTGATGTGCACATTCTAGTTGATGGATTTCTGTCCGTTTAAGCTGCATATCCTGAATATTATTCTTTGTCCAAAGTTGCAATATTTTATCAACTTCTGATCTCTGCAAAAAGTACACGTCATTATCACCTTAAAAAAACTAGAAGATTTTCCATACAAGTGTTATGATATCTTTCAACTTGAATTATTTCTTTCATTTGAATGTCTTGGCCTCATATAATCGTAGTGCGGCCATTCTATTGTCGGATATGTTAATGTAAGTAGTGTCCAATGGCTTTCACAATGCATTGGAAAGTATATTGTTTCTATATACTTGTTATTAACAGCTTCTTCCAAGAATAGTATCACTAACTGTTTTATAATTCCATCTCTTTTTTCGTCTATGTCTTTCTGTTCAATTCAGAGAGAATGCTAGTATTTAATCATAATAATTATGTATTGAAATTATACTTGTTGTCATTGTTGTTGACATAGCATAATTATTTTGCATCAAGTCACATTTATGGCTGAACTAATCAATAATCTGATTTATGATGAAAACAAAATGTTACACAAATTAGATTGAAATGTTAGCTTTTGCTATACGACAGTTTTATATGTTATAGTATCCATTTTGTATTTATTATTTGTTAGGTATCAGTATTTTGTGTTGGAAGGTATCAGTTTTTTGTAATGGTCAGTTATTATGTATCATTTTTATATATTTTATGGAACTAGTTTTTATTGTAACAACTACTGGGTAGCAGTTTTATATCTTTGAAGGTATCAGTTTTAGTTTTGTATAGGTTAAATAAAAAAGTTCCAGTTTCTGGGTATTAGTTTGATATGTATGTAGGTATCAGTTTCATGTTAACAGTACTATCCTATTTAAGATACATATTTTGGGTATCAGTTTGTTATGAACTTGGGTATCAGTATTAAAATTTGATAAAAAATATTTACTTTCCCTTCTATGAAGTTTCCTTCCAGTACATGTCTCAGCATATCCTTGGTAATAACACATCCTCTAATTATCATATCATCATTTGACTAAGCAACTTGATTGTTTTTTTTTCAAAAAAAATAATAGTAAATATAAATTTAAATATAATATAACAGGACAAATAAAAACTGAAAATTTACTTTACATCAGCTTTTGCAATCGAAAAAAATCTTTATAATCCTTCGCTTTACCTCAATTAGATGAACTACATTTTTGCAGTGTGACAAGTTTAGATCTTTCTACGTAGGTTCTATTAGTTGAAGTGACTCTATTGTGTCTATCTTTTCATCTACTTTGGTTTATTGATTTTCGGACTTTGCTTCAACTTTTTTTACCAATACTAGTTATAGAGCTACCTTATTTTCTTAAACTACTTCATCTTGAATCTTTTTTCTGTTTTCTTTGCATTTATTTTCTAGTTTTTTTAGAATATTCATGCATAGCTGTCTTTTTTTAATTCTTGATTTTGCTTTCAGTCTTCGAATGTAAGAAGGCAATTTGCTAGTTGTTGGTTCGATGGCTGATTTTCTTAACCCTTTTTGGTTAGTTTTTGGGAGGATTTTCCTTCATCCATTTGTACTACATGCTTGAGTGAGATTCAAAGAAAAGCTAGGAGCAGTGATGTCTTCAACTATTTGTTTTTTCTCTTCAGTTGTGGCGCTATCTTTTATGATTTTAGCATCATTTCCTAGTGTGGCTTCATGTTGTTTTTCAACAAATTTGTCTTTCTTTTGAGGTGTATTTTCTTCCTCAACTAAAATACTTTCAATTTGTTTTTCTCCCTCTTCTAATTCGACATTCAAATCAAATTGTGTTTTTTATGAATATCTTCTCTGTCTGCCATTGGTAAATCATCCACTGTTGCTTTTGAATCACCTATTTCCTTTATTCTTTCATCTTTAGAGTTTGGGTTTTTTTGTTTCAGTTGCTGTCTCAGTTTGAAAAGTTCATCTTCTACCTGTTTTCTCAGTTTTCTTTCTTTAGCTCCTCATTCAATTTTTTTATTTTGGTCTTCAATATCTTTAATGTGGAGTTTTAATATTCTGACTGATACGTGCTAGAGAATGGAGTTTTGATGACAACAAAATTATTTCAGTATTAATCGATAATAAAATATATGCTAACATCCCTATCTAGAATATATATATATATGCATACATACATGCAAGAATTGTATATATGAATTAGTATTGAAGACTATACAATTTTAGGGATTCAGAATCCAGAGAAGATTCAAGACTCGTCAATAATCAAGAAATCAAGAGTTCAAGATAAATATAGTAATAGAGTCTAGCTTACGTAAGACTCTGAATAGCACTCCAGGTTCAAATTCAAATTTTCAAATTTCAGATTCTATTTTCAAATTCTATTCGATTTTTAATTAAGTTTCTCTATTTTACTTTTGATTTTAAACTTGATTTTTAAAGATTATAAGTTTATATATATTTATATAATTATATACTTATATATTTATAAAGTTTTAAACTTTATAATTCTAAAATTATGTTCATATAACTTATATTTATGATTTCATATGATTTTCTACTTTATAATACTTAGTTATATCACTATGTTTAAATTCAAGAATTTCCAGAATTATATATATATATATATATATATATTAAAACACTTGAAAATTTTCATAATTTCAAAGAACGTATGTCGACATACATATGTGGCCATGTCGACATATAACTGTCATATTTTCAATTTTGAAAGGAAGTGTATTTTCACCATTTGTAATGTACCAGAAGCATTGCAACCTTTCAAATCTTATAAACAGGGTTTAATTTCGTATTTTTTAACCATTCTTCTTCTCCATCTTGATCCCTTTTCATTCCTCCATCATTATTTCATATTCTTATGGTTTCTACACTTATACTCTGCCAATTTCAATTCTATTTATATAAAACTTCTTCTCTTCTCATTCTGTACTCATTACTCTCTAAGTCAAAGTGCTATTGAAGAGTTATAGGGCTGTTGTAATCATTTGGGGTTGTTTTGAGGTAGTCTTGGAAACGATGTGCTCCTTATAGCCGTAAAATCAAGGAAAGAAACGGTGTTAACCTTGTAGCAGGGGAAATCAAGGGTGGTGGAAATGGTGGTAACCTTGTAGCCGTGAAATCAAGGGTGTTGTACTTGGATATTTATACAGTAATAAAATAGTGCGCAATCCAGCATTGCGTAGGACTGGACGTAGGAGTAATCCGAACCAGTATAAAATCTGGTTTGTTCTTTCCATTTCTGTATTTTATTTTTGTTTGTTTCTGTGTTTGTTTTTGATTCTGTGTCTGTGATCATCTCTGCAGCGTGTTGTTCATATAGTAGATCATATTAATTTTAGATTTTCTTAAATTCCTTGGAAACACTATTCACCCCCCTTTAGTGTTAGTTTTGCCTTAACGATCCATTCCGCATTCCCTAACAATTTATATCAGAGCAGGGTCTTTCAAAAAGTTCATAATCTGATTTTTGAAAATTTTAAATGGAAAGTTTTGAAATAAGTGTTAACACTAGTGTCAATTCATGCATTGTATCAATGGCTAAAGAATCTGCATATAATCGTGTTGAAAATCAAGTAGTCTACTGAAATATTGTCTAATATAGGAAAATATGTGTAATATAACTTTTGAAAATTTAAAAGATGGGTGAAATGGCTGTTGAAAATACAATATTCAAAAAGGTGTGTCACATAGCTGTTGAGAATTCAAATTCTGGCAAATAAATGGTGGAAATCAAAAAGGACAAATGGATATTGGATAGTAGTTGTTCGAGACATATGACGCGAAATGCAGAATTACTAAATAATCTAGTCTATGATGTTGGTTGAATGGTGAACTTCGAAGATAACTCTAAAGGACACATTATTGGGATCGGCAATGTCGATAATTCTGAAACTCCTACTATTTCTGATGTTTTATTATTTAGAAATCTAAAACATAATTTACTAAGTATAAGTCAACTTTGTGATAAGGGCTATAAAATAAACATTGAGAAAGATAAATGTTTTATAGAAGATAGGAATTCGAAAGTAATATTTGAAGGAGATAGAAACAAAATATATATATATATATATATATATATATATTGAGTATGAAAATCTCAACGATAATCTATGTCTTATAGTCAATACAAGTGACCCTTGGACTTGGCATAAGAGATTTGGTCACATAAATTTCAAACACATCTTTAGGATTTCTAAATTAGATTAAATTAGGGGATTACCCAAAATGAAATTTAAAGTTAATAATTTATGCGACGCTTGTCAGTTCGGAAAATTAAAAAGAAGTTCACTCAAATCAAAAGAGGAAATTACAACCTTGAAAACATTAGAGTTAATTTATATAGATTTTGTTTGATCCATCTCAAACCCAATCAATAAACCACAATAGATATGTTTACGTAATAATTGACGATTTTTCTAGATTTACTTCGACATTTGATCAATTTAAAACTTTTTCTAAAAGAATTCAAAACTGATTATCCCTAAAAATCAAAACAATAGGTAATGACCACGAAGGAGAATTCGAAAATGAAAATTTTGAAAAATTTTGTAATAAAAAGGGAATAACTCATAATTTTTCTGTCCTTAGAACCCCTCAACAAAACAGAGTAGTTGAACGTTAAAATAGGTACAAGAGTGTGTGAGAACTATGTTATCTGATAGTAATTTACCAAGAAATTTTTGGACTGAGGCAGTTGCAACATCTTGTTATATTTTAAATAGAATTTCAGTTAGACCCTTAACTCATAAAACACCATCTGAACTTTTGTATAATAAGAAACCAAAGGTATCATATTTTAAAATATTTGGAAGCAAATGTTTTATACATGATACTAAAGTAAATTTAGATAAATTTAACTTGAAATCTGATAAAGGAATATTTATTGGATATTCAGAGAGAAGTAAGGCATATAGAGTTTTTAATTCAAGAACCAATACTATAGAAGAAACCTTAAATGTATCCTTTGACGAAAATTATAAAAGTATAACACAACACAATGAAGATGAATGTGAAAATGAAGTTAATGAAACAAATCATGAAGATAGTTAACCGAATAAACGAATTAGTTTACTAAGAGACCATCCTGTAGAAAATATCTTAGGAGATATTGAATCCATTGTTAGGACTCGTAATCAATTAAATAATATGAGTAATTCTGCATTTATTTCAACTATTGAACCTAAGAATCCAAAGGAAGCATCTTCTGATGATTTATGCATCCTTGCCATGCAAGAAGAACTGAATCAGTTTACTAGGAATGATATATGGGAACTTGTTCCTAGACCTGAGGTTAAGACTACAATAGGAACAAAATGGGTTTATAAGAATAAAATGAATGAACATGGTGAAGTCGTAAGAAATAAGGCATGATTAGTAGAACAAGGTTATACTCAAGAAGAAGGAATAGATTACGATGAAACTTTTGCCTCCGTAGCAAGATTAAAAGCAATTAGGATATTACTAGCCTTTGCAAACCATAATAATTTCAAATTATATCAAATGGATGTTAATAGTTCTTATCTAAACGGATTTTTTAGAGAAGACGTATATGTAGAGCAACCACCTCCTTTTGAAGACGAAAAATTAGCAAATCACGTACATAAGTTAAAGAAAGCGCTATATGGATTTAAACATGCTCTTAGGGCTTGGTATGTTAGATTAAAAAATTACTTATTAAAAGCCAACTTTGAAATAGGAAAACTAGATAACACCTTATTTATTAAAAAGAATAATAAGGATACACAATTAGTACAAATATATACTGATGATACAATTTTCAGATCGATAAATAATAAGATAAATAAAGAATTTTCAGATATTATGACCCAAGAATTTGAGATGAGTAATATGGGAGAACTAATCTGCTTCTTAGGCTTACAAATTCGTCAATTAAAGAATGGAATATTTATTAATCAAGAAAAATACGCAAGAGATTTAATTAATAAATATAATTTAACAACAAGTAATGGGAGACCAACACCAATGGAAACTAATATAGCCTTAAGTAAAGATGATACGTCAAAAGACGTTGATAAAAAATTATATAGAGGATTGATATGATCTCTACTGTATAAAACCGCTAGTATATCAGATATAATGCATAGTGTATGTCTCTGTGCAAGATATCAATCACAACCTAAGGAAACACACTTAAAAGCCGTAAAACGTATTCTAAGATATGTAAACCATATATCAGACTTTGGATTATTTTATCCTAAGGATGATTCATTCAACTTAGTTTCTTACTGTGACGCTGATTATGCGGGTTATAAATCTGATAATAAAAGTACTAGTGGAACATGTCATTTCTTAGGGCATTAACTAGTCTCATGGTTTAGTAAAAAGCAAAATACCATATCTTTGTCAACAACTGAAGCAGAATATATCTCCGCTGCTTTGGTTACATGCAACAAATTCTAAATGATTTTGGATTATAATAAATAAATCACTAATATACTACGATAATATGAGTGCTATAAATATATCTAAAAATCTAACTCATCGCTCAAGAACTAAGCACATCGATATACGACATCATTTTCTAAGAGATAATGTAAGTAAAGAGAATTTCACTTGAATTTATAGAAACGGATAAATAAATAGTAGATATATTAACAAAACCATTAAACGGAGCAACCTTTACTAAATTTAGAAGAGAATTTGGTATTTGTTCATTAACTGAATTAGAATAATTAATTATATTAATAATAACATTAAAAAAAGAAAATTAAAATTGAAAACGTAAGTATGTCGATATACAAATGTCACAATGTTGGCATATAACTGCCAGATTTCAAAAATTAATTCCCACCAAAAGTTAGTTATAATAACCATTCAAACTCTCCACTTTGAATTTTCTTTTTCATTCTCTTATTTTACTTCTGTAAAAACTCAAAACAAAAATAAATTATGGCCTTTACCAATTATAACAACCAAATTAACCCTGAATCATCCGCTGGACCATCCAAAGGTCCTTTTCAACGTTCTACCCTCTCTCGTGTAATCAAATTAGAAGAGAAAATAGAATATACTCTTCAAATGCTAGCTGAGATTCATGCACGTTCAATTCAGATAAGTCAAGAGAAAATTAGACAAGAAAAGATGATAAGGAATCTTCATAAGTTCGTAATGGATAATCAAGCGAATCCAATCATCATCGAAGATGATAATCAAGCAATGGAAGAAGAAGTAGAGGAAGAAGAGGAGGAGGAAGAAATGATGGAAGAAGAGGAAACAAAGGAGATATTATAAGAAGTCACGAATGAGGATGATCAAGTTGTATGCATAGGTGAAGTCTTGTTCGATCAACATGGAAATATCGTTGAACGAAATGGGGATTTTTATCTCCATTACCCAAATTATCCAACTCATAAGTCTCTTATTGTTAAGAACAATTAGAATTAAGGATTCTTTTCATTTCTTGATGTTTATTCGATGTACTACTTGTATAGTACAACGTGTAATTCCCATTCGTGTGTATTGCTTGTATTGGAAAACAATGTTTAATATGATGTTTGATTTATCTTTCATAATTTTTTCATTAGTTTATTATATAAGCACAAATTTAGGGGGAGTCATTTACATTAAGTATTTTTGTCACAAGTTATACATATATATATATATATATACATACATATATGTATATGTATATATATATACATCTTAGTATTTTAGTATAAAATAATATAATATAGATAGATATATGATTTAGGGGAATATTTTAAGAATTGCCTTTTGATAATGCCAATGGGGGAGAAATCATAAAAAAGACTTAGTTTAAGTAGAATATATAGGATTCATATTGACGGGAGAGTATTAGAAGGATCAACATCAACAAGTATGAACAGGTATGAATATTTTATAAACTAATATTGTCATCATCAAAAAGGGGGAGATTGTTGGAGAATGAAGTTTTGATGACAACAAACTTATTTCAATATTAATTGATTATAAAATATAAACTGACATCTCTATCTAGAATATATATATACACACATATATGCAGGATTTGTATACAGGAATTAATACTGAAGACTGTACAGTTTTAGAGTCTTAGAGATTCAAAATTCAGAGAAGAATCAAGACTCATGAGTAATCAAGAAATCAAGAGTTCAAGATAAATATAGTAATAGATTCTAGTTTATGTAAGACTCTGAATAATACTCCAGGTTCAAACTCAAACTCAAATTCAAATTCTATTTTCAAATTCTATTCATATATTAATTAAGTTTTTTATTTTACTTTTGATTTTAAACTTGAGTTTTAAAGATTATAAGTTTATATATATTTATATAATTATATACTTTTATATTTATATAGTTTTAAACTTTATAATTTTACAAGTATGTTCATATAATTTATATTTATGATTTCATATGATTTTCTACTTTATAATACTTATTTATATCACTATGTTTAAATTCAAGAATTTCCAGAATTATATATATATATATATATATATATATATATATTAAAACACTTGAAAATATTTCAAATTTCAAAATTCAAAATTTTAAAGAACATATATCGACATACATATGTGGCCATGTCGACATATAGCCGTCATATTTTCAATTTTGAAAGAAAATGTGTTTTCATCATTTGTGACGTTCCAGAAGCGTTGCAACCTTTCAAATTTTATAAATATGGGTTAATTTTGAATTTTTTAACCATTCTTCTTCTCCATCTTCATCCCTTTTCATTCCTCCATTATTATTTCATATTCTTATGATTTCTACGATTATACTCTGCCGATTTCAATTATATTTACATAAAACTTCTTCTCTTCTCATTCTCTATTTATTACTCTCTTAGCCAAAGTGTTATTGAAGGATTATATGGTTGTTGTAATCATTTGGGATTGTTTTGGGATAGTCTTGGAAATGGTGTGTTCATTGTAGCCGTGAAATCAAGGAAGGAAGCGGTGTTAACCTTGTGGCCTGGGAAATCAAGGGTGGTGGAAACAGTGGTAACCTTGTTGTTGTGAAATCAAGGGTGTTGTACTTGGCTATTGATATAGTAATAAAACACTGTGCAATCCAGCGTTGCACGGGATTGGACGTAGGAGTAATCCGAACCAGTATAAAATCCGATATGTTCTTTCCTTTTCTGCATTTTTTATTTCTGTGTTTGTTTTTGATTCTGTGTCTGTGATCATCTCTGTGGTGTGTTATTCATATAGTAGATCGATTAGTTTTAGATTTTCTTAAGTTCCTTGAAAACACTATTCACCCCCCTCTAATGTTAGTTTTTCCTTAACGATCCATTCTACATTCCCTAACAATATGTCTTGTTCTAAAAACCCAAATGTTCTTGCTTTTTCCAAGGTTTTTTATTTCCATAACTTATCCTCTTATGGTTCTTGTTGTTAAAGCTTCTGATGTCTCCAAAATCTTAGCCTCCTGTGGCTCAATACTTGTTATTTCTTGAACCTGCATATTTTGAAATATTAGAAAGATATTAAGTAGGTGTCAGATTTATAAATATATAGGTATCATTTTTAAGGTCTCATTTTACAGTAGCAATTTTAGTATAATTTAGGTATCAGAATTATGATGTGAGTTTTAAGATAACAGTTTTAGTATTTTTTAGGTATTAGTTTTAAAATGTCAATTTTAAGGTAGCATTTTTAGCATTTTTTAGGTGTCAGTTTTAGTGAAAGTAAAAAATGGATCGATTGACTGCGGAACAAACAAATTAATAACCATAATTTGTATACATGAATTCAAAATTGGGTTAACAGTATACCTTTCCCCTTGTTTTTCCAATCCATGCGCATATCTGAGAAGTCAAAATTAGGTTGAATCGATTCAAGCCCTCCAATGTCGAGCCTCCCCAAAAGTCCACACGAACGATGCCTCTCTTCGATCATCATATGCATCGAAGAGAAGAAGGAGAAAAGGATGGTACCAATTGCCATTACAAAAAAATAGGTTTAGAAAGGGTAATGGTAGTCATATGCATCTGTGTTTTTCGTATATATATTAATAGAAGGGTGTAAACCCATTTTAAAATAAACGTTAACCACCAAATCTGGAACGAATTGGTATCCCATTCCAACGTTAAACGAAATATCAACAGATTCATATTTTATTTATCCATATAATTGTTTTCCCTTTAGAACGATCTAAGTGTGTTACCCTATAGATTACTATAATGCTGGCAATAATTTTAAATCATATTTAAAATTATAAATAGTGATTGACATCTAGTAATACAAAGCTGCAACCTAAGTTATAATAAGATCAATGATTTGATACAATCTTTTTTGCGACCAGTGTCTCAATGTTATTTAATCCTTTTAACCAATATATCCAAGATTAAACTCGATGCATGGAACGTATCATCCCCTTTATAATTTAATAATTTTATCTTTATCGATGAGTAGACTATTTAAAAACAAATCAAAATTTAAGTATAGTCATGCACCTCAAAGTCTCACTCAATCAAGAGGCACATGGATATCTCTACTTATGTCGCAGGGTTAAATTCCATTTAGATCATTCATAATTTTCAATTGATTCGAGATGTATCCAATAATCACCTTTATCGTCTATTCTGTCAAAAGTAACTTTTGATGGTATCAAAACACAAATATCCTAAATAAAATTATAATATTTTTCAGATCTGAGGACCATTATATCACTGTCACTATGAGAATAACTCATGATACTGATAATTATGTTCAATGTAGTTTTCACATGGTGGGTCAGCAAGATATGCTATTCTCCGATATGTATTTATGTATTGACATTAATATCACATGTACTAATGATAATGAGACATGATTATCAGTCAATCAACATACTAGTCTCAATATTTTATTACTTTCCTATGTAAACAATGAAACTTGACTAGGGACATTTAAGAATTATAATACTTATTATATTATATAATCTCATGTTTAAGTCACTTACTTGAGCTATATAACTCTGTATTATTATTCTAAGGACTACTAATATGTTAATATTTATATTACACTGTAAATATAACATAAAAAAATATTTTTATTCCAAATAAAATAATAACATCAATAGTGTTATTAATCACATCAAATGGATTGCCTCTAGGGCATAAACTCTAACAATCTCCCACTTGCACTAGAGTCAATCAATCATTTATCATATACTTATAAAACTAGTGTGACTATTATACTTCTGCTGCAATAGAGTTTAAGCCAGTAGGTCTGCAACGTTACAACCTTTTGTAACTTTGCAAATGTTTTCACCAAAAAATGGCTTAAACACCAAAGGTACTAAAATTGTACTTCACCAATATGGTAAGGAAATAAATGGATCCATACTTGATAACAATTGAAAATGAAAATACGAGGAAGATAAAATAGAGACAAGATTTAGAGTTGTTCAGCCTTATATTAGGCCTACGTCCACTATGAAGATAGCTTGAATTCTTATAACAGGGATTACAAAATACATAAACTTTCTTTTTCATACATCTCTATATCCACTCAATATACTCTCATTCATATATTTCAGTCCTAGGATTTTATGAAAGAATGATAGAGTTTGAGGAGGAGAAGGATGGGTGAATGATTGAGAAGGAGGATGTCTTTGTTTCCCCTAATTACAAGGTTGTACTTGATGCCATGGCCAAATGGGTAACGGAACTTCGTGTAGAGAAGATGTTCATTACTTCCAAGTGCTTAAGGAGTGACTGAGGATAGAATTTAGCAGCACTATGTAGTTAAAACGATTCGATCCCCTTTACACTGGCAGCCATGGCGTATTTATAGGTGAGCTCTCTTCAGGAAATGATCTGAAGCCTGTATATGCAGGCTATGGATCATTCATCCCATTAATTACAAACATGCCATCGCCTAGCTGTAGCCAGCTGTTCGTAGATGTATCCAGTTGTCATGTGCGAGCGACTCTATAGGAGCAAGCGTTTTGAGTAGTTAAGTAGGTGACTTTAGCCAGTGTTCTTCGGGGGTAGTTTTATCTGGCAATCGATGAGTGGTTACCTGATTCACTTGATTGTGAAATGAGCGAGCGTCTTTGATTGCTTGTATGGTCGAACGACTTTATAAGGGTGGGACTGGAATCAATTCTTCTCTGTATCTTGCATGAATGATTCCCTTAGCCCAAGAGCGCTCATCCTTCACTGCCTTTGCACTATGCTATTTTCCTTTATTGTTGTGTTATATGGTCACTCCCGCCTATATTAAATAGACGACTTGCTTTGTTTTGATTCTCGAGCGGCATTGTTCCGATATGAACGACCGACCTTTGCTTCTGCCCCAAATCATGACTTTCTTTGGGCTTTGGCCTTGCTCTGTATAGTTGCTTCCTGTCCTTCGCGAATCACTTAAATGCTTCGGACAAAACTATGCACGATCGGCCCTGAAAGTATTCGTTTGGTAGCTCTTGCTCAGATCTTGTAACTCAATGTGTGCATGGATTTTTAGGAATCAACGTTTGCCCCTCGAAGCTCGTTATTTTCTTTAGTAGAGAATTACTGGCTTCGACGTGATTGATCGCAACATTGCTTGGTAGATCTAACCTGAATCATCAAAGGGTCGTTCGTGCAAAACTTAGGATTGTTTCATTGTGGCTGATTGGTGTCGTTTCCTTCGGGTAAGATGTTTGAACTATCATGTCATCATTGCGAATAGCTGAATCATGGGGAAGTGATCATGCTAGCTGGATTCTGATGGGGCACTTATTTCTGCAATCGAGTATTGAGCTGACGTGGCGAGAAATTCTCTTGATGTATGTCTTTTAATCTTCCCCCTAATTTTCTTATTTCTCATTCTATTTTGTTCTTATTTTCCTTCGACAAGGTTTCTCAACCGAAAATCTCCGTGTTTCTTTCTATTGCCATTATGTATAGCATAGGTTTGTCGATTTTAACTTATGCTTGTTCTTCTCTTGGATCTCACGATTATTCTATGATCCATCTCCAGGATGGATTCGTCTCCAGAATGACGGCGATTGGAAAGATTCTTTGATTTGGATGTTCCAATAGACGAGATTCAGTCAACTGGTCAACCGTCCGTGAATTCTCCCTTCAGTCCATCTCATATAGAGCTTCAGACTATCAATAATAGGTCGCGTTATGCTCCTAGACCATGCAGTCCTAGGCTTGCTAAGCGGCTCCAAGGGTGGAACTTACAGGGAGTACCTTCTAACGTGAATATATCTCCGTCTGACTCTCAGATCTTCTCTTATGACATGATTGCCGCAAAAGATCAAATGTTAGCCCGTCTCGGGACTGATGTGCATCAATTTGGAAAACAAATGGATTTGCTAAAAAAACCATTCTGAAGAACGGATGAATGGTTGGCATACATTGGCTTGCAATCTCCAAAAGCTTCACAAGGACAATCTCGGGCATATCTCTGTTTTAGAAGATGATAAGGCGAAGTTGATTCATACCCTTAGATCCAAAGAAAGTGTGGTTGCTTCTTTTTCCCCAGGAAGGTAGGTAGGTAGGCCCAGGAAGGTCAGGGATATGTAGTCTTCTTTTCCTGTCTTTGGTTGTTTCCTCTTCGAACTTTAAGACCGGTTGTGTAAGCGGGTGCTTACCCTCGCTCATGACATTATGTTGGTTTGTGACTCATGTTGACCTTTGATGCTTTTGTGGACTTGACGAATGGTTGTTTTGCTGGTTTTATGATGCTCTTTGTGCCTTTGCCTGCCACAACATGTCTCTTTGCCCTGCTTAGCAACACACACAGATATATATGTATATATATATATATTTATATATATTAATAATTTATATTATAATTTTCTCGACGAACGTACGTTATTATCGTATTAAGGGTCGATCATACGTTAGTATCGTATTTACGACGCGTTATTATTAGTGTTACTAATACGTCGTTGTGATTGGTTTTATTACGGGTTTATTGAGCTGGGATCATCCAGCTTTTTAGTATTTGTCTTGACCGGTGAATTTCTCGTCGTTCTTTGTTTTAGTAATTAAGCCATTCGGGCATTTTAATTAAACGTATGTTCGTATGTATGTTATGGTAGATTTAGGATGCATTTAGATGCGTGCCCCCATGGGATGACTTTGGTTTTAATGTTGTAATCCAATCTTAGCTCTGTTTGACTCAGTTAACAAAAAAGAACAAGAATGGATACCCCCTTTCGGCTGGGATTTCTGTTTTGCACTGGTCCTTCCAGCATATTTGATCCTTCCCTTTTTTTTTTTGCTTCATCCAGGGGAGCGGACACTAATTTATCTCATCGAGTTTTGACTCAATTCAAAAAAAACTCGTGTCCTTCACCTAAGAAGGTGCTCCCTGTGTTTTGGATTGGCAATTTTCTTTTTCCTTTTTGGGACATGTCAGTTTTTCCGCCTTTATGCTTCACCCTAGGAAACAGACACTAGTTCACCTTATCGAGTTTTTTCTCAAGTCGGAGAACCCGTGTCCTGCACCTAAGAAGGTGCCCCTTTTACGGGCTCAACAATTTTAACCGCGGGACATTTTTAACCGTGGGACATTTTGAATTGCTTTCACCCCAGCATTGATTCCTTAATCTGGTACCAAGCCCTTTGTTGGTCGTGTGCCAAAAGATTCGGTATTTCTTGATGAAAGTCGGAACTCCTTGAGTTGGCGCCCCCTGGTCGCTTTTTTGCCTACACAAAGAAGTCAACTTTTAGTAGGAACTTGTGAATGAGTGATTCGTACATGTAAACAGAATTCCATATTCAATTATTTTATGTACATCATTCAAATGCAAAAAAAATTGTAAACATTTACAATCTTTCCTACGTATTCGAACAATGTGTTATAAAAAAATAATGACGAATATGCTCGTTGCTCCATGCTTTTGGAATCTGGATTCCATCTGTGGTGGCCAATTTGAAAGCACCACCCTAGAGCTTTCGACTTATAACATAAGACCCTTCCCAATTGGGTCCAAAAACCCCGGTACCAGTCATTATCTTCTTCAAAACAAGGTCTCCAATTTTGAAAGTCCTATTTCTGACTTTTGAATTGAAATGCCTCGCCACCCTTCTTTGATGTGTGGCTACTCTGAGTTCTGCTTCCTTTCTTCTTTCCTCAAGCTGGTCGAGGGCTTTGAGTTGTAACTTCTCATTTTCTTTGTGATCAAAGTATATTCTTTTATGGGCAGGGACTTCTAGTTCCACTGGTATCATGGTTTCAAAGCCGTAAGATAAAGAAAAGGGAGTATGCCTGGTCGCAGTTTTATGCGTGGTGCTATAAGCCCACAATGCTAGTGGAAGTTCATGTACCCAACCACCTTTAGACTTCTCTAGTCATTTCTTAATGGTTGTTCTGATGATTTTATTTACTGCTTCCACTTGCCCGTTCACTTGCGGATGAGTGACTGCCGAAAAGCTTTTTGGATTTTATACTTGACACAAAATTTTTGAAACTCTTCACTTTCAAATTGGGCCCGTTGTCTGTGATTATCTTTTGTGGTACCCGAAACCTGCATATGATATTTTTCAAGAAAAAGTTAATAACTTTCTTCGAAGTTATGGTGGCCAACGGTTCTACTTCTGTAATGACCCGCATTGGCAGAGGTATTATAATTAACTAATTAAATTATATATATGGTGGTTTAGAGAATTTAATGGTCGTGGAATTAAATAATGGTGAATATTTAATTTAAATAAAAAATTAAATAGTATATTTAATTCTGAAATAATCAGAATTGGCTGAAATGGCGATACGGTATGAACTGGGCAATTCAAAATATATATTTCAGTTTGAAATTGAATTTGAATAACGAATATATTATATAAACGACAGTTTGAACATAGAATTTTAGTATAATTAAAATCGAGCTTGAAATGGCGCTGTAGTTCGTAAATTGGCGATTGGAACTTCAACTGAATGTACAAGATTCGTTTTAAGCTGGAATTCAGTGAAACAAGAAACGTACGGAGCTGGTGGAGTATATCTTTCTAGTGGAAGAGAAAAATCGGGATTTCGTCATGTAGCTTTTGATTCACGTCCAAATCAAATTTTAGAAAAGTCGCTGTGGAATTCCTTTATAATTTATAAAGGAATTATTTATATTTTTAAAAAGGAATTTCATTTTAAATCGAATATCGAATTAATCGGGATTTGAAATATCAAGTTATAAATCCCAGTAGAGTTGTATGGTATTCCACTGTGAATATATAATATTTATTTATAAATATTAAATTTAATAACATTTAAATATATTTATATATTTAAATGAGTCATTCAGAGCTGTAAAAATAAGCCACTATTGCAAACTAAGTCGAAATTCGACGAAACTAATTTTGTTAGATCCGCAATGTCAAATAGTTGTTAGATTTCTAGTTTCGTGATTTTTAGAGTCACTATGTGGCTGTACGGATTTTTAGAGTGAAAAACAGTCAGTATTTCGACGGTTAAAAATATGCTGTGTGAGCATACGGAGTCGGAATTCGACGAAACCAGTTTCGTTAGGACCGTAATGTCAAACTGTAGCCGGTTGTCCAGTTTCGTGATTTTTAGGTAGCGTGTATGAGCACACGGATTTTTAGAAGACGAATTAACGATGGAGAATATACCGGGAATATTCCTTCTATAAAATATCTAGATATTTATGGCTTCTATAATTACCCTACCTTTCCTTCTAACCCTAAATTCTTATTCTCTCTGGTCAAAAAGAAATTGCCGCCACCAGAAAACCCAAAACGTTGATATGTCCATCTTTGAAAATAGAAAACAATTCGGATAAATTTCAAGAAAATACAAAGCAAGTGTCTTTGGATTTGTTGTGGTATTAGCTTCATTTCTCTGTTGGTTGTGTAGGGTGCGACGCTGTTTGGAGGTCTTCTAAAACTTCACAGTAAACATTAGGGTTCGAGATTTAGCACAAAGGAGGAAGAGTTGGTTCAGTTTGACCTTGTGTGTGGATTGAGGGGTTGAAACCACACCTATAGGCGGAGAATTGGGGGTTGCGGTGACAAGTGGAGGTCGATGTTCTTCCGCAGTGGCCTGGGTACGGGCGGAAATGGGGTGATCGAACTGTGCAGAGTGGATATGAGTGGAAGGAGCTTGAGACGAGGAGTCCTATGGAGTTGTCCGTTTGAAGTTTCAAGAAGTAAAGAAGAAGCAGTAGGAGCTTGGGAGAGCGACTACGGTGGTTCGGTAATATTTAGGGAGCGACGGGTTTGGAAGAAAGAGGAGCGATATGTTTTTGAGCGGGTGAGAGGAATTGGGCCTAAATGATAAAGTAAGGCCCAGTAATTAAAAATAGAATTTTGTTTATTTATTTTAAAGTGTATGTTAACTTCGTAATATCGTATCTTATTCATACATTATCGAAACTCAGCGAAACAAGTTGCGTTAGGATCGTATGGACGACGACTACCAAATGAGACTGACTGGGAGTGAATCGAAGCCCCTTACAATTTATAGCAAAGTAAATTGTCCGATCTGAATCAACGACAATTATCGTTAATTAACGATGATAGTCCAATGTGAGTAAATCTCATTAACTCTTAACAGTTTATAATTTCATGTTGTATTTTTAGAACTGTTAAATATTGGCTGATTGACTGTGTGTTGACTGTTTGATTGAACTGCTAGTCAGTTAGTTGAATTTCTATATTGATTCTGTTTAACAGAATATATCATATAGAACTAAAAGTGATGTTATCTATATTGTTTAACATCTGTGATGCAGGGAAACAGGTTGGAGGAATCCGACTGGATTCCTCAACATTTATTTTACTGTTTTTCATATATTATGATATATGATGTGTTATATAATCTGTGATGGATTATGTGTGTTGGAATGATATTGATCCTTGTTATTCGATATTTTAAATATCATAAAAGACCCTGGGATGTAAAAAGAATTATTTCAATGTATATTGAAATAAAGGGATTTTATAAAATCAATAGACTTTATAAAAGGAAATATTTCGAAAGTAAATAAAAGGGGAAATGTTTATAAAACGAATAGAGTTTTATAAAAGGGAAAAAATGTTGATAAAACGAATAGAATAGAAAAAAGGAAATAACTAGAGTCGAATAAATAAAGATATACAAGGAAATATTTGTAAACCATTTACAAATGAGATTGAATAGGGGATATTTGTAAAACCATTTACGAATAGAATTAAAAAAGGGAAATCATTTGTAAAGTGAAGAACCGTTACTAAAAGTAAATCTTTATAAATGAATAGTTTAATCGAGTTAAAAGGAGTTAATCGATGTTAGTTTAATCGAGTTAAAGGAGTTAATCGATGTTAGTTTAATCGAAAGGAGTTAATCGATGTTAGTTTAATCGAAAGGAGTTAATCGATCTTAGTTTAATCGATTAGAGTTAAAGTAAAAAGAGTTACTCGAATATAGTTTATTCAAATAGAATAAAGGAGTTAATCGAATATAGTTTATTCGAATAGAATAAAGAAGTTAATCGAATATGTAGTTTATTCAAATAGAATTAAAAGAGTTATCGAATATAGTTTATTCGATAGGAGTTAAGTGAATAGAGTTAGAGTTAAATCAAAAGAGTTAAGTGAATAGAATAAATTGAATAGAGTTATTGAATATACCTTATTCGAAGGAAAGAATTATCGAATAGAGAAGATTTGAAAGAGAGTTACATAAGGAAGTTTGTTAAAGAATTAGAAGGGTGAGCTTTGTCTATTTCAAGGTTAGAAACGTTGTTCAGTTAAGGTCTGAGAGGTAGTATTACCCCAACTTGATTGACTTCATTTTTAACTAAGGAATGGTTAAGGTTCGATAGTAAAGGATGGTTAAGTGAATTTAGTAATTAAAGGAAATAGTTTGAGTTGGCATCGCGATGGTTTCTTTAAACATCTGGCTAAGTCCAATGAAGAAGCTTTGGAAATGTTTTCCTAATAAGAAACCAGAAATGTTTTCTAATAAAGAAAACAAGAAATGGAAATGTTTTCCATTCTTAATAACGTATATTTTCCAAATTTAGAAAATAAGAAATATTGAATATAGGGAAACAGGAGATAAGTAAATTAATAAAATAAAGAGATAAATGTTGAATGATGTTTGATCGATATAAATTTCCATTTGGAAATAATATCGTTGTTTGCACACCTGCTTTTCTTCGATAGTTAAATCACAGACTATCAAAGTTTTGACCATTTTAACGTTGTTAATATGGAGAGACCGGTTGGATTATTATCCAAAGAACCACTCTGTATTGGCATAAGTGTTGCGAATCATATATGCCAAAGGAAAGTGAAGATGGAGTTATGCAAGGGCTATCCTGTTTACAGAATAGTGCTTTCGGTTCATCCTGTTCCTGGATGACTTGTATGGACGGATGTCTGACAGAGTATTTCCAGACGATCACATATACTGATTTCTCCAACCGTACCAAGAGTGGAAGCGGAGAAGGAAACTTCTTTTAGCTTATACATAATGTATGGTTGAGGACATCAATCGTTGATTTGATGGATTTGACGATGTGGCATTCAAAGTGAATATGGTGTGATGATAAAGCGTAGCTTCTAGCCTCACATCCGGTAAATGACAGAAATCGGGCAGGCAGCATGGCTAAGTCGGTCGCACCGAAGTAAGGTGTATAATCACCTGTCTAGAGTTTCATTTACTTCTAAAAATCTATTACTGATGCTGTCCCATTCGGGAAACGGTTCCTGATCCCAACCGTTGGTGATATACATTCAATACACTCAAGCGAAATGAGTGGTTGGTCATGTGTGGCCGAGTTGCAAGATGTTCTTGTTGAACCCAGTGTATTCCTCTCTAGAGGTACACTAGCGTAAGGTGGTTCCATACCTTGTCATAGTTGGAAATCCATTACCCAATACGTGCTTGCGGTTTTGATTGTATATTATATATGTAGAACGTGAGATGAAAGCGCTTCTGCTAGATGATTATTATATTGTGTTGATAGACATTATTAAAATATCAAAAGGTTTTTGATATAAAGATATTTGGATTCTCATAAGAGAAAAACCCGTTCCGTTAAACGGCGTGGTCTTATGAGATATCGATTACCGACTTGAACTGTTTTACTCACACCAGCCCCATGACTGACCCGGAGTTTATTTTGTTTGTTTTCCCTAAACTCTTGGGTGCCTAAATTTGTACGGACAGTCAAATAGTCGGGATTTACAGATATACTGGAAGAGCTTGGAGCAGGAGGCTTCAGGATCATATAGCTGTTGTTTATTTCCGTTGTGTTGTAAGTGCTGTACTGTGATAATGATGTATATTCAAGTACAGATTTATATTTCGAAGTTATGTTATATATGTTATATGTTATTCGTTCCGCTGTGAGGTTCGTGTTACTCATATGTTGTGTTCTTCTTCTTCTTCTATTCTAAGTTTCTATCTTATCTATCCTCACCCTCTGTTTTCTTTCAATTAATTTCCTGATTTTTAGTTTAATTTGGGGTTGGACTTGTGTTTTTGGTCAGCTCAAATTGGACCGAATTTTCGGGTCATTACAGTTGGTATCAGAGCTTAAGTTAAGTGAATTACCTTGGCTCTGTGGCGTGACTCAGTAGAGATAGGGTTAGTAATACCCTAGATTGAGTTGAGTGTATATATACAAGTGTGTATTTGTAATTTGATATAAAGTGGTTTTATATTGTGGAGATTCATTAGTTGAGTTGTTTATGGGTTCTGGTCGATCAGTTTGATCCACTGTATCGGTAGGAGTTTATAAACACTCGAATACGATGGGTCGTCACGATATGTTTTGAAAAGAGGGTAAATTAAAATAAGTTTACCCAAGGTATATCTTGATATAGAGAAGATATATATATATATCAAAATTATAATATAGTGGATATATGGTTGTTATTATAATCGAGTAAAGATTATAAATTAAATCGTTATGTAAATAACCAATCAGAATTCATATAAGTGAAATACGTGAAATCAGATGAGTTAAATCTAAAATTTAAACCAGGAATTGAATTAAAATTCTGAAAAATTGGATAAGTGTTTGTAAATGGATTTGGATTAAGAATAAGGAAGATTTAAGATCCTGGGAGATTTTAAATTGTTTTACAAGCAGTGTGAATTATATTTTGAAATGAATTTCAACGTGGAAATGTTTAGAAATGGTTTTATAGTATTGGACTCACTTCGATCGCTGGAAAATAGATTTTGATGATGACAGCTATATCATTAGTATTCATTTTCGAGTTGTAAGTGACGAATTACTACCAGAGATAATGTTTTGAATTTGTTTTGGGAAAGACAAGTTGTGTTGAATTTCAAAATGGGTTTTATAAAATAGAATTTGAATATATAGAATTTGAATAAAGAGAATTCAAATAGAATTGAATATAGAAATTCAAAGGGAGTTTGATTATTTGAAATTCAATGGAATTGAAATAGAATTGAATATAAAAATTCAAAGGGAGTTTGAATATATGAAATTCAATGGAATTGAAATAGAATTGAATTTAGAAATTCAAAGGGAGTTTGAATGTATGGAATTCAATGGAATTAAAATATAAATTGAATATAGAAATTGAAATAGAGTTTGAATATATGGAATTCAATGGAATTGAAATAGAGTTTGAATATATGGAATTCAATGGAATTGAAATAGAGTTTGAATATATGAAATTCAATGGAATTGAAATAGAGTTTGAATATATGAAATTCAATGGAATTGAAATAGAGTTTGAATATAGAAATTCAAATGGAATTTGAATATAGAATTTGAATAGAATTTGAATAGAATTTGATATATAGATTTGAATAATACAAGTGATATAAAATTTGAACAGAATTAATTAAGTCGAAGAGGAATTAGTTAATAGAGTTTTGAAATTGAAGTTGAATTTTAAAAGGCGAGTTGGATTTGTAAATGGATATTCGAAATCGAATATAGAACTTAAACTTGAAATTTGGATTCAAATTAGTTAATAAGCAAGTTAAAATATATTTGAACATGTCATGTTCAAATATAAAAGTGAAATAGACTAAAGAGTTAATAAAAAAATTAATTAACGAATTGAGTTAAAACGATCAGGTATAGTTAAAATAAATTGGGCAGGTATAAATATACATGAGGTAGGTATGGATAAGGTATGAAGGTATATAAATAGAATGCTCGACGAAAAGGTATGTATTTAATTCATATATGAGATTTTATGCGCCGAATCGGCTAGCCGCTTGGCTTTTTCTTTTTCTTTTGGATTGGTGAGGGCCATGAGAGGCTATTTGAAATATCCCGATGCTGCTAGTACAAAGGAGGTTATGGCGAATTTTTCCGGGAATTTAAGGAGTTAGAATATTTTGAAGATAATTTGATAGTTAGATATCAACGTATCGATATATATATAGAAGTCGATAAGGAAACGAACTTAGAAATAGAATAGTAAAATCAAAAAGGAAGACTAAGAATAAAATCTAGTAAGAATAGAAAGAGGAAGCGTATATGTGTTAAAAAGTGAATAAGTAGTTGTATGGTATTGATTATTCGAGTAAGTAGTCATATCTGTTTTGACGTTATAAATGTTATTCAGTCAAGGTCTGAGAGGTAGTTATACCCCAACTTGATTGATTTCATTATTAACAAATAAATAGTAAGATTTCAGGCTCGAAGATAAATGTTGAATAAGTGTTAGTTGAATATAGTATTTGGGTTGTCGTAACGATGTTTTACACAACATCCGTTTTAACCCAAAAAAGTGTAAGCTTGGAAATATAATAAAGAATATTTCCTAAGTATAGAAATAAACGAGATCGGAAAAGAGATAAGTAATTGGAATATTTTCCAATTATAAATAGCATATATTTTCTAAAGATTAGAAAATAAAGGAAGGCGATATTCAGAAATGTTTTCCAAATAACATAAAAGGCCAATATGGTTATTGAAAATATTTGGTTAACAAATATTGATAAAGAAATAGAGAAGTGATTTAACTAATGGAATATTAATTAAGGGCTCAGTGACATGTTCAAAAAGAAAATTTGATTTTTGTAAAGAGTAAACTGTTTGAAAACTCCCAGGGAAAGACTGTTTGAATTAAAAACAAATTTAACAGAAATTTGTGAAAGCAAATTTGAATTAAAGTAAAGTCAGTAAAGTGGTAACTGAGATTGAATTAGAATGATATCAAGACAAATTGGATTGTGAGATTCAAATTTGAAGTGTAATGTGATAATCAAGTTAAGAGTTGGGAATCGAGAAGTAAATCGAGTTGAAATGATATTTGGCTCGGATATAAGCGAATGGTTGTGTTGTGGATAAAAGCAGATTGGAATTTGATTGGGATGACCCTTGTATCTGCTGAATTGATAACAGGTGGAAAGGATGTAATGATATCCCGACAAAAAGGTACAAGTTTATATTTCTATTGGATATAAGTTTTATGAGCCGAATTGGCAAGCCGCTTGGCTGTTTGATTTTCTTTTGGGTTGGAGATGGCCCAGAGAGGCGAGTTGGAGTTTGACCGATTGGCCAGTACAAAGTAGGTGCTGGCAAAAAATTTCGAAGAATTAAGGTGTTAGAAAATTTTCAGCATTTTTGAAAATTTTCGTTGATAGGAATTAATTAATAATTTAATTAAAATTAAATTTGTTCAGTTGAAACTGAAGTTAAGAAGTGAACAAATATGTTCTAACCAGTCGATAGGGTCATTCTCTACCTTAGCAATTTCGAGGACGAAATTATTTTAAGTGGGAAAGATTGTAATGACCCGCATTGGCAGAGGTATTATAATTAATTTATTTAATTATATAAATGGTGGTTTAGAGAATTTAATGGTCGTGGAATTAAATAATGGTGAATATTTAATTTAAATAATAAATTAAATAGTATATTTAATTCTGAAATAATCACAATTGGCTGAAATGGCGTTATGGTGTGAACTGGGCATTTCAAAATATATATATTTAAGTTTGAAATTGAATTTGAATAATGAATATATTATATGAACGACGGTTTGAACATAGAATTTTAATATAATTAAAATTGAGCTTGAAATGGCGCTACAGTTCATAAATTGGCGATTGGAACTTCAACTGAGTATATAGGATTCGTGTTAAGTTGGATTTCAGTGAAACAAGAAACGTACGGAGCTGGTGGAGTATATCTTTCTAGTGGAAGAGAAAAATCGGGATTTCGCCGTGTAGATTTTGATTCACGTCCAAATCAAATTTTAGAAAAGTCGTTGTGGAATTCCTTTATAATTTATAAAGGAATTATTTATATTTTTAAAAAGGAATTTCATTTTAAATCGAATATCGATTTAATCGGGATTTGAAATATCAAGTTATAAATCCCAGTAGAGCTGTATGGTATTCCACTGTGAATATATACGATAATATTTATTTATAAATATTAATTTTTATTATATTTAAATATATTTATATATTTAAATGGGTCATTCAGAGCTGTAAAAATAAGCCACTATTGCAAACTAAGTTGAAATTCGACGAAACTAATTTTTTTAGATCTGCAATGTCAAATAGTTGTTAGATTTCCAGTTTCATGATTTTTAGAGTCACTGTGTGGCCGTACGGATTTTTAGAGTGAAAAACAGTCAGTATTTCGACGGTTAAAAATACGCTGTGTGAGCATACGGAGTCGGAATTCGACGAAACCAGTTTCATTGGGACCGTAATGTCAAACTGTAGCCGCTTGTCCAGTTTCATGATTTTTAGGTAGCGTGTGTGAGCACACGGATTTTTAGAAGACGAATTAACGATGGAGAATATACCGGGAATATTCCTTCTATAAAATATCTAGATATTTATGGCTTCTATAAATACCCTACCTTTCCTTCTAACCCTAAATTCTTATTCTCTCTGGTCAAAAAGAAATTGCCGCCACCAGAAAACCCAAAACGTTGAAATATCCATCTTTGAAAATAGAAAACAATTTAAATAAATTTCAAGAAAATACAAAGCAAGTGTCTTTGGATTTGTTGTGGTATTAGCTTCATTTCTCTGTCGGTTGTGTAGGGTGCGACGCCATTTGGAGGTCTTCAAAAACTTCATAGTAAACATTAAGGTTCGAGATTTAGCACAAAGGAGGAAGAGTTGGTTCGGTTTGACCTTGTGTGTGGATTGAGGGGTTGAAACCGCGCCTGTAGGCCGAGAATTGGGGATTGCGGTGACAAGTGGAGGTTGATGTTCTTCCACAGTGGCCTGGGTACGGGCGGAAATGGGGTGATCGAACTGTGCAGAGTGGATATGAGTGGAAGGAGCTTGAGATGAGGAGTCCTATGGAGTTGTCCGTTTGAAGTTTCAAGAAGTAAAGAAGATGCAGTAGGAGCTTGGGAGAGCGACTATGGTGGTTCGATAATATACAGGGAGCGACGGGTTTGGAAGAAAGAGGAGCGATATGTTTTTTAAGCGGATGAGAGGAATTGGGCCTAAATGATAAAGTAAGGCCCAGTAATTAAAAATTGAATTTTGTTTATTTTATTTAAAGTGTATGTTAACTTCATAATATCGTATGTTATTCATACGTTATCGAAACTCAGCGAAACAAGTTGCGTTAGGATCGTATGGACGACGACTACCAAATGAGACTGACTGGGAGTGAATCGAAGCCCCTTACAATTTATAGCAAAGTAAATTGTCCGATCTGAATCAACGAAAATTATCGTTAACTAACGATGATAGTCCAATGTGAGTACATCTCACTAACTCTGAACAGTTTATAATTTCATGTTGTATTTTTAGAACTGTTAAATATTGGCTGATTGACTGTGTGTTGACTGTTTGATTGAACTGCTAGTCAGTTAGTTGAATTTCTATATTGATTCTGTTTAAAAGAATATATCATATAGAACTGAAAGTGATGTTATCTATATTGTTTAACATCTGTGATGCAGGGAAACAGGTTGGAGGAATCCGACTGGATTCCTCAACATTTATTTTACTGTTTTTCATATATTATGATATATGATGTGTTATATAATCTGTGATGGATTATGTGTGTTGGAATGATATTGATCCTTGTTTTTCGATATTTTAAATATCATAAAAGACCCTGGGATGTAAAAAGAATTATTTCAATGTATATTGAAATAAAGTGATTTTATAAAATCAATAGATTTTATAAAAGGAAATATTTCGAAAGTAAATAAAAGGGGAAATGTTTATAAAACGAATAGAGTTTTATAAAAGGGAAAAAATGTTGATAAAACGAATAGAATAGAAAAAAAGAAATAACTAGAGTCGAATAAATAAAGATATATAAGGAAATATTTGCAAACCATTTACAAATGAGATTAAATAAAGGATATTTGTAAAACCATTTACGAATAGAATTAAAAAAGGGAAATCATTTGTAAAGTGAAGAACCGTTACTAAAAGTAAATCTTTATAAATGAATAGTTTAATCGAGTTAAAAGGAGTTAATCGATGTTAGTTTAATCGAGTTGAAAGGAGTTAATCGATGTTAGTTTAATCGAGTTAAAGGAGTTAATCGATGTTAGTTTAATCAATGTTAGTTTAATCGATTAGAGTTAAAGTAAAAGGAGTTAATCGAATATAGTTTATTCAAATAGAATAAAGGAGTTAATCGAATATAGTTTATTCAAATAGAATAAAGGAGTTAATCGAATATAGTTTATTCGAATAGAATAAAGGAGTTAATCGAATATATAGTTTATTCAAATAGAATTAAAAGAATTATCGAATATAGTTTATTCGACAGGAGTTAAGTGAGTAGAGTTAGAATTAATCAAAAGAGTTAACTGAATAGAATAAATTGAATAGAGTTATCGAATATACCTTATTCGAAGGAAAGAATTATCGAATAGAGAAGATTTGAAAGAGAGTTACGTAAGGAAGTTTGTTAAAGAATTAGAAGGGTGAACTTTGTCTATTTCAAGGTTAGAAACGTTGTTCAGTTAAGGTCTGAGAGGTAGTTTTACCCGAACTTGATTGACTTCATTTTTAACTAAGGAATGGTTAAGGTTCGATAGTAAAGGATGGTTAAGTGAATTTAGTAATTAAAGTAAAAGGTTTGAGTTAGCATCGCGATGGTTTGTTTAAACATCTGGCTAAGTCCAACGAAGAAGCTTTGGAGATGTTTCCTAATAAGAAACCATAAATGTTTTCTAATAAAGAAAACAAGAAATGGAAATGTTTTCCATTGTTAATAACGTATATTTTCCAAATTTAGAAAATAAGAAATATTGAATATAGGGAAACAGGAGATAAGTAAATTAATTAAATAAAGAGATAAATGTTGAATGATGTTTGATCGATATAAATTTCCATTTGGAAATAATATCATTGTTTGCACACCTGCTTTTCTTCGATAGTTAAATCACAGACTATCGAAGTTTTGACCATTTTAACATTGTTAATATGGAGAGACCGATTGGATTATTATCCAAAGAACCACTCTGTATTGGCATAAGCGTTGCGAATCATATATGCCAAAGGAAAGTGAAGACGGTGTTATGCAAGGGCTATCATGTTTACAGAATAGTGCTTTCGGTTCATCATGTTCCTGGATGACTTGAATGGACGGATGTCTGACAGAGTATTTCCAGATGATCACGTATATTGATTGCTCCAACCGTACCAAGAGTGGAAGCGGAGAAGGAAACTTCTTTTAGCTTACACATAATGTATGGTTGAGGACATCAATCGGTGATTTGATGGATTTGACGATGTGGCATTCAAAGTGAATCTGGTGTGATGATAAAGCGTAGCTTCTAGCCTCACATCCGGTAAATGACAGAAATCGGGCAGGCAGCATGGCTAAGTCGGTCGCACCGAAGTAGGGTGTATAATCACCTGATCTAGAATTTCATTTACTTCTAAAAATCTATTGTTGATGCTGTCCCATTTGGGAAACGGTTGCTGATCCCAACCGTTGGTGATATACATTCGATACACTCAAGCGAAATGAGTGGTCTGTCATGTGTGGCCGGGTTGCAAGATGTTCTTGTTGAACCCAGTGTATTCCTCTCTAGAGGTACACTAGCGTAAGGTAGTTCCATACCTTGTCATAGATGGAAATTCATTACCCAATACGTGCTTGCGGTTTTGATTGTATATTATATATGTAGAACGTGAGATGAAAGCGCTTCTGCTAGATGATTATTATATTGTATTGATAGACATTATTATAATATCAAAAGGTTTTTGATATAAAGATATTTGGATTCTCATAAGGGAAAAACCCGTTCCGTTATACGGCTTGGTCTTATGAGATATCGATTACCGGTTTGAACTGTTTTACTCACACCAGTCCCATGACTGACCCGAAGTTTATTTTGTTTGTTTTCCCTAAACTCTTAGGTGCCTAAATTTGTACGGCCAGTCAAGTAGTCGGGACTTACAGATATACTGGAAGAGCTTGGAGTAGGAGGCTTCAGGATCATATAGCTATTGTTTATTTCCGCTGTGTTGTAAGTGATGTACTGTGACAATGATGTATATTCAAGTACAGATTTCTATTTCAAAGTTATGTTATATATATTATATGTTATTCGTTCCGCTGTGAGGTTCGTGTTACTCTGATGTTGTGTTCTTCTTCTTCTTCTATTCTAAGTTTCTATCTTATCTATCCTCACCCTCTGTTTTCTTTCTATTAATTTCCTGATTTTCTGTTTAATTTGGAGTTGGACTTGTGTTTTTGGTCAGCTCAAATTGGACCGGATTTTCGGGTCATTACAACTTCGGCCCATTTTGTGAAGTAATCAACGGTGACAATTACATATTAAAACTGTATTTTGCAGTGGGAAGGGCTCCTATGAGGTCGATGCCTCAGATAGCAAATGGCCATGGGCTGACCATGTGGGTTACAGCTGTAGATGGAATCCTTGGAATCTTGGCAAATCTCTGGCATCTATCACTTTTTTAGTGTAGGCCATGGAATCTTTATTGATATCTGGCCAGAAGTAACCGTATCACAGGATTTTCTTAGCCAAAGTTTGTCCATCGATGTGACCTCCGCATTCTCCTTCGTGTAATTCTTCCATGATCGCCTTTGACTCCTTTTATGTAACACAACGAAGTAAGAGTGTAGAAAATCCGCATCTGTATAGTTGTCCGTCCTGAATGAGGTAGAAAAAGGCTTTTCGCAAAATCTTCCTCCGCTGCTTGGCTTCTGCTTGGAGCATCCCGGTGATAAGGTATTCTTTGATTGGCGACATCCATGTGTTTGGTTCATCAGTCATTTCCATGATCCAATCCATCTCAGTCTGCCTCGTGCTTGGGTTGGAAAGGACTTCCACTGGAACTAATCCCATGAGTTGTGCATCTCCTGTGCTTGCATATTTTGCCAATGAATCTGCTTTGGTATTTTCTCCTCTAGGAATGTGAGATATGGTGTAATGCTCGAAAGATTCCAACAGTTCCAAAGCTTTGGAAAGATAATCCGGCAAGTTACCCATTTTGGCTTGGAATTCTCCTAGAACTTGGCATACCACGAGCTGGGAGTCGCTGAAGATTTGTATAGTTTTTATCTGTAATTCTTTTTCTAACTTTATTCCTGCGATGAGGGCTTCATACTCAGCTTCATTATTTGTCGATGGAAATTCTAGACTTAGTGCATATCAGGGGTTTCCAGGACTACCCCTGCCCCAGAACAGTAATCATTCGAGGCTCCATCAACAAATAACTTCCATTGGAAGTCAGCTTCAATATCATCTTCCTCTTTTATCTCCCCTCGATCGATAAATTCTGCGATAAAGTCAGCAAGTGCTTGTATGTTGATCGCTTTTCGAGGGTGATACGTAATGTCATATTTACTAAGCTCTATATTCCATTTTAATAACCTTCCGGAGGTTTCTGGTCGGGACAAAACTTCCCTCAGAGGCTGGTCCATGAGAACTTTGATAGAATGAGCCTTCAAATCTTCCCTAATCAATGATGCACTCAGGGCATGGGCAGAGACCGCCAGGTATAGAAACATGTCTTCTCCGTCACTAGGCTTTGATAGCATAGGAGGTGTTACCAAGTATTGGATCATCTCCTCGAAGGTTTTCTGACATTCAGAGGTCCATTGTAGCTCTTTTTTTCCTTTCCTAAGGGCATCGAAGAATGGAAGACATCTGTCCATTACCCTGGATATGAAGCGATTTAAAGCCGCAACCTTCCCATTCAAACGCTGAAGTTCCTTCTTGGTTCCTGGGGCACGCATTTCTCTTAAAGCTAATATTTTGGCTGGATTAGCTTCTATACCCCTAGCGTTGATCATGAATCCAAGGAACTTGCCCGAACCAACTCCGAAAGAACATTTCAAGGGATTCAACTTCATGCCATATTGGCGTAAGATATCGATCATTTGGGCTAGATCCTCCATATGGTCTATTGCTCCTTCTGATTTCACCAACATTTCATTGACATCAACTTCCATCGTTCTACCGATTTGCTTTTTGAACATAGCATTTACCAGTCGCTGATAAGTCGCCCCTGCATTCTTTAGACCAAACGGCATCACCTTATAGCAATATAGGCCGAGATCAGTAATGAAGCTCGTGTCTTCTTGGTTTGGGCCGTGCATCATGATTTGATTGTAGCCGGAATATGCGTCCATGAAACACAACAACTCATGAACGGTCGTAGATTCTACCAATTGGTCGATTCTGGGAAGAGGGAAACTATTTTTCGGACAAGCTTTATTAAAGTCTGAATAGTCTACACAGACTCACCATTTATCGTTTGATTTCTTTACGAGCACAGGGTTGGAGACTCATTTTGGATAGGTAGATTCCCTAATAAAACCATTTTCCATTAACCTGTCGACTTCTTCCTTTAAGGTGCGCGACCTCTCCGGCCCTTGGGTTCTCCTTTTCTGTTTAACAGCCAGAACACGCGGGTCAATGTTTAGCTTATGGACCACAATGTCTGGAGATATGCCGCATATGTCGTAATGGTTCCACGTGAACACATCTAAATTAGCTCTTAGGAAGACAATCAATTGATTTTTTAGTTTAGGGCTTAACCGAGATCCTATATTCAACACACGGTTCGGGTCTTTTGGAATTACTGCTATAGGAATTGTGATTTTGGCCGATGTCGCCATTTCGTCCTCAGCACTAACTTTCCTAGGGTCGATTTCTTTTTGCACTCCACTATGTTCGCCAGTGCATGGACCCTTCTTTAATTTCTACAAAGGGAGTTTTTGGATGCGGGGAAGAGCCTCCGCATCCTTTCCTGGGTCTTTTTTCTTAGCCTCCCTCAGCTCTGTCACTTAGCATTCTGTTGCAGTGATTTGGTAGCCTTTAATCACACCGATTCCCCTTTCAGTTAGGAACTTCATAGTCAAACACCATGGAGCTAGTGCAACCTTAAAACCCGAAAGAGTTGGCCTCCCAAGGAATACATTGTAAGACGAAAACTCATCTATCAGGACAAAAGTTTGTATCATAGAGACCCTACGTTCTGCATCTGCCAATTCCACAGGTAAGTCTATTGTTCCGATGGGTTGCGTAGGTTGACCCGTAAAACTGTGGATCTTATTTGGATATGCGCACACTTCCGCCATAGGGAGATTCATTTTTTGGAAAGTGCTTATGAAAATCACATTAACAGATGCCCTGTGTCTACTAGGACCCTTTTTACAACTGCAGGACCGAGACCAATTGTGATCACCATGGCGTCAATAGTTGGTGTAACTAACCGTCTGCATCTTTTTCTTTGAATATCACTTCATCGATCAAAGTTTTGGGCATTTTCTTCGGGAGCTCGTTGTTCAAGATCATGCATTTTTCTTCTTTCGAGGCATCCTTCAATTCATTAACGTACTTTTCCATATCGCCCAACTGTTCCCAGCCGGGTGGGGCCCCAAAATATCATATTGATTACTGGCCTCGAATCAACTATATTTGAGCTTCCTCACTCGAGTCGGGTTGGCTAACCATTTTATTATGCCCTTGTGCAGCTAGAGTGCTTTGAGGATTTTTCATATACTACTGGAGTTGATTCTTCCTGATGAGCTCTTCAATTAAACTCTTCAGGTGCCTACATTCATTGGTGTTGTGTCCTGGTTGGTTATGAAACCGGCAGAATTTGCCGGAATTTTCGTATTTCTCAGTTATCTTCTGCTGCTTCATCTGAGGAAAGATAACTGAATCCTTTGCGATGGAGTAAATTCTTTCTGGAGACTCGTTTAGGAGGGTTAATTCGGATAGTTTATACAGTCGCGTCTTTTTATAGTCTTTGCTATCCTTCTCATCACTTCCCCTGTTTTGTCCTGCATCATTCTTCTGCTTAACTCTGGACTCATTGCTTTTTCCTTCTCTGGTGGCGTTATTTTCTATAACCTTCTGGACGCTTGGAGCTTCATTTTCTACACTCATGTATTCCTCAGCTTTCTTATAAAACTTCTTGAGAGTTTTTGGTTTCTTCATCTTGAGCCACTTCCCAAATTCAGACTTCTTATCGATAGCCCTTTCAGGGCTGCCAATAGGTACCAAGGCTCTGGTACTATGACTTTTGCTGCTGCCGCATGGAAGCGTGTAAGGAAAGCTCTGATGGTTTCCCCAGGCTTTTGTTCCATCTCGCATAGTGACATCACATCCCTTGCCTTGGTGGTTTGTAGTCGAAATTGATCTCGAAATCTCCTTGCCAAGTCTTCGAACTGATCAATACACTTAGGTGGAAGTCGGGTGAACCATAGCAAGGCCACACCTTCTAGGCACACAGGAAAGTATAAGCACTTGATTTCATTTGTAGCCCTAGCTCCATTCATGTGTTGGTCGTATTTGAACAGAAAAATGTTTGGATCCCCAATTCCGCTATAAGGTGCTATTGTGGGGGGCATGAATTTCTTGGGGAATTTTGCTTGACGGATTTTCTCTATGAACGGATTTTTGCTGGGTGAGGACTCCCAATTTTTTTCTTCATCCTCTCGGTCGCTTTCTCCTTCATTATTCACTGGATCATGTCTGTGATGCGCCTCTCGCCTCCTTCTTATTCATCGGGATCAACATCGATGTTCTTATCCGAGCGACCACGATTTGAGCTTCGACGCCTTGCACATTTTTTTGGGAGATGTTATGTTGATGGGACTTGCGACAGCCTGAGTCGTACGTTTTTCTTTACGCCATGGAGATCTGGCCTTAGAGTCCTCAACGCCGGACTCTCCTTTGTCTCCTACTAAATAGTGAGATCGACCAGGGTCTGAGGCCGATGAGTCGTCTTTTTCGCCAGAATTTGGGGGCAGTAAATTGGTTTGAGCATTAATCAGGGCATCAAACCTTTCCATCATCATCTTCATTATATCCTCCATCTTTTCGTTCAAGTCGGTTACAACCACATGCAACTCGTCTCGCGTTACGGATGGCCTAAGACTTTCCCCAGCCCCTTAGTTCAGAGTTTGTGGTACAGTTTCATTATTGTCCTCACTGATAATGGTAGCTTTAGCAGATTTGCTGCTTTTCTTCGATCCGGCCATGGCTTTCAAGGGAGAAAGCGATTTTGGATTTTTTTTTAGGTTGCTGAACTCTGAAAGAAAGTACGAGGCAAGGAATTGTGAACATGACCCCACGGTGGGCACCAAAATGTTTTCACCAAAAAATAGCATAAACATCAAAGGTACTAAATTATATTTCACCAATATGGTAAGGAAAATAAATGGAGACGTACTTCATAACAATTGAAAATGAAAATGCGAGGAAGATAAAATAGAGATAAGATTTAGAGTGGTTTAGCCTTATATTAGGCCTACGTCCACTATGAAGATTGCTTGCATTCTTAAAATAAGGATTACAAAATACATAAACACGTTTTTCATACATCTCTATATCCACTCAATATACTCTCATTCATACATTTCAATCCTGGGATTTTATGAAATAATGGTAGAGTTTGAGGAGGAGAAGGATGGGTGAATGATTGAGAAGGAGGATGACTTTGTTTCCCCTAAGGTTGTACTTGACGCCATAGCCAAATGGGGTGATGGAACTTCGAGTGGAGAAGATGTTCATTACTTCCAAGTGCTTAAGGAATGACTAAGGATAGAATTTAGCAGCACTTTGTGGTTAAAAAGATTTGATCCCCTTTACGCTGGCAGCCATAGTGTTTTTATAGGTGAGCTCTCTTCAGGAAATGATCTGAAGCCTGTATGTGCAGGCTATGGGTCGTTCATCCCATTAATTACAAGCATGCCATTGCCTAGCTATAGCCAGCTGTTCGTAGCTGTATCCAGTCATCATGTGCGAGCGAATCCATAGGAGCGAGTTTTTTGAGTGGTTGAGTGGGTGACTTTAGCCGGTGTTCTTTGGGTGTAGTTATATCTGGCAATCGATGAGTGGTCACCCGATTCACTTGATTGTGAAATGAGCAAGCGGCTTTGATTGATTTTATGGTCGAGCGACTTTATAAGGGCAGAACGTGGGACTGGAATCAATTCTTCTTTGTATCTTGCATGACTGATTCCCCTGGCCCAAGAGCGTTCGTCCTTCACTGCCTTGCACTATGTTATTTTCCTTTATTGTTGTGTTATATTGTCGCTCGGCCTAAATTAAATGGACGACTTGCTTTGTTTTGATTCTCGAGTGGCTTTGTTCCAATATGAACGGCCTACGTTTGATTCTGCGCCCGAATCACGACTTTCTTCAGGCTTTGGCCTTGCTCTGTGTAGTTGCTTCCTTTCCATTGCGAATCACTTAAATGCTTAAGACAAAACAGTGCACGATCGACCCTGAAAGTGTTCGTTCTATAGCTCCTGCTCAGATCTTGTAACTCAATGTGCGTATGGGTTTTTAGGGATCAACAGCAGATATATTTATCTTCCTTGTGAACAATTGTGACGGCCCGCCCCGAACCAGCCGTCATTTCCCCGAATGCATTGTGCTAATGCCCGACTAGCACAGGACGGTCGTCAAAGGAAAAGGACTTGAAACTATGAATCACCAAAGAACCTGTACTATATATCTCACAGCGCATGGAATAAAATATAATAATAACATAACTTGACATAAAATAGGCGAAACAGTCATAAGCTGAAAACTAAACCATCATAGAAGCGGAATCCAAAATACAGTTTATGATCTAAACCATCATTATTATAACTTCAAAATACTGTCTCTAAAGCAAAATAGAAAAGGTACACTACTAATGCCCAAAGCAGTGACCAGCAACAACATAGGGAGAATATATGTATATAGTACGTGGAAGCCTCCTGCTCATCCGGACAGCTACTCGTGCATAACCACCTAACATGTCTCTAGTCTGCTTGTTTAGGAGCACCCAGAGTAATAAGAAGAGACGTAAAACTCTATGCCAGACAAAAGTCAGGTATGAGCGATAGTAGCAGAATAAAACAATAACAGGTACAAATAATCATACCCGAACCTGGACCTGCAACCAAAGAGTTAGCGCAACAAGATGTACAGTACTCTAAGGTAAACACTAACATAGAGTGTAAAATGGGAGCGTGTGTGTCATTATGATAGCAATCATCAAACATAGCAATCATCCTCACGTCTCTCGCTCAGTGTGTAAAGCATACGATACCCAGCGCTTTAATCAACAAATCTATTGGGGCCATGATGGCAACCCCCTATGACTATTGTTATGACCACACTTCCCTAGTCTATAGTCAATAACCCTACCCAGTCCACACATCCCTGGCTCTAGGTTAAGGGCCAACGAGTCCACACTTCCCTGGCTCTGGTTCGTCTACATGCCCTCTCTCTTCAACGGTGAACCAAAGTTATAGATATCGATAACCCCTTTGCACACGTCCCACGGCAAAGCCTAACTCTAGAAGTTAGCTCGTCGGTTCCCATCTGGATCCTGAGTAATAACTTATCATTTGGACTTCCTTTGCATCTCGGGTTTTGGTTGAATTGCAGTTAATCTTCAGAAGAGTTCACAATTGTCGTCGCGGGGTAGAAGTTTGAATCTGGTTCGGTTTGTGGTCATTATCTTGGTTCGGGTCGTGGTCCTCATCAGGGTCGGTTCGTGGCACGTGCCCCCTCCCCCGGACTCGTGACCACCCCCCTCCCCCCCGGTTCGTGACCACCCCCCAGTTCGTGACCATCCCCCCGGCTCGTGACCCCCTTCCCCCCAGTTCGTGACCATCATCTTGGAGCGGTTCGTGACCATCATCTTGGAGCGGTTCGTGACCATCATCTTGGAGCTGTTCGTGACCATCATCTTGGAGTGGTTCATGACCATCATCTTGGAGCGGTTCATGAGACATACCCTCTTAAGGAATCGAAGTTCTCTTGGGTGGCTCGTGAGGCATACCCCTTTTAGGAACCGGTTTTCTGCAGTTTTTCCAGAAAGCTAATTTCGCCAAAGGATGGCGTTTTCAACCATTATAACCTTACTATGAAGTCAAAAAACATATCAAATAACGTAGTAACATGTCAAATCAACCAAAAACACCAAAATATCAATCACATGAAATATTTTAGATCAAACATACCCAAAAAGCATGATTTTCCCCTTAATCCCCTTAAGCATGTTTTAACTATAAGATTAGAAAATTTAATCCAAATTTTCACTAGTAACATAAAATAATATTTTAGAATTTCTACATATTTTTCCATATTTTTATGATGCATAATTTCGTTTATTATCACTAATCACCCCTAATTAGCCATAATTAGTGAATAAAAGTGCAAATCACTTACCTTTGCCACAAATGAATTATAGATCAGAAAACTCCACTCACATGGGTCGAATTCCCATGTATTCCAGTAGCTCTATCTCGAATTTGATGCTAATCCGCCTTAATTTGATGTAGTTTTGCTTAATTTGTGATTAGGAAGTGATAAGGGATGAATTTAGAAGGTGAAGGCCATTACTAAGGTTAGAGGAAGGTAAGTAGCAGCTGGAAAAATGAAAATGAATCATCCTCTAACTCTTTTCAGCTCTCCCATAACCTTAATCCCGAAATGGGTTATGAGCCTAACCACTAATCACCTAATTAAGCCTGATTAAGTTGTTTTTTCATCTTCAAACCTTTTTTCAGCCATGTCTCCCTTCGGTAAGTCCGTTTGATCAATGTTACCGCTCTACGGAAAGGTAAACCATCATCTGAATCCAGTGGAAGTGGTTTCAGGTCAAAGCTCCTTACCAATCAAAAGTTATAGACGAAACAAGATTTGCCAGGGGCAAAATGGTCATTTAAAATTCGGCAAAAACCGTGAACATGGGAAATGATCCCGATAGTCGTTTTCCAAAGTTATACGACTTCGTATGTGAATAAAATAAATATTCTCCGATCCTCCGATACGTAGAATGCGGATTGTTACACTCTCCTCCCTTAAGAAATTTCGCCCCTGAAGTTCCTTAGTCAAGAAAACAACCAAAAGGTCATGCATGCCTATCAACTAGGGCTGTCAATGTGTCGTGTCGGGTCGGGTTTTGGTCGAGTCAAGTCGGGTTCGGGTTGATTTATAAACGGGTCGTGTCAACCCGTTTATTAAACGGGTCATATTTTCCCAACCCTAACCCGACCCGTTTATAAATGAGTTGACCCGACCCGCATAACCCGTTTAACTAAATGGGTCGTGTCGGGTCATGTCAGGTCGGGTTTACCCGTTTGACCCATTGATAGATATTGCCTACTAATATAAGCAACAAAAGAGCCATATCACCAACATGCACACTGTTATATAATCACCAACATGCAACAAGTTGCAAAGTCACCAACAGACAACACATATATAAAGCATGAAATCATCATATCCAAAAATCGTTTTCTATGCATATGTATATATTATCATACTACATAAATTAAAGACTACTAGTATGGAAGATATACGGTTGTTATAAGTAAAATAAAACTAACAACATACAAGAATAAATTAGTAAAATATAACAACTTACATATACGAGCATACTAATTACTATAAACCTAAAAGATTAACACAAACAATATACATAAAAGACTAACAGTATGGAAGAGATACAACATCTAATCGGGTTTGGCGGGTCAAAATCGGGTTAGTGGGTCAACCCTAAACCCACCCGTTTATAAACGGGTCAAATTCGGATTGACCCGAAAATGACCCGCTAACTAAACGGGTCGGGTTAACCTGCTAATTTCCGTGCGGGTTTCGGGTCGGGTCACGGGTCATGTAGGAAATTGACAGCTCTACTATCAACCATCTACAATCAATCAAACATACATAACAAACACAACAAACCTATCCTAGCATGCAGTTTACTAACAAGGGAATAATTATATCGCGATTAAAACATTACCAGGAAAAGAGGTCTAGATGTGACTTCCTTATGTTCTCCTCTGTTTCCCAAGTATAGCCATTCTCATTATAACCCCACTGGACCTTAACCAGTTTCATCATCTTCCTTCGAAGTTGCTTCATATAATGTTCGACAATACGAATCATTCTATGGCTCCCAACTGCCTCAGATTCCCCTTCGATATCATCCAACTGATCTGATGAAATAGTCATATCGAAATCGTGCACAAATTTCCTTAACTGAGAAACATGAAATACGCTATGAACTCTCGCCATCTTGTTAGGTAATCCAACTTTATATGATAAATTCCCAACTTGTTAGAGAAGTGGAAATGAACTAACAAACCTTAGTGCCAATTTATCTCTCCTACGAAATCGAATTACGTTCTTCAACGGAGAAATCTTGACGAATACCAAGTCGCCAATGAAGAATTACAAATCTCTTTGCCTTTTATCAGTATAACTCTTCTGCCTATCTTGGGTATCCTTCATTCGCTATTGAATAACCTTGATCTTATCTGAAGTTTCTTTTATTACATCTGGCCCAAGCACAAATTTCTCACCAGTTTCTAACCAACATGATGGTGAGTTGCACGGTCTTCCGTACAAAGCTTCAAATGGAGCCATACCAATACTGGGCTGATAACTATTATTATATGCGAATTCAACTAGATGCAAATGGTCATCCCATGAACCCCTAAAATCCAGTATACAAGCTCTCAAGAGATCCTCCAATACACGGTTCACCCTCTCTATTTGATCGTCGGTTTTAGGAAGATACGCGGAACTGAGATGTAATTCTGACCATAAAGTCTCTTGTAAGCTCTTCCAAAACCCACTAGTAATTAATGGATCTTGGTCACTCACGATGCCTTTAGGTACTCCATGAAATCTCACTACCCACTTTACATACAGTTCCGCTAACTTAGCTACCGTTCTATTCGACTTGACCGGTGTAACCCTTGCACTCTTAGTCAGTCGATCCACAATCACCCAAATGCTATCATGATCTGATCTAATCCTTAGTAAACCATCAATGAAACCCATTGAGACTTGTTCCCATTTCCATTCGGGAATTTCCAGTAGTTGTAACAAACCACTAGGCTTATTTTGTTCGGCTTTAACTAACTGGCAGTCCATGCATTTGGATATAAACTTCCCAACATCTCTCTTCATCCCTTCCCAATAGTTGGTCTGCTTCATGTTTCGATACATTTTGTTACCACCGGGATATATAGCCAGTTTTGAGTTCTGACACTCTCTAAGCACTTCATCTCTCAATCCGTTAACATTGGGTACAACTAGTCTTCCATACTTTTGAAGCCATCCTTCTTGATCGAGACCATACTTGTTCATTCTCTCGCTGTCGATACCTATCTCCACCCTGGAGATGATTTCAAATAGATTATGATCGTCCCTTTGACTGGAACCAATCTGCTCAATCAAAATCAGTCTGATCATCAAATTTGCTAATATCTCTGGATCTAATTCTTACTTAGGTCTAAAATCATATCCTGCGATATACTCCAGTTGCTTCCCTTTCAGAAACATAGCTCCCAAATTGGCATGTCTCCTACTCAATGCATCAGCTACCGCATTGCCCTTCCCGGGTGTGTATGCGATATTAAAATCATATAAAGCCAAGAACTCTAGCCATCTCTGCTGACGAAGATTTAAATCTTTTTGAGAGAAAAGGTACTTTAATGACTTATGATCAGTAAACAACTCGAATCTTTCTCCCAAGAGATAATGCCTCCACATTTTCAACGTGAACACGATCGCTGCTAAATTCAAATCATGGGTAGGATACCTTTTCTCCTGCGGTTTCAATTGCCAACTAGCATAAGCTACAACCCTACATCCTTGCATTAGTACATCACCTAGTCCGGTACCACAGGCATCTGTGTATACCGTCATCTCTTCGTTCCCATTAGGAATAACTAACACTGGTGCACATGTCAACTTTTCCTTTAGACTCTTAAATGCATACTCGCACCTTCCGTCCAAGATGAAAGCTTGATTCTTGTTGGTCAACTGGTTAACGGTGCCGCTATTTTGGAGAAGTCTTGGATAAACTTATGATAATATCCAGCTAACCCCAAGAAACTTCTCACGTCTGTTACATTCTTGGGCGTAGACCAATCTTGCATCGTAGCCACCTTCGCAGGATCCACGACGATACCATTTTCTAAAACAACATGGCCCAAGAATCTCACTTCCCTCCTCCTGAAGTGACACTTAGAAAATTTTGCTTTCAATTGGTGTTTCCTCTACACCTCCATCAATGTCCTCAAGTGTTCCTTGTGTTATTCCTCTGTCCTCGAGTAAACCAGGATATCGTCCACGAACACAAAAACAAACTTATTTAATTGATCCCTGAAAACCCTATTCATAAGATTAACAAAATATGTGGGTGCATTGGTCAACCCGAATGGCATGACCAACCACTAATAGAATCCAGAAGGTGTCTGAAATGCCGTTTTAGGTACACTCTCTGCTGCTACTTGCAGCTGATGAAAACCTGTCGCGAGATCCAACTGGGAGAACACTCTTGCTCCATTTAATTGATCAAACAAATCATCTATCCATGGAAGAGGATACTTCTTCTTCCTAGTCACCTTGTTCAACTCACGGTAGTCCACACATAAGCGAAGGGAACCATCGGCCTTAGTAGCAAATACAACTGGTGCTCCCCAGTCAGAAACACATCTTCGGATAAATCCCTTCTTCAAAAGATCGCTTACTTGCATCTCGAGCTCTCACTGCTCCTTTGGCGCCATACGACAAAGAGGCATCACTATAGGTCTGGCATCTTTCACTAAATCAATCTGAAACTCGATCTCTGGTGTGGTGGAAGACCGATCACTTCCTCGAAGATGTACGGATACTCGCCAACAATAGGTACATTTGATAACACATTATGCGGGATGTTGAGGGAATTTAGAAAACTAGCCATCACCCTATCACTAGGTAGGTAACCTAATACCACCCTCCGCCCATCATTCGCTCTAATTGTCACCAAAGACCCCTCATAGTCTACCACCACCCCATAAATTTGGAACCAATCGACTCCTAAAATAATGTCAAACCCAGTGTATCCCAAAACAAAGCAATCACAAGCAAACATACATCCATGACTCGATAAGTCCAATTTGCGGCAAATCATACTAAGGCTAGTTGAACCACCGATCGGGTTCGTCACAACTAAAGGTCTATCGACTATCTCGGGTTCCAATCCCAACCTATCTACCAGGTCACTAGATGCGAAGGAATGAGAATCCCCAGTATCAAACAATACTCGAATAGGAACATCATAAAGGGAAAGGATACCTTAAATAACGACACCCTTTCCTTTCTGTGGTGCAGTTGGGGCATTCAACAAAGAAGGAACAACGTTGATAGCATATGCTTTCACGATATGCTTCCCCTTATGGGGTTGTGGACATTTATCCTTGAAATTTCCCACTTGCTCACAGTTGAAGCACTTCCTTTCCGCTGGCTTTGCTCGACAATCTTTGATATAGTGACCCTTCTTGCCGCAACCAAAGCACTGGACTTCTTTCTTATTTTTCTTTTTCTGACCATCCTTGGTTTGGTCATATTTCCTCTTATTCTGGGAATTATTCTTGCCTCCACCGCTTGCCTGCGGCTTTGGCTCCTCTGCATATGTAATAGCAACCTCGGTCTTCAGCTTAGGGTAAAGGCTCTCAGTTCTCAATGCCTTTCCCACAATGGACTCGAAAGTCTCGTCGATGTGGTTTATAAGTTATTCCCCCAAGTACTCATCCAAACCAATTATGAACTTCTCGTTCTTCTTCTCGATATATCGATAAGAAATAATCCATATTTTAATATCGAATTCAACAATATATTCCGAGACTGCCCTACCTTTCTTCTTAAGCTCCAAAAATTTCCTAAACAATTTTGATTTCTGAGCAGCTGGGATAAACTTATCACTGAAGCGAGTCTTAAAATGATTCCAAGTAATTTGATTCTCGGGAGTAGCCGCTTTAATGGCATTCTAGAAATTCATTGCCCATCCTTGAAGCTGACGTTATGCTAGCTTCCTATTCATTGCATCATCGATCCCCAAATCGTCAAAGATGCTCTCACAACCATCCATGCAATCTTGAACCACCGTAGCCGATTTCGTCCCATGGAATGGCTTCCCAAAAAGACTAGTATAATCCTTTTTAGGCTTGGCAAAATCGGCTCTAGGCGCCTGCACTACTGCACCCCATAACGATTAACCATCTCCTTAGTGGTGCCAGTGCAGTGCAACTTCATCCTTAGATATACTAATTGCATATATACAGTTTTTGAAAACCAAAATATCACAAATATACGCTCTCATATGCATATACTATCTCTCCCTGATGTCTTCCCCTAGGTTAACTATGCAATCTAGGCTCTGATACAAAGTGTGATGGCCCGACCCAGGCCAGCCTTCATTTCCCCGAAATGCGTTGTGCTAATGCCCAACTAGCACGGGACTATCGTCAAAAGAAAAGGTTTTGAAACTATGAATCACCAAAGAACCTGTAGTATATCTCACAGCACATGGAATAAAATATAATAATAACATAACTTGACATAAAACAAGCGAGAAAGTGCATAAGCTGAAAACTAAACCACCATAGCGGCGAAATCCAAAATACAGCTTATGACCCAAACCATCATTATTACAACTTCAAAATACTGTCTTTAAAGCAAAATAGAAAAGGTACACTACTAATGCCCAAAGCAGTGACTAGAAACAACACATGGAGAATATATGTATATAGTACGTAGAAGCCTCATGCTCATCTCCGGAAAGCTACTCGTGCATAATCACCTAACTTATCTCTAGTCTGCTCGTTTAGGAGTAACCAGAGTAATAAGAAGAGACATAAAACTCTAAGTCAGATAAAAGTTTGGTATGAGCGATAGTAGCAAAATAAAACAATAATAGGTATAAATAATCATACCTGAACCTGGACTTGCAATTAAAGAGTTAGCACAACAAGATGTACAGTACTCTAAGGTAAACACTAACATAGCGTGTAAAATGGGAGTGTGCATGTCAAGGTGATACCAAACGTCAAACATAGAAATCATACACACGTCTCTCGCTCAGTGCATAAAGCATATGATATTCATCGCTTTGATCACCAATTCTATTGGGGCCATGACGACAACTCCATACGACTATTGCTATGACCTCACTTCCCTGGTCTATAGTCAATAACCCTACCCAGTCCACACATCTCTGGATCTAGGTTAAGGGTCAACCAATCCACACTTCCCTGTCTCTGGTTCATCTACGTGCCCCCTCTCTTCAACGGTGAACTAAAATTATAGATATCGATAACCCCTTTGCACATGTCCCGCAACAAAGCCCAACTTTAGAAGTTAGCTCGTCGGTTCCCATTTAGATCATGAGTAGTAACTTCTCATTTGGACTTCCTCTGCATCTCGGGTTTTGGTTGAATTGTAGTTAATCTTCAGAAGAGTTCACAATTGCCGTCGCGGGGTAAAAGTTTGAATCTGGTTCAGTTTGGAGTCATTATCTTGGTTCGGGTCGTGGTCCTCGTCAGGGTCGGTTCGTGGCTCGTGAGCCCCCGCCCCCCGGTTCGTGACCACCCCCCCGGCTCGTGACCACCCCCCGGCTCGTGACTCCCCTGGTTCGTGACCAACCCCCCAGCTCGTGACCCCCCCGGTTCATGACTACCCCCCCCCCCGGTTCGTGACCATCATCCTTGAGCGGTTCGTGACCATCATGTTGGAGCGGTTCGTGACCATCCTCTTAGAGTGGTTTGTGACCATAACCTTGGAGTGGTTCATGACCATCATCTTGGAGCGGTTCGTGAGACATACCTCTTTAGGAATCGAACTTCTCCTGGGCGGTTCTTGAGCCATGCCCCCTTCAAAAACAGATTTTCTGCAGTTTTTCCAGCAAGCTAATTTCACCAAACGATGGCGTTTTCAACCATTCTAACCTTACTATAAAGTCACATAACATACCAAACAATAGTAGTAACATGTAGAATCAACCAAAAACATCAAAATATCAATCAAATGAAATATTTTAGATCAAACAAACCCAAAAAGCATGATTTTCCCCTTAATCCCCTTAAGCATGTTTTAACTATAAGATTAGCAAACTTAATCCAAATTGATCCAAATTTTCACCAGTGACATAAAATAATATTTTAGAATTTCTACATATTTTTACATATTTTTATGATGCATAATTTCGCTAATTATCACTAACCACCTATAATTAGCCGTAATTAGTGAATAAAAGTGCAAATCACTCACCCTAGCCACAAATAATTTATAGATCTGAAAACTCCACTGATTTGGGTCGAATTCCTATGTGTTACAGTAGCTCTATCTCGATTTTGATGCTAATCTGCTTTAATTTGATGTAGTTTTGCTTAATTTGTGATTAGAAGTTATTAAGGATGAATTTAGAAGGTGGAGGCCATTACTAGGATTAAAGAAAGGTAAGTGGCGGCTGGATAAATGAAAATGAATAATCCTTTAACTCTTTTTAGCCCTCTCATAACCTTAATCCCGAAATGGGTTATGGGCCTAACTATTAATCACCTAATTAAGCCCGATTAAGTTGTTTTTCCATCTTCAAACCTTATTTCAACCGTATCTCTAAAACAGTAAGTTCGTTTGATCAATGTGACCACTCTACAAAAGATGAACCATCATCCGAATCAAATGGAAGTGGTTTCAGGTGAAAAATCCTTACCAATCAAAAGTTATAGGCGAAACAAAATTCGCTAGGGGCAAAACGGTCATTTAAAATTCGGCAAAAATCGTGAATATGGTAAATGCCCAATAGTCGTTTCCCAAAGTTACACGATCATACGACTTCGAATGTGAATAAAATAAATATTCTATGATCCTCTAATACGTAGAATGCGGGTCCTTACAACAATATCACATAAAAAAAAAATCTTAAAAATATATGTTTTGATCAATAATTTGTTCAACGTCTCTAGGCCTGATCAATAGCTCCAATGTTTTCACAATGTAAAATCGTTGGATCAACTATAGATATAACTGAGCTCAAAAATGATCTTTTAAACCAAACATCCTCCTTTGTAGAATTAGTATTTATTTCTGGTTTTAAAACAAACATCATTCACAATAAGTAATATGTTATCAATATATAACATCTGAATTATTGTGTCAACTCTCACTCAATTTCTTGTTTATATAAGGTTCAATGGTATTTTGTGGTTCCCGAGACATTTCGAGTTCTACTATATTCCCACCGGTATCTTAGAGACTGGCTGTCCTTTTAAAAGGATACCAATTCGACCAATAATCATTTTATTCTTAGAGGATTTATAGAAATAATATCCTTTTTCTTCTTTTGGATATTCCACAAAATAATTATCAGCTTTGGGTATGATCTTAGCAGAGGTAAGACGTTTAACAAACGCATTACACCCTAAATTTTCATGTTAGCCACACTAGGATGTTTCCTAGTCCATATATTATATGGCGTCTTCAGAATCATTTTAGTAGGATTACAATTAAATATGAATGTAATTATTTCAAAGGGATAATCCAAAATTTATTGAAAGATCTGTGTGACTCATCATCGATTGCACCATATCTTATAAAGTGTGACTTCTCCTTTCAGACACACCATTCCAATATGGTGTTCTTGGTAGAGTGAGTTGTGAATCAATTTCACACTTTTTTAGATAATCATTAATTATTGGCTTAAATATTCTCTCAAAGTTGGTTTAGAACTTCATTCTTGAATTCTTCGAACTTTTCAAACGATTCATTTTTGTGTTTAATAATTGACATATAACTATATCTACTAACAACATCAGTAAACGGAATGAAGCAATAAATCAACTTCTAGCTGATGTGCTTATTGGTCCACATACATCATTATGTATTAAGGCTAATACATAACTAGCCCATTAACTGCTTCTAGTGAAAGGTGCTTAAATCATCTTGCCTAATAAACAAGATTTGTATTCTTCATATGATTTAAAATCAAATGACCTCAAAATTCTATCATTATAGAGTTTTTGATATGCGCTTCTTGTTTATATGGCCTAAGTGACAACGCCAAGGTATGTTGGATTACTAGATTTAATCCGTCCACTATTTATGTTATTATCAAGCATATTAAAGTTAAGGGTTCATAAAATCGTTAACTAATTGCGTATTTTCATAAGATATTTCATTTAAATAAAATGAACAACAATTGTCCTTTTATTACAAATGAAATTGAAACTTGTCTAAAAAAGATAAAAAGTAACATTTATATTAAATGGAACTTTATAACAACAATATTTTAATTCTTCAATTAAGCCAGTAGTTAGAACAAGAAGAAAATTTCTATGGATAATGTAGCAATATTTGTTTCATTTCCATTCGTAAGTTCGCTTCTTATTTTGTCAGATTTCTACTCTTTTGCAAATCTTGCAAATTCATATATATATATATATATATATATATATATATATATATGTGTGTGTATGTATGATTCATATCTAGTATCTAATACTAGAGATGTACACGTAGATTGTTATAGCATTTATATCTTAATCGGTTGAAGTCATACTTCAATCTACCCTTTTAGATCTTCTATATTTGTAAAACAATTATGTTTAATTCTGGTTGAGAGCAATCCTCAAATTCCGATGTTAGTCAGGAAATTTGATTTAATCCACTTTATCCTTCTTAAGGATTAATTTTAAATTATCGGAGTAGATAATAAATAATAACTGATTTGGTAATATTTATTTCATATAAACACAAATTTTGAGAATCAAAATTTATATTAACATTAATGTATAATTTAAACTAAAATATGCTTCCACTCAAATTAACACCCCTATATATATATATATCAGTAAGTATATATATATATGTGTGTGTGTGTGTGTATATATATATATATGTGTGTGTGTGTGTATATAAATATATATATATTGGTGGTCTAAGATCCATACCTAATCATGCCTTGAGTCAGTTTTGGCTGATTGCCCAAAACATAATCTTTTAGGTAGACATCTTATGTTAATTATATCTCTTATATAACTCTTGGATAGCATGATGAACAATTTTGTTCATTTAAATATTAAATATTTCATGCTCCTTGTCTCTGAGGCCATATTCCTATTATGCTGCCTATTTAAGTCAGACCCAATTATATAGTTGAGTATCACATTTACTCGATCGCATACAACCAAAATAAAAGGTATACAATGCTTTGGGATTACCTACAAGTAGTGATTCTGGCATTAATGAGTGTATTTACTAGAAGACATCACCATGACTTAATATAACAAAATTTGCTTTAAAGGAATTTTATAATTCATTGTGGCGAGCAATATTAGCGTTATTTACACATATCAAAATATATGTATTTTACGTTTTTGCTAAAATTATTTGCAATCATAACATTAACAAACGTGTCTTGTTACAACATATACATTGTTTATGATCATATCACAAAATAAAATAGAACACTATCAAAACATTTTGGCCACGAAATCCTATTCATATTAATGTTAATAAAATATATATACTGGTCACGTTATAATATTTTGCAAATACTTATACAGCTGCAACATATTTGCAAAATAAAGTATATAAACATTACTCAGTTTTACCAGAAAACATATATATTTATATAATGCAGGCATAAACAAAATTTTGAAGCACATTAATATAAGTTTCGATCCCAATATAATCCATGCTCTAACATGATTCACAATATGCATATTCTTAATAACAACTTTTGCTCGCTCATACAAGAATAAGACAGAAACATATGCATGTGCCAGATAACCAATGTTCCAATATATACATTCAACCCAAAATAATGAAATAAATTCATAGTTGATATATTATAATTTTAATGAATACATCTATTTATGCAATTGAAATAAAATTGACACTTGTACTACTGTCTCATATAGAGAGTATGGTCAAGGATGACTATAACTAATAAGTCACCCTCGTTTTATTTAATAAGACATGTTAGCATAATTCATTCTTATAAATATTAGTAACTTACTGCATAAGTTAGATATACAAAATATGATCAAATGAAAATAAAATTTATGTTACAGTCTATCAGTTTTAGCAAAGTAACATGCAAATAACTTAACAACTTAAATATATGTCTCATTTCCAATGCCTAGTACTTATGTATTTAATTCAAACATATAATCGGAGGAATCTTATCTTTTGAAGTGGTGCAAAGTACTTCAGCGGATCATATTTACATTATTAATGCACAATGTTACAGGTAGCATCAAATTTAAAAGCATACATAACATCTTATGTATTTTGCAGGTGTAAAATGCTATATACATTTATTTAATTAGTATTATCCTAAGAAACATCGTGTTATATATATATATATATATATATATATATATATATATATATATATATATATATGCGCCTGATCAAACAGGTTTTTCTCAAATTAAATTTACTTAAAAATTTCCAGAAATATTTGGCATATATATATACACACACATATACATCTAAACAGTTAGAGTATATGTCTTAGGAATGCTACATAAATCTGAACAGTTCAGATTACCAAAATGTAAAACAAATTGATAATTATCTATATGTAGTACACTCATATAAAATACATCACGTATATTTTACAGAGTCAACAAATCATAATAATTTTGTTATGATTTGGGGCAATTGAGTTCATTATCATTATAATGTAAATGTAAGATCAATATAAAGCCAAGTTTTCTGTTTTATGGGTAAAACAGAAAAAATGTCTTAACAATAATCAATTTCATTAAATCAAATATTATTATAAACCAAATAGGTGAATGGTCAAACATTAAAACTGGTTTTTGATCAAAATTTTATAATGATCCAAAATCATGAATTTAGCTATATTAAGCGAAGTAATCTTTCATATAGATAACATATTTAATATATAGCACACACACACACACATAAAATTCTGATCTAAAACAATTTTAGATACATATTTCTTAAATACAAAAGATATGTGTAAGTTCAAAACTTCATTATAGATAAGCAGAAACACTGAATTATTTCAGAAATAACAGTGGGATATGAACAAAGATTATGTACAAAATTATTCCAAATATTTTGGCTTGCAGAATTATTCGAGATCTCAAAATATCAACAGGGATTGCCTAATAGTTTTTACTAAAAGAAATATATCATGTTTATCCATAGGTCAATCAAACATTTTGATTATACGTTTTAACAGTGTTTATGCATTCTAACGGATCCATACACTGATTAAAATTTACATGGTTAATAAACCAATCTTTTTGTTCATTGTTTAAGATTCAAAAATCAAGTAATATTTAAATAGAATTAATATATGATATCAATTCGTGTTTTAAGTTAAACAAACTTATTTTAGAAATTGTTGTGTTAAAAGCATAGATATAAATGATTCCAAATTCAACAAATTGTAGAATCATTCCAGGTCTAAAATAATAGATCATAAGGAAGGTTTAATCGTCTTAATAAAAAAGGAAATATCAAAAATAAATCCCTAAATCCCACTACAAGAAAAACAGCAAATAGCAGCAGCAGAATCCGCTTCTAATCCGTCGCTAAATAGGCATTAGCGACGGATTTCCTACATAATTGTTTGGTCGATAAAAACCATGACGGTATTCGTGTCAGATTTTGCGATGGATAATTAATTTATATACCGACTATTTACCGACGGATAATTAATTTATAATAAAATATTATTTATAAAAGACGTTGGTAAATCCTTACTAACTACCAAGGAATTAGCGACGAAAATTAAATTAAGGTAAACTTAACCTCTCCTTTTTGTTGGTAATCCGCTGCTATTCCCCTTTTGATATATATATATATATATATATATATATACACACACACACACACACACACACACACACACCCCTACATATTCATCACACATATGTTCCATTCAATACACAATCCTAATTTAAATACAACACATTTAATATCAACACACATCTCATAATCAACGTATTATATTAATCACTCATCTCATAATCAACATTCAACATTACATAATAGACATACTAAACATTCTTACATCAAAAATACATCCCACATCCATATTATTTCAAAACAATACTAAAAAGTACAAATCAAAATATAGTTTTAGTATTTCAAATCCTTAACTTGTTGTGGCATGTTCCCGCTTTTTTGCATCAAAGATGTTCATCTTCCTGTAAAACAAAAATTCTCTAGTTATTGACAATAAAATAGAAAATATTGACAATAAGATAGAAAATAATAAAAGTACACAGTAATCCAGAAAACCTATTTTGACATAAGCTATAAAATATACAGAGTAAGCTACAAAATAATAAAAGTAATGTTACCCATGCTTTACTATTCTTGTTTCTTGTTGCTCCTATAAGCTGCAGCTTCAAAATGAATAATCTTCTAACTGGAACCGCACAGCAGAATTTGTTTACGTAGAAAGGACACAAGGTTATTGTTGGTACATATTTTATAATCAGATCTAGAGAATGAATAAAGCGATAATTTAGCGCTGAATAAATGATCGTTGAACTGGACGTTGAACACTGAATGGAAGAAGATACAAACGTTTTTACAGCTTTTGTACGCTGAATTTTCCATTTTTCAGAAGATTATTCAATGCTGCTTATTGAAAAAAAACGGTACCTTAGTTTGACTGAAGCATTGTTCATTCAGAATATCAACAATATAAAATTGCGATTTTGCAAACTTAGGGACATATCAACAAATTTCATATTCGTTAACCATTAAAAGAACTATTGTTATTACCTAAACCTCAATAGAAATCTGCATTCACAACAAATTGATTTCGAAATCATAAGAATTATAAACTTTTAATTAGGATTTACAAAAAATTGAACACCTTTAGGCTGTACGTCCTTCTTCAATTTAATGTTTGTAGTCCACCATCCTGACATCTAACAACAACTACCTGTGACCTCATATATCCCAATCGAACTCTAAGACTGACTGGAAAAATTATCGGGAACAGCTGTCGTATGATCTGATTAAGTCGTTACCTGTTGGAGTGAATCACCACCGGTTGGAAGAGTCACAATTTGTTGTCACTTGACGAGGTCTTATGCGGTTTTGGTTACGCTCATCTCCACGGCCGGTCCTAGGCATTTTGGTACCTAAAGCCAATTGAAAAACAAGGCCTACAAAAACTAATGTTGTTATTGTTAATTAATTCATCAAAATAATTTATGTTGTCTATAAACAATGAGAAGGGGAAAATGAAAAATAACTTTGTTCGTAATGATAATTCAAGTTATACAACAAAATTTATTCAAAATCTAACTTTTATTTCAATAACTTAATTACTCAAGTTCTAATGGCGACATGTATAAGATTATTGTTTATACTTTTATTTCATTTGTTATGCTGTAGTGACTGTTATCCTCAAAATTATGTTTTTATGTATATGTTCACCATTATGTAATATGTTACTATTAAAAGCAATGTAAAAGATGTATCAGCTGTTTCCATGTCATCACCAGACTCAACACTTTAGGGCACGCAATGGTGACCTAAAACTTTTGTTGATTATTCATGTTCTTTGGATGGCAGTGGGCTATATATAATGAAAGCGCATAAAGCATGAAAAGCAATGGATTCTGTGAGAAATATGATGCGGACTAAGCAATCTATGTGAAACTGGAAGGACTAATGGCAAGTGATTGCAAGAGCTATGTAAAATACTGAGGCCATAGAATAATTTTTTTCAACTTTGGTGAAACTTTCTAGCTTTAAATGAAATATCAAAGTTCATGTTCTCTTTAATCAGCATCCTCCTTAATTTTGGAGTGTAATGACATATACATTTACTGTTTGCTACATTTGCTGTAATGATAATTCGTGATGCACGAGAGAAAAAAAATGTTAATTAACCATAAGAAAATTCATCAAGTATTACCAAATAAGTCGTTGCTATACAATTATTAATTATATCAAATATGAATTTGAATATACCAGTTCTGAATTTATCCTTATTGATTAGCATACAGATGACTAATGTATAAATCAATCCTTAAATCAATATATAACTAACTAACCTAAAATTAGAATATAGTGTCAAAATTAAATTTTGCACTGTATTGAAGAACGCTTGTTCATTGAGTCAGTTCACAAATTATTGAATAATGTAAATCGCAATAAATTAACTAAACTACTTAATGCATAATAGTATAAAGTTTAGAAACATACGAAATCTAAATTATTAGCACCCGAATCAATAGATGGAGCCAAATGAAGCCTGCCCTAGCAAGTAGCTGGTAGTTGCCATTGCCGAGAAGCCCGTATCCAAGCTGGTGCTACCGCCGAGATAAAGCCGCTTAGCTGGATATTGGTTGATGTAGATAGTCATCTTGCTTGAATCGAATCGTCTTGCCCTTGTCCGTTTATCATAGATCCGATTTCACGATTTTTTTCTGGCATCGTGTGCTTTTGTATTTTGGTGCCCTGCTTATTTTGGGACCCTAAGCGGCTGCTTCATCCGCTTTGGGGAAGGGCCGGGCTTGCCCATCTCCATTTGACCGTCGTGATTTCCTTCTCTTTGTGCTGGATGGGAGTTTTAGCACTACAAAAAAAACACCATATTACAACTTTAAATTTACAACTGTGCGAAAAGCACAGTTGTAATAATGTTTTTTTACAACTGTGCAAAACGCACTGTTGTAATAAATGTTTTTAACAACTATGAAAAAATCACTGTTGTAATAAACATATATTTAATAAATTGTTGTGGTTAATTATTAATAGCTTGTAAAGTGCAATCAATGTTTTACACATTAAGGATACATTAATATAAAAATTATTTAATATTATATAATTACTTGTTAATAGTAAATAATACCATTTAATAATAAACTCTAAGTAATTAATATTCAATTATTACACTTAAAAATTTCACATTTTACTTATTTATTATAATTTAGCATCAAATATATAAAAATATTATTAATATACTATTTAATACTATGTAAAATAATTAACAAATAATAATTATTACTGATAATCACTAACATATAAATAACAGTTTGTGTTTAGTAATTAACTAATATTCGAAAATGATTAAGAATAATAAGTAATAACTGATAATTAATAATTTATAAAGTAAAATTTAACAATAATTCTTTAATGATAAATAAGTATAAATTGCTTTTAAATAATTAAAATCTTGAATTAAGACTATTATTTAATAATTAGGAATTTATATTTATTACTTATTATTTGATAATTAATAGTCATATCTAGTTAGTTAAAAAATTGAAACAAACTTAAGAATACTTGATAATTAATACGGATATGACATTATTTGTATCTGTAAAAATATCCATCGGTTATGGAATAAAATATCCTTTTTTATTTTCAGATTTTACTTAAATCTTTAGCCTTAACCAATTGTAAACCTAATTAAATAATCATAAAACCACTAAATATTTTCTAACCATTAGATCTGTAGTTCCAACCAGCATCCTACCGCTCTTCTGTACTAAACCCTAGATATAATTGCTATCCACTCACTCCAACAGCCGCCTTTTTTATTTTCATTCATAGTTAATCGCTTAGAAAAAAACTGCTATGTCTATCCGTCGATAATCATCGATTCATCCTAACTTTCTGAAATTCGGATCTGGGAGGTTACTTCATCAATTTGATTTTAAAAGGTTGACTCACCTAATGTTTCGCTGTTTATCAAATTCGCTTCTTCTACAAACTGGATTGGGAGCGCTGTTTGTTGGATAAGATACGCCATCAATGAATCGGGTTTTTGGTGAATATCGATCTCACATTTTCACATCGTATGCTGAATTCCTGGGTTCTTACAACCAATCTTTATACTACTGGATTTAGAGACAACTTCTGTTCAAATTCAGTGAAGGGTAGAATTTGATTCAAGGTATGTGTTTGGGTGTTACTTATTCTGTTATAAAGGCCGAAAAGTACATGTTATCTGGGTTGTTTTGATTTTTATCGTAAAAAATACGTTTCAATTATCAAAGTTCTTGCCGAAAAAATGTACAAGAACTAGCAGTTCTACAAAATCACAAAGCTTTGTTAAGTAAGATGGGGTTACTGCTCTAAGTCTGACCCCTAAACCTCAGCTTAATTGGGAAGTTTAATGGTGATATTTTCTAAATTGGATCCCAAGTTTTAAATTTCATACTGCTGGCCTACTGCAATTCACTGCTCATCATGGTGATATTTTCTTATAATTGAATTAATGTTGGATAGAGATGCTTATGATTGATATTATATTGGGTAGAATGCTCCTGTTTTTCCCTCTTCAATCATGTTGCTTAACTTCTTTATTGTGTATACAAATAGAATTTTCAGACTGTTAGTTATATGCTTAAACTACATAATATAATATGTAGAATTCACTCACTATTTAATTTAAAATCCCAACTTAGTTGATATTCATAATTTCAACCTTATCTCTGTGCGATGCATGAGTAAGTACTTCATACACGAGACAATTATAGCAGCAGCTTCTTCCCATCTATATGTGCAAACAAAAAAGGAAATTTTACTGCCAACTTCTTATCCCTTTTTCAGGATGGGAAAAAAGATATATATAGTAATGCAGCAGTTCCATTTGATAACAAGAATAAGGAGAAGAGGCAGAAGAATTAGTTTCTACAACATTATCAACTCAAATTATCTTTCTACTATGTCTGCTCTTTAATAGTGTTCACAGTTTACCCAATTATATTTATTTTTATTATCACTTTGTACTTCTTGATGGTTATGGCAAACTCATCTACTTTTGAATTCTCATATAATAGGTGTATGTGTGTTCATTATTCTGCACCTTTGTTTCACACACAATATATTTGTGCGTATATGCTACTATTTATGCTATTGGATTGCAGGCCATATTATTAGCAGCATGATAATCCCTTGATTCCCATTTACAGTTTTGCAATATTGTGTTAAACTGCAAATAGAAGTGCCTTATAGATTCAGTTGACTTATTTAAAGGGCTGTTACTACTCATTATTGACTTGGGTCAAATTTTATACTTTGTTTTATGATTTATAGCTAGCAGGCAGTCTGCTTCGTCTCGCCTACATAAATGCCTTGGATTTCAAAGATCACTACAACTTGGAAATGTTAAAATAAAACAAGGGATCAAGTAGAAAAGTTAATGGCAGTGGGTGAACTCGAAGATAATGCTACTGGAGTGGATATTCTTGAACGTTTTTGCACTCTTCCATAGAGAAATAGACAAGGTTCATTATCTTTATAAATTTCTCTAAGTATTAAAGATTCTCGATTTGTTTAACTCAAAGATAATGCTACTGGAGTGGATATTCTTGAACGTTTTTGCACTCTTCCATAGAGAAATATACAAGGTTCATTATCTTTATAAATTTCTCTAAGTATCAAAAATTCTCGATTTGTTTAAGCATTCCTTTCATCATTAGCACAACTGAACTTAAATTCTTAAGTCATAACCTTAGTCAAACATGTCGATGTTGCTCTTTCTAATGCTTACATTCATGCCCAAGTAATGTGATGAATTATGTATAACAGTATTTTAGTTACTGCCCAATTAATGTGATGAATTATGTATAACAGTATTTTAGTTACTGCCCAAGTAACGTGATGAATTATGTATAACAGTATTTTAGTTACTGCCCAAGTAATGTGATGAATTATGTATAACAGTATTTTAGTTACTGGAGCTGTAGTGACAAATTTGGTATTGTTGGCTTAAAAAACACTTTCTGTTCATTTTTCTAACAACAGACATATTCTTATGCAACAGGTTTCAGATCATTGTAGTGAACTTGCAGGAAAAAGATAAATGGCGTAAAGATTTTGTTGTCTACGACTTATGTACTCCCATAGGATATGCAATTTTTGTGGATAACTTGTGCTTGTACTAAGTTGCTTTGTAACGATCAAGTATGTAAAATGCACGAAATGTTTTCTAAAATTTATTGTTTGTAATACTGAAAATTTGAGTTTTTTAATAAATTGGTTTGCATATAATTGTAATATATGTTTTGCTTATGGAGTATTAATACATTTAGAGTGTTGTTCATTTCAGTTGCAAATGGTCTATTTTTTTTAAAATGCAACTATCAATCACAACGGTGCATAACAGTTGTAGTAGATATTATTACAACGGTGCATAACTGTTGTAATAAAGTTTATTACAACGGTGGAAAAAGTTGTAAAATATACATATTACAACGGTGTTGCAACGGTGCAAAAAAGTTGTAAAAGATTTTAGTTTATTACAACTTCTTAATACACGACGGTTAGTCCACCGTTGTAAAATGTATATTACAACGGTGTTCCACCGTTGTAATAGGGTCATTTTGTTGTAATGTAGCGAGTGATGCCCTAGTTTTTGAGGAGGCCCAAAGCGGAGCTTTGCCCAAAGACCAGCCCTGAATCCATGGAGTCGAATTACAGTGCTTCCAAGTTTTTTTTTTTTGGGAAGTTGTATGAAGCAGCTGTTAAAATGGACCATATTTTTGAGTAATATGGACAGAAGGCAGGCGGTTCAGTAAAAACGAGGCATACGAAATAATTTTTTCGGGGTTAGAGCCAAAAGTTTCAAACTTGGAGCCAAAAAAGGGGTCGTTGGAGCCAAAAGTTTCATTTTTAGAGCAAACAAGATTTAACATATAAATTATTATTTATGATTTACTAACTACTCATAATTAATCATAATAAAATATTAAATTTAAATTTCGCTACTGATTATGAACAATAATTATGAGTTATAAATTATATATTTGTAATCATTTTTATTATAAATTATGAATAATTAATCCCTGTAGTTGGAACCAATGTTTATATAACCTTTTAAACAGTTGTTAAAAGGTTAATTGATAATCATTAGTAATAAATATTGTCAAAACTTCCTACTTTACGGTGTTATATATACGAAAGCATTGTAAAAGTTTATATGTTACAATGTTTCTTTACAAAATGTTCTAAATACATAAGATTTTTAAACATTTTTGTCAAAAACATTGTAAATTTACATCTTTTTACAACATTTTTTTATCAGTATTGTGAAAAAACATTGTAAAAAGGTGATTTTATTGTGAAAAAACATTTTAGCAATGTAATATTCTGTTTTCCCATTTTTGTTGTTATGGACGCAAGGGACACCAGCTTCTTTTCTACCTGTACACAAGAAATACACCACTTGATCCAACTAAGCACCTGGTTTTAAAATTTTAATTTTGACTATTAGGCATTATTTATTAACTATTACTTAATTGTTTAATTATAAACTATAAATATAACAAAGTAAAGAATTCTGAAAATTTTCGGTTTGTTAATTAACATGGTAGAAGATTTATCTTATATGACCAAGTAAAGAATTCTGAAAATTCATAAAAAAAACACACATATATATGTGTATATATATATATAATACATGTATATATATATTATGTATGTGTATATACATACATACATACATTATATATATATAACTTTGAATTGTATAAATTGAGGATGTGTTGTCTCATATTATATTAGAGATAATTGCAATACTTATTGAATTTAGGAAACATGTATACTGAAATCAAATTATACACCAGTATAAAAGAACATGGTATTATATATGTATATATAATCTTACAGTTTAAATTCTGATCTTTATGAACTGAAAATGTGTTGTCTCACAATATATTAGAGATAAGTGCACTGCTTAAATCTTATGCTCAGTTGTAATTAATACTAATTAAATATTTATTATTAATTATAGATTACCAACAACTAACTATTAATAGTAGATATTAATTTATAATAAATATTATATACTTATATTAACTATCACATATCAATTATTAATTATTTAATAGTACATTAATATGCATGAAAACAATAACTTGTATGGTAATGTTTGAATTTTTTGAATTTTGAAATTCTTTAATATTTATTTAACTTCTTATTCTTAAACTTTGACCATTTTGTTTTTCTTAATTACTAATTATTTATCGAATAATACCTACCAATCAATTTCTTAAAAGCAAATATGTATTAATAATTTCTTGATATTAATTTAATTAATCGTATTAAAGACTATTAAATAATCATTTATTATCAAAACAAATTTAATAAACATTGAACAACATGTATTTTATTAAATACTATTACCTCTAATTTTATTATATAGTAATTAATAATTAATCAGCATTAATTTTCAAAAAAAAAACAGCATTAATTATTGAATTTTATTTACTTCTAATAGTTATTATTTATTATTAATTACTAATGTATTATTAACATTAATTATTTAAATTTTAAATTTACTAATTAATTACTAAGCAATTACACAAATTTTAAACGTTTTATAAATAATAAATATAAAAGTTCGTTTCAAATCTCTTGGAAAATTGCAAGAAAATAGCTTCAAAATTATGTCGACGGTAATCCGACTCTATTAGCAATGGAATTTAGCGTTAAATATTATATGACGATAAAGAGCTGTAATTTCCATTGATTTAGCGACAAAATTTGTATTCGACGGTAATAATTTATAATAAGATGACATATAAAATCCAAAATATTTTCTCTTACAAATCCCACGGAAATCCGCCGCTAATTAGCGACGGAATTTTCCACTACTAAAAATCCGTCGCTAATCTCGGTCTTTCTTAAAGTGTCCATTTCAACTTTATATCGTATATAAAACAATTTCACCATTTAAAAGGATCTTAGGTATAATACTCTTACGTCCGTGTTCAAACCGCAATCAAATTTTGCTACGATTCGAATACCTAAAACCCTCATTTAAAATGATTATTGTATATATAGCCAACCCAAAGTAATCGAATTCTTAAAACCCTTGCTCTGATACCATTGAAAGTAAAAATGGATTGATTGACAACGAAACAAACAATTTAGTAACCATAATTTGTATACACGAATTCAAATTTTGGGTTAACGGTATACCTTTCCCCTTGTTTTTCCAATCTACGTTCATATCTGAGAAGTAAAAATTAGGTTGAATCGATTCAAGCCCTCCAAGTGTCGAGCCTCTGTAGAACTCCACACGAACGATCAGTCTCTTCGATTGTCATACGCATCGAACAAAAGGAGGAAAGGACGGTACTAGCCGCCATTACAAAAAATCAGGTTTAGAAAGGGTATTCGTAGTCATACACATATGTTTTTTTCGCATATATTAAAAGACGGGTGTAAATCCATTTTAAAAAAAAACGTTAACCACCAAATTTGGAACGAATCGATGTACCCATTCCAACGTTAAATGAAATATAAAAAGATTGATATTTTATTTATCCATATAATTGCTTTCCCTTTATAACGTTCTAAGTGTGTGACTCAATATGTTACTATAACGTTGGTAATAATTTTAAATCATATTAAAATTTATAAACAGTAATTGGCATCTGGTAATACGTCGTTGCTACACAAGTTATAATAAGATAAATGATTCGATACAACCTTTTCTTTGACCCGTGTCTCAATGTAATTAATCCTTTTAACCAATGTATCCAAGATTAAACTCGAGGCACAGAACGTATCATCCTCTTTATAATTTAATCTTTTTATCTTGATCGATGAGAAGACTATTTGAAAACAAATCAGTATTTGGGAATGACCATGCATTTTAAAGTCTCATTCAATCAAGAGGCCCATGGATATCTCTACTTATATCGTATGGTTAAATTCCATCTAGATCATTCATAATTTACAATCGATTCGAGACGTATTCAACAATCATCTTTATTGTCTACTCAGTTTAAATAACATCTAACGATATCAAAACACAAATATCCTCGAATAAAATTATAATGATTTTTAGGTCTGAGGACCATTACATCATTGTCACTATGACAATAACTTATGATACTGTTAATTATATTCCACGTAGTTTTCTCATGACGGGTCAGCCTAATACGCTATTGTTCGATACATATTTATGTATTGACATTAATATCATGTATATTAATGATCAATGAGATATGATCATTAGTCAATCAACATACTAGTCTCAATGTTTTATTGTTGTCATATGTAAATAATAAAACTTGACTAGGGACATTTAAGAATTATAATACTTAATATATTATATAGTTTCATGTTTAAGTCACTTACTTGAACTATATAATTCTTTATTATTACTCTAAGAACTTTTATTATGTTAATATTTATATCATGCAGTAAATATAACATAACAGAATATTTTTATTTCAAATAAAATAATAACATCAATAGTGTTATTAATCACATCAAATGGATTGCCTCTAGGGCATAAATTCTAACATTTAGCATTAATCAGTTATCACTTTTAATGTGTCAATTTTAAGGTAGCAGTTTTAGTGTTAGGCATCAGTTTTAAAATGTCAATTTTTAGGTAGTACTTTTAGCATTTTTAGATGTCATCCATTAAAAACATCAATATGACAGGTGACTGAGGTATCGGTTCTGAAAAAAACATTGTTTTATATGTTAACTAGAGATGAAATAGTAAGTTCAATCAAAAGATCATACACATCCACACTTTACTTCATTCCAGAATCTTCTAATGACAATGTTCTTTAGACCCTTTAGATCACACCTTGCAAAACATGGGAGTGTATTGTTGAAGTTTCTTCTCTGTTTAATGAGAGTCATCTTCTCACACATGACATATTGAGTATAAAAAATTAAATAAAATAAAACATGTCTTCATATTGTTATGTTTGGATATAAAATAAGAATTTTGATGTAAAAACCTTTCTTACCAATGGAAGCATTGAACATCCAGACATGTTCCTAGGCTTTTGGATGAATTTTTTAACGAACTTGGTAAATTTTGTTCGGATTGTTTTTGACCAATAAACAGAATTAATTTTCTCTATGTCCAACAAGAATGGAACAAACCCTCATCATAGCTTTTGTTGGTTGTTGGGGAAGAAAATGTAAGTTTCTCCATGATTACAAGAATGGGTAGGTCTTTTTCATTTTGGTTTTTGTTTTACTCACTTCTTATTTTATTCGTTTCTCTATTAAATTTCTAGTGATAAATGTTGTTGATCTGAAGTTCCTCAATACAAAACCTTTGCACACGGATGGCATTGTCTGATTTGTCATTTTTTAGGTTTTTCTACATTACTTCCTTTCAGTGGCATGTAGAATAGTAAGCTTATATTCTTTTCTGTTATTCTCAATTTATCTTCGCTAAAAACAAAATATTCTTTCATCGGCGAGTAGCAAGCGTAAACTACATCCAAATTATTTTGATGTTTTTTGCACTCCTTTAAAGCAGTTTTTTTTTGTGCATAGCCGATCAGTTTTTAAGGGTGACCGCAAACCCCTTTTATTATAACCATTAATAAAAAAATACAGTATAGTGATTGTGGTTGACAATCAGCTAATATCGGTTTTTAAGGTGAACCATCCACTGTCATCGGAGTTTATAGTGGTTCGTCCGCTCTACCTAACAGGCTTATAGTACTGGAGCTAGCTACGTATTAGACTACAAATTACATACTACCCTAGGTAGTGAATTACATCAGCATAAGAGCCGTAAAGGTAATAGTTACATCCTGAAATTACATACCGATACAGTTAATACAAGGTATGATTTGAGAGAGTAGCTGCAGCAGAAAGGTCTCGAGCTCCACGCCTACAGAAGCAAGCATGGCTCCAGAGAAATATCCCATTAATCAGTCCAAGTAACGGCATACCAGAGCAGGAAGGAAGAGAAAATCACCGCACAAGATGCACCATGTAACACCGAAGGCCAGATCACCAAACTCTCGGTAAACCCAAATTTGAACCAAAGTAATACATAAACTGGCCTACAAAGCAACCTCATGAACCATGTGAAAAGGCGTTAACACCACCATGAACCATGTAAAAAGGCGTTAACACCACCACCTTTAAAGCAATTTTCGCATCGTAGAAAATACTGAAAACTCAAAGAAAGAAGTGCGTTTCAAGCATTCAATTTGTTTTTTGGTCAAAGCTTTTTTATCTTTTACTAATTTAATCACCTTGTACGCTGCTTGCAAACCACATCTATATATGCGGTATCACTTTTCATCTCATCATCTGCATCTTTTGTTGTCGTCATTTTAGTGTCTTTAGGTCTTGGGTTCATGAAATCATCATCCTGGTTCTTCATAAAAAATTAGTATATAACTGAACGCTATAGTTTATGAGTATCAGTTTTACATATAATGCTGCATAAAAAATTAGTCAGCAAATTCATAATCATTCTTTCACATGTAATGATATTATGCATAGCTTATGGGTATCAGTTATACTATCCTGTAAGTATCAGTTTTGAATGTTATTCTTTGGTTACAGTAAGTGGGTATCAGTTTTATATCAATTTAGGTATCATTTTTTTTTTCTTCTTTGTGTATAGGTTATAGGTATCGGTTTTATATTGCTGTAGGCATCAGTTTTTATTATTTTCATATTCACATCGTATAAGTACCAGTTTTGTGCATTGAAAGATATAGGTTTTTGCTATTTTATTACTTGCAGTTTATAGGTATCAGTTTTATAGCTAATGTTGTGGTAACAGGTCTAACTTAATGGCTATTTGGATAAAAATTTAATAGTACCAGTTTACTAACACAACATTATCAGTTTATTGTGTTGTAAGTATCAATTTTCCTAACACTTACAATATCAATTTCTTAAGATGATAGTATGATTTTTAGCAAATACGCCTCATTTTTGTAATACAACAATAGCATTTTTCTTACCGAATTATCCTCATTATCTTCGGACTGTTGGGCTTGGATTTGTTCCCTATTTTTTTGAGCAATTTTCCGTTGAATATCAGTTGGTTTTTCTATTGCAATGCGATGTGGATCATTAAACTTTTTAGACCTCTCTCCTTAGTTAGCATCTTTTTTACTTCGATCAGGGGAATTTCAGTGCGTTTTGGATCATCAACAATATCAGTTGGTTTTTCTATTGCAGTTTCTTCTATACTTTGATCATCGATTTGATGTTGAGGTTCATCTGTGTTGTTTTTCACCTAGGTTTTCAACATTTGATTGCAAATTTTTGGCACATTCAGTTAGGGTTTCGCTTCCTTCTTGCGATTCAGGTTCGATTTGAATTGCATCCGGAGTCGATTTTGGATTTTCGGTTAAATTCGTCGAATCGACAATAGGAGATAATGTTATTCGTGATTTTGTTATACGATTAAAAATGGTATCGGTACTTTCGTGATTACTTTGGTGAAAAAAAGATGAAACAAGCACGAAGAAGAAGTGGATTAAAGTTGGATTGAACCATACTTTGTCTTTTTAAATAAATCATTAATTCTTTGTCCTTATGACTAAAAATTTTAAACAATCTGTCCGTATAAATTTCTCCCTTTCATTTTCTACGACAATACAACATTTCATTTTCTCTTCTTTCACATTTCTTACAACAGATTACATCATTCCATATTTCTGATTATTTCCACGTCTAATTAATCAACTTTAGCAATAATAGCACATAATATATTGGGAAAATGACAAAATATTATTTGATGTGCAAAAGTTTCAATGGCTAAGATTCATATAAAAATAAGGAAAAGTGGTCCTTAGCTGTGAAATTGGATGACGGCACGGTGCAAGGCTATCAACGGGAAAGTTAGTTCCCATAGAACTAAACAAAAGATCCATTCGCTCAGGACGTAAACGATTCTAAATACATATCAAATCATAAGAGATTACAGTAGTCATTAGCTGCCACTATACACAAAGTCCTAAGCTATTAACCCACGGATACATAAAACCAAAAAGCAAGCCGTTTCTCCCCTTGCCATCCAACCAAGTTAAAAACCAAAACCTGCAATGAAAACAAAGCTTCAAGAAGTGAGCCTAACGAGTTCGCTTCCATGCACGATGCTCTATGCATTAGGAAGCATCCAGTAGAAGTTCTGCCCACAAACATCAGAGTAAGAAATCAACGTCGAGCAATCATCATTGAAGAAGTTGTAAACCGGGGCAGAATTGGATTCGCCCACGCTGCTATGATTTGAAGTTGCCATCTGACACACTGCGTTCCAGTTGTCGAAGTCGAAGTTGCAGACGACGTCACCAATGTTACCGGTAAAAACACGCGAGCTTTTCACTACGGCAGCCTTTTTGGTTCTTTTCGTGGTGGATCCGACCGGTAGATCGCTGTTGGCAATGGCATTTGTATCATATCTGCAAAGTGCAAAGTTGGTTACGGCACTTGACCCTCGGAACTTTATTGCTGCTACATCATACGCCTCTGCTGCTTCTTCTTCCGTGGCTATAACACAATTCACAAACTACATTATCCACGACTGCTTTTTGAAAAAGAAAAAACAGAAGCACCTAAATACTTGATGAGAAGCATTCAGCTTACAAAATGTTCCTAGGTAGAGGTCTTTATTGCCCGCAACTCGACCAATCCTTGCTTGCCAACGACCATGCTTGTGGTGCCTAAATATTTAAGATATAGATATACCAATAATCACCTGACTGTTTCGTGACATAAAATGTGAAGAGAGAAGAAATATACCTCGTGACTCCTCTGTACACAGAAGCCCCCCTTGCAAAACCACTACTGTTCCTGAAAATTTTGAAATTATTGGCACATAACTCTACTGCGAAGAGCTAATTGTGGAATTAACTGCTGTTACCTTCTGATGGAGGCAACAAATTCTTGCTTAGGCGCGTTTTTCATGATGTCTATTTCCTGACTGTAGTTACTTGCCTGCATGCATGTTACTGTCAAATTATGTTTGAGAAACTTATATAGTTTACTAAAGATTTCATGATGCGTAACTGGAAAGTTGGTGTTGGCTGAAGAACCCCAGTATTTGAGAGCTGCTAGATCGTATGCCTTGGCCGCATTTTCCTCTTTTTCGTAACCACCTAAATGCAAGTATTCAAAAAGGAGTTAAAACGGCCAACTCTTGTAAAGTTGGTTTGATTTTGTGAATAAACCGACTCACCTAAGTAGACTGGATGATAAACATTCCATGATTGCCATCATCAGCACATGTAAATAAACATGCAAAATAAGCAAATATATAACACTGTTAACAGATTTTAAATGTCTCTGTGTGTTAAATTTTAATATCATCTATTTCCCTTTAATTTGATATGTCATGAATTATCCACATGATAGTACCAAAAGAAACAAAAAGCCTGACATTATGGTACACAAAAAGGCTATATATAGAACCAAAGCATATATGCTACTATATGTAGGAAGTATAGTAAAACTTCAAAAGGTATAGGACACAAAAAGAGTGTTCAAGGTTTGAACCACGGTCAAAGATACTTTAATACAAACGACTAGACACGAAACTGAAGAACAGTGCAAGGTAAAAAGAGGTACTTCTGAAAAAGTTGCATCAATCAAGTATACAAAATAAACCACATCAAGTACGAAATATGGAGTGTACAACTATGTTTCTCAACGTATTGTCAAATCACTCAAAATATTTTCTTGGTGCATATCACTGTATCATTGTAGGATGTACTGCTGATCAAACTGTCTTGTCTCAAACATAAAAGCAGGCTTTGCTCGAATAATTAATGAATATAATGGATATATGTAATCTGCTTTTGAAAGATTGTTGTATAAACTGGGATAACTGTCAAAGTTTGCTTTATATTTCTGCAGGGAGGAAGGACTGAAAACTGAACCATGCATTCAAGTGGCTGTACCTGCTTCTGGCTGCAGGCCACCGCCCGCAAATAACTCATAGGAACAGAACATAAAATAGTACTGGAATAATCAAATGAAGCGTACTTTTTAATTAACTGCTTAAACAAAGATTTCAGTTTTACTAAAAATGCTGCAATGTTTTCAGAAGGACCCACCTATTCACTTATGCTTGACGGATCATATTTTGATACTGATAGTTAAGAACAATAATGAATCACATTAACTTGTTCTTCGTCCATACTAAAATAATGGTAAGAAATATAGTTGGAAGTGATAAAATTTGTAATCTGCAGACATTTCTAACTATTTTAAGATTTTATGCTTAGCACTAATTTATTTTTCTTTTTTTTTATTGTAATGACGGTTTACTCACAGATTAAATGAGTGTTATATATATTTATTACATATACTAAAAAATACATTGATAAATGAAATCATAATCTACTGAAAAAGCCTGGATAAACAGACAGAAGAAAAAAAAATAGTGTTCAGGTGTGAAATTGACAGTGACACCATCACTTGTCTTATCACAAACTTTTCAAGGACTAAACGGCGGCATCCCTGCCATATTCTCCACACACAAATCATAACCTGACTACTACTACTACCCTTTACACACACACATATGTCATGATTCATGAACAACTAAAACCAACTTTCAAGGTAATTTTATGAAATAATATACCTTGCCTGCCTTTCCGCTTTTGCCCCTCCCTCCTGCATGTGTTATCCCACAGGTGCGCCTCGTACCTCCCCGTCCATCTGTGCCTGCAGTGCACCACCCCCAAAACCGCACGTGAGCACTGCCGCGTGTTACATTCCTTCTAAACCTAGCTAACGTAATTTTCTGAAAATAATTAAGTGAATGAAATATCACCTTGTTACGCCTCTGTAGATGGAGCTCCTCTGCTGCTGCACGGGACCTACGGCGGTCTTTTTGACCAGAGCAGAAGATGTCGTGGTAATCTGACCGTGCATCGCCGTTTCAGTGCTGGCGGTGGCGGTGAAGCCGAGTGCATCATTGTCTTCTACGTCGTACACCGGAAACGTAAGCATCAGCGTCTCGATGGGGGCGAAGTTCGGGAATGAAACCCAGTCATCGGTCATTCTGATTTATCACTGACTGTTGTAAATTTGGGAGTGGAGGAAGAGAGGAGCAGGTTCTCGTTTGTTTAGTTTTTTGAGTGGGAGTATGGGAGTGGGATTTATAATATAGCAGGGAGGAATATTTGTTGGATCGTGAATGTCGCAAATGCCCTTTGGCAGCGTCATGATTATTAGTTCATTTAATGCTGGATTATCTTCTTACACCAACAGCCTTTTGTTTTTGTCCTTTTTAAATTATTAGATTAGATTTTTTTTTTGAGTGAGCTCTCTGGGTTTGAAAGTTAGCATGTAAAAATAATAATAATGAAAAAATAAATGATGATTCTGTGCGAAACTATTACTGTTCTTCTAACTACGATTCAATGGAACACCACGGCGGCTAATTAATCGACGCAACAAGCTTTTGAAACTGAGCAATGAAACACGCAGATGATGACAGCCAAAAGAAAAACGAGGTCGGCTACAAAGAACCTTAATATGGATCCATTGCGAGAAATCCGGAGTCGTGCCCCTCCCTTATATCACTTTTTTTTTTTTTTTTTCCTCATTGTGTTATGCAAATTACTTGACACCTTCTTGCTTTCTTCTGCAACCGGTGTGTAACTCTTACACACGATAATACTAGTATTACCGGATAACGGTGAAAAAACCGACCGTTAGATTATCTGATACCAAAATAAAAATTTCTATCAACTATATTCTTAAACAAGAATTTAATGAAAAATTCAATGTTATTTAAGAAAATGAAAATAAGATGTAATTAAACATGATGAAATTAAGGTTCTTCAAGACATTACAAATGTGGTTGAGAGCATTACATTGGCATTTGAAAAACTGTGTTCAAAAAATACAAAGCATTTACTACAGGTTCTCCTTCATATTTGTGTAATTGGAATATAAGCTGTTTTTATTTATGAACGAAAATAAGTCTTTTTTTTTTTTTTTTTTTTTTGAAAAAGAGGGTACTTATATTACATATGATAAGATTACAAAGAGGGGATAGAGCTAATAACTAATTACAACACTTCTAGAACTAATACTATACAAAACAAATACTAGAATCAGCTCCGTCTCAAACAAAAACTCACAAAATACAACACAGCTCAGAAAGAACCAAGGATGATAACACTGCTAAAAATAAACACTAAGAATCCTAGCAGATTAGAGCCCAAAAGCCCAATAGACCACTCCAACAAGAAATAACAACCACCATCAGCGAAGACAGAAAAACTCCAAGACAGACATAACGCATACTATTCTCAACTGATCAAGCATCTATCAAAACAACTACCACATCACACAGCAAAACAAACACCATAAAACTACATCAAAATCTCTAGAACTGAATCCAACTAGAGGAAATAAGAACTAAGATCACCCACTTATTACAACAAAAACTAAAGAACACCACCATAAAAAACAAAAGGCCGCAAATTACTATCATTCCCTATTTAAAACTACTCCAAGCAGCAAGCAAAGAAGACCATGCAAAGGTACTACGAAGACAAACTAAAAACTGCTATGAAGAATAAAAGGGCCAAACAAGAAACAACACTCCTTGAAATCCAGCCAACCAGTTCCAAAACAACTACTAAAAAAAAAAAAGGGAACATCAAAGCAAGAAATCTTTTTTTTTTTTTTTACATATTCCTCCATTCTTTACTTCACCCGTTTTAGCACCTTCTTTCATTTTCTTTGTTTTTGTACTGAGATACTAATTTAAGCCACTCCGAATTATCTTCCACATAAGGATCATCTCCAATAAGTACATTATCAACTTTTAACTTAGCATCCTTGAACTTACTGCTCCGTCTTCTTTTAAAGCTACTGGTGGAAGAACAATCATAATCATCCATAAAATTGTCTTGTAGGTCATTAATATCTTCTAGTTTCTGGGCATTACTAACTTGTTTATTTCTAACACTATTACCCACTTTGGCACATCCATCTACATTCCCAATTCTTTATCAAGTTTCCTAAATAGATTACCAACTTCAGTTGTTTCAACACTTGACACTGTTATGTTTCTTAGCTTCTTGCATGTCAACTTTATGACCAAAAGACACTTGAAAATTCTTATCAACATTTGAGGTATCTTTCCCTTCAGAATTAATAGCATCAGATTCCATATTTATATTAGCATTTAAAAGAATTTTGTGATTTTATATTTGATTTGCAATTGAATTTTGATTACAGAAGAAACAGTTCTTGCTTTGTTGCATAATAGAATAGAATATAATACAGATGATTTGCTTGCACATATATTTATACAGTTGTAATCGTAATGTTATTTAATGGGCCAGCTGCACTTCGATCCAGTCTTTAGTTGAATGATGGGCTTCATCCTATTGGGCCTTGGAATCAGAGAAAAAGAAATATATGCGTATCCTTTACATTATCGTTCATTTTATTACCCCCCTCAAATCAATACTAGGGTTAGGGTTAAACATGGTGGCTTCTCGAGCGATTCTTCAAATCTGTCTTTAATATCTTGTTCTCGTTGATAATCTGTGCTGCCTTCACTTCATCTGCTCTTCTGGTAAGAGTATTTCTTTGAGATGATATTGCTTTGAGTGTTCTCTTTACTTTGTTCTGTTGTTTGTCTTCACGAGCTTCTAATTTCTTTTCAGGTTGTGAGCATGGTTTTGAGCTTTGGACCTTGTCGTTCTGGTCTTCTGTTGTGCTTCTAATGTCTTCAACTCGTAGTTGTTCTCTGAATTTTGTGAAATTTGGTGACGACAGTGGTTTGGTAAGAGTGTCCACTCTTTGGTAAGTAGCAGGTATGTGTCTGACTTCAATATTTCCTCTCATGACCTGCTCTCTGACAAAATAAAGGTCTATCTCAACGTGTTTAGTTCTGGAGTGTAGTACAGGATTTTTAGTCATGTGAACTGTGCTTAGGTTATCACACCATAGTATTGATTTGTCTTGCTTGACCTTTAACTCTAAAAGTAGAGACCTTATCCACATTATTTCCGCTGTAGCATTAGCTGTACTTCTGTATTCAGCCTATGTGCTGGATCTTGAGATTGTTGATTACTTCTTTGAACACCATGACACAATATTTTCACCCACATAAATACAATATCCTGTAGTTGATTTTCTATCATCTGGGTCAGATGCCCAGTATGCATCAGCGTATCCTGAGATGTTGTAATCATTGCATGCTTTGAAAGTAAGGCCATAATTCATTGTAGCTTTTAGATATCTTAATATCCTCTTTACTCCCCTCCAGTGTGTGTCCAGAGGTTCCTGCATGAATTGACACACTTTGTTAACACTGTATGATATGTCAGGTCTTGTAATTGTAGCATATTGCAATGCTCCAACTACACTTCTGTACAATTTTATATTATCTATAGGTTCTCCCCTGTATTTGGATAGGGCTTGACTGCAAATCATTGGTGTGGGTTGACCTCTTGCCTCATGCATTTGTGTTTTCTTTAGTAATTCACCAATGTATTTCCTTTGTGATAAAGTAATTTCTGTTGGAGACCTTGAGTTTACTTCAATTCCCAAGAAATAGTTCAGTTCTCCCAGATCTTTGACTGAAAACTGCTTGTCTAGATACTGCACCAATGTGTTGATTTTTGAACTGTTGCTGTCTGTAATAATTAAATCATCAACATAGATTAGAATGTATATGATGCAGTCATTGTCTGATTTGATGAATAGAGAATTATCAGACTTGGTAGATTTGAACCCCATATTACTTAATGTTGACTTTAACTTGTCAAACCAGACTCTTGGAGCCTGTTTAAGACCATAAATTTCTTTGTGTAATTGCACACAAGATTGGTGTTTTGGACATATCCTTGAGGTTGCTCCATATAAACATCCTCTTCAAGTACACCATTAAGAAATGCATTATTTACATCAAGTTGCCTGAGCTTCCATCCTTTACTTAAGGCAATAGTCAATATAATTCTAATTGTTGTTGGTTTGACTACTGGGGAAAAGGTTTCCTTGTAGTCAAATCCTTGTTGTTGAGTAAAACTTTTTGCTACAAGTCTTGCTTTGTATCTGTCTATTGATCCATCAGGTCTTCTTTTTATTCTATATGTCCATTTACAGCCTATAATATTTTTGTCTTGTGGTGGTTCAATTAATTTCCATGTTTGATTCCTTATAAGAGCTTGATATTCATCATTCATGGCCTTAACCCAGTTACCATTAGCTTTTGCCTCCTCATAGCTGGTTGGTTCACTCTGGTCAGTGACTGCAGTGTATGTTTTGGGCTTAAAAATCCCACTTTTAGCCCTTGTAATCATTGGATGTGTGGGTTTCACTTGCTCTTGAGTATCAGGTTGTATTTCCTCATTTGATTGATCACTGCTTTCACTATGTTCTTCTTCTTGCTCATTGTTGATGTTGTCTTCATTTTGATATGGTACAGGTGACATGCTGTGTTGACCTGATGATTGAACAGTATCACTGCTGTGTGATGATGTTTCTTCATGTGTTCTCTCAGTTTCACCTGTACTTAAGAGATCATTGTAAACAGGTATGGGTGGAATAGATATACTACCATCATATAGTTTCTTTGTGGTTTTGATATTACTGCTATGATATGGAAAAAATTTCTCATTAAACATAACATGCCTGCTGATGTACACATGTCCACTGTCATCTAAGCATTTGTAACCTTTCTGATTATCAGCATATCCTATGAATGTAAATGGTTTACTTCTGTAGTCAAATTTGTGTCTATTGTAGGGTCTTAAATAAGGATAGCACAGACATCCAAATGATTTTAAGAAATTATAATCAGGTTTTTGTTTAAATAGTTTTTGATATGGGCTGATTCCATTAATTACCTTTGTTGGTAATCTATTTATCAAGTAGACAGTTGTTTTAAATGAATCAGGCCAAAACTTTAATGGTAATTTAGCTTGAGCTAATAAAGTCAAACCTGTCTTAACTATATGTCTGTGCTTTCTTTCAACCAACCCATTTTGTTCTGAAGTGTGAGGACAGGTAACTCTGTGAATTATTCCCTTTTCAAGAAAATAATCCTTTAGTGGTTTATATTCTGTTCCACCATCTGACTGAAAAACTTTTAATTGAGATCCAGTTTGTTTTTCAGCTTGAGTAATAAAGTGCATAACAACATTACTAGTGTCAGATTTTGACTTTAGTAAATATATCCAAGTAAATCTACTATATGCATCTACAAATGACACATAATAATTGTACCCATAATCTGTATTGATAGGTGCTGGTCCCCATAAATCAGTGGCAATTAATTCTAGTGGTTTAGTGTACTCAGTAGTTGAATCTATGAATGGTAGTTTATGACATTTGCCTATTTGACAATATGTGCATGAGTAGGGTAAAGAAACATCATTGCATTTGATATTGTTTTCTACAATTACTTGCTTAGTAATTTTGCTACTTGGGTGACCAAGTTTGTTGTGCCAAATATCAAATAAACTCATTTCTTTTTCATAAACATTAGTAGTAAAATTACAATGCATTTCTTTTCTTTTGTTTCTGCTGCAGGGTCTTTGATTGAATTTGTATAGACCATTGACTTCATTACCCTGCAATAAGATTTTATTTGTCAGTATGTCCCTGACTAAACAATATTTAGGGAAAAATTCAAAATATGCTTGATTATCTTGAGCAAATTGTGACACACTTAGCAAATTCTTCCTTATATCTAGTACTCTTAGCAAGTTTCTTAATAATAAGTGCTTGTCACCATTTAACATACCACAACCAGTGTGAGTAATCAAAATAGACTTACCATTACCCATAGAAACTGACTGATTACCTCTGTACTCTCTGCATCCTAGATTCAGATTTTCTAGATTATTTGTTAGATGATTTGTTGCTCCAGGGTCAGGATACCAGCTCTCATCATTTATGTGTTTTGTCCTAGCCATTTCTTCTCCACTTGATGTCCTTCCTTCATTCTGGTTTGATTGATCATTCTGTATTTGGGCAACATTTGCATTTGCATTTGCATTATTTCTTTGATTGCTAGCATTCTGATTGGGTGTATAGTTTTGATTGAATCTGAAGTAACACTTGAGTGCAGTGTGTCCAATCTTATCACAAATTTGACATTTAGGTCTGTTTGTGTTGTTGTTCCTGCCTCTGCCCCTTCCTCTATTGTTGAAACTTCCTCTTTGAAAATTTTGTCCAGATCTTTGATCCTTATTTCTAAAGCTATTTGCATAGTTTACAGACAGATCTGATTCTTGAGTCTTCTTGCTTTCAATTCTTGCTTCATGAGACAATAGGATTGAGTGAACTTCATCAAGGGGTGGAGTGACTCTCTGTGATGAGATGATTGCCTCTATAGCTTCATAATCATTACTCAGGCCATTTAGAATGTTTAATACTTGCTCAGATTCTGTCACCTTCTGTCCTGCAGCCTCAAGTTGATCATTTAAAGTTTTCATCTTTGAAAGGTATTCTCTCATTGTGCTGTTACCTTTTCTTGCATTCTGAATTTGTCTTCTGTAGTGCATTATCTTTGCAGAAGATTGGGCATTAAAATTTCTTTCAACATTAACCCATATTTCATTTGAAGTTTTGCAACCTATTACTTGAGAAATTAGATTATTGCTGATAGATGATAACAACCATGCACTGATCAATCTATCCTGTCTATGATACTTTACATACTCTTCATTAGGTATGACTCTGTTTTCTTGATCAGTAACGTAGGCAGAGGGAATTGCAAGTGTACCATAGATATATCCTTCTAGTCCATAGCCTTGAATTGTTGTTTCTATTTGATATTTCCAGTTTAAGTAATTTGTTTCATCTAGCTTGATTGAAATTAACTGTGTTTGTGGGCTAATGGATGTCTTGACTAATTGATCCACGGGAGATGGAATAACAGGAGGATTTGTGGTGGAATGACAGGATTTGTGAGTGGTATGCCAGATGAAGCAGTTTCAGTGGGTGATTTGTCAACCATGTTGACAAAGATGATCCAAGAATTAAGAAATAATGAAAGAACTCACTGGAAAAGAAAGTTCAGAATGCCAAAGAATCAAGGCTGTGGTTCAGTTGAGATCTGCAATCAGGGAGTATAATGTTCCTTAATGTTTGCATTCTTTAGAATTACTTTCTTGAATCTTTTTAGGCGATCTAATTTTGATTTTCTTGATACTTTGAATCTGATCTGTTTTAGAAAACTGATTTTCAAGATCCAATGCAGCCTGCAGCAATTGCTTGGCGAGGTGTTGGATCTGTAGCAGCCTGTTGAAATAACCTGGCGTGGCTCAGTTCCAATGCAGCCAGTGATGGTTACGTGGTGTGGCGCTGATCTTGAAGATCACAGCAACTCTCAAGTGAAAAGTTTAATCAACTTTGATGAGAGGAATCCCCAAATGATGATATTACTCTGATGGGGATAATGATATAATTCTTGAATGTTTTTCAGTGGTAAATCTTGCTGTTAAGCTTTTGCTCTGATACCATAAAAGAATTTTGTGATTTTAAATTTGATTTGCAATTGAATTTTGATTACAGAAGAAACAGATCTTGCTTTGTTGCATAATAGAATAGAATATAATACAGATGATTTGCTTGTACATATATTTATACAGTTGTAATCATAATGTTATTTAATGGGCCAGCTGCACTTCGATCCAGTCTTTAGTTGAATGATGGGCTTCATCCTGTTGGGCCTTGGAATCAGAGAAAAAGAAATATATGCATATCCTTTACATTATCGTTCATTTTATTAGCATTTCTAGCATCATTCACTCTCACTATAACCTTCTTACCACCATCCTGAATACAAATATCAGAGATTCCAAAAGCATTTATAGGATTGACACATTCAGATACAACTTTCTGTAAGATTACCTTATCAGACTTTGGCTGATCATCTACTATAGGGGTTACAAATGTACAAACCCGCTTACTGACATTATCCATCTTGTTAGTGTCAGTGATATTAATATCAAGTAAAGATAAATTACTAACTTCATCAGACATATGTTTATCTTGGCAACCATTTTATTTTATACATTGACAATTCAACGACATACCAATTCTATAAAATTTACAACCATTTCCAAACTCAGTTTAAAACATAATTCTCTATATTGTTTAATCTTTTCAAATTATTGTACACACATGGTATAATATCTCCTAACCATTTAAATGCCAATTTACTCACAAAGTATTATTTTAACCATATTTGTCATAATAATTGTTTTACCTTAAAATATATTTGTATTTTTACTAACAAAATTATACACTTCATTGATTTAAACATATTAAATCAAGGAACTACATAAAACATTTCAAATGTTCAAGCATTGATTCATATTCAATGCTTATATAATAAAAAACCAATTAATTCACCAATATTATTGTTAATGCTATAAAATCACATTTAACAACCCACATCATTTTTTTTATTTTACTTCTTGACAAAACTCAAAAATATACTGTTCTTTAAAATATACAATCTTTTCCAACATGGTTTTGAAACTCAATAATTAATTATTATTATTTGTCAAGAAATACAGCTTGCACATAAAAAAAAGTCAACAATTTAACAATTATTCATTTTAAAACAATTCAATCCTAATATTGAAAATATATTTTTACTTAAATATTGACTGCAAATCAGTATTGTGTATTTTCAATATTCTCCTTAATCATTTGGTTATGATTTATAGCCACAGATTGGAATAAATTACCAATTATATCAAAGATGTTTAATTTATTCCAAAACACCAAAATTTGAAAACCACGTCCAATTCATTATTACCATACTTAAATCTATATGAGTTGAGTCCTTCAACTTATATTTTATTGTCTTCAGATTTAAATTATATAAAACACACTATAGTCTGTTTAGCTCGGATATCCAAAAATTCTATTTGTTACATAATTGAAGTCGGCTTAAAAGTAATTTCTTAATAGGTAAAGTTACAGTTTTTAGGTTAATTACAGCTCTGACATAGGTGATATAGCTCAAGTAGTTTCATATTTTGTCGTATCTCCATCGCATTGGTGAAAGCATATGACACTAACTTAATTGGTATGAAATGGATTTACAAAAGTGTGGAAGCACACCAATTCTTGTGCCGAAATTCGGTGTGACCCGTGTCCCCAACCAATCACAACCCTCTGATTTCCGCCTTTTGCAGTTAAACCCTTTAATTGTCCGGGGACTAAAATGCAAAAAAACCGAAATAGGGAGATTTGATTGGAGGGAACATTGGGGATAGGGGAATTGGGTACAGAAGAATTGGTCTCGTGTAGAAGGCAACACGTGGCAAAGAGATACACTTCGCCTGTATCTCCCATTTATGCTGCTTCTTTTTACTATGTTGACCCAAAATATTTTTAAAACAATGAGGCATATTGCCTCCTCCCTTTAATTTCTAAAGAGGCAAAGCAGCACAGCTGTGTTGATACCTTTGCCCATGCCATTTTTTAAACCATTATAAGTGAAAAACCTTAGAAGGGTCGACACGTTAACCTATTATTTTGTTTCGGCCATCTAATAATGCCACTTTGTTTCATATCACCTTAAGGTGTATAACTAGGGCAAAGCCTATATTGTTCATGAATTAAGTTTCAATGTAAGTAAGCCTATCACCAGAGCTAGCTCTATAGCTCGGGTTGCCCTAGGCAAGACATGACTCTGGCATAGAAACGAAAAGAGCAGCAAACAACGGACAAAAAAAAAGTTTCCCCTCAGAAAAAGAAGAGAGCAACAAATGAGAAACAGTGCTTAGAAAAATGTTACCTCCATAAAAACGCTCATCACTAGTGCTCATTCGAAGGTTCGAACTATGCACCTCAGAATTACAAATCCGCCAGACAACCAGCCAAGCCACAAGCTTCTATTGGAAATTTATGTGAATTATTTAAAATATAGAAATAAGTGTATGATGGCTCCTATTTGTGAATAGTCCCACATCATGGGATTATAAGAAAGATGCAAGTATTTATACTTGTTTCTAAGAAGTCATGTTGGGGCCTTGGGCTCCCAATGCATGCTTTGTTGTGAGGAGGGAGACCATGCATCATGACCACCACACATGCGCGCGACCGACCGACCGACTCGACCCGGCCCGGCTCGGCTCAGTTCGGTATTGGGCCTTGGGCCTTGGCTATGTGGTGTAGACACTTATATTTTTGGTCTAGAAAACAATGCATTTTTTGAACCGGTTTTTTAAATACAAAAATATTTCTGAACCGACTTCTATTAGGAAGCGGTAAACTTTTGACCAAGTATTTCGCAGATCCTATTTTCCTCCACTTACCAGTGTTTTCGTTCAGCCCTAATCCCATCTATATATTATCATCAGTTGTAGACGAGATCGGTACACAGAAAAAAACTGTTTTCTCTTCCTCCGCAATTAGAAAAAAATTATTCTTTCAGAAATTTTCGAGCAGTTAAATTCGAAAGTGCAAATCTGCACTGATTTGTTTGTGCAAAGCAAATCGGTTATCCATTTTACAGAGGCTGTTTTATCCTAGAGGCGGCGGTGGAAGTACGAACTGGTTTTGCACCACCGACCAGATCGCCGAATCGTCTTCAAGAAAGCGACAAAGTACGTGACTCAGCCATTGTTTCCCAACAATTTGAAGACGATTAGAAACAATGGATTCGACAACAACCATAGATGATGCTGCTCCTTCCTCTGCATTCCAGATCCCATTGGTGACTGCTGCCCCATTTCGTTTCGAAGGTTTGCACTTCAAACGATGGCGTCAGAAAATGGAGTTCTACCTAACGATGAGGAAGGTGGCTATTGCTCTGACCAACGACAAACTGCAGCTGCCAGACAAGCCTGACGGAGCTGATGAAGCGCATATGACATCCTGGACTGAACAATCGAAGCAGTTGCAGACCTGGACTAAATAGGATTATCTGTGCAAGAATTTTATTCTGAACGGATTGAGCGATGATCTGTATGATTACTATAACTCAGAGGAAAAGACAGCAAACCAGATCTGGGAAGCACTGCAGAAGAAGTACGATACAGAGGAGGCAGGAGCAAAGAAGTATATTGTAAGCCGCTATCTCAAGTATCAGATGACAGAGATAGGTCAGTAGAGATGCAGTCTCATGAGCTGCAGAAAATAGCTCATGAGATCATCTTTGAAGGTATGGTTTTGGATGAACAGTTTCAAATTGCTGTTATTATTGACAAACTGCCCCCAGGTTGGAAAGACTTTAAAAACTTCTTACGGCATAAGACTAAGGAATTTTCCTTAGAGAGTTTGATTACTCGCCTTCGCATTAAGGAGGCGGCACGCAAACAGGACCAGAAAGAGGAAGTGTTGTTTGTTTCAAACAACAACACTAAAAAGACCAAACCCGCAGTTCTGAAACCAAACCAGAAGTCTTTTAAGAATCATAACAGATGCAACAAACAGAATGGGAATCCGCAAGGAAACCCAAAAGGACAGCAAAAATCAGACCAAAAGAATGACTCTGGACAGTTGTTTCTATGTTACAACTGTGGAAAACCAGGTCATATGGCACGAAAGTGTCGGAACAAGCCTAGCTCTGTACCACAGGCTAACTTGACTAAGGAGGAGCCTCTTTTGGCTATGATTACTGAGATTCACCTTGTTGGTGGATCAGAGGGTTGGTGGGTAGACACTGGTGCTTCTCGCCATGTCTGCTATGATCGTGCTATGTTTTCCACATACACGGCTGTTAATGATCAGAAAGTGTTGCTGGGAGATTCTCACACCACTAAAGTTGCAGGGATTGGAAACGTGGAGATCAAGTTTACCTCTGGAAAGACTGTGATCCTCAAAGATGTTTTGCATACTCCAAAGATGAGAAAGAATCTGGTGTCTGGCTACCTCCTTAATAAGGCAGGGTTTACCCAATTTATTGGGGCTGATTTGTATACCATAGTGTATAAGGGAAACTTTGTTGGAAAGGGTTATGCTTGTGAGGGAATGTTCAAATTAAATGTTGAATCTAATAAAGTGAATAATTCTGCTTATATGTTGTGTGATTTTAATATTTGGCACTCTAGATTATGTCTTGTTAATAAACGGATAGTTCATAACATGAGCACTCTAGATATGATACCTAAGATAGCAGAATCTGAATCTGATAAATGTGAATTCTGTACACAAGCAAAAATCACAAAGAAACCTCATAAATCTGTTGATAGAGAATCTGAACCCTTAGACTTGATTCATTCTGACATATGTTAACTTGATGGCACATTGACTAGACATGGACATCGTTATTTTATCACTTTTATCGATGATTGTTCTGATTGCACATATGTTTATCTTATGAAAAATAAAAGTGATGCTTTTGACATGTTTAAAACATTCAAAACTGAGATTGAGAATAAAACAAATAGGAAAATCAAGAGATTTCATAGTGATAGAGGAACAGAATATGAATCTAATTCAATTCTGGATTTCTATAAATTACATGGTATTGTACATGACAGAACTGCACCCTATTCACCTGAAATGAACGGTAAAGCTGAAAGAAAAAATAGGACTTTCACCGAATTAGTAGTTGCCATCCTACTAAATTCTAGTGCAGCAAAACATTGGTGGGGGGATATTTTATTGACTATATGTTATGTTCTAAATAGAATCCCTAAATCTAAGAATAAAATTTCACCTTATGAAATTTTAAAGAATCATAAACCCAATGTCTCATACTTTAGAACTTGGGGTTGTCTAGCATATGTTCGCATTCCAGACCCTAAGAGAATAAAATTGGCAAGTAGAGCATATGAATGTGTATTTATAGGCTATGTTATTAATAGCAAAGCATATCGATTTTATGATATAAATGCACATAACGTAATTGAATCAAATGATGTCGATTTTTATGAAACTAAATTTCCTTTTAAATTAAGGAATAGTGGGGGCACATTAAGTATGCCTATTAGAACAGAACTTAATAAAAGTTCTGAAGCTGAACCTAGAAGAAGTAAAAGAGCAAGAACCGTAAAAGATTTTGATTCGGTTTTTAGCGCTTTTACTATAGAGGAGGATCCCTTAAACCTCCAAGAGGCCTTATCTTCATTAGATGCCGATTTCTGGCGAGAGGCTATAAATAATGAGATGGATTCTCTTGAATCCAATAAGACTTGGCATTTGGCAGATTTACCCCCTGGTTGTAAATCTATAGGCTGTAAATGGGTACTTAAAAAGAAATTAAAACCTGATGGTACTATAGATAAATACAAAGCACGACTAGTAGCTAAAGGTTTTAGACAAAAAGAAAATATAGATTTCTTTGATATTTTTTCACCTGTAACTAGAATAACATCCATTCGAGTATTAATCTCACTTGCTTCCATTCATAATTTACTAATACATCAAATGGATGTTAAAACCGCTTTTTTGAACGGTGAATTAGACGAAGAAATTTACATGGACCAGCCTGAAGGATTTGTAGTACATGGTCAAGAACATAAAGTGTAACACCCCACCTCCGCCAGGGTGGCTCTTGCAAGCACTCTGACTTTGAAGGGGCGTTTGAATCAGGTAAACATGCATAATGATATATCAAGGCAGAACAAGAACATATGTATATATGTAAACAGAGTAAATAACATAGATAAAACAGCGGAAGATTTCAAACCATTTCAAAACAAGTCTGGTACAACATAACGTCAACTTTCCAAATACACAAGTCTAGATAAAAACAACATTACTGAAAAACTGAAATACATAAGTACTATCCCCAAAATAAGTGATAACCATAGCTAGCTTCATGTCAAGACCGTACATGAGCTAAAATCCCACAAGCAAGTGACCAGGAATCCAAGCTAAGCTCCAATATTCCCTCCCTGAGAACCTGGGGGGGGGGGGGAACGGAAGAAAAGAGGCGAAAGAAAACAGGTCAGTCAAAAAGACTGAGTAAGCCCTACTACAATCAATGTAAACTGATAAAGTTAACTGGCATGATGAAAGCTGAGATGAACATATGGATAACTACATACTGGCATGATGATTAACTAACAAGGTAGATAAAGGGGTCATCGCATAATCAGGTTTTAAGGTTTTACACCACAGGTGTACTAGCAAACTAACATGACTTGAATAAACAAGTATTGATCCCTTGGCCCAAGCTTTGGCCCAATAACATGAAGCGACCCTAATATGAGGTCCAACCAAACGGTCTAGTCGATCGGCTCCCTAAGCCTAACTCGTCACGTGTTGGTGTCAATGCGGCCCAAACATAATTGTAGTCAGACTGTGCAGGGTCTCCCGTCGGGTGTATCAAACCCTAGGGTGGCAACCCCTGGACACCATAAACATAAGTGCACAGTCTCGATCTACTGGTACCCATGCATGCTTTCCCCGGCTTCGGACTATGTGCACGACCATGGTCCGCCCGGAACTACACCGGCGTACCACTCTGCCGTCGTTTTTGGTCACTTACCTCCAGTCCAGTAATCGTGCCCCCTCCCTAGCCTAGTCCCTAGGGCCTTAATGATACAAACTTGGGATTACTGCTGGAGTGGACCCCTGTGACGATCACAAAACCCCGTGACACGGTGTTAAGGATAATCATTGGAATATAACACATTAATCATCATTAGCAGATCACAGATAATAGCATAAACAGAAAATAGAATAATTTACACACATATGACAGCGGAATCATATAGATATCATCACATCAGAGAAGCACAGTACAGGATACAACTTAGTGCATAATGATACATAAAGAGTACACAAAAGGAATATCAGTGTACATCGCCAGTGGCGGAATCATAATATAGATACAATAATGGCGGAGAAAATCCAAGTCAGCACGGTGTAGTCAAGCCTCGCCATGAGCCAAAAGATGCGTCAGAAACCTGTAACTAGGCTGCCCGTGTGAAAATGAGGGCACCCGAGTTTGCAAGGTGAAACAAACTACGAGTCAGTCATGGGACTGGTATGAGAAATCTACTCAACTTATTAACAACAATAATTAAGGCAAATCAAAGGACCACGCCACTTTCGCGGAACGGGTTTACTCCAATGAGTGCTAGTGCATGAAATAAAATAAATGATTAAATCAACGCAATGCTTTTTATAAAATGAAGCCATTATAAGACTCAGGTCCCATCACACAATGCAACGCAAGCCGGAGGATAGAGTTTTTACCTTATAATGGCCAAGGATGCTTGATACGAATAAAACAGAGGTGTTTGATATTATTACTAGTGCATATATGTTTCAAAAGCAAATTCAATCATAAATATCAATCCTAGGCGGCATAGCTACCATCTACTATGTCACCGTACTAGTAATACAATCACATCCGCAAATTTCGTATTGGAAATTGGATTCCTTCATGAGTCGAGGCAAGGGGCAAGCTCCTCTCCGTTCGAGACACTCTAGCAAATGTCCCAGGACCCCACTATGATCCTTGGAATCGGCTGGGCCGGTCCTCTCTTACTTTTGAGGATTAGTTATTCCTGAACACACGTTTCCCGGTCCTTACAGACCTATAATCGAGGCGCCTCGCATTCCAACAACCACACAGGTGAAAAGTATATATAATGTCAGGGCTGGTAGGTCACTGACACCACCATAGCTAGAAAGAAACGTCGTGCACTCCCAGCGGTCCGTCTCCCGTTTTTGACTCATACCGAGGTGTGAGGCTCGCGAATTCACGTTATACACAAAGCTACGTCACACAGACCATGCTTTGATCATCAACCACAAGACTTTGCTTTGCAACAGAAGCCTTGATCATATGCCACTTAGGCGTGCCACACAGGCAATCCACTCCATGCAACTGATTTCTGTCAATACATAACCTCTGAGCTCGTACGTCTCAGAGAAGGGCGTTAAGCAAGAGAATAAATTCTCCGCCGCCAAACAGATATATATTTAACAGAGATCAATCAACACAGAACAAAATCCAATGTCAGACACACAGTCCATTTACAAGTCCGTTCTGGGTCTGAACGAAACCGGAGGCACCAATTCCTCGCATATCCGTACAATCAACAATATGTTTGGACGGCTACTACTTCAATTCCTTCATGGTAGCTACTCCAATCACGAGCATCAGTAGCGCCCATCCATCCAATGTGGAGATCGTCGGTCTTCAACCATCTCCGACTCTTCGACTTCTCAACGTCGATCGATTATTTGAAATGAGATAAACTCGGCCTTTTCAAATAATCCACGTATATTTAGATTTTCAAACCAATTAACCACATGGTTGAACTATTCAACATTCACATTTCAGTTATTTAGTTAAAATTTTCATGTCAAATACATTCAGCCATCACATCTCAAGCAAACACCACAAAATTGGTTCATTTTCACTCTATATCGTCTATAGCACTTTATAACGATATATCGCCATTTTTATTTAATTTAAAACGGCCATATTTAATTAAACGACGTTTCAGGTCATGTCGATGCACTGGCGCTGCTTTTCACTAATTTTGTTTTACACATATCTAAAAATCTAACCGTTGGATCTTCACAAATTTTACATCATTAGGAAGGTCATTTCAAAACGAATCCAACAGTTTCAGTTTTGGGAAAATCCGACGGTCGGATCTTCCACACTAACCATTTGAAGTTACGATTTCAATTTACGAACTGCAGCGTCGTTATTCGATTTAATTTAATTATATTTATATATATATATATATAAATATAATCGTTTCTGGCGCTGTTTTTCTTCAGTTTTGAATTAAACATTCCAGACAATCCAACCGTCGGATCTTCACAAAGTTGGTGCCGTTGGAAAGATATTTCCAAGGCGAACTCAACGGTTGAGGTTTCGGGAAAATCCAATGGTCGGATCTTCCGCACTAGTCGTTTGAAATCACGGTTTCAAAATATGAACTGCACGGCCACGTTTCGTTTTAATTCTATTTATATTTATATATATATATATATATATAAATATAATCCATTCAAAAATTCCTATATCGTTTCCACTTCAATTATTTCACTAACGCCTTTAAATTTTGGAAAATTTCGCCATAACCTCCTTTGTACGGGAGGGTCTGGGAAAATTCCCAAATAGCCACACGGGCGTCTCATATCAAAAAGAAAAAGAAAAAGCCAAGCGGCTAGCCAACAGGCTCATAAAATCATTACCCAAACAAAGCGGTAAATGTGTACCTATTTGTCGGGCACAAAATTCTATTTCTCTTCTCTAGCCCCTTTTGCTTTAACCTGTTCAATAGATATGCATGTACATATATACAATTTCTAACATTTATCATTTTCCATTCAATTGCATATTTGATTTGCTTTGGTTTAAAAACACCATTCATTCGAATATTGCATGCATAGGCTAAAATCATATCATTAGCTAGTTAATGTATATTTCAACTCATGCACGTTTATTTGAACCAGTGGATATTTTTAACACTTCACATTTCAAAAGATGATAATTTTGGCGAACTAAAATAGATTTCAACACATGACTATTTTATTTAGTTCCTATGCATGTTAAAAATAATATTTCTATCACAAATATTTATTTCAACGTCCGCAAATCTTTAGCATAGCACATATAATAAAAATGATATTTTTATCATTTATAATATTTATTCAACAAATAGCCGTTTCAACACTTCATAGTTTCAATAAAAATGTAATCTTTATTGTTCGATCTTTTTATTCAACACATGAATATTTCCACTACACACACTTCTCAACAAATGAGCATTCCCACACATGGACATTTTATTTATGTTGTTCATATTAGAAAGATGTGATTTTTATGATTGAAATTATTTATATAAGGCGAATATTTTTCATACTTCATATATATATATATAAATGTGATTTTTATTGTTTAACCACTTCATTCATTCACAAATGAATCAAATTTTCACACAACACCTTTCAACACATGAATATTTCCACACATGGACATTTTATTTATGTTGTTCATATATGACTTTAATTTCTATGCATGAAAAATAATTCTAACACACAAAGATTGTTCAAAATTTCGGCAGCATAACGGCAGGGTAGTTAAAACCGGCACCGTCCCTAGTACGGCTCCTCGCTCTACCTTAAAACCTCGCGGTTTTTGACAATGGGGATTCATGCATCTAATTCACACATAGGCGGCATGTTTATTTTTATTTCCACAAATATTTCCAATTCATTTCAATCACCAATGGGTATTTTTCAACCACAACCAAACAATATCAACCACAAGCAATTATTCAACCATTCGTATTTTTCAACCAATATTTCACACCAATTCACCACAATAAATATCGTCCATGGTTTGTGGACGAGGGGAGTATATATATATATAATATAATATATATTTTCAATATTTCACTTTCATTTCAACACATATATCAATTATTCTATGCATGTAAAAATTCATACTTCGCTTATATAGCTTACACTACGCATGTACATGAGGTATACAACACGTATGTAATTTATATTTCGCTTATATAAATTATACACGACATTTTCCATTCAATTTCACGTTAATTTAGATTTCTCACCTTGGTTTTCTGAGCGCTAAAAATCGATACGATGTCAGAAAAATCCGCAGCTTCTTCTATTAGGTAGAGAGCTTCCTTGCGGTCTCGATGTTTCCTGTTTCATCGAATTTCGTCAACATACCAAAAAGATATGATTTTTCAAAGTGTACAGATCAAAGAAAAACGCACTTTTAGAAAGCTTCAAAACTAGGTCAGCGATTTTTGATCAAACCGTGTAGCGGTTGGATGATCGGCCAGTGCAGGGTTGTAGACGGAGGAGAGGCGCACGTGCGGGCCCCACGGCGTTGAACTCGGCGGCCTCTGGGCGGCGAAATCGACCTCCGAACGGTCGGACTTTGGAGGAGTGGATCCGGCGAAATACTCGACGATGCTGGGCGAGGTTGGTATGGATTTGAAGCTCGTCTCGAGCTCTACGAAAAACTCCAAAGGGCCCTGGTGTTTTGATGAGCGGATGTGGAGATTTGGAGGAGAGAAGGCAGAGAAGGAAGCCGCCGTTCGATCTGGAGGGTGTCGGGGTTTTCCGCGTTTTTTTTATTTTTAAATTTATGAAAGAAAAAATATGATTGGCCGAGACCATATTAAATTTTTAAATAGTGTTTTCTTAAACGAACTCCTTTTTAAACCCAACGACTATCGCCCCTAGCTAAATACCCCCATTCCAGACACAATGGGATATGTTTCGTAGGCCAATTCGACCGTTACAGTCAGTTATTTTTCAAATTAAAGTATAAAACATTTAATTTTTAACTCTAAACGCACATTTCAATTTGCCAGGGCCACAAACTGATTCGAAAAATTCCAGAAAAATAAATCTAGCTATGTTTTGACGCTACGGTCCCAACAAAACTAGTTTCGTCGAATTCTGAGGTCATTTGAAAAATGGCCATTTTCTGGTCGATCCAATTTAATAGAAATCGACCAAACCCATTTTCTTTAGCCACGCTCACATACTAGCTTCAAAAATTATGAAATTTGAAACCTAGCAATAGTTTGACATCCCGGACCCAACAAAAGTGGTTTCGTCGAATTCCGAGGTCGTATGCAAAATATCAATTTTCCAGGCCTATATATTCTATATACCTACCCTTCTGAAAATTCATTCGGCCATAACTTTCGATTCCCGTTATGAAACTTCGATTTCTCAGATTCGTTAGAAAGGTATTGACTAACAGATTTAAATATTTTTGGTTTCACTAAAATCCGTTATATTTTCCACCCTGCATAGTCAGTCAAAGTTTGAATTCAAATTTTCAAACTGACTCACTTTTCTAATTCACTATTTTATTGAAATATTCTATTTCAATTGTTCAAATTCCTTTGAAATAATCAATTTAAAAATTTTAAATTGGCTCTCATTTTCCGGGTTATTACAATCTCCCCTACTTAAAACTTTTCGTCCTCGAAAAGGAACCAACAGTAAAGTAGGAAATAAAATGTAAATGCAAAGTATGTAAAGGTACCTTGCACCGGAGTTAGTCAGAGATATCCACTCTGCATTTGGGGTAAGCTTGCTTAATGCTTTCCTCAGTTTCCCAAGTACAATCTCTAGGATCACTGCTCCACTGCACTTTAACTAAATGAACCTTTTTGCTTCTGAGTTCTCTAGTTTCTTTGCCAACAATTTTCAATGGTTCTCTTTTGAGTGCTAATTCTGGAGTTATCTCCACATCCTGTTGCGCTGCTTCTTCTACAACAAGATCCGGATCATGCACATGTCTCCTAAGCTGAGATACGTGAAATACATTGTGCACTCCAGGCAACCAATCTGGTAATTGAGCCCTATAAGCAAGAGTTCCAATTCGCTCAAGTATAGGAAAGGGACCAATAAATCTCGGTGCCAACTTCCCAGTCTTTCCAAATCTGATTACTCCTCTCATCGGAGAAACCTTTAAATAAACATGTTCACCAACAGCAAATGTTAAATCTCTCCTTCTAGAGTCTGCATAACTTTTCTGTCGGCTTTGGGCGGTTTTCAATCGCTTCTTGATGAAATCCACTTTATCAGATGCTTCCCTAATCATATCGGGTCCTAGTACAAGTCTGTTGCCAGGTTCTACCCAACATGCTGGAGATCTGCAGGGTCTTCCATATAATGCTTCAAACGGTGACATTCTCAAACTTGCTTGATAGCTATTGTTATATGAGAATTCTGCCAAATGCAAATGACCTTCCCATGACCCACCAAAATCGATTATACAAGCCCGCAATAAATCTTCCAGAATTCTATTCACCCGCTCAGTTTGGCCATCTGTTTGAGGGTGATAAGCGGTGCTCATATTCAGTTTTGTTCCCAATTCTGTCTGGAAAGCCTCCCAGAACTTGCTAGTAAATAGGGGATCTCTATCACTGACTATGCTGATGGGAATTCCATGCAGCTTAACAATTTCTTTGAAATATATCTGTGCTAGACTTTGGGCAGTTCTATTGGACCTGACAGGTATAAAATGGGCAGTCTTCGTGAAGCGATCTACGATTACCCAAATACTGTCATTACCTTTCTTGGTCCGCGGCAAACCATCTATGAAATCCATGGAAATCTGTTCCCATTTCCAGCCTGGGACTTCCAACGGTTGCAACAATCCTGCTAGCTTCTGTTGGTCACTCTTGACCAATTGACAAGTAGGGCATCTGCTAACATACAAAGAAATATCTCTTTTCATTGCCTTCCACCAGAAAGTGCGTTTGATATCGTTGTACATTTTACTCACCCCAGGATGGATGCAAAATTTGGACTTACGGCATTCGTCCAGCACTTCTCTTCGAAGGCCTGGAATATTTGGGATGCAAATCCTGTTATTTAACCTGAGAACCCCCTTATTGTCAATACGGAAACTCGTAGTTTCACCTTCCTTGACTCTCTAACTGATTCTCTGAATGAATTCATCATCTTTCTGAAGGGCTGAAATCCTATGAATCAATCCAGGTGTAATTATAAGATGGGCAACGATTGCGGCCTTTCTACTAAGTGCATCCGCTACTACGTTAGCTTTCCCCGACGTATACAGGATATCAAGATCATACGCTGCAAGAAATTCTAGCCAACGCTGCTGTCTCAGATTCAGATCTTTCTGGGTATATAAATACTTCAATGATTGATGATCTGTGTACAGTATAAATTTCTCGCCCAATAAGTAATGCCTCCAGATTTTCAAGGCAAATACAATGGCTAGCAACTCAAGATCATGAGTCACATAATTCTTTTCATGCGGTTTCAATTGGCGGCTTGCATAAGCGACTACTTGGCCTCTCTGCATTAACACTGCACCAAGACCTCTAATAGAAGCATCTGTCCAAACCGTTAAATCCTGATTGCCATCAATGATAGTTAACACTGGAGCGGTGGTCAGCTTCGATTTCAATTCCTGGAAAGCTTCTTCACAGTCGGAAGTCCACTTAAACTTCTCATGTTTCTTTGTGAGCTTCGTTAACGGACCGGATATCTTCGAAAAATCCTTAACGAACTTTCGATAATAACTAGCCAACCCCATAAAACTTCTAACTTCTGTGGGAGTAGTGGGTTGTTTCCAGTCTTGAATCGCTATTATTTTGCTTGGGTCAACAGAAATTCCTTTCTCTGACACGACATGGCCAAGAAATTTAACTTCTTCTTGCCAGAAGACACATTTAGAGAATTTGGCTTTGAAGACGTTCTTCCTTAGAATCTCCAATACTTGTTCTAAGTGTTTTTCATGCTCGGGTTTTGATTTGGAGTAGATTAAAATATCATCGATAAATACGAGGACAAATTTATTCAGAACTCCCCTGAACACTCTATTCATTAGATCGACAAAGTATGCTGGAGCGTTGCATAGGCCAAACGGCACTACTAACCATTCATAAAATATGTCTGGACCTCTGAAAGCGGTCAAAGGAACACACTCTTCTGCTATTCTCAATTGATGAAAACCTGTAGCTAGGTCCATTCGGGAAAATACTTTCGCCCCATTCAATTGGTCTAGCAAATCATCAATGCGGGGTAGTGGATATTTATTTTTAAGCGTCTGTTTGTTGAGGTCTCGGTAATCAACACATAATCTAAGAGTACCGTCTGACTTCGGGACAAACACAACAGCTGCACCCCAATTGGAAAAACTCGGTCTGATTAGACCTTTCCACAATAGTTAACGAGTTTGATCGCCTAATTCTTCTTTTTCCTTTGGAGTCATTCTACGAATTGGATGCACCACTGGTCTGGCATTGGGAATCAGATCGATTCGGAATTCTATTTCTCTTTGCGGAGGTAAGTTTTCAACTTCTTCAAACACATCCGCATAGTTGCTAACAATCGGAATCTTTTCTATGGAAGTGGGGATAAGTTCTAACGCTGACCAGAATTCTTCTCTATTCGGATTCGACCCATGACAGGGAACCGTAATATATCCAAGCTTTGTTCGAATTTTAACGATTCTTTCCGCACACTTCACTTCGGCTTCATATTTCGTTAACCAATCTAGCCCGAGAATAATATTGAATTCGGGAAAATCCATAACGATCAAATTGAAAGGAAACTGGTATCGGGAGAAAGAAGTAGGAACCTTACAACACGAACTGAGGGTAATAGGTCCCCCTATCGGGTTATGAACTTCCACCGATTCTTTAAGCTTTTGTTGTTTTAGCTTTAATTTGTGCACTGTGTTTTTAGCAATAAAACTACGTGATGCACCTGTGTCAAACAATACAGAAACAGGAATATTTTTAATTGTAAGGGTACCTCCCAAAACATCGGGTTTACCTGCTCCGTCGGAAGCAGCTGGCGGGCTAGACCCGTCATAGACATGAGCTACTGTAGCTTTCTTCAACAAAGGACAGTCTTTCACCAGATGATCAGTCTTGCGACAGTTGAAGCACGAGCGAGGGTTCTGAGAGCCTTGGCTCGAGCCTTGAGAATTTGTTTTCTGTCTCTTTGGAGCTGTGCAGACGTTTGAGTAGTGCCCCGGCTTACCACAGTTAAAGCAACTTCCTCTTGGCGGCTTGCCAGTCTGAGGCTTTGAAGATGCTGCTTGGCTTGACTCGCCTTGATTTACAGCTGGCTTGCGCTTGTTTCCTGCTTGGCTTCTAGCGCGATCCTGATCCAGATGCCTTTGATCAAGGTCTTCATAATTGCATGTCATTTCCACTAGCTCATTGAAATCCAGCTTGACATGGGCCATGGCTCTATCATGATATTGTCGTCTTAGTCCAAAGATAAACCTCTTATTTTTGGATTTCGCAGTGGCAACGAGCTCTGGAGCATAGGGCGACAACAATGTAAATTTGTTCAGATAATCTTGCACGGAAAGATCTCCTTGCTGGAGATTAGCGAAGTCGTCGTGCATTCTTTCTAGAGCTTGCTCTGGGACATATTTCTCCTTGAAGAGTTCTTTAAATCCATCCCATGTTCTTCCAGCTTCTCTATTCCCGGCGGTAAGAGATTCCCACCATAACTCGGCTTGTTCCTGCATAAGCCAGGCGCCCATAATAGCTTTGTCTTCGTCTCCTAGCCTTAGGCCTTCAAGAATTTTCTCGCATGTTTTGAGCCATGCAAGGGCCTCTATTACGGTGCCAGTTCCCGAGAAGGTCTTGCCTCCTAAGTTCTTATATCTCTTAGCTACACGGTCAAGCTCGAAGTATTGAGCTGCCGGAGGTTGTATCAAAGGTCCTTCTAGAGCTGGGATTTCTCCCCTTCCTCGGCCTCGGCCGGCACGACCTCCTCTAGCAGCGGCTGCTCTTGTAGCCATTTGTCAAATTCTGTATAAGTAACGAAAAAGTCAGCTAACAGAAATGATAGTCTATTGCATAATTAAGCAGAAATTCTACGGAAAGATAACGATGGACTGATCAATTGTTTTTGCTATTCTGCTCAGCTCATTCTAGGACATTACTAGTCCTATCTCTAATGAGCGACTCGCCTTAGAATACTACTGATTCTATTTTGACGAAGTGTTTAATGTGTTAGACTCTGATACCAGCTGTGACGATCCCAAAACCCCGTGACACGGTGTTAAGGATAATCATTGGAATATAACACATTAATCATCATTAGCAGAACACAGATAATAGCACAAACAGAAAATAGAATAATTTACACACATATGACAGCGGAATCATATAGATATCATCACATCAGAGAAGCACAGTACAGGATACAACTTAGTGCATAATGATACATAAAGAGTACACAAAAGGAATATCAGTGTACATCGCCAGTGGCGGAATCATAATATAGATACAATAATGGCGGAGAAAATCCAAGTCAGCACGGTGGAGTCAAGCCTCGCCATGAGCCAAAAGATGCGTCAGAAACCTGTAACTAGGCTGCCCGTGTGAAAATGAGGGCACCCGAGTTTGCAAGGTGAAACAAACTACGAGTCAGTCATGGGACTGGTATGAGAAATCTACTCAACTTATTAACAACAATAATTAAGGCAAATCAAAGGACCACGCCACTTTCGCGGAACGGGTTTACTCCAATGAGTGCTAGTGCATGAAATAAAATAAATGATTAAATCAACGCAATGCTTTTTATAAAATGAAGCCATTATAAGACTCAGGTCCCATCACACAATGCAACGCAAGCCGGAGGATAGAGTTTTTACCTTATAATGGCCAAGGATGCTTGATACGAATAAAACAGAGGTGTTTGATATTATTACTAGTGCATATATGTTTCAAAAGCAAATTCAATCATAAATATCAATCCTAGGCGGCATAGCTACCATCTACTATGTCACCATACTAGTAATACAATCACATCCGCAAATTTCGTATTGGAAATTGGATTCCTTCATGAGTCGAGGCAAGGGGCAAGCTCCTCTCCGTTCGAGACACTCTAGCAAATGTCCCAGGACCCCACTATGATCCTTGGAATCGGCTGGGCCGGTCCTCTCTTACTTTTGAGGATTAGTTATTCCTGAACACACGTTTCCCGGTCCTTATAGACCTATAATCGAGGCGCCTCGCATTCCAACAACCACACAGGTGAAAAGTATATATAATGTCAGGGCTGGTAGGTCACTGACACCACCATAGCTAGAAAGAAACGTCGTGCACTCCCAGCGGTCCGTCTCCCGTTTTTGACTCATACCGAGGTGTGAGGCTCGCGAATTCACGTTATACACAAAGCTACGTCACACAGACCATGCTTTGATCATCAACCACAAGACTTTGCTTTGCAACAGAAGCCTTGATCATATGCCACTTAGGCGTGCCACACAGGCAATCCACTCCATGCGACTGATTTCTGTCAATACATAACCTCTGAGCTCGTACGTCTCAGAGAAGGGCGTTAAGCAAGAGAATAAATTCTCCGCCGCCAAACAGATATATATTTAACAGAGATCAATCAACACAGAACAAAATCCAATGTCAGACACACAGTCCATTTACAAGTCCGTTCTGGGTCTGAACGAAACCGGAGGCATCAATTCCTCGTATATCCGTACAATCAACAATATGTTTGGACGGCTACTACTTCAATTCCTTCATGGTAGCTACTCCAATCACGAGCATCAGTAGCGCCCATCCATCCAATGTGGAGATCGTCGGTCTTCAACCATCTCCGACTCTTCGACTTCTCAACGTCGATCGATTATTTGAAATGAGATAAACTCGGCCTTTTCAAATAATCCACGTATATTTAGATTTTCAAACCAATTAACCACATGGTTGAACTATTCAACATTCACATTTCAGTTATTTAGTTAAAATTTTCATGTCAAATACATTCAGCCATCACATCTCAAGCAAACACCACAAAATTGGTTCATTTTCACTCTATATCGTCTATAGCACTTTATAACGATATATCGCCATTTTTATTTAATTTAAAACGGCCATATTTAATTAAACGACGTTTCAGGTCATGTCGATGCACTGGCGCTGCTTTCCACTAATTTTGTTTTACACATATCTAAAAATCTAACCGTTGGATCTTCACAAATTTTACATCATTAGGAAGGTCATTTCAAAACGAATCCAACGGTTTCAGTTTTGGGAAAATCCGACGGTCGGATCTTCCACACTAACCATTTGAAGTTACGATTTCAATTTACGAACTACAGCGTCGTTATTCGATTTAATTTAATTATATATATATATATATATATATATAAATATAATCGTTTCTGGCGCTGTTTTTCTTCAGTTTTGAATTAAACATTCCAGACAATCCAACCGTCGGATCTTCACAAAGTTGGTGCCGTTGGAAAGATATTTCCAAGGCGAACTCAACGGTTGAGGTTTCGGGAAAATCCAATGGTCGGATCTTCCGCACTAGTCGTTTGAAATCACGGTTTCAAAATATGAACTGCACGGCCACGTTTCGTTTTAATTCTATTTATATTTATATATATATATATAAATATAATCCATTCAAAAATTCCTATATCGTTTCCACTTCAATTATTTCACTAACGCCTTTAAATTTTGGAAAATTTCGCCATAACCTCCTTTGTACGGGAGGGTCTGGGAAAATTCCCAAATAGCCACACGGGCGTCTCATATCAAAAAGAAAAAGAAAAAGCCAAGCGGCTAGCCAACAGGCTCATAAAATCATTACCCAAACAAAGCGGTAAATGTGTACCTATTTGTCGGGCACAAAATTCTATTTCTCTTCTCTAGCCCCTTTTGCTTTAACCTGTTCAATAGATATGCATGTACATATATACAATTTCTAACATTTATCATTTTCCATTCAATTGCATATTTGATTTGCTTTGGTTTAAAAACACCATTCATTCGAATATTGCATGCATAGGCTAAAATCATATCATTAGCTAGTTAATGTATATTTCAACTCATGCACGTTTATTTGAACCAGTGGATATTTTTAACACTTCACATTTCAAAAGATGATAATTTTGGCGAACTAAAATAGATTTCAACACATGACTATTTTATTTAGTTCCTATGCATGTTAAAAATAATATTTCTATCACAAATATTTATTTCAACGTCCGCAAATCTTTAGCATAGCACACATATGATAAAAATGATATTTTTATCATTTATAATATTTATTCAACAAATAGCCGTTTCAACACTTCATAGTTTCAATAAAAATGTAATCTTTATTGTTCGATCTTTTTATTCAACACATGAATATTTCCACTACACACACTTCTCAACAAATGAGCATTCCCACACATGGACATTTTATTTATGTTGTTCATATTAGAAAGATGTGATTTATATGATTGAAATTATTTATATAAGGCGAATATTTTTCATACTTCATATATATATATAAAAATGTGATTTTTATTGTTTAACCACTTCATTCATTCACAAATGAATCAAATTTTCACACAACACCTTTCAACACATGAATATTTCCACACATGGACATTTTATTTATGTTGTTCATATATGACTTTAATTTCTATGCATGAAAAATAATTCTAACACACAAAGATTGTTCAAAATTTCGGCAGCATAACGGCAGGGTAGTTAAAACCGGCACCGTCCCTAGTACGGCTCCTCGCTCTACCTTAAAACCTCGCGGTTTTTGACAATGAGGATTCATGCATCTAATTCGCACGCAGGCGGCATGTTTATTTTTATTTCCACAAATATTTCCAATTCATTTCAATCACCAATGGGTATTTTTCAACCACAACCAAACAATATCAACCACAAGCAATTATTCAACCATTCGTATTTTTCAACCAATATTTCACACCAATTCACCACAATAAATATCGTCCACGGTTTGTGGACGAGGGGAGTATATATATATATATATATAATATAATATATATTTTCAATATTTCACTTTCATTTCAACACATATATCAATTATTCTATGCATGTAAAAATTCATACTTCGCTTATATAGCTTACACTACGCATGTACATGAGGTATACAACACGTATGTAATTTATATTTCGCTTATATAAATTATACACGACATTTTCCATTCAATTTCACGTTAATTTAGATTTCTCACCTTGGTTTTCTGAGCGCTAAAAATCGATACGATGTCAGAAAAATCCGCAGCTTCTTCTATTAGGTAGAGAGCTTCCTTGCGGTCTCGATGTTTCCTGTTTCATCGAATTTCGTCAACATACCAAAAAGATATGATTTTTCAAAGTGTACAGATCAAAGAAAAACGCACTTTTAGAAAGCTTCAAAACTAGGTCAGCGATTTTTGATCAAACCGTGTAGCGGTTGGATGATCGGCCAGTGCAGGGTTGTAGACGGAGGAGAGGCGCACGTGCGGGCCCCACGGCGTTGAACTCGGCGGCCTCTGGGCAGCGAAATCGACCTCCGAACGGTCGGACTTTGGAGGAGTGGATCCGGCGAAATACTCGACGATGCTGGGCGAGGTTGGTATGGATTTGAAGCTCGTCTCGAGCTCTACGAAAAACTCCAAAGGGCCCTGGTGTTTTGATGAGCGGATGTGGAGATTTGGAGGAGAGAAGGCGGAGAAGGAAGCCGCCGTTTGATCTGGAGGGTGTCGGGGTTTTCCGCGTTTTTTTTTATTTTTAAATTTATGAAAGAAAAAATATGATTGGCCGAGACCATATTAAATTTTTAAATAGTGTTTTCTTAAACGAACTCCTTTTTAAACCCAACGACTGTCGCCCCTAGCTAAATACCCCCATTCCGGACACAATGGGATATGTTTTGTAGGCCAATTCGACCATTACAGTCAGTTATTTTTCAAATTAAAGTATAAAACATTTAATTTTTAACTCTAAACGCACATTTCAATTTGCCAGGGCCACAAACTGATTCGAAAAATTCCAGAAAAATAAATCTAGCTATGTTTTGACGCTACGGTCCCAACAAAACTAGTTTCGTCGAATTCTGAGGTCGTTTGAAAAATGGCCATTTTCTGGTCGATCCAATTTAACAGAAATCGACCAAACACATTTTCTTTTGCCACGCTCACATACTAGCTTCAAAAATTATGAAATTTGAAACCTAGCAATAGTTTGACATCCCGGACCCAACAAAAGTGGTTTCGTCGAATTCCGAGGTCGTATGCAAAATATCAATTTTCCAGGCCTATATATTATATATACCGACTCTTCTGAAAATTCATTCGGCCATAACTTTCGATTCCCGTTATGAAACTTCGATTTCTCAGATTCGTTAGAAAGGTATTGACTAACAGATTTAAATATTTTTGGTTTCACTAAAATCCGTTATATTTTCCACCCTGCATAGTCAGTCAAAGTTTGAATTCAAATTTTCAAACTGACTCACTTTTCTAATTCACTATTTTATTGAAATATTCTATTTCAATTGTTCAAATTCCTTTGAAATAATCAATTTAAAAATTTTAAATTGGCTCTCATTTTCCGGGTTATTACAACCCCCATTGCTAGGATTTTTCTAGTGGGTTAAGTACGGTTTAACCCTCTTGCTAATCATGGATTAACTTGGTTAAGTGTAACGATGAGTTCACGACTTAACCCCGATTAATCTACCAAGCCCAAATTGGTTAAGTATTAAGTGGACCATGACTTAACCCTAATCATGAGGCATTAATTAATTTAATGCGCCTTAACCTCTCACATTAGACTTTGTTGCGGTTACTAGTTAAGCCGGTCGGTTCCGGGTAGCTTTACACCACAACTTGGTCTAACCTCGGGTTCAAGGTACAACATGACCAACTTCTCACATTGGGTCCTATTGTTTGTAGCAACTAGTTAAGCCGGTCGGTTCCGGGTAGGTTTACGCTACAAACTCAACCCAACCTCGAGTTGGTCACACTTATCTTTTCTAAGTGTCATGTCCATCATGTTTCCAAAACATGTTACAAGTTTTCAAGCATTTGGGTAGACCTAACTTAATAGGTAAATTCCCAAAGGGTAGACCTAACTTAATAGGTAAATTCCCAAGCTTATGTTTTTATGGCTTTTAAGTTTACCCAACCCCAAACGTAATCCCATCGCTTACATATCGCAATAGCGCATAAAGGATAGAAAGAGGGAACTTGGCATAATCATGACATAAAGGTGTTGAAGCCACAAGTTTAACATGGTGGCATATGAAATGTACATATGTTCATATACTTGCATATTACATTTTAGGCCTCAAAAGCATGCATAAAACCAAACTTAGCATATTGGTGATACATGGTGATAAATGACATGTAGAAATGGCCATAGGTTCGCATTTAGCCTTACATGCAAGTTATCATAAGAGATATGATAACTTACATGTTGCCAAAATGCAACCTTTAGCATAAAGCTTGAAGCTTTGAGCTCATAAACCCAAGATAAGCTTGCATAACATGATAACATGAACAAAAGGATCAACCCAAACTTGCATAACATAACTTGCATATCATATGACAATCTTGCATATCATAACATAACAAACTTGCACAACATAACATGATAAACTTGCATATCATAACATAGTGAACTTGCATAACATAACATGATGAACTTGCATATCCTAACATAACAAACTTGCATAACATGATAAACTTATATATCATATCATAATGATCAAACACAACTTGCATCATTCATTAACTTTAGAGTTTAAGTATGAAAGTAGAAAAGGGCTTACAATGCTTACGAAGACACAAAAATATGACAAAGCCCTTATGCAACCAATTAAACCCAAAATGCAATCTTCAATAGAAAAACCCTTAAGCCAAAATGATTAAAACCCTTGCTTTATGATGCAAATATAGAAACTTGACTTGAATGCAAGCTAATGATGCTAATACAAGCTTGAAAACACTTGTATGCATGGAAAATCTCATAGAAATTTATTTAGGAATTTTATGAAGAGAGTGGAGGCCATGAGATGATTGATTTTGCCATAGTTTAGTTGTATGAATGAATAATGATGATTTAGGGTTAGGTTAGGGCCTTATTTATAGAGATTAGGACTAGTTTTAGCCTTAGGATTAGACATTAGTTCCAATCTCAGCCCTTAAAACCGAATCTGGCCCCCAAACTCAACACAAACCCAAAATGGTGCACCAGGCAAAACTGCCCGGCTGGACCAAGTCGACAGCCAAGTCGACAGGGCTGTCGACTTGGGTCCAACCAAGTCGACTCCCAAGTCGACAGGGCTGTCGACTTGGGTGCTCTGGCGGGAATTTTCCCGCCTGGCCCAATCTTACCCTAATTTCCAAATTCAAACTTGAAATCTGTTTTTACTTTGAAATTTCTAAAAACTTCGTTGGGCCTTAATCGGGTCATACGGACTCCGATTTTCGAAAACTCGGACTCTATTTCGCGTATTTTTCCGAGACGAACGCAATGGCAAAGCCCGTTTCCCTTGATTCAGATTTTAGAATTAAATTCTGCCTCGATTTATGTTATAACAGGTTATTGCAAATACGGGTTGTTACATTCTCCCCTCCTTAAAGGATTTCGTCCCCGAAATCTTCAAGTTGGGAAGAACGTATCCTACCATCCAATCATCCATCTACTCAAAACATCATCCACGAGCAATCATTGTCCTTACAAAATTCTAAATGTTGTATGAACATATGCAAAGGTGTGTGTATATGTACTTATCTAATGCAAATATCATCAATGCAAATTTTGTTAGTGAAATGAATCCATATGTATGCAATTCCTAACATAATGTATAACATCTACATGTGTGCACATAACATACATCCATATGCAACATCCATGTGATAACACAAAAATTTTCATCCATGAATAAGCATAAACACTCATGCATATGCAATATGAGGAGTGTGTGAGCCGATCTAGTGCCTAACGTGTATAATGCATCCACGAGTAACCACTTGCAACCACTTGCAACCATCAAGCATAACATGTTTCAAACACATGTTTCATCCAAAGGGTTTCTACCTAAGGTTCTCATGACCAGATTAACACGATAAACTAGATAAACATGGATAGCAAAGAGAAAGATATGCTAACAAAGAAAAGAGATTGAGAGTGTACCCTCAAAAAGGAATGGATAAAGCCCACGCATCTTATCCTCGGTTTCCCAAGTTGCGTCTTCTTCGGCTTCACCCCATTGAACCTTCACCAACTTGACCTCTCGATTCCTTAGCTTCTTGGTCTTTGTCCCCAAGATACGAATCGGAGCTCTCCTCAAGGTAGCCTCTTTCTCCACTTCCACATCTTTCAGAACACTTGGCTCAACAACCTCTGCTGATTCATGTAAACACTTCCGGAGATGCGAGACATGAAAACATCGTGTACTCCGGCAAGCTTCTCGGGCAACTCCACTCTATAAGCCATCTGCCCGATCCTCTCTATAATAGGGAATGGTCCAACAAACCTCGGTGCCAACTTCCCAACGGCTCCAAATCGGACCACATTCCGCAAAGGAGAAACCTTCACGAAAACCATATCCCTAACATCAAACTCCAAATCAGTTCTTCGCTTATCAGCATAGGATTTCTGTCGGTCTTGGGCCGCTTTCATCCGTCTCCGAATCAACTCGACCTTCTCGGATGTATCTCTGATCATATCAGGCCCAAGTATAAGCTTATCTGTAGTCTCCCACCAACATGTAGGCGACTTGCACGGCCTCCCATATAAAGCTTCAAATGGTGCAATCCCTATGCTTGCCTGATAACTGTTATTATATGCAAACTCAACAAGAGGAAGATGGTCTTCCCAAGTACCACCAAAATCCAGAATACAAAGCCTCAACAGATCCTCGAGTACCCTATTCACCCTTTCGGTTTGACCGTCCGTCTGTGGGTGATAAGCCGTACTTAGATTCAACCTCGTGCCCATAGCTTCTTGCAAGCTATTCCAGAATTGACTTGTAAAGATTGGGTCACGGTCACTGACTATACTAGAAGGGACTCCATGTAGTCTCACAATCTCACAAAGATATACAGATGCTAGCCAAGATGCGGTCCTCTTGCTCTTCACCGGAATGAAATGGGCACTCTTCGTAAGTCTATCCACTATAACCCAAATGCTCGTATTCCCCTTTCTTGACCTTGGTAACCCATCGATAAAATCCATGGAAATACTTTCCCACTTCCATAGTGGAACGTCTAGAGGATGCAATAGCCCACCGGGCTTCTTCGACTCGGCCTTAACTTGCTGGCAAATGATACATCTAGAGACAAACTCTGCCACATCCTTCTTCATCCCAGGCCAAAAGAAAATGTGCTTCATATCTTTATACATCTTATCTCCGCCCGGATGTATAGTCAACTTAGAGCGATGCGCTTCCTCAAGAACTTTTCTTACTAAATCTTCTACCATTGGAACACATAACCTTCCGTCTCTCCTCAGCCAACCCTTGTCATCAATAGAATATCGAGCGAGATGACTAGACGCCTCTCCTCGAATCAGCTTATCCATAATCTCAACTATCTGAGGGTCTTCTCTCTGCGAAGCCCCAACTTGATCAAGAAGGGTAGGTCTGAGTTCCAGAGATGCTAAAGAATCGGTTATCGACTCAATCGCCAAAGAGAAATCAAAGGTTGCCACATACTCTAAATTCTTCATCTCAGCGAATAGAGGACTCAGAGTCAACCTTTTTCTACTCAATGCATCTGCTACCACATTCCCCTTGCCAGGGGTATAAGATATCTCAAAATCGTAGGACGCCAAGAATTCCATCCATCTTTGTTGCCTCAGATTCAGATCCTTCTGAGAAAAGAGATACTTCAATGACTTGTGATCGGTATAAAGCTCAAATCTTTCTCCCAGAAGATAATGGCGCCAAGCCTTGAGTGCATATACTATTGCTGCCAACTCTAAGTCATGAGTGGGATAATTCTTCTCATGCACTTTGAGTTGTCTACCGCCAAAGCATATCACTCTTCCTTCTTGCATCAAAACATCTCCTAACCCCGTGCCACATGCATCGGTGTATACTGTAAATAACTTCCCTCCATCGGGCAAAGCTAGAACAGGTGCTGATGTAAGAGCTCTCTTGAGCTTCTGAAAAGCAAGCTCGCATTCTATGCTCCAAGCAAAAACTAAATTCTTCTTCGTCAATTTAGTGAGAGGAGCGGAAATCTTCGCGAAGTCCTTGATAAACTTCCGGTAAAAGCCTGCAAGACCTAGAAAACTTCTCACTTCGGTTGCATTCCTTGGAGTCTTCCAATCCTGAACTGCAAAAACCTTAGCGGGATCCACCGCTAAGCCTTGCTTAGATACTATATGCCCAAGGAATCTAACTTCCCTTCTCCAAAAGTGACACTTGGAGAACTTGGCCTTCAACTGATGCACTCTAAGCGTATCCATTACCTCCACGAGATGCCTTGCGTGCTCTTCCTCATCCTTAGAGAAGATCAGAATATCATCTACGAAGACCATGACAAACTTGTTCAAGAACTCCCTGAACACCCTACTCATCAAGTCCACGAAATATGCGGGTGCATTAGTCAAGCCGAACGGCATGACAAGCCATTCGAAGAATCCATCTGGAGTTCTAAACGCAGTCTTGTCTATACTATCTTCAGCTACCCTGAGTTGATGGAATCCAGTAGCAAGATCAAGCTGAGAGAAGACAGAAGCACCGATAAGCTGGTCAAAGAGATCATCAATCCTCGGTAACGGGTGTCTGTTCTTCTTAGTCAGCTTATTCAACTCTCGATAGTCAACACAAAGTCGGAGAGAACCATCTGCCTTGGTAGCAAATACCCCAGGCGCTCCCCATTCAGATATACTTCGTCTAATGAAGTTCTTCTCAAGCAACTCCTTCACTTGCTTACTTAGCTCCTGCCTTTCACGCGGAGCCATGTGCCGAACGGGCAAAGAAACCGTCTTTGCATTATCCACCAGATAAATGCGGAAATCAATCTCTCGCTTAGGGGGCAACCCCCTAACTTCATCGAAAACATCCGGATACTCTCGAACCACTCTCACAGACTGAAGAGTTTCCATTGACGAGTCGAGTGATTCCAGATAGCACAACATGACGGGACCTCTCGGATTACAAGAAATTTCTAGGGTGTTTCCGAGGCGAGTCACGAGCCTCACAACCCTATGCTCACAATCAAGGATGGCTCCATATCTGGACAACCAATCCATGCCTAATATCAATCTGTATCCCCTAAAACCAAGAACATAAGCACTACAAAAGAACTCTACACTCAGTATAGAGATCCTCAAATCCCCACATATCATAGACAAATGGGCGGAACCCCCAATAGGATTTGAGACACAGACGGGATCATCTACCAAGCTAGTACTAAGGTGCAAACTATCAACAAGATCCGATGAGATAAAGCTATGCGATGCACCAGAATCAAACAAGGTACGAACTGGAAAATCAGAAATATATACAAGGCTCTCAACAGAAATACTACCTCGTTCGGGAACTGGAGCGGTATTGAGAGCATGAACTTGCCCTCCTGAAGGTCCAGCACGCTGAGTCTGACCCTGGCCTTGCCCTTGCTTCCTCGGGCAATCCTTACTGAAATGTCCAGTCTCACCACAGAAAAAGCATTCACCATTCTTCCTTTTCCTCTTCTTACAATCCTTAATAAGATGCCCAACTGAACCGCAATAATGGCACTTCCCCTTGTTGTTCTTTCCCTTGTTGTTGTTCCCCTTGTTGCCTTGACTCTTGTTCTTGTTCTTGTTCTAATTGCCTTGACTGCTCTGACCACTTGGATTACCCTGATTTCCTTTCCACTGGGAATCAGTCTTCTTGGCTTGAGTATCATTCATCTTGACCTCTTTCTTGGCATCTCCCTGAAGTAACGCCATATCAACCAAGCTCTCAAACGTGGCCCCATGGGGAATATGTGACATAGCCAATCCCTGTAACGGCTCATTCAATCCTCTAGCAAAACGAAGAGCCTTCTTCTGAGGAGTATTAACCATATCCAAGCCAAAACGAGCTAACTGATTGAACTTGTTCACATATTCTTTGACAGACATATCTCCTTGTTTCAAAGTTATGAACCTCTCCATTTGCAGATTCTCCTCAGCAGAAGATAGAAACTTAAGCACGAACCTTGCCCTGAAATCGGCCCAAGTCTCTACAGGCCTAGTACCATTGGTGACTTACCACCAATAAGCGGCTTCATCCTTCATAAGCCAAACCGCCAACAAGATCTTCCTCTGATCGTCTAACCCAAAGATAGCAAATAAATCCTCGGTCTCTTTCAACCAATTCCTGGCCTCTACAAAAGTCTCAGTGCCTTGAAAGTTCTTGCCACCCATTGCTTTGAAATCTTTGCGAGTCTTTGCGAAGTCAGCTTGAGGATGCTGAGGGGGAGGAGGAAGAGGAACCTCAGCGACAGGAGGAGGAGGAACATTAACTACCGGAGGAGGAGGAGGAGGAACATCTGCGGGGCCGGCTTCGGTCGCCCTAGCCTCCAAAAGTCTCCTATACCAAACAGGTATGTGTACTCCCTCCGGGATAGCAAAGTTATCGGCCAAACTGAAAACGAAGAAAAAGACAGATTCAGAATGGAGAAAAATGAAGGAAATTTGCTAATGGCTTTTTGGGGAATAGCCTTTAAAATAAACTAGACTTTTCTTTGGAAAATACTTTATACTTGGTTTTGAAAATAGTTTTCCAAAAGTTTTCTAAAAACCTTTTTGTTCCTTCTCGTAAACCATATGCTCTGATACCAAATGTAACACCCCACCTCCGCCAGGGTGGCTCTTGCAAGCACTCTGACTTTGAAGGGGCGTTTGAATCAGGTAAACATGCATAATGATATATCAAGGCAGAACAAGAACATATGTATATATGTAAACAGAGTAAATAACATAGATAAAACAGCGGAAGATTTCAAACCATTTCAAAACAAGTCTGGTACAACATAATGTCAACTTTCCAAATACACAAGTCTAGATAAAAACAACATTACTGAAAAACTGAAATACATAAGTACTATCCCCAAAATAAGTGATAACCATAGCTAGCTTCATGTCAAGACCGTACATGAGCTAAAATCCCACAAGCAAGTGATCAGGAATCCAAGCTAAGCTCCAATATTCCCTCTCTGAGAACCTGGGGGGGGGGGGGGGAAACGGAAGAAAAGAGGCGAAAGAAAACAGGACAGTCAAAAAGACTGAGTAAGCCCTACTACAATCAGTGTAAACTGATAAAGTTAACTGGCATGATGAAAGCTGAGATGAACATATGGATAACTACATACTGGCATGATGATTAACTAACAAGGTAGATAAAGGTGTCATCGCATAATCAGGTTTTAAGGTTTTGCACCACAGGTGTACTAGCAAACAAACATGACTTGAATAAACAAGTATTGATCCCTTGGCCCAAGCTTTGGCCCAATAACATGAAGCGACCCTAATATGAGGTCCAACCAAACGGTCTAGTCGGTCGGCTCCCTAAGCCTAACTCGTCACGTGTTGGTGTCAATGCGGCCCAAACATAATTGTAGTCAGACTGTGCAGGGTCTCCCGTCGGGTGTATCAAGCCCTAGGGTGGCAACCCCTGGACACCATAAACATAAGTGCACAGTCTCAATCTACTGGTACCCGTGCATGCTTTCCCCGACTTCGGACTATGTGCACGACCATGGTCCGCCCGGAACTACACCGGCGTACCACTCTGCCGTCGTTTTTGGTCACTTACCTCCAGTCCAGTAATCGTGCCCCCTCCCTAGCCTAGTCCCTAGGGCCTTAATGATACAAACTTGGGATTACTGCTGGAGTGGACCGCCATTGCTAGGATTTTTCTAGTGGGTTAAGTACGGTTTAACCCTCTTGCTAATCATGGATTAACTTGGTTAAGTGTAACGATGAGTTCACGACTTAACCCTGATTAATCTACCAAGCCCAAATTGGTTAAGTATTAAGTGGACCATGACTTAACCCTAATCATGATGCATTAATTAATTTAATGCGCCTTAACCTCTCACATTAGACTTTGTTGCGGTTACTAGTTAAGCCGGTCGGTTCCGGGTAGCTTTACACCACAACTTGGTCTAACCTCGGGTTCAAGGTACAACATGACCAACTTCTCACATTGGGTCCTATTGTTTGTAGCAACTAGTTAAGCCGGTCGGTTCCGGGTAGGTTTACGCTACAAACTCAACCCAACCTCGAGTTGGTCACACTTATCTTTTCTAAGTGTCATGTCCATCATGTTTCCAAAACATGTTACAAGTTTTCAAGCATTTGGGTAGACCTAACTTAATAGGTAAATTCCCAAAGGGTAGACCTAACTTAATAGGTAAATTCCCAAGCTTATGTTTTTATGTCTTTTAAGTTTACCCAACCCCAAACGTAATCCCATCGCTTACATATCGCAATAGCGCATAAAGGATAGAAAGAGGGAACTTGGCATAATCATGACATAAAGGTGTTGAAGCCACAAGTTTAACATGGTGGCATATGAAATGTACATATGTTCATATACTTGCATATTACATTTTAGGCCTCAAAAGCATGCATAAAACCAAACTTAGCATATTGGTGATACATGGTGATAAATGACATGTAGAAATGGCCATAGGTTCGCATTTAGCCTTACATGCAAGTTATCATAAGAGATATGATAACTTACATGTTGCCAAAATGCAACCTTTAGCATAAAGCTTGAAGCTTTAAGCTCATAAACCCAAGATAAGCTTGCATAACATGATAACATGAACAAAAGGATCAACCCAAACTTGCATAACATAACTTGCATATCATATGACAATCTTGCATATCATAACATAGCAAACTTGCACAACATAACATGATAAACTTGCATATCATAACATAGTGAACTTGCATAACATAACATGATGAACTTGCATATCCTAACATAACAAACTTGCATAACATGATAAACTTGCATATCATATCATAATGATCAAACACAACTTGCATCATTCATTAACTTTAGAGTTTAAGTATGAAAGTAGAAAAGGGCTTACAATGCTTACGAAGACACAAAAATATGACAAAGCCCTTATGCAACCAATTAAACCCAAAATGCAATCTTCAATAGAAAAACTCTTAAGCCAAAATGATCAAAACCCTTGCTTTATGATGCAAATATAGAAACTTGACTTGAATGCAAGCTAATGATGCTCATACAAGCTTAATAACACTTGTATGCATGGAAAATCTCATAGAAATTTATTTAGGAATTTTATGAAGAGAGTGGAGGCCATGAGAGGATTGATTTTGCCATAGTTTAGTTGTATGAATGAATAATGATGATTTAGGGTTAGGTTAGGGCCTTATTTATAGAGATTAGGACTAGTTTTAGCCTTAGGATTAAACCCTAGTTCCAATCTCAGCCCTTAAAACCGAATCTGGCCCCCAAACTCAATACAAACCCAAAATGGTGCACCAGGCAAAACTGCCCGGCTGGACCAAGTCGACAGCCAAGTCGACAGGGCTGTCGACTTGGGTCCAACCAAGTCGACTCCCAAGTCGACAGGGCTGTCGACTTGGGTGCTCTGGCGGGAATTTTCCCGCCTGGCCCAATCTTACCCTAATTTCCAAATTCAAACTTGAATTTGAAATCTGTTTTTACTTTGAAATTTCTGAAAACTTCGTTGGGCCTTAATCGGGTCATACGGACTCCGATTTTCGAAAACTCGGACTCTATTTCGCGTATTTTTCCGAGACGAACGCAATGGCATAGCCCGTTTCCCTTGATTCAGATTTTAGAATTAAATTCTGCCTCGATTTATGTTATAATAGGTTATTGCAAATACGGGTTGTTACATAAAGTATGCAAATTAGATAAATCATTATATGGTTTAAAACAAGCACCTAAACAATGGCATGAAAAATTTGATAACTTAATCATTTCAAATGATTTTAAAGTTAATGAAAGTGGCAAATGCATTTATTACAAATTTGAGAATGACATTTGCACTATTATATGCCTTTATGTAGATGACCTACTCGTCTTTGGGTCAAACATTCATGCCATAAATTCAGTCAAATCCTTATTAAGTGCCAATTTTGACATGAAAGATCTAGGTGAGGCGGGTGTAATCCTTGGTATTAAAATTACCAGGTCAGAAAAGGGAATTTCTTTGGATCAGTCTCATTACATTGAGAAGATACTAAATAAATATAATTACTTTGACTGTAAACCTGCATGTACACCATACGATCCAAGTGTAAAGTTATTTAAGAACACTGGTGAAGGTGTAAGACAGTCTGATTATGCGAGCATCATTGGCAGCCTTCGGTATGCCACTGATTGTACTAGACCCGACATTGCCTATGTCGTGGGATTATTGTGCAAGTTTACCAGTAGACCTAGTATAGAGCATTGGCATGCTATTAAAAGGGTCATGAGATACCTTAAATGAACCATCAACCTTGGATTACATTATGAGAGGTTTCCAGCTGTACTTGAAGGTTATTCTGATGCAGACTGAAATACCTTATCTGATGATTCTAAAGCGACCAGTGGCTATATATTTAGCATCGCTGGAGGAGCTGTTTCTTGGAAATCCAAGAAACAGACTATTTTGGCTCAGCCTACTATGAAGTCTGAGATGATAGCACTAGCCACAGCTAGTGAAGAGGCAGAGTATTTGAGAAACCTGCTAGCTAAGATTCCCTTATGGGAAAAACCGATACCAGCTGTGTTGATACATTGTGATAGTACCGCGGCTATTGCAAAAGTTCAGAACCATTATTATAACGGTAAGAGACGACAAATACGTCATAAGCACAGCACGGTTAGAGAACTGCTTTCCACATGTACCGTTAGAGTGGATTACGTACGTAGTGAAGAAAATTTGGCTGATCCTTTGACGAAAGGACTGTCAAGAGAGAAAGTCCACAATTCTTCTAAAAGAATGGGACTATTGCCCTTAGATTGTTGAGTCACGCACAATGGTAACCCGACCTAAATGACTGGAGATCCCAAGAAATAGGTTCAATGGGTAAAAACAAGTTGTGTAGTGATAGAAGTTGAACATGCTATATGAAAAAACTAAGAAGCATGTATTCCTAAAGTGATAGAGGATGAGTTAATAGAAACTCTTAATGAGATCCATACTCTATTTGGAGTGGAGTACCTACCTTCAGGAGTACTCTTGATAGACTCACCTATGTGAATGTGGAAATGTTGCCGTTTCCTATGGAGTTTTGGGCAAAACTTCTAGAGCTTTCACTAAACTGGGATAGACGTGCATGACCATAAACGCACGGGCTTATTTGATTGCACTATAGAAAAGGTTGTGTGTGGTTTGATGTCAGGAATAGAGTTCAAGACTACGTGTCACTCTAGTAAAAACTGAATCTTACTCACTATGCAAAGGTTCAAGTCGGATGACACCTTTGTTTATGCACAATCATATGTTTTTAGAAACTGCTCGATAATATTTTAAAAAATTCAAGTGGGGGATTGTTGGAAATTTATGTAAATTATTTAAAATATAGAAATAAGTGTATGATGGCTCCTATTTGTGCATAGTCCCACATCATGGGATTATAAGAAAGATGCAAGTATTTATACTTGTTTCTAAGAAGTCATGTTGGGGCCTTGGGCTCCTAATGCATGCTTTGTTGTGAGGAGGGAGACCATGCATCATGACCACCACACACGCGCGCGACCGACCAACCGACTCGACCCGGCCCAGCTCGGCTCGGCTCGGTTCGGGATTGGGCTTGGGCCTTAGGCCTTGGCTATGTGGTGTAGACACTTATATTTTTGGTCTAGAAAACACTGCATTTTTTGAACCAGTTTTTTAAATACAAAAATATTTCTGAACCGACTTTTATTATGAAGCGGTAAACTTTTGACCAAGTATTTCGCAGATCCTATTTTCCTCCACTGACCAGTGTTTTCGTTCAGCCCTAATCCCATCTATATATTATCATCAGTTGTAGACGAGATTGATACACAGAAGAAAAAAAAACTGTTTTCTCTTCCTCCGCAATTAAAAAATATATTCTTTTAGATATTTTCGACCAGTTAAATTCGAAAGTGCAAATCTGCACTGATTTGTTTGTGCAAAGCAAATCGGTTATCCATTTTAGAGAGGCTGTTTTATCCTAGAAAGCGACAAAGTACATGACTCAGCCATTGTTTCCCCACAGATTCTTTTGAAGAAGCTGCGATTACTAAATATTTACATAAATTCACTGTGCATCACTAATGTTCACCCATGGCTGTTGCCCTCCGTCCGGGGGTTTCCCTAGGTGGTCGTCTGCTCAGACTATCCCCTTAGCCAGCTCTGCTTATAACATAAGGGTTGACATAAGTTAGAACAACAAGTGCTCCGCTCTAAGTTAGTGTCAGCATTAATAGTGCTGGGTAACCATTTCTTTGTCACTTTGACTGTTTAGGGGAAAAACCATAGATATCACTTCATTTTACTTTGTTATGGTGCATAACCAATCATGATTTTGTCTTATAAAGGTGATATCCATACTTTTATGTTATATTTTTTGTTTTGGAACAAGATAGAGATACCAGTATTATGTTATATGAAACATAGTAATATATCATTATCATAAATAGTTAGAGACACGAATGAGTAGTAAATTGACATATATTAAATATAAATTGACATATATTAAATATAAAGGGAAATAACCAAGTTGAGAGTACCATAGATATGGTTTGCAATTTTTGGGTATAAGACTAAATTATAAACTATATGGATATGATGGGTTTATACTGTTCCAAGAAAATCTGTAGAGCGCGTGATACGTAGTTCACATGATGCCTAGATAGATAGTCTCCAAATAGTAATATTTAGGCTCATAGTTATCTTAAGACAACTATGAGATTTGTGATGGAAAGTCCACATCAATTTAAAACGATTAAATGAAATAAACCTTGTGGGAGGGGTAATCATATTGTAAGGGACCGTAAATCCTTATGCTGATACATGTGGGATGGCTAGTCCCAATAATTATGATATAGTTAATCATTTAAATTATGATTATAATCATATGAAATAAATATGGATGGCCATATTAACAGGGATGGTAACCCACTTTATATAGCATATATTCAAACTAGTATTTTTTTATTTAACCTTTGTGAGTGCACAAGCCTATGTTATAGTTGTTATATGGTAAATATACTAGTGGGAACTCCCATTCCTTTAAGAGTCATGGCCACTCCAAACTGTAGTTTGACCCAAACTTTTATTCTTTTCCCTTAAACTCTTAAGTACTCATTTAATTTGAGTAAATGAAGAGTAAGGTTTCAAGGTACCAGTCAGCTAAATAAGCTCCCAAAGACATGCATGAGGCATTCAGGCTATTAGGAGTTTTCTTTTCTTCTATGCATTTGGATTTTTTGGTCAAAAGGCAAAGTTGTATAATTGTTAATATTTTGACTCTGATCAGCTACAGAGGCATCTTTATATACCGCTCTTGGAGTAATTTATTATAGTTATATTTTCTTTGAACAAAGGTTATCAAAGGAGAATGTATAATGAATGACTAGTATGTGAAATGCATTTTGAAAAAAATTCATATTTCTTTGTCTCTAATGTTGTAATTCACTGACTAATCTCGTTTTGTCATTAGATAATATTGTTGATGATGCATTAATAGCGCATATTTTTGGGCCTCAAAATGAGTGATGTTACAACTTAGTATCAGAACGGAGGATTATGTAAATTAAAATGGAATTCAAACTTAAAAACATAATCTTAACGAATTAGTGAAAAGATCAGTGCTGGGATAATGCCACAGTATCATACTTATATTTTTAATATAAATATTTATTTCATCATTTTCTTAGACCATCCATATGTACCTCATAAAGGCTCGCATGCAGATTTCAAGGAAGTTAGTTGTGGAGGAAGAAAATGAAAGAGTGAAACTTGGTAGTGAGAGCACCACAACTAATTATAATGCTCGACCTACTGTTAAAGAGAATCAAGATTGTTGAGCTAATTTAAATGAGAGTATTGTAACCCACTAGTAGATATCAGGGATCTGTATCAGTTCTTTGATAATTTGATGTAAACTGGAGCATCTGGTGGTTTACTAGGAGGTAATACTACTACTGTGGGAGGAATTAACCCAGTGGCACTTGTTGGTAGAAATTTTTTCAAGCTTAGTCGGGACTATTACAGTATTGAGGAAAACCTTTTCTTTGAATCGAAGAATATATCTAAGTGGAGAATCAGCCATTGCATTGTTAGAGGATCTTAGCTAGGTCTTGATTGACGAGCAAAAGCTAAGGTTAGCTTCTAGGTAGTTGTAAGGAGATGCTTTATACTAATGGAAAGGAACAACTATAGTAGTGTTAGATCAAGAATTGACTTATGCAGAGTTTCAAAGGAGTATGTCTAAAATTGCCCAGTCTACATTGCCGGGAAAGGTTGTCGAGCTAGTGCAAGGGGATATGTTTGTGTTAGAATATGCTATCAAGTTTAATGAACTATCCTAGAATAGGTATATAACGACCCGGGGAATTCGACACCCATATTTCAAAAATTATACATAAAACCTGTATTACTTGCTAGAACTCAAGTATCGAAAACACCAAATAGTCAATAGAAAGAAATTAGAGGGTGAGATAAGGAAGAAAGAAATATTAGAATAAAAGAAGAAAAAGAAACAACTAACCAACACAATAGAATTAGAATCTCACATCGCAGGGGTATAAAATATAATATAGAAATAAACTTTTATTTGAGAGCTTGAAATAAATACTTACAATCATAAGAGTACATCAATAGATTTGGACAGTTATAATAATCTGTCCTTACATACAACACACAGCAGAATAAATATATATCATATATCTAAACTGCTCCAGCACGTCTTCTGAAGTTCATAACATCCAAATTTAAACCTGTAAAACCTAGTCCAACTCAAGCATTTCAAACGCTGGATCAGTCTGGTGAAATAGTGTGAGAAAACTCGCTAAGTTTATAGGCATCATCCAACATGTTTTGAAAGTCAAAACATTTCTTTTCGAAAGAAAAAGATAATCGTAAGACCAGTGCACACATAAACACGGAAAAATTTTACCTTATGATAACCCAAAGCATTTTGGAATAATATATTATTCTGATGTTATAATAATGTCTAAGCACAAATAAATAGCAGACTAGCGGAATGCTTGCATCTCAGGCTCCATATATATAGTATACAATCAAAACCGGGGGCGCTTAATGATGATTGTGTTTCCAACTACGACAGGGTATGAAATCACCTTCCAATAGCGTATCACTAGAGGGAAATACACTGGGTTCAACAAGAACATCTTGCAACCCAGCCACATAAGACCGATCATGCACTTCGCTTGAGTGTATCGATTGTATATCACCAATGGTTGGGCTCAAACCACCCTTTCCCAAAATGGGATAGCATCGAAATAGATTTAAGAAGGAAATGGATTTTCTCTAGATATGCGATTATACACCCTAATTAGGAGCGACCCACTTAGCCATGCTGCTTCCCCGATTTTTTTTATTTCCCGGTTGAAGAGGCTTGACGTTTAACACTACCTTTAGAACGACATATCACCATCCACTTTGAATGCTACATTATCAGATCCTTCAAATCGCTAATTGACATCCACAAAAATATTCTGGGTGTAAGCTAAGAGAAGGTGTCTTCTCCACCACCAACAGAAATACGTTTGTAGAAATGAACATACGTGAATCTTAAGAAATACTCTGTCAGACATTCGTCCATATTAGTCATTCAGGAATATGATGAACCGAAGACACCCTCCTACCACATCCTAGGTACACCCATTAGATCAAGAGAGAGTAGTCCTTGAAAACCAGTAGATTTCAACCAAGAAGGATTACAGTATATATTCGGCCGCTAAATCAGAGATTTTAAGTAATTCTACAGTCTTATGAAGATAAACGGTCTTCAACTGCTCTTTCTTGATCAACATATGATATTTTCTACATTTCGTATTTGATGGTCGTAATGGTTTTCGAATATAATTCGATCCCAGTCTTTCCATACCAACAATTGTAAAGGGTAGATTTGATAGTTGATTATTTAACTATCAAATAAACAACCATTCAATCATAAAAATAAAAATAGATTTACTGGTCCAGTATTTAGCATCACTTAGCTTCTTTAATTAAAATAATTAAACAATTGGTTAAATTAAAACTTAAAATTCTTATTGATATTTCAACATAGCATTTCACTTCTCATTTAACATAAGATTATCCTGAAAACTTTTTAATTTTTATACTTAGGAAAATATCCTATACTCATATAGTCAAAATAGAAAAACTCCTATTGGGTTTAGGGATAATCAAGGCCTTTTTTCACACTATTATGGACAAATTATCAAATTTCCTATTCCATTATCCTTTTGCAAACGTTTACCACATTATTACTCGTTATCTATAATAGGGAAATCACTACAACTTATCACTCGTAAAAAAAGTTACGAAATCTATTTTATGTCGTTATTTGAAAACAATAACCAAATCTTATTCCTTTAAAATAAACCCATTCCAAAATTCCACTTTTGATTTCCTTTTTCACTCGAAAACATCGTTATCTTTTTACATAATTTCCTTTTATTTCTTTATATTGGAGATATCATTATATACATATATTTACACATTCTCAAGTCTTTTCATTTCCTTTACTTTGGAAATCACATTATATATATTCTCGAGTCTTTTTATTTCCTTTTCTTCAGAAATCGTATTATATTTGTAATAACTTGGATTTTCAAAACTAATTTAAAATTTTTATTTTAGCTATTTTTATCGATTTTGAATATTTAAAATGATTTATTTTAAATAATAACGACTAAAATTTTATTTTAATCGAATTTAGAACATATTAATTTATTTTAATTATAAATCGAACTCGAAATGGCGCAGTAGTTTGAAAATTCGATTTTAAATTTCAATTGAATATACAGAATTCAATACAAATATGAATTAGACGAAATAAGAAATGTTAGAATCCATTTAACTATATCTTTCTAACGAATGTGAAAAATTTAGAATTCACTTGAGGAACTGAAAGTTATGTCAACTTTAAAATTCAAAATAGCTGCTAGAGAATTTACGTATAATTTATATATATTTTAATAATATATGGCCCTTAAAAATAGTCGTTTGGCAAACGACCTCCGTTTTCGATGAAATCACTTTTATTGGATCCGGAATGTAACAATCGGGAATTTCGCTTGATCCGAATCGATCGCTAAACCGACCAAGACCGTTCGAAACCCCTGATTGTTATGAGAACACGACAAATCGACACGCAAACAGAAGAACATTTCATTGCTTATTACAACAATACCATCAGAATACAAGAATATACAAAGTATGAATAAATATTACACACCATAAAATATCAGAAATTTAAATACATCACTGCAGTGGAAAAATAATACAAAACACAACTGAAAGAAATACACGGATACAGAGCTTTCCGAGTATCGTTCCAGATGTAAACCAGGATCCTGTGAATATAAATCTGCAAAACCAAAACTACTAGCTGCCCGTGTGGAAATAGGGGCACCTAGAGTTTAGGTTAAAACAATAAACTCCAGGTCAGTCATGTGACTAGTATGAGAACTAAAACAGTTATTTAAACTTTACTTCAAAAGAGAGTAATTCAAGGGACCACGCCGTATAACACGGAACGGGTTTCCTCCCAAGAATACTAGTGCATAGAATAAACAACGCAATGCCTTTTGGAAAAATGAAGCTATTATAAGACCCAGGTCCTATCACACAATGCAACGCAAGCCGGAGGATAGGGTCTTCACTTATAGTAGCCAAATAATGCTTGATACGTTTAAAACAAATCATTTGGTACTATTATAAGTGTATAGTGTCAAAATAACTTCAAATATAAATGTATCAATTCTAGACAGCATAGCATCCTATGCTACTATGTTGCCAATACGAGGCTCTACAAATAAAACCGAAATGTCACGTCTTGGAAATTGGATTTTCTTCATGAGTCGAGCCAAGGGGCAAGCTCCTCTCTGTTCGAGACACTCTAGAAAATGCCTCAGGACCACACACAACGATCCTGGATCCTCAGGGCCCTCTCTTACTTTTGAGGATTGGCAATTCCCGAACACACGTTTCCTGATCCTATCAGACCTATATCCGAGGCGCCTCGCATCCAACAACCACACAGGTAAAAAGTATATAAATGTCAGGGCTGGTAGGTCACTGACATCACCCATAGCTAGAAAGAAACGCCGTGCTCTCCCTGCAGTCACTATCCCGTTTTTGACTCATACCGAGGTGTTAGGCTCGCGAATTAACGCTATACACAAAGTTGTGCCACGTAGGCCGTGCTTTGATCATCAACTACAAGACTTTGCTTTTCAACAGAAACCTTGATCATCTGCCACTTAGGCATGCCACACATGCAATTCATGCCATGCGATTGATATCCATCAATATATAACCTCTGAGCTCGTACGTCTCAGAGGAGGGAGTTAAGCAAGAGAATAAATTCTCCGCCGCCAAATAGATATATATTTAATAGAGATCAATCACACAGAATAAAATCCAATGTCAGGCACACAGTCCATTTACAAGTTCGTTCTGGTTCTGAATGAAACCGGAGGAACCTTATTCCTCGCATATCCATTGATCTCCAGGTACGTCTGGACGATCACCAACTGATTCCCTCCTCTTGGGTGCACAGCCTAATCAAGATCATCGATAATCATCCAAACGATGTGAAGACCTCTGGTCTTCAACCACCGTCTTCATCTTCGACTTATCGTCGAATCAGTTATTTAGAATGGGTATAAACCCGACCTTTTCGAATAACTCGCGTATATAATAAACAAGTGTTACACAAACACAACATACGCCTCATTCCAATTCAGAATATTCTTTTATTCAAATATTCACATTCTTAGGGAAAGGTTCCCATTAATTTTATCAAAGATAAATTCTTCTAAATTTATTCTTTAATCTTCCTTTGGATATCATTTCAAACCATGTTAAGGTTTTCCAAACTAGTCGGGATTAGCGAACCACACCGAAGTAATCATTTATTTTATTTCCCAATCCCAACCTATTCATCCCATGAAGCAAAACTGGTAATACTCCATGTCTAACACAACGGTGCTATCGGTAAATATTAATTACCATTTCACGTTCCAATCTAATTAAAGATTTAACTATCGCTTGGAGCAAAACTGGTGATACTCCATTCTCGATCACTTTATTCTAATTAAAGATTCATTAAAACTCCACTTAATTTTAATCTTCCCACAAATCAATATCCTGTCTTTAACTGGGTTAAAGAACCATTGTCATCTAAAACACGGTTCATGATAAACCCAAAATCACATTCCATTGCTAATCGGGTTAAAAACAGGTGTTATTCAAGACACCGCTCACGATAAACCCCAAAACCCAATTTAAATTCAATTCCAATTAAATACTAATTAACTGGACAATTTCACTAAATCTTAATTAAAAGATTTATTCTTTTCTAAACTGGGTTCAAGAACAGTGTTATTTAAGACACCATTCACGACGAACCCAAAATCCCATTTGATATTAAATACCGGGCTCTAAATAGAAAATATATTGGCTTATATTCAATATCAAATTCTGAAACCAACAAATATCGTATTGGAAATAACGATATAAATATATTTTTCAAATTTCAGCAACCATATCTGTATAATCACGAAATCCAACATCGAAATATTCCGAAGACAACTTCGATTCAAATCCATTCCAATTCGTATATTGGAAATTCTGATTATTTTTAAAACCGCTTCAAATCCAATTTATTTATTCAAAAACACTGAATTATAATTCTAGTTCATAACTAGTTCATTTCGATAAAAATATATTTTTATCCTTTTTAAATATGGGATTTTTCACCCCAGTTCTTTCTAAATCATTTATTATGATTTTACACAAATTATTGATATTTTTAATAATTTTATCAAGGCCCGTACACTCGATTTCCAATAACGGTCGTCGAACTGCACTTACGGCGACATTTTCCAAATTTGATTTGGACATAATTCCAAATCCAACCATTAGATTTCAAATTTCTAATATTCATTGGAAATCTCTTTTCGATGCGAACCCAACAGTTCCGGTTTTAGGAGAATCCGACGGTCGGATCTCCCGTAACGTCAATTCGAAGTCAATGGTCGAAATTCGCGAACTGCCACGGCGCTGCACGTTCTATTCAGGCCATTTAATATATATAATATATATATTATATATATTTCGTTGAGTTCTATTCTAAACATATTTTATAAATCATTTCAAATTCATTTTAAAAACAATTTCAACTTCATATTCAATTTTAGATCAAAATTGAATATTCCCTATCATTAATATATAAATGATAATATTTTCAAAACGTTATATTTTGAAATCCCTTTCTGTTCTATGTTCATTATAAAAACGAATATAATCGATATAAATATCGTTCGCATCAAAATGGCGCAAATCTAATCAACATGGCTTTTTATATTTCAATAACTTCGTTATTATATTCCACAAATGAATATTTTCTTCAACACATGAAAACATATTTTATTCAACACATGAATATTTATTAATTCTTACTTACAATAAAAATGTGAATTTTATTGTATAAATATTTTATTCAACACATGAATATTTATTAATTCTTACGCACAATAAAAATGTGAATTTTATTGTATAAATATTTCATTCAACACATGAATATTTTCAACACATGAATGGTTTCAACACATGAATATTCTCAACACATGAGTATTGTCAACACATGACTATTTTTGTTTATTCAACACATGAATATGATTTATTTTCTAAATTGGAATGAGACCCACTCAATTACCATATAACGTTATTTATATGGATTCTATACAACACATGTGTACAATAACAATGATAAATAATCAACCATCATCCAGAGTGCACCACACCACTGTTTGTCAACCTATCGATTGATATACAACTAAATAATTGGGATTAGTGTACGCCAAATATCATCCCAACACCCGTGTGGGGTTTCAAATCAACAAACACTGAATATTATTTGTGCAGTTGGGCGATGTGTAAAATTTATCGTCCCAATCAATATCCCTCAAATGGATGTACATAAACAAATCGTTTGATTTGTAAATGAATATTTATTTATTCCCATTCACGTTAAATTTATATTTTTAATGATAAATAATTTATTTCAACACGTGAATATATTTCCATTCATTCCACATCACAATCAATTTTCACCACACAATAAAATCAAACAAGTCGTCCATGGTCTGTGGACGATGCGTGTCGGGTGCTGCTAAGCACCGTCTGCATCCTAGTATATATTTTAACTAGAAAACAAGAATTAAAGTGAGAATTTCTCACCGAGGGTTCCACTCCGCCATTCTTTATTTCTGAACGGTTCGGACTTCGTTTTCCACCAGTTCCATCGCAATTCTTTTCACGCTGTTCATAGTAAAAATCTTATTTTTATCGCTTTATCCCAACAAATAAAAATCATATTTTGATTATCATACATATATCAAAATCATACCTTTATATATTTAAAAATATTACCTTTGCTATTTAAAAATAAAAATCCTATTTTTCTATCATAAAAATTCAATCTTTATCTAAGAAATAAACAAATAAGACTAACATTGCTTCTCAATCGAAGGAGGGGATGCTTGAAGATGTTGTGGGCTTCAAGGGGTTATTTGCAAGTTCAGAAACACTCAAAAATTAGGTTTTTAGAGGAGAAGGGGATCCATGGTCGCTGGTGGAGGCTGAGGAGGTGGCGTTGGGAGCTGCAGGTCAGAGGGAGGCGCGACTAGGCGGTGGAGGGTGGCGCCGGTCGTGGTGGGGCCTGGGGAGGGATGGTGCCGGGTCTCGTTCGATTTAGGTAGCGGTTTATACGAAGAGGAGAGAGGCGCGAGGGGTGGTGGTTGAAGAGGAGAGGGCGGAGATGAAGGGGAGGCCGACGTCGGAGGTTGGGTGGGCGGTGGCGGCTGCGAGGGGAGCGGCGGCGCGGTTTCTCTTTTTTTTATAAATCGATTTTGAACGAGATAAAGGGGAGATGGGGGTTGACCAAGGGTTATATATAATTATTTATTAATTTTATTCACCAAAAAGTAACTTTTTATTTCGACCTCCAAACGAGACCCACCGACTGTCGTTCCTAGCTAATTACCCTCATTCCGAACACAATGGGATATGTATCGTAAGCTGATTCAATCGTTTTGATCAGTTTTCGTCAAAATCAAAATATAAATCTATATATTGAATTTGAACGCGCATTTCAATTTACCGGAGCCACATACGGACTCTAAAAATTCCCGAAAAATATTTTCTAGCTTCGTATAGACGATACGGTCCTAACAAAACTAATTTCGTCAATTTGAAAAATGGTCATTTTCTGGTCGACCGAAATTGACTGAAATTGGTAAAACACGTTTTACTTTGCCACGCTCACATATTGATCCAGAAAATTATGAATTTTGGAACCTAGCAATAATTTGACATTCCGGATCCAACAAAAGTGGTTTCGTCGAAAACGAAGGTCGTTCGCAAAATTTCCATTTCTAAGGGCCAAAATACCATAGCGACTATTCTGAATTTTCAATTGGACATAACTTTTTATTCCCGCTATGAAATTTTGATTTTTCAAATTCATTGGAAATATATTCTCAATTAGATTCTAATATTTTTGATTTCGCTAAAATCCGGTTTATTTTGAATCCTGCACATTCATTTGAAATTTGAAATCGAATTTTCAAGCTACTGTGCCATTTTCAATTCCTTCTATAATTAAAAATAAAATATTTATATTCTAACAATGATCTATATAAATATATACATTTTATTTCTATTCAAAATAAATTTCTTGTCGTTATTATTTAAAATAAATCATTTTAAATATCCAAAATTCAATAAAATTATCCAAATAAAAGTTTTAAATTGGTTCAGATTTCCGGGTTATTACACGGAATGTCAAATTATTTCTAGATTCCAATTTTCATAATTTTTGGAATTAATATATGAGCGTGGCAAAAGAAAACGTGTTTTAACAATTTTAGTTAAATTGGATCAACCAGAAATTGGCCATTTTTCAAACGGTCTCCAAATCCGATGAAATTAGTTTTGTTAAGATCGCATCGTCAAAATATAGCTAGATTTGTTTTTCTGGAATTTTTTGGGTCAGTATGTGGTCCCGGTAAATTAAAATATATGTTCAAAATTAATATTGAATGATTTATATTTTAATTTAAAGAAAAAATGATCGTAACAGTCGAATTGGATTACGGAACACATCCCATTACGTTTGGAATGGGGGTATTTGGCTGCGGGCGACTCTCATTGGGTTTGATTTGGAGTTCATAACGATAAATGAAGATTTTTGGAATAAAATAATATTATAAATATATATATAATAATTATTTTCGTTAAAACCCTAATTTCATTCGTTCAAAGATCAAGCCGCCACCAACTACAATGAATGACCAAAATGCTTAGAAAATTACCCCCAAAATTCTCGATCAAACCCCCAAAGAAAAAACCTTAAGCCTTTCAAGTGCTTTCCATAGAACCTAGTATGATCAATTCTCATTGCCTTAATCGATCAAATTTCTGCCTCGAACAGATGCCGTTCGGTGGCGAATTCCATTCCCAGGATGTCACCAAGTTCGTCGGCATGAGGGGAGGGAGGGAAGGTGCGGCTTGCCAAGGCCATCGTCATGGTAGCACCTGATCATCGTAAAAGTGCCTGTGGAGCCCGCAAAAATCAACCCATGAATCAACTATTTGTTTGGAGCGTCGGCCTGGGGTTAAACAATGGAATAAGTTGGTATTTTTATTAATTATTATATTAATTAGTTTTAAAAATTTCATCAACCTTTATAAAATCATATCTTCCTCATACGATCTCCAAATCGCATGAAACAAGATCCGTTGCGATCGTGGGGACAAGAGCTTCACAACAAGACTAACCGGGTCCAATTTGGAGCTAGTTAAATTTTGGGGCAGAATTAAATCCAACCCGTCTAATTAAAGACAGATGGAGTGGAAACCAAGGTAAGGACTTTATTGAATGAATAAATTATATAAAATATTCATGTGTTGAATAAAATATTTTATCATTAAAAATATAATTTTTTAACGTATATGTTGACGGCATAAAATTTTCTTGAAATGAAAATAAATATTCATTTACAAATCGGACGATTTGTTTATGTACATCCATTTGACTTATATTTATTGGAACGATAAATTTTACACATCGCCGAACCGCACAAATAATATTCAGTGTTTGTTTGTTGAAACCCCACATGGGTATTGGGATGATATTTGACATACACTAATCCCAATATTGAATTATACGTCAATCAATGGATTGACAGACTGCGATAAGCGTTATTTATTTATTTTAACGCTTATGCGATTGTGTAATACACTCTGAATGATGGTTGATCATTTATCATTATTATTGTGTACATGTGTTGAATGAAATCCTTATAAATAAATTATATGGTAACTGATTGGATCTAATTCCGGTTCAAAAAGAATGAATATTTTAAAATAAAGAATATTTTAGAAATAAGGAATATTTTAAATAATATTCAATAAAGGATTAAAATCTGATTTTGATGTCTGATTTTAGATATACATGAAAATATTGAAGTATGTGAAGCCGTGTTGATTATATTTGCGCCATTTTAACGGGAGCGATAATTATATCGATTTTATTCATTTTTATAATGGATATGGAAAAGGAAAAGATTTCAAAATCTGATATTTTGAAAATATTATCATTTAGATATTATAATGATAAAGACTAATCAATTTTGATTTAAAATTGAGGTGAAAGTGGGAATCGTTTTAAAATGAATTTATAAAACAATGGTTTTACGAGATATAATATATATTATATATAATGGCCTGAATAGAACTCGTCGCGCCGCGACAGTTCTCGAATTTCGACCATTGACTTCGAATTGACATTACGGGAGATCCGACCATCAGATTTTCCTAAAACCAGAACCGTTGGGTTCATATCGAAAAGAGCTTTCCAAAGAATATAAGAGATTTGAAATCTTATAGTTGGATTTGGAATTATGTCCAAATCAAATTTGGAAAAGGTCGCTGTAAGTGCAGTTCGACGACCGTTTATGGAAATTGACTGAAAGGGCCTTGATAACATTATTAAAAATATTAATAATTTGTGTAAAATCAAAATAAATGATTTGGAAAGAATTTGGATGAAAAATTCCATATTTGTAAAGATAAAAATATATTTTTATCAAAATGAACTAGTTATTAACTAGATTTGAAATCCATTTATTTTTAAATAAAATAAATTGGATTTGTGAATGGTTTTAATATAACCAGAAATTTCCAACGAGAAAATCGAAACGGATTTGGAATGGAAACAATCTTCGCAATATTTCAATATTGGATTCCGGGGTTATACGGATATTGTTTTGGAAATTTGGAAGATATGTTTATATCGTTATTTCCAATACGATATTTGTTGGTTTCAAAATTTGATATTGAATATAAGCCGATATAATTTCTGTTTGGAGCCTAGTAATTAATATCAATGGGATTTTAGGTTTGTCGCGAACGATGTCTTTACTTACACTGTTCTTAAACCAGTTCAGAAAAGAATAAATCTTTTAAATAAGATTCAGAAAAGTTTACGAATTAATTAATATTTAATTGGAATTGAATTGAAATTAGATTTTTGGGTTTATCGTCAACGGTATTTTAAACAACACTTGTTCTTTAACTCAAATTAACAGTGAAATGTGATTTGGAATATGTAAATCTCTTATTAAGATTTAACGAAATTTTCTGAAGTAAAGTTTTCCAATTTAATATATTGGAATGGAATTGAATTTGATTTGGTAATAATCAGAGTAAACTTCTATGGAGGAAGAATGTTACTATATATGGAATTTAAAAGGCTTTGTCGTTACTCCATTTATATTATTAATCGGATACGGAAATTGATAGCGATTATATATTGATCTGTTTTCCGTGAAGACTTCATAATTAATGGAATGTGATTTTAGGTTTATCGTGAACTGTGTTTTAATTGACATTAGTTCTTTAACCCAGTTAAAGTCAGGATTACATGTCTAACATTGTATTTTGAACTGTATGGTTGATCTCTGTTAAATATACATTTGTTTGGTGGCGGAGAATTTATTCTCTTGCTTAACACCCTTCTCTAAGACGTAGAATTTAGAGGTTGTATATCGGCAGAAATCAATAGTACGGTGTAGATTGTCGATGCGGCATGTTTGATTTTCCAAAGTTAAATAATCATTAATATTGATTTTTGGGAAGATTAAAACTAAGTGGAGTTTTAATGAATCTTTAATTAGATTTAAATACGAAAGTGATAATTTAAATTATCAAATTTGGGAAATGATCGAGAATGGTACTCCACCAGTTTTACTCCAGGCGATAGTTAAATCTTTAATTAGTTTTGAACGTGAAATTAAATTAAATTTACTTATAACACCGTGGTGTTAGATGTGAAGTATTATCAGTTTTGCTCCATGGGATGAATAGGTTAGGACTGGGAAATTAAGCAAATGATTACTTCGGTAAGGTGCGCTAACCCCGACTAGTTTGGATAAACCTTAATTTGGTTTGAATTGATATCCAACGGAAGATTAAAGAATAAATTTTAAAGAATTTATCTTTGATAAAATTAATGGGAACCTTTCCTTAATGATGTGAGTATTTGAATAAAAGAATATTCTGAATTGGAATGAGGCGAATGTTGTGTTTGTGTAGCACTTGTTTATAGTATATGCGAGTTATTCGGAAAGGCCGGGTTTATGACCATTCTGAATAACTGATTTGACGATAAGTCGACGATGAAGACGGCGGTTGAAAACCCGAGGTCTTCACATCGTTTGGATGATTACTGATGTCTTGATTGGGCTGTACACCCAAGATGAAGCAATAAGTCGTGATCGTCCAAACGTACTTGGAGATCGACCGGATATGCGAGGACCTCTCTCCTGTATTGGACATATGGGACGAGGAATAAGGTGCCTCCGATTTCGATAAGACCCAGAACGAACTAGTAAATGGATGTGTGTCCGACATTGGATTTTATTCTGTGTTGATTGATCTCTATTAAATATATATATCTGTTTGGCGGCGGAGAATTTATTCTCTTACTTAACGCCCTTCTTTGAAACGTACGAGCTCAGAGGTTATATATTGATAGACGTCAGTCGCATGGCGTGAATTGCATGTGTGGCATACTGAGATGCATATGATCAAGGCTTCTGTTGGAAAGCAGAGTCTTGTGGTTGATGATCAAAGCACGACTTTAAATAGCATAGCCTTGTGTTTTGCGTAAATTTGCAAGCCTCACACCCCGGTATGAACCAGAAATGGGAGAGAACTGCAAGATGAACATGCGTTTCTTTCTAGCTTGGAGTGGTGTCATGGTATGGAGCCCAGGCATTTTATTCATGTGGATTTTGTTTATTATTTGATGGATAGCGAGGTACCTCAGATATATCGGTCACTACGGGGCCGATGGATATGGTGGTCGACATACTGACCAGGTTTATGCCCCATAGGGCAGGGAAAGTATTGTTCAGTTATTATTAATGACCGACGGGTGACCAGCCCTGAGGATCAAAGGTGCAGTTGCAGCTGACCCTGAGACATGGTGCTAGATTGTCTCGAATTCGGTAAGGACGATCCCTTGCCTTGGTTCACAGATGGAATCCAATTTCCAATATGTGACATTTTGGTATTAATTGTAGATCCTAGTATGGTGACATAATATATGGGTACCTACGCCGCCTATGATTGATACATTTATATTTGAAGTTGATTTCTTCACTTATAGTAATAATAAAATATGAAATTTCACGTACCAAGTATTTTTGGCTATTATAAGGTAAAAACTCTATCCTCCGGCTTGCATTGTGTTATGAGATCTAAGGCTTATAATAGCTTCATTTTTCTATTTAGCATTGCGCTGTATGTTTTATGCACTGGTATTCTTGGGGTTAAACCCGTTCCGTGTTATACGGCGTGCTCCCTTGATTTTTCTAACTTTAAAATCAAGCTAATAATTGTTTTAGTTCTCACACCAGTCACATGACTGACCTGGAGTTTATTGTTTTAACCTAAACTCTGGGTGCCCCTATTTTCCGCACGGACAGCTAGTAGTTAGGTTTTTGCAGATATTTCTTTTCAGGATCTTGGATTTACAACTGGAACTATATTCGAAAACCCTGTATCCATGTATTTCTTTCAGTTGTGTTACGTATTATTTTTTGCTGCTTATGTGATTTAAATCTCTGATATTTTTCTAATGTATATTAGTTATTTATACTCTATTATATCCCCGTACTCTGATATAATTGTTGTAATAGCAATGAAATGTTCTTTATGTTTGTGTTCTGATTTATCGTGTTCTTAACTCAATCCTGGCTTTCCCGTAAGGGCGAGTTTAGGTCGCTTCAGTTGGTATCAGAGCTTTGGTTTACAGAGCTCGAGAACAAGGCACATTAGTACCAAACGAAAGAATTCATCAGAGATTGGATTAGTAATATCAAATAGGAATGACTCGTTAGTGACAGGATCAGTAGTATCCTAGAACGAGAGTGAAGAGTGTTATTTTTAAAATAAAAATGAAAACAAACATTGGTTTGAAAATTTAAGCCTTATTATACGTATTTGAGTATTTTATTTTAAATTGATTTGGACAATCGAGTATATGAAGATTTTGAATATACGCGTAATTAATGTGTATTCGAAATCTCAGATATACTAGATGGATATAGAATCACACTCTAGTCGCCCGGAGATGACTCTGATGATACTGGTGATTGACGTGTCAGCATCAGTAGTTTGTGTTCGAGTTTCGAAAGTGGGGTATCTATATATTTCCAATTGACTGGTGTGAGAACCAAAATATAGTTAGAATATATTGTAGCGATTTGGCATCAAAAACATGATTTTTGATTACATAAATTATATGTTTGAAAAGCTAATCAACTAACTAATTATTGGTTGTGTTGTTTGATTATTAGTTTAACTAATAAAATTATTGAAACCAATATGTAAGTGAAAGGTAAATTTGGCCAAATCAAATCAAATATTCAACTAAATTGAAAATTTGTTGAAGTTGCATGCATGTACATATATATGTGTGAACATGTCATAGCATAGAAGCTAAGAAGAGGAATAAAATTGTATGCCCGACAATAGGTACATGTTTACTATATATCTTGGGTTTTGATGATTTTATGAGCCGATTGGCTTTTTCTTTTTCTTTTGGATTGATGAGGGCTCTATGAGGCTAGTTGTGGTTTTAAATATCTCCCCGTACAAAGGAGGTTATGGCAAAAAATTTCGAAAATTTAGGGTGTTAGCCAAATTTTGAGCAATTAGAAAATTCTTAGAAACTGAAAAGTTAAAGAATGAAAGCCAGAATGAAAGTTGATTTGGTTAGTTAAACAACTTTCAGCTCCGTTCCTTTTCGAGGACGAAAAGATTTTAAGTGGGGGAGATTGTAACAACCCGAATTTTCAGAACTAATTTAAAATTTTTATTTTAGCTATTTTTATGGATTTTTAATATTTAAAATGATTTATTTTAAATAATAATGACTAAAAAATTATTTTAATCGAAGTTAGGACGTATAAATTTATTTTAATTATAAAATGAACTCGAAATGGTGCGATAGTTTGAAAATTCGATTTTAAATTTCAACTGAATATACAGAATTCAATACAAGTCAGAATTAGACGAAACAAGAAACGTTAGAATCCATTTAACTATATCTTTCTAACAAATGTGAAAAATTTAGATTTCACTTTAGGAATTGAAAGTTATATCCACTTTAAAATTCAAAATAGTCACTATGGAATTTATATATAATTTATATATTTTTTAATAATATATGGCTCTTAAAATAGCCATTTTGTAAACGACCTCCGTTTTCGATGAAAACACTTTTTTGGATCCGGAATGTCAAATTATTTTTAGATTCCAATTTTCATAATTTTTGGATTAATATGTGAGCGTGGCAAAAGAAAACGAGTTTTAACAGTTTCAATCAAATTGGATCGACCAGAAATTGGCCATTTTTCGAATGGTCTCCAAATTCGATGAAATCAGTTTTGTTAAGACTATATCATCAAAACATAGCTAGATTTATTTTTCTGGAATTTTTGGGGTTGCTATGCGGTCCCGATAAATTAAAATGTATGTTCAAAATTAATATTAAATGATTTATATTTTAATTTAAAGAAAAACTGATCGTAACAGTCGAGTTGGCTTATGGGACATATCCCATTATGTCCGGAATGGGGGTATTTGGCTCGGGGCGACACTCGTTGGGTTTGATTTGTAGTTCGTAATGATAAATGAAGATGTTTGGAATAAAATAATATTATAAATATATATATATATGTATATATAATAATTATTTTCGTTAAAACACTAATTTCATTCGTTTAAAGATCAAGCCACCACCAATTGCGATGAACAACCGAAATGCTCAAAAATTACCCTTAAGATTCTTGTTATCCTCGCTGAATTAGATCAAACCCCCAAAGAGAAAATTGTTAAGCCTTTTAAGAGCTTTCCATAGATCAATTCTCGTTGCCAAAATCGATTAGATTCCTCCCTCGAGCAAGCACCGTTTGGTGGAGAATACTGTTCCCAGGGCATCATCGAGTTCGTCAGCATATAGGGGAGGGAGGCGCGGCTCGCCAAGGCCATCGTCGTGGTAGCACTTGATCATCGTCAAAGTGCCTGTGGAGACCGCAAAAATCAACCCTAGAAATTGACTGTTTGTTTGGAGCATCGGCCTGGGGTTAAACAAAGGAAGAAGGCGATATTTTTATTAATTATTAAATTAATTAGTTTTAAAAATGTCATCAACTTTAATAAAATCATATCTTCCGCATGCGAATTCCAAATCACGTGAAATAGGATCTGCTGCGATCGTGGGGACGAGAGCTTCACAACAAGACTAACCGAGTCTAATTGGGAGCTAGTTAAATTTTGGGGTAGAATTAAATCCAACCCATCCAATTAAAGGCTGATGGAGTGGAACAAAGGTAAGAACTTTTTCTCATTCAACTTATACTACAGTTAAATATATCCTAGGATGCAGACGGTGCTTAGTAGCACCGGACCCCATTGATTGTATAAACCATTGATGTTTGTTTGGATTGAATTGACTGTATTGTATTCATGTGTTGAATAAAGTGTGTAATCAATAAAAATATTATTTTTGTTGAATGAATAAATTATATAAAATATTCATGTGTTGAATGAAATATTTTATCGTTAAAAATATAATTTTTAACGTATATGTTAACGACATAAAATTTTCCTGAAATAAAAATAAATATTCATTTACAAATCAGACGACTTGTTTATATACACCCATTTGACTGATATTTATTGGGACGATAAATTTTACATAAATCCATACCGCACAAATAATATTCAGTATTTGTTGATTGAAACCCCGCATGGGTATTGGATGATATTTGACATACACTAATCTCAATATTGAATTATATGTCAGTCAATGGATCGACAGACTGTGATAAGCGTTATTTATTTATTTTGATGCTTATGTAGTTGTGTAATGCACTCTCGATGATGGTTGATTATTTATCATTATTGTTGTGTACATGTGTTGTGTGAAATCCATATAAATAAATTATATGGTAACAGATTGGGTCTGATTCCTATTCAAAAAGAACAAATATTTTAAAATAAAGAATATTTTAAAAATAAGGAATATTTTAAAATATTATTCAATAAAGGATTAAAATCTGATTTTAATGTCTAATTTTAGATGGACACGAAAATATTGAAGTATGTAAAGCCGTGTTGATAAGATTTGCGCCATTTTTACGCGAACGATAATTATATCGATTTTATTCATTTTTATAATGAATATGGAAAAGGAAAAGATTCCAAAATCTGATATTTTGAAAATATTATCATTTAGATATTATAGTTATAAAGATTATTCAATTTTGATTTAAAATTGAAGTGAAAGTGGGAATCGTTTTAAAACGATTTTATAAAATGACGATTGGACGAAATATAATATATATATATATATATATATTGTATATATTTAATGGCCTGAATAGAACGCGCTGCGAACTTTCGCGAATTTTGACCATTGACTTCGAATTGACATTACGGGAGATCCGATAGTCATATTCTCCTTAAACCCGAACCGTTGGGTTCGTATAGAAAAGAGCTTTCCAACGAACATAAGAGATTTTGAATCTAACGGTTGGATTTGGAATTATGTCCAAATCAAATTTGGAAAAGGTCGCTGTAAGTGTAGTTTGACGACTGTTTATGGAAATCGACTGAAAGGGCCTTAATAAAATTATTAAAAATATTAATAATTTTTGTAAAATCATAATAAATGATTTGGATGGAAAATTTCATATTTGTAAAGATAAAAATATATTTTTATCAAAATGAACTAGTTATTAATTAGATCTGAAATCCAATAATTTTTAAATAAAATAAATTGGATTTGTGAATGGTTTTAATATAACCAGAAATTTCCAATGAACAAATTGGAATGGATTTGGAATGAAAATAATCTTCGGGATATTTTGATATTAGATTCCGTGGTTATACGGATATTGTTATAGAGATTTGGAAGATATATTTATATCGTTATTTCCAATACGATATTTGTTGGTTTCAAAATTTGATATTGAATATAAGCCGATATAATTTCTATTCAGAGCCTTGTGTTTAATATCAAATGGGATTTTGGGTTTGTCGTGAATGGCGTCTTTACTAGCACTGTTCTTAAACCCAGTTAAGAAAAGAATAAATCTTTTAAATAAGATTCAGAAAAGTTTACTAATTAATTAATATTTAATTAGAATTGAATTGAAATTGGATTTTTTGGGTTTGTCGTGAATAGTGTTTTAAATGACACTTATTCTTTAACTCAAACTAACTGTGAAATGTGATTTGGAATATATAAATCTTTTATTAAGATTTAACGGAAATTTTCCAAAGTAAAATTTTCCAATTTAATATATTGGAATGGAATGGAATTCGATTTGGTAGTAATCGAAGTGAACTTCTGTGGAGGAAGACTGTTACTATATATAGAATTTAAAAGGCTTTGCCGTTATTCCATTTATATTATTAGTCGGATACAGAAATTTCTATCGATTAAATATTGATCTGTTTTTCGTGAAGATTCCATAATTAGTGGAATGTGATTTGGGGTATATCGTGAATTGTATTTTAATTGACATTAGTTCTTTAACCCTGTTAAAGTCAGGAGTACATGTCTAACATTGTATTTCGAACTGTATGGTTGATCTCTATTAAATATACATCTGTTTGGTGGAGGAGAATTTATTCTCTTGCTTAACACTCTTCTCTAAGACGTATGAGCTTAGAGGTTGTATATCGGTAGAAATCAATAGTACGGTGTAGATTGTCGATGCAACATGTTTGATTTCCCAAAGTAAAATAATCATTAATATTGATTTTTGGGAAGATTAAAACTAAGTGGAGTTTTAATGAATGTTTAATTAGACTGAAATGTAAATTTGATAATTTAAATTATCAAATTTGGGAAATGATCGAGAATGGGGTACCACCAGTTTTACTCCAGGCGACAGTTAAATCTTTAATTAGATTAGAACGTGAAATAGGATTAAATTTACCGATAATACCATGGTGTTAGATATGGAGTATTACTAGTTTTACTCTATAGGATGAATAGGTTGGGATTGGGAAATTAAACAAATGATTACTTCAGTAAGGTGCACTAATCTCGACTAGTTTAGATAAACCTTAATTTGATTTGAATTGATATCCAAAGGAAGATTAAAGAATAAATTTTAAAGAATTTATCTTTGATAAAATTAATGGGAACCTTTCCCGAATGATGTGAATATTTGAATAAAACAATATTCTGATTCGGAATGAGACGTATGTTGTGTTTTTGTAGCACTTGTTTATAATATACGTGAGTTATTCAGAAAGGCCGGGTTTATGCTCATTCTGAATAACTGATTCGACGATAAGTCAACGATGGAAACAGTGGTTGAAGACTGGAGGTCTTCACATCGTTTGAATGATTACTAATGTCTTGATTGGGCTGTACAACCAAGACGATGTAATAAGTGGTGATCGTCCAAACGTACTTGGAGATCGACCGGATATGCGAGGACCTCTCTCCTGTATTGGACATATGGGACGAGGAATAAGGTGCCTCCGGTTTCGATCAGACCCAGAATGAACTAGTAAATGGATGTGTGTCTAACTTTGGAATTTATTCTGTGTTGATTGAACTCTATTAAATATATATCTGTTTGGCGGCGGAGAATTTATTCTCTTGCTTAACGCCCTTCTCTGAGACGTACAAGCTCAGAGTTTATATATCGATAAACATCAGTCGCACGGCTTGTGTGGCATGCTGAGATACAAATGATCAAGGCTTCTGTTGAAAAGCAGAGTCATGTGGTTGATGATCAAAGCACAGCTTTAAATAACATAGCTTTGTGTATAGCGTTAATTAGTGAGCCTCACATCCCGGTATGAATTAGAAACGGGAGAGGAGTGCAGGAAGAACATGTGTTTCTTTCTAGCTAGGAGTGGTGTCATGGTATGGAGCCAAGACATTTTATTTATGTGGATTTTGCTTATTATTTGATGGATAGCGAGGTACCTCAGATATATCGGTCACTATGGGGCCGATGGATATGATGGTCGACATACTGACCAGGTTTATGCCCCATTGGGCATGGAAACATATTGTTCAGGTATTATTAATCACCAACGGATGACTGTCCCTGAAGATCCAAGATGCAGTTACAACTGACCCTGAGACATGGTGCTAGATTATCTCGAACTCAGTAAGGACGATCCCTTGCCTTGGTTCATAGATGGAATCCAATTTCCAATACGTGACATTTCAGTTTTAATTGTAGATCCTAGTATAGCGATGTAATATATGGGTACCTACGCCACCTATGATTGATACATTTATATTTGAAGTTGATTTCTTCACTTATAGTAATAATAAAATATGAAATTTCACGTACCAAGCATTTTTGACAATTATAAGGTAAAAACTCATTCCTCCGACTTGCGTTGCATTGTGTGATGGGACCTGAGTCTTATAATAGCTTCATTTTTCTATTTAGCATTGCGTTGTATGTTTTATGCACTGGTATTCTTGAGGTTAAACCTGTTCCGTGTTATACGGCATGGTCCCTTGATTTATCTAACTTTGAAATCAAGCTAATAACTGTTTTAGTTCACACACCAGTCACATGACTGACCTGGAGTTTATTGTTTTAGCCTAAACTCTGGGTGCCCGTATTTTCCACACGGTCAGCCAGTAGTTGGGTTTTTGTAGATATTTCTTTTCATGGTCCTGGATTTACAACTGGAACTATATTCAGAAATCTATGTATCCGTGTATTTCTTTCAGTTGTGTTATGTATTATTTTTCGCTGCTTATGTAATTTAAATCTCTAATATTTTTCTGATGTATATTATTTATTCATACTCTATTATATTCATGTACTCTGATGTAATTGTTGTAATAGCAATGAAATATTCTTATGTATGTGTTCTGATTTATCGTGTTCTCAACTCAATCTAGGCTTTCTCGTAAGGGCGAGTTTGGGTCGCTTCAATATTTATTTTCAAATCATTTATTTCATAGTTGGAAACATTCCTATCACTTATCCATGCATTTACATACTTCAACATTCAATAATCCCTAACCGTGAATTGGCAAGCGAATAATTCCTTAGGTATCAAACCCGAAGACCGAAATCAACATCAGCTTAACACTCAGAAAATCACTCAAGCAACCAATCTCCGGTTAGATTCCAGTTCTTTAATTTCTTATCTTAACTCCATATCATCCCATATTATTCCACTTCTAATTTATTCAATCATTTTCCACTTCTAATTCATTCAACAATTTTCCACTGGGAAAATCACATTTCAATTCCATTATTTGGTAACGTTAATTTAAACTTAATGTTTTAGCCTCACACTCCTTTTTATAAACATCGTTTATAAAACTTGGATTTAATATAAAACTCTTTTTATATCTCGATTTCTTTTTACTTAATCCAAATGTTAAGTAAACCTTTCATTTAAGCTATCGTATTCGCTTAAATCTCTTTAAAACTTCATTCACAAAAACTTGGGTTTTAATCGTAAGCTCCTTTCAAAATTTCAATTACACTTCATTGCAAACTTCGATTACTTACTTAAATGGATTTCATTTAAGATGTAATTTCTTAATTTACAACTAATAATTTATTTCAACATTTACTATTGTAAAATCAGTTAACTGCTTTATTAACTAAAATAAATAATAAATTTCCTTTTTAAAGTCTTATTCGAATTAAACAACTATTCGTTAAACTATTCCATTTGATTAATTAAAAGTACATTAATCAAATAATCAGTTCCAATTAAAATAGTTGAATTAGTTAACTCAACCCATGATTATCTCGTTAATCAATTTCAGTTAATCCTCTCTTTAAATTAATTAACAATATAATTAGTTTAAATAACTCCATTTAATAGTTTTTTAGAAACTATTAACCTAATTCTTAAATGTTACTTTAAATTCTGCTCAGTTGCTTATAAATCTTATTAACATAAAAATTTAATTTATAAAAACATTTAATAATTATTTATAAACTTAAATATAAATATAATTTTCCTCTTTTTAAACTTTTATTCTAATTAATAAATTCCAAACTTTTATTCAAATTAATAGATTTCAAAATCTATCTTCAGTTATAAAATAAATTTTTTAACTTCATTTCTGTTGATTCACCTGACGGTAAATCCATATTTAAAAACGATTGATTTTTAAGCCATCTACCTCCAATTACTCAACTAATATTACTCATTGGTAAATATCATAACAAATGTTGAATTACGATTCAACAATCAATAAACAAATCAATCATCTAATCAGGTTGGTTATACAGTTCATATAATGGTTCTCCTTGCATCCAAACACGTTACCTTAAATAATATTATTCAATTCAATAACAGATGTAATATCCAACGATAAATAAATAACAGTAATCCAAGAATCCATATTTTAATTTAATACGTTTATATTATTATAAATGTAACCAACAAGGTAAGTTACATCATTTTGGAAATAATCGTTAAAATAACAATTAGATTTCATTTTAATTAAACTAACATTTTAAATCAACCAATTCATTAAATATATAAATAATATTCAATGCACAACAAATAATTATCAACCATGACACACAAAATAAATCCCGACTTATATAAAATATAAGTGGGTTAAATTGAGTGAGTTATACTCACTTCGGTTTGATTTTTTTACGATTCGATTACAGTTAAATTAAACAGTCATTTAATTTAACTGTGAATTCCAATTGACTCCCGCACTGTCCAAATCTGTTCCATAATGTTGTGCTCTCCACCACAATTCCAGTGTATTTTATTTCGTTAAATTATGTCCATGAAATCAGAAGTTAACAATATTTTAGTATATATGTTTAACATAAATTAATTAATTTCCTGATTAACCTTAATTATCCAATTAAAATATTGTTTACGTTATAAACATCGGTCACGATTAAGATTGGTTTCTTCCTGCCGCTCATCACCCTGTTCCCATGGTTCTTCGATTTGAAAATAAACAGGTCGATTGATTAACTAACATTCTTAATAAACCTTAATCAACCAATTAAAATATTAATTACTTTTTGTTAGCCGGTTGATTGCTTCTGAATTGGGAAAACATGGGCACGAACATTGCTTTTGAATTTACAGTTGGACACTGACTTTTCTACCCTTCGTTCAAAAATGCAAGATGTTGTTTCCTTCACGTTTTCTTTTACTTCATTCCTTCGTGCGCTCTTCACTGCTAACTTACTGTTCATTCAATCCAATCCAGAGGTCGCCTCTTCTAATTGAAGAAACTGTCGAATCTCTTATATTCCCCTTCATTTCGCCCCTTTCAAAAACTTCAGGCTTCAGGAGCCTCGCACTCAACTGGCTTCAGGACCGATTCACTTATTTATTTATTTATTGCCTTTGTCACTTCTCATCCTCGTGAAATCCTTTACTGCTTTGAGAATCTGTTCTTCCAGAAAAAACACAACACGAACCCATCTTCCTGCTGTTGCGCCTTCTACTGGCGATCGTAGTACGTTTTGACCCCATCAGAAAATGCGCCAGCCTCTGCTTCCTCATCAACCCAACTGTCAATTCTCCTGGTGGTACCGTATGCTTACAGTTTGCCCAGAACCCTCACTATTTCTAACAACGATATCGATCACCATAGGGCTTCGAACATAATCGTCGCCAACCTACTCAAAGAGCTCGTTGAGCTCTATATCTTTCCAGTTGAACGATTCGGGTAAAAGTGCGTGGAATGGAAGAATACGGGGAGGGAAAGATTGGAGATTATGTTCATTCATTTTGAGAAGTTGGAGGCGGATGTTTAGTTGTCTGCGCAGGATATCTTTGACCGATTTCTAGGGTTATATTAGAGTATGATATTTATATAAAAAGGAAATTAATATAATATTAATAATTGGAACTTAACTGCGAAGTATCGTCTAAAAACCACCACATACGATCTTCAATCAAGATGGAACTCGTGATCCTAGCATAGAAAAATATTCCGGACACGATGAGACAGCTTTAGTCGAATTCCTATATCGTTTGTAAAAATCCCTTTATAATTCACAAGTGAAAAATTATGCGTTTTGATTTCTCGCGATCACAAAATAAATACAAATAAGTTGAAACTTGGAATACTACAACACTTAATCATTGCGGATTTAATAAAATTTAGTTTCATTGAAAGCGGAGATCATTTTCGTATCGGTTATTCTATTTTATGCGTAAAACAAAGTTATTTGGGACACCAAAATACCTGGTCTCCAAAAATAACAAGCAATATATCTATCCTGACTCTAAACGTCAATACGAATTCAATGGAATTCATTTCGCGCCTTAATTCTACCATTATCTCGAGTTATCAATAAATTCCCTTCTAGTCGAATTAAATTATATAAAATCGTTATAATTAATAAATGATTCCATAGCGGCTATTTGAAATTTTGAATTGGACATAACTAACAATCTATAAACTGAAATCTCATATTTCTCTTTCATTATATTATCAGATAGATTCAAACATTTCTTATTTCACAGAATTCTGACTTAAAATAGATTTTGTATATTCAATTGAAGTTCTAATCGTAAATTATGAACTACCGTGACGTTTCGAGTTCGTTTTATAATTATATATAAATTAAATGTTTAAACTTCGTTTTATAAACAATTTATATGTTTTAAATCCATTTAAAATTCCAAATTAATATCTAACATAATAAAATAAATTAAATATCTAACTACCAAAAATTCGGGACGTTACAAGGTATGTAACCATTGGTATGACCATCAAGAGGATTGAAAAGTTCATTTGGGTGTTGAAGTTAAAGATTGCTAGGGAAAATATGCCACACCTTAGTGATCCTTGTAATGGTGTAATTGAAATGTCCATCAGGAAAGATAGGAGATGCATTCATCCTTTGGAAGAGAGAAGTCCGTAGAATCCCATAGTTCTTAAGGAAAGAAGAGGAAGTTCTTCAAGGGAAAGAGATCTCAGAAGGTTAAGGCTGCCAAGAAAGCACAAGTTGATTTTGTCTACTATAAATGCGACAGGAAGGGTTGCCATGCTAAAACGAAAGTCAATCGGGTGATGGAAATGTGGTTGTTAGGAAGTCGAATGTGAAATGCTTCAAAAACAATCAGGAAGGGGATCTATAAAAATAAATGTCCAAAGGCAGCGAATTTGACAAAAGGGATAGTCTATGCTTTGTAACCATCATCTTTAGGACCAACTTCTGCAGAGAAATGGAAATGTGTGATAGTAGGCATGCTTTTGATTTAACAAAATATTGATTAGAGTAATGTTTGATAGTGGTACATCTGCTAATTTATTTTTGAGTGTTTAGTGGATAAGTTTTCTTTAGAACCATCATACATTGTTACTTTCTTTAGGTAAGCTAATCCTATAGGAGGTAGTGCAGCTCTAGAAATTGTGATCACATGGAATTTTGGTTGCTATGTTATGTTTCTGCTTGCAATCTATATGTATTTGATTTTGTGGGCTTCAGGATAGTTGGGTATGGATTGGTTAGATCAATAGGATGCTAGGATATTATCCCAAGATAAGAAAATATCATTAAAACACCCCATTTGTAATAATTAAATTGTATACTCAGTTGAGGATGCAAATTTGGAGGTTTACGCTTTATGGAGTTTTTGAATTAGTTTCAGGATTGCTACCTAAGAAAGGAACTGAATTTAGAATTGATCTTGTACTTGGAGCTGAATCCATGAGTAGACCACCTAGTTGTCCGACACCTGACGAGATAAAGAAATTGAAGGTGCAACCAGTAGAGTTAAAATGTAGGACTTTTATTAGACCAAGTGGTTTGCCTTAGGGTTTAGCTTTGGTGTTCGTAAACAAACCAAACAGATCGATGAGATTACCGATCAACTGCCATATGCTTAAGGAGAAGATGATGAATAATAAATATCCTTTATTTGGAATCAATGATTTGTTTGATCAATTGAATGGAGCCAAAATATTTTTCAAACTCGAATTGGCAATAGGGTTTCATCAGTTAAGGGTAGCGAACGATAGTACTCAGCATTTCTGGTCAGGAATGTTTTGTATGAGTGGTTAGTAATGCCACTAGGTTTGAAAAATACACCTGCTTTCTTTAGGGTTTAATGAACTAGAGTTTTCAAGAGCTTACTATCATAGGGCAGTGGAGGAATTTTTTACACCTTCAATTCGGTGTAGTTTGAGTCTTTAAATTCACATTTGACCCGCAAGCTGGCTCGCTTGGTCGGTGAAGATGAATCGGGTCGTACTCCAGAGGCATATTGTACATGTCTTGAATCTTACTCCAAAGCAGGGTCATCTTCATGGTCAGTCCGCGAATCGATGCTCTTGCCCTTAGTGCCATCAGAGGGCAAGCGAGGTCAGGGCTTAAGCCCCCAGCATCGTTGGGGGTTGAACTAAGTCAATTAGGCATCTAATCTTGAAAATTTCATACTTCCCGTCTTTACATTCGGTAAGGGTTGCAGATTCAGCAATCACAGTCAACCCAGATCATTTTATACTATTTCTCAATTTAGCAAAAGTCGGACTTGTATATGCGAATGGTTGAACCACATTTGCTTTGATATCGTCTCTTCTCTTTATTCAGATAGTGAGAATTGCCTCATCGGGCGTTAGCGACTTCGGTTACTCTCATCAGATAAGTTGCGGAATTAAGTAAGCTTATTAAATGCGAGTGAATAGATATCATTATGAAGTTAGTTGGGCCCCTCCGTTTATGCTTCAGCATAGTTCAAAATGGTCATCACAGCCTTGTTGAGTCTCTTTCTCATGCTCGGTTCAATTGAGCTTGACAAACAAGATTATGGGCTCGATATGTGGTATAGATTCTCTTTGGAACTGCACACTCTTGTCATTCTTTTTCAAGACTTTTCCTTTGTCCTTATCATTTCAGGAATTGGAAGGTGCTCCATTCTTTAGTCGGAAAAGCATCTTGTTCATTCGTCTTGACGTTAACACCTTTTTGTCATAAAAGTCTATCCACCTCAGGGTTGAATTCATCAAAGCCTCTGAGCAAGTCTCATTGTGGTGAAATATTAAAATCTGTGGGAACAACAGGATATTCTAACGTCCCGTGTGAAAAGGCTATAATTTTCGTTACCCACATCATCTTGAGATGTACCGCTTCTCGAGAGGTGCAGAATCAAACTGGTGAGCAGGTTGCCATCAAATAATTGATGCACATTATCAAGATCATGCCTGGTGCCCTCAGCATCGAGTCTGAGATTACAAAGGGGGACTTTGCCGATTTCTTGTTCACGCGTCGATGTTGCCCCTGGGTCATGGTTTGAGTCATTTGACCCGACCAGGTTCCTGTTCTTCGAATTGTTACATTCCTGCTTGGAGCTGAGTGTGAAATGTCGCTCGAGTATCCATTCGAATTGGAGCTGAAGATGGTCGTGCATGACCTGAGTTTGTTGCGATCCTTGCATTCTCATCTAGGATGTTGTAAGTAGTTGTTCCATTACCCATGTTTCCGTCCATGATGTTCTGAATCGAAATCGCATGTTGCATGTCTCCTGATTAGTTCGTGCTCAACTCGAGCTGGAGGTTGTTATCTGATCGATCCAAGTTCGTCACTGCTTGAACTTCGATTCTATCATTTCCCATGGATTGATGACTGTTGCTCGGCCTTTTGATTCAGTGCTGGTGCCCCCAGCGTGAAGTCTTGAAATAGGTGAAGGTCGACCTTTGGCTTCTTGGTTCCATATGTACAACAGTTGTCAATCAGGCTTCTGTCATTCGATTATGAATATAGGCACTGGGTAGTTGAACTATGTTGCTCAAGGCTCGTAGTGTGTGCCCCCTGTCCAAAGGGGGTTTTGCTGAGCAGTACGCATCGAATCCATATCTTCTTTGAATTCATGCACACTCCTCGCATCATGAGTCGGGGTTGGGTGCAAAAATGAATTGTTGGTATTTAGCCCATGTTAAGCCCTAGTCTCTCATCCAAGCTCCGAGGGCAGAAATCAAGCGATGAAGGGTCAGATCGTAGTCGCCTCAAGTACTCCCGTTTGCTCTTTGCATCAAGGGAAATGCCATGGACAAAGCAGTTATGGTGCATCCAATTAGCATGCCAGACAGGGTTGTCTATCCATGTCTGGTCGTATGTAAGCCTTCCAATCGGGGAGTCATTTGGGAGTGGTAAATGGATGTTCTCTCAGCATCCGTTTCATGGTCCTCAAATGGCCTGTCAAGACCACGAAATAAGTCAAGTACAAACAAATAAACTACGCCATTTATGAGTATATTTAATAGTCATGCCCCCAGTCCGGGGTAACGACATAGGACAGGTGGTAGTCGGATCACATCCTTTTCGAATTTAGATGAAGAAAGATGTATTCTGGATAGCCCGAGAAAATTTCAATTTATAAAAATCCTGAATGTCACGATCGCGTTAGATCGAATTAATGCCAGGTAGAAATCCAAGAATCCTAGCGCTTCGCCGGGTCCTTCCCAGTCGTGAGTATTAAGTCGCATGACATGTCATTGAATAATTCACTATCAAGGCCTCTTTTCGGTGGCCGTCTTAATTCACGTAGGAATCTTATCATTGGGCATCAATGTCATCATTCTGGTCGCGTCCCTTAGTTTCTTTTCCACTGGCCATTTGTAGTAGTTGCTAGTGCGGCCCTCGCCTTTTGCCCAGCTTCGTTTTGTAAATCTGTGTTTAGTAAATGAAATTTTGTTTCTTTTGCATTGTTGTGTACATGTAGACATTTTACAGTTAGTCAAGTCGTAAATAAGTCACGAATGAAATTGCATCATAAGTTTTCATTGTAGGTACAACATAAAAATTTTGTAGCATGTTATTTTGCTGCCACCATGGAGTGTGCCATGTAGTATGTGTATATGTGCCCCCAATCAATCATCGACGTGATGCCTGACCATTGGCATTTTAATCTATGCCTTTATACTCTCTCTGGAGTACGAACTCAACTTCCAGTCGGTTCCCGGATCCTTCAGCAGGGTAGGAGTTCTTGGGGTGCCAATCCATGGCGCCTTTATACTCTCCCATCGGAGTATCAAGGGTAGACTGGAATCAAGGCAGTCTTTAATCGTGGTGCACCCTCATGCCTTGTGGACATTATCTTCTCTTCCTTTATACTCTCTCTCGGATCATGAGAGTTAGAGTGGTTATGGTTTAGGCGAACGGTCATATCATTTGGCCCGGCATTCCTTCTACACTCTAATTCAGAGAGCGGTATTCTACCGACTCGAGTGTTGTTTTCAAACTCAGTTTTAGTCCTTACTCCATGCTTCACTCTGGCGGATGGAGCTTTTCGAGCAAGCAGTAGGATCACACTTGCCGAGGCGCTACCTCAGAATCCCTGATTCCTTGGTAAAGGTGGCCATTTTACAATCATTAAATCTTTCTCGTCCCGTCGACTCGTGGGATGGAGTTAGTCGAGCAAACAGTCAGAAAACATTTGCCAAGGCCCTGCGTTCCTTCGGTCGATCTATGGAAGGAGTGATTGGCACCGATCTTCAGGTACCTACCTTATTCATATCGCACGAGTTAGTCATATCAACAACTAGGAAACATGTAAAAGCAAATTTCATAATTGAAAAGTGAGCATATCGAGGGGCAGTGCTGCCTCCTTTATTTGAATTCATGTAATTTGATGGCATCGAGCATAGGATCGAGCCATGTAGATGGTCGAGCTGTGTCCATCTGGAATCGGATCCCGTCTTTGAAATTTTAAAGTTAATGCACAATCATCTTGAGGTCTGCCACGTGTGAGCCCAGGAGTGGATGTTCATTTTGGATCCATCTTGAGCTATACACCTTTCGTTAGATGGAGGGCGTGGCTTTGTAGACGAGTAGTTCAGTTGGGCTCGTTATGGTTTTGCTCCAAGACTCTATATGCGAGTGTTAGAAATCTGAGCGGTATCAACTCCGTGGTACTGTTAAAGGCATGAGCATCATTCTGAACAAAAATGGCTATCTCTGCCAGTGAAGGGCTGCCAAAGTCTTTAGCTGATGAAGGATATCTTTTCAAGCCATTGTGGGGTAGAAGTCCCAAGAATGAATAGACCTTAATCGGGGTCTTGAAATGGAAAGGCGGTTAGGTAGATATTGTAAGCGAGTGATGAGGTCGCATCTTCTTTGAATCGGCTTTTGGCCCCCATGCTAAGGGTAATGATAGAGTGTCAGGAAGTCATGATGGTACCGCTAATGGTATCACATCGCATACTGGTGATAGGACGGTAATTGGCAGGGAAACAATGGATCCATGCTTATAGAATCTTTTGTACTTTCCATGCTAGGAAATAGGACATGATTGTTTTTGAGATAGTCATATTTCATAAATTTGATGATATGCCTTCGATTCCACATAAGGGTTGGTGCACAGACGATCAATCAACATTCAGGCATAAACGTTCTAAACTTTCAACTTGCTAACCTTCAGACAAGACTAAGGTTGTCGGTCACGCAAGCTTATGACATGTGAGCTTTGAATTAGATGATATAGTCTCGAGCAATTCATGCTCAAATCTCTAGTTGCCCCCAGCGTTTGGGGAATGAGTTACTTAGCAAATAATTGATTAGAGGAGTGAAAGTGTGAATCTTCACTTTCTAATTACAAAACATTGCTCATTAGATGTTTCATTCGCATACATTTCCCGTCGAGCGAAAAATTGATTAATGATTTTGTCGAATTATTCAAAGAGATGAATTCAGCCATGTCGGCCTGCATGTCATATTTTGAGGCATAAAGGACGATGGTGCGCCATCATTCTCCTTGTCAGAAGCATTCCGTGTTGTAGGAAGGTCATTACGGGGATTGTCTATGACTCTTCTGGGTTCAGGCTCCAACGTTGGATCAACTTCCATCTGATCAATGGTTGGATTTTGTAGTGTCTCGATGGGGATCACCTCCATCTTTTTTTGATTGTCGGACTTTCTAACTTGGTCAAATTATCCGCCTGCTGATCTTCTGTGTGCAGAATATGAGATATGTTGTAACGTTCCAATCCATCCAACAACTCTTCTACCGGTTCTAGGTAAGCTGCGAGTTATGGTTTCTTCGACTGGAGTTCCTTTCGAGCCTGGCAAACAGCAATCTAAGGGTCATAAAATATGTTCGATGCAACTACTCCCAATTCCTTAACGAGTTTCAATCTGGCAATCAGGGCCTCATACTCAGAATCATTGTTAGTAGTGGTGAATTTCAATCATAAGGTACATTGACTTGACCGTCCTTCAGGGGTTATCTGCAAAATTCTAGCGTTGGACCGTTCGATCATTTCTTGCACCGTCTGTATACAGTTTCCAAGTGCTTGATTTCATCTTTCATTTCGAGGGGTCATCTTCTTTGTCTAACACATTCTCTTCGGGAATGGTAAATATAGCGATGAAGTTGACTAACGCTTGCTCGCGTAGGTATTTATTTAAGAGGAAATTGAGATCATACTGGTTCACCTGGATATTCTGTTTGAGCCGTCTTTCAGGTTCCAAAGTCGCTACAGAATCTGTCGTAGTGGCTAATCAGTGTGTAACACAATCAGACGAATGTGGAAATAGTGGTGGAGTTTTCTCGAAGCAATCAGTAAGTTGTACGCAAGCTTTTCAATCTTTGGTTAGTTGCTTCGTTAGATATGACCCTTCTACATTCCGAATCACCATCCTCTCTGGGATCTATGTTTTCGGGTAGATCATCAGGCGATTCCATTTGTGATGTTCCCTTTATTCGCAATATTGACACATCCTTCTCACTCCATTTCATCTGAGGTGGAAGCCTCTTTGGGTTCCACGCCATCTGTGTGGCTTAGCATATTCCATCCATCCAAATAGTCGGCTTCTCCGACAACTTGGTCATCATAGATCATTCCCACTCCATCTTCGGTTGAGATATTTAGCAGCAAACACCAAGGTTTTATGTAAGCCCTGAATTCCGCTAAAGCTTGTCGGTTGAGACCTTAATTACATAAGATTAAATGCAACAGCACGGCTTGCAAGGACTCAAGTAATGTTCACACATTATTTCACAACTTGTATGAGGTGGAGAGCTAATGGTTGATTCATATTTACTTTGATCTTGAACTTTCATTTCTTGACCAAGGTCATATGGTGGCTGGTGAGCAGTCAAGTTGTTATCATCCGAGCAATGATCCATATGTCCAATCACGGCCTACGGTGGTTCAGTTGGTACCTAACTTCGGGCACCAAAGTGCATTGATCTAATCCTTGGACACATGGAAATCAATCTATCTCGATGCGGTTGATGGCAAATAGGAATTGCAAAGGTTGGCTAAGCTTTTTATGGAGTGAACCACATGACATGTCTTTTACCGTGTCATTTAAGTGGAGGGTAACTTCGTAGCGCTAGGATCCTTGCTATCAAGTATACCCTCATTGAGAATCATGGTCATTGGGATTTTCTGAGTCATCTTCAGAATAGTGTCCGGATTGTTCTATGTCAATGGCATCTAGGATTCCGCCTGTTGGACAGGTTTAAGTCATGTAAACTAGGTGGTCACTACTCGTTCAGGAACATCATCAGTTGCATTGGTGAAATCTATACACCATCGGAACTCTGGAAGAGGAGGCTGCTATGAGGTAATCATGTCTCGTATACTGTCATAGTCATCATGCTGAATCTTTTCAATAGCTCCTCACATTGAATAACATCAGTAAATAAGTGTTATGGCTCTAGGAAGAATCCCAGTCGTTCCAATTTTGCTACTGATATCCTCAGACTATGTACCGAATCTCGGCTGATAAGCGTTGGTGATAATTGTAGGCCAAAATGTACTCCGAGCCGAAGGCGAGCCGTCAAGCTAGTCTAGGCGCAGCGCCAGTGGGTGTCCGGGACCCCACAGTCCCGGTGGCGATTTTTTTGATTTTGGAAGATGGAGCTTTTTCTGAAATGATCCGAAAAATGCATTTTTCCAAAAACTCTCTTTTTTGGGTCGGATCGTGACCCTTCTTCATCATCACTTTCCTACGGTTCGCAGTTCGCTACTATCCCCCGATTCGCGGTTCAGATTATAGATTCAATTTGGATATCCTCTTCGGTTTCGTGATGGCTCTTTTGCCTCGGGTCGGTTCGTGGTTCAAGTGCGCCCTTTTGGGAGCTGCGGGTCGTGATTCACGTATTTCTCTAGATTTTGGTTCGCTGATCTTTATTGATTCGAGATTTCAATGTGAATGCATGTATGCACATGAATTTCGATCATCCCACTCGTGAATGTGGGGCATATATACCGTACTGAAAAGGTCAGCTCATGAAAATGGGGTGCCTGGATATACGGAGTTGGCTCGTGAACAGTTCACTTGACTCCATCGTTCATGTAGGGGTCCCATTCGTGAATGCATTCCATGCTAGTGTCAAAATTCACTTCCTGGAGAACAGATGACCCACTCGTGAGCAAATGCAAGAATTGTCTTCACGAAGGGAACTTATGACCCACTGGTATCATGTTACTAACGCGAAATGGAATGGCTGCTTGAATCTCACGAGTAAATATTAAAAGCTTGTCCTCTATTTAATCAGGTTCGTGACACGTAAGCCCACCATTCCAATATGCATGTATTATTCCACCACTCGTGAGCACCTCTTTCAATCACACTAGTGGAGTATGAAGCTAACATACCAACGAGGATCCGCCACATGTATCCAATTTCATGACTTCGCGTTTGAGTTTCACTCTTTGCATGCATACTAAGGAGCTTCGATAGTGACAAGAAAAATATGGTCACGAGGGGTCTTCGTAACCTGTGGTCTTTAGTCTTCAGTCTCGTTCCACACTTTAGCTTTGCAGACCGACCATTATTCCGCATTATACAGACCTATTACTGCATTTAACACGAAATACATCTTGTTGTCTCACGCAATGTTCACGTTCAAACCATCGGAATCTTCAGAAATAGTAGAAACGCAGACTGTTTTCTTCGGACATTGAAATCCAAACAGTAGAATAACAATCTGATAGGCTGAGAACTCAATTCTCAGTGGAAGCACCAAAATGTTAGACCAAAAAATGGTCCTAACACCCAAATCATCGTATTTTGAGCATATGATATGAAGAAATAACTGAAAAATAGAGAAAAAGCAAGACAACAGGGTTTTTATAGTGGTTCGGCGTTAATGAGCCTACGTCCACTTCATATTTTCTCATTTCAATCAGAGATTACAATTATAGTAAATATTGTCTCTCAATTACTTGAATCTAATGAATAATTCTCTTTGAATTCATCGATTTTATTGAGGAAGATGGTGGTTATTCATGGGGAAGTGTTAGCCATGGCAGCCATGGACAAGAAGGTGCCAAAAGTCCCCTGAAAATGCCCTCTATAGGTGTATTTATAGCTGTAGGAGAGCCCATATGGTGATTGGGTCGTTGCAGGACACGTGGCACGCGATCCAGCAAAGTAGGAGCGGTCATAGCATCAAGAATAGGTCAAGATCCACATGTGTGGTAGCAGGTCCTGATCGCGGTTCATGGTCATGGTTCATGAACCGGGGTGGTGAGCTGGTGATGGTCGTGATGGTGATGGTCAGGCCGGGTCATGGTCACGAACCGACCCTAGGGGGTGGTCACGAACCGGTCTTCAAAAATGCCAAAATCCAGGTTTTTCCATATTTCTGCATGCATTCAATGAAACAGGCGTAAATTTCAAATTGTAAGGCCGATTGAACCAAACAGAAGCTCTACTTGAAGCTAATTCAGAGTGCTACAAATATTTGATTTGTTTAGATCCAAATGAGGTCATTTGATAGGGGTTGTGTAACACCCCACACCCGCTACGGTCACTCACTAAGGGAATGCCATAACATCGGTGGAGTATTTTAAGTGAATATAGAACAGAAAAATTACAACAAGACAGATAAAAGTAATACTTGAGAATTTAAAACATCATTTCATTGCAGCGGAAAGTAAAACATGTTTGGTTACACCAAAACCATAAACAAGAGTCAAGTACATAATATCCATCCTGATAAAACAAAAGTACATAATCCCACTACATAACTTAATAGCCATACTAGAAAAGATAAATTGAGCTTTACATCCACGGTCCAAGCTCCAAAAGACAGATAAAGCAGTCTGATCAAAGCCCACTAGTGCTAGGCCCACTCTGATAACCTGAGGGTTGGGAAAAAGATAAAAACAACGGGGTCAGACATAAGTCTGAGCGAGTCCTATAACTTTAACAATACAATCATTAAAGTAACCAGAGTAAGACGTAAGCTTGATATACGGTAACGACTGGGGATAAATGGCTACACTAAGCAGCCAACTAGACTTAGGATGAACTAAGATAACCGTAAAGACGCGCCTATCCACCCAAGGATAATTACTATATTGCACCACCCCAGATCTACCCACCCAAGGGTAATTCCTACACTGCACCACACCAGTTCTACCCACCAAGGGTAATTCCTACTTAAAGGTTGATCCCACTAAGTGTACTTAGTAATTTTACCCAGTAGCTTCTTGTACCCCTAGCTGACTACATAGGTGCCGTTTGCCCCTATCTCCGCTAGGTGTACCCACTACTTCCCAAGCGATCGGCTCCCTAACGTAGATACCCGTGCTGGCCCCACAGTGGGGTGTATCATTCCCCAAAGTGGCAACCTGATAATATCAACGGTGCACGGCTTATACCTACACGATGCAACAACGTCTTACTTACCAGCCCGGGTCCACACACGCATATGAAACCCGTTGGACTTGCGTTGCCACCGCTACCCCGTTTTGGCCTCTTATAGTCAAGCCCAGTACGCGTGTCTCGTCCTCGACATGGGTCGAGCCCAATAAGATACATATGGGTTACTGGTTGAAATAGGCCCCCACAAGCTACTACTTAAGCTTGTCATTTTATCTAGTGCATCCCACTTAACCCCTTTTTTATAATCATGCCCACTTACATGTTAAGGTTTGGTTAAGTCATCTAATCATATTTCAATTGCCACTCAAGGCCCCCACAAGCTACTACTTAAGCTTGTCATTTAATCATACTTCAATTGCCACTTAAGGCCCCCACAAGCTACTACTTAAGCTTGTCATTTAATCATATTTCAATTGCCACTTAAGGCACCCACTAGATTTCCACATGCCACCCAAGGCACTTACTTGATTCCCACATGCCACCCAAGGCACTTACTTAACCCTTTAATCATGTTTAATTACATGTTCCACTTTGGTTAAGTATTCTAATCGTATTTTCTGTTGCCACCCAAGGCAACCCACTAGTTTCCTCATGCCACCCAAGGCACCCCCACTAGTTGCTACATGCCACCCAAGGCACCCACTTAACCCCTCATGCCTCACTACATGCTAATTTGGTTAAGTGTTTCTTAATTAATTAAGATCGTAACCTTTGTAAAGACCTCTCACATTAGACTGTCTTTTTATGACAGCTGGATATGCCGGTTGGTTCCGGACAGCCTTACACCATAACAGAGTCTAACCTCGTGTCTTTACACTTGTCACGTATTTAGTTTATGACTAAGACCTCTCACATTGGGCCAATCATTTGTAGCCGCTGGATTCGTCGGTCGGTTCCGGGCAGTCTTATGCTACAAAAGGGTCCAACCTCGTGTCATAGTCGATTAATTACACCTAATTAATCACCCCCATAATTTGTATTAATTGTCCCTAATTAATTACAAATATTTAAGAATATGGGTAGACCTAACTCAATAGGTAAATTCCCAATTCCATAATATGGGTAGACCTAACTTAATAGGTAAATTCCCAATTATGTCCATCCACTTTATGGTATGTTTAATCATACCCACTTCACACAATTTTATGTGTTCATTAATTTTAACCCCATCGTCCCCACGTAAATACGTTAACATGACATACTTCAAAAGAGAAGATTCATCATACACACAATGGGTTCAACTTAGCATATCATTAGCATTTTCATGGGTTTAAAAGGTGTCAACTTGCATATATGACCATAATCCCAACTTGCATAAATAACCAACCCAAATTTGCATGAATCACATATGTCATAAAGATGGTAACTTTCTTAAATGTTCATGTCATAGACCTCTCATAAAGGTGTCAACTTGCATACATGTCATAGGTCTAAAAGGGATGAACTTGCACATGTACTTATGTCATACAAAGGGGTAAACTTGCATATATTATGCATATCATAAAAAGAGACAAACTTGCATATGAACTTGCATCATAACTTGCATTTGAACTTGCATCATAACTTGCATCATAACTTGCATATGAACTTGCATAACATGCCATACTTAGAGGCAAACTTGCATATATTATGCATATCATAAAAAGAGACAAACTTGCATATGAACTTGCATCATAACTTGCATAAGACCAAACACTTAGCATGCATAAAACCAAATACTTAGCATGCATAAAACCCCCCACTTAACATGCATAAACCCAAACACTTAACTTGCATAACCATAGTGTTATCATGAATAAGTGTTAAACATAGTGATTAGCAAACTAGCATCATAACATATGACCTAAAACCCATTGATCCGCAAGCAAAACCATATGATCTCATCACATCTCATCTACTTAGTTTAGCAATTGGTTATTAAAGTGATAGAAACTCACAAACTCCAAGATTAGCTCCTTAGATAGTTGCTAGAGTTGAAGTAGAGGTGGATTAGTAGTTGATTAGCTTGCAATCCTCTTCTCTAATTAGTGGAGGCTCCTTCTAAGTTGCATTTTGGCGGCATGATGGCATAGATTCTATTTTTAGTATGGATTAGGGTAGTCTTAGGGTGTATTTATAGGATTAGGTTGTGTTTTAGACCCTTAGATTAACCCTAGGTTAGTTTAGGTCCGTCAGATTTCGTCCCAAGCCCTCCAACCCAGCCCAAAACTCAACCAGGTGCACCCAGGCCAGAATCAGCCGACAGGGCAAGTCGACAGCCCTGTCGACTGCCAAGTCGACAGGCATGTCGACAGGCAAGTCGACATCCCTGTCGACTGTAACACCCCGAATTTTAGTTAATACTAAAATTCACTAATTACAGGATAAATAATCTCAGATGCGGGAATTGGGGGTAACGGGCTGCGTCATTGCGTTCGTCTCGGAAAAATACGCGAAATAGAGTCCGAGTTTTCGAGAATCGGAGTCCGTATGGCCCGGTTATGGCCCAAAGAAGTTTGCAGGAAAATTTAAGCTAAAAACATATTTAAAAATTGCAATTCAGATTTGAAAATAGAGCCAGCGGGGTCAGGCGGGAAAGTTCCCGCCCTAACCATGTCGACAGGGCTGTCGACAGGCCTGTCGACAGGGGTGTCGACTTGCCTGTCGACAGGGGCGCGGCGTCCAGAAAACCTGGGTGCACCAGGTTGGGTTTTAGGCTGGCTTGGAGGGCTGGGTTCTAGAGATTTCCTAAATCTGACGGACCTAAACTAATCTAGGGTTAATCTAAGGGCCTAAAACACTACCTAATCCTATAAATAAGACCCTAACCCTACCCTAATTCATTCATAATTAGATCTTGTAACTAAACTATGGCAAAATGAAACTTGATCATGGCCTCCACAAATCAATGAAGAGAGTTGCAAGCTAATCAACCTCTAATCAACATCCTCTTCAACTAAAGCTACTAGTTCTACTACATAAGTTTGCTAATCTTGGTTTTGGTGAGTTCCTATGGCTTTAATAATCAATTGTTAAATTGATTATGGTATGATGTGATAAGACATGGCTATGTTTGTGGATAAATGTGTTTATGCAAGTTTGTATGATATGTGATATGCAAGTTTAATGCCATGTTTTATGTTGAACATTTATGCATATGTAACATGTTATGCAACTATATGTGAGAGTATATGCAAGTTATATGTAACATGATATGCGGGTTATGCATGTGATTTTATGCATGCTAAGTATTTGGTGTTATGCATGCTAAGTATTTGATGTTATGCATGCTAAGTATTTGATTTTATGTATGCTAAGTATTTGATTTTATGCATGCTAAGTATTGGGTTTTATGCATGCTAAGTGGTTGGTATTATGCATAAATCATGACATGCAAGTTTACCCTTTTTAAAATGTGATGCATACATATGCAAGATGACACCTTTATATGCTATGCATGTTTACCCTCCTTTAAGATGCAAGTCATATATGCAAGTTCAACATGTTATGCAAGTTATGTGAATGCTTATATGCAAGCTCAATATGTTATGCAAGTTATGTGCATGATGTTATATAAGTTATGTGTATATTGTTATGCAAGTTCATATGCAAATTATGTGTATGAGGGTATGCAAGTTATGTGCATGATGTTATGCAAGTTATGTTTATGAGATTATGCAAGTTATGTGCATGATGTTATGCAAGTTATGTATATGCTTAAATGCAAGTTTAATGTGATATGCAAGTTATGCATGCTTATGCAAGTACGTGAATACTTATGCAAGTATGTGAATGCTTATGCAAGTATGTGAATGCTTATGCAAGTATGTGAATGCTTATGCAAGTATGTGAATGCATATGCAAGTTATGGGTATGCTTAAATGCATGTTTAACATGTTATGTAAGTTATGAGAATGCTTATATGCAAGTTCAACATGTTATGCAAGATATGTGTATGATAATATGCAAGCTCATATGCAACATGTTATGCAAATCATGTGTATGATAATATGGAAGTTTGGGTTAAATGTAGTTGGGTTAATATATGCTCATAAATGCAAGTTGACATCCTATTAACCCATGACAAAGTTATATGCTAAACCCATGATATTTGTGATGGATCTTCCCCTTTATTATGTCATGAAATGAGAACGATTTACGTGGGGAACGATGGGGTTGGTAAATATGTTAATAAAAGTGTGATTGGGTATGATTAAGCATACCATAAAATGAATAAGCATAAGTGGGAATTTACCTATTGAGTTAGGTCTACCCCATGGGAATTTACCTATTGAGTTAGGTCTACCCATGTTATGAAAAGCTTGATATTAATTAGGGATAATTAATATGGGGGTGATTAATTAGGTGTAATTAATCAACTAAGACACGAGGTTGGACCCTTTTGTAGCGAAAGTCTGCCCGGAACCGACCGGCCATCCAGCGGCTACAAATGATTGGCCCAATGTGAGAGGTCTTAGTCATAAATTAAATACATGATTAAAGTAAAGACACGAGGTTAGACCCTTTTGATGACAGAAGTCTGCCCGGAACCAACCGGCATATCCAGCAGTCATAGAAGACGGTCTAATGTGAGAGGTCTTTATGAGGTCATGATCTTAATTAATGAATTAAGAAACACTTAACCATATTAAGCATGTAGAGGGGCATGTAGGGTTAAGTGGGTGCCTTGGGTGGCATGAGGAAACTAGTGGGTTGCCTTGGGTGGCATGAGGAAACTAGTGGGTTGCCTTGGGTGGCAATAGAAAATACGATTAGAATACTTAACCAAAGTGGAACATGTAATTAAACATGATTTAAGGGTTAAGTAAGTGCCTTGGGTGGCATGTGGGAATCAAGTAAGTGCCTTGGGTGGCATGCGGAAATCTAGTGGGTGCCTTAAGTGGCAATTGAAATATAATTAGATGACTTAACCAAACCTTAACATGTAAGGGGGCATGATTATAAAAAGGGGTTAAGTGGGATGCACTAGATAAAATGACAAGCTTAAGTAGTAGCTTGTGGGGGCCCATTTCAACCAATATCCCAAACGTATCTTTGTGGGCTCGACCCATGTCGAGTGACGGGACACGCATATTGGGCTTGACTATAAGAGGCCAAAACGGGGTAGCGGTGGCAACGCAAGTCCAACGGGCTTCATATGCGTGTGTGGGCCCGGGCTGGTAGATAAGCCGTTGTTGCACCATGTAGATATAAGCCGTGCACCGTTGAGAGAATTGGTTGCCACTTTAGGGGAGTGATACACCCCACTGTGGGGCCAGCACGGGTATCTACGTTAGGGAGCCGATCGCTTGGGAGTAGTGGGGTACACCTAGTGAAGGTAGGGGCAGACGGCACCTACGTGGTCAGCTAGAAGTACCAGAAACTACTAGTTATATTTTCTAAGTCTTTAGGTGGGATCAACCTTTAAGTAAGAATTACTCTTGGTGGGTAGAACTGGTGTGGTGCAGTGTAGGAATTACCCTTGGGTGGGTAGATCTGGGGTGGTGTAAGCTAGTAATTATCCTTGGGTGGATAAATGCGTCTTTCCGGTTATCGTTGTACATCCTGTGTTTTGTTGGCTACTTAGTGTAGTCATTATCCCCAGAGGTACCGTACCTTGTTTATATCATACCCTAATTAATTTAATGATTGTATTATTAGGGTTATAGGACTCACTCAGACTTATGTCTGACCCCGTTGTTGTTTATCTTTTTCCCAACCCTCAGGTTATCAGAGTGGGCCTAGCACTAGTGGGCTTGGACCAGACCGCTATATCTCTCTTTTGGGGCTTGGACCGTAGAAGTAAAGCTCGGTTTATCTTTTCCATTTTGGCTATTATCTATGTAATGGGATTATGTACTTCTATTTTATCAGGATGGATATTATGTACTTGACTCTTGTTATGGTTTTGTGATGTAACCAAACATGTTTTGTTAATGAAATGATGTTTTAAATTTTCAAGTATTACTTATATCTGTCCTGTTGTGATTTTTCTGTTCTATACTCACTAAAAATACTCCACCAAAACTAAGGCATTCCCTTAGTGAGTGACCCTAGCGGGTGTGGGGTGTTACACGTGGTATCAGAGCTTAAGGTTACCAGAACAGATAAAATTTTTAGAAAGACTATTTTCTAGGAATATTTTTGAAAGGAGTATTTCCAAAAACATGTCTTTTAAGAGAAAAGTTTTTGAAAGAAAAGCATAATCCCCAATAGCCATATCTATATCTTTCGAATTCTCCATTTTGAATCTCTTCCTTTCTCTCATTTTGAGTTCCCCCTCCACGTATAGATGATCTTTCTAAGATAGATAAGGATGGAAAACCACTTCAAGGGACTTAGACGTTAATCAGATTAGAAGTTGGTTCAAGAAGGAGGAGGACTGGTAGGTACCTATAGGATAGACGATGAGAGGAAGGCTCAAATAGTTGTTTGGTTAATGAAGGATGAAACCTCATTGGTGGGAGGTTACGAGTGGAGAATAGGGAAGAAGAAGGCTAGTAGTTATCCTTCTGGGAGGAATAGGACACCTTATTAGGATTGTCCAAAGAAGCAAGGGCAAGGTATGGAATCTTCTGGAGGGTAGTTGTATTCCCTCACGACTAGGGTACCAGATGGGGATAAGACCGTCTAGATTGGAGGTTGGATTTCTTTATTATCTGATTCGAACTTTATTTGATTCTGACGCATCGAGTTCGTTTATCTCATCCTTGTTAGTTGGGTCACTGCACTTAGACACCAGTTTGGTAGATGATCCCTTAGTTGTTTCAAACCCAATTGGGGCTCCATGATGTGTTTGGGTTTGAAAGTTGCTATACTTAGCGTTGAGTTTAAGATGTGATGCTTTTGGGCTTCACCGGCTATGGGTTAGTTTTGGGCATGGACTGGTTATCCAGTAGGGGTGCCGTTCTTGATTTTGAAGGGAGAGTTGTTAGGCTTATGGGGCGCCTGGGTAACACTCTCGAGATCTCTTGTAATCCCATAGAATCTGTTATGCTAAGTTATCTAGAATCACTTGACACGTCGGTCTAGAGTTTGCGATCTGTTAGAGCAGTCCGGGAATACCCGGATGTGTGTGAGGAGGTGAAGGGCTTACCTCCGAAGCGGAAGATTGACTTCCGAATATATCTGGTGGATAATGCTAAACCAGTATCTTGGCCAGTGTGCCACATGGCTCCTCGTGAGAGGAGGGAACTCCATAAGTAAGTAGGCGATTTGCTTGAGAAGGGGTTCATAAAACGAAGTATATCGGAGTGGGGCGCTCCAGTAGTTTTTGTCATGAAGGCGGATGGGTCTCTCAGACTTTGTGTAGGCTAAAGAGAACTAAATAAACTCACAAAGAAGAATAGACACCCATTCCCGAGGATAGATGATCTCTTTGATCAGTTGGCTGGCGCCTCAGTATTTTTGTAGTAGGACTTAGCCACGAGATTTCATCAGTTGAGAGTGGCTGAGGATAGTATAGAGAAGACTGCCTTTAGGACCCCGGATGATTTTTTTTTATGAGTGGCTGGTGATGACATTTGGTTTGACGAACGCCCCCATACTTTGTTGATTTGATGAGAAGGGTGTTCAGGGAGTACCTAAATGAGTTCGTGATGGTCTTTGTGGATGACATCTGGGTCTTTTCTAGGAAGCGAAATAAGTTTTCGTAAGTGCTCAATGGGGTGAGCAAAGCCAGTTATGGGAAAACAGTGGTTTTGGAGCGAGACTGGCGAGGACATCCAAAGTTGGTCAAAGGCTTAATTGATTATCCATTTTTTATTAGTATCGTCTCACGTAGGCCGCCTGAACTCGAAGGAGATATCCCTTGGGTGTTTGTCTGATATTGGTTTAGGCCTTTGGGGCTTGCATTTGGGGGATGTCGAGTTCGACTAGGGTGGTCAGCATGAGAGATGGACAGGTGTGATGATTTTGGATGGGATTCTTAGCATCCTATGAGCTTGAGATAGTGTATACCCATGGCAAGGGAAACGTGGTAGCGGACGCCTTAAGTAGAAAAAGGGTTGTCCTTGAGTTCATTGTTCGTTGAACGACGGAGCTTAGAGTTTATTTCTATGTTTGACTTTAGACCTTCCGTTGACTTTGTACCCGGTTTGCTAGCCTCCTTGGAGGTTAGGCCTACTCTTTTGGGGCGTATTGGCGAAGCACAGAGGGACGACCCACAGTTGGTTGAGTTGGTAGAGAGGCTCATAAGGGGGGGGGGAGTCGTCCAGCCATTTGAGTAGGTACACCCTAGACGATAGGGGGTGCTTGCGTAGAGACGGTAGACTTTGTGTACCGCAAGACGAGGGTTTGAGGAAGGTTATTCTTAATGATGCACACCGTTCTAGGATGACTATTCATCCCGGTGGGGACAAGATGTACCAAGACATGAAGAGGGTTTTCTTCTGGGCCGGTATGAAGAAAGATGTGGCCGAGTATGTCGCTCGATGCTTGGTGTGCCAACAAGTGAAGGCGGAACAAAAGAAACCAGGTGGGTTACTTCACCCATTGGAAGTTCCGCAATGGAAGTGGGATAGCGTCTCGATGGATTTTATTGACGGGTTACCCAGATCGAGGAAAGGTAATACAGGAATTTGGGTGGTGGTAGACAGACTTACTAAGAGCGCCCATTTCATACCTGTGAAGAGCAAGAGGACCGCTCCATGGCTAGCGTCTGTATATCTTCGAGAGATAGTTCGATTGCATGGGGTACCCTCTAGCATAGTGAGTGATCGAGATCCTATTTTCACTAGAGAGTTTTGGAAGAGTTTGCAAGAGGCGGTAGGGACTCAGTTGTGTTTGAGTACCGCATATCATCCTCAGACGGACGGCCAGACCGAGAGGGTGAATCATGTTTTAGGAGACCTTTTGAGGCTATGTATCTTGGATTTTGGAGGTGCATGGGAGGAGCATCTTCCATTGGTGGAGTTGCCCGACAGACTTAGCGGTGTACATGATGTATTCCATGGGAGGAAGTGCCTACATGAGACCGCAGAGGTGGTAGAGCCGAGTTTGCTTAGAGAAGTGGAAGTGGAGCGTGATGCGACGATTCAACGAGCTCCTACGTGCATCTTTGGGTCAGAGATTTGGAAGTTGAGAAACAGAGAGGTTCAACTAGTCAAAGTACAAAGGGGAGATGAAGAGAGTGACGCTACCTGGGAGACGGAAGCGAAGATGCGTTCGAGGTACCCTTTTTCTTTCGGAGGGTATGTCCTTCTGCTTCTCCTTCATCGCATATCTTGTGCTTATCTTATCCTTAGTATGTCCTCTCGATAGTACCTTTGACCTTCAGATAGGATAGTCCTATGGTTGAAACATGTGTTTGAGACATGTTATGTATGATGGATGCAAGTGGATGCAAGTGTTTGCTAGTGGTTGCTCGTGGATGCATATACACACACTCTAGGCACTAGATCGGCTCAGTCACTTCATATTGCATATTGCATTAAATTGTGTGTAGGAAGCTATATCTATGGATGTATAATGATTGTGTTATCATATGAATGATGCATTTTGGTGAATGATTGTGCACTCATGTAGGTATTGTATGTGTCGATAGGGTTCTCTCGCATACATAATGGATGCATGGCACTATCATGGTTTGCATATGTTCATACAGTAGATAGGGAACATGTACACACACTTTTTGCATATGCTCATACATCATTAGAAACTGTGTAAGGACAATGGATGCCCGTGGTTGATGAATTGAGTAGATGGTTGTTTGGATGGTAGGATATGCATTCTCCTTAGCTTAGAGATTTCGGGGACGAAATCCTTTAAGGAGGGGAGAATGTAACACCCCGAATTTTAGTTAATACTGAAATTCACTAATTACAGGATAAATAATCTCAGATGTGGGAATTGGGGGTAACGGGCTGCGTCATTGCGTTCGTCTCGGAAAAATACGCGAAATAGAGTCCGAGTTTTCGAGAATCGGAGTCCGTATGGCCCGGTTATGGCCCAAAGAAGTTTGCAGGAAAATTTAAGCTAAAAACATATTTAAAAATTGCAATTCAGATTTGAAAATAGAGCCAGCGGGGTCAGGCGGGAAAGTTCCCGCCCTAACCATGTCGACAGGCCTGTCGACAGGGGTGTCGACTTGCCTGTCGACAGGGGCGCGGCGTCCAGAAAACCTGGGTGCACCAGGTTGGGTTTTAGGCTGGCTTGGAGGGCTGGGTTCTAGAGATTTCCTAAATCTGACGGACCTAAACTAATCTAGGGTTAATCTAAGGGCCTAAAACACTACCTAATCCTATAAATAAGACCCTAACCCTACCCTAATTCATTCATAATTAGATCTTGTAACTAAACTATGGCAAAATGAAACCTGATCATGGCCTCCACAAATCAATGAAGAGAGTTGCAAGCTAATCAACCTCTAATCAACATCCTCTTCAACTAAAGCTACTAGTTCTACTACATAAGTTTGCTAATATTGGTTTTGGTGAGTTCCTATGGCTTTAATAATCAATTGTTAAATTGATTATGGTATGATGTGATAAGACATGGCTATGTTTGTGGATAAATGTGTTTATGCAAGTTTGTATGATATGTGATATGCAAGTTTAATGCCATGTTTTATGTTGAACATTTATGCATATGTAACATGTTATGCAACTATATGTGAGAGTATATGCAAGTTATATGTAACATGATATGCGGGTTATGCATGTGATTTTATGCATGCTAAGTATTTGGTGTTATGCATGCTAAGTATTTGATGTTATGCATGCTAAGTATTTGATTTTATGCATGCTAAGTATTTGATTTTATGCATGCTAAGTATTGGGTTTTATGCATGCTAAGTGGTTGGTATTATGCATAAATCATGACATGCAAGTTTACCCTTTTTAAAATGTGATGCATACATATGCAAGATGACACCTTTATATGCTATGCATGTTTACCCTCCTTTAAGATGCAAGTCATATATGCAAGTTCAACATGTTATGCAAGTTATGTGAATGCTTATATGCAAGCTCAATATGTTATGCAAGTTATGTGCATGATGTTATATAAGTTATGTGTATATTGTTATGCAAGTTCATATGCAAATTATGTGTATGAGGGTATGCAAGTTATGTGCATGATGTTATGCAAGTTATGTTTATGAGATTATGCAAGTTATGTGCATGATGTTATGCAAGTTATGTATATGCTTAAATGCAAGTTTAATGTGATATGCAAGTTATGCATGCTTATGCAAGTACGTGAATACTTATGCAAGTATGTGAATGCTTATGCAAGTATGTGAATGCTTATGCAAGTATGTGAATGCTTGTGCAAGTATGTGAATGCTTATGCAAGTATGTGAATGCATATGCAAGTTATGGGTATGCTTAAATGCATGTTTAACATGTTATGCAAGTTATGAGAATGCTTATATGCAAGTTCAACATGTTATGCAAGATATGTGTATGATAATATGCAAGCTCATATGCAACATGTTATGCAAATCATGTGTATGATAATATGCAAGTTTGGGTTAAATGTAGTTGGGTTAATATATGCTCATAAATGCAAGTTGACATCCTCTTAACCCATGACAAAGTTATATGCTAAACCCATGATATTTGTGATGGATCTTCCGCTTTATTATGTCATGAAATGAGAACGATTTACGTGGGGAACGATGGGGTTGGTAAATATGTTAATAAAAGTGTGATTGGGTATGATTAAGCATACCATAAAATGAATAAGCATAAGTGGGAATTTACCTATTGAGTTAGGTCTACCCCATGGGAATTTACCTATTGAGTTAGGTCTACCCATGTTATGAACAGCTTGATATTAATTAGGGATAATTAATATAGGGGTGATTAATTAGGTGTAATTAATCAACTAAGACACGAGGTTGGACCCTTTTGTAGCGGAAGTCTGCCCGGAACCGACCGGCCATCCAGCGGCTACAAATGATTGGCCCAATGTGAGAGGTCTTAGTCATAAATTAAATACATGATTAAAGTAAAGACACGAGGTTAGACCCTTTTGATGACAGAAGTCTGCCCGGAACCAACCGGCATATCCAGCAGTCATAAAAGACGGTCTAATGTGAGAGGTCTTTATGAGGTCATGATCTTAATTAATGAATTAAGAAACACTTAACCATATTAAGCATGTAGAGGGGCATGTGGGGTTAAGTGGGTGCCTTGGGTGGCATGAGGAAACTAGTGGGTTGCCTTGGGTGGCATGAGGAAACTAGTGAGTTGCCTTGGGTGGCAATAGAAAATACGATTAGAATACATAACCAAAGTGGAACATGTAATTAAACATGATTTAAGGGTTAAGTAAGTGCCTTGGGTGGCATGTGGGAATCAAGTAAGTGCCTTGGGTGGCATGCGGAAATCTAGTGGGTGCCTTAAGTGGCAATTGAAATATAATTAGATGACTTAACCAAACCTTAACATGTAAGGGGGCATGATTATAAAAAGGGGTTAAGTGGGATGCACTAGATAAAATGACAAGCTTAAGTAGTAGCTTGTGGGGGCCCATTTCAACCAATATCCCAAACGTATCTTTGTGGGCTCGACCCATGTCGAGTGACGGGACACGCATATTGGGCTTGACTATAAGAGGCCAAAACGGGGTAGCGGTGGCAACGCAAGTCCAACGGGCTTCATATGCGTGTGTGGGCTCGGGCTGGTAGATAAGCCGTTGTTGCACCATGTAGATATAAGCCGTGCACCGTTGAGAGAATTGGTTGCCACTTTAGGGGAGTGATACACCCCACTGTGGGGCCAGCACGGGTATCTACGTTAGGGAGCCGATCGCTTGGGAGTAGTGGGGTACACCTAGTGGAGGTAGGGGCAGACGACACCTACGTGGTCAGCTAGAAGTACCAGAAACTACTAGTTATATTTTCTAAGTCTTTAGGTGGGATCAACCTTTAAGTAAGAATTACTCTTGGTGGGTAGAACTGGTGTGGTGCAGTGTAGGAATTACCCTTGGGTGGGTAGATCTGGGGTGGTGTAAGCTAGTAATTATCCTTGGGTGGATAAATGCGTCTTTCCGGTTATCGTTGTACATCCTGTGTTTTGTTGGCTACTTAGTGTAGTCATTATCCCCAGAGGTACCGTACCTTGTTTATATCATACCCTAATTAATTTAATGATTGTATTGTTAGGGTTATAGGACTCACTCAGACTTATGTCTGACCCCGTTGTTGTTTATCTTTTTCCCAACCCTCAGGTTATCAGAGTGGGCCTAGCACTAGTGGGCTTGGACCAGACCGCTATATCTCTCTTTTGGGGCTTGGACCGTAGAAGTAAAGCTCGGTTTATCTTTTCCATTTTGGCTATTATCTATGTAATGGGATTATGTACTTCTATTTTATCAGGATGGATATTATGTACTTGACTCTTGTTATGGTTTTGTGATGTAACCAAACATGTTTTGTTAATGAAATGATGTTTTAAATTTTCAAGTATTACTTATATCTGTCCTGTTGTGATTTTTCTGTTCTATACTCACTAAAAATACTCCACCAAAACTAAGGCATTCCCTTAGTGAGTGACCCTAGCGGGTGTGGGGTGTTACATCGACAGCCAAGTCGACTTGGCTGGGCAGGAGTTTTCCCGCCTGGCCCCCATTTCTGCATGTTTCGAAATTCAAATTTCCCGAAAACTTCTTTGGGCCTTAACCGGGTCATACAGACTCCGATTTACAAAATTTCGGACTCTATTTCTCGTATTTTTCCGAGACGAACACAATGACGTAACCCGTTTCCCCTGATTCTCACATCTGAGATTATTAATTCTGAAATTAGTGAATATCAGTGTTAACTGAAATTCGGGGTGTTACATTCTCCCCTCCTTAAAGGATTTTGTCCCCGAAATCTCCAAGTTAAGGAGAATGCATATCCTACCATCCAAACAACCATCTACTCAATCCATCAAACACGGGCATCCATTGTCCTTAAAACAATTTCTACTGATGTATGAGCATATAAAAAAAGTGTGTGTATATGTTCCCTATCTAATGTATGAACATATGCAAACCGTGATAGTGCCATGCATCCAATATGTATGCGAAAGAACCCTATCGACACATACTATATCTACATGAGTGCACAATCATTCACCAAAATGCATCATCCATATGATAACACAACCATTATACATCCATAAATATAGCTACCTACACACAATTATATGCAATATGCAATATGAAGTGATTGAGCCGATCTAGTGTCTAGAGTGTGTGTATATGCATCCACGAGCAACCACTAGCAAACACTTGCATCCACATGCATCCATCAATCATAACATGTCTCAAACACATGTTTCAACCATAGGTTTACCCTATCTAAAGGTCAAAGGCACTAACAAGAGGACATACTAAAGATAAGATAAGTACTAGACAAACGATAAAGGAGAAGTTAAAAGACATATCCTCAAAAAGGAATGGGTATAATGAACGCATTTTCGCTTCCGTCTCCCAAGTAGCGTTGCTCTCATCTTCTCCCCATTGCACTTTGACTAGTTGAACCTCCCTGTTTCTCAACCTCTTAATCTCTGACCCAAGGATGCGTGTAGGAGCTCGTCGAATAGTCGCATCACGCTCTATCTCTACTTCTCTAAGCAAGCTCGGCTCTACCACCTCTGCGGTCTCATGCAGGCACTTCCTCAAATGTGACACATGGAATACATCATGTACACCACTAAGTCTATCGGGCAACTCCACTCTATAGGCCATCTGTCCAACCCTTTCCTTAATAGGAAACGGTCCAACAAACCTTGGTGATAACTTCCCAACAGATCCAAAGCGAACCACATTCCGTAACGGAGATACTTTGACAAAGACCATGTCCCCTACATCAAACTCAAGATCCGTCCTCCTCTTGTCCACATAAGATTTCTGTCTGTCTTGCGCTGCTTTCATCCTTCTTCGAATCAAATCAATCTTTTCCGAAATCTTCCTAACCATATCGGGCCCAAGCAAGATCTTATCCGTAGATTCCCACCAACATGTAGGTGATCGACAAGGCCTTCCATAAAAAGCTTCTAAAGGAGCCATGCCAATACTAGACTGAAAGCTGTTATTATATGCGAACTTCACCAATAGAAGATGCTCTTCTCATGTACCTCCAAAATCTAAGATACATAGCCTCAAAAGGTCTTCTAAAATGCGATTCACCCTCCCGGTCTGGCCGTCCATCTGAGGATGATTTGCGGTGCTCAAACACAGCTGAGTCCCTACCGCCTCTTTCAAACTCTTCCAAAACTCGCTAGTGAAGATAGGATCTCGATCACTCACTATGCTGGAAGGTACAACATGCAATCTAACAATCTCTCGAATGTAGATTGAAGCTAGCCATTGAGCAGTCCTCTTACTCTTCACGGGTATAAAATGGGCACTCTTAGTAAGTTTGTCTACCCCAACCCAAATTCCCGTATTACCCTTCCTCGATCTTGGTAACCCATTGACGAAATCCATCGAGACACTATCCCACTTCCATAGCGGAACCTCAATGGGTGAAGCAACCCACCGGGTTTCTTTTGCTCCGCTTTTACTTGTTGGCACACCAAGCATCTAGCGACATACTCGGCCGCGTCTTTCTTCATACCGGCCCAAAAGAAAACTCGCTTCATGTCTTGGTACATCTTGTCCCTACCGGGATGAATGGTCATCTTCGAACGATGTGCATCATCAAGTATAGCCTTCCTCAAACCCTCGTCTTGCGGTACACAAAGTCTACCGTCTCTACGCAACCACCCCTTACCATCTAGGGTGTACCTACTCAAATGGCTGGACGACTCCCCCTCCTTATGAGCTTCTCTACTAACTCAACCAACTGTGGGTCGTCTCGCTGCGCTCCGCCAATCCGCCCCAAAAGAGTAGGCCTAACCTCCAAGGAGGCTAGCAAACCGGGTACAAAGTCAATGGAAGGTCTAAAGTCAAACATAGAAATAAACTCTAAGCTCCGTCGTTCAACGAACAATGAACTCAAGGACAACCTTTTTCTACTTAAGGCGTCCGCTACCATGTTACCCTTGCCATGGGTATACGCTATCTCAAACTCATAGGATGCTAATAATCCCATCCACTTTTGCTGTCCTAAGACTATGCGCTCGAAGAGTCTCCAACACTTCCCTAAGATGTAGGGCATGCTCTTCTCCACTTTTAGAAAAAACCAGGACATTACCCCATCCAAAATCATCACAACTGTCCATCTCTCACGCAGACCACCCTAGTCGAACTCGACATCCCCCAAATGCAAGCCCCAAAGGCCTAAACCAATATCAGACAAACACCCAAGGGATACCTCCTTCGAATTCAGACGACCTACGTGAGATGATAATAGTAAAAACGGCTAAATAATTAAGCCCTTGTCCAACTCTGGATGTCCTCGCCAGTCTCGCTCCAAAACCACCGTTTATCCCATAACTGGCTTTGCTCAACCTATTGAGCACATACGAAAACTTATTTCGCTCCTAGAAAAGACCAAGATGTCATTTACAAAGACCATCACAAACTTATTTAGGTACTCCCTGAACACCCTTCTCCTCAAATCAACAAAGTATGCAGGGGCGTTCGTCAAACCAAATGGCATCACCAGCCACTCATAAAAACCATCCGGAGTCCTAAAGGTAGTCTTCTCTATACTATCCTCAGCCACTCTCAACTGATGAAACCCCGTGGCTAAGTCCTACTACGAAAACACTGAGGCGCCAACCAACTGATCAAAGAGATCATCAATCCTCGGCAGTGGGTGTCTATTCTTCTTTGTGAGTTTATTTAGTTCTCTTTAGCCTACACAAAGTCTGAGGGACCCATCCGCCTTCTGGCAAAAACTACTGGAGCACCCCACTTCGATATACTTCGTCTTATGAACCCCTTCTCAAGCAAATCGCCTACTTGCTTATGGAGTTCCCTCCTCTCACGAGGAGCCATGTGGCACACTGGCCAAGATACTGGTTTGGCATTGTCTACCAGATATATTCGGAAGTCAATCTCCCGCTCCGGAGGTAAGCCCTTCACCCCCTCAAACACATCCGAGTATTCCCGGACCACTCTAACAGATCGCAAACTCTCGACCGACGTGTCAAGCGATTCTAGATAACTTAGCATAATAGATTCCATGGGATTACAAGAGATCTCGAGAGTGTTACCCAAGCGGGTCATAAGCCTAACAACTCTCCCTTCAAAATCAAGAACGGCACCCCTACTGGATAACCAGTCCATGCCCAAAACTAACCCATAGCCCGTGAAGCCCAAAAAGCATCACATCTAAACTCAACGCTAAGTATAGAAACTTTCAAACCCAAACACATCATGGAGCCCCAATTGGGTTTGAAACAACTAAGGGATCATCTACTAAACTGGTGTCTAAGTGCAGTGACTCAACTATCAATGATGAGATAAACGAACTCGATGCGTCAGAATCAAATAAAGTCCGAACCGGATAATAAAGAAATCCAAATTCCAACCTAGACGGTCTTATCCCCATCTGGTACACTAGCCGTGAGGGAATACAACTACCCTCCAGAAGATTCCATACCTTGCCCTTGCCCCTTTGGACAACCCTAATAAGGTGTCCTATTCCTCCCAAAAGGATAACTACTCGCCTTCTTCTTCCCATTCTCCACTCGTAACCTCCCACCAATGAGGTTTCATCCTTCATTAATCAAACAACTATTTGAGCCTTCCTCCCATCGACTATCCAATAGGTACCTACCAGTCCTCCTCCTTCTTGAACCAACTTCTAATCCGACTAACGTCTAAGTCCCTTGAAAAGATCATCTATACGCGGAGGGGAAACTCAAAACGAGAGAGGAAGAGATTCAAAACGGAGAATTTGAAAGATATAGATATGGCTATTGGTGAATATGCTTTTCTTTCAAAAACTTTTCTCTTAAAAGACATGTTTTTTTTTTGAAAATACTCCTTTCAAAAATATTCTTAGAAAATAGTTTTTCTAAAAATTTTATCTATTCTGGTAACCTTAAGCTCTGATACCACGTGTAACACCCCACACCCGCTACGGTCACTCACTAAGGGAATGCCATAACATCGGTGGAGTATTTTAAGTGAATATAGAACAGAAAAATTACAACAAGACAGATAAAAGTAATACTTGAGAATTTAAAACATCATTTCATTGCAGCGGAAAGTAAAACATGTTTGGTTACACCAAAACCATAAACAAGAGTCAAGTACATAATATCCATCCTGATAAAACAAAAGTACATAATCCCACTACATAACTTAATAGCCATACTAGAAAAGATAAATTGAGCTTTACATCCACGGTCCAAGCTCCAAAAGACAGATAAAGCAGTCTGATCAAAGCCCACTAGTGCTAGGCCCACTCTGATAACCTGAGGGTTGGGAAAAAGATAAAAACAACGGGGTCAGACATAAGTCTGAGCGAGTCCTATAACTTTAACAATACAATCATTAAAGTAACCAGAGTAAGACGTAAGCTTGATATACGGTAACGACTGGGGATAAATGGCTACACTAAGCAGCCAACTAGACTTAGGATGAACTAAGATAACCGTAAAGACGCGCCTATCCACCCAAGGATAATTACTATATTGCACCACCCCAGATCTACCCACCCAAGGGTAATTCCTACACTGCACCACACCAGTTCTACCCACCAAGGGTAATTCCTACTTAAAGGTTGATCCCACTAAGTGTACTTAGTAATTTTACCCAATAGCTTCTTGTACCCCTAGCTGACTACATAGGTGCCGTCTGCCCCTATCTCCGCTAGGTGTACCCACTACTTCCCAAGCGATCGGCTCCCTAACGTAGATACCCGTGCTGGCCCCACAGTGGGGTGTATCATTCCCCATAGTGGCAACCTGATAATATCAACGGTGCACGGCTTATACCTACACGATGCAACAACGTCTTACTTACCAGCCCGGGTCCACACACACGCATATGAAACCTGTTGGACTTGCGTTGCCACCGCTACCCTGTTTTGGCCTCTTATAGTCAAGCCCAGTACGCGTGTCCCGTCCTCGACATGGGTCGAGCCCAATAAGATACATATGGGTTACTGGTTGAAATGGGCCCCCACAAGCTACTACTTAAGCTTGTCATTTTATCTAGTGCATCCCACTTAACCCCTTTTTTATAATCATGCACACTTACATGTTAAGGTTTGGTTAAGTCATCTAATCATATTTCAATTGTCACTCAAGGCCCCCACAAGCTACTACTTAAGCTTGTCATTTAATCATATTTCAATTGCCACTTAAGGCCCCCACAAGCTACTACTTAAGCTTGTCATTTAATCATATTTCAATTGCCACTTAAGGCACCCACTAGATTTCCACATGCCACCCAAGGCACTTACTTGATTCCCACATGCCACCCAAGGCACTTACTTAACCCTTTAATCATGTTTAATTACATGTTACACTTTGGTTAAGTATTCTAATCGTATTTTCTATTGCCGCCCAAGGCAACCCACTAGTTTCCTCATGCCACCCAAGGCACCCCCACTAGTTGCTACATGCCACCCAAGGCACCCACTTAACCCCTCATGCCTCACTACATGCTAATTTGGTTAAGTGTTTCTTAATTAATTAAGATCGTAACCTTTGTAAAGACCTCTCACATTAGACTGTCTTTTTATGGCAGCTGGATATGCCGGTTGGTTCCGGGCAGCCTTACACCATAACAGAGTCTAACCTCGTGTCTTTACACTTGTCACGTATTTAGTTTATGACTAAGACCTCTCACATTGGGCCAATCATTTGTAGCCGCTGGATTCGCCGGTTGGTTCCGGGCAGTCTTATGCTACAAAAGGGTCCAACCTCGTGTCTTAGTCGATTAATTACACCTAATTAATCACCCCCATAATTTGTATTAATTGTCCCTAATTAATTACAAATATTTAAGAATATGGGTAGACCTAACTCAATAGGTAAATTCCCAATTCCATAATATGGGTAGACCTAACTTAATAGGTAAATTCCCAATTATGTCCATCCACTTTATGGTATGTTTAATCATACCCACTTCACACAATTTTATGTGTTCATTAATTTTTACCCCATCGTCCCCACGTAAATACGTTAACATGACATACTTCAAAAGAGAAGATTCATCATACACACAATGGGTTCAACTTAGCATATCATTAGCATTTTCATGGGTTTAAAAGGTGTCAACTTGCATATATGACCATAAACCCAACTTGCATAAATAACCAACCCAAACTTGCATGAATCACATATGTCATAAAGATGGTAACTTGCTTAAATGTTCATGTCATAGACCTATCATAAAGGTATCAACTTGCATACATGTCATAGGTCTAAAAGGGATGAACTTGCACATGTACTTATGTCATACAAAGGGGTAAACTTGCATATATTATGCATATCATAAAAAGAGACAAACTTGCATCATAACTTGCATATGAACTTGCATCATAACTTGCATATAAACTTGCATCATAACTTGCATATGAACTTGCATAACATGCCATACTTAGAGGCAAACTTGCATATATTATGCATATCATAAAAAGAGACAAACTTGCATATGAACTTGCATCATAACTTGCATAAGACCAAACACTTAGCATGCATAAAACCAAATACTTAGCATGCATAAAACCCCCCACTTAACATGCATAAACCCAAACACTTAACTTGCATAACCATAGTGTCATCATGAATAAGTGTTAAACATAGTGATTAGCAAACTAGCATCATAACATATGACCTAAAACCCATTGATCCGCAAGCAAAACCATATGATCTCATCACATCTCATCTACTTAGTTTAGCAATTGGTTATTAAAGTGATAGAAACTCACAAACTCCAAGATTAGCTCCTTAGATAGTTGCTAGAGTTGAAGTAGAGGTGGATTAGTAGTTGATTAGCTTGCAATCCTCTTCTCTAATTAGTGGAGGCTCCTTCTAAGTTGCATTTTGGCTGCATGATGGCATAGATTCTATTTTTAGTATGGATTAGGGTAGTCTTAGGGTGTATTTATAGGATTAGGTTGTGTTTTAGACCCTTAGATTAACCCTAGGTTAGTTTAGGTCCGTCAGATTTCGTCCCAAGCCCTCCAACCCAGCCCAAAACTCAACCAGGTGCACCCAGGCCAGAATCAGCCGACAGGGCAAGTCGACAGCCCTGTCGACTGCCAAGTCGACAGGCATGTCGACAGGCAAGTCGACAACCCTGTCGACAGCCAAGTCGACTTGGCTGGGCGGGAGTTTTCCCGCCTGGCCCCCATTTCTGCATGTTTCGAAATTCAAATTTCCCGAATACTTCTTTGGGCCTTAACCGGGTCATACGGACTCCGATTTACAAAATTTCGGACTCTATTTCGCGTATTTTTCCGAGACGAACACAATGACATAACCCGTTTCCCCTGATTCTCACATCTGAGATTATTAATTCTGAAATTAGTGAATATCAGTGTTAACTGAAATTCGGGGTGTTACAGGTTTCGGGCCAGTTTATACCAATGTTGCGATTTTGACCAAACTGCCCTGTGTCTTCTGACGATGCTTCCACTGTCGGGAAGTGATGTTATCCAGAGATTCCATATGTTCCATCATTTGCCAAAAAGTGTGTCAATAAGATCTTTTCTTTGGGTAGCCTGGTCACAAAGCAGGCTAACACTATAAATACAAGATCAATCCATATTCACTAAATGAACTATTAAGTGAACTAATATTTTGAGTGGAACATCTGAATGCTAGTTAATTTTTCCATTTATTTTATTTTGATTGAGGTGTGGAAGTTTGAGTTTTTGAATATTCTTTTTCTCTAAGGATGCATTGGTCGACAATTTTGTTTAGGAGTTAGAGATGTGTTATATGGTGGGCAGAAAGTAATGTCGAAATGGTGTTTTTTGTATTAAATATTTGATAATTTATGATCAATGATTAATTTTAAATAATTAAATAATAACTATTGTTAATATATAATAACTAAGTTATATTTGAAAATTAATTATATAAATTCAAGTTCAACTACTAGTTCAAAACGCTGAACATTCAAATACAAATACAAATTTAATGGCTTCCTCACAATGTCATTAGCTCTGCTTTGATTTGCTCACATGTTGCGTCATCAGATTCTGATATGTCCCATACCATAAATATGGGAAATATTGGTTAGTATATAGTCCATTAAGCACCCTCCCCCTACAAGCTAGCTTTTGGGGGTGAGTTCTACGTAATGGGCCGCATAAAATTCCAATATTTTCATACATCTTTTGATAGTTCTTATCGAGAGATAATTTTTTAACCTCATCGTATTCCATCATTTTCATACATTTTTTGATAATTTTTATCGATTGATAATTTTGTAACCTCATCAGTGGTATATTGATCTAATGGCATGCGCTGTTCTCGACATGCCAGAGCCTCAGCGAATTTATGGTATGTTTGTTGTAGAGCTTTCACTATCTTCAGAAGAACTTGCAATGTGAAGCGCATCCCTTTTTCCATCATTTCCACTATTTTGTGGACATCTTCATAAGACGCATGTTGCAAATGTTTTTGGAAAGAACAAGCAGTAGAAGGTGTAGTGTTGAATGATAAACTATTGTCCACCTCATCAAGATCGACATTGGGGTCCGGTCGAGCAAATTCATTTGGTTAGGAGTATCGGAAGGGCTGAGAGGCCAACTGGTGATTCCATTTTGGACGTAGGCATATTTCCAAATCTATACTATATTATAATTACTGAGTTAGAATTGCAAGCCGCAGAAGCATTCTCGCAATTTTAAACCGAACAGTCGCGAATTCTTAATTCTCCTTTTCGCTATTCCCTATATCCCTTTTCGCTGTTCCATATACCCCTTTTTCTCTTTATCAGATATGCGATTTAAACATTATTCTTCAATCGCTACCAACATCATTGTTATTCATGATTTTTAGTCTGTACCAAATCCAAATCCGAACAGAGGTGGATCTGCCTTATGGCTACCCGTGAGAGACAGATCGGCTATCGACATCCGGCAGCACAATTACCCCTATCAGCATTAGGTATAAGGTTGGTCTTCTTACACACAACTTTTGCCTTTGATTTTTGTTTGATTTTAGGCTGTTGCTTTCATGTTACAATTAAATTTTGGTCGATTCTTCTTTCGGCTCTTCTGCAACTAGGTTTCTGACTGCTATTAGCATCGGGAATAATATTGATCTTCCTACATACCACTTTTTCCTTTGATTTTGGTTTTATTTTATGTTTCTTCTTTCATATTACAACTAAAATTTTGATTGACTCTTATTTGAGTTTTTTATATCTAGGTTTCTATAAGAATGGATATGAAAGATACGTATGTCCTTGCAATCTTATTTGTTTCAACAATCTGCATCGGTAAGTTCCTATCAGCTGCTAGCTGTTTTTCCAATTGTTTTGTTTGTTTTTTTATGATTATTTACTTCAACAAATAGTTATGCTTTTTTTGGCTCACGACAGCAAAGAATTTGAGAATGTTATAGGAATAGGCAAATTCTATTTATACACCGAAAATCACTTAACATACACCATTATTTCTCTATAAAATTCTATTACTAAACTATCCTTTTCTCATAGTTAATTTTTAAAACTTTTGCATATAAATAGTCAAATTATTCTTAAAAGTATTGAAACTTGATGCAAACTAAATATGTTAATGAAGATGTTAATGAATTATTTAATCATGAATTCTAAAATTTCAATTAAGAAAACAAAGAAATAATGGTCAAATTTAGAAGTGTTGATATATTTTATAAAATTAGTAATTTTATTGAATTTTTTTTTAAAAAAATGTTTATAAAAGCTACAATATTAGTACAAGAAATAAATTCCATTTTGTTAAATTTTACTCAATTCTTGCTAATTCCATACCAAATATATTCATTGTTTCTTTTGTATGACTGAGTACAATATTAGTACAAGTATATTAACTTATTCCATGCCAAATTTTGCTAACTGGTTAAATTTGTTAACGTACTCCTTCACAAACAAACTCCCTTGTTTCAAAGCTAAGAACCTCTCCATGTATAAACTCTCCTCCACTTGTGAAAGAAATTCAATTTTCTCTTAAAATCATTGTCTCTTAAAATATTAATTTTCTCTTTATATGCTTCGAGATTAGTTAACAAAATTTATCAAAAAACATTTATGGTGGCATATAGGAAAAGATAATCAAATGAACTACAATACGTAATTATTTATTTTCAACTTTGTATATTTTAACATTAAAAAAAATGTGATGGGTGAACGACGGGAATTGAACCCGCGCGTGGTGGATTCACAATCCACTGCCTTGATCCCCAATAATGAAATTATATCGTTAATACAGTTTGTGTTACTAAAACTAATAACAACTAATCCATTACTAATAATCAAGAGATGGTTTGTTATTTTCAAAATTCAGCTCTTCCGTGGTAAGCTATAGTAGCTTTTCTAAAACGTTTGATAAACATTTTATTATTTTGTGCCATGTAGGAAACAATAAATACAAACTGATAAATTAACTTATGTACTCCTTTGCAATAAATTCAAATAATAAATGGTTCACACACAAAATAATTTATGTGTGATACGATGATTTATTATTTGGGTTAACATTTGAGACTAGACTGAATCACCATCTAATTTAGGTGTATGAAACTAAATAGATGTTTAAAAAAAAAATTGATGCTTGCTGTGTTTTGCTGCTTTGATTGAACGCAGGATGAATGGATATTTAGATGAACTGACATTAGGTGATGTTCAAGTGTTTCTTTATGCTTGAATAAATTGGTGTTTGGCGTTTGTGAAACTAGATAAACGGTTTCTATTAGTGGTTATATAACACCTGAAATTATGAATGTTAATTGTGGCTTGAATGTGTTTGAGTGAACTCTTTTGAACGTTAGAAACTTTTCCTGCACAAGTTCAAGATTTGAACGGATTTAGGGCTTTACCTTTTCTCTTTTTGGATTTAAAGCTAGAATCAAGGCAATAAAGTATGATGTGTAAACTCAACACATGAATGAATTTAATGAATGGATTTATTTCTTGGGATTCAATGTTGGAATGTTGGTCTTTTTGAAATATTTAAACATCTCAATTCCCAGGCGATCTTTGTAAATTTATCAATAATTTATAATCCGCAGTTATTTACTGAGAACGCTTGACTAAGATAAATGAGTGAAGAGACCATTGAGTGAAGCAAGAGGACGAGCGTATGAAGATTTGTATCAAAGGCTAAGTACAAAGGAGGGTGAAAAAGACGTTTACAGAATAGCTAGGCTACGCGAGAGGAGGACAAGGGACTTGAATCAGGTTAAATGCATTAAGGATGAGAATGATAGACTTTTGGTGAAAGAGGATGAGATAAAGAATAGGTGGAGAGAATACTTTGATAAGCTTTTCAACGAAGAAAGTGATAGATCTTCGATCGAGTTGGAAGACTTAGCCGATAGCACCAATAGACATTTTGTGCACAGATTTCAAGAAGATGAGGTAAAGGGGGCGTTGAAACGTATGAAATCAAGCAAGTCGGTAGGGCCTGATGACATTCCTATTGAGGTGTGGAGATGCTTTGGAGATGCAGGGATAAGATGGCTAACTAAGTTGTTCAATAATATATTCAAATCAAACAAAATGCCAGATGAGTGGAGGAGAAGCATTTTAGTTCCAATCTTCAAGAATAAAGGAGATATTCAAAGTTGCACGAACTATAGAGGAATTAAGCTTATGAGTCATACAACGAAGCTTTGGGAGAGAGTTTGCGAGCAGCGTTTGAGGAGGTTGACAAGTATCACTAGGAATCAATTTGGATTTATGCCTGGAAGGTCAACCACTGATGCGATTTTCTTGGTTAGGCAACTTATGGAGAGATACAGTGAGCAGAAGAAAGATCTCCACATGGTTTTTATTGACCTGGAAAAAGCTTATGACAGAGTGCCGAGGAGGGTTATGTGGTGGGCGCTAGAAAGGAAGAGAGTGCCATCAAAATATATTACCCTTATTAAAGATATGTACGAGGGGGTTGTGACTAGTGTTAAGGCATGAGATGGTGAGACCAGAGACTTTCCAATTAACATAGGGCTTTGAGCACCTATATTTTTGCATTAGTGATGGATGAAATCACAAAAAATATACAAAGGGAGATTTCCTGGTGTATGCTCTTTGCCGATGATGTTGTGCTGATTGATGAAAGTAGAATAGGGGTTAATCGACAACTGGAGTTGTGGAGGGAGACCTTGGAATCAAAGGGTTTCAGGCTTAGCAGAACTAAAACAGAGTATATAAAGTGTGAGTTTAGCAGTGCCAAGTCAGATGAAGGAGATGTTACCCTGGCCGGTAGAGTAGTACCCAAGAAGGAATCGTTTCGATACTTAGGATTTATGTTTCAGTTTGATGGAGAGATTGATAAGGATGTTAGTTTTAGAATTCAAGCAGGATGGCAGAAATGGCGACTAGCATCTGGCATTCTCTGTGATCGGAAGATTCCTCAGAAGCTTAAAGGAAAGTTCTATAGGACATCAATCAGGCCTGCAATGTTATATGTTGCAGAATGTTGGCCTACAAAGAGGCAACACGTCCAGAAGATAAGCGTAGCAGAGAAGCGGATGCTGCGTTGGAGCTATGGGAATACCAGACGAGATCAGATTAGAAATGAGGATATTCGGGAAAAACTTGGAGTTGCACCTATTGAAGAGAAGTTAGTCCAATACCGCTTGAGATGGTTTGGACACATCCAACGTAGACCATACGATGCTCCTGTTTGCATTGGAATTCTAGGCCGCGCCGAAGGCCCAAAGAGAGGTAGAGGTCGACCTAATATGACATGGGAGGAGATAATAAAAAGAGATTTAAGTAACTGGAGTTTATCGGAAGAGCTGGTAGTTGATAGGATTGCATGGAAATTGGCAATCCATGTACCAGAACCTTAGGTTGTTTTTTTAAGACTTTATTTCACGTTTACTGAACCTTTTTCCTTTTCATTACTATTTTAGATTTTATTTTACTTTTATTGAACCTTTTTACTTATTATTATTTAAAAAAATCCTTTATCGGATGACTTTTTATTTGTTTGGTTATTTTAAACCCTTTATATATATTATTATCATCATTATTAGTTTTATTTTATTTTAATTTTGGGTTCCATATCTAGACAACCCCAACTTGTTTGGGATATATGGCTTGGTTGTTGTTGTTGTTTTTTGACTAAGATAAATGACAGTGAAAATAAAGGAAGAGTCCCTAAAGTCAAACATTATATAAGGTTTTCTGTGTAAGTTTCATGGTAAAGCGAGTCCCCGCAACTGTAGTAATATTATTTTCATGTTTTTATGTCATTGCTTAAAAAAAATGTAAATAATAAAAGAAGGTTACTGGAATATGATAACTCAGAGTATGTCAAAGACTTAAATTCATTTTGAAGGCTTGAATGTTTATAGTCCACCGTTAATTATGTTTTCCAATTTGGAAACGTTACTTCCTCTCCGAACACATTGTTGCTCAGTGTTCTACATTACTATTTTGAAAGTTTTTTTATTTACACAAGAGAATAATCCACTCTAATTTCTCATTTCCTTTTAACGTGTTACAGTGGTTAATAATGATTTGGGTTTTTTAAAGTTTTTTATTTTATTTGCAACTGCAGTTTAGTGGTTTATCAACATTTAATGCATGCCTTTAATATTCCAATTTTTGAAAACAGACTTTTGCTTTTACATCCACCAAATTTACTTCATGAATGTTAGAATTATATTATCATTTATTTTTCACATTTGGTTGCTTCATTCAGTTTCATGTTAAATAAGAACCATGCTTCAGGTTTAGACTACAAAGTAGTATTAAGAAAACATACCACCTTATATACTTCATATCGGATGAATAGGCATGTATGTTTAGGTTTCGACATTATACATCCTTTTAAAAGATTACATCTTTAGTTGCAAAAAAAAAAATCAAATGACATTTGCTTATTTGTAAAAATCTAAATATATAATGGTCTCTTTTTGGTGTCGTCATATTCAATCTTTATCTTATGACCATTCCCTAAGTTTTGCTGGGCATTTTATATGCATTACAATTGGCTTTTATAGAAATGTTTGTTGCAAGAGTTAGAATTTCTGTCGTTTCAGTAATTACATTCTACTTTCAGCAATTATAGGGATGAAATCTGATCTGCATCTCTGTTCTGATTCGAATTCAACATTTAGTATTTCAAATGCTGAGAAAATAGAGGAAAAATAGCATAAAAATTATAATGTGTAAAAGAGTAAAATAAAATAATGAAATAGGGTACGTGTTTATATATTTTCTGAATACAGGTATGGGTTATCCATTGTTGTATTTTGTAGGTAATATATTAGAATCTAAAACAAAACCAGAAATGAAAATTCCAAAATCGATCCAAAACACAAAAGAATTGATTAATATAAACAAAACTAGGAGTAATCTTGAACCTTGGTATAGATAAATTTGTGTAAATATTTTTTGTTAACTGATCATATGAATTTACTTAGGTTAAAATTCGTATCAAATTATCGCATGCATTAAGCACATTTTCTCATCCAAACACGTATCTTCTATGTAGTCCAAAAAATATAATATAAATTTTTGTTCATAATAGGTATGTGTCAAAGTAGTTATATAAACGACTATCGAAATTTGCTAACTAGAATTATACTATAATTAATGAAAATTTCGAAATACTATCGAAATATCAAAAACCCTTTAGTGGCTGTAACAAAAATGGATAACAAAATTCAAGTCTTAGTTTGTGACGTAAGACATGGATACTTTTATTACCGATGTTTTTTACCTATTAGTGGTAAAGACATATGATTTAACGGTTGAAGATACAAGCAGATTTCCAAATGTTCTGGCAATTTGGTTCCAACTAGAATGACAATGATTACAAATCCGATACATATATGATTTTGCCAATTAAGGGCTGAGCTGACAATTCTGTAAAAACGGCGATAATGTTAACTTTTTGTATGATCATGTAAATGAAGTAAAAAGACAATGAAAGAACCATGATTAAAAAATAAAAAATGAACAAATTATTAGTTTGCTTCAGTGAACAGTAATCATGTTCTGTCGGTTCAAATCTAATTTGGTAAAAATGACATCACAAATATGGTTAAAATCATCAGTGGAATCCACTCATTCTATCCTCTACGCACAAAATATTCATTACTTATTAGCGTATTTTAATAGATAAAAAAACATATTATGAACCTGAAGCATAACTGGAATTCTTTAAACATTTGAACTTGACAAAAAATGTGAAAATATATTTAATGCAATAACTTGAAGTTTAAAATAGTATCCACTTTTTTATGCTTTACACACTAAATATATACAATCTATTAGCGTATCTTTATAGATAAATTACATATACCTAACCTGAATCATAAATGAAAATTTTGGAATATGCACAGTTAGTTAAAATATGAATATATAAAATCAATGAAAAAGGTTGGAATTTTTAATTATGATGTAATTGTATTTTTCACATCTGCAAATGAAAACATTTGCTTCACATACTATATTATCTGCATTTATTTTTCAAATATAATTCCATATATCCACGTAGTACGGCATACACAACTAATGCCACCAAACTTTTCATGAAATTATTGGTGTATCTATTAAATAACACAGATCATTAGAAGACTGTTTCCTGCAACATTATAATAATTTTTATAAGTTTGAGTTTTAATATACATGGATTCATATTCACAAATATTTAAATTTTGGAATTAAATTAGTTTCTTCTTACTGTGCTTATCAATATAATCGTAGGCTTTCTGTTCATTGAATGTATTCATAATTATTATTACTTTCTTTGTTTGCCAAAATATTAGATGATTTCCTATGTATTCACCAGCGTCATAACTGCTTACGAATGGTTGTTATTAAAACATTCTTTCTCTCTTCGCCTTTCTTTCCGCTTCCTTGTCGATGGTCAAGAGCAAGAACCTTAAGTCGCGACTCAACACTGGGTCTCGTTCGGATAAATCTAGTACTAGATCTGGGCGCCATTTCAGGAAATCCGTCGCTGACCTTGAAATCGATATGGCTTCGAATTCTGACTCATCGGAGAGTCCACCCCCTGAACTTGCTTCCGCTGAAGCTATGGGATCTCTACTGAGTGAAATTCCCAAGGGTCTCCATCTCTCGATTGAGCTTCCTCCGATATCTGAAGCAACCGCTATCTCCTCCATGATTGCTGCTGCTAAACCCTCTTGGACGATTAACCAAGGTACGTCACTTCGTCAAATGATTTTGGGGGAACAAGCTAATGAAAGTGAAAATGCGATTATTATGGAGTCTCCTGTGGTTGTTGGTGTCAACGCAGTGAACACCACCACTGTTGGAACTGCTGAGTGCAGTTCTGAGCCTACAGTGATTATGAATGGGAATTGTGAAAATGAAATTGGTAATGCAGTGCCGCATGAGGAATTTGGGACACAGGCATGCTCACAAAACGTTCGGCAGAATGTCAAGCCCAGTACGCCAAACTGGAAATCACTCTTTGAAACCTTACCTAACATTGTCGGAGTATATGTTCCAACACATTTCACCATTCCTGGCCTTGAGTCCGGTCCAACACCACCGATCGAAATTCTCAATGAAGCGAAAAACTTTTGGAAAGACCATATTGTTGGATTCTTTTTAGATTCAAAAACACCAAATTTTGATATGCGAGAAGCGTGTCGTGGGGCTTGGCGGCTACACGGGCAGCTATGGATCACTTATGTTAATGGTATGTACTATATGAAATTCTCATCTAATGCTGAAAAGCATAGGGACTTAGAAGCAGCCCCTTCTATTATCAGAGGTAAGCCGTTCATTGTCACGCATTGGTATGCTTCTGTGGATAGAGCTCGTGACCAGGTACTCTCCATTCCAGTGTGGGCTCAATTTAACAACGTCCCCTCAGTTCTTCAACCTCTTATTGGACTCAATTGGCTTGCATGTCATATCGGCAAGCTCAAATGCTTTGACTCCAACACTGTAGCAAGGAGAAATCTTGTTTTTACGAGAGCGTTGATTGAAGTTACTCCAGATAAACCTCTTCCAAACCAGTTGAAGGTATGCATTGAAGGACACTACTATTTTGTCGATGTGACATACAAATGGATTCTAGAAATATGCAGCCAATGCAAATCTTTCGGTCATATTAAAGAGAAATGTACTGCTTCAAGTGACAAAATTCAGAATGAGAAAGTTCCTCTACCCCGTGCACCTCCTATGATTTGGGTCCCCAAAGTCAAGCCTGTTGTTATTCCTCCTATTAGTAACTTGGTTAGTAGTGATAAGACTGATAAGATGCCAACCGCGGGTCAAAGTTTTGGTTGGAACAAAATAGAAAGGATTCTAACGCACGACAACACAGGTATGAAACACAAGATAAGTGAAGGAACATATTACATTCATTTAGACAAGGAAGATGTAACACGGAAATTAATATACCATGCAGAAGATGGAGGGCTTATTTTAGCGAAGGATGGAGATGATGGCAAGAATAACGAGCAATTACTTCACGACTCAGCATGGGACAGAAGTCTTCTATATTCTGAGATCTCACCTTTTTTTGTGTCTGATCTGGCTTCCCACTTTGCTGAGGCCGTGCAGGAAGATACACCAGGTGATGCTGTTGGAGATTAGTTTCTCTGACAACGCATAGTAGTTTAAGCAAATCTGCTTAGCTCCTGTTTTTTTTTATATGTAAGTGGTAGACGGGCTACCTTAAAAACCATAGCTGATTGTTAACCTCAATCACCTGTACTTCATGTATTTTATTATTGGTTATAATAAAAGGTGTTTGCGGTCACCTTAAAAACCGGTCGGCTTTGCCAAAAAAAAAAAAATGGTTGTTATTAAATTCTATATACTACCATTTTTCGAAAATAAATTAACATGTTATTATATTGTATCTTATAACAACAGTAAATTAGGTACAAAAATATATTTGCCTCCATAGTTTTCATTTCTACCTTTGGCTATTACTAAATGAGAATCTATGTGTGTATAAATATGTAATTATATATAGGACAAAATCAAAGTAAGTAAAGAGATTAACATTTTTTCATACAGTAGAATGCATCAAAATTTCCAAATAACGTTTATTTAGCTTATTTTATTGGCTCTTGGATTATCTTATCCCAAAGCATTAATTTCCCATTATTAATATATTTTTAATTCATAACATTAACTAACTATACAAAACTTAAAGTTTCTAAAAACAAATGCCCAAGTGTTAAAAATTTTGATCCAATGCAGTGATTAAAATATATTTTTGCAATTTGGATACTTTAGATTTGTCCACATTAGAAACTCTTTGCATTTTGAGGAGGAAACACTAAATCTCTATATATGAGATGAAATATTATTGCAACCACTAATATTATTTGTAAATGCATTACATGCAAGCTATATTCTCTCAACGATGAGATAATGAAGGCACACGTTACACGTTTCTCAATCATTTTGATAGATAGAATCAAGCCGTATAAATTTCATAATTCATTACAACTGTTTTCTAATAAGTTTCATATAATATATGAACATCAGTTGGCGTATCAAAATGTGGCTATAAAATATATTTAAAGAAACATGTATTTACAGTTTAATTTATACCAATTCTATTTTGGTTTTTTTGCAGGAATGCATTCAGGTGGACAGTTGAAGCCAGCAAGCTATTTTAAATGGAAGTAATAACATTAATTTAAACTTATTTTGAAATATTTCATGTATATTGCTACAACAAATAACATAATATATAGCATGGTCATGGTGCATGAAGCAATGGCTTCTCAAGTCAAATGCTTACAATCTTAATGAAAAAAGATGCAAATTCTATCTTTGTATTTTCTTACAATCTCATTCCTAATAAGAGAAACACAATTACTGCGCATTACCAAAATAAAGTTCTGTATACAGTCCCTCTTTAAGTCAATATACAGTCCCTCTTTTGTCTTCTTTGGAGCTCATGACATGTTTACTTTTTCGGTTTTGTTTGGATGTATATACAATACATTTGATGTAAGTGCATTAACAATATATAAACCTCATTTCAGCAAGAATCGTATGCTTAATAAATTACTGATCCATATTTTTCAAAATTCTGTGGGCATGGTATTAACACTGTTATTGATATTATTTTCAAAATTAAACACATGGTTTAATCAAGGGTTGACTCAAATTTCACAACTTAATATACATTTGCCAAAGCACAAAATTTCTTATTATCAAAGTTATATATCTGTAAAGGACTAAAACATGAGATAACTTTTATATGATACATATTGGTAAACCACATGAAGAGTTGTTTACTGCAAACTCAATCGAGTAGAGAACTGTTTTTATAGTCGAAAAATCAGTTGAAGATTGGTACTCTAGGAGTCGCAACTATGTGATATATACTCAGACTTTTTCTTGACCATGACATTGTTTTTATTACCAAGTGTTTATCTGTCATGCTATGCTCTGCTCATCTTATCAAAATTAACTACTTTTTACCCGTTAAGCTTACTGTAAATTTCCGATCTATTGCATATCTTTATTGAATGGGAATAACGAGAAGTGTAAATGATTTTCCGTTCATAAAACTCTATTTTTTGTTTGATTTAGCTGTAAAGCTTAAATTAAGGAGGTCCTACTACGTCATGCGCTTTGAACTAAACCAAATGCATTTTTTCTCCCCTTTTCATGATGTTATTTCTCATCGCAATAAATGCGTTACATATGTTGTTTTATAATAACATGCATTTCATTACGCTGCTGCAGTTTTGATGTGTGAACATTATGATTTGTTCAATTGAAGTATTATTATTAATAATGCCTATTGAATTCGTAGCATGTTTGCAAAAGATAAGAGATATTTTTTGCAGTTTTTACAGTCAAGAAGCATTAGCCTAAGGTTATTATTACATGAGAAACTGTCCAATGTTTGCATTATTAAATCATTTAATTACTAAAAAATTAGTTCCAATGTTGGATTACCCTCCAAAAGCACATCCATGGACAATGGTTTAATGTACTGAATTATATTCTATTATTACTTTGTCTTTTACTGTTTAATGTTTGAAATGCAAATTCTATGTTCATGTTGTATTTGGGCTTTAATACAAAATTACAAAGTATGCTTTATTCTTGACATTGTAAACATAGTCACCTTTGCCAAATAGCCTGACTTAAATATGTAGAGAGTGTTTTGTGAGTGATTGTGTTTCTTTGCTGTATGGTGTTTTGTTGTACTTTGTTTAGTTACTATATTTTAGTGTATACAACATACTGTATGTTTTTGGTATTTTGTACATAGGGTATATATATACCCTGGTGACTTTGTAAAACATTCCGAGGAAAAATAAAATTCTGTTTTCTCTTCTTCTATCGCTCATGGTAATAGAGCCTGGCGATTTTGTTTCCTCAACCCTAATTCTAATTTAATATGCCTGAATCGAGTGAAATTTCGACTACCAACCCTAAAAATGTTGCGAATTCAGCAATCAATTATAATGATCCCAATTTTCTTTCTCACGGTGATAATCCTAATTCTCAATTAGGTCAAATTGTATTCGACGGAGACAACTATCTCAATTGGAGTCGAAGTGTTCGATTAGCACTTGGAGCAAAGAATAAAATCGGATTTATTGATGGATCTATTCTTAGACCAGCTGATAATTCTTCAGATCTCCAGAAATGGGTTCGTAATGATTACATGGTGACTTCCTGGATTCTTTGTTCAATGGAAAAGAAGATTTCATAAAGTTTTATCTTTAATTCTTCCGCTAGACAGCTCTGGACTGAAATTCAAGAGAGGTATGGACATTCTAATGCACCTCAAATTTATGAGATCCATAAAAAGCTAATGAGTATACAACAAAATGATGATAATGTTGCCACATACTATTCGAATCTTAAGAAAATTTGGGGTCAGTTGCAAGTTATCGCACCCTATCCTGATTGTACATGTGGAGCAATTCTTCAGTGTTCTTGTGGTTTACTCAAGAAAATTTTAGAGGCTGATTAGTTAAGGATGCTTATACAGTTTATTTCTGGTTTAAATAAATCATATGATCAAGCCAAGATTAATCTTCTTAGTCTGGACCCTTTACCAACTGTAAATAGAGCTTATCACATGACTCAGCAAATTGAAAGGCAGAATGCACTTAATGTTGCAAATCAGTCGACTGAGATTAGTGCATTTTTCTCTGCCAAGAATGATCAAGATTAAACTAGTTTCAGTTCATCTTTCCAGAAGAAAGATTACAAGAGGGCAAAGTTTGACAAATTTCGTGATCACTGCAAATGTAAGGGTCATGTGAAGGAACAATGTTTTAAGCTGGTTGGATATCCAGATTGGTGGAAAGGAAGAGTTCAGAAACATCAGAAATTGGCAGCAAATGTGCAAGAAAACTCCAATGGAAATGGAATTCTTGGATCTGTCCCTGCTTCTTCTCTTGAAAATGGTGATCAGGCTACAACCTCATCTACAGTTAATCCCCAAGCACTGTCACTTCTATACAAAGAGCTTGTTAAGATGGTTCAAAACAATCAGGGATTTACTTCCGAAGCTTATAATGCTGCTTTGAATTATGCAGGTATAGTTTCTGCATTTAATGTGAATTATTCAATTGAACATGCATATAATGATACATGGATTATAGACACAGTAGCAAGTGATCATATGACTTTTGACTTAAACATGTTTGACAAAACTCATCTTCTGAAATAGCCTATAAAAATTGTTCTCCCTGATGGAACACTCAAACTTGTTTCTATTATTGGCATCATTTCCATCAGTCCACATATTACACTTCAAAATGTTTTTTATGTTTCAGAATTTAAACATAATTTGTTGTCTGTTGGAAGATTATTGGATCAAAATAATCTACTTGCTAAATTTGAGCAAAACTCTTGCTCTTTCCAGGACCTTACAACTAATCAAGTCAAGGCAATTGGATTGAGACAAGGAGGTTTATATAAGTTTGTGAAAAATGTTTCAAACAGTTCTATATCTCCAAGTAAATCTGTTTCTAATCATTGTTCTCTTGTACTAGCTTCTAACACAAAAAATTCTATTGATCTTCTTCATGCTAGACTTGGACATGCCTCTTTAGGCAAATTAAAACATGTATCTGCTTTTCCTGTATCTTTCATAAATAATAATTTTCATTGTGAATCTTGTGTTTGTGCAAAGCATCATAGATTACCTTTCCCTGTGTCAAATTCTATTGCTAATGCATGTTTTAATTTAATTCACATTGATCTTTGGGGACCATATAGAATACCTAGTACATCTGGTGCAAGATATTTTCTGACCATTTTAGATGATCATTCAAGAACTACATGGATTTACTTGATTCATCATAAAGACCAAGTGCCTCAAATTCTATCTTCATTTTTAGCATATGTTGAAAATCATTTCCAAACATCTGTTAAAACAGTAAGGTCTGATAATGGAACTGAAATATTTCAACAAAAATGTACAAGTTTGTTTGCTCTAAAAGGAATTGTTCATCAAAGAAGCATTGTAGGATCTCCACAGCAAAATGGAAGGGTTGAACGGAAACTGCTAGAGCACTTAAGATACATGCAAACATACCTAGTAAGTTTTGGGGGGATTGTTTTCTTACATCAACTTATTTGATAAACCTGATGCCAAATTCTGTTCTAAACTGGAAGACACCATATGAAGTTTTAATGAATAAGGTTCCAGATTATTCACATTTAAGGGTTATGGGATGTTTATGTTAACCTGTTTTGAAAACCCCAGATAAAATGGCACCTAGATCCAAAAAGTGTATTTTTCTTGGATACCCTTATGCACAGAAAGGATACAAGTTGTATGATTTGGAGAATCATAAAGTTTTGTTGAGTAGGGATATAATTTTTAAAGAGGATGTATTCCCTTTTGTTTCAGCCTCCTCTAATTCTTCAAATTCAGAGCAACAAACTAATTTTCCTCTTGTCAATCCTGCATTATCTCATGATTATATTTCCAATACAAAATGATACTCAATCACCACAAAATAATTCTGATAATGTTTCTCCTTTCCTTGAAACAAATTCATCTCATAACTCACCTAATTCTCATTCTCAATCACAACAATTAGCCTCTACCACTCCACAAGAATCTTCTCCTTCAAAGATAAATGCTCCAATTAGACAATCTACTCGTACCATACAATTACCAAAAAAAATTGATCAGTTTATTTTGGACAAGAAAGTCAAGCCACCATCTAAATGCTCCTTTGTTCAGCAATTTTTTTCTAACCCTGAATTAAATCATTTTCCTTTATAATATGTTAATAGTTTAGCACATTGCTTATTTGTTCATGAACCAAGTTCTTATGCTCAAGCCAAAGAAGATTCAAAGTGGGTTGAAGCTATGAATCATGAATTACAAACCCTAGAAAAGAACAATACTTGGGAAATTACTACCTTGCCTCCAAATAAGAAAGCTATTGGAAGCAAATGGGTATATAAAGCAAAGTTCAATCCAGATGGCAGTCTGAATAAGTGCAAAGCAAGGGTTGTGGCAAGAGGTGATAAACAAATCAAAGGTAAAGATTTTAAGTATACCTTCAGTCCTGTGGCAAAGTTCACTACTGTCAGAGTAATCATTGCATTGGCTGCTGCAAAGAATTGGGAGCTTCATCAATTGGATATAAATAATGCATTTCTGCATGGTTTTGTTGAAGAAGAGTTATACATGCAACCACCACCTAGATATTCTATTGCAAAGCCTGGTGAAGTGTGTAAACTGAAGAGGTCTTTGTATGGATTAAAGCAAGCAGCAAGGCAATGGAATGTGGAGCTAACAAAGCATTTGGTTAATTCAGGATACAAGCAATCAACACAAGACTATGCTTTGTTCATTAAGAATGGTAATGGTGTTTTTACTGCAATTATTGCTTATGTTGATGATTTGTTAATTACTGGTAATTCTCGACATAAGATTCAAGCTGTGAAGACTTCTCTTCATTCTGCCTTTACAGTTAAAGATTTAGGGCAATTGAGATATTTTTTGGGTATAGAGGTTTACAGGAATAATGAAGGCATTCTTTTGAATCAGAGAAAATACATTATGGATCTGTTGAAAGATACAAATATGGAAGAATGTAAAGCTGTACCAATTCCTATGCAGAAGAATTTAAAGCTTAGCATTCAAGATACACCATTGCTTTCAGATCCAGAAGTTTACAGAAGATTAATTGGTAAACTATTATATTTGAATATGACTAGACCAGATATTTCACATGTGGTTCAACAGTTATGCCAATTTTTGAATGCGCCTGCTGAAAACCATCTTCAAGCTGCTTTGCATGTTATTAAATATCTCAAAGGTACTTTAATTAGACAGTTCTACTGAATGTGATCTTAATCTCAAAGCATATTGTGATGCTAACTGGGGTAGCTGCCCATTTTCTGCAAAATCATTATCTGGATATACTGTTTTTTTGGGAAATTCACTGATTTCTTGGAAGACTAAGAAGCAGAAGACTACTTCAAAGAGCACTTGTGAAGCAGAATATCGAAGCATGAGCTACACTACCAGTGAACTAATATGGTTAGAAGGACTTCTATCTAATTTGCAGGCCAAAGTTTCTCTTCCTATAAATTTGTTTTGTGATAATATGGCTGCTAAGTACATTGCTAAAAATAAAGTCTTTCAAGAAAGAACTAAGCATCTTAGAGTTGATTGCCATTTTGTTAGAGATTATGTGGATGCCAAATTTCTAAACATTTTTCATGTTAAATCAAATCTACAACTGGCAGACTTGCTAACTAAATCTTTGGGAGTTGATCAGCATCATTTTCTATCTGCCAAGCTAGGACTTGTGTCTAAACCACCAAGTCTAGCTTGAGGGGGGGGGGGGGGATGTGGAGAGTGTTTTGTGAGTTTTTGTAATGTTTGTATTGTGTTTCTTTGCTATATGGTGTTTTTTTGTACTTTGTTTAGTTACTGTATTTTAGTGTATACGACATACTGTATGTTTTTGGTATTTTGTACGTAGGGTATATATATACCCTGGTGACTTTGTAAAACATTCCGAGGGAAAATAAAATTCTGTTTTCTCTTCTTTTATCGCTCAAAATATAATAACATGATGCCTGACTTGATTTTTGTTTTTCCTAATGTATATGTACGACTGCAAGTATGATATTGATTAAGAAAAAGAAAGTTATACAAATCCAAACTATTATACTCTTTCCCATTGTGGTTTGCGACTTTCTAGAAATATAATAAATAAGACATTGTTTACAACAAATCGCGAATAATAACATACCTTTTTTTTTTGCAAGTTTCATTCAATAAATAAATCCTCTATGATTCACTAAGGCTCTAAATTGCCTTCTACTGGATGTTTACTGAATGAGAGTGTTGTTAAACTGTTGCTGACTTAGTATCATCATGCAATAATTTGCATCAACCCGTGTGCGAAGCACGGGTTCACACTTGTGTTTTCTGAAATGGGATTTGATGCAATGGTTTTGAAGCAGTTTGTACTTCATCTTCAATTTCAGTAATAGGCAAATCAACCTAAGTGGAGACCATGACATGTTTTCCGATGAAATTTCTAAATATTTGCTTGAAATATTCTAGTATATGAACATACCTCCATTTTAGAACTGTAGTAACGATGTCCAAAAAAGATGAACAAATTTTTAAACAACCCATATGGGAAGTGGATAGTAGATTAGCGAAAATTGTGAAAATAATATAAAATAACTCTGCTTGATTGGTCCACCAGTCATCATCGTTGGTTATACTGTTTCTTTGACCATCCTAGCCTGCTCTAATTTTGTTTTGATGCCTTCTTCCACTTATTGAAGTCTTTGTGGTTGTTGTCATGTTTGTTTACAACGAACGGTTTTATGTATAACACTGACCTAATGGTTATGTTCAACTTATCTTCCACTGAATGCTTTTCTTCTAAAGTTTTGAATGTGTCCGTTAAGAGGGCACCAGTCTACTTGTAGCTGTTGGCTTGTTTGGTGCAATGTTGAACACTGATTAACTTTACGTCCAGGATTTAATTTCAAGTTTCAAGATTTTAAAATTAAGAACTAAAATTCTCAAATTTCATGTAGATATTTTTCTTCTCTTTTAATAAGAAGGTTTGTCAATTAAACATTTCACTTTTTAAAACAATCAAAGTTTTGTAAGTAAATCAAATTTCCAAGCATGAATTTTCAAATTTAGTTTCAAATTGAATTTTATTATTTGAAAATTCAAGCCCTTAAAATTTTGAAATCAAAGCTTCAAATTTGCAAATTGATTTTCAAAATTTGCCATATCAAATATTCAATTTTGAATTTACGAGGCATATGGTTATTTTATGTTTATTTAAAAGGTAAATGGGGACACACATGCCTTCTAAAAAAAGCAAACACATAGCTATTTTTGAAGCCTATTGATTAATGTTTCTGTCTTTTTAATTAGATTCCATGTTCTTACTACTTTTGCTGCGTGATTTCTTCTTTTTTCGTTTCTATTTTTACCCTTTCCTTTTTTTAAAAAAATCGCATTTCATAAAAAAATGATGTTGGATTGACGATTATACTTAAGTTTTGATAGTAATCTATAATCTTCAATTGGTATCCTTAATTTTCAATAGCCATAATTAGTTTCATGCTATGTTTAGCCAGCGCTGGTCATGTAATATTTAACTGTAACCCAACATTAGCTTTTTTGCATCAGTTAATCATATATATTGCATTGTTATTCGTTTACTATTAGCTTGTCTGTTGGTTTTATGTTTATTTTATTTTTCTGGATATGATTAGTATTTTAGTTTCGGTTTTTGTTTGTCAATACTAGGTTAAGGGTAGAATTTTTTTTGGTTGTATAGCATTTTGTCTAAAACAGAGTATATGAAGTGTGAGTTTAGCGATGTCAGCTCAGATGACGGAGAGGCCACCCTGGCCGGTAGAGTAGAACTCAAGAAGGAATCGTTTCAATACTTAGGATCTATGTTGTAGTTTGATGGGGAGATTGATAAGGATGTTAGTTTTATAATTCAAGCAGGATGGGTGAAATGGTGACTAGCATCTGGCATTCTCTGTGACAGGTAGATTCCTCAGAAGCTTAAAGGAAAATTCTATAGGACAACAATCAGGCCTGCAATGTTATATGATGTAGAATGTTGGCCTACTAAGAGGCAACATGTTCAGAAGATAAGTGTAACAGAGATGCAGATGCTGTGGTGGGCATACCAGACGAGATCGGATTAGAAATGGGGATATTCGGGAAAAACTTGGAGTTGCACCTATTGAGGAGAAGTTAGTCCAATACCGCTTGAGATGGTTTGGACATATCTAACGTAGACCACACGATGCTCCTGTGCGCGTTGGAATTATAGGCCGTGCCGAAAGCCCAAAGAGAGGTAAAGGTCGACCTAAAATAACATGGGAGGAGATAATAAAGAAGGATTTAAGTAATTGGAGTATATCTGAGGAGCTGGTAGTGGATAGAAATGCATGGAAGTTGGCAATTCATGTACCAGAACCTTAGGTTTTTTTTTTTTTAAATATGTTTGATTATTTTAGACTTTATTTCACTTTTGTTGAACCTTTTTACTTTTTATTACTACTATTTTAGACTTTATTTCAATTTTTTTATTTTCTAAAAAAAATCTTTTTTAGATGTCTTTTTATTTGTTTGGTTATTTTAAACCTATATATATATATTATCAGTATTATTTCTTTTTATTTTTATTTTGGGTTTCATATCTAGGCAACCCCAACTTGTTTGACATATATGGCTTTGTTGTTGTTGTTGTATAGCATTTTGTTATAAATTTTTAGTTTAGTTGTTATGATAAAATTTCCACTACTTTATGCAAGGTTGTAAAAATTGCTATGTGGATGCTAGGTAGTAAGCATGAATCAAAAATTAATTGTTCAAGAGGGATTTAATCGAGTATTAATTTATAACAATCCAAATTTTAGTGGGTTCACAACACTAAAATTCAAGTCCAATGAAATCCTAGTTAGTTATCTGGTGTCCTGCAAAAATGCATAAATAAATTTATTAGAGCTCAAATAAATATCTCACAGTGGAACTAAATAAAATATGATAATAAGTAAATACTCAACACGATAATGACATTGATTGAGCAAGTGTCCTCCTGTTTTCACGTCTTCCTCCCTTCGTTGACTCAGATCTGCCATTTCAACTTCCTTTACACTCTCTACCCGCCCAAACCGTGCCCAAAACCATCTTCTTCTTTTCACTTCTCCCCAGATCTACCACTGCTCTTCATTTATGCCACTGGATTAACCAACACTCCTCCTCGGCCACGACATTTCAAGTAAAATCGTTTTCTACTTCCTTCGTTCCTACTAATTAGTGTATTTTTTTCCCATATCTACCATTCATCCTCGCTTCTACCACTGGATCAGCCCTTTCTCCGCGTCGATGAGGACATATGGCGTAATTGAGGGTGCGTTCTTAACGAACGTGAATGTGGTATTTGAGTGTGGTACTGTAGCGAACGGGGAATGTGTTTTTAGCTACGAACGGGGTATTTGAGCGGGGCATTTGAATGGGGTATTTAGTTGTTAATTTGTTTGTTTTGTATTAATTTAAACGTTTAATTTTAATTAATGTTTCTTATGTGTATGACAATTAATGTATCTTATGTGTATTTAGTCCCACATCGCCAAAACATCATGAGTAGCTTGGTATATATTTAAGTATACAAACTATAAACACAATTGAAATAAAACCAAAAATCGTTGAATTAACATGAAGGCTTAATACTTATACATATATATATTAAAAGTGTCAAAGATGAGCACTTGGGGCACGAGGGCGCGTGCGCGTTCACCAATTAATCGTTCGCACCGTAGCCCACCTTCATTAACTTTTGTCCATTCTTATCCATGCACAAAACATCCGTGCAAACAGCGTCATTAACAAAAATTAACCCTTGGCGTCAGACGCGTCAGACACCAACGGCTCAATTTCCAGCTTTCGCCAATCGTTCCATTTCAACGCGGAATAACTCGTTGGCGTCCGACGTGTCTTACGCGTCAGACGCGAACAAAATACCCAGCGTGCCATTTCTTTACTGCGGACGCACCCTGAGTTTATCCGTTTGTACACCGGTTACATTGTCTATATGTACTGCTAATTGAGTTGTGCTGCTTTGTACTTTTGTTTATTCATGCTTACTTCACTTTTTTAATTTTTCCAAACAGCGTCGAAGAGTCGACGTCTTAGCAGATCGGTCGCCAGAATACGTACAACGATCAACAATTACGTTCGCATCGGGATATTTATTTTTTTCTGCTTTTTCCGCTATTTAATTTTATATTTTGTCTACCTGTTTCTTCACCTGGATCTACATCAGTTTTTTGCCTATTTTAATTTTGCTACTTCATGTATGTCAATAGGATAGATTGATGCTATTTTAATTTATCAAACTCTGTTTTTTTTTTCATATCTAAATTTTTTTTGTTGTTCTGAAAAAAATAGAACATTATAGGCTTTACTGTTGCCTTAAACTCTGTATATGGATGACAGATTTTACATCAGAAGGCGGCGCTTCCAAAACAAACACTATAAGCATGGATTTTCTTTATATGAAACTTCGACCTATGAACATGCCAAAAAATTCACTCACAAGTCATTTATTACATAAGATTCGTTTATTTGTTCTTATACTTCGTATAAATGATTGCAGTAGTGTCGGTGTCCCCCTCAAATTTGTAGTTAGACATGTAGATAGCTGAACCCAAAACTGAATTCATCTGTATGCTGAAATTACACCCGTTTGCTGTCGTTCGTGGTTCAAGTTACTGTTTTCCGCTTTATTTACCACATAAGCTGTTTCTGTATTGAAAACAATTTTTCCTGTATGCAAACATGTGCATGTGTGTAATCTGCAGACATGTGCATGCCCTTCTACTTACCACTTAATTTTTTTTCGTTCTCAGATTTTGTTTTCTAATGTTCTTTCGTTCTCAGATTTTGTTTTCTAATGTTCTTACACCTGATTCATTGATTTGTCTTACTTTTGAAAATCAATTATGAATTTGTTCTTTTATTACATCATGATATTTTCATTGCATGATTGTTAGTCAAACTTATACATATGGGCATGTATTTATGTGCTATTAACATTGAAACCGTTGATAATAACTCTTATCAGCGAAACGATTTATGAATCTCAACTGGACGATGTCACTAGGGGTGGGCATAAACCGCAACGCAATGCGGAAACCGACCAGACCGAACCGCAAAAACGGTGCAGAAAACCGCATCGGATTCTCTCTCTAAAGTAAACAGCCCAAACCGAACCGACCTGCAATGATACGTTTGGTTGCGGTTTGAACTTTTACCAAACCATATTAAACCGAACCGAACCGCATAACAACACCGACACTGTTATGATAAAAAATTTAACAAATTCCTATCTAACTTCGATATATATTCTATTTTCAACGTATGTGGTAGTTATATTAATTAATGATAACACTTTATGTTTTAGCATTCAGGTGACACAATGTCATACAATCGTAAACCGAACCGAAACCGAACCGTTTGAACGGTTAGTATAATGGTTTGTATTTTTGATCAACCGTTTGATGCGGTGCGGAAGCGGTTTGAGCTTCAAACCGCACCGAACCGAACCGCGTCCACCCCTAGATGTCACTGTTATTGTTGCTTTCATATTATTTTCATCATCAATATTTGCCTTTTATTCTACGTTTGGAATTTGTGTTTTTGGCTGCTTTGATGGATTTCAGCATTTATTTAATTTATATCAATTTTGTTTTCTTTCCTGCAGACTATAAAATACTAACAAATGAATTTTGTTTGATTCTTCATTTTAATGGAAGCATTTCATACTATAAAGAAATGACGATATCGCTGTTATTCTTACTTTCATAAGAACCAATGTATATTATACAATATACAGGCCTCCGAATAACCATTGTATCAGAATGTTTAATACTTCATTGCTCGGGCTTATAATCATATGTTTTATATGTTTCCACTTTTACTCTACTGTTGCTTAAAAAAAAATTCCTACACTAGACTGACTATAATAGAGCTTTATTATTGCGTAATATTTTTATTTTCCAAACATTAGACACTTTACCTAATATTTATCGAATTTCCATTTTAAAGTTATTAATTGCCAATCTAAACTTTTTTTGTCAACATAGCACGGATGGTAATTGAAACATTCTCATACATATTTATCTTTATTACCTATTTTATCACTTAATTTTTTTGATATTTCTATAAAATTTTCCGTTTTCAACTACGTAAATGGTTTCCTACCACTTACTTACACATAATATCTCTTTTTTCTTTGCAAACAAAGCTTTACTAACACATAAGATCTCTTTTTTGACATTGGCTAAACTTCAGGCAAGTATCAATCATTGTGTCTCTATACATATTTATTCACTTATTTGCTGATTGATGTTTACCAAATTGTTTCCACAAGTAAATCTTCTACATGAGTGCTTTATCAAACAAATTGATTACTGAGTTTCATGATGAATTCTTTACTGACACTGTGAGCCATCTTTATCACTAAAATGGCATGCTACATTTATTTATTTTACATGAAGTTTTTTCTTTTCATACTTTTCAGTTTCCAAATACATAAAGGGTTTCATGGTAAACTCTTTCATACAAAATTTCAATTTTTTTGTAAAAGCCAATGCATATTAGTATATGCAGGTCTCCCAATAACCGTAGTATTAAAATGTTTTAACACTTCATTGCTCAGGCTTATAATCATATGTTATGTATGTTTCCACTTTATTATACTATTGCTAAAAAAAAATTCCTCCTCTACTGTCTGACTATAATAGACCTTTATTATTGTGTAATATTTGTATTTTCCAAACATTAGACACTTACCTAATATTTACTGAATTTCCAGTTTAAAATTATTTATTGCCAATCTAGAACTTTTTTGTCAACATAACACGGATGGTTATTGAAATATTCCCATACATCTTTATCTTTCTTACCTATTTTAGCACTTAAATTTTTTACCACTTAAATTGTTGTCTGATATGCTTAATTATATTGCATACGGTTTAAAATTTTAACTATTGCTTCTTGCCAACTAATTAAAGGATTTCTATTTGTAAACTCTTGAATAAACAAAATGCAATATTAAACCACTCGAATTAGACAATTAAAAATCACTGTAAAGGCCATACCATAACAATTTTGATGGCTCAACAATTTGTTCAGCCTTATATTAATATACTATATTTTTAATGATGTGTCTACTTATGCTGTCATACTTTTCCTTCTTTTCTTCCTTTTTGACATATTGTACTGTACCAAATTTCTACTTCATGTTACTTTTTACTTACCAAATATCTGAACTCTAACCATTGTTGAACTACTTGCAAAATTTATTGGAAACAGAGCATAAATGTAAACTAAAAAAAAATCCTCCATATATGGCGACAACAATATCAACATGACTACATCAGCAAACAGATAGGGACCTGGGTTTTCTTCTTAGTCCTTTAATGGTATGCTGACATATGTTTCCATAATTATCTGCACTGTTTTGATGTTTGAAACTGTTAAATGATATATATATAGTTATAATGCTTGATTGAATTTTATTGTATGATGATTGCTGATACTTACTAAATATTTAGAGATTTTCTTACTCTTTAAATTATTCATGATTAATTTGTCCACTATCCCAAGCAGAACAGTCTCAGTCTTTCCAAACAAATTTTGTATACTTCAACAATTAAAATGCATAATGGATGCTTCTCCCCTTTGGGTCGTTCAGGTTGTTTGCTAATTTCTGTTGGTATAGCAATTTAAGTATACAATTTTTAATGGCTGCTCTCTTCCTTTTTACTATCAGTTTCAACATCAGATAATCTATTCCTTTTGGAGGTTTAAGCTGATAAAATTTGTAATATGTTAAAATCTTTTTTTCCATACTTTCTGCTTTTAATTTTGGAATGTTTTTTGTGTATATTTATTAAATGATTTCAGTTTGAAATAGCATCTGTTACTTATTTTTGAAATAGTTTCGCTTTACATTTACACTCACGTATGTATCAGATTTTATTACATCAGGAAGCTTGGATGATGTACTGAATGCTACATCATCTACTTTAAATCTTAATTAACATTCAATGCATCAAATTTTCATTTGTCGAGTTTAACTCTATTTCCTTTTACACGATAAAAGTTAATTCATTTCATTTCATGTGGTTGCATTTAAATGCCAGTGCACAAGAAGATTAATTGATCTTCATGTCAGGTTTCCAAAATACACAGTACTGGGTGATTTAAATTTTACTATGTTTATTCAATTTTTCCTTTGTTCCTTTTTGTTGGCAGGTTAAAAATTGTATTGACTGCTCCTCTTAGTTATCACTTACAAACTGGAATGTAGGACTGTGTTACCCCACTGTAGTGTTGAACCAATCTCTGTTTCTCTCCTGATATGATCATGGCATTATAATGGGAACCAAGTAAGTTATTGATTACTAATAAGCTAGTTTGTTAATTTGTTTTAAAATTGGATCTTTTTCCCTATAGATAATAATTGCTATTGCAAAGTACCGTTGACATCGTAAGTCATTTAGCTTGGTTATGTATTCACTTATTCTGATATAAGACATCTACTTTCAAATATCGATGCTGATATTGATTTGCAATACACATAAAGCAACCCATTGACCAGTGTGAAGGCACTAATGTAAACAGAACTGTAAAATGGTTATTTTCATGATTTATACTCAGATTTTGACACTCTTCTTACCTTATGATCACCGGTTTGTGGAAGCATTTAGATTCGTGGGTGCTCTGTTTGCCCATATCTGACAATTAATTAGATGAATTTGTTAAGTTTCAACGATTAGGTGGACCGATGAAAATTAGTATTATGGCTTTTTATGAGTTCTGTTGAGCAAGATAGGGTAGACGTGGGGCTGGGATTTTTTGTTCTATTTTTTCAATTTCCATGGAATTCCATCTGTTAATTTTCAATAATTTTGTTTTCCATCCTTTCGCAGAAAAATACTGTTGGAAGGAATTCCTTCCGCCAATCAACGGAAATTGCAGGAAACACTTGATGGCTTCCGTTGGAATAAATTTCCTACCATTTACCGTCTACTGAGCTAAGCCGATGCGAAAGGCCGCGGATTCATTTCCTCATCGTAACCCTAATTATTTTTCGTTGTTCTCGTCTATAAGCCGTTTTCGCTTCCTTATCGTCTGCACTCAGTGCCTTCTTCTCCTTCGCCCTTTCAATCTTTCCATCTGCGCTTGAATCAACAGTCATACGCATCTGAGATTCAATCAAAAACCCTAACCTTGTGTTTTTCTTCAGGTACTTCGATTTTTTTGTTAAGATCATCCTTGCTTTTTATTGTTATTTGCTGTATGGTGAAAAAAAATTGATGGCGTTAAATATATGAGCTGCATTTATGGTTGTATTGTTGATTCTTCTGTTTGTAATTAAGATGCTACATTTATTAACTTTATTCCAGAGAAGCAACAAAACAGGTTTATGACATTTTTCTCTTAAGAGCATAGTATTGGCAATTTCGCTGAACAAGATTGTTAGCTATTCAGATTTGGATTTATTTCTCAATTGACCGTAAAGTGCATGGACTTGGGCTAGGCATAAATTTTTTGTCCAACCAAGCGGTAATAAAATGAAAATATAAGCATTATAAACCACGTTCAACACCCATTAATCTCATTGAACTGAGTGGTATATACAACCATACCATCAGCCATAGATGGGGAAATGGTTTTTTTTTTCTTTTTTAGTTTGTAGCATATTTGGACTTTTTCGGTCATGCTTAGTGTAATAACCCGGAAATCTGAGCCAATTTGAAAATTTTATTTTGGCAATTTTAGTGAATTTTGAATATTTAAAATGAATTATTTTAAATATTAACAATGAGAAATTTGATTTGAATAGGATTAGAAAGTACATATTTATTTGAATCGACGTTAGAATATAAATAATTATTTATAATTAGAAAATGGCGCGGTAGTTCGATAATTCGATTTCAAATTTCAAGTGAATGCACAGGATTGAAAATAAAGCGGATTTTGGCGAAACCAAAAATATTTGAATCTATTTGAGAATACCTTTCCAACGAATCTGAAAAATTGAAATTTCATAGTGGGGATAAACAGATACGTCCAGTTGAAAATTCAGAACAGTTGCTATGGAATTCTGGCCCTTAAAAATGGAAATTTTGCAAACGACCTCGGTTTTCGACGAAACCGCTTTTGTTGAATCCGGCATGTCAAATTATTGCTAGGTTTCAAAATTCGTAATTTTTCGAATCAATATGTGAGCGTGGCAAAGGAAAATGGCCATTTTTCAGACGGTCTCAGAATTGGACGAAATTAGTTTTGTTAGGACCGTATCGTCAATACGAAGCTAGAAAATATTTTTCGGGAATTTTTAGAGTCCGTATGTGGCCCCGGTAAATTGAAATGTGCGTTCAAATTCAATATATAGAGTTATATTTTGATTTTGACGAAAACTGATCAAAACGATCGAATCAGCTTATGATATATATCCCATTATGTTCGGAATGGGGGTAATTAGCTATGGACAACAGTCGGTGGGTCCGGTTTTGAGTACATATGTGAAAGCACAGATTTTGAAATTAAGATATTAATAAAATAACTAAATTATAACCTCGCCCCTCTCTCTTTACTCTCTTCCCCCCTTCCTTCGTTCATTCCACGAACGAGAATAAAATGAAGAAAAAAAACCTTTAGCCCTAACCGCCGCCGATACCCCGATCGATTGCCTCCACCCCCTCGCCGGATTCGTCCTCCGCGCCATCTCCCCAACCCGCTCCCCCTCCCTGCGAACGACGAAACCCCTAAACCTCCACCGAGATCCGCACCGCATGCCCCACATCGCTGCTAGGGCACTCCATCACCGCGCCCCTCCTCTCTCCTTCCACCGCTCCTCCTCTTCTCCCTTCTGAAAAAGCCCTAGCCACCTCCATTTCGCCAATACCTTTCCCTTCTCAAACCCTTCGTTGTAAGTGTTTTGATTTATTTTATTTATTTATTTCTGTTTATTTTCTATGTAATTTATTTTATAAGTTTAAAAAGATAATTTTTATTATGTGAATGGTATAAATATTGAATTCTTATTCGTTTGAATGACATATAGGATTTTTAATTTATTAGGAAAAGGTTGGATTTTTAAATATGAAGTAGCGTGTTGAATACAAATATGATTTTTATTATATGTAGAGATTAAAGATATGATTTTTATGAGATAGAGAATATAAAAGTACGATTTTTATATTATATAGATAGTAAAGATTTGATCTTTATTATCTGAGCACTGTTATAAAAATAGAATTTTTATCTATATAGTAGCGGTATAAAAATAGAAATTTTATCCATATAGCGTAGTTATAAAAATATGATTTTTATATAATAGATTATATAAAAATGTGATTTTTATATATGTAGTGAACACGGACGACGAAAGTGACGAAAGGGGAGTGGCGAAGATTTCCTACATACGAAGAGTCGCAGTGTATTGGTTTAGCTAGTCGGTGAGAACTCCTCACTTTTAATTTATTTTCTACTTGAAATATACACTAGGATGTAGACGGTGTTTAGTAGCACCCGACACCCGTCGTCCACAGACCATGGATGACTTGTTTGTTTGATTGCCGTGTTGTGAAATTTGATTGTGTGATGTGGAATGAAATAAAATATTTTATAGTTAAAAATTTGATTTTTAACGTGTATATAAAATAAATAGTAATAAACAAATAGTACGATTTGTTTATATACACTGATTTGACTGATATTGATTGAGACGATAAATTTTACACATCGCCCAACTGCACAAATAAAATCTGTGTTTGTTGATTTGAAACCCCACACGGGTATTGTGATGATATTTGACGTACACTAATCCCGATTGTTTAGTTGTATGTCAATCGATGGGTTGACAGACTATGTAAGCGTTAATTGTTTACATTTAATGCTTATGCAGTTGTATGGTGTACTCTGGATGATGGTTGATGATTTATCGTTGTTGTTACCTACATGTGTTGTAGAAAATCCATATAATTAACATTATATGGTAATTGATTGGGCCTCATTCCAATTTAGAAAATTAGGAATATTATAAAAGAATATTCATGTGTTGAATAAAAATAAATATTCATGTGTTGAATAACAATATATATTAATGTGTTGAATAGAAATATAAATTCATGTGTTGAATAGGAAAATAAATATTCATGTGTTGAATAAAAATATATATTCATGCGTTGAAGAAAATATTCATTTGTTGAATAGAATAACGAAGTTATTGAAATATATAAAAGTCGTGTTGATTAGATTGACGCCATTTTGACGTGAACGATATTTATATCAATTTTATTCATTTTTATAATGAATATAGAAAAGAAAGTGATTTCAAAATTTAACGTTTTGAAAATATTATCATTTGTATATCGATGATGTGGAATATTCAATTTTGATTTGAAATTAAATATGAAGTTGAAATCGTTTTGAAAACGAATTTAAAACGATTTATAAAATAAGTTTTAAAAGGAAATCGATGAAATATATATTTATTAATAATTCTCTTGTAAGCACAAAGTTTTGGTCCGACCATGAACTTTCCAAAATGCCCTTATGTATGAATTTTAAAATATACTAAATTGCTTTTTAACCTAATCTCCCCAATAAGTTAGACATTTATGTCATTCATATTAGGATGCAATAAACTTTTTCAACAAATTCAAATTACCCCGCTAATATCGCTCAAAAAGAGGATCTGTAAATAGGATTTCATTACAAATTTTAACCGCTTCCCTATATGTATTATCAAAACTTAATAGTAGATAGAATATTTAAAAAAAATAAAATCTTAAAAGTTTGTTCTTTTGAAATTTTCAACCATAAATTGTAGTCGCAAAACAATTGATTATTTGATTGATTAATTAATTAATATGAAATTGTAAATAGGATTTCATTACAAATTTTAACCGCTTCCCTATATGTATTATCAAAACTTAATAGTAATAGAATATTTTAAAAAAAATAAAGTCCTAAAAGTTTGTTCATTTGAAATTTTCAACCATAAATTGTAGTCGCAGAACAATTGATTATTTGATTGATTAATTAATTAATATGAAATTAGTAACTTAAATTAATTATAATTAAAATTGAAAATAAAGTTTATTGGAAACAAAGTGTATGTCTATACATATAATATGTATTTATATCATTATCTTTTGTTAATAATTCTCTTTGAAGTGCAAAGTTTTGGTCCGACTATGAACTTCCCAAAATTCCTTATGTATGAATTTTAAAATATACTTAATTGTTATTTAACATAATCTCCCTAATAAATTAGACATTCAATGTCATTTAAATTAGGATATAATAAACTTTTTCAACAAATTCAAATTACCCCGCTAATATCGCTCAAAAAGAGGATCTGTAAATAGGCTTTCCTTACAAATTTTAACCACTTCTCTATGTATATTATCAAAAATTAACATTTGGATAGAATATTTAAAAAATTAAAATCCTAAAAGTTTGTTCGTTTGATATTTTCAACCATAAATTGTAGTCGCAAAACAATTGATTATTTGATTGATTGATTAATTAATATGAAATTAGTAACTTAATATAATTATAATATAAATTGAAAATAAAGATTATTGGAAACAAAGTGTGTGTCTATACATATAATATATATTTATATACGAGCGCATACATAGAAAAGGAGAAAAATAATGAGATATTTAATAACAATTAATGTACGTTGCAATTTTAATTAATGTTTGTTAACAAAGAAATTAATGCACGTTAATTAGTAAATATTGTATGGTTAGTCATTTATTTTTAGTTCTTTCTTATTGTTTAGTTGTTAAACTTTGGGAATATTTCAAAGCTTCAGGATCCTCAGTTTTAATTTTCTCGACGGTTTATAATTTGCGAGTTTCGATGACGCCTAGGGTTTGTGAATAGGAATAGGAAGCATTATAATTTGAAGTTCTTCCCCACTTCGACCTTTCCAGGCATATTTACCTGTTTATACAATTTTATATATGAACCACCTCTACCACATCTATAAATTGTAAGTTTATTCTTTACTCTCTGCAATGTTATTTTTTTAGCATATCTTTACTCTAAAAAAATGTTTTTTTAGCATACTAGAAAGAACATATCGTGCCATAGTCACGCGCGAAGCGCGTGCCATGACCACGCGCAAAGCGCATGCCTATACGTCTCGTATAATATATATATTATATATATAATGGCCTGAATAGAACGCGCCGCGCCGCGGCAGTTCGCGAATTTCGACCATTGGCTTCGAACAGATATTACGGGAGGTCCGACCGTCGGATTCTCCTAAAACTGGAACCGTTGGGTTCGTATCGAAAAGAGCTTTATAACGAATGTTGGTGATGTGAAATCTAACGGTTGGATTTGGAATTACGTCCAAATCAAATTTGGAAAGGGTCGATGTAAGTGTAGTTCGATGGCCGTTGATGGAAATCGACTGTACAGGCCTTGATAAAATTATTAAAAATAGCGATAATTTGTGTAAAATCATAAGAAATGATTTAGAAAGAATTGGGATGACAAACTCCATATTTGAAAAGATAAAAATAGTTTTTTATCGAAAGGAACTAGTTTTGAACTAGAATTAGAATCCATTTATTTTTTCTAAAATAAATAAATTGGATTTGAAATGGTTTTAAAAGTAACCAGAATTTCCAATAATTGAATTGGAATGGATTTGAATCGAAATTTTCTTTGGAATATCTCGATGTTGGATTTCGTGATGATATAGATATTGTTATGGGAATTTGAAAGATATATTTATATCGTTATTTCCAATACGATATTTGTTGGTCATAGAATTTGATATTGAATATAAGCCGATATATTTTCTACTCAAAGCCTTGTATTTAATATCAAATGTGATGTTAGGTTTGTCGTGAATGGTGTTCTAAATAACACTTGTTCTTTAACCCGATAATTACTGGAATGTGGGTTTATAGTGAATGGTGTTTTAAATGACATTTGTTCTTTAACCCAGTTAAAGTCAAAATGTGGATTTTTGGGAAGATTAAACTAAGTGGAGTTTTAATGAATCTTTAATTAGATTGAAGTGATCGATAATGGAGTATCACCAGTTTTGCTCCAGGCGATAGTTAGATCTTTAATTAGATTAGAACGTGAAATGGTAATTGAATTTACCGATAACACCGTGATGTTAGATATGAAGTGTGACCAGTTTTACTTCATGGGATAAATAGGTTGGGATTGGGAAATAAAATAAATGATTACTTCGGCGTGGTTCGCTAATCCCGACTAGTTTGAATTGATATTCAAAGGAGATTAAAGAATAACTTTAAAGAACTTATCTTTGATAACCTTTCCCAAAGTATAAGAATATTTGAATAAAAGAATATTCTGAATTGGAACGAGACGTGTGTTGTGTTTGTGTAACACTTGTTTATTATATACGCGAGTTATTCAGAAAGACCGGGTTTATCGCATTCTGAATAACTGATTCGACGTGATGTCGAGGATGAAGACGGTGGTCGAAGACCGGAGGTCTTCACATCGTTTAGGTGATTACTGATGATCTTGATTGGGTTGTACACCCAAGAGGAGGGAATTAGTTGGTGATCGTCCAGACGTACTTGGAGATCGATGGATATGCGAGGTACAAGGTGCCTCCGGTTTCGTTCAGACCCAGAACGAACTTGTAAATGAACTGTGTGTCTGACATTGGATTTTATTATGTGTGATTGATTTCTATTAAATATATATATCTGTTTGGTGGAGGAGAATATATTCTCTTGCTTAACGCCCTTCTCTGAGACGTACGAGCTCAGGGGTTATATATTGATGGATATCAATCACATGGAGTGAATTGCCTGTGTGGCATGCCTAAGTGGAAAATGATCAAGGCTTTTGTTGAAAAGCAAAGTCTTGTGGTTGATGATCAAAGCACCGCCTGTGTGGCATAGTTTTATGTAACGTTGATTCGCGAGCCTCACACCCCGGTTGTGAACCAGAAACGGAAGAGGACATCAGGGAGGGCATGTGTTCCCTTCTAGCTAGGGTGGTGTCAGTGACCTACCACCCCTGACATTTATATTATTTTCACCTGTGTGGTTGTTGCTGTTGCGAGGCGCCTCGGATATATCGGTGACTGTGTGGAGCCGATGGAGTCATTTGGCTCATTTACGCCCCAAAGGGCGGGGAAACGCAGTGTTCAGGCATTTTAATCCACATCGGTGGACTGACCCTGATGATCCAAGGGGCAGTTGCGGATGTTCCTAAGGCTCGCGCTAGACAGTCTCGAATCGGTAGAGGGCTATCTTTTGCATCGGTTCACAGATAGAAATCCAACTTCCAATACGTGACTTTGCGGTTTTATTTGTAGAGTCTAGTATGGCGACATAGTGGTATGGGGCACTTATGCCGTCTATGATTGATACTTATGATTGAAATTGTTTTATACACTATGCACTTATAATAGTATCAAATGATTTGTTTTTAGCGTATCAAGCATTCTTTGGCTATTATAAGGTAAAAAACCTAACCTCCGGCTTGTGTTGCATTGTGTGATGGGACCTGGGTCTTATAATAGCTTCATTGTTGTTTATTTGGCATTGCACTGTTGTTTTATGCAATGGTATTCTTAGGAGGAAACCCGTTCCATGTTATACGGCGTGGTCCCTTGATTTACCTAACTTTAAAATAAAGATTAGTAACTGTTTTAGTTCTCACACCAGTCCCATGACTGACCTGTAGTTTGCTTTTCCATTGCAAACTCGGGTGCCCCTATTTTCCACATGGGCAGTCGAGTAGTTTTATTTTGCAGGTATATTGAGCAGGATTCTGGATTGAAGCTTTTAGCCGTGTCCATGCATTTACAGTCTTCCGCTGTGTAGTTTATATTTCCGCTGTGCATTGTATTACATTTATGTAAATTTATCTTCCGCTGTGTATTATTTTCGATATACTATGATATTCTGTACTCTAATGTAACATTATTATGATGTTTATAAAAGCCTTCTGTTATTTGTTCTGATGTGCTGTATACCTAGAGTTAGCGTATGCAGGATTCGAATGGTGTTGGTCGGTTTAGCGATCGATTAGGATCGAGCGAAATCCGTGTCCTTACAGCTTGGTATCAGAGCTCTGGTTTACAGAGCTCAGAGAACAAGGCACATTAGAACCAAATGAAAGAATTCATCAGAAATTGGATTAGTAATATCCATGAGAATGACTCGTTAGAGATGGGATCAGTAGTATCGTAGAATGTGTGTGAAGGGTGTTGTTTTGCAAAATAAAATTGAAAACAATTTTTGTTTTGAAAATTTAAATGAGTTATTCAACGTATTTGAATATTTATTTGTATTGAATTTGGACAATCAAGTATATAAAGATTTTGTGTATACGTCTGATCCGTGTGTATTTGAAGTTTTAATATACTGGATAAATATAGAATCACACTCTAGTTGCCCGGAGATGGTTCTGATGATCGCTATAGTACGTACATCATCAGAATTTATATTCGAGTTTTGAAAGTGGGATTTCTGTATATTTCCAATTGACTGGTGTGAGAACTAAAAGTAGATAAGGCTTATTGTTGTGATTTGGCATCAAAAATCTGATTTTTGGACTATGTATCAAAGTTATGAATTTGAAAAGATAATCAACTAATTGATTGGTGGTTGTGTGGTTTGATTATTGGTTGATAAATTAAAATGTTGAACCTTTAGCCAAATTGAACCAAATAGTGAGTTGTATTGAAAATTTGTCGCATTTGCATGCATATACATGTACTTACATTGAACAGGTCACTGCAAGGAGGCTAGAGAAGAGGAATAAAATTGTTTGCCCGACAAATAGGTACATGTTTATTGTATTTCTTGGGTTTTTGATGATTTTATGAGCCGATTGGCTAGTTGCTTAGCCGTTTCTTTTTCTTTTTGGATTGGTGATGGCCATGGGAGGCTATTTAAAATATCCTGAAGTCCCCGGTGCAGGGAAGGTTATGGAGAAATTTTTCAAAAATTTAGGGTGTTAGCCAAATTTTTGAAAAATTTGAAAACTTCTTAGAAACTGAAAAGTTGAAGAACTTAAGTCGTAATGAAAATAATGGAAGTTGAGTTGATTTGTAAAACAACTTTCGGCTTCATTCCTTTTCCGGGACGAAAAGTTTTAAGTGGGGGGATTGTAATAACCCGGAAATTTGAGCCAATTTGAAATTTTTATTTTGGCAATTTTAGTGAATTTTGTATATTTAAAATGAATTATTTTAAATATTAATGACAAGAAATTTGATTTGAATAGGATTAGAATGTATATATTTATTTGAATCGACGTTAGAATATAAATAATTATTTATAATTATAAAAGGAATTGAAAATGGCGCGGTAGTTCGATAATTCAATTTCAAATTTCAAGTGAATAAACCTGATTCAAAATAAACTGAATTTTGACGAAACCAAAAATATTTGAATCTAGCCCTTAAAAATGAAATTTCACATCGGAGATAAAAAGATACGTCTAGTTGAAAATACAGAATTGTCGCTATGGAATTCTAGCCCTTAAAAATGGAAATTTTGCAAACGACCTCGGTTTTCGACGAAACCACTTTTGTTGGATCCGGGATGTCAAATTATTGCTAGGTTTCAAAATTCATAATTTTTCGAATCAATATGTGAGCGTGGCAAAGGAAAACGTGTTTTGACCAGTTTCAGTTGATTTTAATTGGCCTGGAAAATGGCCAATTTTCAAACGGTCTCAGAATTGGACGAAATTAGTTTTGTTAGGACCGTACATCAATACGAAGCTAGAAAATATTTTTCGGGAATTTTTAGAGTCCGTATGTGGCCCCGGCAAATTGAAATGTGCGTTCAAATTCAATATATAGAGTTATATTTTGATTTTAACGAAAACTGATCGAAACGATCGAAGCAGCTTACGATATATATCCCATTGTGTTCAGAATGGGGGTAATTAGCTATGGACGATAGTCGGTGGGTCCGGTTTTGAGTTCGTATGTGAAAGCACATATTTCGAAATTAAAATATTAATAAAATAACTAAATTATAACCTCACCCCTCTCTTTACTCTCTTCCCCCCTTCCTTCGTTCATTCCACGAACGAGAATAAAATGAGAAGAAAAAAACCTGTGGCCCTAACCGCCGCCGATACCCCCATCAATCGCCTCCACCCCCCCTCTCCGGAGTCGCCCTCCGCGCTATCTCCCCAACCAGCTCCACCCCTGCGAACGACGAAACCTCCAAACTTCCACCAAGATCCGAACCGCAGGTCCCACATCGCTGCCAGGGCACTCCATCACCACGCCCCTCCTCTCTCCTTCCACCGCTCCTCCTCTTCTCCCTTCTGAAAAAGCCCTAGCCACCTCCATTTCGCCAACAGCTCCCCCCTCTCAAACCCTTCGTTGTAAGTGTTTTGATTTGTTTTATTTATTTATTTCTGTTTATTTTCTATGTAATTTATTTTATAAGTTTAAAAAGATAATTTTTATTATGTGAATGGTATAAAAATTGAATTCTTATTCGTTTGAATGACATATAGGATTTTTAATTTATTAGGAAAAGGTTGGATTTTTAAATATGAAGTAGCCTGTTGAATAAAAATATGATTTTTATTATATGTAGAGATTAAAGATATGATTTTTATGAGATAGAGATTATAAAAGTACGATTTTTATATTATATAGATAGTAAAGATTTGATCTTTATTATATGAGCACCGTTATAAAAATTGAATTTTTACCTATATAGTAGCGGTATAAAAATAGAAATTTTACCTATATAGCGTAGTTATAAAAATATGATTTTTATATAATAGAGAATATAAAAATGTGATTTTTATATATGTAGTGAACACGGACGACGAAAGTGACGAAAGGCGAGTGGCGAATATTTCCTGCATATAAGAGTCGCGGTGTATTGGTTTAGCTAGTCGGTGAGAACTCCTCACTTTTAATGTATTTTCTAGTTGAAATATATACTTGGATGCAGACGGTGTTTAGTAGCACCCGATACCCATCGTCCACAGACCATGGATGACTTGTTTGTTTGATTGCTGTGTTGTGAAATTTGATTGTGTGATGTGGAATGAAATAAAATATTTTATAGTGGAAAATATTTTATAGTTAAAAATATGATTTTTAACATGTATATAAAATAAATAGTAATAAACAAAACGGACGATTTGTTTATATACACTGATTTGACTGATATTGATTGGGACGATAAATTTTACACATCACCCAACTGCACAAATAAAATCTGTTTGTTGATTTGAAACCCCATACGGGTATTTGGATGATATTTGACATACACTAATCCCGATTGTTTAGTTGTATGTCAATCGATGGGTTGACAGACTGTGTAAGCGTTAATTATTTACATTTAATGCTTATGCAGTTGTATGGTGCACTCTGGATGATGGTTGATGATTTATCGAGGTTGTTACCTACATGTGTTGTAGAAAATCCATATAATTAACATTATATGGTAATTGATTGGGCCTCATTTCAATTTAGAAAATAAGGAATATTATAAAAGAATATTCATGTGCTGAATAAAAATAAATATTCATGATTTGAATAAAAATATATATTCATGTGTTGAATAGAAATATGAATTCATGTGTTGAATAGGAAAATAAATATTCATGTGTTGAATAAAAATATATATTCATGTATTGAAGAAAATATTCATTTGTTGAATAGAATAACGAAATTATTGAAATATATAAAAGCCGTGTTGATTAGATTGACGCCATTTTGACGTGAACGATATTTATATCAAATTTATTCATTTTTATAATGAATATAGAAAAGAAAGTGATTTCAAAATTTAACGTTTTGAAAATATTATCATTTGTATATCGATGATGTGGAATATTCAATTTTGATTTGAAATTGAATTTGAAGTTTAAATCGTTTTGAAAACGAATTTAAAACGATTTATAAAATAAGTTTTAAAAGGAAATCGAAGAAATATATATAATATATATATATTATATATATATAATGGCCTGAATAGAACGCGTCGCGCCGCGGTAGTTCGCGAATTTCGACCATTGGCTTCGAACGGATTTTACGGGAGGTCCGACCGTCAGATTCTCCTAAAACCGGAACCGTTGGGTTCGTATCGAAAAGAGCTTTCTAACGAATGTTAGTGATGTGAAATCTAACGGTTGGATTTGGAATTATGTTCAAATCAAATTTGGAAAGGGTCGCTGTAAGTGCAGTTCGATGGCCGTTGATGGAAATCGACTGTACGGGCCTTGATAAAATTATTGAAAATAGTGATAATCTGCTTAAAATCATAGAAATGATTTGGAAAGAATTGGGATGAAAAACTCCATTTTTGAAAAGATAAAAATTGATTTTTATCGAAAGGAACTAGTTTTGAACTAGAATTTGAATCCATTTATTTTTTTTAAAATAAATAAATTGGATTTGAAATGATTTTAAAAGTAACCAGAATTTCCAATAATTGATTTGGAATGGATTTGAATCGAAATTGTCTTTGGAATATTTCGATGTTGGATTTCCTTATGATACTGATATTGTTATGGGAATTTGAAAGATATATTTATATCGTTACTTCCAATACGATATTTGTTGGTCGTAGAATTTGATGTTGAATATAAGCTGATATATTTTCTATTCAGAGCCTTGTATTTAATATCAAATGTGATTTTGGGTTTATCGTGAATGGTGTTTAACACTTGTTCTTTAACCCGATAATTATTGGAATGTGATTTTGGGTTTATAGTGAACCGTGTTTTAAATGACATTTGTTCTTTAACCCAGTTAAAGTCAGAATATGGAGTTTTGGGAAGATTAAAACTAAGTGGAGTTTTAATGAATCTTTAATTAGATTGAAGTGATCGAGAATGGAGTATCACCAGTTTTTCTCCAGGCGATAGTGAAATCTTTAATTAGATTTGAACGTGAAATGGTAATTGAATTTACCGATAACAATGTGGTGTTAGATATGAAGTGACCAGATTTACTTCATGGGATAAATAGGTTGGGATTGGGAAATAAAATAAATGATTACTTCGGTGTGGTTCGTTAATCCCGACTAGTTTGAATTGATATTCAAAGGAGATTAAAGAATAAATTTAAAGAATTTATCTTTGATAAAATTAATGGGAACCTTTCCCGAAGTATAAGAATATTTGAATAAAAGAATATTCTGAATTGGAACGAGGCGTATGTTGTGTTTGTGTAACACTAGTTTATTATATACGCGAGTTATTCAGAAAGTCCGGGTTTATCCCATTCTGAATAACTGATTCGATGTGATGTCGAGGATGAAGACGGTGGTCGAAGACCGGAGGTCTTCACATCGTTTGGGTGATTACTGATGATCTTGATTGGGTTGTACACCCAAGAGGAGGGAATCAGTTGGTGATCGTCCAGACGTACTTGGAGATCGATTGATATGCGAGGTACAAGGTGCCTCCGGTTTCGTTTAGACCCAGAACGAACTTGTAAATGGACTGTGTGTCTAACATTGGATTTTATTCTGTGTGATTGATTTCTGTTAAATATATATCTGTTTGGCGGCGGAGAATATATTCTCTTGCTTAAAGCCCTTCTCTGAGACGTACGAGCTCAGGGGTTATATATTGATGGATATCAATCGCATGGAGTGAATTGTCTGCGTGGCATGCCTAAGTGGCAAATGATCAAGGCTTCTGTTGAAAAGCAAAGTCTTGTGGTTGATGATCCACGCACCGCCTGTATGGCATAGCTTTGTGTAACATTGATTCGCGAGCCTCACACCCCGGTTGTGAACCAGAAACGGGAGAGGACATCAGGGAGGGCATGCGTTTCCTTCTAGCTAGGGTGGTGTTAGTGACCTACCAGCCCTGACATTTATTTTATTTTCACCTGTGTGGTTGTTGCTGTTGCAAGACGCCTCGGATATATCGGTGACTGTGTGGAGCTGATGGAGTCATTTGGCTCATTTATGCCCCAAAGGGCGGGGAAACGCAGTGTTCAGGCATTTTAATCCAAATCGGTGGACCGACCCTGACGATCCAAGGGGCAGTTGCGGCTGTTCCTAAGGCTCGGGCTAGACAGTCTCGAATCGATAGAGGACTATCTTTTGCCTCGGTCACTAATAGAAATCCAACTTCCAATACGTGACTTTGCGGTTTTATTTGTAGAGCCTAGTATGGCGACATAGTGGTATGGGGCACTTATGCCGTCTATGATTGATACTTATGATTGAAATTGTTTTATACACTATGCACTTATAATAGTATCAAATGATTTGTTTTTAGCGTATCAAGCATTCTTTGGCTATTATAAGGTAAAAACCCTATCCTCCGGCTTGTATTGCATTGCATTGTGTGATGGGACCTGGGTCTTATAATCGCTTCATTGTTCTTTATTTAGCATTGCGATGTTGTTTTATGCACTGGTATTCTTGGGAGGAAACATGTTCCGTGTTATATGGCGTGGTCCCTTGATTTACCTAACTTTAAAATAAAGATTAATAACTGTCTAAGTTCTCACACCAGTCACATGACTGACCTGTAGTTTGCTTTTCCCTTGCAAACTCGGGTGTCCCTATTTTCCACATGGGCAGTTGAGTAGTTTTATTTTGCAGATATATTGAGCAGGATTCTGGATTGAAGCTTTAAGCTGTGTCCAGGCATTTACAGTCTTCCACTATGTAGTTTATATTTCCGTTTTGTATTACATTTATGTAAATTTATCTTCCGCTGTGTATTATTTTCGATATACTCTGATATTCTGTACTCTAATGTAACATTATTATTATGTTTATAAAAGTCTTCTATTATTTGTTCTGATGTGTTGTATACCCAAAGTTAGCGTATGCGGGATTCGAACGGTGTTGGTCGGTTTAACGATCGATTAGGACCGGGCGAAATCCGTGTCGTTACATTTAGTGCTTTGTTAGGAAGACCATTTTAATTATTGTGGTTAAAGGAAGCATAAATGGATAATATTTATTATAATGACCATTTTACTAATTTTTTGTCGTCCATTTTATTCGTTATATTTTTAAAATTAATAGGTACTCGTTACTGAGTTTATTTTGTTTGAAAAATCTGGAATCCATTGATTTGGAGAAAGAAGTGTAGGTTGTTGATAATTGAGATGAAGGCGAGCTCTCTATTTAATCTTATCATGTCAATTCCAGTTCCATGTATTTTTCATTGGTAAAGTCATATATATGACATATCGAAGTTTTACATAGTTGTGCAAACAGGTTTTATATGTACCCTCTACAGTAACCATGTATGCAGAATTATTATATTTTCTTGTTTACTAACATCATTTGTCACTGAACTACGGCTACACTACTGGTCTTAACTAAGGAATCTAATGTCGGTACTAACTACAAGAAATATTTATCCTGGTAATACCACATCAGCACAAAAGGATTACTGAAATTACATGGTCAATATTTAACATTTTGGTGTACACGCAATTATATAATAACATGACATAGAACAATGCACTCACACTTGGGTATTTTACAAATTAGACAACACGGAAATCCACAGTTGACTTCTGTTTAAATGCTTAGAAAAAGCATGCATAAACAATACTAGACTACTACCATTTTCTGATTATATACCTCAAGAATAAACAAAAATTGTATAATAAATTATTGATCATGGGGTTTTGATCATATGCAGACCAAGATCTTACCAGCCCCTTAGTTTGAGGCAGTTTTAAAACAATTGGTTAATTTTTCGTTTTATACTGAATAAATAAACATTGTATACCGAATTAATAATTCGCTTAATTTTTCATCGCACCAGCGTATAATGTGTAAACCTGCATGCATGATAACGTTTTTAAATGAATTAATCTATCAAACTGAAACCACGGTTCAGTCCAGCATTCAAAGCATATATGTTTAACCTGTTGTATCATAACTAGAGGTTTGAAGTTATGGACATGGTTTCTTTCTATTGGAGTTTGCTCTGTTTTCTTTTCTGCAGTTAGAGATTGCTTCCATATTTTGTTATTTCTATTGGAGTTTGCTCTATTTTCTTTCTATTGCAGCATTATAAAAGTGAAATGAATCTGAATCATTAGTGAAATGAATCTGAATTGTTTTTGCAATGGCTATTATTTTTTTGTAATTTTTGATTTTTTGCAATGGCTGTTTACCGGTTTTCCATGGAGTCAATCGATTCAAGCGCCGGAAACGATGCAAAGCAAACATTGTCTACCCAAAGTCAAAATGAATTGTGTCATCAAAGTTCTTCAAGGCAATCTAAATCTTTAGTGTGGGATCACATGACAAAAATTGTCAGAAAAAAGGATAACAGAGAAATGGAGACAATTACTTTATGCATGTATTGCAAAATGGAGTGTCTGGCTAGTGCTAAGCAAAGCACAAGTGGATTACGGTAGCATCTTTTTCACATATGCTCTGAGTCTCCGGTATATATAAAAAAGTATGTGGAGAAAGGCCAACCTCAAGAAGGCTTAGGAGGGCCTTTCGTTCCACATTCTTTTAACCAAAATAGATGTACGATTGCATTAGCCAAATTTATTATTAAGAATGAGATATCATTTAGGATGGTAGAAAGTGATGGGTTTAGAGAATTACTTGTTGAACTTCAACCATGCTTCACTGTACCCGATAGGAAAAAAAATTGCATCAACCATTTGGGACTTGTTCATATTAGAAAAAACTAAATTAAAAAGCGTGATAGGTGATCGAAGAGTAAGTATCACTACTGATACATGGACATCGGTCCAAAACATTAATTATATGTTTATCACTGCACATTTTATGGATAATGACTGGAAATTACATAAAAGAATAATAGCTTTTACAAAGATCAATAGTCACAAAGGTGATGATATTGGAAGAGTATTGGAGAATTGTTTGAATGAATGTGGAATAGAAAAAATCTTTACGATTACCGTTGATAATGCTAGTGCCAATGATACATCAATTGGTTATATAAAGAGAAGATTGGAATATTCAAAATCTTTATTGCTTAATGGATAGTATCTACATTTGAAATGTATTTGTCATATTCTAAACTTAATAGTTAAAGATGGATTGAAGTTTTACAATGAAGCCGTTAAAGGAATTAGAAATTTAGTCAAATATATTCATTCGTCGACTTCGAGATTGGATAGATTTAGATATTATTCTAATTTGATTAAAAAGATAAAATGGCTATTGTTCCGCTCGATTGTCCTACAAGATGGAATGCCACATTTAAAATGCTAGATATCGCCTATAAATTTAGGAAAGTTTTTGAAAGGATGTGTGTAAAAGATGAGCCAGTTAAAGATTATTTCAATGAGATGGTGAAATATAAGAAGAAAATTTTGATGAAAAGAACAGGACCTCCCAAAGAAGATGATTTGGGAGAAAGGTCGAGTTTTAGTTGAATTTTTAAAGGGGTTTCATGAAACAACATTGAAACTTAGAGCGAACGTCACTTCTTCTTTAATGTTTGATGAAATTATATTGATCGAAGATGCAATCGAAAATGCCAATGACAACATTGATGATTATAATTTGCAAAATGTGGGCAAATTGATGAAAGGTAAGTATGACAGATATTGGGGCAATGTTGAAGTAATTAACAAGGTTATTTTTATAGCACATGTTTTGGATCCATGGTATAAGTTTCAATCTTTGAAGATTAGTTTTCTTGATATAGGTTGGGTTTGATGATAGAATTAATGGGTTCTTAAATGGTATAAAGTACACTTTAAATGAGCTATATGGAGAATATAGAAAGAGTATGAATATATCGGTGACAAGTGGAACTAATATTGTTGTAAGAATAGAAGAAGAAGATGAACAATTTGATAATAGTGTTAGAAGTAAAAAGCTAAGAAGACTTCAACAAACAAGAAGAGAAGAATGATCTCTTGAGATAACCAACGAGGTTGATAGATATCTCAATGATCCATTTGAGAACCTCATGAGTAGAGATTTTCATTTGTTGGCTTGGTGGAATGGTAATCAAACAAAATATCCAATTCTTTCAAAAATAGCTAAAGATATACTAGCTATTCCTAGTTCAACTGTCGCTAGTGAAAGTGCCTTTAGTCTTAGTCGGAGAGTGGTGGATCCGTTTAGAGCTTCTTTAGCTCCTAAAATGGTAGAAGCATTACTATGTCTTAGCGATTGGTTGAGATCAGAAAAATTGAATTGCAATCAAACTCAATTTGAAGAGGATGTTGAATTGTTTACGGATACGGAGGCGCTTTGTGAAGGTAAAAAGTTATCAATATGATTTAATTTAATTTCCAGATTTCAAACCTTTCTTTAAACATGTGATAATGTGAAAACATGATTATTTTATGTTCGTACGTTTTATAAAAGTCGTTAATTTTATAGGAACCTTTTCTTTATCCATATCACCATCCATGCATGCTATGGTGGAATAGGTGTTCCATCATCAATTAGAGGTATGTGATCTTGTTGCTATTAACTTGGATGCACAGAACATGTTTAATGTTTTTTCAATTTGAGCCATATACTTAAAATCGTATAACTTAGATTATCAGATACTATACGTACCACAGGAAACATTGCACAATACATACATGCACATATCACTGTACAAGAGAATAAACAAATTTAGAATCCTCCGAAACACCAAAGCCTTTGAAGTATAATAAAACATTTCTTTCTTTCCTTTGCAAATGAGTTCATAGGCTGTTGCTGAACTAGTTTAGTCGTCCTATTATCCACAATTGCTCTTATGATCGCCGCTTTTTTCTTCATATCAACCACATAGTCCAACAACCATGCTATTAATCAATGAGATCATAGGATTATATAGCAGAAAGTTCAGATTATCATATTATTGTATATGACATTACTGTAACTATATAACTGAAATCTCATTTTCATAATTGCACAAGTTTAGTTTTGCTTATCCTCAGCATGCAAATTAGTTACAATGGAAGAAACTCTTTAGGGTGGAAATCTGCTTTAGGGTGGAAACATCATTTTATAGAGCATTAGCTGCATCCAAAAGCTTCATTTGTCAACCCTTACACAGCAAACAAACTGAAAGTAAGCAGGTTTTTATTTATAACGTTATGTTTGCCATAGTTTATGTTGCATCCTTTTTAATTATGTTATGGTAGTTAAAACTAATATTTATGTATTAGTTGTTCTAATGTTTATTTGGTGAATTTCAATATATAGTGGTGCTAGATCATGAATTCAAAATTGACAGTAAGAAGCTTGCTTAGAATAATTTTCCAAAAATATGGATATTATCCCACTGTTGACACCCAAATTACTATCCTGTTAGTTGCATCATGCTATTTAGTTACTTATATCCTAGTCACTTCATGTTAATTTATTGATATTGTATATAACGCTTGCATGTTTTTGTGGCAGACCATTGTTCTGGAACTTTCAATGCAAATTACAAGAGGATGGACCAAAAAAAGCTTTGGGTGCGTCTGGTTTTTCATTTTCATTCATTGCAGTTTTCAATTTTTCAAAATACTAACAACATGTTCCCTTTACTATTTTCAAAAATTATCATTTTTCAAAATAGGCCCAATAAAGAAAACTGAAAACATCCTTTTTTTGTTTTCCCCGTTTTCAGGCTCAAATGAAAAATTGAAAAAGGAAAGCCCAAAACAAAGCGAACGCTTCAAAATAACCCTTATCGTTTTCTGGCCGCTCCATTTCTCTCCTACGATTTTCGTCGATCTTAACAAACTCTGGTAAAATCGCAACTTTTTCTTTCTTTCATACCTCCGTCGATTCAATTGAACTAGCTCATCAAGTTTTTTATTTAATAGTGGCTCCTTCTTTTCGGCATGGGTTAGGGTTTTATTTTTGATTCGAGCTACTTTTGTTTCAACTGTTATAAGGTAATTTTTATCAATCTCTTAATGTTTTGTGCTTTTTCTAGTACTTGCTTTGATTTGGATTTAAGTATGTTCGATAATAATTTATATAATAATTGGTTTTTAGGCTAACGATTTTCCAGAGTTTGGCTGTTCTTTTTCTTGCAACTTGTCTTTCCAGAAATGATACATTGGCCAATCGATCTTTCCAGAAATAAAAGAATGTGAAGCATCTATTAAGCATATCACTATTTGTTAATAACAGAGAAGATTATTGGGAATGAGATAATGGTAAATTCTAATGTGCTTAGGGAAAATTTTGAACACATTATGAAATGCAATCTTGTGCTAACTTCATATGGTACAATATTAATCACTGGAAAATAGCTTTCTGCGCTTGTCAATCTTTTATGGGTTTAGTTAACACCAAATCAAATTATTCTAAGGGATAATTCTACCGATCCTGAATGTGTTTTTCATTATTGGATAACGAAGGAGTATAAAAACTTTTTTAAATGTAATTTTAGTGCTTTCATATGGATATCCATCTGTATTTACTCGAACCCCTTTCCTACTGCTTTCTAAATATGATGGGTGAACTGAATGGTAAAGCGATCATTTCAAACAAAAAGATCAAATTCGAGATTTAGGCAAATATAGTTTTATTGCCTCTGTTAATTTTATATGGAAGGAAAGAAATTCTCATACCTTTGACAACTATAATCATGACAAACTGGACCTCGCTGGAGGAATTTTTGTAGATATCATTTACTAGGTGATGGCTTTAGCTGAAAGAATTGTTATTTATGCTTTCTACCCTGAAAAACTGATTACTGAATCATACTGTATTTGTACGAGTTGTAATTTTTTTTTTAGGAGGGAGGGGGTTGAAAGTGCATCCTATAGTGGTAAACTTACAAATAAATTGCAAGTTATCAAAAAGGATGTTGTTGTTAAATGTTGGAATAAGCTGGCTCATGTTCAAATAAAGGAAATGTTGTGTATTGAAGAATTAAAGGCAACAGTGTTGTCCATGTTCATCAGGTTTAATAGTGGTGAAAATTAAGGCAATATAATGAATGTTAATTAATTGTTGTCCATGAACATACAGGCTTCTTCTTCTTCTTCTTTTAATTTTTTGCGCAGCTTACATGAATGCACGTAATAATATTTCAATATATTATTTAATTGTATAATTAAGTACTTTTGACCTCATGCTAATTATACGGTGCATATTGTAGAAAATTAAGGCAATACAATGAATGTTAATTAATTGTTCTTTTAGACTTCGTTTGTTTAAAATGCTGAATTCTGAATTCTGATTGCTGAACTCTGAAGTCTGAATGCTGATTGCTTAATGCTGAATTCTGAATGATTACTAATTTGTTTGTTTGCATTCAGCATTCGGAACAAAAAAACAATATTCAGCATTCAGAAAACAAAAATTAAGCATTAAAAATGTTCTGAATTATTTTGTCTGAATTGATGGTTTCATTCAGAACTTCAACAAAAAACAAACAACTTCAAAAGTTCTGATTTATAATTCAGAACAAGCATTCAGAACATTTAACAAAAAACAAACGCAGCCTTAGTTAAGTTAACGAATTGGATTTTTTTTTTCCTACAAGTCCTCAGTTGCTTCTTTGACAGTATTTAATACTTGTTTTAATTTAAATAGCTATTTCTGAATTGGCAAAAGATAAGGTACAGATCATTAAAAGAATACATTATAACTTATTAAGAAAAACCCAGTGGGAAAAATCTTAAATAAGGGAAAATAGTACATTATAACTTATTTTTGCATGTTACTTTTGGGTTGATACTTCTAGATCATGACCAATGCCTCATTAAAACCTTACTAAGAAAACCCTGTAGGGAAAAACTTAGTTAAGGAAAAAGAGTGCATTATATCATACTTATGGATGCTCCCCCTGATTTAATAATTTCCTCTGAATTCATATTCTTCTTTCAATAACTCAAATTGCTTACAAATCCTTCTTAATGAAGTTTCTCTTTTAAAACTTCATGTGTATTTCCATGCTTCAGGCATGCTTTCTTATTTAAAATGCCTTCCTTTTGTGATTTTTATGTTACTAATATTCATTTATGAATACACTTCAGGTGCTTATAATTTTCTGTTTCAATCGGGCTTGAATATTGCAATACACATTTGATGAATGAGACAACTTTCATTACAGCAACACTAAGCAGGAAGTAATCTACTCATCTTGATGTATATCAAGGTTTTCATTATAATAATATTTAGAAGAATGTTGTAATCTATCGGACATGTTCTTTGTATATTTTATGTTCTTCAGGAACTTATATATTATAATAATTTTTGCATATTGCAACTACCACTTCAATGGATATTAAGAGTTTCACTATAACAATTCTTGAAAGCAGGAAGTGATCTACTCATCATGAATTATTTCAAGATTTTCATTACAACAATACAAAGAATGTTGTAATCTACATTTCTTGCTCTTTATCACTACCAAAGTTATTCAAATTCTTTTGCAATTTGTATACTTTCATCGTTTATACCTTCAGGGTATTATAAGCGTTTTAAACATATTAACCACTTTAATCAATTCAATTATATCTGAAAATACAATGCTCATGGCACCTAACATGTTGTTGACACACTCTATGGTGCTTTAGTAACTTCCGTGTGATTTTGTCATTATATATATTTCTATTTTTATCTTATGAATTATTGGTTCATATCTTATGGGTTACCGGTCCATATATCTTATTTAGGAGAATTTCACGATGGCCAATCATGTTTCTCTCTAATATAGGATTTTTAATCCATTTATAAATATAAGCGCTTTATTATTTATTAATTTATCATCGATGATTATTTCTTGTCAGTTTTATACATAATTTATTGAGATCTCAAAAAATTACCATACTTTAGGTACCTAAACCACTTCTTGGGTTATTTTGACAATCATGACATGGGTTTCTTTTAAAGCCCCCTTAAGTGTTTCTTCAGGAACACTCACCTCCTTTATTTTGCATTTTTATGACTTACTCCAAAGATATTTTGAACTGACTTTTATACCACATTTACAGCTGTGATTTACACCTTTTGATCCTTCGGGGATTCAAATGTATATTGGAGAAAGACCACTAGGGACATAATTGATAATTTATGCAAGTTACTTAATACTTTGCATAATTCTATATGTTAGCGAATATTTAACATCGATGATTCCTTTTTACTCCCCCTCAATGTTGACAAACATTGTCACTTTAAATAATAAACCTACTTTGGATTCATTTTTGATCAATCATTGCTAGCAGATACATTAGATGTATTTCAATTGTAGGAGGATAATGCTCTTATTACTTGATAAGATGCATTCATATTCTATTGCTTATTCCCTTTCAATGATCTAATGACTTGGAGGAATTTTCTATCATTTGAATATGCACATGACTTCATGTCACTAAATATTGATATCAATCGACTTTATGAAATATTAAATAACATATGCATAATTTTTAATATGAGCTCTTGAAACTTCAGGTTATTAATAAAATTTTCGCATATATGTGCATATACGTGCGTCCACGTATTACATATGTAATTGATTTGCATATTCTTTCTCATTTGAGTTACCTATTTTAGAACAAATTGTTCATAAGGTTCCAATCACTAATTTTTACTTATCAAGCAATGTCAATGCGAATTTTAAAGATCATATCATAATATCCAAAATATCTGATTTGGAACTGTATTGAACTTCTAGTTCAAATGAAATATATAAACAACCTCAAGTTGTTAATCTATATTAAACTTATGGTTCAAATAATATATAAACAATTTCAAGTTTGTTAAACTGTATTGAACTTCTGGTTCAACTGTATTGAACATCTTGTTTTGCATTGTATTGAACTTATGATTCCACTGTATTGAACTTCTGGTTCCAATGTATTGAACTTCTGGTTCCACTATGTTGAACTTCTGGATCAAATGAAATATATAACAACTTCAAGTTGTTAAATTTTATTCTTCAATACAATACGTAAATACAAATATATAAGCAAGATACAGCTTATTTTGAAAATTGTGCATTATTATTGTTGCATATGATTTAACTTCTTTAAGAAGTGTACTGTTATTATTTCATACGGTTTGAATAAAGCTTCAGGCTTTTAAACTATGAATTATTTCAAATTCATTGATTGAGGAACTTCGAGTTCCTATGCATATATATATATATATATATATATATATATATATATATATATACATATGCATATCAATTTTATAAACTTATGATGAACTTCTGGTTCTCAATCTTTTAACATACTTCTATTTTAGAAGCTTTTACATTCTTGCTAATTGACAAGATTTCAAACTTGTATACTTTATCAAAAATATTTATATAATACACACACACACACACACACACACACACACACACACACACATATATATATATATATATATATATATATATAATTCAAGACTTCAGGTCCAAGACTTTGAGTTATACAACTTCCAGTATAAATATTTTCTTTGCACAACTTCAGGTTGTGGTTCTATCCTTTCTTCCATGACATTAGTTATTACTAGTTAAATACATCGAATAATAATACATATGTTTATTTTTATTCCAAATAGAAACATACATCAATTAACTAACAATAATAATGTATTCAATGCATTTATGACAATAAGGTCATATAATATATTTATCAATCATATAATCAACATTTTACATTTTCTAACATAAATGGTTCAGAAATTTACAGATCTTTACATAAAGTTCACAACTATAAACTAAAATAAACTACATATCTCATATTCAATTTTTTTTCTCATTCTTCAATATGAATGATTCAAAAAACTTGTAAATTTTTACATAATATTCACAAACATAAACATTACATTTTTTTAAATTATACAACTCATATAAAGATCTTTTAGATCTTTCTTTTTATATCAAAATTGCGTCTTGCCTTTTTAGAAACTGCAGGTTCTAAATTTTCCATGTAGTGACAAAAATAGTTTTTGCATTCACTTCAGGTGTGCAGAGTTAAGATTAGTATTTAGATCTTAACTCAATATGATCTTCAGGATGCATATTTTCTTTATAAAAGTTTTCCTAAGAAACAATGAAATATTTCTTTTAGAAATATAATATGTTCCAAAATGACTATAATAAAACTTCAAGTTTTATCATAATTCATATATTGTTATTATATATTTTAAATTGAAGTAACTTTTCTAGAAAGTGCTCTTTTTCACATATGAGAGTCATTTTACTATTTTTCTTCAAGAAAATAGTATTTATTATAAATGTAATGATCTCTTTTAATAATAATTTCTTTAAGAGATTACATGTAGCATAAAGTTGGAATATAAGGCTTTTTCCTTTTTGTTGAAATTTTCCTTTCATTAATTTATCAAATCATTTCCTTTTAGAGGTCATTTACTATATGCAAATATTTAATGCAATTATATGCTTTTATGCTTTATTTCATGTTTCTCGTTTGAATATGCACTTCGGGTTCCTTGTTTGCATATGTACTTCAGGTTCCTTGTTTGCATATGAACTTCAGGTTCCTTGTTTGCATATGAACTTCAGGTTCCTTATTTTAAAGAATTTGTATATGGACTTTAGATCATATGAGCTTCAGGTCATTTGCATGTGAACTTCAGGTTCAATGACTTTTGCTTTGTGTTTGGAGGTATAACCGTCTTCTGTTGGTCATAATGCTCCTTTAGGGAGTTCCATAAGTGGAGAGGATCCTTTTTTCCAGTTAAATATTCTGATTTTAGATCATCGTGGATATGACCTCTTAAAACTATCAAGGCCTTTGCTTTGTCTTGCTTGGACATATTATTACCATTTTTAATGGTACTCTATAAGCATTGAGATTGTAAATGGATTTCATTGTTCGGCATTTTTGTGAACTACACAAAAATAATAATTGCAGATGCTTAATTAAACAAAATTCACATATCAGTATACATGTTCTATAATTATCAAAACGAATTAATAATTTAACGAACAGACAAAACGATGAAACTGTAGTACTGTTATATCATGAAAAAAATATGTAGATCTCGTAAAATAGAATAGGACCGTATACTTGGATGTAATAAGTTGAATATATTACAGCACAAGATCATTAAAAAAAAAATCCAAATCTGCAAGTCTATCTTTATACATTTATAATGAACTTCTTACAATAATGAAACATTACAAATCGTCAAGGAGCCATACACCATGTTACATAACAAAAATAATGGCCACATTAATACATATGTTGGCTAGCAAGCAGCTTGCTATTTACATATATGCATACCTATTAGCAATGGCTTCTCTGTTATTGAAGAGATAAAGTAGCAAATGAAGATGTTTTATGTATGGTGTATGAGGTAAAAGATCCATATATAATATTATAAAAAGAAAATAAATGGATCATCCTAAAAAAAATATTTGGTATACCATAATAACAGATCAAATATGAATAGGTGGATATCTAAAAACCACTAAGTTAAAAATTAATTAGATCTAAAAAGTTTAGATCCACTAAAATAGAATCTAGATCTACAAAAATTGAAAAAGAAAAGTGGTCTAGAAGTATGGATCACATCTTAGCAGAAGATACAACAAGTTCATATATGTAGATCTATATGATTTTAAAACATAAAAAAAATAACTTACATGATAGATCCATAAATATAGATATAGAATATTTCAAACAATAGCTCTAATAGAGCTACGTGCTGATAACGTGTTATAAAATGAACACAAAACAGAAGAAATAAGGGAGAGAGGACATTTATATTGATTCAGATGTATATTCTTTCTATTACATTGGCTCCTTTATGTATAGGCTTTTGGAGCAGATCTTTAGCTTATTCCCATGATGTGGGACTAAACATAGAACTAATAAAAACATATTCACAACATTCATATATATATTACAACATAGTATATATTTTTGGAGGCGACTATTTGAATAATATATGTTTGAATTGCCAAAATGAAAACTTAAATTTTCAAATTTTGAAAATTATATTTCAAACCAAATGCATTTTTCAATTTTTAGTTTCGAAAACTTGTTTTTGAAAAAAGGGTAACCAAACGCATTTTGGGAAATAGTGAAAACATTCAAAATGGAAAACTGAAAACAACCATGAAAACTAAAAATTGAAACCAAACGCACCCTTTAATTTTCATTTTGGTGTAACCATTTTTAGTGTTTTCGGGTTGTATCAGAAAATCCAATTTGATGTAACTAAGAATCTGTTTCCAGTTATATGCAACTTAAGGAGTAATCAGACTGTAACCATTTACATAATTTTAGTTATAACATTTTTAGTTACATGTATTTCACTGTTCTGGTATCAAACTTTCATGCATTTTTAATTGTGTATGTACCGTGTAATATTCAAAATTTTGTTTTGTATTATGTTATTTACTTCATGTGTGTCAGTAACACAACATTTTTAAGCGCATATTTCCTATCTGTCGAAGTGCCAAATTCTGGTTAAAATTTGTATTGTTTTACACTGTCACGTGACTTTTTGGGAAAAATGGAATTTCATTTTTCCATGCTATCGTTTCCAATAATCATGAATTCCATTCAATGGAATTCCGGAGCTAACAGCATGGAAATCTAACCATATATTATATTTCCACCATTTAGTGGAAGATTTTCTGTATTGCAGAATAATAAATATCATGATATGAGCAACATATAGTATGTTTACAAAAAAGTTGAGTTATTAGTTATTACAATTCATAGGTTTAGATAATGAAAATTAACCGTTGCTTACTTGATTAAAATACATCCATGCAAATTTACACTTATTGAGGCCGGTAAAAGAATACACGTGGCTGAATGTCTTATTCATCAATTAGAGATTCTTTTGTTTGGTTCCCATTACTTCATAACTGAATTGGCTATATAGCTACTAAATGTATTGTTAAAAAGGAAGCTGAAACTCGTACTTCAACTCATGACAGCAGCGGTTGTATGTCAAGATTTTTTTATTCCAATATGCATGTTTTTTATCCCACTGCAATTTTTTTGTAGTTTTTCTTTGAAAATAAGCTAAATGTTACATCTCGTTTCATATGTCAGGTTTGCATGGTGCAACCCAAATCTGAAATGGATCTTCAATTTATGTTAACCAATTTGAGTTATCCATGGGGATATGTTTGTACAGTTTTTAGGTGTTGCCACTTTTGCACAACTGCTTTGATGAGTGGATTTTTTCTTCATGTCATATTAATATCATTAAAACAATATGTTAGGGTTTTGCACATCGTCTGTAAAACTCATTCTTCATTCAATTATAGTGGATTGTATTAATGTCGTTAAAAACAGTAATACTTCATATATTAAAACATATATTACATTTTGATGTATATAGAAGATTTAGAGTTAAAAAAAATATACAGATATGTGCTTTCTTTTGCCATTACTATCTATTTCTATTATTTTTTTGCTCTCAAATGTGACATGATGTGGTTTTTAGTTGTTTTTTCTTTGAAATAGCAACAGACGTGCCTTCAAATTAATAAATCTATGAATAAGATTGGAATAGTCCACATTTTAATACATTTTCAGCTATGGTCACATTTATCTATGCACACGTCCATCAGACGTGCCTCTGTACTGGTCCTTTTTAATAATACACTACCTATATCGTTTTATATTTGATTTACTTTTTATTAGATTATTAAGGTTTATAATACTTTTCTGTGTGCGTAAATCGTACTCATCTACTCCTCAGTAGACTAAACATAATAATATATATGTAGCTATATTCTCAAAATATTTAGGTGCTACCCATAGTACCCTTCTCGACAAGTCTCCATTGTCTCTCTACGAAAAAGCACTACTGTAGCAGACTGTTACATAAGGTCTACGATACAGATATTTCGTCGTCTAGTAAGGAAACATGAAATGTATCTGCATTTGACTCTCTAATGCTTGGACATCCACAATGTACCATTCGGTGGATGCATCTAGGATGTACACATAATCGTTCTTTCCATGCTCTATGTTTCACCAATAAGTGTCACGATTGGGACTAAGCATGGAACTTAGTAAGGGATTCTACAATTTGCAAAAAGGTAATACTGTTTGTTCCTGAGATGATGGCTTTGATGACAATAACCTTATGACTTATTATAAAATATGTATAGTAACATTAATTTGTGGAAAATAGGGAGAAGGACAAACTTAACAAAATTTTTGGTGAAAAGTGTGGGAAGTTAGAATTTAGTGAGAAGGGCAAATGTTAGTGTAAATGGGGAAATAATAGTGGGCTTTCTGAATTCCACTTTTAGTGTAAATGTGTCATTCTCCCTAATTTTGAAACTTTCCATACTTTTCAACAATTTTGAATATCATCAGATTTATCAAAATATATAATATTTTGGAGATTCTCACAATCTTGTTTGATAGTGTCAATATTATTCTTACTTTTACTGTTACTCCAAAGCTTGAGATTGGTATTAGTAGCTTGAAGAAATTTTTATAACTTTGAATTAAGTTATGCCATGAATTCTAAAATAAAAATATTTTTCTTGACAATACCCTTATTTTCGTCCTTATAAACCCATTTAGCTTTAATCTGAATGGAAAATTAGTTTTTTGAATAATGTTGTCTGAAAGAATTAGTTGAAGGGGGTATGATCACTTGTAGCTTAAGGGAAAGTAGAACATTTAAATTTGCAAAATCTATTTTTAAAAAATATTAATTGAAATTTTATACAAATCGTAATGAATATTGCTAAATTATCTTGATTTCCAGATGAATTTATCACCACTGATAATAGGTTCAATTAAGCCAATTTTAAAAAGAAAGTTAAAGAAAATTTTTAACTATTTAAAGGAAATAGGAATGCCACCCTTTCTTCTGATTGGTGTTTAACATTATTAAAGTCACCAATGATAATCCACAAATTAATAATTTTTATTGATAGTTTTTAGATGATCTCAGTCCTAGAGTAAAAATCTTTCTTTTTCAAAATTATAAGTATAAATAAAGCTAATCTCTATATGAAGGCCCCTCTTATTTGAAAATTTGCAATGAATATACTGTAAGTTAATGAAATACCGATTTAAATCCCAATCATTAAGATTCCATAAAATTAGAATTCTATTGTCGCCCCCTATACTATTCTTGTCGATAGATTTCCAGTTTTTAAAGAAAAAAAATAGTGAAGAAATTTGTTCATGGCTTTATAATCAAAACTTATGCTTAATTAAACCAACAATGCTTGGTTTGAAAAAGAAAGTAAATTGGAGAGATCTAGTTTTATTTCTGGGGAGTTAACCCCTAACATTCCATGAGATGATTGCCATTAATAATAAAAATTAGGATATAAAGGATACATAAAGTATACCATTTGTTGCTTCCTAGAGAATTTGCTGCTACCTGCGTCCAAATTCTCAGTACCACCTCTTCTTTTGCATGCTGTTATTTCATGAATTTTGAGTTGTCCTTCCCATTTTGGATTTTTAACAATATGCATATTTTCAAAAAAATTGTTGTTGCTATCAGACTGTAGTTCTCCATTATATCTTGTATGCTCTTCTTCTTATTGCTAATAGGTGATGATGATGAACAGAGCATGTGATGACGATGAACAGAGCAGGAGGGTAGCATTTTCAATGAGTTGCTCAGTGTCACAATGCCAAACATTGTTCAACACTAGATTATCAAGTTTAAATTCACTTGGATTTATTTTGCTATCGACATTGTATTTAAATTCGAATTTATAACTAATCCGGATTCTTTCTATAGGGGGGTCGAATAAAGAACTGTTCACTAATAACCCCTAAACAAATCTGCTTATCATCGGAATTGTTTGATATATCAGTATTATTATTCTCGTTGCCTTGTTTACTAATTATGCCAGTGGAAGCTTCGGAATTCCTCCTCTGGTTATTGAAAGCAACTATATCAATTGAATTGTCATGTATATTTATCTGAATTTGGACATCTAAAGCTTGTTTTTCTATCTGCATATTTTCTGAATCAAATCCACTACTGATCAAGTCGGGATCAAATCCTATGCTTTCAAAAAAAGTGAATCCTTTCAATTATGTCATTTTCTAGATTTTGTGAAACTGTTTCTTGGCAACTTTACTGAGCAAACATTTTCTTGAGTGACTATGGCTGGAACACTTTCCACCTTTTCAGTATTTTCTTTATTAGCGTTCCCTTTTCAGCATTTTCTTGATTTTCGGTGTCTGGAATGTTCCCCCTTACTATTTTTTGCAACCAATTATGTTTCTTGAACATTTATTGGATTTGAAACAACATTTTGAACTACCTTTTCCCTTCGAATTAGTTTTGATTAGCAAGCTTCACGTGTAAATCCAAAGCATTGACACTTTGAACATTTTAGTGACACCCATTCATAGATAATTTTCTGAACTATACCTTCACCATCATACATAGTAATGTAGGCTTCATCAAGCATATTAGATTCTACCTTGATCCAATATCTCGCGTCACTGAGTATAAACTTAGTCGTTGTAGGTTCATGTAACTTAAGGGTTGTTCCAACAATACTGGCAATGGCACTAAATGCCTCTCTGTCCCATAGCTTCATATTCAATTTTGGCAGCCTTATCCAGATGAGAATGGTTGAAGCTAAATCTTTGTCAAGATTCAATCTTTTTGTTCATTTTTTAAGAATAATAAGTTTACTATTGATGAAGTAAAGGCCAACATTAATCACCTTACTTAGAAAATCTAATAACAAAGAAGTCATTTTCCCTAGTGTACATTTCCAATTTTGATGTAGGATTTCAAGTTTTGATAACAAAAATCCTAAAATGGTGATAGTATATCCTATGACCAAATATATAGGCTGGAGCAGAAGACTTTCATTTCTCTTTTGTTCTTTTCCCAAGAGTTTCTTTGATAGCCATAATACTCTTTTCACCTAATTTAATAGCAGCTATGTAGTCAAGATCAAAATAGGATTGAACCAAGCATTTTTTTAAGAAGATCCGCATAAGTTGATGATCTCTTATCCACCTGCGAGATATAATTCTACATGTTGAGTTTTGAGAATTTCGCTTGAGAATACTCAAATTTGAAATCAGTGGTTCTTTGGGTAGCATGTTTTTGGTTTGGGTGAGAAGCGCAAGGAGGAATAACCGTAGAAGTTTGTGCAGATTTCTACAATTTTGTAGTTTGATATTACTTCCGGTTTCTGACTACTTGGAAGTCAGATACATCAACATCAGGATTATTTTTCAAAAGGGGAGAAGTGGAAAGAAATTGAGGAAGAAAGATCCTCAATTGGAACTGGAGGAGATGACTCAATTTTTTTCTTTTCAAAAAACGAAAATAATACCTAAATTTCATTTGCTTAATCCAGCAGTCAAATTTCTCGAGAAGAACAGACAAGTATCCGTTAATAATTTCTCGAGAAGAACAGTCAAATTGGAACTGGATCATCATACGCAATTTGTTAAAAATTATCCGTTAATAATTTCACATTCAAAACCAATTTCCGTAGTTTTCTTTTTGGATTTTTTTAGTAATAATGCCATCGGTATATGCATAAGATCACAAGATTGCATCTCAATCATGGGTCAAGTCAACCTCTATCTAAGATTCGAAGCTTTGATTTATAAATGAGATCCTGAAGTCAAATCAAGTCTAGGCTAAAACTGTACCTTTTTTTTTTCTTCTATTTTATCAATGTATTTATGCTTATTATATATTCAGTAGCCATACAAACACATGCTTGAAGTATAAACTTTTGTGAGTCGTTGGAGAATTACTTGATTCTCCCTTTTGTTATATTATATATTACTAAAAAAAAAATGTTTTATTCAAAAAGTTTGAATTCTGTTTATTTTGTCCTCATTAGAATTGTGTACGAAACTAGAATTCAATGATTTTGGGTAACTATTTTTTCTTTCGATGATATTTTATGCATACATGTTAAATTTTGCGATACTGTAGGGTACAATTGAAGAGGATAGAAGCAGCTTCGTGTAGGAGAAGACCATTCACAAATCGAAGCTCCCATGTGGAAGATATGGCGAAGAAGGTAGGGGGATTTGGTCCGAGAGCAATTTCAGAAGTCTGAAATCAGCCAGAGAAATATCCTGAATAGCCATTCAGACGTCTGAAATTCTTTTCAAACGTATGGGAAGCCATTCAGGCGTCTGGTAAAAAACTCAAACTTCCGTAACGAGCCAGAGTGGAAATATGAATGTTATTTCTTGCGTCTGAAATAAATTTCAGACGTCTGTAAAGGGTCTGGGCTGTTTTTTGGGTTTGGAAAGAAGTTGTTAAGTTGTGAATTAGCAAGGGGCATTGTGGACATTTGCCTTGTATTTCTACACAACTATATATGCTGTTCTTTCTCAGATTTGAAAGGTGGTGATTAGTTCAATAAATCAAGGGTTTATTCCTTCATTATTTTGGGTTTGGCAATCCTAATATTTCTACAATTCTAATCTCCACAAATTTTTATTCTCTAGTGAATATTGGATCATTGTAATCAATTTCTTGTACTATTCTCATTTGGTGATAACAAAAGCTCTCTCAAAGTGGATGTACACTAGTAAATTGTTAGTGGAACCACTATAAATCATGATGTGATGTATTTTATTGTTATCGATCTATTATATTTCTTGTCTTGTGTTGTGATTGGATTTGAATCATTTGAGGTTGGTTTGATCATAGAACGGTTGTTTATGCACTATCTAGCATGATCTTGCTTGTTTTCCACTAGTTAGGGATTGAGTGAGGAGCGCAAGGAGGAATAGCCTTAAAAGCTTGTGTGGACTTCTACAACTTTGCAGTTTGATATTTCTTCCTGTTTCCTATTGTTTTGAAGTCAGATTCATCAACATCAGGAGTATTTTTCAAAAGGAAGAAGTGGAAAGAAATTGAGGAAGAAAGATCCTCAATTGGGACAGGAGGAGGTGACTCAATTTTTTTCTTTTCAATAAACGAAAATAATACCAAAATTTCATTTGCTTAATCCAACAGTTAAAGTTCTCGGGAAGAGCGGACAAGTAAAAGCATTGTTAGGAAAATATTAAACATACAGTTAACAAGTGGCATCGTTTAATTCAGCAGATTAAATCCCATGGGAAAACGACAGCCTTTGCTATTTGTGCTTTTCCTTCCTTTTGAATTCCAAAACCAACTCCCAAATCCTTGTCATAACCGCTCCTCAATGTCCGATCCGACTTAGTTTCCACCAATTTCAAACGTCAGTGTTCCTCATTATTTCACTCCTTTCCAAGCTCGGTCCGAGTCACTCCAGTTCAGTGCTCTCTCTATGGCAAGCTCCACTGACAAGAAGGAGTTGACTTTGTTTGAAAGCAAAAAAAGAATTGGCGATCTCTCTAGCTAAGTTTACCTCTGAACTTTCTAGTAAGTTCACTTGTGAGAGGGGAGCTTTTACTGTTGTTATCTCCGGCAGATCTCTCGTCAAAGCGCTCAGGTCTGATTCAGTGTCTATCATAGCTCTTAAAGTCTTTGCAAAGCATGATAAATATTCAAATCTTACTTTTTTTCACAAGAAAATCATGTGTTTTTGTAGCAGCGTTGTTCAAGCCTGTGCACGTTCAAAGTGCATGGTAAATTCTACAAATCCACACTAGGTGGTTAAGCATGGAGTAGACATATCCTTAGATTTATTAAACATTACCATTACAAAACACACCTTAAAACCTCTTATATAACAAGTATGACTATCCAGTTGATATTTGTTTGTTTATATCTTCTTCTTCTTTTATTAACATTCTTCGAAAAACTTATACATGAAGCACGGAAGTAAAGCTCAATGTGGTCTGTTTGTTATTTATGGTAGCGTAAGTTCAGTTGTTAGGTAAATTAACCGCCAAGTTGTACATAAACACATTGCAGCCAAAACTTTTTACTTGAAATATCCTTTAGCAGGCATGATTTTGAGATTGATACCAAAATTGTTCCGAAAAGCTGCCAAGACTGAAAACCTTGCTGTGCTCTAATATGTGTAGCACATGCGGAAATGCAGATTCTCGGGTAGTTACAATAACTTTATTGGAATATCCACTCTACACAACCGTCTTGCTAAAAAATACTTTATTGGAATACTTTGGAACTTAAATAACGACTGTAATGGTACATCATATGTAATTTGTTAAAAATATGATTATCCATTAATAATTTCACATTCAAAATCAATTTCCGTAGTTTTTTTTAGATAATTTTTTTAGTAATAATGCCATCGGTATATGTATAAGGTCACAAGATTGCATCTCAATCACGGGTCAAGTCAACCTCTATCTACGATTGGAAGCTGTGATTTATAAATGAGATCCTAAAGTCAAATCAAGTCTAGGATAAAATAGCATCTTTTTTTCTATTTTTCCAATGTATTTATGCTTACTATATATTTAGTATCCATACAAACACATGTTCGAAATATAAATTTTTATGAGTCGTTGGAGAATGGCTCGATTCTCCCTTTTGTTATATTATATATTCCTAAAAAAATGTTTTATTTAAAAAGTTTAAATCTTGTTTATTTTGTCCTCATTAGAACTTTGTGCGAAATTAGAATTCAATGATTTTGGATAATTATTTTTTCTTTCGATGATATTTTATGCGTACCTGTTAAATTTTGCGATACTATAGGGTAAAAATGAAGAGGATGAAAGTAGCTTCGTGTAAGAGAAGATCGTTCACAAATCGGAGCTCGTATGTGGAAGATATGGCAAAGATGGCAGGGGATTTGGTCCAAGAGCAATTTCAGATGTCTAAAATCAACCAGAGGAATATCCTGAATAGTCGTTCAGACATCAGAGATTCTTTTCAAACATTTGGGAAGCCATTCAACAGTCTGGTAAGAAATTCAGATGTCCTAAAACGAGCCAATGTGGGAATCTGAATGTCATTTCAGACGTCTAAAATAAATTTCAAACATCTGAAATGGGTCTGGGCTGTTTTTTGGGCCTGGAAAGAAGGTGTTGAGTTGTGAATTAGCAAGGGGAATTGTGTACATTTTCCTGGGATTTCTACCTAACTATATAAGCTATTCTTTCTCAGATTTGAAAGGGGCTGATTAGTTCATTAAACAAAGGTTTATTCCTCCATTATTTGGTGTTTGGAAATTCTAATATTTCTTCATTTCTAATCTCCACAAACATTTATTCTCTAGTGAATATTTGATCATTGTACTCAATTTCTTGTACTCTTCTCATTTAGTGATAATAAAATCTCTCTCTCAAAGTGGATGTACACTAGCAAATTGTTAGTGGAACCACTATAAATCATGGTGTGATTTACTTTATTGTTATCGATCTATTATATTTCTTATTTTGTGTTGTGATTGGATTTAATTGTTTGAGGTTGGTTTGATCATAGATTGGTTAGTTATGCACTATCTAGCACGATCTTGCTTTTTTCCACTAGTTAGGGATTGGATTGAGCGGTCTCAATCGATGTTGTCTCCCCAACATTTGGTATTAGAACTGTTATGATGTTAGGTGGTTGTAGAAATGCTGGAACCGGATCTAAATAATGCCTCAATGGTTCGTTCAAGTGGAATAGCGCTGTATGTATGTAGATCGTATGTGGCATCGGGATTACAATTGGTTATAGACAAGTGGAACAACGATAATGATTTTGAAAAGTGGAAATGGAAGATGAAAGCGGTTCTATGGAGGAATCGGGTACATCGGGTAGCATTTGATACACACTTGTTACCGGCGGACATCTCAGATGTTGAGAGATGAAATGGAAAAGTGGGCATTTACTAGAATTCAACTTGGTATGGGCGATAATGTTATCTCTGAAATTAGTGGTGTGATGACTACTAAGGGTATTTGGGGGAAGTTGGAAGAGTTATACATGAAGAAGTCACTCACTAATTGTTTGATCTAGTTGCGAAAGTTTTTCACCCATAAGATGAAAGAAGGAACTTCGCTAAATGCACATTTGAATGTGTTTGATAATTTTCTAATGAAGACGAAGGCGGTATATTTCAAGGTTGATGAAGAGCAAAAGGCAGTGATATTGTTGTGTTCGTTGGCAGACCGAGATACAGGTTTCTCAAATAGTTTGATCTATTGTCGGGATACATTAACGTTCAACATGGTCTTCTTAGTGAGGAATTGAGAGATTAAATAAAGGAGTTGATGCGGAAAGTAGTAGTGCCAGTAATGGTCAAGGTTTGTTTATGAAGAAGGAGAAATATGTGAATAAGGAGAACCGGGAAGTTCCAAATCTAGAAATTCCGGTTGGAGAAGGAAGTCGAAGGAAAAGAAAGGCAAGTTCTATATTAATAAAAAGTCCGGTCATTAGAAAAATGAATATCCGGACAAGGAGAAAGAGAAAAAAGAAGTAGCTTCTTCATCCGTGCAAATTAAGATGTTTGACGGAGTGTTTCATACTCTTTCCAATGTGCATTATGTTCCAGGACTTAGGAAGTCTCTTATCTCTTTGGGACAACTGGATTCTTTGGGATGTAAGATCGCCATTGAGAGTGATTGCTTGAGGGTTTTGAAGGGGCGCTTGTGGTTATGAAAGGTGCTAGAGCTAATAGTGTTTATTTGCTTCAAGGATTGACCGTTGAAGGTGAAACTTGCATAGTCGTTGATAGTTCTCGTTGCTTGGATGTGACAAGGTTGTGGCATTTGAGGTTGGGTCATGTTTTGGAGAAGAGTTTGGATATTCTTCAAAAAAGAGAGATGATGGGTAGATAAAGTTTCAACAAGTTGGAGTTTTGCGAAGAGTGTGTCACTGGGAAGCTAACTAAAGTGACACTCGGTGAAGAAAAACATGATTCAAGAGGATTTCTTGAGTATGTGCACACGGATGTTTGGGGGCCAGCACCGGTAGCTTCTTTGGGAGGAGCAAGGTATTATTTTTCCTTCATAGATGACTTTTCTCGTAAAGTTTGGGTGTATGTAATGAAGGCTAACTCGGAGGCATTTGCTAAGTTTAAAGAATGAAGAGCTCTTATTGAGAATTAGAGTGGTAGGTCTTTGAAGGTTCTTAGGTCCGATAATGGCCGAGAGTAAGTTTTCGGAGAATTCTTAGATCATTGCAAGCATCATGGTATTCAGAGACATTTTACTACACCGGGAGATCCGCAATCAAATGGAGTTGCGGAGAGGATGAACCATACTCTACTTGAGAGAGCCCGATGTTTGAGATTGACATTGGGTTTGTCTAAGGGATTTTGGGCCGTAGCTTTGTCAACCGCAGTGTATATTGTGAATTGAATTCCGTGCTCACCTATTGTAACAAAATTCCAGAGGAAGTGTGGAAGAGAAAAACAATTGAATTGAGTTGAAATCGTGTGTTTGGATGTCCCGTGTATGTGCATGACCCAGATGATAAGCTTGAGCGTAGAGCGTTCAAGGAGATTTCGCTTGGTTATGAGGACAGAGTGAAAGGCTATCGGATTTGGGATCCGGAAACGAAGAAGGTTATATTATCTCGTCATGTTACTTTTGATGAGTCGACTATGTTCAAGGAGAATGATGGCTTATCAGACGTTCCAGATTTGGTTCATGTTGAATCAAAGGAGAAGGAGGTTATTACCAAATTTTGTCCAAGGAAAAGAGATAGAAAAGTTGTTGGAAATGTTTGTGAGGAAGAAGCGGTTGATGGAACATCACATAGTCCACATGGTTCCTCTAGTAGTGTTGGTGATGTGCCTGATGCTAGAGAAGATTCAGTTCAAGGTGGAGTTGAAGGAAGTCTGGGTGATGGTATTGCTATTTAGGTTGGTCATCGTGCTATAAGACCACTCGAGATGTATGGTGATTGAAACTAGAGATGCGAAAGCCGAGAGATTATCGTTGTCGTAGGTTCTAGCAAACTCAAAACAGAGGTAGACTTGGCAGTCACGATGGGCCAAACATACTCTGGGCAGTCACGATGGGCCTAGATATGAGTCGCGAAGGCGTATGGAGTTTTGCTAGAACTAGGGTTACCATTAGCCTTTGACGGATGGATGGTCATACGATTAGCGATGGTTTCGAAGTAGGATTGACGGTGATAGCCAGGGTCAAATGTGGATGTTGAATGCTTTGTTTGAACTGTCTTATGTGAATCAACCGAAGTCGAAGGAGATATTTCTTGGGTGCTTGTCTGATATTGGTTTAGGCCTTTAGGGCTTGTACTTGAGAAATGTTGAGTTCAATTAGGATGGTTTATGTGAGAGATACCATTGGGTTGTTATGATTGTGTTGAGTGCCATGACTGGAATGTTGTTATTGTTGATATGAATGCATGGTTGATTGATTGCATGTAAAGGATATCACTGTCGGATGTGGGAAAGACGGGTGTGAGTTCTTCTCTGGTGTTGGGTAGTGGTTGGTAAATCTACCCATTCTCATATACTTTATTGATGATGTTTGTTAGCTGTTTTATCGCTCACTAAGACTGTTGTCTGACACAAGGTTTTAAGTTTCTCTCTTATTACCTTGGGCTGTTCATCCTGATGTGGATGGGCAGACTGAGCAGCAGGTGACAATGTTTCTTTAGTGAGGACGATGATGCCGATCTATGGCGAGTTGGAGGCTACGTATCAGTTTTATTACTATCTAGTATTTCTATTTCTGTTGTATTTTGCCGACATTCTCTGACGGATGTAGTAAGGACTCTTGTACATAATACTGACATGATACTAAGATGTATGGTTACTCAAGTTGGGAGTTTTCAGTTTCTGTGCAATTATGTTTCACTACTACTACCTGTTGTATATGTTCTACTGTACTTTATCCTTGCGCTATGAGATTTACGACAGTTTCCGGTTGAGTTATCATACCTAGATGATCGTCCACAGCTGCATGGCACGCATTTCAATGCACTATTGCTCTTGTTTAGTGTAAGGTTTGTGGGCGGTCGTCACATTTGGTATCAGAGCTCTTGTTAACGATTTTAGCCAAAGTTCATAGACGTAATCACGTATGAGAGACGTACTTGTAGATTTCAATTGAATGTATACTATATGATATTATATAGTATAGTAGCGTTAGTACTCCATTAGCAGTTTTCTTACAAGTGGCTAATCATTCCAGTTTGTAGATTTATAATGAGTCGACGCACTTCGAGTCAAGCTGCTAGGGAGAGAACTGCACCTAGTGGGGGAGATGGAGGTATACCAGACTACCCAGCCATGTTCAAGGCCATGGCGGCAGCGATCATGAATATTGTCCCCGCTCGAGTAGCAGCTACGGTGGATGTTGGAGTCCAAGTGCCTAGAGCTGTGGAATTTGCAAAGCTATGCAAAGACTTTGCATCATTGGGAGAGAAATAGTTCAGGGGCACTGAATTAGTTGAAGATGTTCAGAGGTGGTTGAATACTTATGTTCGGATCTTTAAGGACTTGGGCATTGATGATGCAACCAAAAGGAAGGTTGCATCAAGGCAGTTAGTGGGCAGAGCGATGGACTAGTGGAACTCTATCACATTTGAGACCCCTGAAGAGGACATTTCATGGAGCAATTCCAAGCCAAGTTTATCTCCACCATGCAAAAGTCTATTCTGTTTAAGAGGTTCGTGAAGCTTAAGAAGAATGGTCGACCAGTTCTTGACTATATTTCTGACTTCGAGGCTTTGTCAAAGTATGCTCGTTCATATGTGGATACTCCTTACCAAAAGAACAAGAAGTTTGTCTTGGGATTGGATGAGTATGTTGGGAATCAGCTTGTGGATCACCTTAACGATAGTTATAAGAAGATCGTCGAGAAAGCTTTGAGGCATGAAAGTTTATTTCCTAAGAAGGTGTCTGTTGTTGCAGCTAAAGAAGAACAGAAGCCACAACAGGGTGGTAATAACAAGAAAAGGAAGCAGCAACAACAGAATGGGAAGGATGGCTAGAAGAAGCAGAAAGGCGAGGTGGTTTGCTTTAACTGCCAACAGAAGGGCCATTATTCCAGGGATTGTAAGAATCCTAAGGCAGAAAGATAGTGTCATATATGTGGCACGCCTGGGCATCTCAAGAAGGATTGTCCAGAATCAGCTAAGGAGAAGCAGGTTGTGAAGGCATATGCTTTGGAAGTTGTGCCATCTTCTTTGAGAGCTCCTACTACACAGGAGATGGGAAAGGGTGTAGTTGTTCAAGGTACTCTTTCAGTTAATGACATTTTAGTTCCTGTGTTATTCAATAGTGGAGCATCACATTCTTTCATTTGCAATGAGCTTGTGTGTCGCTTAGGTTTGTAACCGAGATTTGTGATAAACCATTGATCGTGACTAATCCAGTTAGGGGCTCGTCCATTTTGTGCATGTTGTGTCATGGTCTAGTGTTGTCGAGTCATGGTTGCTTTTTTGTATGTGATTACTTTGTTCTTAACTTCGCTGGGTTTGGGATCATCATGGGCATGGACTGGCTCAAGAGGTATGCGGCATGGTGAATTGCGAGAAGCTAAAGGTGAGGGTTGGGGATGTGGAAGGGTGAAAGGTGTTGATTAGGTGTAAGCTCGAAGAGGGGGTCTTCGTAAGTTATCTATATTTGCTTGTGATTCCATAGGAAGACTTGTCATCTGTGCTAATCGCTAATGAGTATGAGGTGTCTTTGACAGGGTCAACGGGTTACCGCCGCATCATGAGATCGAGTTTAGGATCGATTTGGTAGAGGGTGCTAGACCAATCGTTCCGCCTCTTAGGCGGATGGCGCCCAAGGAACAACGAGAGTTAAAGGTGCAAGTTCATGACCTTTTGGAAAAGGGATTCATTCGGAGGAGTGTTTCAGAGTGGGGTGCTCTGGTAGTGTTTGCAACCAAGGCACATGGCTCGTTAAGGTTGTGTGTGGACTATCGTGAGCTGAACAAGGTAACCAAGAAGAACAAGTACCCGCTGCCAAGGATTGATGACTTGTTCGATCAACTTCACGAAGCCAAAGCGTTTTCTCGAATGGATTTGGCAACATGATTTCACTAATTGAGGGTGGCGAATGATAGTGTGCCAAAGACTGCTTTTAGAACACCATTCGGGTTCTTCGAATGGTTGGTGATGCCATTCGAGTTGACTAATGCGCCAGCATACTTTGTGGATCTTATGAATAGATTGTTCAGTGATCAGTTGAACAAGTTCGTGCTTGTGTTCATGGATGATATTTTGGTTTATTCCCGGAATGAGGAAGAGCACAAGACGCACTTGAGAGTTGTGTTGGAAATCTTGCGAAAGCATCAGCTGAGAGCTAAGTTTTCGAAGTGTCACTTCCGGAAGGGCGAAGTGAGGTTCTTAGACCATGTTGTTTCTGGAAATGGGATAGCGGTTGACCCCGCTAAAGTTGCAGCAATCCAGGACTCGGATCGACCTAAGAATGCGACTGGTATACGGAGTTTACTTGGGTTGGCAGGTTATTACCGACGGTTTATCAAGGACTTCTCCAAGATAGCTGCACTGTTGACAGGATTGATGAAGAAGAACCAAGTGCTCACATGAGATGCAAAGTGTGAACAAGTGTTCAGAATCCTGAAGAAGATGACAAGTGCTCCTTTGTTGACCATTCCAAGTGGGAATATGGTTGTGTATACTGATGCATGTGGCACTGGACTTGGAGCAGTGCTAATGCAGAAGGATAAGGTTGTGGCCTACGTGAGTCAACAGCTAAAGCCACACGAGAGGAACTATCCAACTCATGATTTAGAGTTGGCGGCGATTGTATTTGCTCTGAAGATGTGGAGACATTACCTGTTGGGAGCTCGATTCGAGTTGTTTACGGATCACAAGTCATTGAAGTATGTTTTCTCCCAAAAGGATTTGAATCTTCGGCGGTAATGATGGTTAGAGTTTCTGGCATCGTATGATTTTGGTATAGCATATACTACTGGAAAGGGTAACGCAGTTGCAGATGCATTGAGTAGAAGACACGCGAGTTTGGGAGCGATGTTTTCAGAATGGAGGAACCTCTAGTATTTGGCAATGTTTGATTTCAGACCAAGATGAGATTTGGAACCTGAAATTTTGGCAAGCTTATCAATAAGACCTACTCTTATTGAAAGGATTGGCGAGAGCCAAAAGCGAGATGTGAAGCTTGTCGAGTTTTTCCAGAAGCAAGAACCAGAAGTTAAAGAGTTCGAAGTCGATCGAGAAGGTTGGCTTCGAAAGCAAGGGCGTATAGTTGTCCCTGATATTGACAGATTGAGAGATGAGGTTCTGAGGGAATGTCATCACTCAAAGTTGACGATTCATCCCTGTAGTAATAAGATGTATCAGGACATGATGTGAGTATACTACTGGGAGGGGATGAAGCGAGATATTGGAAAGTTCATTTCCAAGTGTACAAACTGTCAGTTGGTGAAAGCTGAACAGAATTAGCCGAGTGGTTTGCTTCATCCATTAGAAGTTCCTACGTGGAAGTGGGAGCAGATATCGATGGACTGCCTAAAACCAGGGCAAGAAATAAAGGGATTTGGGTCATCGTGGATCGCTTGACCAAAGATTCATTCTTGTCAAGTCGATTAGGACGACATCGAAGTTGGCTGAACTTTATGTGAAATGGATAGTTCAATTCCATGGTGTCCCAAAGTGTACAATGAGTGACCGAGATCCATTATTTACGAGTGGATTTTGAAAAAAGTTTGCAACAATCTATGGGAATCGAGTTGTGCTTGAGTACGGCTTATCATCCCCAAACCGATGGTCAAACCGATAGGATTAACCAAGTTTTGGAAGATCTCTTAGGGTTGCATGTTAGACTTTAGAGGATCATGGGAAGACCATCTACATCTAGTTGAGTTTGCATATAATAATAGCTATCAGTATAGCATTGGGATGGCACCATACGAGGCATTGTGTGGGAGACCGTGCAATTCTCCAGCTTGTTGGTTGTAAACTGGAGATAAGTTGATTCTTGAGTTAGAGATGATTAGGAAGACCTCAGATTGTATCGAGATCGTTCAGCAATGAATGAAGGCAGCCCAAGATCATCAGAAGAGTTATGCTGATAAGCATCGAAAGGACTTGGAATTCGACGTAGGCAATATGGATTTCGTGAAGATTTCACCGTTGAAGCATGTGGTTCGATTCGGAAAAAAAGAAAGTTAGCTCCAAGGTTCGTTGGACCATTTCTGATAGTCGAGCGGATTGGAAAGCTCGCATATAGATTAGAGTTACCCGAGAAGATGTCGAGTGTGAATAATGTGTTCCATGTGTCGTTTCTACGGAAATTTGTGCACGATTCGAATGTAGTGGCATCTCCAGATCACTATGAAGATCTAGAAGTAGAGACCGTAGTTGCGAGACCTCATAAGCCGCTTCATGTTGTGGGAAATGACACAAAACAACTTAGGAGAAAAATAGTTAAGTTAATCAAGGAACAATGGAGTGAAGATGGTGACGATTTTACATGGGGGATGGAAGAGAGCATGAAGGCAAATCATCCAGAACTCTTCGTTGGTAGGGCACTTTGATATCATATCATCGTTGTATCGTTATTGCTTGATAGAATTCTGCATGCTAGGATAAGGCTATAAATGCATGGCTTGATGGTTGCTATTTTGGATGATAGAATTAGCTTCTCATGAATGATAGGCATGCGGAATTGTTGTGGTAGCTTGTGTTTGCTTGGAATTTCGAGGGCGAAATTCTGAAAGGGGTTGGGGGTGTAACAGCCTGCATTTTACATATCGGAGGATTATAAAATATTTTTATTTTATTCGCCGAGGGTTGGATCATTCTCATATTTTAATATGTTGCTAATGGGGATGTGAGACATGTCCATAACTTTTACTAATTTTGTTTGTGACCATTTTGCCCCTGTCAGTCTTGTACAGGGCACAACTTTTGACTCAGGTTGAATCAGGTGGTGAGACCCGTGCCATTGGAAAGGAAATGATGATTGCCTTTCCATAGAGTGGCAACATTAAAGATTTGGCTAAACGGTTTGGGAGGAATCGCTGCTTTAAGGTTTAATAGTTAGTTGTTCAGGTTTTTAAGCTGTAATGGGCTGATTTGAAAAGGCCGATTAATGGGCTGGTGGAAGGCTATAAATAAGGGTGAGAGGTATGGGAAATAGTTTACTTTCCCCATTCTCTCATTTGGAAGAGCCAAAGGATCCTCCATTTCTCCATCTTTCCACCACTAAAGCTTAGGAGATCGAAGATCTACACTATTTGGGGCTACATCTACATCGTTTCAAGGGAGAGTTCATCGAATCAAGGATTTTGGATCCAAATCCTTGCTGTTTGGAATCTCAGTTCATTGCTTTTAGCTTTTTTTGGAGAATTGGTGAGTGATATGCATCTCTCATATGAATTTAATCAAGTATATGAGTGTTTCGTCATGGTTTCATCAAATTCAAGCATTTTCTCATAGATCTACATCTTGGTAAATTCATTTTCATATGAATCACCCTATGATCTAATTTAGCAAGTTAAAACCAGTAATTCCTATGCTATTTCATATGTTTATGCAAGTTAGATCCGCAATTTAGATCATATGTTCATTTATCATGATTTTTGGTGAAAATTGGATAGTTTGGTGAAAATATTCATATTCGTGTTGTTGCGATTCCATGACATCTTTATGGTTGTATCGAATGAATTAGATGTGTGTATCCCGTCAATTGTGTCGATTGGCGAAGTTTTGATCGAAATTGGGCTTGAATTAGGGTTGTACAGGCTAGGGGTCGAGCGGTAGTACAAGTGAAGCACAAGTGTAATACAAAAGGGGGTCGATCGCACGTGGTAGGGTCGGTCGAGCTGAAATGCACGGGGCCATGCAGTGGGGTCGGTCGTGTAAGGAGGGGTCGGGCAGGCGAGGGTTGAATCTCTGGTCGGTCATGGTGAAGGGTCGGTTACTAGGAGGGGTCAGTCACCAATGAGGTCGGCCAGTGGGATCGGTCGCTAGAGGGGTCGGTCGAGGGCTCGGGTCGGTCACACCATGGGGAGGTCGGTCGAGCAGGGGTCGGCTATGTCTCAAATGAAGGTGGTTGGCCGTCAATGATGAACATTATACTGATTGTTGTTTGGTTCAGTGATGTTGTGTTGGACCTTCTATTGATTGTTGGTTGGTTCGGCAATGTTCTGACTTTGATGTATATACAAGAGAGAAAGTTCAAAGTATTGTGGTGGGATCGTTGATCGGTGTAAAGCAACAAATAAGCAGACAACTCAAAGGTGTTGGGTTGTGGATAATGGTTACTCGAGTGGGACTTGAGTTTGTGATTAGCCGTCGGTGATGACGACTGGAGATGCGAAGGCCGAGAGATTATCATTGTCGTAGGTTCTAGAGGACTCAAAGTAGGGGTAGACTTGGCAGTCGCGATGGGCCTAACATACGCTGGGCAGTCACGATAGGCCTATATACGAGTCGCGAAGGCATATGGAGTTTTGCTAGAACTGGGGTTACCATCGGCACTTGATGGATGGCAAGTGTTATGCCGATTATACGATTAGCGATGATTTCGAAGCATGATTAGCAGTGATAGCCAGAGTCAGTCATGGATGCTGAATGCTTTGTTTGAACTGTCTTATGTGAATCATCCAAAGTCGAAGGAGATATTTGTTGGGTGCTTGTATGATATTGGTTTAGGCCTTCGGGGCTTGTACTTGAGAAATGTTGAGTTCGATTAGGATGGTTTATGTGAGATATACCATTGGGTTGTTATGATTGTGTTGAGTGCCATGACTGGATGGTTTTTTATGGTTGATATGAATGCATGGTTGAATGATTGCATGTAAAGGCTATCACTGTCGGATGTGGGGAAGAAAGGTGTGAGTTCTTCTCTGGTGTTGGGTAGTGGTTGGTAAATCTACCCATTCTCATATACTTTATTGATGATGTTTGTTAGCAGTTTTATCGCTCACTAAGACTGTTGTCTGACTCAAGGTTTTATGTTTCCCTCTTATTACCTTATGTTGTTCATCCAGATGTGGATGGGAAGACTGAGAAGCAGGTGAAAGGTGATGCTTTAGTGAGGGCAAATATGCTGATCGATGGCGAGTTGGAGGCTGCATATCAGTTTTATAACTACCTAGTATTTCTATTACCGTTGTGTATTACTGATATTCTCTGAGGGATGTAGCGAGGACTCTTATACAGAATACTGACATGATACTATGATGTATGGTTACTCAAGTTGGGAGTTTTCAGTTTCCGTGCAATTATATTTCACTACTACTACTACATGTTGTATATGTTCTACTACACTCTATCCTTGCGCTGTGAGATTTACAACAGGTTTAGGTTGAGTTATCATACCTAGATGATCGTTCACAACTACCTGGCATGCATTTTAGTGCATTATTCCTCTTGTTTATTGCAGGGGTTGTGGGCAGTCGTTACAGAAACTACCTAAGCTTTTGTGATAGGGTGGACTATGCGCTTCACGTAGTCCAAGATGAACCGACGGACCTTGGTAACATCATGCATTCGATTGATAGCTCGAAATGGATTTGTGCCATGGAGGAAGAGATTAAATAATTGATGAAGAACCAAACTTGGGAGTTTGTTCCACTTCCTAAACGAAACCGTATGATTGGGTGTAAATGATATACAAGGTGGAGGATGATGGAAGATACAATGCTAGGGTAGTAGCTAAGGGGTTTGCACAAAGGAAGGGAAATGAGTATGATGAGATATTCGTGCCGGCTGTGCGCAATACTTCAATCCGGATATTACTTGCTATGGTTATTATTCATGACTTGGAGTTGGAGCAACTTGATGTGAAAACCGCCTTCTTGCATAGTAACTTGGATGAAGACATTTACATGGAGCAACCGAAAGGGTTTACGGTAGATGGTAAGTCAAACTTGGTGTGCAAGTTAAATAAATCACTATACAGGTTGAAACAATCACCTCGGAAATGGTACAATAGTTTTGATTATTTCGTGCTTGAAAGTGGCTTCCATCGTAGCATCAAAGATTCTTTGTATACTTCAAGAAGTTGGAAAATGATCGTTGGGTTTATTTGCTGTTGTACGTGGAGGATATGCTCTCATAGCTTCAAAAGCCAAGGTGGAAATCAACAAGTTAAAACTGAGAATAAAAGAGAAATTTGAAATGAAAGACCTTGGGGAAGCTAAGAAGATATTGGGCATGGAAATTGAAAGGGACCGAAAGCGTTGAGTTAAAATTGACTCAAAAGGAGTACATAAAGAAAGTGCTTTGCTGGTTTAGCATGGAGAATGCAAAGACGTCGAATACAAATTTACCTTTACATGCGACGCTTTCAAGTAAGGATCACCTATCGTGGAGAAAGACAAAGCTTATATGGAAACGATGCCATATGTAAGTGTGGTTGGTAGTTTGATGTATACCATGGCGTGTACATGAGTCGATATTCCAAAATTCGTCGGGGTTGTTAGTCTATTCATGGCTAACCCAGGAAAATCGCATTAGAATCCGTCAAGCTTATTTTGAGATTGGAGTTCTATCTTCTTGTAAGTACTAGTTGACACTCCTAAGTACTTAAGTCTTTGATTGAGACGGATTTGGTATTGCGTGCTTTCAACACTTTATTAGCGGGTGGGGACTTTGTCTGAACTCGTTGATGAAGTGCAATAGGGGGTGGCCTTATCGAAACTCGTTATGAAAAAATTGAAGATTAGGTGAAGGTAGATGTGGTGATAATTGGAGTTATCGGTTGAAGATGTTGTATGGTACCATTGGTGTTGGAGATGGATATAATATCGAGGTGGAGTATTAAACTTTGCGATACTATATGGTAGAATTGAAGAGGATGGAAGTAGCTTCATGTAGAGAAAACCATTCGCAAATCAGAGCTCGTACGTGGAAGATATGGCGAAGAAGGCAGGGGGATTTGGATTGAGAGCAATTTCAGATGTCTAAAATCAACCAGAGGAATATCTTGAATAGTCGTTTAGACGTCTGAAATTCTTTTCAGACTTCTGGAAAACCATTCAGACATCTGGTAAGGAATTCAAACAATTGAAACGAGCCAGAGTGAAAACCTGGATGTTAATTCAGACATCTAAAAATGGCTTTGAGCTGTTTTTGGGGTTTGGAAAGAAGGTGTTGATTTGTGAATTAGCGAGGGGCATTATGGACATTTGCCCAGGGTTTCTACACAACTACATAAGCTATTCTTTCTTAGATTTGAATAGGGGAGATTATTTCATCAAATCAAGGGTCTATTCCTCCATTAATTCGGGTTTGACAATCCTAATATTTCTTTAATTCTAATCTCCAAAAACTTTTATTCTCTAGTGAATATTGGATCATTGCAATCACAATTTCTTGTACGCTTCTTGTTTGATGATAACAAAAGCTCTATCTCAAAGTGGATGTACACTAGCAAATTGTTAGTAAAACCACTATAAATCTGGGTGTGATTTATTTTATTATTGTTATCGATCTATTATATTGCTTGTCTTGTGTTATGATTGGATTTGAACCGTTTGCGGTTGGTTTAACCATAGATTGATTGTTTGTGCACTATCTAGCGCAATCTAGTTTGTCTTCCGCTGCGTTAGGGATTGGATTGAGCGGTCTCAAGCCGTGTTGTTTCCCTAACAATATGAATGTTGCAAGTGTCAAATTAGTTCTTTGATAATATTTGTAACATCATAAATAATATTTAACTCAACCACTCATTTACCCATATGTCCTTGATGTACAAATGAGGACACATATTTGAATTCAACTCTGGCAATTATTACACATTGATTATTTATTGGAAAAATTAGTATGTAAGTCTTGTCATGAACTTGAAACCAGGTTCTCACAAAAATTGATATGTTTTTCTTTTTAGAAATAGCGTCACAAATTCAAATCCTAAATCCAAAAAAAAAAGCTTGTTATTTTCTTATTGTTTTTCCTGTTCACATTTTATTTTTATTCTAATGTAATGCCTAATTTTAACGATTATCCTTTTTTGTGTTTTTAAAAAATTCCACATTCAAGTGTTGAACACTTTACTTGTTTTACTCTTTATTATCAGGTTCAATGATTCTTCTATAAAAATAACATACATAAATTTGAAGCTGGAAATTTTAAGTTTTAAATTTTTTGTTCAATGATTTATTTTTGACATGTGTATTGCACGTTCAAACGTATATATCTTTCAAAGAATAATATATGCACACGTGCAACTATTTTTATTATAGTTTAACATTTTGAAACAAAAGTCACTCTTCAAAGCAATTATACATCTTTCATTCATTTTTTTTGTTTAAACCTATTTTACGATTCTACTGAGGTGATGTTCAACGAAATTTGCGTAAATGCTTTGAGATCACCGCCCCTAGAATGCTAAAAGTGAGTTGATATGTACTTACGAGATGCGTAAAAGTAATAACATGCATCACACTGATTGTCATATCTGGTGCTTTGAGTGTTTCTACAAGCAAGCATGCCTAGGTTTTAATCAATAACATGTACTAAGCCGCTATTTCCATACAAGTTGAGGCCTAAGTTTTCAATCATTAGTTTTTTTATTCTTATTGAGAATTCAGGAAGTTGACAGGAGGTCCATATGTTAACTCAATCAAATGGAATAAATGGCATGTGTTTTGAGTTGATGAGAGAGTCGTTCCAAAAGATCATGCTGATAGCAATTACAAACTAGCATATGATGGATTCCTATCTAAGGTATGAAAATATTAGGTTTTACCTTCATTATGTTGGCTGGGATCCATAAATTGATGACCAGTTTATTGTTTACTACTGCTTTTTTATTGATTAGTTTTAGCAAAATAACCAATAACATATACAGGAAAATACCGTGAAGGATAAAATGAACAAAGAATTGTTCCATAAGGACAAGGGGGCAAAATTTTATCTATAAGGACAAGTGTTAGTGTATAATAATATTACAGAAACTCCATTTATGAAGAGGAAGTATACAATTGATTGTATTAAGCGTTCAATAACAAGTTAAAGCAGATGTAAGTAAGCATATATGTTAGGGGTTTTTACCCTCAAGGACAAAAGGAACAAAAAATTATTCCATAAGGATAAGGGGGCAAAATTTTATCCTCAAGGACAAAATTTAGTGTAAAGGGAGGAATTTAGTGTATAATAAATTTCTTGGGTTATTCTATAACGATTATTGATGCATTTTGATAGGTTCGTATCACACCAGGCCATGTTTATGCCATAAATGATTCTCTACCAGCTGAAGATGTTGCAGAGGACTACGAAGCTTGCTTAAAACAATTGGTCAAAATAGGAGTGCTTCAGCTTTCCTCAATAACAAGCTACCCAAAATTTGATTTGATCCTATTAGGAATGAGGCCTGATGGTCATATCGCTTCTCTGTTTCCTAGCCACCCTCTTTTAAATGAAAAGGAACACAGGATAATATTCATCAAGGACTCACCAAAGCCACCACCTGAAAGAATTACCTTCACTCCACCTGTTTTTTTTTTTTAAATCGCATTACATAAAAAATTGATGTTGGATTTATGATTATAATTAACTATTGATAGCAATCTCTAATCTTCAGTTGTTATCCTTAATTTTCAATAGCCATAGTTAGTTTCATGCAATGTTTAGCCAGCGCAAGTCGTGTAATATTTAACTGTAATCCAACATTAGTTTTTTTGCATCAGTTAATCATATATGTTACATTATTCATTTTATATTAGCCTATCTATTTGTTTTTATGTTTATTTTTTTTTGGGATATGATTAGGATTTTGATTTCGGTTTTTGTTTGTTGATAATGGATTAAGGGTAGATTTTTTTTTGTCTTATAGCATTTTGTTATAAATTTTTAGTTTAGTTGTTATGATAAAATTTCCACTACTTTATGCAAGGTTGTAAAAATTGCTACGTGGATTCTTGATAGTAAGCATGAATCAAAAATTAATTGCTCAAGGGGGATTTAATCAAGTATTAATCTATAATAGTCCTAATTTTAGTGGATTAAGATTTTTTGTAAAACACTAAAATTCAAGTCCAATGAAATCCTAGTTAGTTATCTGGTATCCTGCAAAAATGCATAAATAAATATATTAGAGCTCAAATAAATATATCATAGCGAAACTAAATAAAATATGATAATAAGTAAATACTCAACATGATAATGACATTGATTAAGCAAGTGTCTCAAAGTTGGAAAATTTCTATTAACTAACTTGCGGGGTTTGTTATGATGGGGTGTCAGAACTAAAGTTCTGTTCAATAGACAATTTATACTTTTTAAGAATACACTACATATATCGTTCTATATTTGATTTACTTTTTATAAAATTATTAAGGTTTATAATACTTGTCTCTGTTCGTAAATCGTACTCATCTACTGCTCAGTAGACCAAACATAATAATATATATGTACCTATATGCTCAAAATATTTAGATGCTACCAATAATACCCTTCTCGATAAGTCTCCATTGTCTCTCTACGAAAAAGCACTACTACTACATCTGTAGCAGACTGTTACGTAAGGTCTACGATACAGATGTTTTGTCGTCTAATAAGGAAACATGAAACTGTATCCGCATTTGACTCTCTGATGATTGGACATCCACAATGTACCATTCGGTGGATGCTTCAAGGATGTACACATAATCTTTATTTCTATGCTCTAAGTTTCACCAACAAGTGTCACGACTGAGGCTAAGCATAGAACTTAGTAAGGGATTCTAAAATTTGCAAAAAGGCAATACTGTTAGTTCCTGAGATGATGGTTTTAATGACAATAACCTTACGACTTATTATAAAATATGTATACTAACATTAATTTGTGGAAAATAGGGAGAAAAACAAACTTAACAAAAAAATTGGTGAAAAGTACGGAAAGTTTTAAATTTAGTAACAAAGACAAATGTTAGTGTAAATGGGGAACAGATAGTGGGCCCCCTGAATTCCACTTTTAGTGTAAATGTGTCTTCTCCCTAATTTTGAAACTTTCTATGCTTTTCACTAATTTTGAATATCATCACAGACTCAGAGTTATCAAAATATATAATATTTTGGAGCTTCTCACTATCTTGTTTGATAGTGTTAGTATTATTCTTACTTTTACTATTACTCCAAACCTTGAGATTGGTTTTAGTAGCTTGAAGAATTTTTTTAACATTGAATTAAATTGTTCCATGAATTCTAAAATCAAAACATTTTGCTTAACAATACCCTTATATTCATTCTTATAAACCCATTTATTTTTAAATCTGAATGGAAAATTAATTTTTTGAATAATGTTGTCTGAAAGAATTAGTTGAAGGGGGTACGATCACTTGTAGCTTAAGGGAAAGTAGAACATTTAAATCTGTAAAATGTATATAAAAAATATATTAATTAAAATTTTATCCAATTTTTAATGTATATTTCTAAATTCACTAGATTTCCAAGTGAATTTATCACCATTGACAATGACTTCAATTAAGCCAATTTTAATAAGAAAGTTAAAGAATTTTTTTAACTATTTAAAGGAAATAGGAATGCCACCCTTTTTATGATTGTTGTTTAACAGTATTAAAGTCACCAAGGATAATCCACAGATTAATAATTTTTATTGATAGTTTTTAGATGACCCCACTCTGAGAGAAAAAAATCTTTCTTTTTCAAAATTATAAGTATAAATAAAGCTAATATCTATATGAAGGCCACCCTTATTTGAAAATTTGTAATGAATATACTGTAAGTTAATGAAATACTAATTTAAGTCCCAATCATTAAGATCCCATAAATTTAGAATTCTATTGTCGCCCCCATACTGTTGTTGTTAATAGATTTTCAATTTTTAGAAGAAAAAATAGTGAAGAAATTTGTTCATGGCTTTATTATCAAAACTTGTGCTTAATTAAACCAACAATGCTTGGTTTGAAAAAGAAAGTATATTGTAGAGATCTAGTTTTATTTATGTGGAGTTTAACTCCTAAAATTCCATGAGATGATTGCCATTAATAATTAAAATTAGGATATAAAGGAAACATAAAGTATATCATCTGCTGCTTCCCAGAGAATTTGCTGCTACCTGCGTCCAAATTCTTAGTACCACCTCTTCTTTTGCATGTTGTTATTTTATGAATTTTGGGATGTTCTTCCCATTTTGGATTTTTAACAGTATGCGTATTTTCAAAAAAAATTGTTGTTGCTATCAGGATGTTGTTCTCCATTATATCTTGTATGCTCTTATTCTTATTACTAATAGGTGATGATGGATAACAGAGCAGGTGGTGATGATGAACAGAGCAGGAGGGTAGCATTTTCACTTGGTGTCACAATGCCAAACATTGTTCAACGCTGGATTATCACATTTAAATTCTCTTGGATTTATTTTGCTGTCAACATTATGTTTAGATTAGAATTCATAACTAATCCGGATTCTTCCTACAGGGGAGTCGAATAAAGGATTTTTCACTAATAACCCTTGAACAAATCTGCTTATCATCGGAATTGTTTTATATATCAGTATTATAATCCTCGTTCCCTTGCTCACTAAGTATACCAGTGGGAGCTTTAGAATTCCTCCTCTGATTATTGAAAGCAACTATATCAATTGTATTGTCATGTATATTTATTTGAATTTGGACATCTAAAGCTTGTTTTCTATCTGCATATTTTCTGAATCAAATCTACTTCTGATCAAGTCGGGATCAAATCCGATGCTTTCAAAAAAAGTGAATCCTTTCAATTATGTCATTTTCTAGATTTTTTGAAACTGTTTCTTGGCAACTTTACTGAGCAAACATTTTCTTGAGTGACTATGGCTGGAACACTTTTCACCTTTTCAGTATTTTCATTATTAGTGTTCCCTTTTCAGCATTTTCTTGATTTACGGTGTCTGAACATTTTGATAACACCCATTCATAGATAATTTTCTGAACTATACCTTCTCCATCATACATAGTAATGTTGGTGTAATGTCCCATATTTTTGACAGTAAATATTTTATTTAATTTATTATTTTAAATATTATATTCGAAATATTAATGGGTTTCTAATATATAATTCGTTATAAAACAACGATTAAATGTTTATATTTAATTTAAAACAAACTCAAAACAGCGCGGTAGTTCGTAATATTGAATTTTGAACTTCAATTGGATATACAGAATTTGTTTTAAGTTGGAATTATGTGAAACAAGAAACGTTTGAATCTATTTAATTATAATTTTCTAATGAAAGAGAAAAATTGAGACTTCAGCTTATATATTGTAAGTTATGTCCAAATCAAATTTTAAAATAGTCGCTATGGATTTCGATCATAAACTATAATGTTTATTTAATAATTTATAAAATGATTTCTTTTAAAATTTGAATATTATTTAACTAGAAGATATTTATGTTGAGTCATTATTTGATTGGCTAAATCTAAAGCTGTATGTTATTTTATTTAGATGATAATGATAATTTATTATTATTTAATTTAACTGTTTTGTAATTTATTTATATTTTTACAGTATTGTATAAGCCATAGAAATAAATTTTTTTCAATCGACCTCCGTTTTCGACGAAATAAATTTTATTGGAATGCGTATAGTTAGTTATTGCTAGATTTCTAGTTTGGAGTTAATCAGAGTTGTTTAATCAGCGCGTGAAGTTTAAAGGGCGAACCGATAAATAAATTGGAATTAAAATACGTTGTTTGTGCAAACAAAGTGTAATTCAACGAAATTAATTCCATTAGATCCGGAACGTAAACATAACAGTGTGTCTAGTTTTGTTATTTTTGGGGTTCCTGCATGGACATACGAAAATTAAGCATTGGTGCACATATTAAATATATCCCCACACTGTTACTGCTCATGTGCCCCGAATATTATGTTTCCGTGTTCACCAATCTACCTAAAACGGTGGCAGCGAAGTTTCAATACAACAAGGACTCACGCTACACAGCTACTCTATTAACTTTCTGCAAACCTATATATCTAAACACCTTGGCTCCCACGTATGTTTCTTCAATAAATACAGCGGCTTCATTTCTTATTTCTGTTTTGCTTCAGCAATGAAAAAACAACCCATTTCTCCCTTAAAATAAAACAACACTCTTCCTTTCAGAACAAAAATCTCATTTCCATTTGCACTTCAGAAGAAAGCAACCATGTACTCTATCTTCGAAAACAAACTTAACTTCTTTGTATAAAACCGCACCGCCTCAACCTGGAAGTTTGCCCACGTCGTTACAGAAGAAGCGAGGTTCGAGCACAGGTCACGCGTGGAAGTTTAAAGGCCCTGGGTGTTTTGCATTAGAAGTGGGGATGCTCAGGTTACTGTACAGTAAGAGGGGAGGTCGTCGCAGAGTGTTGGTGATAGAAGGAGGGGGTTTGTCTCGGACGGTTGAACAGCGATGAGGGGACGATGGCACAATATGGTGGTTTATTGCATGGGATCTGGTTTTCGGAAGTATGATAGTATTTAAAAAAAGGGGACTGAGCCATCCGGAGCGTGGAAGCCAAGGAAGGCGGTGGCAGGAAGTGCTTGCGGCAGACCAGAGTTTCGGTGGAGGTGAAATTAGGCGCGGAGGTTAATGGAGGGAGGCAGAGTGGAAGTTAGATGTGAAGCATGGAGTTGCGCGAAGGCTTGAGCTGGCGATTTTGATAATATAAAGTGGGAAAGGAGACGATGTACAGTAAGAAGGAATGGCCTAGTATGTATATAACGTGCGAATTGCCTAATCACGGGTTAATTTTTCTAATCAAATATTTAATTAACGTGACCAAACCTATTTCAATGTGCCTAAGTATGCTATTAGAGTGCTTAAATATTTATACATATATTGATGGACCGAGACATTGAAGCTAAAAAGTAGAAAGTATATAACCTAGATAGATATATTAGGTTGAGTTTTTGGCACAGATTAGATGACTACCACTAACGTGAGTTTCGAAAATAGAACGAGGATTCCAGTTATATAACGCAGATATATTACCGTGGCTTATGGACTTCGTAACACCTGTTTCACATTTTAAATGCGCCTAATCAATTTATAATGTCGTCGTTATTTTCGATCAAAATAATTAGGTTTAAACAAATTACAAATATTTCCGGTTCTGCGGGCGTTCATGGAAACGAGCAAAACTTTCAAACAGTATGTCCGTTTTAGCCAAACGAAAGCTCTACCTGAAGCTAATTCGGAGGGCTACAAGCGTTACTGAACGATGCTCCATAATTGATGCTTTCGGGTCCAAAAGAGATCGTCTGTTAGAAGTTTCAAACCGTCCTTAGTTTGTGATGTGACTTCAACCGAATCGCTTCCTGTTTTCTGACGATGTTCCAAATAATTAAGCGTATTGTTAACCAGAAATTCCATGTGTGACGGCTTTGACTAAAAAGTGTGTCAACATTTATGGCTTAGTGTTTATGGTTTATGCTTTATTTTATATAGATTACTGTTTTTACTTTATTGTTTACAGTTTACGATTTATGGTTTATGGTTTACGGTTTATGGTTTAATGTTTGTGGGTCATGGTTTATGGTTTATTGTCTATGATTTGTCATTTATGGCTTAATGTTTATGGTTATGGCTTTATTTTATATAGTTTATCGCTTATACTTTATTGTTTATGGTTTATTGTTTATACTTTACTTTTTATGGTTTACGGTTTATGGTTTATTGTTTATGGTTTATCATTTATGACTTAATATTTATGGTTTATGCTTTATTTTATTATAGTTTATTATTTATACTTTATTGTTTATGGTTTACGGTTTATTGTTTATGTTTTACGGTTTATGGTTTATTGGTAATGATTTATCATTTATGGTTAAATGTTTATGGTTTATGCTTCATATTATATAGTTTACTGTTTATACTTTATTGTTTATGGTTTATCCTCTATTGTTTAATATTTATATATTTTAATGTTTTTTTAATAATTTATAAAAGGATTTATTTTTAATTTAACTAGAAGATATTTATGTTGAGTTATTATTCGATTGACTAAATTTAAAGCTGCATATTATTTTAATTAGACGATAAGAATAATTTATTATTATTTAATTTAATTGTTTTGTAATTTATTTATATTTTTGTAGTATTATATAAGCCATAGAAACAATTAATTTTCAAACGACCTTCGTTTTCGATGAAAGAAATTTTATTGGAATGCGTATAGTTAGTTATTGCTAGATTTCCAGTTTGGAGCCAATCGGAGTTGTTTTATCAGCACGTGAAGTTTAAAGGGTAGACTGATAAATAAATTGGAATTAAAATACGTTGTTTGTTCAAACAGAGTCATAATTCAAAGAAATTAATTCCACTAGATCCGGAACGTCAAGGCATAACAGTATGTTTAGTTTCGTTATTTTTGGGGTTTCCGTGTGGCCATATGAAAATTAAACATCGATGCGTGATAGTGGATATAATATTATATATTTATTTTAAATAAATAATCCCCACACTATTACTCCTCGTGTTCCCCGAATATTATGTTTACGTGGTCACCAATCTACCTAAAACCGCGGCAGCGAAATTTCAGTACAACAAGGACTCATGCCACACAGCTACTCTATTAACTTTCTGCAAACCTATATATCTAAACATCTTGGCTCCCATGTATGTTTCTTCAATAAATACAACTGCTTCATTTCTTATTTTTGTTTTGCTTCAGCAATGAAGAAAATGCACCATTTCTCCCTTAAGATAACCTTTCAGAATAAAAATCTCATTTCCGTTTTCACTTCAAAAGAAAGCAAATAGTGTACTCTATCTTCGAAAAACAAACTTAACTTCTTCGTATAAAACCACACCGCCTCAACCTGGAAGTTTGCCCACGTCTTACAGAAGAAGCGAGGTTCGAGCACGGGTCCACACGTGGAAGTTTAAAGGCGCTGGGTGTTTTGCATGGGAAGTGGGGATGCTCAGGTTACTATACACTAAGAGGGGAGGTCGTCGCGGAGTGCTGGCGATAAAAGGAGGGGGTTTGTCTCGGACGGTTGAACAACGATGAGGGGACGATGGAACGACATGATGGTTTCCTGCGTGGGATCTGGTTTTCGGAAGTATGATAGTATTAAAAAAAAGGGGACTGAGCTGTCCGGAGCGTGGAAGCCAAGGAAGGCGGTGGCAGGAAGTGCTAGCGGCAGACTAGAGTTCCGGTGGAGGTGAAGTTAGGCGCGGAGGTTAATGGAGGGAGGCAGAGTGGAAGTTAGATGTGAAGCATGGAGTTGCGTGAAGGCTTAAGCTGGCGGTTTTGATAATAGAAAGTGGGAAAGGAGACGATGTACAGTAAGAAGGAATGGCCTGGTATGTATATAACGTGCGAATTGCCTAATCATGAGTTAATTTTTCTAATCAAATATTTAATTAACGTGACCTAACCTATTTCAATGTGCCTAAGTATGCTATTAGAGTGCTTAAATATTTATACATATATTGACAGACCGAGACATTGAAGCTAAAAAGTAGAAAGTATATAACCTAGATAGATATATTAGGTTGAGTTTTTGGGACAGATTAGATGACTGCCACTAACATAAGTTTCGAAAACAGAACGAAGATTCCAGTTATATAACACAGATATATTAACGTGGCTTACGGACTTCGTAACACCTGTTTCACATTTTAAATGTGCCTAATCAATTTATAATGTCATCGTTATTTTCGATCAAAATAATTAGGTTTAAACAAATTACAAATTTAGGGTTAATTATATTATTTAAACCATAAACTTATTTGTTATATAACTAGGGTATATACTGGCAGAATTCGACAAGCCAAACGAGTTGGAACCGTATCGGCAAACACAACATGAGGGAACAGATGGAGTTGAAAGCAACCGAGATATTGAGTTAAATTAAACGTTGTTTTAATTTAATTAAAATGAACTGTTCTGACGACAAATGGAAACCAAGGTGAAGTTAAACTCACTTAGTTATCCCACTTATATTTTATATAAGTCAGGTTTTTATTTTATGTGCTATGGTTGCTAATGGTTGACTGTTTGCTAATTAAATATTCATTTGTTGATTTAACCGATGAAATTAAACCATCGTTTAATTTTAGTGAAAAATCAAATCGTTATTTTAACGATTGGACCCAATGAAGGTAACTTACCTTGTTGGTCATGTTTATAAAATAAGCGTGTTTAATTGTTTGAATTATTTTATTAATTGGTTGATGTTAAATACTCGTTATTTACTGTTATAGAAATTATCAGTTAAATGGAATTGAATGTTCTGATTTGAGATAACTGATTTGGATATAGTGAAGAACAGGTTGGAGGGGTCCAACAGGATTCCTCAATTATATTAGATATTATTTATTCCCAAATTATCATTATATGAACTGGTCTGATTGGGTAATTGATTTGATTGTTGACCGTTGAATTAAATTCAACGTTTGTTTTGTTTTAACCAATGGGTAGCATTGGTTAAGTATTGGGCAACATATGGCCTATAAATCAATCGCTTTATAAATGGTGATTTATAGTAAAGTGAATCAACCGAATGAAGTTATAAATTTATTTTATAACTGAAGATAGATTTTTAAATTTGTATTTTTAGTAAAAGTTTGTTAAAAGGAAATAAATATTTATTATTTATCATTTAAATTTATAATTAATTGTTAGCTGGTTTTATAAAGCAAATTATGATGTTGATCAGATTTATAAACAAGTCAATTGTAACACCCCACCTCCGCTAGGGTCACTCACAAAGGGAATGCACTAGGTTTGGTGAAGCATTATCGAGGTAAACATGCACAGAAATATTACAAGACAGAACATATATAAAACAACGGAAGTAAAACGAATTTCATTATCTTATAAAATAAGGTCTAAAGCCTTTTACATCAGAATACATCAAAACCTGTCTTGCAATAATAAAGAAGCCTAAAACCATTTCATAAATTATTCCCCAAGTAAAAACAGTAAAGTAGCCATAGCCAAGAAAAGTCCAAGCCATGCGTGATGACCTTCAAGCAGAAGAAGTCCGAACTAAACAACAACATTTCCTCCCTGAAAACCTGGGGGGGGGGGGGGGGGACGGAAGACAAAGAGGCGAAAGAAAACGGGGTCAGTCATAAAGACTGGTAAGTCCTATCTACTTCCAGCATAAAAACAGGTAAAGGTAACATGACATGCATAAACTGAAAGTAAACATAAGGATGACACCAAGATAGATAAGCTCAACCAAGATAACTGGATGAACTACTGTAGCAAGGTAAACTAAGGTATCATGATGAACTACGGTGTCAAGGATCAATGTATCACATCGTCAGGTTTCTATCAAGTATACTATCACAAGGTACCTATCATGTATAACATCCCACGGTATCTATCATGTATATTTGCTCTGCACCTCTCGTACTAGTATCCCAACCCGCGTCATGTGTTAACTACGAATGCCCCTTGCCCAATGTCATGTAATGGTCCATGTCAAGCTAACATATAACATATGTAGGTTTTTCCAACTCGTATGTTTCCCTCCATGTATAAGTTCAGTCCTTTGCCGTAGGCCATACGGGCTTTCCCATGTAAACGTTTTATCCTTGAGGTTATTTTGGACTGCTACCCTTGATCTAGTTATGTTTCCTTACCATGAACTATCGCGCGTTCGCTTAGGATTTATGCCACCTAGGACCACTAGGGATTATGCTACCTAATGAACGTTTCCGTGTCTCGGTTTGGGTTTTGGCCACCTAGGACCACTAGAGATTATGCCACCCATCAACCGCGCCCTTTTATCCCACGTATGTATCGTGAACCATTTTCCATGTCTAGACGCACATGTTCCTCAATGTGCCATCCGAGTTCCGTGCCAGGGCAAATCAAGAAATACGGAACTCGGTCGGGAGCTTTAAGTCGTCTGCTAATGCAGATATCAAGGTCTGTTTTTGTACCCGTGGCTATGGTCCCACGTGACCCCTCCCTCAACTACTGAAAGGCAATCCAAGAAAAATCATGTATGAGAACCACATCTCGGCCCCACTATAGCCCCACTTTCCTATGGGCCAACCTCACCCATGACTCGATAGCAAGAACATGGTCTGTTGGGGGTTCCCTGCCTTTCCGTTCGTACACAATTGACTAAAGATGGTAGGTAGTCGGCGACGTGCTATCCAGGGCAAAATTAGGTATCGTTGACTCCACGCTAATCCATCCCAGTCTTTAGGTCGCTCGCATAGCAACCAAGGCATACTCTTGGCTCTTCTATCGCAGACCTTAACCCCTGTGAGGCCGGGTTTCATGGACCATCTGCCACCTCACAGAGGGATACCAAGAGTACCCTCACGTACCCCGAAGCTACCGCTTCGCCACCCAGTTCGCTGGAGCTTTTTATCCAAGTCAGATAAGTTGCTCCTCCTCGTATACTAAGCGATGACCTACCGTATCAGGTTACTCATCTATTTATGAACTAGTCCCATGTCCTTGGCTAAGAATTTTTACTTAGTTATCCTTAACTAAGGTTTACCACTTAGCTCCTCTTTCCGCTATCCTTGTTAACTACGATTTCTAACCTAGTCCCCTGAGCTAGGGTTTTGTCAAATGGGTTAAGTGTTGTTATCCAAGTTCATGACTTAACCCGCCTACGAATCATGTCAAGATTGGCTAAGTACTCAAGTTCAAGGCTTAGCCCTACAAGTTGGTTAAGTGTATCAAGAAGCTCACGACTTAACCCTATCAAGTCAAATTGGTTAAGTATTTATTTGTCTTAACCCTATCAGATTATCATGTTAGATTGATTAAGCATAGATTATCTTAATCCCATCAGATTATCGAGTCGGATTGGTTAGGGTTAGCTTAACCCCATCCACTAATCGTATTATAATGGTTAAGCCTAATTTTAAAAGGTCTTGTGACTTAACCCTACCAGGTCCCCCTATTAGATTGGTTAAGTATAGGTTACTTAACCTCATCAAATCATCATGTATAATTGGTTAAGTATAAGTTACTTAACCCCATTAAATTACCGTGTTAAGTTGGTTAAGTATTGGTTACTTAACCTCATTGAATTACCAAGTTTAGATTGGTTAAGTGTTTAACCTAACCCCATCGAATTACCGTGTTTAGATTAGTTAAGTGAAGGTTACTTAACCCCATCTAATTACCGTGTTTTTGATTAGTTAAGTCTAAGTTACTTAACCCCATCTAATTACCGTGTTAGATTAGTTAAGTATGGATTACTTAACCTCATCGAATTTACCGTGTTTAGATTAGTTAAGCGTGGATTACTTAACCCCATCTAATTACCAAGTCGGATTAGTTAAGCGTAAATTACTTAACCCCATCCCCTAATTGTTTTGTATGGTTAATTGTCATTAAGAAATCAAGCCCGGTCCCACTTAACCTACCCATTCGTGTCATATCGGTTAAGTGTCATTAGTCAAATTTACTTAACATTATTATGTGGCATTAATTTAATTAATGCACTCTCAACCTCTCACATTAGACCTTGTTGTGGTTACTAGTTAAGACGGGCGGGTCCGGGTAGTTTTACACCACAACCTAGTCTAACCTCGGGTCTTAAGCGCGACATGACCAACTTCTCACATTGGATCCTATTGTTTGTAGCCACTAGTTAAGCTGGGCGGGTCCGGGTAGATTTATGCTACAAACTCAACCCAACCTCGAGTTGGCCACTTTTATGTTTGGTCTAGTGTCATATTACACTTACAACCCCCGTGTCTAGTTTCAAGTTCCATGTTTTCGTACGTGTCATGTTCATGTTTAAGTGTTTCAAGAGTGTCACATTTTCATGCAACCCCATGTCAAGTTTTCGTGCCACTTTCAAGCCAAGTTTTCGCGTCACGTTCACGTTTGTCTAACTACCCCAAAATCGTGTTTCCACTTGAGTAAAAGCGAGTCAACATAGTAGGTATACTATGGCTACATGTAGACCCCAAAACATGCATGGTATCATAAGGGGGTTTGGCCTTAAAACATGAACGATAGTGTCATATAGGGATTGGCCATAAGCATGCATAACATAAAAGGGGATTGGCCACAAGCATGCATAATGTCATAAAGGATTTGGCCACAAACTTGCATATTATCATAAGAAATTTGGCCACAAATTTGCATATTATCATAACGGGATTTGACCTTACATAAACATGATATCATAAGGGGGTTGGTTTCATTTACATGCATAAGCCCCAAAGTCCAATTTATGCAACTATTTCACAAGTCAAAGTGGCTCTAAGTGTTCATGCTATCATACCACAAGTAAAGGTCCAATCTTGCATGGCAAACTAAGTCCAATGCAACATGAATAACATGGTTTAGTCGCTAAAACATAACCCAGTCATATGTTCATGATAAAGGAGCAAACTAGGCTCGCATAGGTTATAGCATTCATGTTTAACCACATTTTATTCCATGCCATGATTAAACTACCGTTAACATCTCGAAGTAGCTAGAACTTACATAGCGAGGCTTAGGGAAGGAGTATGGATCGTCGTGACGAAGAAAGGTGGCTCCTTTGACGAAGAACCGCCATGAAATCACCGTAGCAACGTTGTAACAACCCGTATTTTCAATAACCTGTAATAACATAAATCGAGGCAGAATTTAATTCTAAAATGGGAATCAAGGGAAACGGGCTATGCCATTGTGTTCGTCTCGGAAAAATACGCGAAATAGAGTCCGAGTTTTCGAAAATCGGAGTCCGTATGACCAAGATATGGCCTCGCGAAGTTTCACGAAAATTCCCAAATTAAAGTATACTTAATTAAGTGAAATGGGTTGTGTAGATATATATATATATATATATTGATATATATATATATATATATATAATTGAAAATTTAATAAATAAATATGCAAAAATGCTCAAAACAGCGAATTGGGAGAGGGGAATAACCGAACCGGCCGATTTTTGAAGTCGACCCGAGCCCGCTGGGTCGACTAGGGGTTAATCCAGGGTGTTTGGCTGTCAACCCGTGGGCCGATTCGCTCAAGTGCAGATTTTGCATTTGAATGGTTCTCATGGTCCATCTTTAATCTAAAGGCCCTAGATGGTTCCTACACTTGACTTCTTCCCCAAGACATGCTTTGATGGCTTGGATTGAATCTAGGGTTAATCCTATGGCCTAAAACACTTGCCTAATCTATAAATAAGACCCTAACCTACCCTAATTCATTCATAATTAAACCTAGTGACTAAACTATGGCAAAATGCTAGCTCTCATGGCCTCCACTAATTTTATGAAGAGGGTTGCATACTAATCACTCTCTAATCAACTTCTAATCCCTTCTTAGCATCTTAATCTTCTTCATTTGGTGTTCAAAGTTGCTAGTTGTGAGTTTCTATCACTTTGATGATCTTTTGGTAAACTAATTAGATGAGATGTGATGAGATTTATGGTTTTGTATGTGGGTTAATGAGCTTTGAATCATATGATATGATGTTAGCATTAATCTTATGTTTATGCATGTTGAGTATGTAAGCTTATGCAAGTTTAATATGATGTATGTTATGTTTGCATGATGCTAAATATGCAAGTTGTGGGCTATGTAATCATATGCATGTTATGCAAGTTCATGGTAATATGCTATGCAAGTTACATGTTTGTTAATATGCAAGTTACATGTATGTAAATATGCAAGTTACATGTTTGTTAATATGCAAGTTACATGTTTGTTAATATGCAAGTTACATGTATGTAAATATGCAAGTTACATGTTTCTTTATATGCAAGTTACATGTTTGTTAATATGCGAGTTACATGTATGTAAATATGCAAGTTACATGTTTATTAATATGCAAGTTCATGATGACACATTATGCAAGTCTATAAGCTAATATGCAAGTTTGTTATGCAAAATGAATATGTAAGTTATGTGACATATTATATGCAAGTTATGTGACATGTTATGCAAGTTCATATGCAAGTTATGTGTTTGTTAATATGCAAGATGGCACCTTTGAAACATGTTCATTCATATGCAAGTTGACACCTTTTATATGTGTTATATCATGAACGAAATTACGTGGGAACGTTGGGGTAATTAAATGCATAAGTTAATAAGATTGTGTGAAATTAATATAATTATGCATAACACAAAATAAATAAACATAGTATGGGAATTTGCCTATTTGGTTAGGTGTACCCATACTATGTGTTGGGAATTTACCTATTGAGTTAGGTCTACCCCATGGGAATTTACCTATTAAGTTAGGTCTACCCATGTTAAGAAAACTTGATTAATTAGGGATAATTAATATAAAATTATGAGGGTGATTAATTAGATGTAATTAATTGACTAAGACACGAGGTTGGACTCAGTTGTAGCGTAAAACTGCCCGGACCCAACCGGCTTAACCAGTTGCTACAAATGTTAGCCCAATGTGAGAGGTCTTAGGCACAAACTAAATACGTAATTAATGTAAAGACACGAGGTTAGACTCTGTTATGACATAAGGCTGCCCGGACCCAACCGGCTTAACCAGCGGTCATAAAAGACAGTCTAATGTGAGAGGTCTTTACAAAGGTTACGTTCTTAATTAATTAATTAAGAAACACTTAACCATATTAGCATGTAGAGGGACATGAGGGGTTAAGTGGGTGCCTCGGGTGGCATGAGAAAATCTAGTGGTTGCCTTGGGTGGCAATAGAAAATACGATTAGAATACTTAACCAAAATGGAACATGTAATTAAAACATGATTAAAGGGTTAAGTGGGATATACTAGAAAAAGGGACAAGCTTAGGTGGGTAGCTTGTGGAGGCCCATTTCAACCAGTAACCCATACGTATCTTTGTGGGCTCGACCCATGTCGAGGACGGGACACGCATACTGGGCTTGACTGTAAGAGGCAAACGGGTTAGCGGTGGCAACGCAAGTCCAACGGGCTTCATATGCGTGAGTGGGCCCGGGCTGGTAGGTAAGCCGTTGTTGCATCGAGTAGATATAAGCCGTGCACCTTTAGTTCCATCAGGTTGCCACATTGGGGAATGATACATCCCACGGTGGGGCCAGCACGGGTATCTACGTTAGGGAGCCGATCGAATGGGAAGTAGTGTGTACACCTAGTGGATTGTAGGGCCCCGTGGCGCCTACTTGGTCACCTAGGGGTACGCAGGTACTAATTAGTAAATTTTATAAGTCCTTGGGTGGGATCAACCTTTAAGTTAGGAACGACTGGTGTGGTGCAGTTTAGTAATTTACCTTAGGGAGGGTAGATGCGTCTTTATCCTTTATCTTCGTTTAGTTGACTGCTTAGGGTAGCCATTCATCCCTATATGTTACCGTATATCAGTTTATGTCTTCTCTGGTTACTTTAACGATTGTATTGTTAAAGTTATAGGACTCGCTCAGACTTATGTCTGACCCTGTTGTTTTTATCTTTTTCCCAACCCTCAGGTCCTACGGTGGATCCTAGCAGTAGTGGAGCTTGATCGGATTGCTGTTCCAGTCTTTAGGAGCTTGGATAGATGTAAAGCTCCAGTTATCCAGTTATCTTTTCTTTTGTTTGGCTATTGTATGAGAGTGGGATTATGTACTTCTTTATTTTGATGGATATTGTACTTGACCTTTATTGTGGTTTTATGATGTAACCAGACATGTTTTACTTCCGCTGTTATGAGATGATGTTTTAAAATTTCAAGTACTATTTATATCTGTCTTGTTGTAATTTTTCTGTTCTATATTCACTAAAATACTCCACCGATGCTATGGCATTCCCTTAGTGAGTGATCATAGCGGGAGTGGGGTGTTACACGTGGTATCAGAGCTTAAGGTTACCAGAACAGATAAAATTTTTGAGAAAAACTACTTTCTAAGAGTATTTTCGAAGAAAGGATTTTTAAAAGCATGTCTTCTAAGAGAAAAAGTTTTTGAAAAAGAAAAGCATAATCCCCAATAGCTATATCTTTATCTTTCGGAATCTCCTTTTTGAATCTTTCCTCTTTCGTTTCAGCATGGCTGAAGATCTTAACATCCCGGAGGGTTTAGTTATACCACTATGGTATAGGAGGTTGCAAGAGGCTAGGGCCGCGGCTGCGGGTCCGGCCAATGCTACTACACCAGAGACAACCGCTCCTCCTCCTCAGCCTAGAGTGGATAATTTTGCTAAGGTTTGCAAGGAGTTCAAGGCTATAGGAGGAAAACCTTTTCTTGGTTCAGAGACTTTCGTAGAGGCTAGAGATTGGCTTAAGGAAGTGGAAGAGTTGCTAGATATCTTTGAAGTGGAAGAGGGAAAGAAAGTCAAGTTGGTGGCTTGGTTAATGAAGGGAGAGGCCTCATTCTGGTGGGAGGTCACTAATGGAGAACGCCCTGTTGACTCTTGGGCAGATTTTAAGCAAAGGTTTGGGGCTAAGTTTCTCTCAAGGGCGGAAGAGAATCTGTTTATGGAGAAGTTCTTGAATTTGAAGCAAGGGAATCTCACGGTGAAAGAATATGTCAACAAATTCAATCAATTAGCAAGGTTTGGCATAGAGTTGGTGAATACACCGGAGAAGAAGGCTTTGAGGTTCGTTAGAGGCTTGAACGAACCATTGCAAGGAATAGCTATGACTCACATTCCTATGGGGGCCACTTTTGAGAAGCTTGTCTACATGGCACTTATGCATGAGGATGATAAGAATTCTAAGGCACCAGAGAAAAAGGGGGATCAGAAGAAACCGCAACAGCAACAACAAGGCAAGGGCGGAAAAGGCAATGGTGACAAAAAGAAGACGAAGAAGAAGTGCTTCAATTGTGGAACACCAGGACACCTCAGTAAGGATTGTCGCAAAAAGAAGAAGACTGGTTGCTTTCATTGTGGTGAAGCAGGGCATCTTGTGAAAAACTGCCCAAAGAAGGGGCAGAAGACGGGGTCTACCTCAGGAGGCCAGGTGCAAGCTCTTATAGCACCACCTCAGTCAGGGGGGCAAGTTCAGGTTCTCTCAGTTCCACCGATTCAGCAGAGAGGTAGAACTATTTCCGTTGAAAGTCTGGTTTTTCTGTTTGATCATCCAGTTCGTACTTTGTTTGACTCTGGCGCATCGCATTCTTTTATCTCATCATCGTTAGTTGAGTCACTGCACTTAGACACCAGTCTAGTTGATGATCCCTTGGTTGTCTCAAACCCAATTGGGGGCTCCATATATCTGTCTATGATATGTTTGGGTTTGAAGATTTCTATACTTAGCGTTGAGTTTAGATGTGATGCTTTTGTATTGGGCTTCACGGGCTATGGGTTGATCTTGGGCATGGACTGGTTATCCAGTAATGGTGCCGTTCTTGATTGCGAAAGGAGAGTTGTCAGGCTCATGACCCGCTTGGGTAACACTCTCGAGATCTCTTGCAATCCCATGGAATCTGTTTTGCTAAGTTATCTTGAATCGCTCGATGCTTCGGTCGAGAGTTTGTGTTCTGTCAGAGTAGTCCGGGAATATCCGGATGTGTTTGAAGAAGTAAAGGGTTTGCCTCCGAAGCGGGAGATAGATTTCCGAATTTATTTGGTGGATAATGCCAAACCAGTGTCTTTGCCAGTACGCCACATGGCTCCTCGTGAGAGAAGAGAACTTCATAAGCAAGTAGGGGAGTTGCTTGAGAAGGGGTTCATAAGGCGAAGTATATCGGAGTGGGGAGCTCCAGTAGTGTTTGCCACGAAGGCGGATGGGTCCCTCAGACTTTGTGTGGATTATAGAGAACTTAATAAGCTCACGAAGAAGAATAGACACCCATTACCGAGGATAGATGATCTCTTTGATCAGTTGGTTGGCGCGTCAGTATTTTCGCAGATGGACTTAGCTACAGGGTTTCATCAGTTAAGAGTGGCGGAGGACAGTATAGAGAAGACTGCTTTCCGGACTCCGGATGGTTTTTATGAGTGGCTAGTGATGCCATTTGGGTTGACAAACGCCCCCGCATACTTTGTTGATCTCATGAGTAGAGTGTTCAGAGAGTATCTGAATAAGTTTGTAGTAGTTTTTGTGGATGACATCTTGGTCTTTTCCAAGAATGAAGAAGAGCATGCCTTACATCTCAAGGAAGTGTTGGAGACTCTTCGAGCGCATAGTCTTAAAGCTAAATTCTCTAAATGCCATTTTTGGAGAAGAGAAGTGCGATTCTTAGGGCATGTGGTCTCTAAGGAAGGGATAGCTGTGGATCCCGCAAAGATAGTATCTATCCAGGATTGGAAAGTTCCTAGAAATGCTACCGAGGTAAGAAGTTTCTTGGGGTTGGCAGGATATTATAGGAAGTTCATCAAAGACTTCGCGAAGATATCAGCCCCATTAACCCGCTTGACGAAGAAGAATCTGGTTTTCTCATGGGATGTAGATTGTGATGATGCTTTCCGACGGTTAAAGAGAGCTTTGACCACCGCTCCAGTTTTAGTGCTTCCAGATGGGAGTAAGCCGTTTGTTGTTTATACCGATGCTTGTGGAACAGGATTAGGCGCAGTCTTGATGCAGGAGGGAAGGGTAATAGCCTATGGAGGGAGACAATTGAGAGTGCATGAGAAGAATTACCCTACCCATGATCTAGAGTTGGCCGCGATTGTTTTCGCACTTAAGTCTTGGCGCCATTATCTTCTTGGTGAGAGATTCGAGTTGTTCACCGACCATAAATCATTGAAGTACTTATTCTCTCAGAAGGATTTAAACTTAAGACAGCAAAGGTGGATGGAGTTCTTAGCATCCTATGATTTCGAGATAGCGTATACCCCTGGTAAGGGTAACGTGGTGGCAGACGCCTTAAGTAGAAAAAGGCTATCTTTGAGTCCATTGTTCGTGGAACGACGAAGCTTGGAGTTTCTTTCTTTGTTTGACTTCAGACCTTCTGTTGATTTTGTACCTGGTTTGTTGGCATCCTTGGAGGTTAGACCTACTCTTTTGAGACGGATTGGCGAGGCTCAGCGAGACGACCCACAGTTGGTTGTGTTGGTAGAGAAGCTTATAAGAGGGGAGTCGTCTAGCCATTTGGGTAGATACACCATAGATGATAAGGGATGGTTGCATAGAGACGGTAGACTTTGTGTACCGCAAGATGAGGGTTTGAAGAAGGCTATTTTGGATGATGCACATCGTTCAAGAATGACTATTCATCCCGGTGGAGACAAAATGTACCAAGACATGAAGAGAGTTTTCTTTTGGGCCGGTATGAAGAAAGATGTGGCCGAGTATGTGGCTAGATGCTTAGTGTGCCAACAAGTTAAAGTGGAGCAAAGGAAACCCGGTGGGTTGCTACACCCATTGGAAGTTCCACAGTGGAAGTGGGATAGTGTCTCGATGGATTTCATCGACGGGTTACCGAGATCGAGGAAGGGCAATACGGGAATTTGGGTTGTGGTAGACAGACTTACCAAGAGTGCCCATTTTATACCCGTAAAGAGTAAGAGGACCGCTCCATGGCTTGCTTCAGTCTATGTTAGAGAGATTGTTAGATTGCATGGCGTACCATCCAGCATTGTGAGTGATCGAGATCCTATTTTCACTAGTGAGTTTTGGAGAAGTTTGCAAGAGGCGGTAGGGACTCAGTTGTGTTTGAGCACCGCATATCATCCTCAGACGGACGGTCAGACTGAGAGGGTGAACCGTATCTTAGAAGATCTTTTGAGGCTTTGTATCTTGGATTTTGGAGGTACATGGGAAGAACATCTTCCTTTGGTGGAGTTCGCATATAATAACAGCTTTCAGTCCAGTATTGGTATGGCTCCTTTCGAAGCTCTTTATGGAAGGCCTTGTCGATCTCCTACATGTTGGTGGGAATCTACGGATAAGATCTTGCTTGGGCCGGATATGGTTAGAGAGACTTCAGAGAAGATTGATTTAATTCGAAAAAGGATGAAAGCAGCGCAAGATAGACAGAAATCTTATGCGGATCGGAGAAGGACGGATCTTGAGTTTGAGGTTGGGGACATGGTTTTTGTCAAAGTATCTCCATTGAGAAATGTTGTTCGCTTTGGGTCCGTAGGGAAGTTAGCACCGAGATTTGTTGGGCCGTTTCCTATTAAGGAAAGGATTGGACGGATGGCATATAGGGTGGAGTTGCCCGACAGACTTAGTGGTGTTCATGATGTATTCCATGTATCACATTTGAGGAAGTGCTTACATGAGACCGCGGAGGTGGTAGAGCCGAGCTTGCTTAGAGATGTAGAGGTAGAGCGTGATGCGACGATTCGACGAGCTCCTACTCGCATCCTTGGGTCAGAAACTAGGAAGTTGAGGAACAGAGAAGTTCAGCTAGTTAAAGTGCAATGGGGAGATGACGAAAGCAATGCTACTTGGGAGACGGAAGCAAAGATGCGTTCTTTGTATCCATTTCTTTTTGAGAGTATGTCTTTTAACTTCTCCTTTATTGCTTGTCTAGTACTTATCTTATCTTTAGTATATCCTCTCGCTAATACCTATGACCTTTAGATAGGGTAAAACCTATGGTTGAGACATGTGTTTGAAACATGTTATGGTTGATGGATGCATATGGATGCAATTGTTTGCTAGTGGTTGCTCGTGGATGCATATACACACACATTAGGCACTAGATCGGCTCAGTCACTTCATGTTGCATATTGCATAAATGGATGTGGTAGTTAGATTGATGGATGTATCATGGCTGTGTTATCATATGGATGATGCATTTTTGTGTATGGTTGTGCACGCATGTAGAAATTTGTATGTGTCAATAGGGTTTCGCATACATATTGGATGCATGGCACTATCATGGTTTGCATTAAGGAGGTTTACTGTATCAGTAACCGCCTGATTTTCGCATTAGGTAAGTACATATACACACACTTTTGCATATATCCATCCAGCATTTAGAATCTTGTAAGGACAATGATTGCTCGTGGATGATGCTTTGAGTAGATGGATGATTGGATGGTAGGATACGTTCTTCCTAACTTGAAGATTTCGGGGACGAAATCCTTTAAGGAGGGGAGAATGTAACAACCCGTATTTTCAATAACCTGTAATAACATAAATCGAGGCAGAATTTAATTCTAAAATGGGAATCAAGGGAAACGGGCTATGCCATTGTGTTCGTCTCGGAAAAATACGCGAAATAGAGTCCGAGTTTTCGAAAATCGGAGTCCGTATGACCAAGATATGGCCTCGCGAAGTTTCACGAAAATTCCCAAATTAAAGTATACTTAATTAAGTGAAATGGGTTGTGTAGATATATATATATATATATATATATTGATATATATATATATATAATTGAAAATTTAATAAATAAATATGCAAAAATGCTCAAAACAGCGAATTGGGAGAGGGGAATAACCGAACCGGCCGATTTTTGAAGTCGACCCGAGCCCGCTGGGTCGACTAGGGGTTAATCCAGGGTGTTTGGCTGTCAACCCGTGGGCCGATTCGCTCAAGTGCAGATTTTGCATTTGAATGGTTCTCATGGTCCATCTTTAATCTAAAGGCCCTAGATGGTTCCTACACTTGACTTCTTCCCCAAGACATGCTTTGATGGCTTGGATTGAATCTAGGGTTAATCCTATGGCCTAAAACACTTGCCTAATCTATAAATAAGACCCTAACCTACCCTAATTCATTCATAATTAAACCTAGTGACTAAACTATGGCAAAATGCTAGCTCTCATGGCCTCCACTAATTTTATGAAGAGGGTTGCATACTAATCACTCTCTAATCAACTTCTAATCCCTTCTTAGCATCTTAATCTTCTTCATTTGGTGTTCAAAGTTGCTAGTTGTGAGTTTCTATCACTTTGATGATCTTTTGGTAAACTAATTAGATGAGATGTGATGAGATTTATGGTTTTGTATGTGGGTTAATGAGCTTTGAATCATATGATATGATGTTAGCATTAATCTTATGTTTATGCATGTTGAGTATGTAAGCTTATGCAAGTTTAATATGATGTATGTTATGTTTGCATGATGCTAAATATGCAAGTTGTGGGCTATGTAATCATATGCATGTTATGCAAGTTCATGGTAATATGCTATGCAAGTTACATGTTTGTTAATATGCAAGTTACATGTATGTAAATATGCAAGTTACATGTTTGTTAATATGCAAGTTACATGTTTGTTAATATGCAAGTTACATGTATGTAAATATGCAAGTTACATGTTTCTTTATATGCAAGTTACATGTTTGTTAATATGCGAGTTACATGTATGTAAATATGCAAGTTACATGTTTATTAATATGCAAGTTCATGATGACACATTATGCAAGTCTATAAGCTAATATGCAAGTTTGTTATGCAAAATGAATATGTAAGTTATGTGACATATTATATGCAAGTTATGTGACATGTTATGCAAGTTCATATGCAAGTTATGTGTTTGTTAATATGCAAGATGGCACCTTTGAAACATGTTCATTCATATGCAAGTTGACACCTTTTATATGTGTTATATCATGAACGAAATTACGTGGGAACGTTGGGGTAATTAAATGCATAAGTTAATAAGATTGTGTGAAATTAATATAATTATGCATAACACAAAATAAATAAACATAGTATGGGAATTTGCCTATTTGGTTAGGTGTACCCATACTATGTGTTGGGAATTTACCTATTGAGTTAGGTCTACCCCATGGGAATTTACCTATTAAGTTAGGTCTACCCATGTTAAGAAAACTTGATTAATTAGGGATAATTAATATAAAATTATGAGGGTGATTAATTAGGTGTAATTAATTGACTAAGACACGAGGTTGGACTCAGTTGTAGCGTAAAACTGCCCGGACCCAACCGGCTTAACCAGTTGCTACAAATGTTAGCCCAATGTGAGAGGTCTTAGGCACAAACTAAATACGTAATTAATGTAAAGACACGAGGTTAGACTCTGTTATGACATAAGGCTGCCCGGACCCAACCGGCTTAACCAGCGGTCATAAAAGACAGTCTAATGTGAGAGGTCTTTACAAAGGTTACGTTCTTAATTAATTAATTAAGAAACACTTAACCATATTAGCATGTAGAGGGACATGAGGGGTTAAGTGGGTGCCTCGGGTGGCATGAGAAAATCTAGTGGTTGCCTTGGGTGGCAATAGAAAATACGATTAGAATACTTAACCAAAATGGAACATGTAATTAAAACATGATTAAAGGGTTAAGTGGGATATACTAGAAAAAGGGACAAGCTTAGGTGGGTAGCTTGTGGAGGCCCATTTCAACCAGTAACCCATACGTATCTTTGTGGGCTCGACCCATGTCGAGGACGGGACACGCATACTGGGCTTGACTGTAAGAGGCAAACGGGTTAGCGGTGGCAACGCAAGTCCAACGGGCTTCATATGCGTGAGTGGGCCCGGGCTGGTAGGTAAGCCGTTGTTGCATCGAGTAGATATAAGCCGTGCACCTTTAGTTCCATCAGGTTGCCACATTGGGGAATGATACATCCCACGGTGGGGCCAGCACGGGTATCTACGTTAGGGAGCCGATCGAATGGGAAGTAGTGTGTACACCTAGTGGATTGTAGGGCCCCGTGGCGCCTACTTGGTCACCTAGGGGTACGCAGGTACTAATTAGTAAATTTTATAAGTCCTTGGGTGGGATCAACCTTTAAGTTAGGAACGACTGGTGTGGTGCAGTTTAGTAATTTACCTTAGGGAGGGTAGATGCGTCTTTATCCTTTATCTTCGTTTAGTTGACTGCTTAGGGTAGCCATTCATCCCTATATGTTACCGTATATCAGTTTATGTCTTCTCTGGTTACTTTAACGATTGTATTGTTAAAGTTATAGGACTCGCTCAGACTTATGTCTGACCCTGTTGTTTTTATCTTTTTCCCAACCCTCAGGTCCTACGGTGGATCCTAGCAGTAGTGGAGCTTGATCGGATTGCTGTTCCAGTCTTTAGGAGCTTGGATAGATGTAAAGCTCCAGTTATCCAGTTATCTTTTCTTTTGTTTGGCTATTGTATGAGAGTGGGATTATGTACTTCTTTATTTTGATGGATATTGTACTTGACCTTTATTGTGGTTTTATGATGTAACCAGACATGTTTTACTTCCGCTGTTATGAGATGATGTTTTAAAATTTCAAGTACTATTTATATCTGTCTTGTTGTAATTTTTCTGTTCTATATTCACTAAAATACTCCACCGATGCTATGGCATTCCCTTAGTGAGTGATCATAGCGGGAGTGGGGTGTTACAAACGTTGATCGAGCCTCGACTTGGTGTAGCAAGCTTGCACCTTTCAATTCGAATCCGATTTGCATGCATAGTCTCTTGGAGTTGGAGATGGAGGCCATGATCACTCGGCATTTGGGCAGCACTTCGTGGCATGAGTGAATTATGAGGGGTTTAGGGTAGGCTTAGGGTCTTTTTATAAAGATTAGGAGTAGTTTAGGCCATTAGATTAACCCTAGGATAGATCCAAGCCCTCAAAAATCGTCACAAGCCTCAAAAACAGGACCCAGGAGCCAAAACAGGTGCACCAGGCCGACCAGGCAGGTCGACCCCCAGGTCGACCCTGGGGTCGACTCCCCAGTCGACCTGGTCCCACCCAGGTCGACACCCAGGTCGACCCCTTGGTCGACCTGGTCTGGGCGGGATTTTTCCCGCCTACCCTGATTTTCTGAAAATTTGAAATCTGTTTTGAATTCTGATTTTTCGTGAAACTTCCGAAGGCCATATCTCAGCCATACGGACTCCGATTTACGAAATTTCGGACTCTATTTCGCGTATTTTTTTGAGATGAACGCAATGGCGCAACTCGTTTCTCCTGATTCAGATTTTAACATTTAATTCTGCCTTGTTTCTTGTCTTAACACGTTGTTAAAAATTCGGGTTGTTACATCAATAGAAATCAACTTAACGGTTAAAAGTTGGACAATTGCTTTAAGAAATAATTAAATGGAATTTATATAAATTAATTATATTATTTATTAATTTAAAGTGAGAACTAATTGGAATCGGTTAATGAGATAACCGTGTTTTGAGTTGACTAAGTCGACCGTTTTAACTAGGATTGATTATTAAATTTGTTTGTTTTGAATCAATCTAATAAATTAGTTTAATGAATATTTGATTAAATTTTAATAAGATTTTAAAAAGGGATTTACTATTTACTTTAGTTAATAAAAAAATTAACTACTGAAGTAGTTAATGATTGAAGTAAATTATTATTTTAATTAATAATAATTTAGGAAAATTACTTTCTAATTGAAATTCATTTAAAAAGTAATCGAAGTTGAAATGAAATCTGATTGAATTGTCGAAGGAATTTATGAACGGGTTTTTATTTTAAACCTGAGTTTTTTTAACAAAGCTATAAAAGAATTTTTAAGCGGATATGATAGCTTAAAATAAATGTTACTAATTATTTGAATTAAGTAAAAGGAAATTAAGATAAAAAGGGTTCTATTAAACCAAAGTTATACAAATGAGGTGTAAGGTGTTAAAGCGTTAATTTTAAATTAACGTTACTTAATAAGGGGATTAAGTAAAAAAGGGAAAAATTGAATAAGATTTTTCAAAGCGGGAATGGTTGACTGGACTAGCAAAAGGAATTGGTAAAAGAGAATTTGGTAAACGAAGTAGGTCATAGAATTTTGTAAACAAATCCGAATTAAAAAATGAATTTGTTTAAAGAGGTAGAGGTTAAAAGGTGGTGTTTTATAAGAAATTACTTAATTAATAATGGTTATATTAGAGAAAGAGATTTTCAAAAGATAAGAAGGTTCTATGAAACCGTATTTTGAATAAATTAGTTAAATGGAATTTGTATTGATATTAGAATAAAATATTGGTTTTTGGATTGCAAATCGTATTTATCTTAAGATAAGAACGTTGTTGATCAAGGTCTGAGAGGTAATTAAAATACCCCAACTTGAACGACTTCAGGATTATATGAGGATGATATTAGTTTGTAATGGTAAAGAGGTTAGTAATAATTTATTATTTCAGTAGAGAAATAATAAAGTTGAATACTCAAGAGAAAAGCTTCGTATCGTGTGAGCAACTGTTAATGGCATCTTGGAAAAATTAATTCTCCACCCTCCAAGCAACTGTATCTCCTTAAATCATAACATTCTCTCTTCCTTTTTTCTATTTTTCCTCTTTCCCCAGCTTACGCTATGCATGGTTGCTCACCACAAACATCCTAGTCTCTTTAAATTGGAAGCTTAGCCAAGGAATCGTCACTGAGCGTCAAAGGTCCTACCTTCCTCTTCCTCATCGGATATGTCCCCACTACTCCATGAATCGCATCCTGCAACTCCTTTTCCTCTATGCTGCATCTTCAGGTAACTGCTTCCAATTTATTCAACTGGACTATGTTGGAAATTGTCACTGATGTGGAGTATACTGGTGGATAGCAACTCCGATAAGGTGGTTTTGTCTTCGCGTCTCATAGTGGGTCGCCCGTCAACTGTGATGGTACATTTCTGCATTATTGGTCTTCAATGTTTATCAGTATTTCGTCTTGTTAGTAGACTTTTGGTAGTTGGTTTATGATTTTTGGTAGTAGTTGTTGATGCGGTTTAGTGTTTGGATGTCCTTTTCTGGCTTGTTAGTGCTCAGAAGTTTATGTTATGGATGGAAATTGCTCTAAGTTTTAATGGAGCTAACTATGAGTCTCATGTTTTTGGTAATTGTATGGGTGCTCCATCGACAGTGAATGTTTGCAAACCATGCGAGGCTTCGGCCCGGATCCTTGCCAATGTTCTTGGAGATGGATACTTTTTGCCTGTGCTAATACTGGTAACGTGAGCTACTGTGTGCAGTACTTTTGATGAGCTTTTTCTATAAGTGGATTATCTGGATTATGTGAGATTGGTGCTCCGGAATAAGTTTGGTCATCAGTCGTATTGTGATAAAGGTGAAGCTTATGCTCTAAACATTGCAGTAGTAACTGGTGATCTTCTATAATTACCCTCCTGTCTTACGCCGCTGTCTGATATGCCACTATGTCAAATTTCTTTGAATTTGGAAGAGTCTTTGCACTCATCCACTTCTATCCATGGTGTTTTTATTGAACCATGTTCCTGCAGCATTGGGCTTGCCCTTAATTTTTTTACTCTGTTAACTGTTGGATGTTTGCTAGGTAATGTTGTCATATGGTTCTCAAGCTCTGTGCTATGTCATGTTGTGTATGGTTGTTATGTACTTTGTACGTTAGTTTCATGTATGGCTATTTTCTTGTATATGTTGTTATTATGTACTTGAAAATATGTAACTTTATACCTCTCTGCGTGGAGTATATAGGTAAATAGTAGTCTAGTAACATAAACTAGATTCTGGTCTGTAATCTAGATTAGATTCAGTGGACAGTCCACTATAAATGTCGTAGACGGTGGACGGTCTACCTAAAATACCGAAATTAGTTGACTGCTAACTACAACCACCTGTATGATATTGTAATTTTATTATTAGTCATAATAAAAGAGTGTTACGGAACACTATAAAAAACCGGTCGGCTATGCCAATAAAAATAATGCAACATTATTGGTGAGAATCCGAAGAATATATATAAGAATAAGCACTGGTTATTTTCAAGTAACGAAACAAAGAGATTTCGTAACATTGTGCTATGAGGAATAAGTTGAACTGATTTTCGAATTTTAGAAAATGAAGAATGGGGTAGCAAATATTTTGAAAAGAAAGGTAAATGCAAATTGAATGTGTCATAAGATATTTTTCTTAGTATTATAATGAACTGGTTTTGAGACCATTAGTATATAAAAATAAGAAGTAAATACCGTGTTGAAATTATTGATAGATTTACAAGTTTAATTTATCATTCATTAATGTTGTAATTAAAAAAGCCAAGTGATGCTGAGTACCGAACCAACGACCTCATTTATTTACCGATTGTTTATTTGATAATTAAATAACCGACTATCAAATCTGACGCATACGATTGTTGGTACGGAAAAACTGGAGTCGAATTTATATTCGAAAACCATTCCGACCAACAAATACGTGAAGATAGCAGAAGATGTTTGAGATGGAGCATTAAAGACCGTAGATCTCCATAAATGGAAGTACTGCTAATAATATCTGGTCTGCAGCCAAAGATGTACTGTGGTTCTGTCGTGGTTGGAATCTACGGATTGCAAGAACTACTCGCTACTGATCTGTAGGGGAATTCCTTGGATGTGGTAGGAGGGTGCCTTCGGTTCATTCTGTTTTTGGATAACTTGTATGGAGGAATGTCTGACAAAGTATTTCCAAAGGATCATGTACGTTGATTTCTTCAAACGCATTTCTGCTGATGGTAGAGAAGACTGGACACCTTCTCTTAGCTAAATACGCAGAATATTTTTGTGGACGTCAATTACTGATTTTCTGATGGATATGGCGATGTGGCATTCAAAGTGAATGGTAGCCAGATGTTCTAAAAATAATAATAATAAAGGTAAATAAATGAATAAATTATGACCTCAAGCCTCATCAACCGGGAAATGGTTAAATCGGGTGGGTCGCATGGCTATGTGGGTAGCACCCATCAAAAGGGTATATCATTATCCGATCTGGAGAAATCAAATGCCTTTGGTTGTCCCTTTTATTTATGTATATATGCTATCGGTTCGGTTGGCTGGACCCCAACCGTGGTAATGATATATTCGGTACTCTTAAAAGAAGTGAGGGGCCAGTCATGTTTATCGTGGATTGCAAGATGTTCTTGTTGAATCTCAATGTATTCATCTCCAGAGGTACATTGTTGGGAAGATGGTCCCGTACCTTGCCAGGAAATCCATTCTCCAATAAGCGACCGCGGTTTTGATTATATACTATATATGTGGAGCATAAGATGCAAGCATTCCGCTTGATTGATATTTACTAGTATTTAGACATTATTATAATATCAGAAAAGATATTGATTTCAAAAATCTTTTGGATTATCGTAAGGTAAAAACCATCTGCATTTATGTGTGGATTTGGTCGTATGACTATGCTTTTCTATCGAAAAGATTTCGAAGTTAAAATCAAGTTGGATGATACCTTTAAACTTAGTGTGATTTTCTCACTCTGGTTCACCAGATTGATCCGGCGCTTGTAATGCTCGGGTTAGCCCGGTTTATACAGGTTCAGGTTGTCGAATGCTGTGAAGAGACAAGCTGAAGGTGTTTAGACATATGATATTATATTGATACTATTCTGTTGTGTGTTGTATATGAGGGCGGGTTATTACAACTGTCCAGATGTGTGGTGTACTCTGATGATTGTAAGTATTTTTAAAGCTCTCAGTAAAGATTTATTTCTATATTATATTTTGTTCCGCTGCGATAAGAGACTCTGTGTTGTGTTGGTTCATCTTTTTCTTCTCCTCTTCTAACATTTCTTTCTTACCTCACCCTCTAATATTCTTTCTAACAATGTTTATGTATTATCGGTGCTTGGAAGGTCAGCATGTTATATGGTAAACGGTGTTTATGTCGATTTTCGGGATCAAAGATCTCATGGGCCATTACAGTTGGCTTCATTAGGCATATCAGATTCTTCCTTGATCTTAACCAATATCCTCGCGTCACTGAGTATAAACTTAGTCATTGTAGGTTCATCTAACTTAAGGGGTGTTCCAACAATATTGGCAATGGCGCTAAATGCCTCTCTGTCCCATAGCTTCATATTCAATTTTGGCATCCTTATCCAGATGAGAATGGTTGAAGCTAGATCTTTGTCAAGATTCAATCTTTTTGTTCATTTTTTTAAGAATAGTAAATTTATTGTTGATGAAGTAAGGGCCAACATTAATCACCTTATTGCAATCATCTGATTTAGAAAATCTAATAACAAAGAAGTCATTTTCCCTAGTGCAGATTCCTAATTTTGTTGTAGGATTTCAAGTTTTGATAACAAAAATCCTAAAATGGTGATAGTATGCCCAATACCAAATATATAGGCTGGATTAGAAGAATTCAATTTCTCTTTTGTTCTTTTCCCAAGAGTTTCTTTGATAGCCACAATACTCTTGTCACCTAATTTAATAGGGCCTATGTAGTCAAGATCAAAAGAGGATTGAACCCCCCCATTTTTTTTAAGAAGAACCGCATAAGTTGATGATCTCTGATCCACCTGTGAGATAGAATTCTACATGTTGGGTTTTGAGAATTTCGCTTGAGAATACTTAAATTTGAAATCCGAGGTTCTTAGGTAGCATGTTTCTAGTTTGGGTGAGAAGCGTAAGGAGGAATAACTGTAGAAGCTTGTGTGGATTTCTACAACTTTGCAGTTTGATATTTCTTCCTGTTTCTGACTGTTTTTAAGTCAGATTCATCAACATCAGGAGTATTTTGGAAAAGGAGAGAAGTGGAAAGAAATTGAGGAAAATGATCCTCGATTGGGACATGAGGAGATGACCCAATTTTTTTCTTTTCAAAAAATGAAAATAATACCCAAATTTCATTGGCTTAATCAAGAAGTCAAATTTCTCGAGAAGAACGGACACGTAAAACCGTTGTTAGGAAAATCTTAAACATATAGTTAACAAGTGATCATCGTTTAATTCAGCGGATTAAAGCCCATGGGAAAATGATAGCCTTCGCTATTAGCGCTTTTCCCTTCCTTCTGAATTCCAAAATCCTAACTCCCAAATCCTTGTTATACGCACTCCTCAACATCCAATCTGACTCAATTTCCACCAATTTCAAACGTCAGTGTTCCTCCTTATTTCACTCCCGCCCAAGCTCGATCCGAGTCACTTCGGCTCAGTGCTCTCTCTCTATGGCAAGCTCCACCGATAAGAAGCGGTTGACTTTGTTTGAAAGAGAAGAAGAATTGGTGATCTCTCTAGCTAAGTTTGCCTCTGAACTTTCTAGTAAGTTCACTAGTGAGATGGGAGCTTTTATTGTTGTTATCTCCGGCGGGTCTCTCGTCAAAGCGCTCAGGTCTGATTCAATGCTCTGTCATAGCTTTTACCATCGTTATCCCTGGTTTCTAAGTCCATTTAAGAAAGATTTAACGTTATGCTATTTTTTATAGTGGTGGGCGCTCATTTTTGTTGTAGTGATTCAGAATGGATGATACTTAAAGTTTTTGCAAAGCATGATAAATATTCAAATCTTACATTATTTTCACAAGCAAATCATGTGTTTTTGTAGCAGCGTTGTTCAAGCCTGTGCACGTTCAAAGTGCATGGTAAATTCTGCAAATCCATACTAGACAGTTAAGCATGGAGTACGCATATCCTTAGATTTATTAAACATTACAACATACATCTTAAAACCTCTTATATAACTAGTATGACTATCCAGTTGACAGTTGTTGTTTATTATATCTTCTTCTTCTTCTTTTATTAACGTTCTCCGAAAAACTTAGACATGAAGCATGGAAGTAAAGCTCAATGTGGTTTATTTGTTACTTAAGGTAGTGTAAGTGCAGTTATTAGGTAATCTAACCGCCGAGTTGTTAGGCACCTATACACAATATGGTAAGGTTCATGTTCTAGTGCTTTAGTATTGTTGAATCTCCGAATATACACGACATTACAAAATTTTAACTGGTCTATTATGAACTGACAATCATCTTTTGGATATCCTATGATAATTTCATGGCACAGTTTAGCAAAGCCAAATGTAGGGAAGTTGGCAAGCATCGTAGTATCATGAAAATTACTCTGCAAATGGTAATAAATATGTAGTATGTGCTTAAATGTAAGAAATGTCAGTATAATGTCCAGTTATAAATAGTCAAATTCAACTGTGTATTTAGTCTAGCATAATCAACCTCCAAATTAACCAAGAAGATTCAAGCAACTCCTACCTCATGTGCGCGCATTTGGTGCAACTTTTATTCAAAAGTCATGATATATAATTAGACAACATAGAAAAAAGGATATAATTTAAATTAAAAAACATTTAAATACATCATACCATGTAGGGGTGTAAACGGGTCGGACCGGACCGGAAGGAGGTGTGTCCAAGCTCAGTCCTATAAGAATTCGGATGGACACGGACCGGACATTATATAACATCGGACCGAGCCGGACAACGGACTGTTCTGTCCGATATAGCCTTGGATAATAGAAAAACATCAAACATTTTAGATCGGACCAAACACTAGTGTGTCCAAGCTCTGTCCTATAAGAGATCAGACGGACACGGACCAGACACCTCATAGCTTCGTACCGAGCCGGACAACGAATTGTCCTGTCCAATATATAGCCCTAATACCATGGAACTACAGTTAATGCTATATTTAAATACTATAGTTTAAATCAGATAAATATTACATACATGTCATGCCTCCAACCATGAAGCATGTATTCCATGTAAAATAAAAAATAACAGTGAAATTACTATATAATTGGACAAAAAATTGTAAATAAGATAACTCATAATTTTATAACCTAGTTAATATTTGATAACATTAGGTTTTGATTTTGAGACTAAAAACAATATATGTTTCATAAGAAATGGATAAATTTTTCCTAACAAAAGGTCGACATAATCTTCATATCGCAATTCCACACTACATGATTTTTGGATATATTTTTAACGTTCCAATATTTAAATAATTAATTTAAGAGTGGTTACAAATTTATGCATCCATATATGGAAATGGATTCATGTAGTAATGGAATTCCCCAATAAGAAAAAAAGATCAGATGGACTTAATTTCAAAAACTTCTACTATGTTGTATTTGCTTTAGATTCGATGATTTCAACGTATAAAATCTTAAGTAGCATCAAAATAATTGTAATACAATTACAACAACAAAAAGGGACTATGAGCATGAACTTATTATAAATAGAAATGTTTTTAATAATCCCATGGTATATAAGAAACTAAAACAAAAAAGTAACTAATTAGGTTTATATATACTTTGGTACCTTAGATCCATGTTATCCATGATGCTAGATTCCACTCTAAACTTCCTCCGTTCCCGAAGATATCATTGAATCGAAGTATAAAACATGTAAATTCTTCAAAATCAATATTATTTGCGGTAGTTGAGGAGTGTCTGAATGGAAAATCAACAAAATAGGAACAGAAAAATGAAATCGGATTGTTATCACTAATTTTCAGATAGAACATGTAACGACCCGCCTTTTTGCCTGATTTTCGCCAGTAATTAAACCAACTTAAATCATTCACAAAGACGAATTGTTATGGGTACATACATACATTGAACAAAATAACATAACTTTTCATTGCTAAAACAATATTACATCAGAGTTATATTAATATCATAGTTACAACATAAACATACAGCGGAAGAAAATTATAGATATACTCTTAGCGGAAGAAGAGAAAACAGCGGAAGCTTCAACCCTAGCAAGGACTCCAACTCAGAAAGCGCTACGAAATTTGCTCCCCCGAAACATAACTGCAAAACTAAACCACTAGCTGCCCGTGTGAAAATTAATGGGCACCCAGAGTTTAGAAAAGAACAATAAACTCCAGGTCAGTCATGGGGCTGATGTGGGAACATAAAACAGTTGTTTTGGGATTTATTTTAAAGTTGGAAAATTCACCGGACCATGCTGCTAACACAGAACGGGTTTATTCCATATGAATGCCCGTGCAAATAAATACGAAATGTCTTTTATAAAATGAAGGTATCATAAGTTTGTTCCACATCACACAATGCAAACGCACACCAGATGGGCGAGTTTTATCTTATGATAACCAAAAATGCCTTCATACATAAAATCCTCTTTTCAATACTGTTACATAGTGTGGAAAACCATTTCGCAAATAAGTGTATTAATCCTAGAAGACATAATACCCATAATATTATGCTGCTATATATATACACATATATATATACACACACAACCAACATCGTATGGCTCGTATTGGAAATTTGGGTTTCCAACTTAATGATTCCCGACATGAAAGATCAATCGGAACACAAACGAAATATAATCATGGTTTTTCATCCAGACGCGAACACCAATACAAATCGCGAGGTAGATCAATGGTTTTCGACCAGACATGGCCCCCGAACATACCCCATTCCATAAGTCATAAGTAGTTTCCCACTGCTGCAGCGGTCATCATCAATTTATATATATATATATATATACATACAACCTAACCGCCAGTTTCTCATCATCCGGGGTGTGAGGTTTGTCGATGTCACGTCATACACAAAACATTCCTAGAGAAGCAATGCCTTGATCGTTCAAGCTCATTTCATATCTTAAGTATGTCACATTGTCCATTCACAACATGACCACTGATTTCCATCCATACATAACCACTTCGAGCTCATACATCACAAACTAGATACATATCAACGGAAATCAGTGTTATGCTGTCAATTATAATGTCATACACACAATCCATACAAGTACGTCCAGGATCTGAACGGAACAAAATCCGAAAGTTCTGCCCATACGTTCGGACTTTCTGCCACTCCGGTAATAGGGGCATCTCTCTACTGTAGCTATCAGTAAAGAAACCAATCAGCAGGCAGTCCGCTCGATGTAAAGGACCACGGTCTTCATTCATCGAATTTGCTTCTTGCGTCGTATTACTACTTGGAATGGTATTCAGACTTAAATCCGATCCCGTTCTTTCCAGTAATAAGCGTATTCTTAAATCGATAGTCATGGATCATACAGGCTTTTCAATTCAATCTCCTTCCAATCATTTCAATTCATTTACAATGTCAAGATTGAAGCATATACTCTTTCATCGTTTTTAACCTTTCTTTGAAATCAATATTCGATTTACCAACCTTTATTTCCAACAAAACCCTTCGATCCTTATACTGAAAAAATCCTTCGACTCCTTAAGTCTTTAAGTTTATCGAATCTTTATTTGGATTAGAATTCCATTAACGATAATCCAACAATTTATATTCAAACATAAGTTTGATAGAGTTAATTCGACTTATATTCGATATAAATTTCACAACTCAACAAGCACTATCAGAACCTTGGTATAAATATTTTTCTAGTGCTTCTGACAGTATTTGTTTTACCTTGGAATTACATATTGAATATCTCCATCCAACTCATTTTCTTTTTGAATTCCGACTTTTAGAAATTAATAAATAAATCCATGTTCAATCACTTAAAATCCTTCCGAATCATTTTAAAATCCTTTTAACCATTTAAAAATGATGGTTCACGACTTATAAATTCCAAAACCCGTTTGTCTTTGGAAATGAGATAATAAAGTTTGAATATTGGTAAAAGAGCTGCAATAGCCTTTTAATTCAAATAGATTCCAACTCAAATTCAAAAATTCAAATAATTCATTTCTAATTACTTTAAGTTAATAAAGTAAGATTTATCATGAATTCTTTCAAATTTTAAACTTGTTTTATTTGAATATTCGTTATGGTCACCGAACTACACGTATAACGACCTTTCCAATTTATTTGAACATAACTTGAAAATTGTACGTTGAAATTTGAAATTTATTTTCTATTCAAACTGTTACTATTTGAAAAATCAACGTTTCTTATTTCAAGTCAGACTGATCTCAAACGATCAAGTTATAACCATTAAAAATTGAAATCGATATTTACGAATTGTCGCGTCGTAGCATGTTATAGTCGATTTAAATACAATTTCTTCAAATCTCTTTGAATTGATTTTAAATTCAAAACAACTTAATTTCAAATTCGATTATGAAGTTTATTCCAACATCATTCCTCAATACCAAATCTTAATTTAAATTTAAATAAGTTATAAACCATAGGAATTCAAAACCCTTTTAATTTAAATTTTAAATTTAAACTTCATAAATGGTTCTTATGCGACATTAAATATTTTAAATTTCAATTTGTTTTCTAACTTTTAATACAACTTCAAATTCAAATTATATTTGAATTAACCGTTCCATCCATCGGACCAGTTAGGGATAGCCGGGGAGAGCAGGAAACTGGATTTCCAAACCCAAGCCTAAACCCATCCTCTATGTCATTCTAGAGCGATCTGTTATAATATTATAAAATATTATATTTAAATTCCAAATCTCTTTTCGAATTAACTGGATAAATAGTAGCTTAATAATTCAAAAAAAAATCAGTCTTTATTTATATGGAAGGAAATTTAAATCGATCATCTGAAAAATTCCACAACCATGGTGTTGTGTGTGCATCATGCTAACAAAATAAATCAGTCATGTAAGTCAGATGATCATGACTTATAATCATCATCAACACAAACAATTCAGCTGTGCACAAGTGTTACTGTCAATAACGCTTTCAGTGTTCAATGTCATCTAATTACATGCACATCCATTCACACATGAACATCCCTATCCAACCAACAACTAATTATAATTAATCTAAACTAATTATAATTATTCAATAACTACTAATTAAATAAACAGTTAAATTAAATGTTCTCACCGAAATATCTCCATAAACTGTTTAGTGAAATCCTATTACAGCGAAGAAGCCAACTGACGATGATACCGCTATGCGTACTACTTTTATTCTTCCAATCCCATTTTGCTTAGCAGTTGGCGATTTTCTGTTAATTAATATTGAAACATAATTTACAACGACGTACGATATATATATACATACACACACACACATTCTTATTTTATCATAATTCTGTACTTAACCCAAATGGTCAGTATTATACATCAGTGTGTTCTAATTGTTCATACGATTCTAACATTACCTAAAGCGAGTTGATCCATTTTAAAACGAAAGAGTTATCAGTTTTCAAAGTTTTAGATTTTAATATTTAAAATAAATACAAGAATTTATACCTAAACAAAAGGCCCAAGCCCAACAAGACCGCACCCACCATTTCAATCCCGCACCCATTCTCCCCCTTCTCTTCTTCTTCTCCCTCACGCCCTTTCTTCTTTCACGCACAGGAACCCATTTCACACAAGCCACCGTGCACGGTGCACACACCATCACTCGACCATACTTCAATCCGAGACCACCCACAAGGTCGTCTTCTCCTCCTCGTTCAAAAGCACCAACTCGCCCCAACACAAAAGCCTCCATTCGAAATCCAATGTGATTACTCCCGAGACCTGGAGTTGAAAAACTGCACACCGTCAACATGTCGCACCCTCTAAACATGCACCGTACTCCACCAAATCATGCCACTAGAAAGCTTACTCCGTCCTCATTGTCATGCCATTATCCGTTTCACTTATCGACGCTCAAATCTCCGACGAACATCAAATCTAGTTTTCAACTTTCAAAATCAGTGATGCGGAATCGCCTCAAACTTTCACCAAAAATACTATGTCTTCTGCTGATCGCAACGGCGCTGACGACGTCGATCAATTTAGAGAGGATTAGGAGAAAGGATTTTTATGAAGTTTCCTTTGCAATTTTCCATTTTGCTGTAAATAAATGATTTCTCTTTCGCTTCTTGATGAAATTAGGATCTGTTAATTTCTAAAAATCAGAAATGAAGATCAGGACAACTCTCATGTGAATCATTTGGCTGGAATTGGGTAAATTAGAAGATATTGATTTTTGAATGAAGGGGAAATGCGTTCTTCTGTTTACTGGAAATCTTCCTGAAGCGTGAAGGAGAAGGAGTTCGTGAGAAAATGAGCCTGTAGCTTGACCAGAAGAAGGAAAAATGTGTTTTTATATAGGATTTAAAAAGCAATTTTTTTATTATTTAGTTAAGGCCACTTATGCTTATCCCATGAACTCCATAACATGCATGTATACACCTAATCCTTTTTTTTAAATTAACCAATGCATGTTTGCCAAATTATCAACGAATATATTTATTTGTTAAATTTTATTTTTAACTATCCCTTAGTAACATTTATAAATATAGTAAATTCCCAATACCTATATGTGTAACCACTAGATTACTTAAGATTTATCAAAATACTAAATATTTCAAAAATACTTATTCATATTATTATCAAATGTAACTTATGAAAATGAGATTTAGATGCTCAACAAACCTTTATGGAAATCAATATATTATAAAAAAAAGAATACTATTATCTATTACCATTTAAAAAAATATTCGTTTCAGTAAAATCTTTAAGTGTGATCTTAAAATAAGTTATTTATATCCAAATTAAATCAAAACAAAATATTTATTCAACTCATTTTTATATATTTAAAAAAATATTTGTATTTAAATCTTATTAGATTCACTTGATATTCAGAAAATTTAAATTATATCATATTAAACATTGAAAAATATTGGATCATTACAATCTCCCCTGCTCAAGACTTTTCATCCTCGAAAAGGAGAGTTCGTAAAACTTACATAAGTAAAATAAATATTATCTATAAATTTCAATTTTTGAAAACTCAAGATGATCTCGCGAACTTGGAATCCCAATTTCTGTTTCAAAATATTGAAATAAACTAATTCCTCACATATAGAAAGTCATACTTCCCTTCGGGATTTCTAAAACCAATTTGCTTTCAAAATTTCAAATATACTATGACGAAATCTATAAGTTATTAGTTTGAGAAGTTCATCCTCATGACAGGGCAACTGAGTACCACCCATCACACGGAGTACAATCTTTCATCCAAACCCAGTTTTAGTCATGGTTACTCGGACAAACCAAATCATTTCATATCCCGAAGCTGTAAATCATTTCGAAATACTTATTGTTTTCTAAACATTTTCAAAATATCGGGATTCTAGTCGTCGAAATTTCTTTTATTTATAAGTCATTCATCACATCCTAAATAATTGGAAAATTCATTCAATTGAGAAAAAATTTCAACCTTAAACATACAAAATTATGTTTTACAATTTCGAAATCAAAGATCTTATTCAAACGTTTCAAATTTCTAAGATCTCCGGTAAATTTTCATATCTTCTATTGTTGTATTTCATCTCTTAGTTTCATATTCACAAAATCGAATAAATCTTTTCTTTCCAAATTCGTTCGAAATCCAAAGTATATGATTTTCCTTCTGCCTTCAAGTATTGAAGCTTATTTGGGAAAATTTTCTTTACTCAATCAGTTGGAAAAAATCATTTCCATCACGATTCTGCTAAGCTATTCTGATTCAGCATATTTCAAACGAGTATTGTTTCAAGCATTTATTCAAGCGGTTGAGGTAAATTTCAAAATCAACTAATATTTATAAATCCAATTCCTTACATAAGTTAAACCTTTGATTTAAGATGCTTTAAATTGCTATGCAACGTTTATTTATTTAGGTTTCTTTAACTTAACATTTTGGAACAAATACTATTTCTGGTTTGAATATAAAACGTGGCTTCGTTCAAGAAATCAAATTGCATGAGATCGAGTCGAGTTATAGATAATGGTTTAGTATCAGAATGAGGGTTCGAATCAAATTACTTGACTAAATTCATAAGATAAAAGGGTATGAATGATGTTTTCAAGAACGAACGGTTCAAAGATGGAACCAGCGTAGGTGAAGATAGAAAAAATTGAGTGCTCCTAATGATACGATTTCGATCAATTCAATTTAAGGCAAATCTTACTCGAATATTTCTTTTGTGTCATAAACGATTACTTGTTAAATAATTTCCAATTGTCTACTCATATTTTCTAAATAGGGGAGGGTAGTTTCTCCCTTACTTAGATATTAGTTATATTTTAAATCATCCTTTTAAACAAATTCTCAACTTAACTCAAAATTACCCTCAAATTCTTGAGGGGGTTTGCTTTACAAAATTATACTTCCAAACAAAATAATTTAACTTGCATATTATCATTTACAATTCATGTTAGATATCGATTCATATCTGGTGCTTACATTAACCTATTTAACCTTCATCGAGAAGCATGTTATCTTCTCTGATTACAACTTATTAGATTCTAAAATTCATATTCAAATATTCGTTAGAATTATTCAATTATTCTTGTCACTTTGGGATATGGGTAAATTATCTTTCTTACTTGCATTTCAACAATTCATTACCCAATTCTTTAAGTGAGATTTACTCCTAAAATATTTTTAATTATTCAAGTACTTATTGTTTTTCACCTTCGAGGGTTCAAGGGTTCAAAGTCTTGAAGTATTTTAAGCTAATCTCAATTCCTTTTTCAAACTTCTGGTTTTGCCTTCCCAAATTAACTTCCTATATTAATTTATCAAACTATTTCATTAAAATTATTCATTAGAAACACTTAGTTAGACGATTTTAAATATTCCCCGATGTTTAAATCGAAATTATATAGTCATCCCACCTTCGAAACTCGAAAATGAATATCGATGATGCTTCAGTCATCAACAGAATCGTCTTCGGGCGACTAGAGTGTGATTCTATATCTATCTAGTATACACTGGACTTCGTGTATACATTAGCTAGGCATCGAAATCCTAACATAGTGATAGTCCAATCTTGACGTCGAATACAATACTCAAAACCCTTATCTTCAATTATATTTCAAAATAATTGTCATTTTCAAAATGTTTACCTAGTTTCTAAATAATTTATATAGATTCAAAATACGCTCTCTTGACATAATATTCCAAAATCTCATTCTACGGTATTTCTAGCCCTATCTCTAATGAGACGTTATAACTCTGATGACTCCTACATTTTGTTCAAAATATGTCGTACCACATAGCTTTGTATAACCAAAGCTCAGATACCAACCGTAACGACCTGCCTTTTTGCTCGATTTTCGCCGGTAATTAAACCAACTTAAATCGTTCACAAAGACGAATTGTTATGGGTACATAGATACATTGAACAAAATAACTAAACTTTTCATTGCTCAAAACAATACTACATAAGAGTTACATGAATATCAGAGTTACAACATAAGCATACAGCGGAAGAAAAATATAGATATACTCTCAGTAGAAGAAGAGAAAACAGCGGAAGCTTCAACCCTAGCAAGGACTCTAACTCAAAAAGCGCTCCGAACTTCGCTCCCCTGAAACATAACTGGAAAACTAAACTACTAGCTGCCCGTGTGAAAATTAATGGGCATCCAGAGTTTAGAAAGGAACAATAAACTCCAGGTCAGTCATGGGACTGGTGTGAGAACATAAAACAGTTTCTTTAGGATTTATTTTAAAGTTGGGAAATTCACCGGACCACGCCGCTAACGCAGAACGGTTTACTCCATGTGAATGCCCGTGCAAATAAATACGAAATGTCTTTTATAAAATGAAGCTATCATAAGTTTGTCCCACATCACACAATGCAAACACACAACAGATAGGCGAGTTTTATCTTATGATAAACAAAATTTCCTTCATACGTAAAATCCTCTTTTCAATATTGTTACATAGTGTGGAAAACCATTTCGCAAATAAATGTACTAATCCTAGATGGCATAATAACCATAATATTATGTCTCCATATATATATATATATATATATATATATATACAACCAAAATCATATGGCTCGTATTGGAGATTTGGGTTTCCAACTTGATGATTCCTGGCACGAAAGATCAATCAGAACACAAACGGAATGTAATCATGGGTTTTTTATCCAGACATGGACACCAATACAAATCACGAGGTAGATCAACGGTTTTCGACTAGGCACAGCTCCCCGAACATACCCTATTCCTTAAGTCATAAGTGGTTTCCCACTGCTGCAGCGGTCATCATCAATTCATATATATATATACACACACACACACACACAACCTAATCGTCAGTTTCTCATCATCCGGGATGTGAGGTTTGTCGATGTCATGTCATACATAAAGCATGCCTAGAGAAGCAATGCCTTGATCGTACAAGCTTATTTCATATCTTAAGTATGTCACATTGTCCATTCACAACATGACCACTTATTTCCATCCATACATAACCATTTCGAGCTCACATGCCACAAACCAAATACATATCAACAGAAATCAGTGTTATGCCCTCAATTACAATGTCAGACACACAATCCATACAAGTCCGTCCTAGGTCTGAACGGAACAAAATCTGAAAGTTTTCCCCATACGTTCGGACTTTCTGCCACTCCGGTAATAGGGGCATCTCTCTATTGTAGCTATCAGTAAAGAAACCAATCAGCAGGTAGTCCGCTCGATGTAAAGGACCACGGTCTTCATTCAACGATTCCAAGTCTTGAATTTTCCTCTTGCGTCGTATTATTACTTGGAATGGTATTCGGACTTAAATCCGATCCCGGTCTTTCCAGTAATAAGCGTATTCTTAAATTGATAGTCATGAATCATACAGGCTTTTCAATTCAATCTCCTTCTAATCATTTCAATTCATTTACAATGTCAAGGTTGGATTTCTCATAAATTCTTTCATCATTTTTAACCTTTCTTTGAAATCAATATTCGATTTACCAACCTTTATTTCCAACAAAACCCTTCGGTCCATATACTCAAAACAAAATCCTTCGACTCCTTAAGTCTTTAAATTTATCGAATCTTTATTTGGATTAGAATTCCAATAATGATAATCCAACAATTTATATTCAAACATAAGTTTGATAAAGTTCATTCGACTTATATTCGATATAAATTTCACAACTCAACAAGCACTATCAGAACCTTGGTATAAATATTTTCTAGTGCTTCTGACAGTATTTGTTTTACCTTGGAATTGCATATCGAAAATCTCCATCCAACTCATTTTTTTAATTCCGACTTTTAGAAATTAATAAATAAATCCATGTTCAATCGCTTAAAATCCTTCCGAAGCATTTTAAACTCTTTTTAACCATTTAAAAATGATGGTTCACGACTTATAAATTCCAAAACCCGTTTGTCTTTGGAAATGAGATAATAAAGTTTGAACATTGGTAAAAGTGCTGCAATAGCCTTTTAATTCAAATAGATTCCAAATCAAATTCAAAAATTCAAATAATTCGTTTCTAATTACTTTAAGTTAATAAAGTAAGATTTATCATGAATTCTCTCAAATTTTAAACTTGTTTTATTTGAATTTTTGTTATGGTCGCCGAACTACACGTATAACGACCTTTCCAATTTGTTTAAACATAACTTGAAAATCGTATGTCGAAATTTGAAATTTCATTTCTATTCAAACTGTTAATATTTGAAAAATCAATGTTTTTTATTTCAAGTCAAACCGATCTCAAATGATCAAGTTATAACCATTAAAAATTGAAATCAATATTTACAAATTGTCGAGCCTAGTCCCGCTACAGAACAATTGAATTGTGATTAGTAGAAGAGGAAGTATCGATGTTTACACGGGAACTAATGAATATGAAAGATGATATCTGTTGCCTGGCGAAAAATGAAATGAAAATGTAAAAGAACGGAATAGGAAATTAAAGGACATGTGTAAAGCAGTGATCTGGATTTTCCTTTCCTATCTAAATAGCAGATAGATAGATTTCAGCCTGCCAGTATAGAACTCTGTCGCTAATGCTGTACAAATGTAATAACATAGAAAAGCTATACCAAAAAACTGTTGTGAAGTAAAGGAAACTAAAAGTGACATATAGTCCAGAAACTAAAAATGATATTCTAGAAAAGTTATACCTGAGCTGCACAGCCGCCTTGAAAACCAAAATGATATTTGAGAAATGTTCGATTAGAAAGATTTAAAACCCAAGTTGCGGCATTGCCCCTACTTGCTTGTCTTATAGCTTCGCCATGGATTCTAAGATGTTACCAGCCTATCAATTTAGAGATGGAACTACAATTATTTTTAAAGTTTTTTTTTAAACTGCCAAACACATAAGCAGAATTGAGTTTTGCACTCATATGAACAGATATACCAGCATATCGCAGATTAAAGATCACCGAGAAATTATAGTAAATGTTTTATTCACACATGTAATTGTATAACCATAAATAATTGACAAATTGTTGCTATATGTGGAAGTAAAATGAAGTACTTCTGACAAATGGTAACTAAAAGGAATCAATGATAACAATAATATTTGACTTTACAATGTTTAAGAATGTGTTTAAAACTTTAGTGAAACTAAAGAGAGGATATATGGAATCGGAAAAAAAATCATATTTATGGTCATAAGTACATTTAACAATGGTCCAACTTTGAAGTGCTATAGTCTTGAATGGAAGAAAAACAGCATAGACCATTTATCGTTTAAGGTCTTTCATTGAAGTTCCAATAATTACTGTTACAAAAATAGAACATCAGCCAAACTGATTGTATTTCCAATGATGAAACTAAGATTGACAATGTTATTAGATGAAAAATAGTTCAGGGAAGAACTAAAATTAAAATATTAACTGATTTCACACCATTTATATATCAAGTCAAAGAATATCAGAACAGGAAATTGGCTCATTATAACTGGGCAAAAAAAGGAAGTTTACTGATATCTTACACGTATACAAAAATCAGAAATATAAATATTTGAAGATTGACGGCATTATCAATTTGTATGCGCTTTTGTATGAACCAAGCATGGTGCTTCGTATTATCGTATATTACACTACGCAATCGAAATTCGGTGAGATTAAAATTTTGGTATATGGAGAACAACGGTACTATTTGTGTATGGATGATTTTATATTCGTATATTATAGTAAATTAATCAAATCCCCCTTGCAGCTTGGATATATATGTGAAGAATGGCTAAAATTACAGTTGTAGAACATTCAATTACATTAACTAAAAATTAAAAATAAAGATCTGTTATGAGTATCTTTAGTCTTAAGAATGAACGCAAATCCAAGCTAAACTTCTTATGATTCCCAAGTTGATTGTGGTTCCAATAATGGAAGTAAGATTGACAAAGCAATCAAATGACAAACAGTTCAGGGATGAATTGAAATGAAAATATTAACTGATTTGTCATAATTCATATATCAAGTCAAAGAATATGAGAACAGAAAATTAGCTTAATATAACTGGGTGAGAAAAAAAAAGTTCAATGATGTCGTGCATGTATAGAAAAAGAAGAAATATAAAGTCTGAAGATCGATGGCAGTATCTATATGTATGTGCTTTTGTATGAATTAAGCCTAGTACTCCATGTATTATATGTTGCAATTGGAAATCAGTGGCTTTTCTTTTGTGTTGGGATGAATAATAATATATATTATGAAATTATGCGAATTAGATTTCCGGTTCTTAGCAGTGGTCAATATCATGCTGGATATCTAGTTGATGCCATTACGCACTAAATTAAAGAACTTATAATTAACAACTGTTGCTTTGGCCTCAATTATCGAGACAATGCCCACAAGCAAAAGAAACTCAACCTTTGTAAAGAAACCATTTTCCCCCACACAAAATATTGAGATATCAAGTCCATCAGATCTAAAATTGCACGTGTAACTAACAAAAATCATGTTGGAGTTTGGATTAAGAAGTCGAATATTGAATAACGACCACTGTATCTCGAATAGATGCCAACAATTTGTTGTGAAATCAAAACAAGTATACATAGCATACAATTAGGGTTGTAGCTTGAATTAGGAATATCAACGTTGGACATAAAGCAAATCTCCATGGGAAATCGAGCGTAAGTGTAAGATTAATTTGGACATAAAACACAAAAAATGACCACCAGAAATAAAAAAGTAATACCTTATCCAAATTGATTATTGTAACAGGAGAAGAGACTGGCGGTGACGAATTAAGAAGCTAGCGACAGAGGCGAAAAGGATGCATTGGTGATTGAATTTCGATCCAGATTACCGTGAACTTCGGTAACGAAATCCGGGAGGGAAATAGATAAAAGAGGGCAGGAGGAATGTAACTATTCTCCGAAGAAGGGTGATCAAAAAGAGGAGTAATTATGCTGATAAGGGCAACACACCATTGGATCAGCACGGGGATAAATGTTGGTTGCGGAAGAAATCAGAAGGAAGATAGGAAAATGGGGTGGGTTGAACGGTTGGTGCAAGAAATCGATTATCACAGGGAAGGGAAAAAGCGTGACTCAAAGTACAGACAGATGTCCCATCTAAATGTAGAGACAGATGTCACATCTAAATGATTTGGTTCCTGTTTTCTAGTATAAATAATACTCCCTCCGGTTCATAATATAAGACGTTTTAGAAATTAACATGGGAATTAAGGAAAAAATCAATTAACACTTTGATCCATGCTTAAATTAAGTAGGTCCTACAAATTACATTCACTTTTTATGTGCAATCTACTTATCACTTCTATTTGAATGCATAAAAATCGTGAAGCAAACATTTAGTCTCCATCATTTATTATTGATCAAGGACATAATAGGAATAACAAGCTTAAACGTCTTATATTTTGAACTAAATCAAATAAGCTAAAACGTCTTATATTGTGAACCGAAGCGAGTAGATAATAGAATAGATAGATATTAGCGTTTACCTTTATTACCTTGTATGTTATGGAAAAAAATTAAATAACTAGATTGAAATAAGTGAATAATATATTTCTTGGGTTATTCTATAACGATTATTGATGCAATTTTTATAGGCTTCTTTCTTATCAGGCCATGTTTATGCCATAAATGATGCTCTACTAGCTAAAGGTGATGCAGAGGACTATGAAGCGTGCTTAAAACAATTAGTCAAAACAGAAGTGCTTCAGTTTTCCTCAATAACAAGCTACTCGAAATTTGATTTAATGCTATTAGGAATGGGGCTTGATGGTCATATCGCTTCTCTATTTCATGGCCACCCTCTTTTAAATGAAAAAGAACACTGGATAACATTCAGCAAGTGTCTCAAAGTTGGAAAATTTCTATCATCTAACTTGCGGGGTTTGTTATGATGGGGTATCAAAACTAAAATTCTATTGAATAGACAATTTATACTTTTTAAGAAAACACTACATATATCGTTTTATATTTGATTCATTTTTTATTAGATTATTAAGGTTTATAATACTTGTCTCTGTGTGTAAATCTTACTCGTCTACTCCTCAGTAAACCAAACATAATAATATATATGTAGTTATATGCTCAAAATATTTAGGTGCTACCCATAGTAACATTCTTGATGAGTCTCCATTGTCTCTCTACGAAAAAGCACAAATACTACATCTGTAGCAGACAATTACGTAAGGTCTACGATACAAATGTTTCGTCGCCTAGTAAGGGAACATGAAATTGTATCCACATTTGACTCTCTAATGCTTGGACATCCCCAATGTACGGTGATGCATCGAGGATGTACACATAATCGTTCTTTCTATGCTCTAAGTTTCACCAATAAGTATCACGATTGGGATTAAGCATAGAACTTTGTAAGGGATTCTACAATTTGCAAAAAGGCAATGCTGTTAGTTCATAAGATGATGGTTTTGATGTCAATAACCTTATGACTTATTATAAAATATTTATTCTAACATTAATTTGTGGAAAATAGGGAGAAGGACAAGCTTAACAAGAAATTTGGTGAAAAGTATGAGAAAGTTTTGAATTTAATGAGAAGGACAAATGTTAGTGTAAATGGGGATAGGATAATAGCCCCCATGAATTCCACTTTCAGTGTAAATGTGTCTTTCTCCCTAATTTTAAAACTTTCCATACATTTCACTAATTTTGAATATCATCAGAGTTATCAAAAAATATAATATTTTGGATCATCTCACAATCCTGTTTGATAGTGTCAACATTATTCTTACTTTTTCTATTACTCCAAACATTGATATTAGTATTAGTAGCTTGAAGAAATTTTTTAACTTTGAATTAAGTTATGCCATGAATTGTAAAATCAAAACATTTTTCTTGACAATATCCATATTTTCATCCTTATAAACCCATTTATTTTTAAATCTGAATGGAAAAATAGTTTTTTGAATAATGTTGTTTGAAAGAATTAGTTGAAGGGTGTATGATCACTTGTATCTTGAGGGAAAGTAGAACATTTAAATTTGTAAAATGTATTTTAAAAATATATTAATTAAAACTTTATCCAATTTGTAACGAATACTTCTAAATTCACCTGATTTCTAGATGAATTCATCACCATTGATAATGGGTTCAATTAAGCCAATTTTAATAAGAAAGTTAAAGAAATTTTTTTACTATTTAAAGGAAATAGGAATGCCACCTTTTTTTCTAATTGGTGTTTAACAGTATTAAAGTCACCAATGATAATCCACAAATTAATAATTTTTATTGATAGTTTTTAGATAATCCCAATTCTAGAGTAAAAATCTTTCTTTTTAAAAATTATAAGTATAAATAAAGCTAATATCTATATGAAGGCCACCCTTATTTGAAAATTTGCAATGAATATACTGTAAGTTAATGAAATACTAATTTAAATCCCAAACATTAAGATACCATAAAATTAGAATTCTACTGTCGCTCCCTATACTATTGTTGTTGATAGATTTCCAGTTTTAAGGGAAAAAATAGTGAAGAAATTTGTTCATGGATTTATTATCAAAACTTATGCTTAATTAAACCAACAATGCTTGGTTTGGAAAAGAAAGTAAATTGGAGAGATCTATGTTTATTTCTGGGGATTTAACCTCTAACATTCCATGAGATGATCGCCATTAATAATAAAAGTTAGGATATAAAGGATACATAAAGTATATCATCTACTGTTGCCCAGAGAATTTGCTGCTACCTGCGTCCAAATTCTCAGTACCACCTCTTCTTTTGCATACTGTTATTCCATGAATTTTGAGATGTTCATCCCATTTTGGATTTTTACAATACGCGAATTTCCAAAAAAAATGTTGTTACTATTAGGATGTTGTTCTCCATTATATCTTGTATGCTCTTCTTCTTATTGCTAATAGGTGATGATGATGAACAGAGCTGGTGATGATGATGAACAGAGCAGGAGGGTAGCATTTTCAATGTGTTGCTTAATGTCACAATGCAAAACATTGTTCAATGCTAGATTATCAAGTTTAACTTAACTTGGATTTATTTTGCCCTCAATATTGTATTTAAATTCGAATTTATAACTAATTCGGATTCTTCCTACAGAGAGGTCGAATAAAGAATTGTTCACTAATAACCCCTGAACAAATATGCTTATCATTGGAATTGTTTGATATATCAATATTATTATCCTCGTTGCTTTGCTCACTAATTATATCAACGGAAGCTTCAGAATTCCTCCTCTGGTTATTGGAAGCAACTATATCAGCTGAATTGTCATGTATATTTATTTTGAATTTGGACATCTAAAGCTTATTTTTCTATCTGCATATTTTTGAATAAGATCCACTTCTGATCAAGTTGGGATCAAATCCGATGCTTTCAAAAAAAAGTGAATCCTTTAAATTATGTAATTTTCTAGATTTTCTGAAACCATTTCTTGTCAACTTTACTGAGCGAACATTTTCTTGAGTGACTATGGCTGGAACATTTTCCACCTTTTCAGTATTTTCTTTATTATTGTTCCCTTTTCAGCATTTTCTTGATTTTCGGTGTCTAGAATGTTCCTCCTTACCATTATTTGAAACAAAGTATATTTCTTGAACATTCATTGGATTTGAAATAACATTTTGAACTACCTTTTCCCTTCGATTTTTTTTGATAAGCAAGCTTCGCTAGTATGCCCAAAGCATTGACACTATGAACATTTTGGTGCACCCATTCATAGATAATTTTCTGAACTATACCTTCACCATCATACATAGTAATGTAGGCTTCATCAAGCATATCAGATTCTGCCTTGATTTTAATCAATATCCTCGCGTCATTGAGTATAAACTTAGTCGATGTAGGTTCATCTAACTTAAGGGGTGTTCCAACAACACTAGCAATGGTGTTAAATTCCTCTCTGTCCTATAGCTTCATATGTAATTTTGGCAGCCTTATCCAGATGAGAATGGTTGAAGCTAGATCTTTATCAAGATTTAATCTTTTTGTTCATTTTTTAAGAATAATAAGTTTACTGTTGATGAAGTAAGGGCCAATATTAATCACCTTATTGCAATTATCTGATTTTGAAAATATAATAACAAAGAAGTCATTTTCCCTAGTGTAGATTTCCAATTTTGCTGTAGGATTTCAAGTTTTGATAACAAAAATCCTAAAATGGTGATAGTATATCCCAATACCAAATATATAGGCTAGAACAGAAGAATTCCATTTCTCTTTTGTTCTTTACCCAAGAGTTTCTTTAATAGCTGCAATACTCTTTTCACCTAATTTGATAAGAACTATGTAGTCAAGATCAAAAGTGGATTCAAACCCACATTTTTTTAAGAAGATCCGCATGAGTTGATGATCTCTGATCCGCTGCGAGATAGAATTCTACATGTTGGGTTTTGAGAATTTTGCTTGAGAATACTCAAATTTGAAATCAGAGGTTCTTTGGGCAACATGTTTCTGGTTTGGGTGAGGAGCGTAAGGAGGAATAACCGTAGAAGCTTGTGTAGATTTCTACAACTTTGCAGTTTCATATTCTTCCTGTTTCCGATTGTTTGGAAGTTAGATTCATCAACATCAGGAGTACTGTTCAAAATGAGAGAAGTGGAAAGAAACTGAGGAAGAAAGATACTCAATTGGGATAGGAGGAGATGACTCAATTTTTTTCTTTTCAAAAAACGAAAATAATACCTAATTTTCATTTGCTTAATCCAGCAGTAAAATTTATCAGGAAGAACGGACAAGTAAAAGCGTTGTTAGGGAAATCTTAAACATATAATTAACAAAAGATCATCATTTAATTCAGCAGATTAAAGCCCATAGGAAAATAACAGCCTTCCCTATTTGCGCTTTTCCCTTCCTTCTGAATTCCAAAATCCTAACTCCCAAATCCTTGTCATAACCGCTCCTCAACATCTGATCCGACTCAATTTCCACCAATTTCAAACATCAGTGTTCCTCCTTATTTCGCTTCTTCCCAATCTCAGTCCGAGTCACTCCGGTCCAGTGCTCTGTCTCTATGGCAAGCTCCACTGAAAAGAAGAGTTAACTTTGTTTGAAAGCGAAGATATAAATGTTTTACTTAAAAAGTTTGAATCCTGTTTATTTTTGTGAGCCGTTGGAGAATGGCTTGATTCTCCCTTTTGCTATATTATATATTCCTAAACAAATGTTTTACTTAAAAAGTTTGAATCCTGCTTAATTTTTTCCTCATTAAAACTGTGTGTGGAATTAAAATTCAATGATTTTGGGTAATTATTTTTTCTTTCAATGATATTTTATGCATACATGTTAAATTTTGCGATACTATAAGGTAGAACTGAAGAGGATGGAAGTAGCTACGTGTAGGAGAACACCTTTCACAAATCGGAGCTCGTATGTGGAAGATATGGCAAAGAAGGTAGGGGGATTTGGTCCAAGAGCAATTTCAGACATCTGAAATCAGCCAGAGGAATATCTTGAATAGCCGTTCAGACGTATGAAATTCTTTTCAAACATTTGGGAAGCCATTTAATCATCTGGTAATAAATTAAACATCTGAAACGAGCCAGAGTGGAAACCTAAATGTTATTTCAGACATCTGAAATGGGTCTGGGATGTTTTTCGCGCCTGGAAAGAAGGTGTTGAGTTGTGAATTAGCAAGGGGAATTATGGACATTTGCCTGGGACTTCTACACAACTATATAAGCTATTCTTTCTCAGATTTGAAAGGGGCTGATCAGTTCATTAAACAAGGGTTTATTCCTCCATTATTTAGCGTTTGGCAATCCTAATATTTCTTCAATTCTAATCTCCATAAACTTTTATTCTCTAGTGAATATTGGATCATTGTACTCAATTTCTTGTACTCTTCTTATTTAGTGATAATAAAAGCTCTCTCTCAAAGTGGATGTACACTAGCAGATTGCTAGTTGAACAACTATAAATCATAGTGTGAATTATTCTATTATTATTGATCTAGTATATTTCTTGTCTTGTGTTGTGATTAGATTTGAATCATTTGAGGTTGGTTTGATCATAGAATGGTTGTTTATGCACGATATTTCTTGTTTTCCACTAGTTAGGGATTGGATTGAGCGGTCTCAATTGGTTTTTTCTCTCCAACATTTGATATTAAAACTGTTGTATTATTAGGTGGTTGTAGAAATGCCGGAATCGGATCCAAATAATGCCTAAATGGTTTGTTCAAGTGGAATAGCGTTGTAAGTACATGGATCGTATGTAGCATTGGGATCACAATTGGTTATAGACAAGTGGAACGACGATAATGATTTTGGAAATAAAAGATGAAAGCGGTTCTAAGGAGTAATCGGGTACATCGGGTAGTGTTTGATACACATTTGTTGTCGGCGACATCCCAGATGTTGAGAGAGATGAAATGGAAGAGTGGGCATTTACTACACTTTAACTTGCTATGAGAGAGAATGTTATCTCCAAAATTAGTAGTGAGACGACTACTAAGGGTATTTGGGAGAAGTTGGAAGAGTTATACATGAAGAAGTCACTCACTAATTGTTTGATCTTGTTGCGAAATTTTTTCACCCATAAGATGAAAGAAGGAACTTTGCTAAATGCACATTTGGATGTGTTTGATGATTTGCTAATGAAGATGAAGGCGGTAAATTTCAAGGTTGATAAAGAGCAAAAGGCAATGATGTTGTATTCATTGGCAGACCGCAATACGGGTTTCTCAAATAGTTTGATCTATTGTCGGGATACATTAATGTTGGACGATGTTAAGATGGGGTCTTCTTAGTAAGGAATTGAGAGATCAAATGAAGGAGTTGAGTGTGGGAAGTAGTAGTGCCGGTAATGGTCAAGGTTTGCTTGTGGAGAAGGAGAAATATGTGAAGAAGGAGAACCGGGAAGTTCCAAACACTACAACAAAATGATCATTTGATAGCACTACCATAGAGCGTTTGTGCATTTCCATCTTAAGCCGCTATGCAATTTACGCTTTTCAACGCTAAGGTAAATTAACACGTGTCCTTAACGCTATTCAACGAAGAGGCGGGAAATGAAATATTTTGTGCGGGAATAAAAAATGCCCTAATCACATTCTGCGTCCTTTACAAACATTGCCTTCTTTCCATCGTTACCTGTGGAAAACGATAACCAAATCTATCTCAAAATTTTCCACAATCGATTCAATAGAAACCGTTAACCTCTGTCATCAATCTTCTTTAATTTCTGAATCACGTAACCCTAATCTCTATCATCAATATTGGATCCCAATCCGTAAGAGTAGCCGCCATTTCAACTGCCGAGATCCCTAATTCCACGCCTCCAATTTATACTGCCATGAGAGGTACCGTAACTTTTTTTTAACTTCTAATGATTCTTCATCTATTGATTATTTTCTCTGCTCAATGCGCTATTGTGTAAAGCTTGTATCCTCTCGTGGTGCTTTGTTCGTAAAGTGAATGTTCGGTCTATGATTGTTTTTAATCCTTTTACTTTAGACATGAACGTAGTAATTATCGCTAGAGCATAGGGGATGCACAATTGCATAACCTCAGTCGAGAAAAAATTGTAAAAGAAGATGATAAAGGATGTGAACTAAACATAAATTTTGTGTTATTTCATGTTTTATGTCAAAACCTAAATGTATAATCTGGCTATAGTTTAAACAAAAAAAAAATCATTCTTTCGGTTACTATCTTTTATTTCACTTAAAATATTTTTCTGATATCCTTAACAGGGGAAGACCCCATCTCAATTATTTCAAAAAAAAATTTGAGTTTTAGAAGCAGCCTTTTTACTTTCTGGAGGTTGGAAGCCTTGATCATAAATGATTTAGAGATTTTACTGGGAGATACAACCTCCTAAAACTAGGCTAACGGTTGGATATAGATTTGCATCTATATCGGAAATCATTTTTGTACTAATATTCTTTATCAATTCACAACATGTAAATCAAAACAAACAGATAAGTTTTGTTTGATTTTTAAGTCCATTTCAGTGCTAAATAAAAAAAATGGCAAGTAATTTTTTTTTAAGCAGGGATTACTGGTTTTTATACACATTTTTTAACCTATATAAAATAGTAAATGACAGTCAATGTAGTAAATACAAAAAGCTATGATACTGATAATTATCGGATTGGCATTCATACTTTTTTTTTTAGATATCATACAATTTTTCATATTTCATATACAAATACGGATGGGATTTGATTTTTTTTAGTACTCATTGGCTAACTTACATATAGCTGCTTTTATTTTTTTCTCTTTAATTCTTTTAAAATAGACAGAATTTTGTAACAAACCATGTTATAAATGGACTATTAAAATACGCACTTTCAATGGTCCATATTCATTTATGTATTAAAAATGTTTGATGTTTCAAGAGAATAGAAAAAAATGACCATGATAACACATCTATAGAGTGGTGAATGATCTTGGAGAAAAATGAGATGTAAACTAATAAAGGGGAATTTTTGGGTATGCAAAGCTAGATGATTTGGATCATCTCATGTTTAATATGTTTTAATATCTTTTGCTCATAACATTGTAAATTATTCCAATAAAAGGATTTCTTCTTTTGGGAATATAAATTTCTTTTACTGCGGTAAATCTGTGATGTTTACAATTTTTAATGCCAAAGTTAGTTTATGCCCTATAAATTACATATAAACAAAGAAGCACATCATATTTACATATAATTATATATAATTATGTATCTGTGTGTGGATTTCCAAATTCGTAAGTTGCCCTATGCATCACTTGGCTACCACTTAGGCAGTGACTTCGGTCATGATTCTATGGATTTATATCTTTATTTATTGTTTACACCAGAAATTTGGATATAGCTGCCTTTGGATGTTTGTTGTGGAGCTTGAAGGCAGTTTATAATTTTTTTATTGATGGTATTCTAAATATATAAGATCTACTTTTATCATCTTTAATTTATCCAAATATCTCAAGCTGGAATCATTCAACTCATTCAAATGTATAAACTAAGTGTTCTTAATTTATGGTTATAATGAGCCAAAATTTTACATATCCAAAATTTTATGGATCATTACTTATGGTTTATTTTTTCTTTACTAAAACTATTTAAAATAATTCAGCAAAATTTGAGCATTATATTTATCAGTCTTATGTCAATGTTATGGAGACAAGTGTAGAATCTATATTCTTTATTGATAATAGCCTAAACGTTCCACTGGCTATTGCTTGATGTCACTTTAATGGTGAACAATCAGTTTACTTCTTTCGTTGCCACCAAATTCAGCATTGATGTAACTGATAAATCACATGTTAGGTCTGAATAAATGCATATATTTATATATCATTACCCTTTGTTTTTTTGTCCAAACGCTTTTCCATTTCTAAATTTCTCTTGCACGATTAGCAGATAAAAAAGGTAATGCATAGGACAATAATTATTGTTGCCGTCCTCTAATAACCAACAATAGTATATAGGGTTAGAAATGATAACAAAAGAGAGCCTACTAACTAAACTTCATAACAAAACATCCTCATGCATGTTAGAATGCAATGAGTAAGCTCTTCATCCTTCACCTTTCCAATTACTTTTCTGTGCAGATGAATTTCCTTTAGTTTGCAAATTACATCAGTATTAGAGAAAAATGCCATAGCGTTGCTAAAATAAAAAAAAGGCACCAATAATGTTTTTGCACGTGCATAATTTTGTAGTTAACTGTGAAATTAATTCAGTCCTCATTTGTAAAATGCAACTTATTCTTGGTAGTGGAAATTCATTAAAGTATGCAGTCCCGTTTTCAGAAGCTTTTTCTGTTAAACGTTGCTCTCCAAATCACTGCTCGAGCCGTTGATAATGCTTGGTTTATTGGCCCAGGTGACTTTTCGACATCATTCCACAATATAGTCTAGAATGTGTGCAAACGTTAATCAACTGACTAAACACTTAAGATATCCTAAAGAAAACAAAACCCTTTGCTATATGCATCGGTTAAGGTACAGATATTAGAACTCAGTGCATATTTTCCTATAAGTATCTCATAGAATACTAGTCAACTTTGAACATTTAGTCATTACATGACCGATGAACAAAAAAAAAATTCTGTGAAACCAAAAAGTGGGAGGATCATTCATATTTTTTGTATTAAAGATCGTTTTTTACTTGACAATGTCACTGGTGACAGAACTTGAAGAAAATTTTGGTAGAAGATCAAAAGGTTAGGTAACTTAAAAGAGCCAGAATAAGGAAAAAGAGAATTAGCCGTATAAGTTTGAAAGTTAAAGATCAAGTGAAGCAGCCAATGGTTTATAATTTGAGACCAGCCTATTATTTTGCACATTCTTGACATTCCACTTGCAGCAAAGGCATTAAATGGTGTTAAAATGGATATAGTTGATGCAACATCTCCTCTACTTAAAGGTGGAGTAGCTACCTTTATTTTCTCTAAAGGCTTTGATTTTAGCTGATTAATTTAGGATCTATTTTGGTGTTTTAAGTCAAACACCAATATTCTCATAACATAGTTTGCTAAAAAGTTAGAAAGAGTGTTGATTTTTACATTGACAGTTTTATTTTATCTGTAGTTTTCATTACTGTTTTAAAGTTCTAGGTACAATTATTTGCATACGTTAATGTCGATGTTTTCTTTGGCTTTTAAGTCTTCATACATATTTTGTATTCACAAGAAGTGTTTGAATAAATGATCCAGTAAGCATTCTTCTTTGACTTTTCCACTACTTCAACTATGCCTTTATGTTGTATAGGCTAAATTAAGTTCTAGCATTACAAAATCAAATTATTTTTCTATCCAAAGACGCTAAGTAGACTGCCTTTGTTAACATAATATATAATATATAATAAAAAAAGAGCTGCAGACTAAAAAGACTAATGACTTGACTTTTGTTTACTTTATTTTCCGTGGTTTGTAAGATTTTAGTATACAAATAGTTAATTGTGTTTTAAATGTTGAATCATGGAGGTGTGTATATGGTTTCAGGATGTAATTCTTGGGAAGATTATTTTTAGCATTATAAACCCATAATTTGAACAAGAAAAATTAAATAAAGAAATAAACATGTAGCTGGCAAAACAGGAAGCACGCTTCTTTGTTAAAACATATATATGCAGCCTCTAAAATTCAACATATATATATATATATATCTTTAATTCTACTTGCATTTTGATGAAATTGCCAACTACATAGTTTTTTAAAACCCCTTATAGTTTAATCGAAAAATGTTTAGGTGAGTTGCAACAAAGTATGCTGAGTGATATTGTTAATTCATAGTAACGATGTCCATTTTGGTCGTCTATCGGTTATTGAATTTTGAACTTGGTTATATGATCATATTAGCTAGGGATAACCATGGTTTCTGATGCAACTTTCAAGATTTGTAGTTGTGTATTGGATGTGATCGAATGGATATGTTTTTTTGGGTGGAAAGTCAATTTTGATCTACTTCATTGGTTGTGGATCAAACTGCTCTTGTGGAAGCTATATCAGTGATAGGGGAGCTGCTGTGATAATCCGAAAATACCGGTGGCCGGAGAAGGCGAGACGAGCTAAATTAAGTTTTTGAAGTGTTCATAGGTTGTGATGTCTTTGATGGGCTCGTAGAGAAAATTGGAAGGATTGGAATTGTGGCGATGGAGGGTGGAAGGTGTGTGGTTGAGTAGGGAAGACATGGTGTTAGTGATTGGCTGGGCAGCGAATGGAGTGGTGGGACCGTGGGAGGAAGAGTTCTGGTTGCGAATTTGCTAGCTGCATGTGTAGATTGTTTGGGTTCTCTTCGGGCTGAATGGCCAATCTGAGGTGGAGAGGGGCCGGAACTTAGGTAGTGGGTCGTCTGCGACAAGCAGGTGCTAGCGAGTCAGTGGGTAGTCTCTACTTAATTGAACTTGTATACTAAAGAACCAGTTAAGTTTTGAAACAAAATATTAAATACTCTTATTTTACCCACTTTTTTCATTTTTCTTTGGACAGCTCATTCTATATTTGTAATTATGCACATGCCAATATGCGAGAGCTAGTAGCATATGAAGCTACCAGACAATTTGAATTTTTAATCCAATAAACCAACTTATTATCACCATGGATGTGTTTCAAAAACTTACCATAAAAATCGATGCTTTTTTTCATCATCCTATATATGTATAAATAGTTAATGTACTACTTCATTGGGATTTGCTTGGAAATACGATGGATATGGGTAAAAACTGGGAATGTTTAGCAACTTACGGTGGCAGAGCACACATCTAAGTTCCTTTTTACTAAATGCACAGTAAACTTAGGTAATGCATATTGCTCATAATTTTTTCCTGTTAAAAGCACAAATAGTAAATTACAAACCTTAACACAATATGGCATGTTGTATCTAATGTAGTTTAAGTTTATGTGATCAGATCTGTAGTAAACTAAAACTAAAGGTCGATCAATTTATATGATCAACTTTTACAGTTATAGCTCACCTTTAATGTTGTGATAACACCTATAATTGTTCTTAAATAAAAAACATTGTAAGAGCATAAACTAGCAATAAAGCATTGAAATTTCTTAAAACAAGTATTTCAAAAAGACAATTGAATAGACTAAGAAATTAAGAGTAAAAAAAAAGTATTTTATAAAATGTGTTTGAGTTAATGCAACTGAGAAGCAGGGAGTGACACTGGAAACAATCCATAAGTGTAGAACTTGTATTTTTCTTACAACATGACTTTATTTCCAAGGCAGAATCATGCCATGAACCATCCATAGTTGTCTAGTAGTACCATGACTTTACTTCTCAGACAGAAGCGTGACTTTATTTCCCAGGCAAAATCATACCGATGATGACGATTGGGACGAACGGTAAGGGATGGGATGGAAGAGGAGCCGATTGACCTGGAGGACTGCAATGGATCTGTGGGGAAGCTTAAAGTGAGCGAACTAGCGAGGATGATAAGAAAACCGAGCTTGAGCAAATTTGGATCTGTGGGGATTTACTTTTTGCGGGGAAGATGAAATTGTGCTAAGTTAATGACAAGGTAAGTGGTTTTAGCTCAAAGATTTTATTTGGTGGTTGAGCTGAAATGTGTTAGTGTAATTTTTATTATGTTCACTGTATTTTTGATTGTTGATATATAGTGCTTGAGAACATGTACATGGTGTGCAACCGTATAATAGTCCAAATCATTTGATACAGAGTATGATGTTGAGTAGCTATTTCATTTTCAATTATGGATTTCAAACCACTTTAAAGAGTATCAAATCAAGATGTTAAATTTATATGAGTGTCCATGTAATCAACGATGGGTTATCCTCTGGTTGTTTTATCAGTACACTCAGCTATTCACACGTTATCCCATATGAGATTTTTAGGTTTAATTTCTGAAATGCATTCAATCATTTATCAATTCCCAGTTTTTGCTGCACTCACAATGATTTGCATCCCTTTTGTTACCTTACATACTTCATTTCCGTATTTTTTAAAGTATTTTAGGGTTAAAATATTTTTCCAGATCGAGTTTTTTTTGGGGGTAACTTAATCAATAGTCAGTGATCATTTTGTTTGTAGTGTGTTTAAAACATTACTTTAGGTTTGGATTTGTTTGTGGACATAACGTTATACTGTTTATTTAACAAATGCTTTTGTTTTATTTAACAGGCACGTGTTGTAATATGTACCCAATAGGACAGAACACACAATCATTTTTTTTCCGTCCAATATACATGATTCTATTCATAACGTTATACGGTTTATTTTCCATCCAGTATACATAATTTTGTTCATAAAGTTAAACTGCTTATTTTGCAGAATTACTTACCAAATATGACAGAATTAACTATAGAAATAATTATGGCCGGCTACTTAATAGGCATTGGGATTTTATAAGAAAAGCTTTACAATAGATCAGCGTGAAATATAATATATAATATAACTATTGCGTCCTCATTGCTGACCCAAAAAAAAACATTGCTGCCTCCTTTTTATCGGTAAATCCTTATATGGTAATTTAATTATTTAGCAAAGATCATAGTTCACAACCATGGTGAAATGTGAATAAATGGTACCACTAGCGGTATCCGCTAATTATTTCTTCTTCTTGTCCGTTTCAAACACTCAATATTTTCATGGTATAGATTTATGATGTCTTAAGAATTAACATAATGGTCATAGATGGAAATAAACCGAACTTTAGGCGTAAAAAATATAATTATCTCTACTACCAGTGATTATGTTTCCGTAAAAAGTCGTTGCATGTGTGTTGGTGGAACTTGGGAAATCAACATCAGATCCGCATCCCGGCTCATTCAAAATGTACTTGGACGTTGAAAATCATCATACCTTAGTTTACATACAAGAATAAACAATGGATCTGGACGGTGTGGGCCTACATTGCTGCTTCAACACATGTTTCTCTCTCTTGCATTTCAGGTCAGTATTCTAATTTAAAAGGGTTTTTCATAAATTTTGGATGGTGTTGATTTTTTTCATAAATTCTAATTTAAATGCCCGGTTATCATAAAATATTATGTTTGAGGTGTATTGTGCTGATCCGTCAAAGAAGACTGGTGTTATCACATATCTAAACTAAATGCCTCCACCAATTGCATGTCTTTCCAATTTCAATTAGAACAAAGTAGCATCCTTTTGCATCAAATTCAATCCTGTTCCTTGGGTTACATGTCTTTCCAATTTCATTCAGGACTCTGACTACTACTTCTATTGTTACATTGCCTGTTATAGTGACTTGGCTAATCCATCTTTTATGCTTAGGATAAACATTGTATGTTAGGATGCAATTAAAACTACTATGTTAGCTTTTATTTACAAAGTTATTGCATGTTTGAATGCACAATAGTCTCTTGCATAGCGCATTATACTTTTTTCGTTCTAGTTGCATTCAATTTCTTTTGGTTTCTTTTACTTTATCAATATATGGTATAATAATTACTAACACGCTGATTATTTGTTTGAAATTACAGGACCACTATTATTGACGTTGAAAAGAAAATATCAGAAGCAAAGCAAGATTAGATCTATATTTGCCTATTTTGTAAGAGGTTTGTTAATGCAAAAATGTATGACAAATTAGGTGTGAACATGGAAAAGTTAGTAAAACAATATGTATGAAATACTAAATTGTGTGAATGATATATATGAAATATTATGCAGTAATTTATATATTTGTTGTTTGCTGTCATATTTATAATTTTATATGCAATTAAGAAATGTTTAAATGTATATATATACATGAAATAAGCTAAAATGATGATAGATAAAATCTTTAAATTAATAATCTAGACAATAGCGCTTTATAAACGCTATGAATAGAAAACACTATAGAAACAAATATTGGGAATGCTATGCATAACATAATAAACGCTATAGAAATACATAAGAAACGCTATAGAAGTATCACATTAAACGCTATAAAACATACAGGTGAAACGCTATAGAAAGTAAGTATCGAACAACATATTCTATAGCATTTTTATTTGATAGCAAGTAAAAACGCTATAAAAAATTCACTTTTCATAGTGTTTTATATATGTTATTTAAAGTAGAAGGTCTATCATAACATGTCGTTACATGGCGTTCTCTGAAACGCTATGTTAGCATATAATAGCGTTTTTGAAACGCTATAAAAGCCCTATTTTGTTGTAGTGAAATCTAGAAATTCCTGTTGGAGAAGGAAGTCGAAGGAAAAGAAAGGCAAATGCTATATTTGTAACAAGTTCGATCATTGGAAAAATGACTGTCCAGATAAGGAGAAAGTGAAGAAAGAAGTAGCTTCTTCATCTTTAGCGGTGGAGAGAGGTGTTGGTGACGGAGACATGGTGTTGGTGATGGGGGCTTCTTATTATATGACGCCTAATAGGAATTCATTTCCTTATTATGTCGACAAGGAAAGAAATACAATTGTTATGGGTAATGGTGCTATGTCTAAGTTGGAAGACATTGTTTCTGTGCAAATTAAGATGTTTGACGGAGTGGTTCATACTCTTTCCAATGTGCGCTATGTTTCAGGACTTAGGAAGTCTCTTATCTCTTTGTGACAACTGGATTCTTTTGGATGCAAGATCACTATGGAGAGTGATTGCTTGAGGGTTTTGAAGAGGGCGCTTGTGGTTATGAAAGTTGCTAGAGCTAGTAGTGTTTATTTGCTTCAAGGATTGACCGTTGAAGGTGAAACTTGCATAGGTGTTGATAGTTCTCGTGGCTTGGATGCGACAAGGTTGTGGCATTTGAAGTTTGGTCATGTCTTGGAGAAGAGTTTGGATATTCTTCGGAAGAGAGATGATTGGTAGAGAAAGTTTCAACAACTTGGAGTTTTGCGAACAGTGTGTCATGGGGAAGCAAACTAAAGTGACATTCGGGGAAGGATAAATGATTCAAGAGGAATTATTGAGTATATGCACATGGATGTTTGTTAGCTGGCACTGGTAGCTTCTTTGGGAGGAGCAAGGTATTATATTTCCTTCATAGATGACTTTTCTTGTAATGTCTGGGTGTATGTAATGAAGGCCAACTCGGAGGAATTTGCTAGGTTTAAAGAATGAAGAGCTCTTGTTGAGATTGAAAGTGGTAGGTCTTTAAACGTTCTTAGGTCCGACAATGGCGGAGAGTATTTTTCCAGAGAATTCTTGGATTATTGTAAGCATCATGGTATTTAGAGACATTTTACTACACCGGGAGATCCACAATCAAATGGAGTTGCAGAGAGTTCGAACAATTCTACTTGAGAGAGCTCAATGTTTGAGATGGACACCGGGTTTGTCTAAGGGGTTTTGGGTAGAAGCTTTGTCAACCGCGGTGCATATTGTGAATTGAATTCCATGCTCGGCTATTGTTACAAAATTTCAGAGGAAGTGTGAAGGGAAAGACCATTGACTTGAGTTAACTTTTTTCTTTGGATATCTTGTGTATGTGCATGACCCAGATGATAAGCTTCAGCCTAGAGCATTCAACGGGATTTCGCTTGGTTATGAGGACAAAGTGAAAGGCTATCAGATTTGGAATCCGAAAACGAAGAAGGTTAGATTATCTCTTCTTGTTACTTTTAATGAGTCGACTATGTTCAAGAAGAATGATGGCTTATCGGACGTTCCGGATTTGGTTCATGTTAAATCAAAGAAGAAGGAGGTTATTACCACATTTTATCCAAGGAAAAGAGATAGTAAAGTTGTTGGAGATGTTTGTGGGGGAAGAAGCGGTTGATGGAACATCACATAGTCCACAGGGTTCCTCTAGTAGTGTTGGTGATGTGCACGATTCTAGAGAAGATTCAGTCCACGGTGGAGCGGAAGGAAGTCTGGGTGATGATATTGCTATTCGGGTTGGCCGTCATGCTATAAAGTTACTCAAGATGTATGGTGACTGAAACTATAACAGCCCGCATTTTACATGTCAGAGGATCGTAAAATATTTTTATTTTATTCCCTCAAGGTTGGATCATTCTCATATTTTAATATGTGTCTTATGGGGATGTGAGACATGTCTATAATTTTTACCAATTTTGTTTGTGACCATTTTGTCCATGTCAGTCTTGTACAGGGCATAACTTTTGACTTAGGTCGAATCAGGTGGTGAGACCTGTGCCATTGGAAAGGAAATGATGATTGTCTTTCCGTAGAGTGGTTACATTAAAGATTTGGCTCAGTGGTTTGGGAGGAATCTCTGTTTTAAGATTTAATAGTTGGCTTCTGGTTTTTAAGCCATAATGGGCTTATTTGAAGAGGCTCATTAGTGGGCTGGTGGAAGGCTATAAATAGGGGTGGGAGGTATGAGAAATAGTTTACTTTCCTCATTCTCTCATTTGGAAGAGCCAAGGGATCCTCCATTCCTCTATTTCTCCATCTTCCCACCATTAAAGCTTAAGAAATCGAAGATCTACACCATTTGAGGCTAGATCTACATCGTTTCAAGGGTGAGTTCATCAAATCAAGGAGTTTGGATCCAATTCCTTACTGTTTGAAATCTTAATTCATTGCCTTTAGCTTATTTTGGAGAATTGGTGAGTGATATGCATCTCTCACGTGGATTCAATCAAGTATATAAAAGTTTGCTCATGTTTTTCATCAAATTCAAGCATTTTCTCATAGATCTGCATCTTGGTAAGTCAATTTTCATACGAATCACCCTATGATTTAATTTAGCAAGTTTAAACTGGTAGTTCCTATGATATTTCGTATGTTTATACAAGTTAGATCCGCTATTTAGATCATATGTTCATTTATCATGATTTTTGGTGAAAACTGGATAATTTTGGTGAAATAGTCATATTCATGTTGTTGGCGATTTCATGACATGTTTGTGATTGTATTGATTGAATTAGAGGAGTGTATCACGTCAAATGTGTCAATTGGCGAAGTTTTGATCGAAATTGGGCTTGAGTTGGGGCTGTATAGGCCAGGGATCGAGCAGTAGTACAAGTGAAGTACAAGTGTAGTACAAAACTGGGGTCGGTCGCACATGGTAGGGTCCGTCAAGCTGAAATGCACGGGGCCATGCAGTGAGGTCGGTCGTGCAAGAAGGGGTCGATCAGTGAGGGTTGAGTCTCTGGTCGATCATGGTGAAGGGTCGATCACCAATGGGGTCGGTCAGTGGGGTTGGTCACCTGTGGGGTCGGTCGCTAGATGGGTCGGTCGAGGGCTCGGGTCAGTCACACCATGGGGAGGTCAGTCGAGCAAGGGTCGGTCATGTCCCAAAGGAAGGTGGTTAGCCATTAATGTTGAACCTTATATTGATCGTTGTTTGGTCTAGTGATATTTTGTTGGACCTTTTATTGATTGTTGGGTTGTTCAGTAATGTTAAGACTTTGATGTATATTTAGGCGGAAGTGCTCAAAGTATTGTGGTGAGAACATTGATTGGAGTAAAGCAACGAATAAGCAAACAACTCAAAGGTGTTGGGTTGTGGATAATGGTTACTCAAGTGGGACTTGAGTTTGTGATTAGTAACCAGTGATGACGATTGGAGATGCGAAGGCCGAGAGAATATCGTTATCGTAGTTCTAGTGGACTCAAAGCAGGGGTAGACTTGGCAGTCACGATGGGCCTAACATACCCTGGGCAGTCACAATGGGCCTAGATACGATTCGCGAAGGCATATGGAGTTTTGCTAGAACCGGAGTTACCATTAGCCCTTGACGGACGGCCGGTCATACGATTAGCGATGGTTTCGAAGCAGGATTGGCAGTGATAGCCAGAGTCAGTCATGGATGCTGAATGCTTTGTTTGAACTGTCTTATGTGAATCATCCGAAGTCGAAGGAGATATTTCTTGGGTGCTTGTTTGATATTGGTTTAGGCCTTTGGGGCTTGTACTTAAGAAATTTTGAGTTCGATTAGGATGGTTTATGTGAGATATACCATTAGGTTGTTATGATTGTGTTGAGTGCCATGACTAGATGGTTGTTATGGTTGATATGAATGCATGGTTGAATGATTGCATGTAAAGGCTATCACTGTCGGATGTGGGGAAGACAAGTGTGAGTTCTTCTCTGGTGTTGGGTAGTTGTTGATAAATCTACCCATTCTCATATACTTTATTGATGATATTTGTTAGCTGTTTTATCGCTCACTAAGACTGTTGTCTAACTCAAGGTGTTATGTTTCCCTCTTATCACCTTGGGTTGTTCATCTTGATGTGGATGGGCAGACTGACTAGCAGGTGATAGGTGATGCTTTAGTGAGGACGATGATGCTGATCGATGGCGAGTTGGAGGCTACGTATCAGTTTTATTACTATCTAGTATTTCTATTTCCGCTATGTTTTGCTGATATTCTCTGAGGGATGTAGTAAGGATTCTTGTATAGAATACTGACATGATACTAAGATGTATGGTTACCCAAGTTGGGAGTTTTCAGTTTCTGTGTAATTACGTTTCACTACTACTACCTATTGTATATGTTCTACTATACTTTATCCTTGTGCTATGAGATTTACGACAGGTTCCGGTTGAGTTATCACACCTATATGTTCGTCCACAACTGCCTGGCACGCATTCAGCGCATTATTCCTCATGTTTACCGCAAGGGTTGTAGGCGGTCGTCACATTTGGTATCAGAGCTTTGGTTAATGATTTTAGCCAAAGTTCGGAGATGTAATCACGTATGAGAGACATACTTGTAGATTTCAATTGGATGTATATTATATGATACTATATATTATAGTAGCGTTAGTACTCCATTTGCAGTTTTCATGCAAGTGGCTAATCATTCTAATTTGCAGATTTAGAATGATTCGACACACTTCGAGATATGCTGCTAGGGACAGAACTGCACCTGGAGGGGGAGATGGAGGTATACTAGACAACCCAGCCATGTTCGAGGCCATGGCGGCAGCGATCATGTATAGGGTCCCCGCTCTAGTAGTAGTTACAGTTGATGTTGGAGTCCAAGTGCCCAGAGCTGTGGAATTTGCAAAGTTGTGCAAGGACTTTACATCATTGGGAGTGAAACAGTTCAAGGGCACCGAACCAGTTAAAGAGGTTCAGAGGTGGTTGGATACTTGTGTTCATATCTTCAAGGACTTGGGCATTGATGATGCAACCAAAAGGAAGGTTGCATCAAGGCCGTTAGTGGGCAGAGCGATGGACAGGTGGAACTCTATCACACTTGAGACCCCTGAAGAGGACATTTCATGGGGGCAATTCCAAGGCAAATCTTAAGCAAAGTTGATCTCCACCATGCAAAAGTCTATTCTATTTAAGAGGTTCATGGACCTTAAGTAGAATGGTCGACCAGTTCTTGACTATATTTCCAACTTCGAGGCTTTGTCGAAGTATTCTCATTCATATGTTAATACTCCTTACCTAAAGAACTAGAAGTTTGTCTTGGGATTGGATGAGTATCTTGGGAATCAGCTTGTGGATCACCTCAGTGATAGTTATGAGAAGATCGTCGAGAAAGCTTTGAGGCATGAAAGTCTATTTCCTAAGAAGGTGTCTATTGTTGCAGCTAAAGAAGAACTGAAGCCACAACAGGGTGGTAATAACAAGAAAAGGAAGCAGCAACAACAGAATGGGAAGGATGGCCATAAGAAGCAGAAAGGCGAGGTGGTTTGCTTTAACTACCAGCATAAAGGCCATTATTTCATGGATTATAAGAATCCTAAGGCAGAAAGGAAGTGTCATATCTATGGCAAACCTAGGCATCTCAAGAAGGACAGTCCAAAATCATCTAAGGAGAAGCAGGTTGTGAAGGCATGCACTTTGGAAGCCGTGCCGTCTTCTTCGAGAGCTCCAATGGCAGAGGAGAAGGGAAAGGGTGTAGTTGTTCAAGGTACTCTTTCAGTTAATGGCGTTTCAGTTCGTGGGTTATTCGATACTGGAGCATCACATTCTTTCATTTGCATTGAGCTTGTGTGTCGCTTGGGTTTGCAACCCGAGATTTATGATAGACCATTGATCGTGACTAATCCAGTTGGGGGTTCATCCAGTTTGTGCATGTTGTGTCGTGATCTAGTGTTGTCGAATCATGGTTGCTCTTTTCTATGTGATTGCTCTGTTCTTAACTTCGCTGGGTTTGGGATCATCTCTGGCATGGACTAGCTCAAGAGGTATGTGGAAAGGGTGAATTGCGAGAAGCTAGATGTGAGGGTCGGGGATGCAGAAGGGAGAAAGGTGTTGATTAGATGTAGGCCCGAAGACGGGGTCTTCTTAAACTATCTATATTCGCTTGCGATTCCATAGGAAGACTTGCCATTTGTAATGATCGCTAATGAGTATGAGGATGTCTTTGATGAGGCCAAAGGGTTACCGCTTCATCGTTCGAATTTAGGATCGATTTGGTCGAGGGTGCTAGACCAATCGTTATGTCTCTTAGGCGGATGGTGCCTAAGGAACAACGAGAGTTAGAGGTGCAAGTTCGTGACCTTTTGGAAAAAGGATTCATTCAGAGGAGTGTTTCCGAGTGGGGTGCACTGGTTGTGTTTGCAACCAAGACAGATGGCTCGTTAAGATTGTGTATGGACTATCGTGAGATGAACAAGGTGACCAAGCAGAACAAGTATATGTTGCCAAGGATTGATGGTTTTTTCGATCAGCTTCGTGAAGCTAAATTTCTTTCACAAATGGATTTGGCAACGGGTTTTCACCAGTTGAGGGTGGTGAATGATAGTGTGCCAAAGACTGCTTTTAGGACACCATCCGGGTTCTTCGAATATTTGGTGATGCCATTCGAGTTGACTAACGCGCCAGCGTACTTTGTGGATCTTATGAATAGAGTGTTCAGAGATCAGTAAAACAAGTTCATGCTTGTGTTCGTTGATGATATTCTTGTTTATTCCCGGAATGAGGAAGAGCACAAGATGCACTTGAGAGTTGTGTTGGAAATCTTGCGAAAGCATCAACTGATAGCTAAGTTTTCGAAGTGTCACTTCTGAAAGGGCGAAGTGAGGTTCTTAGGCCATGTTGTTTTTAGAAATGGGATAGCGGTTGACCCCGCAAAAGTAGCAACAATCTAGGACTGGGATCGACTTAAGAATGCGACTGATGTAAGGAGTTTCCTAGGGTTGGCAGGTTATTACCAACGGTTTATCAAGGATTTCTCCAAGATAGCTGCACCGTTGGCAGGATTGACGAAGAAGAACCAAGTGTTCACATGGGATGCAACGTGTGAACAAGCATTCGGAATCCTAAAGAAGAGACTGATAAGTGCTCCTGTGTTGACCATTCCAAGTGGGAATGAAGAGATGGTTGTGTACACTGGTGCATGTGGCACTGGACTTGGAGAAGTGCTAATGCAGAAGGTTAAGGTTGTGGCCTACGCGTGTCGACCGCTAAAGCCGCGCGAGAGGAACTATCCAACTCATGATTTGGAGTTGGCGGCGATTGTGTTTACCCTAAAGATGTGGAGACATTACCTATTGGGAGTTCAATTCGAGTTGTTTATGGATCACAAGTCATTGAATAGCTTTCCTTCCAAAAGGATTTGAATCTTCGGCGCCAACGATGGTTAGAGTTTCCGGCATCGTATGATTTTAGTATAGCATATACTCCTGGCAAGGGTAACGTAGTTGCAGGTACGTTGAGTAGAAGAAACGCGAGTTTGGGAGCGATGTTTTCAGAATGGAAGAGCCTCTAGTGTTTGGCAAGGTTTGATTTCAGACCAAGATGCGAGTTGGAACCTGAAATGTTGGAAAGCTTATCGATAAGATCTACTCTTATCGAAAGCATTGGCGAGAGCCAAAAGCAAGATGTGAAGCTTGTCGAGTTTGTCCAGAAGATAGAACCAGAAGACAAAGAGTTTGAAGTCGATCAAGAAGGTTGGCTTCAAAAGCAAGGGCGACTAGTTGTCCCTGATATTGACGGATTTAGAGATGAGGTTCTAAGGGAACGTCATCACTCAAAGTTGATGATTCATCCCTGTAGTAATAAGATGTATCAGGACATGAAACAAGTATACTACTGGAAGAGGATGAAGCGAGAAATTGGAAAGTTCATTTCCAAGTGTATGAACTATCAGTCGGTAAAAGCTAAACAGAAGAAGCCGAGTGGTTTGCTTCAGCCATTAGAGGTTCCTACGTGGAAGTGGGAGCAAATATCGATGGATTTTATCGACGGACTACCTAGAACCAGGGTAGGAAATGAAGGGATTTGGGTCATCGTGGATCGCTTGACCAAAGTGCGAGATTCATTCCTGTCAAGTCGACTAGGACGACATCAAAGTTGGTTGAACTTTATGTGAAATGGATAGTTCGATTCCATGGTGTCCCAAAGAGTATAGTGAGTGACTGAGATCCATTATTTACGAGTGGATTTTGGAAAAGTTTGCAAGAAGATTTGGGAACTGAGTTGTGCTTGAGTACGGCTTATCATCCCCAAACTGATGGCCAAACCGAGAGGGTTAACTGAGTTTTGGAAGATCTCCTTACGGCTTGTGTGTTAGACTTCGGAGGATCATGGGAAGACCATCTACATCTAGTTGAGTTTGCATATAATAATAGCTACCAGTCCAGCGTTGGGATGGCACCATACGAGGCATTGTATGGGAGACCGTGAAATTCTCCAGCTTGTTGGTTTGAAACCGAGGATAAGTTGATACTTGGACCAGAGATGATTAGAGAGACCTCAGATTGTATCAAGATCGTTTGGCAATGAATGAAGGTAGCCCAAGATCGTCAAAAGAGTTATGCTGATAAGCGTCGAAAAGACTTGGAATTCGACGTAGGCGATATGGTTTTCGTGAAGATTTCGCAGTTGAAGCATGTGGTTCGATTTGGAAACAAAGGTAAGTTAGCTCCAAGGTTCATTGGGCCATTTCCAATAGTCGAGCGAATTGGAAAGCTCGCACATAAATTGGAGTTACCCTAGAAGATGTCTAGTGTGCATAATGTATTCCATATGTCGTTTCTACAGAAGTTCGTACATGATTCGAATGTGGTGGTATCTCCAGAGCAGTACGAAGATCAAGAAGTAGAGACCGTAGTTGCGAGACCTCGTAAGCCGGCCGCTTCGTGTTGTGGGAAATGACACGAAACAACTTAGGAGGAAGACAGTTAAGTTAGTCAAGGTACAATGGAGTGAACATGGTGACGATTATACATGGGAGACGGAAGAGAGCATAAAGGCGACTCATCCAGAACTCTTCGTCGGTAGGACCCTTTGATATCGTATCATAGTTGTACCGTTATTGTTTGATAGAATTCCGCTTGTTAGGATAAGGCTATGGATGCATGGCTTGATGGTTGCTATTTTGGATGATAGAATTGGCTTATCATGGATGACAGGCATGCGGAATTGTTGTGGTTTCTTATGTTTGCTTGGAATTTCGGGGTGAAATTCCTAAGGGGGAGAATGTACCAGCCTGCATTTTACGTACCAAAGGATCGTAAAATATTTTTATTTTATTTCCTGAGGGTTGGATCATTCTCATATTTTAATATATTGTTTATGGGGATTTGAGACATGCCTATAATTTTTACCAATTTTGTTTGTGACCATTTTGTCCATGTTAGTCTTGTACAGGGCATAACTTTTGACTTAGGTCGAATCAGGTGGTAAGACCTGTGCCATTGGAAAGGAAATGATGATTGCCTTTCCGTAGAGTGGTTACATTAAAGATTTGGCTCAGCGGTTTAGGGGGAATCGTTGTTTTAAGGTTTAACAGTTGGTTGTTTAGCTTTTTAATCCATAACGAGCAAATTTGAAGAGGTCCATTAGTGGGCTAGTGGAAGGCCATAAATAGGGGTGGGAGTTATGGGAAATAGTTTACCTTCGCCATTCTCTCATTTGGAAGAGCCAAGGGATCCTCCATTTCTCCATCTTTCCACCATTAAAGCTTAGGAAATCGAAGATATACACTATTTGAGGCTAGATCTACATCATTTCAAGAGCGATTCATCGAATCAAGGAGTTGAGATCTGATTCCTTGCTGTTCGGAATCTTAATTCATTGCTTTTAGCTTGTTTTGGAGAATTGGTGAGTGATATGCATCTCTCACATGGTTTCAATCAAGTATAGAGTGTTTGGTCATGTTTTTCATCAAAATCAATCATTTTCTCATATATCTACACCTTGGTAAGTTCATTTTCATATGAACCACCCTATGATCTAATTTAATAAGTTTAAACCAGTAATTTCTATGCTATTTCATGTGTTTATGCAAGTTAATCCTCAATTTAGATCATATGTTCATTTATCATGATTTTTGGTGAAAATTGGACAATTTTGGTGAAAATAGTCATATTCTTGTTGTTGGCAATTTCATGACATGTTTATGATTGTATTGAATATATTTGATTATTGTATCCCGTCAAATGTGTCGATTGGCGAAGTTTTGATCAAAATTGGGCTTAAATAGAGCTGTACAGGCCAGGGGTCGAGCGGTAGTACAAAAAGGGGGTCGGTCGCACATGGTAGGGTCGATCAAGCTGAAATGCATGGGGCCATGCAGTGGGGTCGGTCGTGCAAGGAGTGGTCGAGCAGGGTAGGGTTGAGTCTTTCGTCGGTCATTGTGAACGGTCGGTCACCACAAGGGGTCGGTCACAAGTGGGGTCGATCGCCAGAGGGGTCAGTCAAGGGGTCAAGTCGATCACACAATGGGGAGGTCAATCGAGCAGGGGTTGGTTATGTCCCAAAGGAAGGTGGTTGCCATCAATGTTGAACCTTATATTGATCGTTGTTTGGTTCAGTGATGTTGTGTTAGACCTTCTATCGATTGTTGTTTGATTCAGCAATGTTCTGACTTTGATGTATATCCAGGCGGGAATGTTCAAAGTGTTGGTGTGAGATCGTTGATTGGTGTAAAGCAACGAATAAGCAAAAAATTCAAAGGTTTTGGGTTGTGTATAATGGTTACTCGAGTGGGACTTGAGTTTGTGTTTACTCGTCAGTGATGACAACTGGAGATGCGAAGGCCGAGAGATTATCATTGTCGTAGGTTCTAGCAAACTCAAAGCAGGGGTAGACTTGACAGTCATGATGAGCCTAACATACCCTGGGCAGTCACGATGGGCCTAGATACGAGTCGCGAAGGAGTATGGAGTTTTGCTAGAACCGGGGTTACCATTAGCCCTTGACGGACGACAAGTGTTGAACCGGTTACACGATTAGCGATGGTTTTGAAGCAGGGTTAGCAGTCATAGCTAGAGTCGATCATAGATGATAAATGCTTTATTTGAACTGTCTTATGTGAATCATTCGAAGACGAAGGAGATATTTCTTGGGTGCTTTCTGATATTGGTTTAGGCCTTCGGGGCTTGTACTTGAGAAATGTTGAGTTCGATTTGGATGGTTTATATGAGATATACCATTGGGTTGTTATGATTGTGTTGAGTGCCATGACTGGATGGTTGTTATGAATGCATGGTTGAATGATTACATGTAAAGGCTAATACTGTCAGATGTGGGGAAGAAAGGTGTTAGTTCTTCTCCGGTGTTGGGTAGTGGTTAGTAAATCTACCCATTCTCATATACTTTATTGATGATGTTTGTTGGTTGTTTTATCGCTCACTAAGACTGTTGTCTGACTCAAAGTATTATGTTTCCATCTTATTACCATGGGTTATTCATGCTGAAGTGGATGGGCAGACTGTGTAGCAGGTGATAGGTGATGCTTTAATGATGACGATGATGCTGATCAATGGCGAGCTGGAGGCTACATATCTGTTTTATTACTATCTAGTATTTCTATTTCTGCTGTGTTTTACCGATATTCTCTGAGGGATGAAGCGAGGACTCTTGTACATAATACAGACATGATACTAAGATGTATGGTTACTCAAGTTGGGAGTTTTCAGTTTCTGTGCAATTATCTTTCACTACTACTACCTATTGTATATGTTCTACTATACTTTATGCTTGGCCTGTGAAATTTAAGACAGGTTCCGGTTGAGTTATTATACCTAGATAATCGTCCACAGCTTCGTGGCATGCATTTCAACGCATTGTTCTTCTTGTTTAGTGCAGAGGTTATGGACGATCGTCACAAAAATTACCTAAGCTTTTGTGATAGGTTGGACTATGTGCTTCCCGTAGTCCAAGATGAACCGATGGACCTTGATAACACCATGAATTCGAGTGATAGCACGAAATAGTTTTGGTTCCACTTCCTAAAAGAAACTAGACAATTGGGTGCAAATGGATATAGAAGGCGGAGGATGATGGAAGATACAAAGCTAGGCTAATGGCTAAGGGGTTTGCACAAAGAAAGGGAAATGAGTATGATGAGATATTCACACCGGTTGTGCGCCATACTTCAATCCGGATATTACTTGCTATAGTTGTAGTTCATGACTTGGAGTTGGAGCAACTTGATGTGAAAACCACTTTCTTGCATGGTAACTTGGATGAAGACATTTACATGGACAATCGAAAGGGTTTATGGTGGATGGTAAGTCAAACTTGGTGTGCAAGTTAAATAAATCAGTACACGGGTTGAAGCAATCACCTTGGCAATGGTAGAAGAGGTTCAATTATTTCATGTTTGAAAGTGGCTTCCATTGTAGCATCAAAGATGCATGTGTATACGTCAAGAAGTTGGAAAATGATTGTTCGGTGTATTTTTTGTTGTATGTAGATGATATGCTCTCGTAGCTTCATAGGACAAGATGGAAATCAACAAGTTAAAACTGAGATTAAAAGCGGAATTAAAAATGAAAGACCTTGGGTAAGCTAAGAAGTTATTGGGCATGGAAATTAAAAGGGAACGAAAGCGTTGAGTTAAAATTGACTCAAAAGGAGTGCATAAAGAAAGTGCTTTTCCGATTTAGCATGGAGAATGCAAAGACGTCGAATACACCTTTACCTTAGCATGTGAATATTTCAAGTAAGATCACCTATCTTGGATAAAGACAAAGCTTATGCAAGTGCGGTTGGTAGTTTGATGTATACCATGGTGTGTACACGGCCCAATATTGCAAATGTCATCGCGGATGGTTAGTCTGTTCATGGCTAATATGGGAAGATCGCATTGGAATCCGTCAAGCTTATTTTGAGATATTTGAATGGTACATCTCATGTACTTGTCTTTGGGGTGTAGTAAGGAAAGATTTGTAGTTTGGTTGGTTATTGCAATTCAGACTATGCTGATGATAGGGATTAGAGAAATTCAACTTTCGGATATGTCAACACAATTGGTGGAACAACCATAAGTTGGAGATGAGATTGCAAATCGTAGTTGCTTTATCCACTACGGAGGTGAAATTGATAGCCGTGGTGCAGGCGGCAAGGGAGGCACTATTTGAAGCATTTGTTGTGTGACTTGGGATTTGAACATGTTAGCATCGATGTTCATTGCGACAGCCAAAGCTCTATCTATTTGCTGGAGAACTTGGTGTTTTGCTCACGGACTCAACACAGAAGTGAGAGAGTCATTCTTGGTAGTCATAGATGAAGATAAGCAAGTACGTGTTCGGAAAGTGCTCACAAATGACAATGCGGCGGATATATTCACCAAGACATTTCCGATTGGAAAGTTCGAGCATTGCTCGAACTTGATTCGCTTGGAGAGGTGCTAGGTGCCACTAGGTGGCACAGGTAAGAGAGGATCTTATTTTTTGATGAGGAAGAGTAATGGTGCAAGATTATAGTTCTATCTTCTTGTAAGTACTAGTTGACACTCCTAAGTACTTTAATCTTTGATTGAGACAGATTTCGTGTTGCGTTCTTTCAACACATTATTAGCGGGTGAGGGCTTTTCCTGAACTCGTTGATGAAGTGCAATAGGGGTGACATTGTCGAAACTCATTGGGAAAATATTCAAGCTTGGGTGAAGGTAGAAGTGGTGATAGTTGGAGCTATCGGTTGAAGATGTGGTATGGTACCATTAGTGTTGGAGATGGATATAATACCGAGGTGAAGTGCTAAATTTTGCAATACTATATGGTAGAATTGAAGAGGATAGAAGTAGTTTTATGTAGGATAAAACCGTTCACAAATCAGAGCTCGTATTTGGAAGATATGGTGAAGAAGGCAGGGGGATTTAGGCTGAAAGCAATTTCAGATGTTTGAAATTTATTTCAGATGTCTGAAATTGCTCTCAGCCCAAATCCCCTGCCTTCTTCGCCATATCTTCCACATACGAGCTCTGATTTGAGAATGTCTGAAATTTATTTCAGATGTCTGAAATCAGCCAGAGGAATATCCTGAATAGTCGTTTAGACGTCTGAAATTCTTTTCAGACTTCTGGAAATCCATTCAGACATCTGGTATGGAATTCAGACGTTTGAAACGAGCTGGAGTGGAAACTTGAATGTTATTTCAGACGTCTAAAAATGGGTCTGAGCTATTTTTTGGGTTTGGAAAGAAGGTGTTGATTTTTGAATTAGCAAGAAGCATTGTGGACATTTGTCTAAGGTTTCTACACAACTATATAAGCAGTTCTTTCGTAGATTTGAATGGGGGAGATTATTTCATCAAATCAAGGGTTTATTCCTCCATTAATTAAGATTTCACAATCCTAATATTTCTTCAATTCTAATCTCCATAAATTTTTATTCTCTAGTGAATATTGGATCATTTGAATCACAATATCTTGTACTCTTCTTGTTTGAAGATAATAAATGCTCTCTCTCAAAGTGGATGTACACTAGCAAATTGTCAGTGAAACCACTATAAATCTTGGTGTGATTTATTTTATTATTGTTATTGATATATTATATTGCTTGTCTTGTATTGCAATTGGATTTGAATCGTTTGCAGTTGGTTTGATCATAGATCGGTTATTTATACACTATCTAAGGCAATCTAGTTTGTCTTCCGCCGCGTTAGGGATTGGATTGAGCGGTCTCAATCGGTGTTGTTTCTCTAATAATAGGAACGTTGCAAGTGTCAAATTAGTTCTTTGATAATATTTGTAACATCATAAATATTATTTAGCTCAGCCACTCACTTACCCACATGTCCTTGATGTACAAATGAGGACACATATTTGAATTCAACTTTGGCTATTATTACACCTCGATTATTTAATTGGAAAATTAGTACATAAATCTGGTCATGAACTTGAAACCAGGTTCTCACAAAAATTGAAATGTTTTCATTTTAGAAATAGTGTCACAAATTCAAATCCTAAATCTAAAAAAAGCTTGGTATTTTCTTACTGTTTTTTCCTTTTTACATTTTATTTTTATTCTAATGCAATGCCTAATTTTAACGATTATCCTTTTTTGTGTTTTAAAAAAATTCCACATTCAAGTGTTCAACACTTTACTTGTTTTACGCTTTATTATCAGGTTCAATGATTCTTCTATAAAAATAACATACATAAATTTGAAGCTGGAAATTTTAAATTTTAAATTTTTTGTTCAATGATTTATTTTTGACATGTGTATTGCACTTTCAAATGTATATATCTTTCAAAGAATAATATATGCAACGTGCAAGTGTTTGTATTATAGTTTAACATTTTGATACAAAAATCACTCTTCAAAGCAATTATACATCTTTTATTCATTAATTTTTTTGTTTAAACCTATTTTTACGATTCTACTGAGGTGATGTTAAACTAAATTTGCATAAATGCTTCGAGACCACCGCCCCTAACATGCTAAAAGTGAGTTGATATGTACTTACCAGATGTGTAAAAGTAATAACATGCATCATATTGATAGAAGGAACTTCACTAAATGTGAATGTGTTTGATGATTTGCTAATGAAGATGAAAGCTGTAAATTTCAAGGTTGATGAAGAGCAAAAGGCAGTGATATTGTTGTGTTCGTTGGCAGACCGCTATACGGGTTTCTCAAATAGTTTGATCCATTGTCGGGATACATTAACGTTGGACGATGTCAAGATGGGCTCTTCTTAGTGAGGAATTGAGAGATCAAATGAAGGAGTTGAGTGTGGGAAGTAGTAGTGCCAGTAATGGTCAAGATTTGTTTGTGGAGAAGGATAAATATGTGCGGAAGGAGAACTGGGACATTCCAAATCTAGGAATTCCGGTTGGAGAAGGAAGTCGACGAAAAGAAAGGCAAGTGCTATTTGTAAGAAGTCCGGTCATTGGACAAATGAGTGTCCATACAAGGAGAAAGAGAAGAAAGAAGTAGCTTCTTTATCCGTAGCGGTGGAGAGAGGTGTCGGTGATGGAGACATGATTGCTTTGACGGAAGTAACATTGGATGTTTCGGGTAGCGATTGGGTGCTCAATTTGGGGGCTTCTTATCATATGACGCCTAATAGGAATTCATGTTCTTCTTATGTCGACAAGGAAAGAAATGCAATTGTTATGGGTAATGGTGCTATGTCTAAGTTGGGAAGACATTTTTTCCGTGCAAATTAAGATGTTTGACGGAGTGGTTCATACTCTTTCCAATGTGCTCTATGTTCCAGGACTTAGGAAGTCTCTTTTCTCTTTGGGACAACTGGATTCTTTGGGATGCAAGATCATTATTGAGAGTGATTGCTTGAGGGTTTTGAAGGGAACGCTTGTGGTTATGAAAGGTGCTAGAGCTAATAGTGTTTATTTGCTTCAAGGATTGACCATTGGGGTGAAACTTGCATAGGCATTGGTAGTTCTCGTGGCTTGGGTGCGACACGGTTGTGGCATTTGAGGTTGGGTCATGTCTTGGAGAAGAGTTTGGATATTCTTTGGAAAAGAGAGATGATTGGTAGTGAAAGTTTCAACAAGTTGGAGTTTGCGAAGAGTGTGTCATGGAGAAGCAAACGAAAGTGACATTCGGTGAAGGAAAACATGATTCAAGGGGATTTCTTGAGTACGTGCACACGGATGTTTGGAGGCCAGCACCAGTAGCTTATTTGGGAGGATCAAGGTATTATATTTCCTTCAAAGATGACTTCTCTCATAAAGTTTGGGTGTATGTAATGAAGGAAAACTCGGAGGAATTTGCTAGGTTTAAAGAATGAAGAGCTCTTGTTGAAAATGGAAGTGGTAGGTCTTTGTAGGTTCTTAGGTCCGACAAAGGCTAAGATTATGTTTCCGGAGAATTCTTGGATTATTGCAAGCTTCATGGTATTCAGAGACATTTTACTACACCGGAGATTCGCAATCAAATGGGGTTGCGGAGAGGATATACCATACTCTACTTGAGAGAGCTCGATGTTTGAGATTGACTTCGGGTTTTTCTATGGGATTTTGGGCCGAAGCTTTGTCAACCGCGGTGCATATTTTGAATTGAATTCCGTGATCGACTATTGTAATAAAATTCCGGAGGAAGTGTGGGAGGCAAAGACCATTGACTTGAGTTAACTTCGTGTCTTTGGATGTCCCGTGTATGTGCATGACCCGGATGATAAGCTTAAGCCTAGAGCGTTCAAGGGGATTTCGCTTGGTTATGTGAACAGAGTTAAAGGATATCGGATTTGGAATCCGAAAACGAAGAAGGTTAGATTATCTCGTCATGTTACTTTTGTTGAGTCGACTACGTTCAAGGGGAATGATGGCTTATCGGACGTTCCGAATTTGGTTCATGTTGAATCAAAGGAGAAGGAGGTTATTACCACATTTTGTCCAAGGAAAAGAGATAGTAAAGTTGTTGGAGATGTTTGTGGGGAAGAAGCGGTTCATCACATAGTCCATAGGGTTCCTCTAGTAGTGTTGGTGATGTGCACGATTCTAGAGAAGATTCAGTTCAAGATGGAGTTGAATGAAGTCTGGGTGATGGTATTGCTAGTCGGGTTTGTCGTCGTGCTATAAGGCCGCTCTGGATGTATGGTGACCAAAACAGTAACAACCCGCATTTTACGTATCGGAGTATCATAAAATATTTTTATTTTAGTCCCTGAGGGTTGGATCATTCTCATATTTTAATACGTTACTTATGGGGATGTGAGACATGTCCGTAATTTTTACCAATTTTGTTTATGACCATTTCCCCCTATCAGTTTTGTACAAGGAATAACTTTTGGCTTAAGTCAAATCAGGTGGTGGGACCTATGGCATTGGAAAGGAAACGGTGATTGCCTTTTCGTAGAGTGGTTATATTAAATATTTGGCTCAACGGTTTGAGAGGAATCTCTGTTTTAGAGTTTAACAGTTGGCTGTTTTGGTTTTTAAGCCATAATGGGCTGATTTGAAGAGGCCCATTAATGGGCTGGTGGAAGGCTATAAATAAGGGGTGGGAGGTGTGAGAAATAGTTTACTTTCCTCATTGTCTCATTTGGAAGAGCCAAGGGATCCTCCATTCCTCTATTTCTCCATCTTTCCACCATTAAAGCTTAGGAATCGAAGATCTACACCATTTGAGGCTAGATCTACATCGTTTCAAGGGCGAGTTCATCAAATCAAGGAGTTTGAATTCAATTCCTTGCTGTTCGGAATCTTAATTCATTGCCTTTAGCTTTTTTTGGAGAATTGGTGAGTGATATGCATCTCTCACATGGATTCAATCAAGTATATGAGTGTTTGGTCATGTTTTTCATCAAATTCAAGCATTTTCTCATAGATCTGCACCTTGGTAAGTTCATTTTCATATGAATCAACCTATATTCTAATTTAGTAAGTTTAAATAGGTAATTCTTGTGCTATTTCATATGTTTATGCAAGTTAAATCCACAATTTAGATAATATGTTCATTTATCAAGATTTTTGTTGAAAATTGGATATTTTTGGTGAAAATTATCATATTCATGTTGTTAGCAATTTCATGACATGTTTATGATTGTATTTATAATGGCCGGAATTTCCATACTCTTTGAGTTGACTAATTACACCACACATCCAACCCAAACAGCACAGAAATACGAATCATTAATAGAAAGAAGTTAGAGGATGAGAAATAGAAGAAAACGAAAAAACCAAATCTTACAACACTACGAATAAAATATATTAAATAACATAACTCTTGAAATACAAATCAGTAAGTGTATATACATACCATCATCAGAGCACAAAAAATATTTCTGGAATAGTTATAAACACATGTTTCTAGATAAACATAGTACACAGTGGAAAAATATGATAGTTTATAGCTAACTGGTGAAGCCTCCTGCTTCAAGCTACTCCAAGTGTATCTGAAAAATCCCGCCTACTTGACTGCCCATACAAATTTGGGCACCCAAGAATTTAGGGTAAAACAAAAAAAAATAAACTCTGGGTCAGTCATGGACTGGTGTGTGTAAACTCCAACCATTTGATTTAGCTTTCAAAATCCTTTTGTGAAAAAGAAATGATAATCGTAAGACCGATCCACACATAAACATAGATGGATTTTATCTTACGATAACCCAAGATATTTTGATATTAAATCCAGTGATATTATAATAGTGTCTAAATCAAATAAATAGCAATCTAGCAGAACGCTTGCATCTCACGCTCCATATATAATATAAAATCAAAAAACGCAGGGCACTTATTGGAGATTGGATTTCCAACTATGACAAGGTATGGGATCACCTTCCGATAGTATATCTCTAGAGAGGAATACACTGGGTTCAACAAGAACATCTTGCAACTCGACCATACATGACTGGTCACTCATTTAACCTGAGTGTACTAAGCATATTATCACCAACAGTTGTGATCAGCAACCGTCACAAAAAGCATACAGTAGCGAATAGAATAAGAAACAACTGGAATTTCTCTAGATTAGGTGATAGTACCCTTAATGGGAATGACCCATTTGGTCATGTTGCCAGCCCGATTTCTGCCATTTTCCGGTTGTTGAGGCTTGAGGACACGATTTCCTTCTAGAACATCTTGCCACCATTAATTTGAATGCCACCTTGTCAGATCCATCCATCTATATTGTTTTGGGACTGGACAAACCGAAGACACCATCCTATCAATCCGTCTTGGGCAACTTCTATCTAGGATCAACAGAACAACACTTCCACTTTACTCTATCTTCAATTATTTTCATCATAAGTTGATTCGTAACGCTTATACCAATACAGAGTGGTTTTCAGATATCAAATATGATCCTGATCTCTCCTTATTGGCAACAGAGGTATAAATAAATCAAAGCTTTGATAGTCAATTATTTAACTGTCAAAGGAACATCCATTCGACCATTTTCCAAACAAATGGAAATTCTACTGATCAAACATCAAACAACACTGGCCCCCTTTTAAACCAATTTCTTATTAAATTATTAATTTCCCAACTTCCCATTTTTTTTAGATATCTCTCAAAACCGTTTTAGCCTCTCACGATTCTTAGAAAACATTTCCAAATATCATGAACTCTTATTTTCCGTATTTCAGAAAATATATGTTATTTCTGTCGGAAAATATTTCCATCTCTTCACATTTCTTAGTTTCTATATTTAGAAACTACACGTTATTAATATTGGAAAACATTTCCATATTTCACTTCTTAACTTCTTGTTGACCAATTCGTTTCATTTTCTATACTTAGAAAATATCTCTGATTTAATTTGTAAAATGTTTCTAAAATCTTTTTATTTGGTTAAACCGATGTTATATAAAACATCGTTATTATAACTCAACCCATTAATCATTAACTAATCACATCACTAATCAATCCTTGCTACCATACCTTAACTATTCCTCAATCAATCATGAAGTCAATCATGTTGGGGTATAATTACCGCTCAGACCTTAAATGAACAACACTTTCAACTTCGAAATAGTCAAAGCTCATAACTTCAAACAAAACATCGCTTATGCGACTCGCAAATTAAATTTAAGAACCCACTCCTTTGTCAGAAAACATTAATTATAACGATAGCATTATAATCCCTACTTCCGAAATATTTTAATTTAAAATATAACTTTAATTAATTTAAATAAATGAATAATAAATAATTAAATGCTTGAATCTTGATTAAAACAGAAAGTAAAAAGTACTTTCTTGAATTTGATAGAATTGAATTTCAATAAATCTCGCTTTCAAATAATCTATATTTGATTAATATTCCGAACTTCGGAAAAATCTACTACTTAAAGTTCACTCAAATTCTAAATTCACCCTTGAATTTAGCCTTTCCAAAACCTTATCAAAAAATTTATCACAATTCATTTATATTCCTAATTTTGGAAACAAACTCATCGTTTCTTTTGAAACGATGACATGTTTCCCTCTCTCATTCAAATTCCAATTTGGATCCATATTTCAAATCTGGATTTCCTTTATAGATCTTCCATTTGCAAAATATTTTCTTTAAATCATTATTCACTTAAATCATGAATAATATTTCTTTTATATATATTCAAATCCGTTTGATTCTATACTTGTAAATAACATCTCAAATCTAATTTTCATTTATGACTTCCATTTAGAATTATTCATAGAATATCACAGTTTTATTCCAAACATTTATAATCTTGTTTATGTTTTTTACATAACTGTTAAGTTCAAAATCTCATTTCAAATATCGATTTCAAAACTGATTACCCTTTTTCCAATATAAATTCAAACCTGAATTAATATTTCATTTTACCTAATGATAAATAATTTGCTTAAATTATAATTTATAATCCACCTCTTGTTTTATCCATTTAAAAAAAGTACTTATTTCACATTTATTCGAAATTAAATTCCTAATTTGGAAATAAATTCCCTTTTTAAATCTCAAATTCGTTTTCTATATTCAAAATATTTTACGGTATTTAAATACCAAAATTCTAGAGTCAGGTGATTCAAACACAACATAATAAATCACATATTATATATCACATCATACATCACAAGCAATGAAAAAAAACAGTAATATAAATGTTGAGGAATCCAGTTGGATTCCCCCAACCTGTTTCCCTACATCCACAGATGTTAATAAACGCAAATAATTGTAATCTCATTCAATACGGGATATCATAGCAAATGGAATCAATTTATATAATCGACGATCAGTATATATAACTATATCAATAATTTCAACCAATTTATCAACCATTCATCCAAACAACCATCACACAGTACAAAATTACTATAAATAAATTTTAGATCTCGTTTATATAAAAATATAAACGAGTCAGAGTTAGTGAGTTTACTCACCGTGATTCACAGTTAAAAATTCTGTTTTGGTTTTGTTTCAAATCAAACAGATGTTTGATTTTTTCACAAAATTCCAGTAGCTCTATTCTCAACGGAGATAGTTCCACGATGAAGATCTTATCGTCACGATTCCATCGTGATTTGTCTTGTCGAATTCTGTTCATGAACGAATTAGTTTAAATTATTACAAGATTATGGTCATTAAATATTTATTTAATTCATTAAACACCATTATAACCAATTACCGATTTATTCCTTAAATCCACGGTTACCCTTTCTCATGTATTCTTCTGAAACTCGCAACTTTGTTAAACCTATATGCTTCATCCTCCAGATCGATCACCAATGTGGGTTTAATGTACGATGGTTTAAAAGAACCGCACTCATTTCTTGTTCACTTTATTGAACACTGAAAAAGACATGAACGTGCAACTGACTGAATTGAAGGCCCAACCTTTTCTTCACAAATTCAACCCAACACCATCTTCAAATCCTTCAACCTATCCTCTGGTCTGCCACATAGTATGAATCTCCACTACATGTGCACAACCTCCTACAGGAAACCAACCTCACTGGAACCCAATAAAACCCGTTCCCTTCTATTGGCTAGCTTTTTGACCAAGCCACCAAGGTTCACACGCAAGAAGAAAATATGAAGTCTCATCCCTCTAGTTCACAAAAAGTCAGATCACGGTCGTTCAACCATCCACAGGTCGGATCGCCCCCCTTCGGTTCGCCCTGTCGGTTCGCTACGAGCCCATACGAACCGATCCATCCCTGAAAGCTCGTTCCGATCCGATTCCTAAAGATGCAGTGAAGACTTTGACCCATTCTATCATGATCCGAGATACATGGATCTCACGACACCTGTCCACAACTGTCATATTGACCAATTCTTCCTCAAGCTACGATCCGATCCGATATTCTCGGGATTTGCGCCATGTGTGACCGCGATCCGCCTGATAGAATCAGCTATAAATAGCCCAGATATTGGCATTTTTGGGGATATTTTGGCAGTATTGAGTATTGATTCTACCATTACTGTCATACCACTATTTCTTATCAGTTTTATTTCGAGATTACTGAGAGAAATCATAATTGTAAGAGTGATTTTGAGAGAAATCGTTGGTTGTACTAGCATTCAAAGTATAATCAATAGCATATAAAGTGAGAAATCGTTGGTTATACTAGCATTCAAAGTATAATCAATAGCATATAAAGTGGGCGTAGGCTCGTTAACGCCGAACCACTATAAACCTTGTGTGTTCTTTGCTTTTTCCTCATTTTTCAGTTATAATTTTCTACGAATCAGAACAATTTGGATGTTAGAGCCAAATTTGATCTAACATTTTGGTGCTTTCACTGAGAATTGAACCTAGGATATTGGATTGTTTCTCCGTTGTTTGGATATTCAAGTCCGAAGAAAACAGTCCCGAAACCTCACTGTTCAGACCTTTGAAGATTTCAACAATACCTGATATCATGGCTGGAAAGAAGTCTAAGGAAGTGCGAGCTTCACAGCCGAGTGAAGCTGCGGACGAAGCGATTGAAGAAAGCGTGCATGAACAGGTCAACGAAAGACCCTCGGATCGCGGAACGGAGATGGCGAACCGAACTGTGGAGGGCGATCCGAACTGAACCGTTGAAGGGGTCATCACCCGGTCCCACGATAACACCACGACCCCCCTCCCAATGTTATCATGATCCGATCCCAGGAGGGTGCTGCGAGCCACCGACACTGATCCACCACGATCCGAGGTGATGACCGGATTACAACTCGACCTGGAAAGGAGCCTATGGCTCGCTCTTCCCGACCTGGTCCCTCTGTTCGACCTGGCTCAAGCTCTCTGCGCATAAGGGAAAATGTTGATGATCAGTATGACCCCTCTGCTCCAGTTACTGAAGGAGATCTCTCTCGCTTCGTTGAAATGTGGGATAGGCTGTTTGATGAAATAGCTGCTCAAAGGCAGGAAAACTCCATGCTGCGACAGAATTTGACTGCTATGGATAGACGTCTGGATGATCTTGTAAGGCAAAGAACGCCTCCTCCAGTCCGTCCGCTCATCCCAGTGTACTCTTCTTCATCGGAGGAATTGCCAAGACCTCCGCGGCGACCGTATGAGCGGGCTGAAAACATAGAGCAGCTCCGATTTGGAACCCTGCCATCACGGGAGGAAGAGACACTTGGTGAGGGACCCTCAAACTGCAACTTGAATAATCATGCCACAACTCCTAGAGCTCGAGTTGTGAATAATCCTGGTTAGAATAGACCACCTCAGCTCCTCCGCCATGCAAATACTCATAGTAACAGGGGCAGCGAAGCCCAATCCGAGCTCTGGACTTCGTGGATGTTCCTAGAAGAGAGATCGGAGAATTCCACCGAGCTAAAAGCACTGACCCCGTGCCTCCGATGACCAATGCAAATGTTGCATCTATGGTCCATCAAATCCTGGCGGATAGCCGTGGACAAAGGAATGAAGACTGGGGAATTGATCGCAGCCACACCCCTTTTACCGACAACATTCTAGATGTAACATTCCCGAGGCGCTTCAACATGCCTCAAATGAACCGTTACGCGGGTAGATCTGATCCAATCCAACATCTAATGAGATATTCTTGGTCAATGACCGCTGCCGCAGCTTCCGACGCTGTAAAAAGCAAAGCATTCCCCATATTCCTGGGGGATGTAGCGTTATTATGGTTTACTCGCTTACCAGCAAGATCAATTTCCAGTTTCAGGGAATTGAGTGAAAAGTTCGTATAACAGTTCCGCATTTACGCACAAAGGTCGAAAAGTGTGATTGACCTGTTCCTTGTCAAACAACGACCAGGTGAAAGTTTGAAGGGGTATCTGGATCGTTTCAACCTAGCAGCCACCGAAGTGAAGGATCCCCATGAGCCGACCGTTGTGGCAGCCCTAATTGATGGGGTAGGTAAAGATACTGAATTTGGGAGATACCTGGCCGGTAAACCACCTCATTCTAGAGAATTGTTTTACGAGAAAGCAAACGTACGCTTACGTCAGGAGGAGGTATATGCTAACCGGGAGATGAAAAAGTCAAATAAGGAGGAAATCCAAAGTAATGTCACCATCAAGCAAACCGGAGACAGCCCGGGAAAGGTTGAAGTCAACGTTGGAAACCGAAACCTGGGTGGCGGCCGCCAGTCAGGAAACAATGGTAACAACAGTAATGGCAATAATCGAAAGAGAAATCGGAGGAACGATTCCCAGAGAAGGACCCATCCCAGGTCTTTCGAAAGTTATACGCCAATAAATGATACTTTGGAGAATATATTCGTCGACTCGTACAACATTCTCCAACATAAAAGGCCACCTCTAAGAGATTCGACGGAGAAAGAACGTGAAACGGGGAAGTTTTGTCTCTTCCATCAGACTAACGGCCACTCTACAAATGAATGCCGTCATCTGAGAGACGTATTTGAGAGGTTGCTCCGAGAAGGGAAGTTGGATGAGTACCGGGTGACTCCTAGAGACAGGGGGCAAGCTATTCAGACCCCGAACCAAAACCAGAATCAACCTACCGCCAGGCCAACTGTCCAGCAAAAAGGAAAGGATCTTGTTATCAATACCATAATCGGAGGGCTTCACCTAGCCGGGCATAGTTTCAGGGCGATGGACCAGTACGTAAACGCAGCAAAGCATCATCTCGAGGCAGAAGATTGCAGCAACCCTGAAGACAATGTCCCGGTAAAACAACAAAAGATGATGTCGGACGACGTCATTTTCCGCAACCGAGAGAGTATTGGAGTCCACGCTCCGACCGAAGATCCATTTGTAATCACAGTTCCTATTGGCCCGACCACTATCCATAAAGTTTTAGTGGATAATGGGAGTTTGTTCAACATTTTATTCAAAAAGACGTTCGATTTAATGAACCTTGAATTGAAAATTTTAAAGCCATGTGAAGGATGGATCCGTGGATTTAACGGGGCTTCAACTACTCCAATGGGATATGTAGAACTGCCGGTGACACTTGGGGAGGGAGAACGCCAGAGAGTGAGAATTCTTCCCTTCGTAGTTTTGGATATTGAATCGCCTTATAATGCCTTCTTGGGCCGACCGGCCCTAGCAAAGTTTAGAGCTTGTATAGCCCCCTGGTGCTTGTTACTGAAGTTTCCTACGGAAGCTGGTGTTGGCATAGTCAGAGGAGATCAGGTTGTTGCACGTGCATGTTACATTGCAGAGCTAAAGCTACTCCGTAAAGGAAAAGATATTGAGATTAAAGACGCTTCCCCCCCCCCCCCACGAGGGAGGAGACGTCATAGCAATTAAAGAAAATCACTATACGTGAGTCTCCCAAAGAACTGCTCGAGGATATAGATCCCAGAGAGGACGAAGAGACTGGGGGCAGAATGGAGGCTCCCAATGAAACGACTCTGGATGTACCAGTCGATGATAGCGACCCAGAGAAGGTCCTGAAGATTGGATCCTAGTTGGGTCCAGTTCGAGCTAAAGAACTAATGGATTTCCTGAAAGATAACTTGGATGTATTTGCTTGGACCCACGCTGACATGTATGGGATATCTCCATCAATCATGAGCCATTCATTGAACATTAACCCAAAGCACCCCCCTGTAAAACAAAAAAGGCGAATGCTGGGCCCAGAGAGGTCCGCAGCCTTGAAAGAAGAAGTTGAAAAGTTAAGGAGTAACGGGTTCCTCAGAGACTCAACCTACCCAGATTGGATTTCAAATCCAGTTTTGGTAAAGAAGGCCAATGGAAAGTGACGTACGTGTATTGATTTTTCGGATTTGAATAAAGCCTGCCCAAAAGATAGCTTTCCGTTACCCAGAATTGATCGGTTGGTAGATTCAACGGCAGGTCATGAGCTTCTCTCTTTCGTGGATGCTTATTCAGGATATAACCAGATTCCTATGCATGTTCCAGATCAAGAACACACTAGCTTCATTACTGATCTGGGATTATACTGCTACGTGGTAATGCCTTTTGGTTTGAAGAAAGCAGGCGCTACATATCAACGGTTAGTGAACATAATGTTCTATAACCAGATTGGGAAAACGATGGAGGTGATGACATGTTGGTTAAGTCCAGACAATCGTCCGATCACACTACAAACTTGGCAGAGATGTTTGGTATTCTTCGAAAGTATGGGATGAAACTCAACCCAACGAAATGCTCATTTGGAGTTACATCCGGGAAATTCTTGGGATTCATTGTCAGCGCGCGCGGGATTGAAATTAATCCAGACCAGATTGCAGCCATCAGAGACATTCAGGAGCCTAGACATATCAAAGATGTGCAGAGCCTTGCAGGGAAAGTAGCGACATTAAGTAGATTCATCTCTAGAGCGACAGACAAATGCATCCCGTTCTCTGAATTGATAAAGCGAGGAAAACGCAATTTTAAGTGGACCCCTGATTGCATTGAAGCATTTCAGAACCTGCTGAATCATCTGGAGAGACCTTCGATACTGTCTAAGCCGGTGGATCATGAGGATTTATTCGTGTACTTAGCAGTGTCGTCCCACGCGATCAGCTCAGCGTTAGTGAGAGCAGAAGACAAGGTTCAAAGGCCAGTGTACTACGTGATTAAAAAATTGGCGGCAACTGAACGCAATTATCCGAGGATCGAAAATCTGGCGTACAGTTTATTGATTGCATCTAGGAAAATTCAACATTATTTCCAAGCTCATCCTATCACCGTGCACACAGATCATCCGCTCAAGCAAGTTCTACAGAGACCAAAAGCTTCTGGAAGGTTGCTTAAGTGGCACATTGAACTGAGTCAATTTGATTTAAATTTTCAGCCCCGACGGTCAATACGGGGGTAAGTGCTGGCAGATTTCGTAGCAGAATTTACTACCTCGGAGGACGACATGGTAAACGAAGAGACTGACCCACCAAAGTTACTTCTCGATCCTAGGGCATGGAAATTGTATATTGATGGTGCTAGGAATGATAAACGATCTGGTGTCGGAGTGGTGTTTGAAACTCCTGAGAAAAGACTGATATCTTATGCTATCCGGTTGGAATTTCACGCCGCTAACAACGACTCCGAATATGAAGCCCTGATAGCCGGGTTGAGGATCGCAAAAGAATTAAAGATCGCGAAGCTGGACATATTTTGTGACTCCAAGTTGGTTGTAAATCAGGTTTCTGGAAAATTTCGAGCTAAGAGCCCAAGATTGATTTCATATTTGGAGAAAGTAAAGGAGTTGCTGATAGGTTTTGATCACTACAGTATCTCTCATATTCCGCGGTCAGAGAACCAACAGGTAGATAAATTAGCCAAGATGGCTAGTTCCGACGATCCTGATGAGATCAGACTACCCCAATTGAAGTGCTTCGGTTCCCTAGTATAGATCAGATGGAAATTGATCTGGTACTAGAAACTGAACCGGAAAGGGAGTCATGGATGACCCCTCTAAAGAATTTCCTAATGAATGGAATGCTTCCGACCAAGAAGAGCGAGAGGCGTAAGGTAATTCGTAAAGCTTCTCGATATGTTCTGCAAGACGGAGTCCTGTATAGACAGGGATTTTCGATGCCTCTCCTTCGGTGTATAGCCCATGACGACATCAAATGTGTACTGCGGGAAGTGCATGAGGGTGAATGTGGCGATCACACTGGAGGACAAGCTCTGGCAAAAAAGGTGTTGCGGTATGGTTATTTCTGGCCTACCATAAACAAAGACGCAATAAAGTACGCGCGACGTTGCGATGCTTGCCAAAGATTTTCGAGGATTCCCGGGGCACCTCCTGGTCAGTTAAAAACAATGACAAGTCCGTGGCCTTTCGCTATGTGGGGAATTGATATCATTGGAACCCTCCCTATAGCAAAAGGCGGAGCAAACTTCGCCATTGTAGCTGTAGACTACTTCACCAAGTGGGTTGAGGCCGAACCGTTGACTGCAATTACAACCAAGCGAGTGATCAATTTCGTTGTTAGGAACATTATTTGCCGGTTCGGGATTCCGAAGATCGTCATAACTGACAATGGAACCCAATTTGATAGCAGCGAATTCATGAACTTCTGCCAGAAATACCATATTGAGAAACGATACACCTCTGTGGCACACCCGCAGTCGAACGGACAGATCGAAGCAGCAAATAAAGTGATTAAGTCCATTATCAAAAGAAGATTGAAGCGGGCCAAAGCTATGTGGGTCGATGAGTTACCCTTGGCATTATGGGCCTATAGGACGACATATAAATCGGCAACAGGCCATACCCCCTTCTCCCTTGCTTTTGGAGCGGAAGCGGTCATCCCGGTTGAGCTAAAAGTACCATCTCACCGGGTTACTTATTACGATCCGATGACTAATAACGAGTTGCTACTTGAATCCCTAGATTCAATAGAAGAGAAGAGGGATGAAGCAGACTTGCGTGCCTTGAGACACAAGCAACAGGTTGCTCGATATTACAACAAAAAGGTTCGAGCCCGAACCTTTGAACCCGGAGACTTGGTTCTGAAGCGTGTCTTTCCACCCCCGACTCATATGGGTGCGAAGTGGGAAGGACCGTACTCCATTCTACGAAAGCTTGATAATGGAACCTTCAAGCTAGCTACAGTGGATGGAGAAGAAATCCCCAGAGTGTGGAATGCCCAATATTTGCGGCCTTATCTGATATAAAGATGTCGGATTTATTCTTTTGTTTCATAGGACCATGTAAAAGGCACGACTTGCCAAGAATAGTCCAATTTTTTTAAGCAAAGGATTATAAAGTGGATGGAGGTTACGATTTGACCGAACCATTATAAAAATACCGTGTGTCGTTTACCTTTATTGCATTATTATCTATCCGCTCTTCTATCTTTATGAAATTTGCTGAAAACTATGCGGCAATCACAGGAACATGTGACTCCAGGTGCCTTCCATCGGGATGGAGAGCAATCTGCATCAAGAACTTTGAAGGTACAATAGAGTGAATCACATCATTGACAGAACTCTGACCTTGGCGACCGCCAGGAGAGTATAAAAGCGTCCATGATTGAGCGTTGAGAAAGAGCTCTTACCCCGCTAAAGGATCGGGGGGCGACTGAACAGCCGAGCTCGAACTCTAACCTTGGCGACCGCCAGGAGAGTATAAAAGCGTCCATGATTGAGCGCTGAGAAAGAGCTCTTACCCCGCTGAAGGATCGAGGGGCGACTGAACAGCCGAGCTCGAACTCTAACCTTGGCGACCGCCAGGAGAGTATAAAAGCGTCCATGATTGAGCGCTGAGAAAGAGGTCTTACCCCGCTGAAGGATCGGGGGGCGACTGAACAGTCGAGCTTGAGCTCTAACCTTGGCGACCGCCAAGAGAGTATAAAAACATCTGCGATTAAGCGCTGACAAGGATGCTGGAGACTCAGCGTCCCCAGAATTCTTGCCCCGTTAAAGGATCGGTGAGCAGATCATGATACGAGTTCGAACTTTAACCCGCTGATGGATCGGGAAAGCATAGAGGCACCGAAGATTCGGCGCCTCAAGGACTATAATTCTACTAAAAAATTCCAAGTCCCCCATGCTCAAATATAGGGGTCAACTTGCATAGAAATTGTTGAATTCTTTCTGTTTCTTGAATGATTTGTGATATAATTTTAGTTTGGTTATAGCCAAATGACTTGTGACTAAGTATGAAGAGTTTATTGACTGCAGGTACACGATGACGCATAAGAAATAAACTTTCATTCATAAACTGCAAACCTATAAGATAAAGAGGAACCTAAACAAAAGCGAGGGCCATTCTCACAATTACATTTCATGGCCAGTGGGACGCCTAAAAATCCTAAGGACAAAATATGAACTGATATCTACATCCTACTTATGCTGGGGGGAGGGGGCTATGTAGACTTCTTGCTTTTTTCTGCTTCCCCGACTCCTCCTTGTCAACATCCGAACGACCACCTTTTTTCCTCTTCCTCTTATCAACAAGAGGCTCCGGTGAAGAACTAGAGGATTGAGAGGCTAGTTGTGAAGTTATTGATCGGGAGGAAAATCTTACGACCAACCCAGTTTTGGGGTCAATCTCGGAAATAGGGGGCACATATACTGGAACCTGTCCCCCTCTCATAAGGAGCAACTGCTCTTCCTCCTCGGCCGGTTGTTCAGCCATGGTTTCCTCATCATCGCCTCTGCTCTCTTTGGTAATGGCGACTTCCTCTTCATCGCCATCGTGGCGTCCGTCCATGTCTCTCAAAGCCTCAATGGGTTCAGCATCTGGGGGGACATCGGGACCAACACTTGGCAGGATGTCAATCTTCTCTGCCTCTGCCTTCTTTTCAGCATCCTTGTCAACTGACCCGCCACCTGTATCATGAGAAACAAATGTTATTTTCGGTTTGCTCGGTTGATTGTCTGACAAGACGACGACAAGTGACAATTGCTTTGGCAAGTTGCGGAGAAAATATAGAGATACCTTCCGCCGATCCTCCATCCAAGCTAGCAGCAGAATCCCAGACAGCTGGAGGAGTTGGACCTAGAGGAATCAATGGATAATCTGGATTGTATTCCTCAATTTCGGAGGCCTTGGGCTCTGGAGATGAGCTCGGGCCTTCTTCCATTTTTTCTTTGCCATTCGCCTGAGTTTTCTCTTTTTCAATTTCTTCTTGGAGTAGGCGTCTGCCTTTCTCTAAATCCTCAGGTTCATTATCCCTAAGAATGGTCCGCATCAACTCATTCTCATCAATCTCATCAACAACTAATCGTTGTTTCTCGCTCTCAACGATTGCATCCCATATATTGGCTAGAGTGACATGGTAGTCTGGGATCCAGGAGATGTTACGGGTCTTGATGACCTGACCAAGGAAGTCGAACAACATTTCTTCAAATCCTTCGATCTCCTTCTCTCTCTCGAGGAGCTTTTCATTAGAATCAGTGGCCATTTCAATGGCACTCTCCACATTATTTTCAGCAAGAATAGCGCGCTTCTCTGCACGCGCGAGTTGATCATTCAGAATCGCCTTCTCCTTTTCGGCCAGAGCTAAGCTATCTTTCAAACTTGCCTTTTCTTTCTCCTAAGCAGCTCTTTCGGCCTCGAAGTGATCCTGTGCTGTTTTCAGTTCGGTGTTGGCCATCCTGAGATCTTCCACCTCTTTCTTCAATAATGCTCGCTCTTTGCTATTAGAATTAAGCTCATTATGGAAACGTTGCCTGGCCTCCTCCAGCTCTGTTTTATAAGTTTTAGCGTCTCGTTGAGCCAAGGCAAGCAAAGATTGTGCATCTTCTAAGTCCTTTTCCATTTTTGCCCTGGCCCTTTCATTGTTATCTATCTTCACTTTGGACCTATGCGCTTCCATCTCAAGTGTTCGGATGACGTCTGAAAGATTGACAGCATGTTTCTTCATCGCCTCATACTGCTTGGCTACATGGCGAATATGTCTGATGACTTCGGTATCCCAGTTCCTAGGGACTGGTTCCAAGGCTGGAACGAACATCGTCCTTTCGAAGAAGATATCGGGGAATTGTTCTCGTAACTTTTCCAGCTTGGCCTGAGTCTCAGGACCATGGATATAATCTCGTGACCCGGGGGCACTCAAACTTTGTTGGTTGGAAGGGACAATGTCAATTTTCTCCCTCTCAAAATCCTTGTTGGGATCCTTGCTTTTATCCTTAGGCTCATGGCGCTTTTTGGAGGATCTGCTGTGAGAGGGTGCACTCTTCGGAGGGGTTAAGTCTTTGGGAAGTTGTTTTCCCCCGGTAGGTGGCACTGGATGGCTAGGAGGCTTTCCAAAGGTTTGTTTAGACGGAGATCTGGACTGTGAAGAAGTAGGCTTGTGAGAATCCCGGGGCCAATGACTATCTCCCCCTCGGTTGCTGCTACGAGCCCGCTCGGGATTTGGATGAAGACTAGGTGTGCCTTCACGAAGAGAACGAAAGGAATAAGATCGTTTGCGAGACATCTTTCCTGCAAAAGAAACAAGAACATATTAAAACCTTGAATACTGTTGATATAAAAGTGTGGGGTCAGGCAGTGCATGTGATTTGTGCATCCCATATAATTCCCCCTAACAGACCAAGGCCCGAAGTCAGGCTCATCTGAGTAGTCTCTCGTTCTCCAACTGGAACAGTTGTTTCCTCAGAAATAGGGAAAAATGTCTCCCCTTCGAAGTCTCCCTATGTATATACATCATCAGGTAAAGGAATTTTGCTCAGTTCTTTAAATAGCTGCTCTTCTGTTAAATCATCGGGAGCAGCAAGTTCAACCGGTAGAGAGGCCCTTGAGGGGAAACCCCCCGGAGAGACTGGGATCTCCTTAGACTCGTCAGCACGGGCCTCATCTCCTCTATATAAGTTTAGGTCTTCGTCGTCCTGGATGATTATCGGCGAAGGACTCTTACGAAATTTAGTTGTTTCTGCTGCCCGTGACGTTCCTTCTCCCTCAGTCGGGGGCACATATTTGTAAGGTTTACCGCCCGCACCAAGTCCAAACCTTATATCCAGAAGGCGGTGCTTGTGAAGATTCTCGTCAGTAATGCATTTCTTGATCTTTAGGAAGTCGGATTTGCTTTGCAGAAGAAGGGACGGTCGATTATTGTACACCGAGCCTTCCGTCTTGGGAAAGGAGTGATCTGCTTAGATAAAAGAAGCATGTTAGTGCTTCGATTTCTTAAACAAGTTATTCATTCAAAGGTTTAAAATTTACTTGATTTAAGCCATCTTCTTGAACTCCCGGCCTGTCTCTTTATATAGAACCAATCGGCCTTGGGATCCTCTATGTTGCTGTACCCGCCAGACAAAACCTTCCTATTTGCTACCGATTCGAAGAAAGAAAAATTTGGGGTTGTCGAGGAGCGATGCTTGAAAAGGTAAAAAAAAAATTCAAATCTTTAAACGTGAGCTCACTTTGCAGGATTTCTGCATATGCGATGTATAGGGTGTATAGGGCTGCATAGGCATTGGGATGAAGTTGCATTGGAGCAATACCCAATCGTTTTAGGGTCCCAATGACGATTGGAGGAAACAGAGGAATAGCGCCTACCCAGCACATAAGTCGGCTAACTGTCATATACCCCTCCGGAGCCAAATGAGGTCTATCTTCGCTGCCGGGTGTCCTCACATCATCCCAGGGGATCCCGTGTCTCAAGCAAATTCTCTTAAGCTTTATGTCATCAAGTTTGGAAGCTAAAGAGTCAATGAATTTCTCTATTTCTATTGCACCAGGAATTTCGTCGGGAGCTCGATCGTCTACTTCGGACTCCTAATCAAGCGAGGTACTCTCGGACGGATCTGATTCTGTTTCTGCCTCATATTCGGATCCAGAATCCGCACCCTCTGGATTAATTGGAAGAACCTCGGGGTTGTGGTGCTCATACACCTCGGGATCCGTCTCTGTATCAGATCTTGAAGGGGAACGGTTATCCGACATTACTGTTTAGGCAAGTAAACATGAGAAATAAGAATATAATTACCCGTCCCCCGTGTGTGCAAGTGCAAGTGTGTGCATGTGCATGTCTTAAAGAAAAAACGTAAAGGTTATCAAGATCATCGAAGTATTAGTCATCATATGCGGTCAAGTTATGCATTTGGGCATTCCAGAAAGTCCGTCTTGAAGGCTCTAACCTAACTGTCCATTGATGTACTGGAATTAAGTCGCGCTGCTTATTTTACGAGTTCGTTGGATCGTTCATTATTTGGTTCATGATACCCTTTCGGGTCGCGAGTTGGGTTTCGGATCGTGGCGTGTTCCTGGATTCGCGAGGCAAGTATGGATCCGCAACGGAAGCGCAAACTCATGGGAGTGTATCGGTTCGGATTGCCGTGAGATCATACCGAACTGTGCTCCTGCCATTACCGCGATCCGCCACCTGCTCTTCCTTTTTCCCTTTTGACTTTCACCACGATTCGCTACCAGATCTCGAACACGATCCGATCCAATAGCTGAATCCATACTTCATCATTATCTCCTCTCCCGTCACCTCGCCCACGAACCGAATCGACCATCCCTTTCCCTTCCTTCACCTTCTTCTTCCTCCTCCCCTCAAGCGACTGAAACCCATCATCCATGGCGTCTACACGATCTCCAACACCTCAAAAACCATCAAATTCCGCCTTTTCCTTCCTCAAATCAGCAAAAAAACTCAGAGAAAATGAGGGAGAGAGTTTTTATGAGATTACCTTTCTTAAAAATGGAGAAAACGAGTAAGTATTGCCTCGAAGAACGAAGATTGGGGTCTGAATCGGAAAGAGAGGCGGTAGCGAAGGAAAAAGAAGGGGAAGAATGGAGTGGGTTCGGGTTTATATAGCCAAACCCGTGACCGTTAGTCTCCCCGTTTTTGTCTTATACGAACCGTGGGCTTCGGTGGATCGCGGATACAAACCCATCGGGCCCAGCAAAGAAGAAAAGGTCGATCCCTGGGTTGGTTCGCTACGAAGGATGGCCCACCATGCATAAAGCCCACACAAAGGTTGTAATGAAACTATCACCTCGTATCGCTGGACCGTGACAAGGGGCGCTCCCATGAATCGCGAAACGCTGGGGCAATCTGAACCATCAAGCAATGTACCGAAGTGAAAGTTTAGAAATGTTTACAAAAAATTCAGAAATTACCTGGTAAATTTGACAACGAAGTCTCCAAAAAATTCCAGAGATGAGAATTGTCCGTAAAGCAAGGAAATGATTAAAGATTTAACCGATATTTATACTTGTCAAAGGATACGACTTTTTGAAGAAACGTGACATTTCAGATGGACGTGACCATTGATTTGCATCTCCATATGAAAAGACGTCCCTGCAGCTTTGAAGCATGTTCCATTCTCGATAAAACATACTACGAGGGGGCAAAATGTTGGCTAGCTTTTTGACCAAGCCCCCAAGGTTCACACGCAAGAAGAAAATATGAAGTCTCATCCCTCTAGTTCACGAAAAGTCAGATCACAGTCGTTCAACCATCCACAGGTCGGATCGCCCCCCGTCGGTTCGCCCTGTCGGTTCGCTACGAGCCCATACGAACCGATCCATCCCTGTAAGCTCGTTCCGATCCGATTCCTAAAGATGCAGTGAAGACTTTGACCCATTCTATCACGATCCGAGATACATGGATCTCACGACACCTGTCCACAACTGTCATATTGACCAATTCTTCCTTAAGCTACGATCCGATCCGATATTCTCGGGATTGAGCCACGTGTGACCGCGATCCGCCTGACAGAATCAGCTATAAATAGCCCAGAGATTGGCATTTTTCGGGATCTTTTGGCAGTATTGAGTATTGATTCTACCATTACTGTCATACCACTATTTCTTATCAGTTTTATTTCGAGATTACTGAGAGAAATCATAATTGTAAGAGTGATTTTGAGAGAAATCGTTAGTTGTACTAGCATTCAAAGTATAATCAATAGCATATAAAGTGAGAAATCGTTGGTTGTACTAGTATTCAAAGTATAATCAATAGCATATAAAGTGGACGTAGGCTCGTTAACGCCGAACCACTATAAACCTTGTGTGTTCTTTGCTTTTTCCTCATTTTTCAGTTATAATTTTCTACGAATCAGAACAATTTGGATGTTAGAGCCAAATTTTGATCTAACACCTTCCATCACCTTCTTATACCAGACACTGTTTCTTGTCTTTGGCATTACCAACAAATTCCTCACATTAAACCCCCTTATTCGCTACTACTTCTTCAACTCACGTCATCACAGCAAATCGTGACAGTCCACTTCCACCACCATTGATTCCGGTAACAGGACCTTACTAGAGTCCAACCGTGACGACACCGCCACCTTGGCTATCTTCTCTGATCAACCTTAGTCTCTCTGGCAGTCCACAGAACTTCCCTATCTCCAAAACCAGCCTACTTCGAACTAGAAAACAAAGGAGGAAACCCCTGTCCAACTACAGACTCTGCCTCCTCCCATTCACCGGAGGCCACCAGCCCATCACCACAATGACCCCCATCGCATAAGCTTTGCACCTCCAACCCAACGCCAATGTCGAAACACCCTGCAGTCCTCTCTTGTTCTTGCGTAAGAAGATTAAACCCTACCAAACTGCTATTGGATTGAGGTTATTGGTCTACGGAGTTCAAAGATATTTGCTTTAGATTTTATTTTTTCCTTCAATCTGCTTTTGAATTTTAATTCACGAAATTATTAGAACAGAGGAGCAGAAGCAATAGTGGCTTCATTTTGCACTGTTGTAAGAAAGGAGGAGGAGGGGTATTTCGAATGGGAAAAAAATGGGGTGGTTTCTATTTTTAAAACCAAGTTTCACTATTAATCAATAAGGACATGTCACGTATAGGATAGACATGTTTTTCATCCTTTCTTTTTTTAATTGGCCAGTTGACTTCTTCGAATTCAAAAGTTCTGAATTGTCACAGCTGTTGAATGGTAAGCATGTGCAACGTAGAAAACAAAAGGATTTGACGTCGAGATATCTATATTCGATTAATATTCCGAACTTCGGCAAAATCTACTATTTCAAGTTAACTGAAATTCTAAATTCACCCTTGAATTTAGCCTTTCCAAAACCTTATCAATAATGTTATCACAATTCATTTATATTCCTAATTTTGGAAACAAACTCATCTTTTCTTTCGAAATGATTACCCATTTCCCTCTCTCATTCAAATTTCAATTTGAGTCCATATTTCAAATCTAAATTTCCTTTATAGATCTTCCATTTGCAAAATATTTCCTTTAAACCATTATTCAATTAAATCGTGAATAATATTTCTTTTATACATCTTCAAATCCGTTAGATTTTATACTTGTAAATAACATCTCAAATCTATTTTTCATTTATGACTTCCATTTAGAATTATTCATAGAATATTATAGTTTTATTCCAAACATTTATAATCTTGTTTATAATTTCTACATAACTTTTAAGTTCAAAATCTCATTTCAAATATCGATTTCAAAACTGATTACCCTTTTTCCAATATAAATTCAAACTTGAATTAATATTTCATTTTATCTAATGATAAATAATTTACTTAATTTGTAACTTATAATCCACCTCTTGTTTTATCCATTTAAAAAAGTTTTTATTTCATGTTTATTCGAAATTAAATTCTTAATTTGAAAATAAATTCCCTTTTTAAATCTCAACTTCATTTTCTATATTCGAAATATTTTATGGTATTTAAATACCCAAATTCTAGAGTAAGGTGATTCAAAACACAGCATAATAAATCACTGATTATATATCACATCATACATCACAATCAATGAAAAAATAGTAATATAAATGTTGAGGAATCCAGTTGGATTCCTCCAACCTGTTTCCCTGCATCCACATATGTTAATAAACGTAAATAATAATAACCTCATTCAATACGGGATATCATAGTAAATGGAATCAATATATATAACCGACGATCAATATATATAACTATATCAATCATTTCAACCAATTTATCAATCATTCATCCAAACAACCATCACATAATATAAAATTACTATAAATAAATTTCAAAACTTGTTTATATAAAAATATAAATGAGTCAGAGTTAGAGAGTTTACTCATCTTGATTCACAGTTAAAGATTTTGTTTTGGTTTCATTTAAAATCAGATGGATGTTTATTTTTCCACGAAATTCCAGTAGCAATATTCTCAACAGAGATAGTTCCACGGTGAAGATCATGTCGTCACGATTCCATCGCAGTTTGTTTTGTGAATTCTGTTCATGAACAAATCAGTTATTATTATTACAAGATTATGGTCATTAAATATTTATTTAATTCATTAATCACCATTATAACCAATTACCAGTTTATTCCCTAAATCCACGGTTACCCTTTCTCACGTATTCTTCTAAAACTCGCAACATTGTTGAACCCATATGCTTCATCCACCAGATCGATCACCAATGTGGGTTTAATGTACGATGGTTTAAAAGAACCGCACTCATTTCTTGTTCACTTTATTGAACACTGTAAAAGACATGAACGTGCAACTGACTGAATTGAAGGCCTAACCTTTTCTTCACAAATTCAACCCAACACCATCTTCAAATCCTTCAACCTATCCTTCATTCTGCCACACAATATGAATCTCCATTACATGTGCGTAGCCTCCTACAGGAAACCAACCTCACTGTAACCCAATAAAACTCGTTCCCTTCCATCACCTTCTTCCACCAGACAATGTTTCTTATCTTTGGCATTACCAGCAAATTCCTCACATTGAACCCCCTATTCGCTACTACTTCTTCAACTCGCATCATCACAGCAAATAGCGACAGCCCACTTCCACCACCGTTGATTCCGGCAACAGGACCCCACTAGAGTCCCATCGTGACGACCCCGCCACCTCGGCCATCTTCTCCGATCAACCTCAGTCTCTCCGGCATTCCACAGAACTTCCCTGTCTCCAAAACAAGCCTACTTCGATTGAGAAAATAAAGGAGGAAACCCCTGTCCATCTATAGAATGCTCCTCCTCCTATTCACCGGAGGCCACCAGCTCATCACCACACCGACCCCCATCGCACGAGCTTCGCACCTCCAACCTAGCGCTAACGTCGAAACACCTTGCAGTCCTCTCTTGTTCTTGCATAAGGAGATCGAGCCCTACCAAACTGCTTTGGGATTGAGGCTATTGGTCTATGGAGTTCAAAGATATTTCTTTAGTTTTTTATTCCTTCAATCTGCTTTTATTTGATTTGAAGTATCGATGGTTTCGTTTTACACATGCAGCGATGGACAGGAACAAACGATGATACAGGGCAGTTTAGAGTAAAATGTCAGACACAACATCTTACCATAATCTTATGATGATTCGGCCACGACTGTCAAGATTTTATATGGATTACACGAGATTTTGAAAAGCGATTCCAAAATGAAAATATTACAATAATTGATCGATGTAGATTTAATAAAATTAATTTCGTGTCTTAATTCAATCGTTCGCTCAAGTTACAAACAAATTCATTTTAAATCCAATTAAATTCATTTAATTAATTTCTATGCAAATTAGCCGCTCGTTTATGGCTACCGCGGTCACATACAATATCGATTCGCCACAAAATTTATTTTCATATGATAATTTAACATTATGGATCCAATAAAAATGGTTTCATCAAAAACTGAGGTCGTTTGCAAAAATGCTATTTTTAAGGCTTAAATAAAATTAATTAAAATATAAATAATTCCCAAAACAATTTAATTTAATAATAATAAATTATTATTATCGTATATATCTGACTAGAACGTCATATAACTCCAAAATAAACATATTTGGTTTTATAACTCGATATTTCAAATTAAATCGATATTCGAATTATTTAAAATCGATTTATATTTATAATAAATCGTTATAATTTATAAACAATTCCATAGCGACTATTTAAAAATTTGATTTGGACATAACTTACAATCTATAAAACGAAGACTCAAATTTTCACTTTCATTAGAAAAATATAGTCAGATAGTTTCGGACTTTTCTTGTTTCAAAGAAATCCGACTTATATTGGAAACTGTATATTCAATGGAAGCTCAAAACGTAGTATTACGAACTACCGAGACATTTCATGCTCGTTTTAAATTTAATTATAAATTATACGTTCAAACTTCGTTTAAATTAATAAATCCCTAAAAAATCATTTTATATTTCCAATACGACATTTAAACAATTTAAATGTTCAAAAATAAATGGTTAAAAATATGGGTCGTTACAGTATTGCATGAATTAGATGAGTGTATCTTGTCAATTGTGTCGATTGGTGAAGTTTTGATCGAAATTGGGCTTGAATTGGGGTTGTACAGGCCAGGGGTCGAGCAGTAGTACAAGTGAAGTACAAAAAGGGCGTCGGTCGCGCGTGGTAGGGTCATTCGAGCTGAAATGCACGGGGCTATGCAGTGGGGTCGGTTGTGCAAGGAGGGGTCGAGCAGGGGAGGGTTGAGTCTCTGGTCGGTCATGGTGCAGGGTCGGTCATCAGGAGGGGTCGGTCACTGTAAAGTCCCACCTTTTTGACCGCTTCAAATTGGTAATTAAACCAATTTAAAAAGTCCAAATCGTCGGACCGTTATTTAGCTTACTGAATTTAAAAGAGGAATCAACATAGAAAACTCAAAATAAACAACACAATATTGAAACAGCACAATAAATCTTTTATTTTCATATCAAAATTTTTGATATAAGATAGTCTATACAGCGGAATTTAAAACAAATTTAAATACAAGAAGTATTTACTGGTTTGAATATCTTCGGAGTGCGCGTCTTCGAAATCCCCAGCTTCGTCAGTCTTCAAATCCTAAGTTGTAATCTTTAAATCTGTAATGCTCGGGTCTCACCAAAGCATTTCATGTAAAACACAAAACACTCGAGTCAGGATTAATCATTTGTTCAAGTAAATTAACTTCAATGGAACTGAATATAATAGTTAATCTTCATATCAGTCATATGCCAAACGCTGTGGTGCGGTGTCTGTGCTATATCGGTTTTATGTCAGGGACAAATCGTCACGGAAGCCTGCATGTACACACGTGTACATGTACACGTGTGCACTGCCTCAGCATTCCACGAACCAGAAAAATAACCAATGCGATGAGAATCAAAAATTGTGCATGACTATGCAATTTGACCGGACAACAAGGGTATATAGTTAACCCAATACATAATAGTAGTAAATATCAAAGGTCAAGGGATGTCGGGGTGCAAGGACAACATAGCTAACCAAGACAGTAAAATACCTATCACACAGCATATGTGTTCAACAGTATTCTCTCAAATAAAAATATGAACAAGCTCACTTGCACAAACTTAATTCAGCAATGAGTGACAAAATGCATGAAGCATACAGGTTTTTGGGTGTAGTAAGGTTACATAGTTGACAGACTTGCTATACAGTCGGCACAAATGACAAATTTAGTAATGATAGTAACCATATTCATAACAGTATTACCTCAAAGTGGTTCTATGATCAAATTCAGTGTTGTATACATGGTGATAGGAACCCAGCAGTGCAAATACATGTGCAGATATTAAAAGCTCTAGCGGTCATAAGCATAGTCATGGGCCCAGATGTCAAATTAATTCATATCTATGTCTTACAACATTTCAATAAACTTAGTAAGTTAGGAATGCACAAAAGCATACACGATTGAGGGTTACATACAGGATATAATGCACATGTATAGGCAGTGAACCAAAGTGAGACAATATTAATATTCATGGATACATAAATTTGTATATACAGTGAACCAAGTAAGGCATGGTAAGACAATATGAATATTCTTATATACATGAATATGTATATGCAAATTACAAACATAGTTTCCCAAATTTCTTATGTACATGCAATGAGGTAAACCATTGATGCTACAAACAATTTGTTAATACATGAAAAAAAACAGAAAACATGGGCTATAACACAATGGTCGGTGTATAAATTTCAGGTGTAAAGTGCAGTTTCCAATCTCAATCATATTTCCAAGTTTTTAAACCAACAATGGTTCGTTTCAGTTATACCAAGTATCGTACCAAAACTGTATTCGTTGGCGCAAGTCACAGCAAGCATGTACCACCCCTATATTTATGACATAACAAATCTGCTACTATTATTCAAAATATGGCTTTCACATAAGTAGAATTTCAAAATGGTGAGTGACTACTTTCTCAAAGCAAAGGACTGACTAATCAAGCAATGTTAAGTCTGCATGAATCAATAAAAATGGTATAGAGAAGATGATAAATAGTACTGATTTATTAACACACAAAAGAAAACAAAATTTTCAAAGTAAAGGCAGGCATAGCTTCCAGGCTTAACGAGCATGCATGACTTACTGTAAGACAGAGTGATGCATCTCAGATTTCAGAAATTATATATATAAACATACATATACGGTCATGCATCAAATTTTACCCATTTAAAGTAGTTGTTAACTATCAGCAAGCCTTTAAGGAATTCCGGGTTGTGGAACAATAACCACAAAGGGATTCGATTTATATATATATATATATATATATATATATATATATATATATATATAAATCTCAACAAAGTATATAAACCAATAAATTTTGGGTTACAAATTATATAGCAGCAATCTCAATTAGCACGCGAACAACCAAGACCAAATGTTTTATTTTTGCAAACAAATGTATTATCGGTTTCTCAATTTCTACAAAATTCAGTATGTCATCATATTTAAACTAAATACGTCTTCCAAGTGTGGTATACTAACATGCAGGTTATGTCTCAATATGGCAGTACATTCAATAACCCATTATACAGGTTTAACAAGTATGAAAATACATGATTTAAGGGCTACAAACAGGCTATGATCAAAGGGAATATGGATCCATCCAAGTGTATTTCATATCTTCAACGAGTTTGTTAATTGTTAAGCAAACTCAGGACATATAGAACAGACTAGGCCTAAGTTAAATAAAAATAAAGAAACCCCAACGATTGCTTGTTCACATATTTTGTTTCCTCTTATTTTGTTAAAATTGGGTGTTTCCAATGCTACATTATGAAAGAAATCCCTCCATAGTGGCTATGATGACAGCCTATGTACATAGTTAGTTTGTGCGTGTTAACAAATCAAAATAGTAAGTCAAATAACATAACCTTCCTTTCCTAATTCTGTCCCTCGCTTCACAACTACCTTTATTTTTCTTTTGTGCATACTGAAAATAAGGAACTGACCTGACCAGCAATTAAATGGACATGAGTGCATATGTTAGTGCACTACTGGTTTTCCACAGTATTACTGGGCTAATTCAAAAAAAACCAAATGCTTCATGTTTACAAAAATATGATCAGGTAGTATTTAAGTGCGCCATATAATTCCATTTCTACAGGTGAACCGATCAAGTTAACTTCGAATTACAGTGAAGTATTTTCATATTTCAGTCAAAGGTTTATGTGAAAAATAAGTCACACTATGCCTACTTTATATCATTAAACAAAACAGGTAAGATGCAAGTTACAATAGGGCATATATAAATATATATATATATATATGTATGTTCAATTCGGCACAAATAAACCAGGGAAATTCAAGAATGTCTTAAAATCACCTATAACCCACGGAGGCCAAAACGAGTACACAGTTTGCAAGTCGTTCAACTATATGGGTTCCGCATATGTATAGACAGGTAACTAATCACAATACATCAGTGACTAAACAACAGTAGGGTAAAAACTCAGCAAACCACACAAGAAATAATCGACTATTAAATTCCAGTTTCAATCAAGGTTAAAATACTTGAAACCGGATAATCGTGAATTAAAACTCACTATTATATTCAATTTTATTGAAATAAAGTTAGTTGAACACCAGATTTAATCGTGAGTGAGATAACTCACCTTGAAACTGACGCACAAGCTTTACGGGTGGACGTGGCTTTGACGTTGTTGCGGCGATTTCGGCAGAGCAACGGAGGACGATTAGCGCTGGCAAGCTGGAGTTTGTGGTAGCAGCTGCAGCGCGATGTGGATCACGACCGGAACAGGGCGAGCAGCGACTTCGGCTAGCGACGGTGATGATGGCGATTTAATTTGAAGAGAAGGGGAGAATTTTAATTTAGGGGAAAACTGATTTGGGGGAAGAGCAATCCATTTGGGCGGAATTTATCATGCGGTTTGGGGAAAGTTGATTTTGTTTACCATTAAAAGTGGAAAAAAGAGGAAACAAGTTTTTGCTGTGAATAATTTTTGGGGAGACAAGTGCTTCTTTTATAAATGCAGAAACCGTGGGTACCACGTTTTCGTGGTGGCCAAGGCAAAAATAGGTTACGTATTTTACCCGAGGAAGTTAAATTTGAGTAGGCTATAACTGTTATATTTTAATTATACCGCGAATTATCACCCAACGCACTATATACATGCCTTCAGTGCCATCTCCAAATGTAACGAAATTTGATGTACTACCACATCTCAACGTTCTAGATCCAATAAATTTAGTTTAATTGTAATTTGGCATCGTTTATACAACATTATTCTTAATTTAAATTATTATTATTTTTACTGATTTTATTTCATTTGTTCATCAACAACTCTATCAAATTCTAAATTTGAAATATTTATTTCAATTTCTTTGTACATATAAATACACATATTCAAGCAAATTTTCAAATATTTCAACAAATAAATTTTCTAATCTATTTTACGTTAATAGCGTTTACTTTAAATTCAATAATTTATTTTTTCCAATCGAATTACAATTCAATTCAAATATCCAATTTAAATTTGAAACAAGATTCAACATTAAATATTCGATTGCCAGCCAACCATTCTGAATTAAATATTTAGTTCAGTTCATACCCAAACCAATATATTCGATTTCTAACTCCAGTACCAATATAAAATTGATTATTCATAGTAAATTATTTAATTAACTCCACATTCCAGTCACCGAAATTTCTGGGACGTTACAGTCACCAATGGTGTCGGTCAGTGGGGTTGGTCACTAGTGGGGTCGGTCGCCAGAGGGGTCGGTTGAGGGCTCGGGTTGATCAAACCATGGGGAGGTCAGTCGAGCAGGGGTCCGTTATGTCCCAAAGGAAGGTGGTTGGCCTCAATGCTGAACCTTATATTCATTGTTGTTTGGTTCAGTGAGGTTGTGTTGGACCTTCTATTGATTATTGGATGGTTCAGCAATGTTCTGATTTTGATGTATATCCAGGCGGGAATGTTCAAAGTGTTGTGGTGAGATCGTTAATCGGTGTAAAGCAACGAATAAGCAGACAACTCAAAGGTGTTAAGTTATGGATAATGCTTACTCAAGTGGGACTTGAGTTTGTGATTAGTCGTCGGTGATGACGACTGGGGATGCGAAGGCCGAGAGATTATCATTGTCGTAAGTTCTAGCATACTCAAAGCTGGTGGAAACTTGGCAGTCACGATGGGCCTAACATGCCCTGGGCAGTCACGATGGGGCTAGATAATAGTCGCGAAGGCGTATGGAGTTTTACTAGAACCGGGATTACCATTAGCCCTTGACGAACGAACGGTCAGTCATACAATTAGCGATGGTTTTGATGCAGGATTGGAAGTGATAGCCAGAATCAGTCATGGATGTTGAATGCTTTGCTTGAACTGTCTTATGTGAGTCATCCGAAGGATATATTTCTTGGGTGTTTGTCCGATATTGGTTTAGGCCTTTGGGTTTATACTTGAGAAATGCTGAGTTCGATTAGGATGGTTTATGTGAGATATATACCACTAGGTTGTTATGATTGTGTTGAGTGCCATGACTGAATGGTTGTTATGGTTGATATGAATGCATGGTTGAATGATTACACATAACGGCTATCACTGTCAGATGTGGGGAAGACAGGTGTGAGTTCTTTTTTGGTGTTGGGTAGTGGTTGGTAAATCTACCCATTCTCATATACTTTATTGATAATGTTTGTTAGTTGTTTTATCGCTCACTAAGACTGTTGTCTGACTCAAGGTTTTATCTTTCCCTCTTATTACCTTGGATTGTTCATCCTGATGTGGATGGGTAGACTGAGTAGCAGGTGAAAGGTGATGCTTTAGTGAGGGCGATGATGTTGATCGATGGTGAGCTGAAGGCTACGTATCAGTTTTATAACTATCTAGTATTTCTATTTCCACTGTGTATTACCGATATTCTCTGAGGGATGTAGTGAGGACTCTTGTACACAATACTGACATGATACTAAGATGTATGGTTACTCAAGTTGGGAGTTTTCGGTTTATGTGCAATTATGTTTCACTACTACTACCTGTTGTATATGTTCTACTATACTTTATCCTTGCCCTGTGAGATTTACGATAGGTTCCGGTTGAGTTATCATACCTAGACGATTGTCCACAGTTGTCTGACACGCATTTTAGAGCATTATTCCTCTTGTTTAGTGCAGGGGTTGTGAGAGGTATCATATTTGGTACCAGAGCTCTGGTTAACGATTTTTGCAAAGCTCGGAGATGTAATCACGTATGAGAGACGTACTTGTAGATTTCAATTGGATGTATACTATATGATACTATATTGTATAGTAGTGTTAGTACTCCATTAGTAGTTTTCTTGCAAGTGGCTAATCATTCTAATTTGCAGATTTAGAATGAGTCGACGCACTTCGAGACACACTGCTAGTGAGAGAACTGCACCTGGAGGGGGAGATGGAGGTATACCAGACTACCCACCCATGTTCGAGGCCATGGCGGCAACAAACATGAATAGGGTCCCCGCTCCAGTAGCTGCTACGGTGGATGTTGGAGTCCCAGTGCCTACAACTATGGAATTTGCAAAGCTATGCAAAGACTTTACATCATTGGGAGGGAAACAGTTCAAGGGCACTGAACCAGTTGAAAAGGTTCATAGGTGGTTGGATACTTTTGTTCGGATCTTTTAGGACTTGGGCATTAATGATGCAACCAAAAGGAAGCTTGCATCAAGGTAGTTAGTGGGCAAAACGATGGACTAGTCGAACTCTGTCACACTTGAGATAGCTGAAGAGGACATTTCATCGGAGCAATTCTAAGCCAAGTTTGAAGCAATGTTTATCTCCACCATGCAAATGTCTATTCTGTTTTAGAGGTTCGTGGAGCTTAAGCAGAATGGTTGACCAGTTCTTGACTATATTTCTGACTTTGAGGATTTATCAAAGTATGCTCATTCATATGTGGGTACTCCTTACCAAAAGAACGATAAGTTTTTCTTGGGATTGGATGAGTATCTTGGGAATCAGCTTGTTGATCACCTCGATGATAGTTATGAGAAGTTTGTCGAGAAAGCTTTGAGGCATGGAAGTCTATTTCCTAAGAAGGTGTCTGTTGTTGCAGCTAAAGAAGAATAGAAGCCACAACAGGGTGGTAATAACAAGAAATGGAAGCAGCAACAGAACGGGAAGGATGACCAGAAGTGGCAAAAAGGCGAGGTGGTTTGCTTTAACTGCCAGTAGAAGGGCCATTATTCCAGGGATTGTAAGAATCCTAAGGCAGAAAGGATGTGTCATATCTATGGCAAGCCTAGGCATCTCACAAAGGACTGTCCAGAATTAGCTAAGGAGAAGCAGGTTGTGATGGCATATGTTTTGGAAGCTATGCCATCTTCTTCGAGAGATCCTACTGTAGAGGAGAAGGGAAAGTGTGTAGTTGTTCAAGGCACTCTTTCAGTTAATTGCATTTCAATTCGTGTGTTATTCGGTACTGGAGCATCACATTCTTTCATTTGCAATGAGCTTGTATGTAACTAGGGTTTGGAACCCGAAATTTGTGATAGACCATTGATCGTGACTAATCCAGTTGAGGTTTCGTTCAGTTTGTACATGTTGTGCCGTGGTCTAGTGTTGTCGAGTCATGGTTTCCCTTTTGTGTGTAATTGCTTTGTTCTTAACTTCGCTAGGTTTTGGGATCATCTTGGGCGCGCACTGGCTTAAGAGGTATGTGGCAATGGTGAATTGCGAGAAGCTAGAGGTGAGGGTCGGGGATGTGGATGGGTGTTGATTAGATGTAAGCCCGAAGACAGGGTCTTTGTAAGCTATCTATGTTCGCTTGTGATTCCATAGGAAAACTTGTCATCTATGCTGATCTCAAATGAGTAGGGGGATGTCTTTGACGAGGTCAAAGGGTTACCGCCGCATCATGAGATCAAGTTTATGATCGATTTGGTCGAGGGTGTTAGACCAATCTTTATGCCTCTTAGGTGGATGGAGCCTAAGGAACAGTGAGAGTCAGAGGTGCAAGTTCATGACCTTTTGGAAAAAGGATTCATTCGGAGGAGTGTTTCTGAGTGGGGTGCACTGGTCGTGTTTGCAACCATGGCAGATGGCTCGTTAAGATTGTGTGTGGACTATTATGAGCTAAACAAGGTGACCAAGAAGAACAAGTATCCATTGTCAAGGATTGATGACTTGTTCAATCAACTTCACGAAGCCAAAGTGTTTTCTCAGATGGATTTGGCAACGGGAAATCACCAATTGAGGGTGGCGAATGATAGTGTGCCAAAGATTGCTTTTAGGACACCATCTGGGTTCTTCGAATGGTTGGTGATGCCATTCGGGTTGACTTAACGGGCTAACGTACTTTGTGGATCTTATGAATAGTGCATTCAGAGATTAGTTGAACAAGTTCGTGGTTATGTTCGTGGATGATATGCTAGTTTATTCTCGGAATGAGGAAGAGCACAAGACGCACTTGGAAGTTGTGTTGGAAATCTTGTGAAAGCATCGGCTAAGAGCTAAGTTTTCGAAGTGTCACTTCTAGAAGGGCGAAGTGAGGTTCTTAGGCCATATTGTTTCTGGAAATGGGATAGTGGTTGACCCCGCTAAAGTAGCAGCAATCCAGGACTGGGATCGACCTAAGAATGCGACTGATGTACTAGAACCCAAAATGTTAACGAGCTTATCGATAAGACCTACTCTTATCGAAAGGATTGGCGAGAGCCAAACGCGAGATGTGAAGCTTGTCGAGTTTATCTAGAAGCTAGAACCATAAGATAAAGGGTTCGAAGTCGATCGAGAAAGTTAAGTTTGAAAGAAAGGGCAACTAGTTGTCCCTGATATTGAAGGACTGAGAGATGAGGTTCTGGGGTAATGTCATCAATCAGAGTTGACGATTCATCCCTGTAGTAATAAGATGTATCAGGACATGAAGCGAGTAACTACTGGGAGGGGATGAAGCGAAATATTGGAAAGTTCATTTCCAAGTGTATGAACTGTCAGTTGGTAAAAGCTGAACAGAAGAAGCTGAGTGGTCTGCTTCAGCCATTAGAGGTTCCTACGTGGAAGTGGGTGCAGATGTCGATGGATTTTATCGATGGACTACCTAGAACCAGGGCAGGAAATGAAGGGATTTGGGTCATCGTGGATTGCTTTACCAAAAGTGCGAGATTCATTCCTGTCAAGTCGACTAGGACAGCATCGGAGTTGGCCGAACTTTATGTGAAATGGATAGTTCGATTCTATGGTGTCCCAAAGAGTATAGTGAGTGACCGAGATCCATTATTTACGAGTGGTGTTTGAAAAAGTTTACAAGAAGCTTTGGGAACCGAGTTGTGCTTGAGTACGGGTTATCATCCCCAAACTGATGGTCAAACCAAGAGGGTCAACCGAGTTTTGGAAGATCTCCTTAGGGCTTGTGTGTTAGACCTCGGAGGATTATGGGAAGACCATCTACATCTAGTTAAGTTTGAATATAATAATAGCTACTAGTCTAGCATTGGGATGGCATCATACGAGGCACAGTATGAAAGACTGTGCAATTCTTCAGCTTGTTGGTTAGAAACTTGAGATAAGTTGATACTTGGGCCAGAGATGTTTAGAGAGACCTCGAATTGTATCGAGATCGTTCGACAACGAATGAAGGCAAACCAAGATCATCAGAAGAGTTATGCTGATAAGCATCAAAAAGACTTGGAATTCGACGTAGGAGATATGGTTTTCATGAAGATTTCACCGTTGAAGCATGTGGTTCGATTCGGAAACAAAGGTGTAACACCCCGTAATTTTAACAACACTAAAGTATGATAAATTAAAGAATAGTTAATTTAATATTCGGAATTAAGGGAAATGGACTACTCCATTGCGTTCGTCTCGAAATTCTGGTCAGAATAGACACTTGGTTTGCGTAAAACGGACACCATATGAAGAAGTTATCAAGGTTTGAAGTTTGTATACACATAAGGAGAATATATATATATATACACACACACACACACACACACACACACATATAATTGGTCCAGAAATTCAAAAAAATCAGTTTGAAATTCAAAATTCGGGGAGGCGGCAAAAATCCCGCTCAGGGGTGTCGACCCCTCAAGGGGGGTGTCAACCCATAGGCTGACCCATAAGGGGGGTCGACCCCCTCCTCTCCCCAATAGATCTAGGCAGTATTCTACTTTCTGAATCTATACTCCTTTCTTGACCTGATTCATTGGTTCTAGGCTATAAATAAGACCCTATTTCTCTTGTTTTTCTACACCTAAAACAATGGAGAACTAGATGTTGCCTCTGCCCAGATTAAATCAAGTTTTTCCTTCTTCAGCAATCAATTAGAGTTATTCGAGTTTAGAGATCTGTGATTCAACATCAGAAATTTCTTTCTCCTCTTTTTCTAGATCCAAACATTGTGAGTCTATGTTAATTTTAGATCTAAATAATTAAAAGTAAAACTTGACATGACTATAATTTGGATCTATGCCTGTGACTATGTGAATCATATTAGATCTGTTATAATCTGTTTATATATGTTGTTCTGACATGACAATGAAACTAGATTTGAACCTATACCTATTTATCATGTCAGATCTGCCGCTGTTCATAGACCTAATTCACAATTTAGATCTCATCATGCCCATTTAGGATGTCCCTATTATGTTAGAATCAGTTCTATTGTCACATGTTCATCAGATCTGTTCCTATATGCCTATCTTGTTATTATGTCACTATATGTTTATGCCTATTTTTGCCATTATATGTCAAACTTGTTAGTATGATAATTTATGTTCTCTTCCCTTTATCTTTTCCCTTTTATTTTTTATAGCCAGGCTAATTTCGAGCCTAGGCATGCCGCTGAAATATACGAACACGTTAAATTGGGAACGAGGGAAAAAACGGTAATATTAGGGCATAACTTATAATTGGGAATTTGGGCATAACTTGAATGAAATATATGAACACGAATTTGGGGCATAAGTCAACTTGTGATTAAAAACCTTAATTTGTGGCATATGGTTCATTATGAACATAACTTGGGAAAGGGGCATGAAAACCTATAACGACATAGGATTAATTGGTTAATAATTGAAATGCCCAGAATTACAGTAATTAGAAACTGTGGCCGAGCTTAGACACGAGGATAGATTACACTTGTGGTGGAAGTCTACCCAGAACCGACAGGCATATCCAGCGACCACAAGTGGTGAATCTAATCTAAGGGGTCTAAGTGTATAAACACGAGACGCGCTAAGACACGAGGTTAAGTCCGACTTGTGGAAGAACTCTATGCGGAACCGACCGGCACATCTAGCATCCACAAGTGGTAGGCAAAATGTGGGAGGTCTAGCACATTATAACCATAAATGAATATGGTAATGAATTGGAATACTTAACCTAGAATCCATAAGAATTGTATGAACATATAACTTGAATTAGGGTTAAGTAAGCTTATTTGAAACAATGGGTGGGTTAAGTAAATCTAGGGTGGGTGGGTAATATTTATATATAGGCCCACAAACTTAACCTGTAGGGTTATGCAATCTTTAACTCTGGTAGGGCATAACCTGTGGAAAACCTAGTGGGGATGCAAGCATAGGGAAAAGCTTGTATCATCTTGTGTGTGGGACCCGTTTCAGTCAGTAACCCATATATAGGTATCAAACGAGTACTCTGAACTTGGTTGGAGTCGGGGCACACTTACTAGGATAATTGTAGGAGATCCAAACGGAAGGGGCGGTGGGGGCGGCGCAGACCGACGGAGTCATGTGCGTGCATGGGTCCGGCAGAGGAGGATAAGACGCCATGACACCTGTCGATATGGTTGTGCACGTTCAAAATGAAGGGTTGCGACTTTAGGGAGTGATACACCCTACTGTGGGGCCAGCACAGGGTATCTATGAAGTAGGGAGCCGATCGATTAGGGTAGAGTTACGGTACATCTAGACTCCGGTATGTTGGGCTGTCTGTTGATTATATGGGTGAAAACCTCTCACCGGAAGTACACCTAAGCCTACCATCTTACACTTGTTGGGGATCATCATCTTGTTAATGAGACACTAGTATTGGTGCAAAGAAATCATTAGAGAAGTGTTATTTATTCTATCCAGTTGTCATGTTTACCTTGTCATACTTGTCTTTTTATGATGTTATCTCTCTTATCCACTTTATATGCCTATCATGATACTTTTACCTATTTTTATGCTAAAAGTAACTGGACTCGCCAGACTTTATGTCTGACCCATTTTGTTTTCTCTTCTTTCTCTTCTGTTCCTCCCCCCCCCCCCCCCCAAGGTTCTCAGGGTGGGAATACTCAAGCTTGACCAGGATTCTGCTTTCATCTTATTTGGAGTTGCTTAGATGTATTGCTCAAGCTCTTATCTTTTCTACTATGGCTATGTTTTTATTTGGGGAATTATGCTTCTTTATTTGTTGTACTCTGATGTTTAAGTACAAGACAGAAATTTTAATGATGTACTGGGTTTTATGTTTTTCAGACATATGATGTAACCATGCTTTGAAACACGATGCTTTATGATTAATAAAAGTTTTTAATTCCGCTATTATTTTATATCTATCTTGTAATGTTTAAGTTTCCGTTTACCTACAATGATTCACGAAACTAAATGCATTCTCTTAATGAGTGACATTAACGGACGTGGAGTGTCATACTTGGTATCAAAGTTGAAGGTTACTAGATCAGATAAAGTTTTTGAAAATTATTTTCGAAAAGGTTTTAAAAAGAAGCATTTTCAAAAGAAAAGTCTATTTTGAAAAACATATTCCCCAAAGCCATATGTAATATCTTTCGATCCTTTGTCTGAATCCCTTTCCTTTTCTTTTCAGCCTGTCTAGGGAACCTAATATTCCTGAGGGTGTTAGGATACCAGGATGGTTCCATCGGTATCTTAAGGCCGTGGCGCCCACCAGTGGTCAAGTAGACGTTCCTCCCCCAGCCGCACCCGCTGTTCCTCTTCCTCCTCTACGAGCAGATAATTTCTCTAAGATCTGCAAAGACTTCCGTGCTATGGGTGGAAAGATATTTAGTGGAACTGAGACGTTTGTAGAGGCAAGAAATTAGCTCAAAGAAACGGAGGATTTGTTTGGGATTTTCGAAGTTGATGATCGTAGGAAGCTTCAGTTGGTCGTTTGGCTGCTAAAAGATGAAGCTCCGTTCTGGTGGGAAGTCACGCAAGCAGCGTGTCCAGTGGAGACTTAGGTTGATTTTTGGTAAAGGTTTGAAATGAAGTTTCTTTCTCAAGCCAAGAAAAGTACGCAAATGGAGAGGTTTCTGGGGTTCAAGCAAGGACGCATGACTGTAAAAGAGTATGTTAACAAATTTAATAATTGGCAAGGTTTGGGTTGGATCTAGTGGATACTCTACTTAAGAAAGCATTGCGGTTTGCTAGAGGATTGAATGAACCCCTCCATGGGTTATTTATGTCTCACATTCCAATGGGAGTAGCTTTTGAAAGGCTTGTTGATATGGCCTTGATGCATGAGGAAGACAAAGTTGAAAAGAAAGAAGTTAAGGTTAAGCAAACACAAAACAAGAAAGTATGGCCCAAGAAGGGACAACAACAACAACAACAAAAAAAGGCGGGAAGAATGACAAGGCTAAGTATAAGAGGAAGTGCCATAATTGTGGACGCGAGGGTCATTTGGTCAAGGACTGCAAAAGAAGGTAGAATGCTTGCTTCAGTTGTGGAGAGGTCGGACACTTTTCAAAGGACTGCCCGAAGAAGCAAAGACAAGGTCAAAGGGCAGGAGCTTATGGAGGGCAAGTGAATGCTCTCGCGGTCAGTGCGCTCTAGATTGAGGTAGGAAAGTTTCCGTGGAAGGTTTGATTTCTCTTTCCAATCATCCTATTAGAACTCTTTTTGATTCTAGCGCTTCGCATTCATTTATATTTGATTATGTGGTTGAGTCTCTGCACCTTAGTACTAGTATGGTAGTGGATCCCATTGTTGTCTCAAACCCCATTGGTGGTTCGGCTCATTTGTCCATGATTTGCCGGGGTTTGAGAATATCTGTGTTAGGCGTCGAGTTTGAGTGCGACGCATATGTGCTTTGTTTTATAGGCTATGGTTTGATTCTAGGGATGGATTGGCTTGCCATGTATGGTGCCATTCTGAATTGTGGGAGGAGGGTCGTTAGACTTGTGACTTGCCATGGGAGGACCCTCGAGATTTCTTGTGACCCTAAGGAGTCTGTCATGCTTAGTTTCCTAGAATCTCTTGATGCATCTATTGATGATCTGCGGTCTGTTCCAGTAGTCTATGAATATTCAGATGTTTTTGAGGAGGTTCGGGGATTACTTCCGAGGCACGAGATCGATTTTCGTATATACTTGGTTGACAATGCAAAGCCAGTTGATATTTATGCTTTATGTTGAATGTTTTGGTTCGTATCGGATGTTCATGTGTTAAAAGATTCGGGTCGGAAGTTAAGGTCCCATGCGGTTCAGAGTAGAAATTCATATCACGTGTACAATTCGGTTCGGATCGGGAATTAGTATGTTATGCGATTCGGTTCGGGTCGGATGTCCTTGCCAGAAGTTCACATCTTATATAGTCCGGATTGGGTTGGAGTTGAAGATAGGGCGAGTTCGATTCGGATCGGATGAAAGGTTTTTATTGTATGTTCGATTCACTAAAAAGAATCATGTTTTAAATAAAATGTTTAAACATTAAAAATAACATTTTTATTGTATGTTCGATTCATTAAAAAGAATCATGTTTTAAATAAAATGTTTTATAATTTAGAAAATGTTTAAATTAAAATTCTCTTCTCATCATTGCCAACACCGACAACCGTGGAGGTGGAGCCTCAAAACATTTGGTTTAGACAAAGTTCCTCAACTGTCTCTTCAGTGTCTAAGGAACTAATTTAAGAAAAACAATTTTACAAAGGCATGTCTATGTAAGCAACGACTTCAAGGATTTTCTTAGTTTCAAAAGCATAGGCTTCGGTAGGAAGCCCCTTCTAGTTCCAACGAAAGATCAGAGGCATACAACCTGTTTTCCTTTTGAAATCACTATTTTAAATTCATTGTTTTATAAAAATAATTCGTTTACAGAATATAGCCCTCCGACTGAAACGACCCGAACTCCCCGGTCTCCGAAGAGAAGAGAAAGAACGAATTGTTTTTAGAACACGACAAAATAGAACGCAGACAGAAGAACATTTCATTGTATATTACAACAATGCATTAGATTACAAGAATATACAGAGTATAAATGAATATACATTACACAGAAATATCAGAGATTTAAATTACATTTAAATACATACCAGCGGAAAATAATACAATACACAACTAGAAGAGATATACGGATACAAAGCTTCCCGGATATCGTTCCAGCTGTAAACCAGGATCCTATGAATATAAATCTGCAAAACCAAAACTACTAGCTGCCCGTGTCAAAATAGGGGCACCCAGAGTTTAGGTTAAAACAATAAACTCCAGGTCAGTCATTTGACTGGTGTGAGAACTAAAACAGTTATTAATCTTTATTTTAAAGTTAGGTAAATCAAGGGACCACGCCGCTAACGCGGAACGGGTTTCCTCCCAAGAATACCAGTGCATAAAACAAACAGCGCAATGCTAAATAAAGAAAAATGAAGCTGTTATAAGACCCAGGTCCTATCACACAATGCAACGCAAGCCGGGGGATAGGGTTTTCCCTTATAACAGCCAAAGAATGCTTGATACGTTTTAAAACAAATCATTTGATACTATTATAAGTGCATAGTGTATAAAACAACTTCAAATCATAAGTATCAATCATAGGCGGCAGGGGTACCATATATCATGTCGCCATACTAGGCTCTACAATCAAAACAGCAAATGTCACGTATTTGGAAGTTGGGTTTCCATCTGTGAACCGAGGCCAGGGATCGTCCTCTACCGATTCGAGACTCTCTAGCCCGAGCCTCAGGAACAGCCGCAACTGCCCCATGGATCATCAGGGCCGGTCCACCGATGTGGATTATTATGCCTGAACAATACGTTTCCGCGCCCTTTGGGGCGTAAATGAGCCAACGAATGACTCCATCGGATCCGGATCGTCCGATCAAACTGAGGCGCCTCGCAACAACAACAACCACACAGGTGAAAAGTATATAAATGTCAGGGCTGGTAGGTCACTGACACCACCCTAGCTAGAAAGAAACGTATGCCCTCCCTGAGGTCCGTCTCCCGTTTTTGGTTCACAACCGGGGTGTAAGGCTCGCGAATTCACGTTACACAAAGTTGTGCCATACAGGCTATGCTTTGATCATCACCACAAGACTTTGCTTTTCAACAGAAGCCTCGATCAATTGCCACTTAGGCATGCCACACAGGCAATTCACTCCATGCGTTTGATATCCATCAATATATAACCCTTGAGCTCGTACGTCTCAGAGAAGGGCGTTAAGCAAGAGAATAAATTCTTCGCCGCCAAACAGATATATATTTAATAGAGATCAATCACACAGACTAAAATCCAATGTCAGACACACAGTCCATTTACAAGTCCGTTCTGGGTCTGAACGAAACCGGAGGCACCTAGTACCCCGCATATCCATCGATCTCCAAGTACGTTTGGACGAACACCAACTGTTTCCATCTTCTTGGGTGTACAGCCCAATCAAGATCATCAGTAATCACCCAAACGATGTGAAGACCTCCGGTCTTCGACCATCGTCTTCATCTTCGACTTATCGTCGTATCAGTTATTCAGAATGGGATAAACCCGGTCTTTCCGAATAACTCGCGTATACTTTAAATAAGTGTTACACAAACACAACATATGCCTCATTCCAATTCATCAGTCACCAACCGTAAATAAATCAAGAGAATAATTCCCTAAATATTAACCCCGAAGGCCGAAACCAACATCAGATCAATATCCAGAAAACCATTCTGCTTAGCTAACCGACAGTTAGTTTCTAAATTTCACATTCGTAGGGAAAGGTTCCCATTAATTTTATCAAAGATAAATTTCTTTAATTTATTCTTTAATCTACTTTTGAATATCAATTCAAACTAGTCGGGATTAACGAACTTTAACGAAGTAATCATTTGTTTTAATTTCCCAATCCCAACCTATTCATCCCATGAAGTAAAACTGGTAATACTTCATATCTAACACTACGGTGTTATCAGTAAATTCAATTACCATTTCACGTTTAAATCTAATTAAAGATTTAACTATCGCCTGGAGCAAAACTGGTGATACTCCATTCTCGATCATTTCAATCTAATTAAAGATTCATTAAAACTCCACTTAGTTTTAATCTGTGACTGGGTTAAAGAATCAGTGTCATTTAAAACACGGTTCACGATAAACCCAAAATCACATGCCATTAATTATCGGGTTAAAGAACGAGTGTTATTTAAAACACTGTCCACGATAAACCCAAAAATCAATATCAATTCAATTCCAATTAAATATTATTTAATTGGTACACTTCATTAAATCTAAATAAAAAAAGATTTAATCTTTTCTCAACTGGGTTCAAGAACAGTGTTAATGAAGACACCATTCACGACAAACCCAAATCACATTTGATAATAAACACAAGGCTCTGAATAGAAAATATACCGGCTTATATTCAATATCAAATTCTACGACTAACAAATATCGTATTGGAAATAACGATATATATATATATATATATATATATATATATATATATATCTTTCAAATTCCCATAACAATATCTGTATCATCACAAAATCCAACATCGAAATAATCCAAAGACAATTTTGATTCAAATCCATTCCAATATAATTATTGGAAATTCTGGTTATTTTCAAAACCATTTCTAATCCATTTTATTTATTTTAAAAATAAATAGAATTATAATTCTAGTTCAAAACTAGTTCCTTTCGACAAAAAATCTATTTTTATCTTTTCAAATATGGAGTTTTTCATCCCAATTTTTCACAAATCATTTCTTATGATTTTACACAAATTATTGATATTTTTAATAATTTTATCAAGGCCCGTATAGTCGATTTCCATCAACGGCCATCGAACTGCACTTACAGCGACCTTTTCCAAATTTGATTTGGACATAATTCCAAATCCAACCGTTAGATTTCTAATTTCTAATATTCGTTAGAAAGCTCTTTTCGATACGAACCCACAGTTTCGGTTTTAGGAGAATCCGACGGTCGGATCTCCCGCAATATCCATTCGAAGTCAATGGTCCAAATTCGCGAACTGCCGCGGCGTGGCGTGTTCTATTCAGGCCATTATATTATATATATATAATATATACTTCGTCGATTTCAATTCAAAACGTGTTTTATAAATCGTTTTAATATCCGTTTTCAAAACGATTTCAACTTCTATTTCAACTTCAAATCAAAATCGAGTTTTCCAACATAACTTCATTTTCTTTTCATTTCGAATTGATTTAATTCAAATTGATTTCTAATTCAATTTTTGTTCATTTTCAATTCAATTCAATTTCAATTCGAATTCATTTCTATTCAATTTCAATTTGAATTCATTTCTATTCATTTTCAATTTCAATTCGAATTCATTTCTATTCAATTTCAATTTCAATTCGAATTCATTTCTATTCAATTTCAATTTCAATTCGAATTCATTTCTATTCATTTTCAATTTGAATTCATTTCTATTCAAAATATCAGATTTTGAAATCACTTTTGATATTCATTATAAAATGAATAAAATCGATATAAATATCGTTCACGTCAAAATGGCGTCAATCTAATCAACACGGCTTCATATATTCATATTTTCAAATATTCCATTTTGAATATTTCTATTTCAAATATTTCTATTCAAATATTTCCTTTTTCAAATATTTCTATTTCAAATATTCTATTTCAAATATTTCCTTTTTCAAATATCTCTATTTCAAATATTCTTTTTCTAAACTGGAATGAGGCCCAATCAATTACCATATAATGTTAATTATATGGATTTTCTACAACCCATGTATATATCAATGATGACAAATAATCAACCATCATCTAAAGTGCATTCTACACTGTATAAGCATCAAATATAAATATCTAACGCTTATGACAGTCTGTCAATCAATCGATCGACATACTACTAAACAATCGGGATTAGTGTACGTCAAATATCATCCTAATACCGTGTGGGGTTTCAAACAATCAAACACAGATTTTATTTGTGCAGTTGGGCGATGTGTAAAATTTATCATCCCAATCAATATCAGTCAAATGTGTGTATAAAAACAAATCGTTCGATTTGTTTATTTTTATTTAATTTCATATATATTAAAAATTCTATTTTTAACTATAAAATATTTTCAACTATATAAATATTTTATTTCAACTATATAAATATTTTATTCCATTCCACATCACATAACACAATCAACTTCACTTCAAAATCAAACAAACAAGCATATAAGCTGTCCATGGTCTGTGGACGACGGGTGTCGGGTGCTACTAAACACCGTCTACATCCTAGTATATGTTTATAACTAGAAAAATTAATTTGAAAGGTGAGAAGTTCTCACAATATTGCTAATCCAACGCCACGACTCTTCTTATGTAGAAATCTTCGCCGTTCTTGACTTTCTTCACTTTCGTTGCCCGTATTCACTACATATGTAAAAATCGAATTTTTACTTCGCTATTCAATATATAAAATCGAATTTTTACTTCTCTATTCAATATATAAAATCGAATTTTTACTTCGCTATTCAATATATAAAAATCGAATTTTTACTATGCTATTCAATATATAAAAATCGAATTTTTACTATGCTATTCAATATATAAAAATCGAATTTTTACTATGCTATTCAATATATAAAAATCGAATTTTTACTATGCTATTTAATATATAAAAATCGAATTTTTACTTCGCTATGCACTATAGAAAAATCGAAATTTTATTTTGCATTCATATATAGAGAGATCGAATTTTTATTTCTAGCTTAAAAATCCGACCTTTTATAGTTAAAAAATCCCGTCTTTCTAACATATAAAAATCAAACCATTTTATATTTCAAAATCTAAGCTTTTCCTAAATTAAAAATCTAATTTATTTTCAGTTTTAAAACACAAGAAAAATCAGTTTATATTAACTAAACAATTCAAAAGATGAATAAAGGCTCACCGGTGGATTGGCGGTCGAAAGGGGGTCAGCCCAGGTGGCGGCTGCGGCTCAGGAGGTGGTTGGCGGCCTCTGGTGTTCGGCGGAGGATGGTGGGCGGTCAAAAGGGGCGCGCTAGGGTATCAGGAGGCGGATGGGGGTGTGTCGCTCGTCGGGCTGGAGTAGAGGGGGCGCGCGCCTCCGGCTGGCGATGGTGGAGGGCCAGGCGACGGGGTTAGTAGGGTTTTTTTTTCTTTTTTTGATTTTTGATTTATGAAGAACGGGGGGGCAGAAGTTAAAAGGAGAGGAGAGAGGAAGAGGTTTTATTTTATTATATTTATTATTTTAATTTTAAAAAGTTGACTTTTACATACGACCTCTAAACGAGGCCCACCGCCTGTCGTCCATAGCATTTCACCCCCATTCCGAACACAATGGGATATGTATCGTACGCTGATTCGAACGTTTTGATCCGTTTCCGTTAAAATCAACATATAACTCTATATATTGAATTTGAACGCGCATTTCAATTTACTGGGGTCACATATTAACTCTATATATTGCAGAAAAATATTTTCTAGCTTCGTATTGACGATACGGTCCTAATAAAACTAGTTTCGTCGAATTTTGAGACCGTTGGAAAAATGGCCATTTTCCAGTCGATTAAAATCAACTGAAACTGGTCAAACGCGTTTTCCTTTGCCACGCTCACATATTGATCCGAAAAATTATGAAAATTGGAATCTAGCAATAACCTGACATCACGGATCCAACAAAAGTGGTTTCGTCGAAATCCGAGGTCGTTTGCAAAATTCCCATTTTTAAGGGCCTGAATTCCATAGCGACTATTCAGAATTTTCAACTGGGCATATCTTTTGATTCCCGCTGTGAAACTTCAAATTTTCTGATTCATTGGAAAGATATTCTCAATTAGATTCCATTATTTTTGGTTTCGCTAAAATCCGGTTTATTTTGCACCCGGTACATTCATTTGAAGTTTGAAATTGAATTATCGAACTACCGCACCATTTTCAATCCCTTTTATAAATATAAATAAATATTTATATTCTATCGTCGATCTATACAATTATATACGATTGAATTTTATTCAAAATAAATTTCTCGTCGTTTTTATTTAAAATAATCATTTTAAATAATCAAAATTCACTAAAATTTCCAAAATAAAAATTTTAAACTGACCCAGATTTCCGGGTTATTACACCGACCTAGCCGAAAGAGTTAAGGCAGAAGCCGCATGTGGAGCAGCTATCTTTTAAAGCCGAAATGATTATAAATATCGGGATCACTTCCCAAAAACCAAAAAGAGAGAGATGAAAGTCTTGAATGCTTCATATACCATATTTGTGATATTTCAAGCATCCAGCACCACCAAAAGGGGTTCCGACTATTGTCGAAGGTGATTTCGAATATGGAAATGGCATTGACAGCTATGCAGTTAAAGCCCCGCTAAATCCCCGTTATAGCCTATAGCACTCTCCAACCACTACGATATTTTTATTTAGCGCTGATGAACAGAAGACCCGCTTTCAGCCTCTATTTTCCGCTGCGCTCGCTAAATCAATACTAATTAGCACCCACTTTAGAAATATCAATATATAAAGGATGATTTGACCTATTCTGTTTTGAAACAAATTAAAAAAGTTAGTGTAAAGATCTAATTTAAGGAAAAAGTGCGCTATATAAGATAAATATCTATAATAATCGTCAAATCTAATATGCAAAAGCATGATACTATTTGATTTTGTTATATAATATTAATTAACATTCGTTTCTTCTAAAAAAATGACGTGAGAATGATAATTAATTAATTAATTTAAATATTTGGTTTTACATTTAATGAACCTTTTTATACTTCCTTTATATCCCCACTACTTCTCCGCTTTATACCCGCTGCAGCTTTTTGCACCTTCACCACTATAGAAGCGCTAAGCGCTTTAACTACACAGATTGATAGTAACAATAGGAAAAACAAATTTATTTCTTTATAAAGTATATATTTTTACCAACTCCGAACTGTTTTTCGAATTCTATCGGCTTACAAAATGTATTCAGAATAAAGTATACTCAATTTTCCAGTACTTTATACCACATAAAATACAAAATACTTGGACATATCATCACATACGGTAATACTAGAATTAATGTATGATTTTCCCTAAAGCATTCACCCTTACGAAATTTATAACAATTCATAAAATTCGAAACCCATCTCCAGAAGCATTAAACACACATCATACAAAAGTTTCATATTATTTGGAGATCTCTATCTAAGGGTTTTGCCCTATGACTTATTCACATACAAAAACAACTTATGTCACATAACTATACATGAGTAATTCATAGCAACATATAATCATCAAGAGAAACACAGAATTTACACGAACAGTTAGCTTAACTTTCTGATATACCAAGATAACCAAAACTATAGAGATAAAGTATAGTATTCACCTTATTTGGATAGAGATGATGAGATTTGTTAATGAATTATTCCATGCTCTAAGTTTTACTAGCTTTATCTTCTGGCTCTTCTCCTAACTTGTAATAGCCAACCTTTCTTTAGTTCACTTTTATTTCCATTTAGGTTATAAAATGAGGATTGTGAATGAAATGTTAGAGAACATGATACATATTTACATAGGCCAAAAGTTCATATTTTTCACTCCTCATGTCTTCCTTCTTTATACATGTTTTATTTAGTTTATTTGTTTACAAAGGACAACCTTCTAATTAATTTGTTAAGCACAAATCTCATTACCTCATCCATCACATTATTACAATTCAATCACAAAATAAAATTATTAAATAATGTCGTACTAAAATCAGGGATGTTACTTCCTTCCCCTTAAGTAATTTTGTCCTTGAAATTAAGACAAGGACTAAATATTCATATCAACAGGCAATCAAGAAAAATTCAATCTATAGATCAATAGGGGTCATATCACGATGAAAATTTTGATAGGCTTCTCTAATTCTGCTTTTGGTTTCCCAAGTAAAATCCCTTTGGTCAGCGCTCCACTGGACTTTCACCAGTTTAATCATTTTGTCCTCAATTTCCTTTCATCACTTTCTACAATTCTCAAGGGTTTTCATTTAATAGTTAGATTAGGTTCTTCCATCAACTCTTCCGACACCTTCATTTCCATAACAGCATCGAGATCATGCACATACTTTCATAAGTTTGACACGTGGAACACGTTACAGACTCCTGTAAAGTTTTCTGGTAGAACTACTCTATAGGAAAGCTTTCCAATCATTTCCCATAAGGGAAAGTTCCAAAAATACCTTGGTGCCGGCTTTCTATATTTCTAGAAATGAAACACACCCTTCATCGATGATACCTTAATGAAAACTCTAATCTCCAATCGAAAATTCCAAATCCTTACACCTATTATCCAGGTAACAATTCTGTCTGTGCTAAGCTTCCTTTATCCACTTTCAAATAATCTCAATCTTCTCTGTGGCTTCTCTTACAAATTCAGGACTAAGAATCAATCTATCGTGTTTCTCTAACTAATACGATGGTGATTTACACCGCCTTCTGCATAAATCTTCGAAAGGCGCCGTTCCTATACTAGTCTGAAAATTATTGTTATTAGGGAATTCTGCTAAATGTAAATATGGTTTTCCAATAAGACCCCAAAATCCAATGTGCAAGCTCCTAACGGATCTTCCAGTTTTTTATTTACCCTTTCGATTTGATCATCCATCTGTGGATGATACATAGTACTCCTCTTAAACTTTGTTTCCAAAGCCTTCTACATGCTCTTCCAAATTCTCTAGTAAACAGTGATCCTTGTCACTCACAACTCTACTAGGTATTTCATCAAGTCTTACTATATTCCTTATGAGTAACTCGGTTAAAATTGGTGATGTCCTATTAGACCCTACGGGAATAAAATGAGCATCCTAGTTAGTCAATCCTCGGCAACCCATATGCTTTCGTTCCCTTTCCCGTCCTCGACAACCCATATACAAGGTCCATGGATATCGAATCCCATTTCCAAATTGGAATGTCCAAAGTCTGAAGCAAACCACTAAGCTTCTGATGTTCATCTTTCACTTGCTGTCAGTTCCGGCACTGGTCCGCCCATAAGCCTACATCCTTCTTTATTCCTTCCCAATAAAAACTTATTTCATGTCTTGGTACATCTTGGTACCACCAGGGTATATCGTAGACTTAGAATGATGTCATTCCCCAAGCACTTCTTTCCTTAAATCACCAACATTCGAAATGCATAGCTTTCTTTTCTTTCTTAACCTTCTGTTTTGGTCAAGGGTATATCCTTCTAGTTCATTGCCTTCCACTGCAAATTTGAACTTCAAAATCCTTTCGGCTAACGATGGATCTTCCTCCTTCCTAGAAGTAATCTTCTCAATCAAAACCGGTTGAATTTCCAAACACGATACCATAGGTGTGCTTCTGTAAAAACTTTCTGTCGACTTGCTCCTTACATTACATACAACCGAAGCTTCTAAGTTCTCCCCCCATTAACATTGACTATCCTTTTTCTAAGGATGAAATTTGGGCTGCAGTTAAATCAATGGCGGATGGTAAGGTCCCTAGGCCTAATGGATTCGGCCCAGCTTTCTTCAAACATTTTTGGCCCACTATCAAACCTGATATTCTATCTATGTGTGCAGAATTCCAATTCAACCCATCATCCATTGCAAAACTAAACTATGCCAATATCACCCTCATCCCCAAAGTTCCTGGTGCCAATACACTAACCTCCTTCTGCCCAATTAGCCTCCTCAACATAACCTTCAAAATCATCACCAAAGTGCTAGCCAACAGATTGCAGACTTTCATTGCCTCTCTTATTGGTCTTGAAAAGCCAGCCTTCATGTTAGGATGCAATATCATGGACTGCGTAGCTGCAACTCAAGAAGTCATTTCATTCTGTCATTTCACTTCCACACCTGGTGTCCTACTTAAACTTGGATTCTCTAAAGCTTTCGACTCTGTAAATTGGAACTTTGTTATTAACTTAATGGCGCATCGTGGTTTTCCACCAAAATGGTGCAAATGGATAGAACACTTGTTGAACACAAGCTCCTCCACCATCTGTATTAATGGAGAGACCGGTGGCCTCATTAAATCTAAGCGTGACCTTGGACAAGTAGGGCCCCTCTCGCCCCTCATCTTTGTCCTAATCGCTGATGTCATTGACCAAATGGTTAAATTAGTCACTTTCAAAAACTTGTTTCCTGGCATAAAGCTTCCTAACCATAACTTCTCTATCTCTAATCTTCAGTTTGCCGACGATACTATTCTCTTCTTTTCCCCCACCCCTCGCCACATCCATTGCCTCGAGGTGCTTTTGTACACCTTTGAACTCATCTCTGGTTTATCCATTAACTTCAGCAATAGCTTCGTTATCATACTTGGTAATTCATCTAATTTGGGTCCCTCAATCTCCAATTGCCTAAACTGCAAACTTGAATCTTTCCCAATCACCTACCTTGGCATCCCTCTTCATCTAACTAAACTGTTCAGATCAGATTGTCTTCCACTTATATTTAAGATTGAACATAGATTGGCATCGTGGAAGGCTAACTCTCTGTCTACGGTCGGTGTCTCACGCTTGTTCAATCTGTTCTCTCAACCATCCCCTCTTATTGGATGTCCTTTCACAAACTTCCAGCTTGGTTTATCTCCAGAATATATGTTATATGGAGCTCCTTTCTATGGACCAGGGGTAAAGTTAAACGTTTAATTAACTGGAAAACAATTTACTTACCTCGAGAGCATGGTGGTTTAAGAGTTACTAATCTTACCCTCTTCAATCAGGCGCTGTTAGCCAAATGGCTATAGCGCCTTCTTACACAGGGTTCCTTCATTTGGAAAGATTGGATCCTCCCTCGACTTTATGCTTCGAACCCAAATCTTGTTCTTCATTGCCCTCCAACCTCCAGACCATCCCCTTCTTGAGCGGGGGTTATCTATGTTATCCTGAGGATTAAATCTCTCTTCCATGTTAATCTAGGAAACGTCAATGGTTGCCTCTTTTGGTTTGATATATGGTGTAGTCATCTACCCCTTTCTCATCTATACCCGAATTTTTTCTTTGTAGACACCAGACTGTATTTCTCTGCTTTGAGCATCTTAGGCTCCAGCCCAATGGGCCTTTCCCCCTGGTCTTTTTGGCCTAGATACCCTATCAGATATTTTGCAAAATTGTAATAGTGCTCTTTCAATCACCCTTTCTGCTGGGCCTGACAACTGTTATTGGGCTTTGAGCCCAAATAAAGGCTTCTCCATATCTTCTTGTTACAGCTTCCTCTCCCATCCAGGCCGTTGTTTCTCATTTTCTTGCCTCTGGACATGTCACCTTCCTCCCCGCTTGGTTTTCTTCTAGTGTTGCCTTATTCATAATCGCATCAACACTAAGAACAGGCTCTCGAGATTGCACATCACTGCTGATCCCCGTTGCACCTTCTGCACCTCTCATGATGAAACCATTGATTACTTCTTCCTTGATTGCGACTTCTCCTTTAGGGTTTGGGCTACAACAAGCACCTTCCTGTTCGTCCACACCCTCACATCCTTCTTCGAATTCCGGCAACATAACCCTTCGGACCTGATGATTGATTCATTTGTGTTGATATTTAGCTAGTGCATCTGGTTGGAGTGTAATGCTCACGTTTTTAACACACAAAAAAAAGCACTTCTTTGGTACGTGTGGTTATATCGTTCATATGTTTGAATCCTATACAGGTGCCTCCAGTGCACGCTTCAGACACACTCACCCAGTGGCGTCGTCGCCTGGCACTCAGGGGAGAGGCTCGGCCTTCCATCATTGAACACATGTGATGCGTTGACCGAACTTCCTACACTTTTGCTATATCCGTGGGTTGTTTCGGCAAGTTTATGTAGTGTACTGCTTACTATATGTATGCATGTATTATGTCTCTTCTGTGAACTGCTTATAGGACGGTCAATGTCCTAAACTTTATGCCACTAGTTGGGCATGTCAACCAGAGTACTATATATATATAATGCTAATCGGGTGTGTAGCTGTGCACTGCACAACCGTCCTCCTCAAAATAAGTCCTTCTATTCGCTCAACAATGTCAACACCATGCCTTGATACTTTATACTAAGGGCACCGACAACTTTATTTCACTTTCCTGGAGTATACTCGATGCTGAAATCAAAAGTGGACAAAATCTCCAACCATTGTATTCAATTCCTTTTGAGAAAATAAGTTTCTTAAAGACTTGTGATCTGTAAATAAATTGAACCTTTCACTCGATAAATAATGGCTCCTAAATTTCAAGGTGAAGAATACAGCAGCCGACTCAAGATCATGAGTTGGATATCACAATTCATATGGCCTTAACCGTTGGGAAGTGTAAGCAACAACGCTTCCCTTTTGCATTTGAAAAGCTCCTTAACCTGTCACACAATCATCTGTATAAACAACTAAATCCATTTGACACTATTAACAACAGAGCATTACTCAACATCTACTTCATATTTTGAAAGGCTTCTTCACTCTTATCTGACCATATAAACTTAACATCCTTTTGGGTCAGCTAAGTAAGTTGCGATGTAATCTTTGAGAAATCTTTAATAAACCTTCGATAATATCCAAACAATCCAAGAAAGATTCAGACTTCTGTAACACTTTTAGGCCTCTTCAACCTAACAACAACATTTACCTTCGTAGGATCTATTAACAATCCTTTATCTGAAATCACATGACCGAGAAACTTCACATTCTCCTCTCAAAATTGACATTTAGAAAATTTAGCCTTTAAGCGATGCTTCCGTAAAATCTCAAGAACAATCCTAAGGTGATACTCATTCTCCTTCACATTTTTTGAGTACATCAATATATCATCAATAAAAACCAATACAAATTTATCTAAGTGCTCACTAAACACTCGATTCATCAAATACACAAAGAAGACAAGCGCATTGATCACCAATCCAAATGGAATAACCATCTGTTAGTATGACTCGTATCTCGTATGAAAGGCTACCAATGGAATGCTCTCTTTTGCTATCCTCAGTTAGTGAAAATCAGTAGCCAAATCCAACTGAGAAAACACCTTTTTTTTCTACTTAGCTGATCGAATAATTCAACAATACGAGGTATGGGATATTTATTCCTTACCGTCCATTCATTGAGCTTCTGATAGTCAATATATATTCTTAATGTCCCATTAGGCTTTTGCACAAACGCAGCAGCTCCTAAGGTAAGCAACTTGGATGAATAGATTCTTCCTTCCAAAAAAATAAGTTGTGCCTTCAGCTCACTCATCTCCGAAAGGGTCATTCGGCTAGGTGGTTGACTCACTAGTTCTGCTCCTGGCACTAGATCAATGCGGAACTCGAGTCCTCCTCGGTAGGAAGCCTATTACTTGTTCAAAGATAACAACAAAATCCTTTTTGACTGGAACACTACTCACCTCTTCCTCCAATTTCAAAACACTTAATAATGGAAACTCTTATAGAACATCTCTCTCTACCAAGAACACAACCCTATCGTTGCTTACAGAATGTTTCAACGTCTCCTCTCTTCATCGAGAATATATTCTTGCATCATAACAACTCAACCAGTCTGTCCCCAAAATAATTTTGAAACCATTAAAATCAAACACATACAAGCTACAAACAAAAACATAACCTAACAAACAAATCTCTAAGTTATCGTATCTCATCCTAAGTGTCACGTAGCCTCCGATTAGATTAGCAAATCTAAAAGTCGTAACAAGTTATGCTGGTTCTAAGGATAACTTATCCACCACACGTTTATATATAATTGAATGTGATGCACCAGTGTCAAACAAAACTTTAAAAAGATATGCTAAAAAACAAAATCGTACCTTCCAACACTATTTCCCTTTCTCAACGGCAGTAAGTTCAGAAAACGAAGGCTTCATAGCAAGCACTTTTCCCATTGTTGCTTCCGTATACTTGTTCTTATAGTGCTTAAGCTGACTACAATTAAAACACCTAATGTTCCGCCTTTCGACAGTGATCCTAGGAATATTGTCCTTATCTATGCATTCGATAGAGTATTGCCCTTTCTGATGGCTCTTAAAGCATACCACATTCTCTTTGTTATTCTTCGGCTTTCCTTAACCCAGAGCTTTATTTCCATTGAAAAATTTCCTTTTCCCGCCCTTAATGTCTTATACAATGTGTCTCTCAACCCCTTTAAGCAACTCTTTGTTACGAATAGTCATTTCCACAACAATGTCACTAGGGTCTCGTAATTAAGCGAGGCATAATAGCTTTTGCAATTTCAAACTAAGACCCTTAATAAGCTTCTCCTTCCTCAAGGACAATATCCATTGTTCTGCGAGCATACCGTGACGACTCATCAAACTTAGCAGTATACTCCACAACTGCCATATCTCCCTGCTTCAATTTATCAAACTTTTTCATCGTTTACGACAGAGTAGTCTCTGAAACAAATCATACTCTAAGCATCCTCCGAAAATCTTCCGAAGTGATTTCTTCCTTTGGCGTCCTTACTGTAACTCCATTCCACTAATGTAGAGCATTATCCTGTAGCTGCCTCCAAGCCAACCTCCTCTTTTGTTCATCCGTCAAGCCCAAGTCTTCAAAGATTCTTTCACAATGTAGTTACCAAGTATCTATGGCAGCAACGTCTATCGTTCCAAGGAATGGTCTTACTTCCAAGCTAAAATAATTCCTGCTCAATTTTGCATAGTTGTTTCCAACTTACGCTTAAGGGTTAATTCCTCTGGGACCACCAGTAATTCCAGCTTGCAACATTTGAATAAACGTCTGAAATAAGTTCCCCAAATCTATTGGTGGTTTAGCGGAACCTTGATTCGCATTTGCCCATTGTCCCTAACCTCGGCTAACACCGGGTTGAGGATTACCATTTCTTGTGGTGCTTCCGCCAATAATATTAAGCCTCACACTCCTTCTCTCCATATCTTACTTCCATTATGTAGACAACACTACAAGAAAAACCGAGATTAGTGACAGATTTTTAGCAGCGGAAAATTCCGTCGCTAATTAGCGGCGGATTCCCGTGGGCTTTGTAAGAGAAATTATTTTGGATTTTATATGTCACCTTATTATAAATTATTACCGTCGAATACTAATTCTGTCGCTAAATCAAGGGAAATTGCAGCTCTTTACCGTCATATAATATTTGACGCTAAATTCCGTTGCTAATAGAGTCGGATTACCGTCGACATAATTTTGAAGCTATTTTCCTGTAGTTTTCCAAGAGATTTGAAATGAACTTTTATATTTTTTATTTATTAAATGTTTTAAATTTGTGTCATTACTTAATAATTAATTAGTAAATTTAAATTTTAAATAATTAATGTTAATAATACATTAGTAATTAATAATAAATAATAACTATTAGAAGTAAATAAAATTCAATAGTTGATGCTGATTAATGTTTTTTTTTGAAAATTAATGTTGATTAATTATTAATTACTATATAATATAAATAAGAGGTAATAGTAATTAATAAAATACATAAAATTTATTAATTCAATAGTAACTAACTTTCTCTTGTAATTCCAATTTTTTATTTATTACATGCTAATTATAATTGTTAATTATATTTTATTATTTTAGAAAATTTGAAATTTGTTAAATTAAATTTTGAAATATTCATAAAATTTATAAACCAAAATTTGAAACTTTCATAAAACCAAAAAAAAAATAAACTTTAAATAAATTTAAACTAAATATATAATCTTCAAATTTAAGAAAACTCATGAATGTTAAAAAGTTCAGACTTTAAAAAGTGTAAAATAGCATTTTGCAAATTCTTATTTCTCTATTCATTTGTAGTTTTCTTTAGTAACATTTTTTATTTTGTATGTGCTAATATTTTTTCAGTTTAAGTGCAGAATTTGACTCTTAACTAACGTTCTCCCCTTAAATCGCATCCGCCTCCGATGATGTTCAGACAAGCAGATTAGCGTTTTGGTATAAAATTCGAGAAGTCAAAATGGTTGTTCATTACTTTGTTTGTTAATTTTCTATTTTCCGCATCTGCAATCACACGGATTACCAATAGAATTCCAACAGATTTGCAAGAGATGTTTATATTATTTTTCTAAGATATACTTTAGTGTTATTTTTTAATAATTATTAACATTTTTAATAATTAATAATTAATTTTGTTCTAATTAATGATTTATAAGTAATAATAAATAATAATTTACGTTCTACAATAAATAATAATTTACGTTCTATAATAATAATTAAATTATTATTAAGATGTAAATAACTGAAAATTTATCAAGAAGTAATATTTAATTCTAAATAGTTATAACCGTTGAATAATTTTTCGTTGTTGTTTTAATTTTAGTACGTACTTATTATTTACTAATTACAATTGAAAATTATAATTTATATCTTCGAAATTCTTAAATTTTTAATTTTGTTAAAATAAATTTTGAAATATTCTTAAAAGAATTTTTGAAATTTTAATAAAGTTTGAAAGAAATTAAAACTTTAGATAAATTTAAACTTAATAGCATATTCAAATTTAACAAAACTCATAAACGAAAAAAACTAAAAATTCGAAAAATATATAAAGTATGTTGTATGTAATTACTTCTATATGTATTTTTGAGGTTTTGTTTAGTTATGTGTTTACTTTATACAAGTACTCATTAGCTCCAATCTGAAATTTTCCCTCCAAGCTGAAATTTTCCCTCCAATCTGAAATTTTCAATTCAATTCGACATTTCCCTCCATACTAAATTTTTTGTCGTGCTAAACACTCTTTATTTTCCTCGATTAAAAACAATCCCGCTCCTCAGCCTCCTTATTTCCCTCTGAAAATATCCGCAGTCCAAAATCAGTGCCCCAATTCGTTCCCTTCATTGAAAACCTAAACCCTAATTTAAATGGATCATCCGAACCCACAACCCCCGATCTCCACCATCGCATCCACCCTGACACTACCGTCTCTTCCCCTTTCTTCTCCCGCGATGACTCCAGCACTCAATGTTGCTGCTTCCCTGCCACGTGGCAGTAGATGCGCTACCCGACGATAACAAGTCTCGATCCGAAACAATAACGCGGAAGTGGTGGCGATCGACGGTGGCGGCGCTGATGAAGGCGCAGGAGTAGTCGGAGATACGGGCTTCGTTCCTCCTCATTGTTGGCTTCATGGTGCTGCATTCAGGCGTTCTCGTTCGTCTTTTCTTGAAGGTATTTGTTGTTGGTTAGGAAATGACCACGCGGCTGACTACTTGTTTGCAGCCCAAGTGTCACGCTCGTGGCGAGGCAGCAGTAGTCCACTGTGCGGGTTTCAGTGGAAGCTTGGTCTTGGGTTGCAGAAGTTTTTCTACATTGGCTCACCTTCCTTTCGAGGTTGTCTCTATGCTTAACTTTTTTTATTCTGTGCTTGGGTGTACCTAGTGTTCTATTATGATTTAGTTTGGTTTGTGGCTATTAAGTCATGTTTTGGGCTTTCAGACCCTTGTGTTCTTGAGCAGGATTTCGGTCCTTCTTTGCCTTGTTTTGTTTTTACTTTGGGTACTGCATCTTCGACATGTGTATGGGGTTGCATCCTTCCTATGGTTGGACCCTTGGCTTATCGATTGGCTTTTGGTCCTATGGGTGGTTTGGGTTCAGGTTCTAGACCACTACTTATGATGGTTTTTTGTTGTTCTCTGTTGTGTAGGTGTGGCGAACTATGTCCCTTGCGTTCATCTGGGTATGATCCGTTGAGCTGTTCACTTAATTTTAAGGCCAGTCCTGAAAGGGAGTTTTCCAAAATTGTCTGATTTTTTCCTCCTTTTCATTTGATGCCAATGGATCTGTATTTACACCATTAGCATTCACATGAGATTCTGAGTTAGCTTTTATATTAACTTCATTAACGATGTCATAATTATTAGTTTCTGAATCTCGCCCTAGAGTGCTAAGTAAGTCTTCATACAATGGTTTAAGTTGACACATGTTTTTGCTTAAATTTAAATTCGATTGAGAGTTTTCCAAAATTTCTGCAGCATCTACAACACTGGTTTCAACTGTCGCACATTTTCTTGTAAAATTGTGCTACGTTTGTGTGATCTTCTCTGTTATCAAAGGGAAGATCTATTGGAGTTACTGCAATTAGTTCCATAACTGGTAATTCCCTCAATAATGATTTGGTATCTTTAGGTTCATGATCACATGGATTGGCTCTTTCATCTTCTTCCAGACATAACTCAATATCCAATTGCTTCTCGAACAATTGATATCTTTTGTGGATGAACCAAATGAAGCAGCACATGTAATTAGTTGTAACAGCCCGCATTTTATGTATCGGAAGATCATAAAATAATTTTATTTTATTCCCTGAGGGTTGGATCATTCTCATCTTTTAGTATGTTGCTTATGGAGATGTGAGACATGTCCATAAATTTTACCGATTTTGTTTGTGACCATTTTGCCCCTGTCAGTCTTGTACAGGGCATAACTTTTGACTCAGGTCAAATCAGAGGGTGAGACCTGTGCCATTGGAAAGGAATTGATGATTCTCTTTCCGTAGAGTGGTTACATTAAGGATTTGGTTCAGTTGTTTGGGAGAAATCGCTGTTTTAAGGTTTAGCAGTTGGCTGTCCAGGTTTTGGAAGGCTAATGGGCTGGTTTGGAGAAAGCCCATTAAGGGATTGGTGGAGGCTATAAATAGGGGGGTAAGGGATATGGGTAAAGGTTAGAATTTTCCATTCTCTTATGGGGAGGCTTTGATCTCCTTCTTCCTCTAACATCTTTCCACCATTAAAATTCCAAAATCCAAGGAGGGAAATCGAAGATCTACACCATAAGAGGCTAGATCTACATCGTCTCAAGGGCGAATTCATCGGATTGAAGAGTTTGATTCGAAGTGTTCGCTGTCCGGATTGCGTTTTCATTGCTTTTGCTTAGATTTGGATAATTGGTGAGTGATTTACATCTCTCATTCGGATTCATGCAAGTATATGGGTTTTAGGATGTTAATTTCATCATTTCCATGTTATTTTCCTTAGATCCACACCATGCTAAGTCCATTTTATATATGAATCACCTTAGGATCTGATCTAGATAATTTAAATGGTTAATTTTATGATTTTTCTCAAGATTATGCAAGTTAGATCCGTTTTTATGTTCGCATGATTCACTTATCATGTTTTGGGAAATTTATGTGTTTTGATGGAAATTGTTAGATTGATGATATTGTTGGTTGCATAACATGTTTGTGATTGCGTTTGGATGAATCGGATAAGCTGGTTTCGTCGGATTCATCGTTTGGCAAAGTTTTGGTCGAAATCGGAGTCGAATTGGAGATGTGCAGGTTTCTGGTCGTCCTGGAGCTGGTCGGTTTAAGCTGGTCGGTCCAGAAGGAGCAGAAGTGTTTCTGGTCGGTTTCAGATGGTGGCATTCTGGTCGGTTTTGGAGCTAGTCGGGTCGGTTGAGGCGGTCTGATGGCTCTAGTCGGTCCAGAAGGGTCTGGACTGAGGTGGTCGGTCACGTTATGGCTTGGGGAGCAAGTCAGGGAGCTGGTTGGTTGGAATGGAGGCATCGGGGTCGGTTTTGATTGGTCGTTCTGGAGCAATGCTGGTCGGTTTTGACTGGTCGTTCTGGAGCAATTCTGGTCGGTTTTGACTGGGTCTTGGAGCTGGTCGGTTTGATCGGTCCAGAAGGCTGAGGAGGGAGTCTGGTCGGCTCAGGAGGGTCCTGGTCAGTCCAGGAGGAGCAAAGGGAGGTCTGGACGGTCCAGGGGGTCTGATCGGTCTAGAAGTACCGGAAGAGGTCTGGTCGGTCCAGAATGGGTCTGGTCGGCATTTCTAGTGGAAATTTCTGATCGGACACTTCTAGTGATGACGTAACTTCGAGGTGATTCAAGTAGGAAGACTCAAAGTGATGAATGTGTTCGTTGATCAAGGTGGAACAACGAATGCGGAGACAACTCAAAGGTCGTGAGTTGGTGGATAATGGCTGCTCGAGAAGGTTGCTTGAGCTATGAAACATCGTCAAGGTTGGACGATTAGAGATGCGAAGGCCGAGAAGTCATCGTTGTCGTAAGTTCTAGCAGGCTCAAAGCAGGGGTATGATGGGTATCGTTGAAAGGCCCAAAAGACCGGTTGTTGGTCGAGTACCCTGGGTCTTTCTGGTTGGGGAAAGGCCTAGTGTCAAGGTTGGACATTGCCAAGGTTGGGCATATGGAGTTCATGCTAGAACTGGGGTTATCATTAGCCCTTGACATATGGCAAGGTTGGCCGTCATACGATAATAATGGTTTCGAAGCAGGATTGGCGGTGATAGCCAGAGTCGGTTATGGATGATTGTTTGTTCTGTTTGTACTATCTCACATAGATTATCCAAAGTCGAGGGAGATGTTCTTTGAGTGCTTAAGTGATATTGGTTTAGGCCTCTGGCGAGGGTACTTGAGGAATGTTAAACTCGATTAGGGTTGTCTGTGTGAGACTTATATAATCTGGATGTTATGTGTGTTCTCTATGATTGAAAGGGGTGTTCTGGTTTCTATGGATGAATGGTTGAAATGCTTGGTGTAAAGGCTATCACTGTCCGATGTGGGGAAGATAAGGTTGAGTTCTTCTCTGGTGATGTGGGTAGATAAGTTGTTCATTTACCCATTCTCATATGCTTTCTTGTTGAAGTTTGTTAGCTGTATTATCGCTCACTAAGACTATTGTCTGACTCAAGGTTTTATGTCTCCTCTTATTACCTTGGGCTGTTCATCCGGTTGTGGATGGGCAGACTAAGTAGCAGGTTACAGGTAATGGAGCTTAGTGATACGAGGAAGCTGAGCGATGACGAGCAGGAGGCTGGCGTACCAGTTTTATTCTATCTAGTATTTCTGTTTCCGCTGTTTGAGCTGCTTGAGAGTTGTAGTGAGGCCTTATGTACAAACTTGGATATCAGTTGGATAATCTTTCTGGATGTTGAAAGAGTTTCAAAAGTTTGCTATATGATACCTCATTACTACCACCTGTTGTATATGTTCTATTATATTTTATCCTTGCGCTGTGAGTTCTACGACATGTTTTGATGTGTTCACTTACTATGATGATCGTCCATAGCAGCCTGGCACGCCTTTCAGCGCATTATTCCTCTTGTTTAGTGCGGGGGTTATGGGCGGTCGTCACATTTGGTATCAGAGCTCTGGTCAACGATTTTGGCCAAAGTTCAAAGACGTAATTGCGTATGAGGGACGTATTTGTAGATTTCAGTTGGATGTTACTATATATTAGCATATATAGTAGTAGCGGTTGTATTCTTTTAGCAGTTTTCTTGGAAGTGGCTAACTATTCTAAATTTCAGATTTAGAATGAGTAGACGACCATCAAGGCACGCTGCTAGGAGAGCTAATACTGGAGGGGGAAATGGTGGTGAGCCAGATTACCCGGCCATGTTTGAAGCTATGGCAGAAGCAATTATGCGAAGGGTACCCGCTCCAGTGGCGGCCACGGTAGATGTAGGGGTGCGAGTTCCTAGAATAGATTTTGCAAAGATGTGAAGGACTTTATATCTCTAGGAGGGAAACCATTCAAGGGAACTGAACCAGCTGAAGAGGTTCAGAGGTGGATGGATTCATGTGTTCGAATCTTTGGAGACTTGGGTATTGAAGATGCAATGAAGAGAAAGCTTGCATCAAGGCAGCTTCAGAGCAGGGCCATGGAATGGTGGAATTCTGTCATACTCGAGACTCCGGAAGAGGAGATTTCATGGGAGCAATTCCAAGCTAAGTTTGAAGCAAAATTTATCTCCACTGCTCAGAAGTCCGTTCTCTTCAAGAAGTTCGTAGAGTTGAAGCAGAATGGCAGATCAGTTCTTGACTATATTTCTGATTTTGAGGCTTTGTCTAGATATGCTCGTTCATACATTGATACGCCCTATCAGAAGAACGAGAAGTTTGTCTTGGGTTTGGATGCTCATATTGGAAAACCACTTGTGGACCATCTTGATGATTCATTTGAAAAGATCGTGGAAAAAGCTATTCGCCATGAGAGCTTGTTTCCCAAGGAAGTAAATGTTGTCGCTGCAACCAAGGAAGCTCAGAAACCACAGCAGGGTGGTAATAATAAAAAGAGGAAGCAACAACAACAGAAAGGAAAGGATGGCCAAAAGAAACCCAAGAGTGAGGCAGTTTGCTTTAACTGCCAACAGAAGGGACATTATTCGAATGAGTGTAAGAATCCCAAAGCTGAGAAGAAGTGCTTCAAGTGTGGAAAGCCTGGGCATGAGAAGAAAGATTGTCCGGAATCAGCTAAGGGTAAGCAGATTGTTAAGGCATATGCTTTGGATGTTGTGCCATCTTCTTCAAGAGCTCCTACTGCAGAGGAGAAGGGAAAGGGTGTCATGGTGCAAGGTACTTTTTCCGTTAACGGTGTTTCAGTTCGAGTGTTGTTTGATACTGGAGCATCACATTCATTCATCTGCAATGAGCTTGTGTGTCGCTTGGGTTTGGAACCCGAGATTTGTGATAGACCATTGATTGTGACAAATCTAGTTGGGGGTTCGTCCAGTTTGTGCATGATTTGCCGTGGTCTAGTATTATCAAGTCATGGTTGCTCTTTTATGCGTGATTGCTTTGTTCTTAACTTCGCTGGGTATGGGATCATCTTGGGCATGGATTGGCTCAAGAGATATGCGGCAAGGGTGAATTGCGAGAAGCTAGAGGTGAGGGTCGGGGATGTGGAAGGGCGAAAGGTGTTGATTAGATGTAAGCGCGAAGACGGGGTCTTCGTGAGTTATCTATATTCGCTTGGGATTCCACAGGAAGACCTATCATCAGTGCTGATCGCTAATGAGTATGTGGATGTCTTGGACGAGGTCAAAGGGTTGCCGCCGCATCGCGAGATCGAGTTTAGGATCGATTTGGTCGAGGGTGCGAGACCAATTGTTATGCCACTTAGGCGGATGGCGCCTAAGGAACAGCGAGAGTTGGAGGTGCAAGTTAGAGACCTTTTGGGAAAAGGTTTCATTCGGAGGAGTGTTTCCGAGTGGGGTGCACCAGTCATGTTTGCAACTAAAGCAGATGGCTCGTTAAGGTTGTGTGTGGACTATCGTGAGCTGAACAAGGTGACTAAGAAGAACAAGTATCCGTTGCCAAGGATTGATGACTTGTTCGATCAGCTTCACGAAGCCAAAGTGTTTTCTCAGATGGATCTAGCAACGGGATTTCACCAGTTGAGAGTAGCTAAGGATAGTGTGCCAAAGACTGCTTTTAGGACACCGTCCGGATTTTTTGAGTGGTTGGTGATGCCATTCGGGTTGACTAACGCGCCAGCGTATTTTGTGGATCTTATGAATAGAGTGTTCAGAGATCAGTTGAACAAGTTCGTGCTTGTGTTCGTGGATGATATACTGGTTTACTCCAGAAATGTGGAAGAACATAAGACGCATTTGAGAGTTGTGTTAGAGATCTTGCGAAAGCATCAGCTTAAAGCTAAGTTCACAAAGTGTCACTTCTAGAAGGATGAAGTGAGGTTCTTAGGTCATGTTGTTTCTGGGAAAGGTATAGCGGTTGACCCCGCTAAAGTGGCAGCAATCCAGGACCGGGATAGACCTAAGAATGCGACGGATGTTCGGAGTTTCCTTGGGTTGGCTGGTTATTACCGAAGGTTTATCAAGGATTTCTCCAAGATAGCTGCACCATTAACAGGATTGACAAAAAAGAACCAAGTGTTCACATGGGATGAGAAGTGTGAACAAGCGTTCGAAATCTTGAAGGAGAGATTGACGAGTGCACCTGTGTTGACCATTCCAAGTGGGAATGAAGAGATGGTGGTATATACGGATGCATGTGGTACTGGACTTGGAGCGGTACTAATGCAGAAGGATAAGGTAGTGGCTTACGCAAGTCGATAGCTAAAGCCGTAAGAGAGAAAATATCCAACTCATGATTTGGAGTTGGCAGCGATCGTGTTTGCTCTAAAGATGTGGAGACATTACCTGTTGGGAGTACGATTCGAGTTGTTTAAGGATCACAAGTCGTTGAAGTATCTTTTCTCCCAAAAGGATTTGAATCTTCGGCAGCAACGATGGTTAGAGTTTCTAGCATCGTATGACTTTGGGATAGCCTATACTCCTGGCAAAGGCAAAGCAGTTGCAGATGCATTGAGTCGAAGACACGCAAGTTTGGGAGCGATGTTTTCGGAATGGAAGGGCCTCGAGTATTTGGCAAGGTTCGATTTCAGGCCAAGGTGCGAGTTGGAACCTGAAATGTTGGCAAACTTGTCGATAAGGCCTACTCTTATCGAAAGGATTGGCGAGAGACAAAAGAAAGATGTGAAGCTTGTCGAGTTCATTCAGAAGCTGGAACCAGAGTATAAAGAATTCGAGGTCGATCGAGAAGGTTGGCTTCGAAAGCAAGGGCGATTAGTTGTTCCTGATATCGATGGATTGAGAGATGAGGTTCTGAGAGAATGTCATCACTCAAAGTTGACAATTCATCCCGGTGGTAATAAGATGTATCAGGACATGAAGAGAATCTACTATTGGGAAGGCATGAAGCGAGATATTGGAGAGTTCATTTCCAAGTGTATGAACTGTCAGTTGGTGAAAGCTGAACAGAAAAAGCCGAGTGGTTTGCTTCAGCCATTAGAGGTTCCTACGTGAAAGTGGGAGCAGATATCGATGGATTTTATCGATGGACTACCTAGAACTAGGGCAGGAAATGAAGGGATTTGGGTCATTGTGGATCGTTTGACCAAAAGTGCGAGATTTATTCCTGTCAAGACGACTAGGACAGCGTCAAAATTGGCCGAGCTTTGTGTGAAATGGATAGTTCAATTCCATGGTGTCCCAAAGAGTATAGTAAGTGACCGGGATCCATTGTTCACAAGTGGATTTTGGAAAAGTTTGCAAGAAGCTTTGGGAACCGAGTTGTGCTTAAGTACGGCATACCATCCCCAAACTGATGGTCAGACCGAGAGAGTCAACCGAGTTTTAGAAGATCTTCTGAGGGCTTGTGTGTTAGACTTCGGAGGATCATGGGAGGACCATCTACATTTAGTTGAATTTGCATATAATAATAGCTACCAGTCGAGTATTGGGATGGCACCATATGAGGCGTTGTATGGAAGGCCGTGCAATTCTCCAGCTTGTTGGTTAGAAACTGGAGATAAGTTGATACTTGGGCCTGAGATGATAAGAGAAACCTCGGATTGTATCGAGATAATTCGGCAACGAATGAAGGCGGCCCAAGATCGTCAGAAAAGTTACGCCGATAAGCGTCGTAAGGATTTGGAGTTCGACGTAGGTGATATGGTTTTCAAAAAGATTTCACCGTTAAAGCATATGGTTCGATTCGGAAGTAAAGGAAAGTTGGCTCCTAGGTTTATTGGACCATTTCTGATAGTCGAGCGAATAGGAAAGCTCGCATATAGGTTGGAGTTACCCGAGAAGATGTCGAGTGTGCATAATGTTTTCCATGTGTCGTTTCTACGAAAGTTTGTGCACGACTCGAATGTGGTGGTATCTCCAGAACAGTATGAAGATTTAGAAGTTGAGACCGCAGTTGCGAAAACTCGCAAGCCACTTCGTGTTGTGGGGAATGACATGAAACAGCTTAGGAGGAAGACGGTTAAGCTAATCAAGGTACAATGGAGTGAAGATGGCGATGATTGTACATGTGAGATGGAAGAGAGCATGAAGGCGACTCATCCAGAACTTTTCATCGGTAGGACCCTTTGATTGTATCATCGTTGTATCTTGTTGTTGTGTGGTAGAATTCCGCGTGCTAGGATAAGGCTATGGATGCATGGCTTGATGGTTGCTAGTTTGGATGATAGAATTGGCTTCACATGGATGATAGGCATGCGGAATTGTTGTGGTTGCTTGTGTTTGCTTGGAATTTCGGGGGCGAAATTCTTAAGGGGGGAGAATGTAACAGCCCGCATTTTATGTATTGGAAGATCATAAAATAATTTTATTTTATTCCCTGAGGGTTGGATCATTCTCATCTTTTAGTATGTTGCTTTTCTCATCTTTTAGTATGTTGCTTATGGAGATGTGAGACATGTCCATAAATTTTACCGATTTTGTTTGTGACCATTTTGCCCCTATCAGTCTTGTACAGGGCATAACTTTTGACTCAGGTCGAATCAGAGGGTGAGACCTGTGCCATTGGAAAGGAATTGATGATTCTCTTTCCGTAGAGTGGTTACATTAAGGATTTGGTTCAGCGGTTTGGGAGAAATTGCTGTTTTAAGGTTTAGCAGTTGGCTGTCCAGGTTTTGGAAGGCTAATGGGCTGGTTTGGAGAAAGCCCATTAAGGGGTTGGTGGAGGCTATAAATAGGGGGGTAAGGGATATGGGGAAAGGTTAGAATTTTCCATTCTCTTATGGGGAGGCTTTGATCTCCTTCTTCCTCTAACATCTTTCCACCATTAAAATTCCAAAATCCCAGGAGGGAAATCGAAGATCTACACCATAAGAGGCTAGATCTACATCGTCTCAAGGGCGAATTCATCGGATTGAAGAGTTTGATTCGAAGTGTTCGCTGCCGGATTGCGTTTTCATTGCTTTTGCTTAGATTTGGATAATTGGTGAGTGGTTTACATCTCTCATTCGGATTCATGCAAGTATATGGGTTTTAGGATGTTAATTTCATCATTTCCATGTTATTTTCCTTAGATCCACACCATGCTAAGTCCATTTTATATATGAATCACCTTAGGATCTGATCTAGATAATTTAAATGGTTAATTTTATGATTTTTCTCAAGATTATGCAAGTTAGATCCGTTTTTATGTTCACATGATTCACTTATCATGTTTTGGGAAATTTATGTGTTTTGATGGAAATTGTTAGATTGATGATATTGTTGGTTGCATAACATGTTTGTGATTGTGTTTGGATGAATCGGATAAGCTGGTTTCATCGGATTCGTCGTTTGGCAAAGTTTTGGTCGAAGTCGGAGTCGAATTGGAGATGTGCAGGTTTCTGGTCGTCCTGGAGCTGGTCGGTTTAAGCTGGTCGGTCCAGAAGGAGCAGAAGCGTTTCTGGTCGGTTTCAGATGGTGGCATTCTGGTCGGTTTTGGAGCTAGTCGGGTCGGTTGAGGCGGTCTGATGGCTCTGGTCGGTCCAGAAGGGTCTGGACTGAGGTGGTCGGTCACGTTATGGCTTGGGGAGCAAGTCAGGGAGCTGGTTGGTTGGAATGGAGGCATCGGGGTCGGTTTTGATTGGTCGTTCTGGAGCAATGCTGGTCGGTTTTGACTGGTCGTTCTGGAGCAATTCTGGTCGGTTTTGACTGGGTCTTGGAGCTGGTCGGTTTGATCGGTCTAGAAGGCTGAGGAGGGAGTCTGGTCGGCTCAGGAGGGTCCTGGTCGGTCCAGGAGGAGCAAAGGGAGGTCTGGACGGTCCAGGGGGGTCTGATCGGTCTAGAAGTACCGGAAGAGGTCTGGTCGGTCCAGAATGGGTCTGGTCGGCATTTCTAGTGGAAATTTCTGATCGGACACTTCTAGTGATGACGTAACTTCGAGGTGATTCAAGTAGGAAGATTCAAAGTGATGAATGTGTTCGTTGATCAAGGTGGAACAACGAATGCGTAGACAACTCAAAGGTCATGAGTTGGTGGATAATGGCTGCTCGAGAAGGTTGATTGAGCTATGAAACATCGTCAAGGTTGGACGATTAGAGATGCGAAGGCCGAGAAGTCATCGTTGTCGTAAGTTCTAGCAGGCTCAAAGCAGGGGTATGATGGGTATCGTTGAAAGGCCCAAAAAACCGGTTGTTGGCCGAGTACCCTGGGTCTTTCTGGTTGGGGAAAGGCCTAGTGATAAGGCAATGAGATACGCTTTTGCGTCTTAACACAGGGTATGTTTAACTGCTTTATTGGCAATATTTTCCATTGTTTTTAATAGGAACCAAGTTATAGATGCATATAGTCTATGTTTCAGTTATGAGAAAGTGTAGAAGCATACAGTTGGAATGCATGGATAATGGTGCTGGCATGCAATGTGAGAGAACTTGGGGCTATTCAAGTACGAATCTGATCAAGCTAGGGAATACTTTGTTTGAATCAAAGTACTGGAAGAAGTTAAATAGATAATTGAATGGACTTTGGAAGCTCCTGAGATCGAGTGGCACCTCACGAGCAACACAATGGATTTTCTTTTTCTTTTTCTGTTGATGAAGGATTCTATTTCTTTGACTTGTACTTTGTGTAGAGAATGTTGTTTAGATTATGAAATGCTAGAACTATATTTTGATTTGTACTTTTTAGTATTGTTTATGAAATATTATGGATGTATTATGTATTTTTGATGTATGTGTTGATATTAATTATGCTGTATTTAAGTTAGGATTGTGTATTGAATGAGACAAAAGTTATGTTTGTGATGAGTGTGTGTGTGTATATATATATATCTATATATATACACACACACATGCACATATCAGAAGGGGAATTGCAGCGGATTACCAACAAAAAAAGGGAGGTTAAGTTTACCTCAATTTAATTTCCGTCGCTAATCCCTTGGTAATTAGTAAGGATTTACCAACGCCTTTTATAAATAATATTTTATTATAAATTAATTATCCGTCGGTAAATAGTCGGTATATAAATTAAAATTAAATTAATAAACAAAATTTTATTTTTATTAAAAAATTAATAAAATGACGGAAAAATGTCGGAAAACTCATGCTAAATTCCGTCGCTAAATCTGACACAGATACCGTCATGGTTTTTACCGACCAAACCGTTATGTCGGAAATCCGTCGCTAAGGCCTGTTTAGCGATGGATTAGAAGCAGATTTTGCCGCTGCTAAATGCTGTTTTTCTTGTAGTGCAAGCTTTAGTAAGATACCGAAGGGTAACCATAAGACTATAGGGTATATACATATGTATATAATAGAATACAAATATGTCATAGTATCGTTATCCCGATGCTTAGTATTGTTCTCTGTTCTTTGGGTTTTAGTTAGAAAATCCTTGTTGAGAAAAGGTTATTTAAGTTTACATAACTATGCTCTAATACCAGATTGTAGCACCCCATTCTCTAGGGCCAGAAGCTAAACGCTACAGATGCTGCAACAATCTCTAGTTTCAACTTTTGATGATAGAAAATCGAATGTTATACAATATCAACAACAGAGAACACGAGAGTATGAAAGATTTCACAAAACATTCATTGATATAATAACTCATTCATACAACCTTCGCATATAACTTATAAGCTATTACAAAATAACAACAAGAGTGACATATGAAGATGCCTCCTTGGGTTATCAGAGTATATATATAATGGAATTCCTAAAACATGCTGATGCATCCATCAATCGTACAACAAATTGAGCAAAACGTAACATAACGAAATATCTAAATAGAAATCATCATCTGCTTGCCTCAGGGAGCTTATTCAATTGAGTACTCAAAGTTTAAGGGGAAAGACAAAAACTACAGATTAGTCAAAAAGATTGGTATGGTTAACCTGACACCCTCGATATTTAATGAGACTAAACCGCATAGTGGAACGGGTTTCGCTCTTGTTAGCATCATATACGAAACCATACAAACCCTGCACCACTGTACCACAATGGTTAGTTCTATTATCACAACAACATATATAAAGATATATCAATAACATTCGTCATATTTATCATACAATACACAGTGAATCCCCTTCCTCAAAGTTACTATGTTTCTGTGCTTTCGCAACGGCTTTGCTAGGCAACGGAGCCAAAATATCATTCTATTGTTGATTCCTTTCCAGTGCTTCGTGGTATCATGTTCCACCTACACGGAATCAACATCCTCTTCATTCCCCTAAGTGCTTCGCAGAATTCCTACTCATAAACACAAAACCGAAGGCTCATTCCTAAATCCTCTGTATTGCGTGAAGCAATGGATCCAGATAACATTATTTATATTTTAACTGGAGGATATCAATTCCCACCCCTGGGACCCACCCGTTGTTCCCTATGGAAACGTAATTTCCAAACAATGGCAACAACAAAACACATAACATTTCAAAAGATTCCAGGAAAAATCCAACATACACTACATTGGAGACGACACCTGTGTCATTTCCAATCTACTTCGACTTCTGCAATGATACCAAAATCCATATTCAAGCTATTTTGAAAGGGAAACCCTTCCGACTTCGCTTCTTACAAGCAACAATGTTTAATGTCCCGCAATGAAGTCAAGCAATATAGGTGAAGCCTCTATTCCTTAATTTAGAAAATGTTTAGACAAAAGTTCCCTTGTCGTCATCGCAGACGCTGATAGTCATAGAGGTGGAGCCTTAAAACATTTGGTTTAGAAATTTCCTTAACGACCTCTTTAGTGCCTAAGGAAGTGACTTAAAAAAAATGGTTTTACAAAGGCATGTCTGATTAAGCAATGAACTTAAGAATTCCCTTAGTTTCAGAAGCATAGTTGAAACACCCCACCTCCGTTAAGGTCACTCACAAAGGGAATGCCTTAATTTTGGTGGAGGTTTATAAGTAAAAGACACAGATAAAACACAAGACAGATATAAACACATATAAATAAGCAGCGGAAAAACCAACAGACTTTTATTATCATAAATACGTGTTCATACAGAACATTTCCAACATTGTCTCAAAACAAACTTCCAATTATTACAACAATAATACTGTCTTGATTTTAAAAGTTAAAGAAGCATGAAACATAAATGAAGCTGCATAATCCCCATAAATGATATCCAAAGCCATGGTCCAAATGAAAGAAATCCAAGCAATACATTCTCTCTCTTCAAGCTGGATGAAAAACTGACTAAGCTGCGGTGTTTCCTCCCTGTGGACCTAGGGGGGGGGGAGAAAAGAAAACGAAAGGAAAATGGGTCAGACATAATTCTAGTAAGTCTAGCTATATTCCTAGAATGTTAATAATAAAAAGATCATGACTTGCATAAAGTGAGAACAGGACGATATCAGGATAATAGACTATCCTAGAACTAGATAAGGTGTCCTAAAACGAACATCCCTTCGCACCATATTTTAAATCTCTATCTCTGCACCTACTAATTCTTATACCAACTGGCACCCCGTGATTGGGGTGAAGTGATCCCTTTCTCTTTCTTTAAAAGATCGGCTCCTACTCGTATATTCACATGTCTCCTACGGCCCTATATGGTAGATACCTATGTTGGTCCCACCATGGGGTGTATCAAGTCCCATGGTGGCGGCCCCGACACAATTCTAGCATGCATAGGGTATACTACTGATGCTCCAGTGCACTGACTTGTCTGCTCCAGAGTGTGTGCACGCCCGCACTCTGTTATAATCCACACTGTGCACCAACCGCCGTCGCTTTTGACCGCTTACAATCAGCCCAGTAATCGTGCCCCACCCTGCCTAGTTCAGGGTACCATGATACCTAATTGGGTTACTACTGAAACGGGTCCCCGTTACTAGATTTTCTAGTCAAACATGCTAAGTGGTTAAGTGTCTGAATGAACCTAACCCCCACCCATCCAAATTATTTAACATGTTGAATTTGGTTAAGTATTTATTAAATTGACTTAACCCTATCAGTCCTAACTCAGCTCTAATTGTCTTATTAGAGCACCAACCTCTCAGATTAGACAGATATTGTTGTGGCTGCCTGTATGCCGGTTGGGTCCGGGCAGTCTTACGCCACAACTCAGTTTAACCTCGGGTCTTTATTGGGCCCCATGCCTTAACCTCTCACATTGGATAGCTATTGTTGTGAGAACTGGACAACAAGGCGGGTCCAGGCAGGTTTACGTCACAACTCAATCCAACCTCGGGTTAAGCGCGTTCGTATTTTCTAATTTACATTTTAATTATGTAAATTATTCAAATTCAAATTACTGTCACATTCATTTCCAATTAATCTCATTAATTAAGGTAATTAATGCCTTTTTATGCCATAAATCACTTATGTGATTAATGACCAATATGTAAATTAGAAAATATTAAAATTACTGTCACATTCATTTCCAATTAATCTCATTAATTAAGGTAATTAATGCCTTTTTATGCCATAAATCACTTATGTGATTAATGACCAATTTATGGCAAGTTTTCCTAAAATTTTTATTTTAACCCAACGTTACCCCGTCCAGTATTAGGCTAACCATCTCAGCCTAATTTACGTTCGCATGATTTTTGGTTTAAAGTATTAGGCTAAAAACTTAGCCTAATTTAATATACGCAAATTGGCATAAATTAGTATAAATATGACAAGGGTATAACTTTGGTATTGATGGCATAATCAATATGAACATAATAGGGTGTACTTGCAAAATAACTGACATGAACATTTTAGGAGTGAACTTGCAAAATAACTAACATGAACATTATAATGTTATAGGTACAAACTTGCAAAAAGACTAACATAAACATTATAATGTCATAGGTATGAACTTGCACTTATAGGCTAACTCAACATATATGTGTTTTTAATATAGGCCATATTAACAACATACATGAGAATTAGCAATATGAACTAATCCATATACATATGTTAATTTGCAACATAGGCAAATCAACATACGTATATGTGAGTTAGCAACATAGGCTAATCAACATACACATGTGTTAATTAGTAACATAGATTCAAACATACTTGCAAATTAATCCCAACATATGATAAGTGTGAACATGGCATAAGTTTTGCATAAACATGAACATATAGATTTGACAATTGGTCGCATAACTTCACCACATAAACTTGCATAATAAACTACACAATTCTCATAAGATGTTACAATCCAAATCCATGCTTATACAAATAATCTAATCCAATAATCCCAAATTTAACATGATAATAGAATCAAGTCACTGGCATAGATTAATATTATAAAACATAATAAACATCATACTTAATAATTCTCAATTCAACATGATAATAGAATCAAATCACAAACGTATATTAATAACATAACGAGTATCGTACTATTAACATTTCATCGCAACACATGATATTCATATTAATTCGCATTCTAAAAATGTAGCTAAACTTACAATCGTAGACGGTCTTGTTTTCTGAGTTCTGAAATTCTGAATTTGCAAAGCTTTCCTTTGGGAAGACGTTGCTTTGATTCTAATTTGTTGTTGCTTTTTAATCTTTTATTTTGTATTCGCCATGTTGTTCGTCTCTTTCAAGTGGAGGCTCCCTCTAGTTCTCAGCAGACAGCATGGTGGCTGCAATTCTTATTCTTTTTTTTTTAGTTTGAGACCTAGGGTCTTTTTATAGAGTTGCAAGTTAATTTGAGTCGTCGATGAAGCTAGGGTTAACCAAAGCCGTCCGTTGTAAAGAGAAGCCAATTATGTTCACCATTTCTTTCTTAATGTACATTTACTATTATTTGTCAATCCATATAAATACGTACGCATTAGATACATCTCCCCTTTACACATTTATTATTATTTTTGTATGCACATTAGATACATCTCCCCTTTACACATTTATTATTATTCTTGTATGCACATTAGATACATCTCCCCTTTACACATTTATTATTATTCTTGTATGCACATTAGATACATCTCCCCTTTACACATTTATTTTTGTATTAGCAACTTTAGTGTTAACAGAAATACGGGGTGTTACATTCTCCCTTCCTTAAAGGATTTCGTCCCCGAAATCTCCAAGTCTAGGAGAACATATATCCTACCATCCAAATGTCCATCTACTCAATCATCAAACACGAGTGTCCATTGTCCTTAAAATACTTCTAATGCTTCATGATCATATGCATCGTGTGTGTACATGTCCTTATCTAATGCAAAAATTAGGGGTCTACTGATTCAGTTGACCTCCTTAATGCAAATTATGTAAGTGTCATGAATCCATTATGTATGCAAACTTTTTCCTATTCATAATTCTACATGAGTGCGCAATCATTCAAACAAATGCGACATCCATATGACTACATATTAAGCTTCAACCATATACAAACATAAACACATATATGCATATGCAATATGAAGTGACTGAGCCGATCTAAAACCCTAGATTGTGTGTGTATATGCATCCACGAGCAACCACTAGCAAACATTTGCAACCACTTGCAACCATCATCTATAACATATTTCAATTACATGTTTACATCCAAAGGGGTTTCCACCTAAGGATAAAAGGGTAAGGTCGGGGAGATATACCTAAAAATATAGATACTAACATGACTTTAAGGAAAAAGAGAGATCAAAAATGTACCCTAAAAAAAGAAAAGGGTAGGCTGCGCGTATTCTATCCTCAGTTTCCCAAGTCGCGTCTTCCTCAGCGTCGCTCCACTGAACTTTGACAAGTTTGACTTCGCGGTTGCGTAGCTTTTTCACTTTAGTTCCAAAAATGCGAGTTGGAACTTTCCTCATAGTTGCTTCGCGTTCTACTTCAGCTTCTTCTAGAATGTTTGGCTCTACCACTTCCGCTGACTCATGTAGATACTTCCGGAGGTGAGAAACATGAAAGACGTTGTGAACTCCGGCCAGTCTCTCGGGTAACTCTAACCTGTAGGCCATCTTCCCAATCTTCTCAATGATAGGAAACGACCCTACAAATCTTGGTGCTAGCTTCCCTGTGGATCCAAAGCGAACGACGTTCCTTAAAGGAGATACCTTAAGGAAAACCCTATCCCCAACCTCAAATTCAAGGTCGGTCCTTCTCTTGTCTGCGTAGGATTTTTATCTGTCTTGGGCTGTCTTCATTCTTCTCCGTATTAAGTCTACTTTCTCTGAAGTCTCTCGGATCATATCTGGTCCAAGTATGAGCTTGTTAGTAGACTCCCACCAACAAGTGGGCGATCGGCACTGTCTTCCATATAAAGCTTCGAAGGGCGCCATTCCGATGGTGGCTTGGTAGCTGTTGTTGTAGGCAAATTCCACCAAAGGAAGATGGTCCTCCCAAGTCCCTCCAAAGTCAAGGACGCAAAGTCTCAAAAGGTCTTCCAAAATCCTGTTCACCCTTTCCGTCTGACCATCGGTTTGGGGGTGATAGGCTGTGCTCAAACATAACTGTGTGCCTACGGCTTCTTGCAGACTCCGCCAAAACTCGCTTGTGAAGATAGGATCTCTGTCGCTAATAATGCTGGAAGGTATTCCATGGAGTCGAACTATCTCCTTAGGATAAAGAGATGCTAGAGATGAGGCAGTCCTTCTACTCTTGACAGGTAAAAAGTGGGCGCTTTTAGTAAGCCTATCCACTATTACCCAAATGCTAGTGCTGCCTCTTTTAGACCTAGGCAGCCCATCAATGAAGTCCATTGAAATGCTATCCCACTTCCACTGTGGGACCTCTAGAGGATGGAGCAGACTGCCAGGCTTCTTCTGCTCTGCCTTGACTTGTTGGCAAATCATGCACTTAGAAACAAAATCTGCCACGTCCTTCTTCATGCCACTCCAAAAGAAAACTCTCTTTAAGTCCTTGTACATTTTGTCCCCACCTGGATGTATTGTCATCTTGGAATGATGTGCCTCCTCAAAAACTTTCTTCACCAACTCCTTTGCCTGTGGGACGCATAGTCTTCCATCCCGTCTTAACCACCCTTTATCGTCGATGGTGTATCTATCGAGGTGACTAGAAGTATCACCCCTAACGAGCTTATCAACCACTTCTACAAGTTGAGGGTCTTCTCATTGTGCGGTCCCTATTGAGTCTAAGAGAGTGGGCCGCACTTCTAGCGATGCTAACAGACCGGGTACAAAATCAGAGGAGGGCCTAAAGTCAAAACTGGCTATAAACTCTAGGCTTCGTCTTTCAACAAATAGCGGGCTCAACGTTAGCTTCTTTCTACTCAAGGCATCTGCGACTACGTTGCCCTTGCCAGGAGTGTAGGAAATCTCGAAATCATACGAGGCAAGAAACTCCATCCACCTTTGTTGCCTTAAGTTAAGGTCCTTCTGCGAGAAGAGATACTTCAAAGATTTATGGTCAGTATATAGTTCAAATTTCTCACCTAGGAGATAGTGGCGCCAAGACTTAAGCGCAAAGACGATGGCGGCCAACTCAAGGTCGTGGGTTGGGTAGTTCCTTTCATGAACTTTCAACTGTCTTCCGCCATAAGCTATTACCCTTCCTTCTTGCATTAGGACAACGCCTTGTCCTGTCCCGCATGCATCCGTGTATACTGTAAACATTTTGCTTCCATCCGGCAAGGTCAGAACTGAGGCTGTTGTAAGAGCCCTTTTTAAGCGTTGGAAAGCAAACTCGCAATCCAAATCCCAATAGAAAACTAGATTCTTCTTTGTTATACTTGTAAGAGGAGATGAGATTTTTGCAAAATCTCTGATGAACTTCCGATAAAAGCCTGCAAGCCCGAGGAAGCTTCGGACCTCGGTTGCATTCCTTGGTGCCTTCCAATCTTGCACCGCTACTACTTTTGCGGGGTCTACAGCTAACCCCTCTTTGGACACTATATGCCCAAGAAATCTCACTTCTTCTCTCCAAAAGTGGCACTTGGAGAATTTAGCTTTTAACTGATGTGTTCTAAGAGTCTACATGATTGCCTTTAGGTGCTGAGCATGCTCTTCCTCATTTTTTGAGAAGATCAAAATATTGTCTACGAAGACCACCACGAATTTATTGAGGAAATCTCTGAACACCCTACTCATTAGGTCCACGAAGTAAGCGGGTGCGTTTGTCAAGCCAAAAGGCATGACAAGCCACTCAAAGAATCCGTCTGGGGTTCTGAAAGCTGTCTTATCGATGCTATCATCAGCTACCCTTAGCTGATGAAATCCGGTCGCCAAATCAAGTTGGGAGAAAACCGACGCTCCTACAAGCTGGTCAAACAAATCGTCAATTCTGGGGAGAGGGTGCCTATTCTTTTTAGTCAGCTTGTTTAGCTCCCTATAGTCAACACATAGACGGAGTGAACCATCCGCCTTTGTAGCAAACACCACTGGAGCGCCCCCATTCTGAAATGCTCCGCCTAATGAACCCCTTTTCTAAAAGCTCTTTAATCTGCTTACTGAGCTCTTTCCTTTCCCTAGGAGCCATGTGCCTAACAGGCAAAGCAACGGGCTTCGCATTGTCAACAAGATAGATGCGGAAGTCTATTTCCCGTTTCGGAGGTAAGCCCTTCACCTCATCAAAGACATCCGAATATTCTCGGACCACCTTAACTGACTGAAAATTCTCAACAGAAGCATCAAGCGATTCAAGATAACTAAGCATAACCACATTCGAGGGATTACAAGTAATTTCCAGAGTGTTACCGAGTTGGGTTAAGAGCCTAACCACTCTTTTCTCACAATCAAAGATGACACCATTACTGGATAGCCAGTCCATGCCCAAAATCAATCCATACCCCGAGAAGCCCAAAACAAAGGTACTACATCTAAATTCTACACTTAGAATAGAGATTTTCAAATTCATACAGATCATTGACAAATAAGCTGGGCCTCCAATTGGATTGGAGACAACCAAGGGATCCTATACCATACTAGTTTCTAGGTGCAGAGATTCTACTAAAGAAGATGAAATAAAGGAGTGTGATGCACCAGAATCAAATAAAGTGTGAACTGGGTGATCATAAAGATAAACTACACTTTCTACAGAAGTATTTCTACCTCGATGTTGCAGAGGAGGTGCCTCCAGTGCATGAACTTGTCCACCCGAAGTGGATGCAGCTTTCTGCGCCTGCCCTCGCCTCTTAGGGCAGTCCTTAGCTATGTGTCATGTTTCTCCACAATGAAAGCAACCACCAGTCATCTTTGCCTTCTTCTTCCTACAGTCTTTCACCATATGTCCAACCACACCACAGAAATTACACTTTCTTGTTTCGCGAGCTTTGTTGTTTTTCCCGCCCTTCTTAAAGTCTGTTTTCTTAGGCTGTAAAGCTTCTTTCTTTCCCTGAGACCCTTCCGCCTTTGTCTCCTTCTTGCCTTTATCCTCCTCATGTAGTAACGCCATCTGTACCAGCCTTTCATATGTAGCTCCCATAGGTATATGGGTCATGGCCAGGCTATGAAACGGCTCATTCAGTCCCTTGACAAAGCGGAGAGCCTTCTTGTGTTGGGTGTTGACTAGGTCCAGTTCGAACCTAGCCAGCTGATCAAATTGGTTGACGTACTCTTTGACAGTCATACTTCCTTGCTTAAGGGATAGGAACCTCTCCATTTGAAGACTTTTCTCAGCTTCTGAAAGGAACTTCAGCTCAAATCTAAATCTGAAATCTTCCCATGTTTCTACTGGTCTTTCTGCATTGGTGACTTCCCACCGGTAGGAAGCCTCTCCTTTGAGCAACCACACTGCCAGTCTTACCTTCTGCCTGTCTTCTACCTCGAAGATAACGAAAAGATCTTCGGTCTCTTTTAGCCAGTTCCTGGCTGCTACGAAGGACTCGGTTCCATGAAGTATTTCCCACCCATAGCTTTAAAATCTCTACAAGTCTTGGCAAAAGCATTTCCTCTCAGAGGAGGAGGAGGGGAATTTCAGCAACTGGGGGAGGAGGAGAAGGAGGAATTGCTACAGCTGGGGGAGGAAGAATCGCTGGGTCCGCCTCATTGGCCCTAGCTTCCAAGTACCTTCTAAACCAACCAGGTACAGTCACACCTTCTGGAAGGTTAAATTCTCCCGACATGCTGAAACGAAAAAGGAAAGATTCAAAATGAAGGATAGATAATTCACATGGCTTTGGGGGATTATGCCTTTTTAAAACTATAAAACAATTCTTTTTCTTGAAAAATGCTTCTTTAAATTTTAATTTGAATATAGTTTCAAAAACTTTTTATCTGGTCTGGTAAACCTATGCTCTGATACCAAGTGAAACACCCCACCTCCGTTAAGGTCACTCACAAAGGGAATGCTTTACTTTTGGTGGAGGTTTATAAGTAAAAGACACAGATAAAACACAAGACATATATAAACACATAAATAAGCAGCGGAAAATCCAACAGACTTTTATTATCATAAATACGTGTTCATACAGAACATTTCCAACATTCTCTCAAAACAAACTTCCAATTATTACAACCATAATACTGTCTTGATTTTAAAAGTTAAAGAAGCACGAAACATAAATGAAGCTGCATAATCCCCATAAATGATATCCAAAGCCATGGTCCAAATGAAAGAAATCCAAGCAATACATTCTCTCTCTTCAAGCTGGATGAAAAACTGACTAAGCTGCGGTGTTTCCTCCCTATGGACCTGGGGGGGGGGGGGGACGGAAGAAAAGAAGACGAAAGAAAAATGGGTCAGACATAAGTCTAGTAAGTTTAGCTATATTCCTAGAATGTTAATAATAAAAAATCATGACTTGCATAAAGTGAGAACAAGACGATATCAGGATAATAGACTATCCTAGAACTAGATAAAGTGTCCTAAAACGAACATCCCTTCGCACCTTATTTTAAATCTCTATCTCTGCACCTACTAATTCTTATACCAACAGGCACCCCGTGATTGGGGTGAAGTGATCCCTTTCTCTTTCTTTAAAAGATCGGCTCCTACTCGTATATTCACATGTGTCCTACGGCCCTATATGGTAGATACCTATGCTGGTCCCATCATGGGGTGTATCAAGTCCCATGGTGGCGGCCCCGACACAATTATAGCATGCATAGGTATACTACTGATGCTCCAATGCCCTGACTTGTCTGCTCCAGAGTGTGTGCACGCCCGCACTCTATTAGAACCCACACTGTGCACCAACCGTCGTCGCTTTTGACCGCTTACAATCAGCCCAGTAATCGTGCCCCACCCTGCCTAGTTCAGGGTACCATGATACCTAATTGGGTTACTGCTGAAATGGATCCCCGTTACTAGATTTTCTAGTCAAACATGTTAAGTGGTTAAGTGTCTGAATGAACCTAACCCCCACCCATCCAAATTATTTAACATGTTGAATTTGGTTAAGTATTTATTAAATTGACTTAACCCTATCAGTCCTAATTCAGCTCTAATTGTCTTATTAGAGCACCAACCTCTCAGATTAGACAGATATTGTTGTGGCTGCCTATATGCCGGTTGGGTCCGGGCAGTCTTACATCACAACTCAGTTTAACCTCGGGTCTTTATTGGGCCCCATTCCTTAACCTCTCACATTGGATAGCTATTGTTGTGACAACTAGACAGCCGGGCGGGTCCGGGCAGGTTTACGTCATAACTCAATCCAACCTCGGGTTAAGCACGTTCGTATTTTCTAATTTACATTTTAATTATGTAAATTATTCAAATTCAAATTACTGTCACATTCATTTCCAATTAATCTCATTAATTAAGGTAATTAATGCCCTTTTATGCCATAAATCACTTATGTGATTAATGACCAATATGTAAATTAGAAAATATTCAAATTACTGTCACATTCATTTCCAATTAATCTCATTAATTAAGGTAATTAATGCCTTTTTATGCCATAAATCACTTATGTGATTAATGACCAATTTATGGCAAGTTTTTCTAAAATTTTCATTTTAACCCAACGTTACCCCGTTCAATATTAGGCTAACCATCTCAGCCTAATTTACGTTCGCATGATTTTTGGTGTAAAGTATTAGGCTAAAAACTTAGCCTAATTTAATATATGCAAATTGGCATAAATTAGTATAAACATGACAATGGTATAACTTTGGTATTGATGGCATAATCAATATGAACATAATAGGGTGTACTTGCAAAATAACTAACATGAACATTTTAGGGGTGAACTTGCAAAATAACTAACATGAACATTATAATGTCATAGGTACAAACTTGCAAAAAGACTAACATAAACATTATAATGTCATAGGTATGAACTTGCATTTATAGGCTAACTCAACATATATGTGTTTTTAACATAGGCCATATTAACAACATACATGAGAATTAGCAACATGAACTAATCCATATACATATGTTAATTTGCAACATAGGCAAATCAACATACGTATATGTGAGTTAGCAACATAGGCTAATCAACATACACATGTGTTAATTAGTAACATAGATTTAAACATACTTGCAAATTAATCCCGACATATGATAAGTGTGAACATGGCATAAGTTTTGCATAAACATGAACATATAGATTTGACAATTGATCGCATAACTTCACTACATAAACTTGCATAATAAACTACACAATTCTCATAAGATGTTACAATCCAAGTCCATGCTTATACAAATAATCTAATCCAATAATCCCAAATTTAACATGATAATAGAATCAAGTCACTGGCATAGATTAATATTATAAAACATAATAAACATCATACTTAATAATTCTCAATTCAACATGATAATAGAATCAAATCACAAACGTATATTAATAACATAACGAGTATCATACTATTATCATTTCATCGCAACACATGATATTCATATTAATTCGCATTCTAAAATGTAGCTAAACTTACAATCGTAGACGGTCTTGTTTTCTGAGTTCTGAAATTCTGAATTTGCAAAGCTTTCCTTTGGGAAGACGTTGCTTTGATTCTAATTTGTTGTTGCTTTTTAATCTTTTAGTTTGTATTCGCTATGTTGTTCGTCTCTTTCAAATGGAGGCTCCCTCTAGTTCTCAGCAGACAGCATGGTGGCTCTAATTCTTATTTTTTTTTTTTTTTAGTTTGAGACCTAGGGTCTTTTTATAGAGTTGCAAGTTAATTTGAGCCGTCGTTGAAGCTAGGGTTAACCAGAGTCGTTTGTTGTAAAGAGAAGCCAATTATGTTCACCATTTCTTTCTTAATGTACATTTACTATTATTTGTCAATCCATATAAATACGTACGCATTAGATACATCTCCTCTTTACACATTTATTATTATTTTTGTATGCACATTAGATACATCTCCCCTTTACACATTTATTATTATTCTTGTATGCACATTAGATACATCCCCCCTTTACACATTTATTATTATTCTTGTATGCACATTAGATACATCTCTCCTTTACACATTTATTTTTGTATTAGCAACTTTAGTGTTAACAGAAATATGGGGTGTAACAATAGTCTTTGATGGGAAATCCCTTCCAGTTCCAACGAAAGCCCTAAAGGCATATAGTCCGTGTTACTTTCCAGGCCACTATTTTAAATTCTTTGTTTTATAAAAATAGTTCTTTTATAGAAAATACCCCTTCGGCCTAACTGCAAGAGCTGATGTAGAAGCCTTCTGTGGTGCGGCTATCTTTTAAATGCAGAATGATTTTAAGTATCAGAACTAGTTCCTGAAACAGAAAGGGGAGAAGCGAAAGCCCTGAATGTTTACTTGTGATATTTAAAGCATCCAGCGCCACCGAAGGTCATTTCGACTATTGTCGGAGGTGATTCCGAACCTGGAAATGGCATTGACAGTATTAATAGGTAAAACTATTTTATTTCTTTATAAAGTATATCTTTTTACCAACTCCACATTGTTTGTCTAAATTCTATTGGTTTACAAAAAATATTCAGAATAAAGTATACACAATTTTCTAGTGCTTTATACCATATAAAATACAAAATACTTAGACATATCATCATATACGATAATACTAAAATAAACGTATTATTATCCCTAAAGCATGCACCCTTTGGAAATTCATAACAAATTCGTACCATCATAACACTTTATGAAATTCAAAACCCATCTCCATAATCATTCAATACACATCATACAAAAGTTCCATATTATATGAAGATTTCTACCTAAGGGCTTTACCCTATGACTTATTCACTTTCATGTATGACAATAACATACAAAATAAACTAATGGCACATAAGGCTAAACATGGGTAATTCATAGCAACATATAATCATAAAAAGCAACACAAAATCTACACGAACAATTAACACAACTTTCGGTTATAACAAGATAATCAAAACCATAGGGGTAAAATAAATTATTCACCTTGGTTGGGTAGAGATGATGAGAATTGTTGATGAATTATTTTAAGGTCTAAGTTTTCCTAGCTTTATCTTCTTCTTCTCCTCCTACCTTATAATGACCGACCTTTCTCTAGTTCACTTTAGTTTTCTTTAGGTTATAAAATAAGGACTGTGAAAGAAATGTTAGAGAACATGATACATATATCCATGGGTCAAGAGCTACAATTTTGTTCTACTCACATCTCCCTTCTTTATGCATGTTTAGTTTAGTTTATTTATTTACAAAGGTCAACCTTCTAATTAATTTATTAAGCACAAAGATCATTACCTCTTCCATCACATTATTCCAATTTAATCAAAAAATTAAATTATTGAACAATGTCTTACTAAAATCGGGGATTTTACAACGTAGTTGCTGAAATTCCAAGCGCAACAACCATTGAAAGCAAGCCTACGTAGAAAGATTCGAACTGCCATATGGTTCAGATCCCAATTTGATAGAGACCGCAGCAAGGTTGGAGATAGGAAGGGTGGATCTTGTCGAAGAGGATCGAAGGGAATCAACCCAGGTGTTCCCTGATTTATCTTTTTCAAGCTTTGCCATGATAGGGAGAAAAACATTGATGATGAAAAAGAGGCATGAGGATTTAGTAGGTAAAGGGAGAAGGCATGTTTAAGTCGAGCATAAGAGGCAAAAGTAAGAAGAGTCCACCAAAAAAAACATTAAAATTTATATTGCTACATTATTTTTCTTAGATTATTTCTTTTAACACATCAAAATAAAATATTAAAATCATATTCTATACTTTTTTTGTGAAAAAGTTAGTGATTAATTTTCCACAAAACTTAAAATGCCAATTGTGATTACTTTTGCATCTTACTCTTTTAATTTAATAGTGTTTTATTTCTTTTCCTAAAAGTGGAGTTGATTTTATAAAAATTAAGATTTTTCCAAATTTTTGAAAGATGTTTCAACATTGGTGCAAATAATCAAAGTTTATTCCATTGAATTTTAACGTTCTTAGTACTGTAAATTCCTTGTTCTGAGTAAATAAATTTTAGTTTTAAAGAGAAGACACTGAATATGAAGGCAAAGATAATTATGTTTATTAACATATAATTTAGTAAGTCTCTATGATAAAAGACTATTAGTGTATAAATAATTTTTTTATCTAATAATAGCATGAACCTCCAAAACTATGAACGAAAAGTTACAAACAAACATTCATGACACGCATTTAGCCAAAGGGAAGTTTTGTTTAGACACACATTGCTCGTAAAAGGAAAGTAAATGTGGATAGTTATATTATTCTACTTTTCGCATAAAAATAAAAGAAATAGAATCCAACTCTTTTTGTTAAATTTTGTGATCTAATTGGTGGTTTCCATTTTAAATTCTCATTAGTTATTATAAAGAGTGCTAAGTCTAGTAAGATATTTGAACAAGAAATTAAGTTAATTTAGCGTTAAGGGCATCTCAAGGGCTAACTCGTTCAACCGTTAGTAGCTAAACAAAATTATTATTATTTAAATTCGGTTGGAGGACAGCCGCAGATCAAACAATATTTGGTTGGAGACCCACTGTGTGCGGTTGGTAACAACAGTCCCTAGCATTAACAAGGCACTTAAGTATTCTTATGAGTCGTGCTATAGCCTATATAAGCCTCATTATATAGTTCCTTTTACCCATTAAAAATAAAAATCACAAATTTATTCTTTATACTCCCTCCGGTCCAAAATATAGAACATTTTGTGAAGTTTTTTGTTTTTCAAAATATAAGACGTTTTTGCCTATAATAAATTGTACCTACTTTATTGACTTACCATGAGTACTTCTATTGGCTCATGTGAGTAGGTGGATGCTTTGGAAACCCCAACAACCATTTTTTGTACTTGGAAATAGAGAAAGTAACTTAATTTTGCATGAAAAAGGAAGCCAATCCACAAAAAGGAAGCATTTGAATTTTTTCTTAATTCCCGTGCAAATCTCTAAAACGACTTATATTTTGGATTGGAGGGAGTATTATTTAAAGTCGGTGGAAAATAAATACATGCTACTTCAGATGTATGTGGTTATGTTTTGAAATTCTTTGTCACAACGATTGTTTTTTGAGGTGTACCATGAAAGTTGGCTAGTGCGACATAGAATTGTAGAAATCTCAAAGATAGACTGTCGAGTAAGGAAGGTGCAGTGAGGTAGGCGTGGTGGAGCAGCGAATTCTCAAGTGATGGTATAATGCAATGGAGCAGGTAGGGAGAATTTAAGGTAGTATTTGGTTTATTTTATATTTTGAGTTTTCAAAGTTAATTACGAAAATGAGAAAATTTGAAGTACTGCGGAGGTGACGGACTAAAGTTGGAAGGAATAACGGAGGAGACAAAGAGATGGTGGATGGATGAATTTGCAATGGTTAATTCATTGTTTTTTTTAATACGAAAATAAAAAAAAGATTGTTTTTGGTTTTGTGGGTTAACTTCATTTTATAAAACGATCATTTTTCATAATATATGTGTGTCGTTCATACACTTGTACGTATAAAAATCCAGTTTTTATTCATATACACCTTTTTAATAAGTTAATCCACCCTATAAACTAGGAACGTTGGCTTCTAATAATATTTTAATTTTAATTAGTTTATGCACCTAAAAAAAGTTAAATATCTTTCTTCTTCTTTCTTCTTCTCTGTCACAAATTTCCAATTTTAATTCTTCAATTATGCGTCTTTCTTCTTCTCTGTCGTATATTTCATATTTTAATATCCTACATCTAAATCCATGTCTAAGTGGGGTACATCATTCAACGTAATAACAGTAAGTAGTTTGTTTATTTTTAGTTTGAAGTTGATTAATTGTTTGCAAAATTGTATTTGTCACAATTTTAACTTGTTGTCCATCATGCGTGTAAAACAATACCTTCAGGGAAATGATCAATTACTCTGTATTATCAACATTGTTTCCTTTGCATTATTAACACTGTTCACTTCAGCTAGTTAAACAATCAATTAGACCAATGCAGCTGAAATGAATGACTGTGATCATGTTACAAAGATGGAAAATGGTGCGAGTGGAAAAACCAGTCTAATTGTATACTATGATGTTGGCTTACGTCAGTTTGACGGGAAATCTTTGCCTACACTCGTTGAATTTCTAAAGAAATATATTGCAACATACTCAGTTCTTTATGCCTTAGATCCTTATATGTTCAGCAACTATCACTCACATCTGGCCATGAGGTCTCTCGTTGAAAGCAATATCTCTGTTAATTCAACACTTTGAGATGGTGTCGCCAACTTAAGTCATCTATTTTGGAAGGGCTATTAGTGGCAATGGTGCTGCTTATAATATTGATATCAGGACTCTGCTGCATGATGGGAATAGAGACACCTACAAGATTCGAGGCTCCTCAAGAGTCATACTTTGCTCTTCAAGTAAAATGACTTTCGAATAGAAGGTTGCATTCCATCTGATTAATGCCGAATAAATGATATGTTGGATCCATTTTCATGTTTGATTATGAATGCATTGTGTAACATAATTTTTTCTGTGATAGACCAAAATGCATACTGTATATCAAAATAATGGTTATTATTCTTTTAAGACAACACATAATAGTGCAATTAATATGTTTGCACTAAAAAAAAGAATGATTATGATCATGTAGAAGGAATTCATAGAGTGAAATCTTTAAGTTAATCCATTTGTGGATTAACTTACAAAATAGTTGTGGATTAACTTATTAAAGTAAAATGGTGGATTAAATTAAAATCGTGTATTAGAATAAAAATTACCAAATTAAAAATGCAAACCGAACACATACTAAGGTTTAAATCGATAGAAATCAAGGTTCAGAGAACAAGAAAAATATATTTTAATAATTGAATAGCATGAAAATATTAAACGGACCGAGTTCGGTGCACTAGGGAGGGTTTTATGACTCTAGTCGGTATTCCTTCTAAACAAATTCAAAAAAAAAAATCCATATGAAATGGAGAATACGAAGATGGGTAAAAGGACATAGCTAGTGAAGGTTAAACAACAACTGTGTTGTAATATATATTATTTTAAGGGTGAATACGCTTAATGCAAGCGACATTATTGTAATAGTTGAGACATCTGAAGTCTATAAATAGAGAGCTCTTGTATGCTGTAATGTGATCTGAATGAATAAAAATGTCTACTCTCTCTTATTTTCTTGTGTTTTTCTTTTTATTTTGTAACACGTTATCAGCACGATGCGTTGTATATTTTTGTACTTTGAATTACTAAGCCCAGCGTGCTATTTTCAAGATCTTAAATACAAAAGATATTTTGGTACGTTGCTTATTCTTATGACCTTTTCTTTCGGCAACGTAGTCCATTGTAAGATATTTTATTTCGTTCTCTGATTTGCGCAGCACCTATACTATATATATAAGATTCAATGGTACTTGTGTTTTTTTTTTTTTTGGCAAAGCCGACCGGTTTTTAAGGTGACCGCAAACACCTTTTATTATTACCAATAATAAAATACATGAAGTACAGGTGATTGTGGTTAAAAATCAGCTAGTGGTTTTTTAGGTGGACCATCCACATACATATAAATACAGGAGCTACGCAGATTTGCCTAGACTACTATGCGCTGTCGAGGAACTAGCCTCCAACAGCATCACCTGGAGTAACTTCCCGTGAGGCCTCTGTAAAATGGGTAGCCAGATCAGACACAAAAAAGGATGAGCTCTCAGTATAAAGATGTCGTCTGTTCCAAACAGCGTCTAGAAGAATTTGCTCTTTGTTCATACCATCATCACCTTCCGTAGCTAAAATAAGCCCTTCACCTTCCACTCGGTATATCAACTTCCTTGCTACATCTTCCTTGTCTACATGAAAGTAAAATGATCCCGTATTCAAATTGTGTTTCATTCCAGTGTTACTATGAGTCAGAACCCTTTCTGCTTTGTTCCAATCAAAGGTTTGACCAGTAGTCGGAGCCTTACCAGTGCTCTCCTCAACAACAACACTAGAAGGTGGTATAATAACTGGCTTGATTTTGGGAACCCAAATCATAGGAGGCGCTCGAGGAAGAGGCACTTTGACAGTCTATACGTTGTCACTAGATGCAGTACACTTCTCCATAACATGACCAAATGATTTGCAAAGGCTTCATATTTCCGGGATCCATTTGTATGTAACATCAACATGATAAAAGTGATCTTCAATGCATACCTTTAACTGGGTTGGAAGAGGCTTATCTGGAGTGACTTCAATCAATGCTCTCGCAAATACAAGGTTTCTCCTAGCTACCGTGTTGGAATCGAAGCATTTGAGTTTGCCAATATGGCACGCAAGCCAGTTGAGCCTAAGTAGAGGTTGTAGAGCTGAAGGAACATTGTTAAATTGAGCTCAAACTGGGATAGAGAGAACCTGGCTCCTAGCTCTATCAACAGAAGCATACCATGGAGTGACTATGAATGGTTTACCTCTAATAATTGCTGGTGCTGCCTCCATGACTCTTTGCTTTTCTGCAGTTGATGAGAATTTCATATAATACATTCCATTGACAAGAGTGATCCGCAGTTGCCCATGAAGTCGCCATACCCCACGGCACGCCTCAAGCATATCGAAAGTTGGGATTTTAGAGTCTAAAAAGAAACCGACGACATGATCTTTCCAAAAAGATTTTGCTTCATTGAGAATCTCATAAGGTGGAGCTGTACCTGAGCTAGGGTCAGGAATAGAGAAGTGAATCGGTTCGTATGTTCCGGCAATGTGGGGCAGGTTTTTGAAAAGAGATTTCCAGGGAGCTATAGCAGGCTTGACAATGTGCCGAACATCTTGGGAGCATTCATGAGCGTCATTACCACTATTCACATTAGCAGTTACAGATTGCACCGCAATACACGCTGGTATATCATTCATATCAGTGGCATTACAGTCGACATTTACAGTGTTTTCAAGCACAATCGGAGCTGTATTGCTCACTGTGTTCCCATTGTCAATAGTTTCACAAATGACAGAGTTCTCCCCCAAAACCATTTGACGGAGATACATACCTTGAGATGATGGCCAGGTATCGGTTGCACAAGTGATCAGAGATGAGATAGCAGTTGACGTTGGCTTAGAAGGAGGCACTATTAACAGTTTCGGTGCTATGGGTATTTCCTGAATGAGAGTTTCCAGGGTTTCAACTGGTGCAAAAACAGACGGAGGCGCGGATACCGAGTTGTCAGAGTCAGACGAAGCTAACTCGACTTCACCGTCAGCGTTGTTTTGCTTGTAACGGCGTCCAGATCTTGTAGCAGAATTCTCAGATCGAGATCCGGTGTTGAGACGCGGATACTTGGTTTTACTCTTGACCATCGACAAGAGAGAGGGAAAGAGAAGGAAGGCGGCGGGAAGAGAGAGGGGAGGTGGATGGATTGGCGGCGGAGAAAGGGTTAGACGAGAAAATGGAGAAGTCGATAAAGCAGGTCTGACGCCATTTTTCTTAGATTATTAGCGTAAATTTATTTAAGTTCTGAATATAGAAGAATAATCTAAACTTTGGGGACACGAAGACTATGTCTACCATGCCCTTTGGTTCAGCCGGTTTTATAGTGGCCGTGCACTATGTCTCGGTATTGTGGCCGCTGGGGATCGAACTTGTGCCACTGCAAACTACATGCAGCAACTCATAGTGTTCGTAAACCACTGGACCACTAGACTTTGACGTAAACTTTGGGGACACGAAGACTATGTCTACCATGCCCTTTGGTTCAGCCGGTTTTATAGTGGCCGTGCACTATGTCTCGGTATTGTGGCCGCTGGGGATCGAACCTGTGCCACTGCAAACTACATGCAGCAACTCATGGTGTTCGTAAACCACTGGACCACTAGACTTTGACGATGGTACTTGTGTTTAATACAACTCTTTCTTATCTTTCTACTTTCCAAAACAAGGTAAAAATATAAAGTATTATTTCTATATAATACTATTTTACAGTGATATGGTTCTTGTATTTTTGCTGCATATTTCCAACGACGACATGTTAATGATTATTAATTCTCAAGTAGCATGTCACTTATCTCTCTACTTTTCTTCTTGTTCTATTTTTCGTCTGCGAACGATAATTTTTGTTTGTTTGTAGTATTGTTTGTTTAGCATGCTATTAGCATGTCATATAAATTCAAGGCATACAAATATATACCACGTAGCTATCATGAAGCTGCATATATATGTTAAGTCTACTGATTTGTAAGAGAATTCAAACAAGTTTTGCTTCTATTCTATCTTATTGTACGTGAATATTTTGTTATGTTCGACATCATGCATTTTTTTTTGTTTAATGGTAAAACTCCTGTGTTGTCATACTACAAATAGCTGTATCTATTTATGATGTTGTATGACTGTTTCATTTTTTTTCTTGTATGTTCTTGTCAATACTTTATTGTTATAATTATGGTATAATTTATTTACTGCAATTTGTTTTATGTGTAGTTCGTAAAATGTCAAACATTGTTAAGCTTGAATTTAAAGCATTGGACATTTCTGAAGACAATTATTTGTCATGGATCCTGAATGCCAAAATCCATTTACAATCTCAATGCTTAGATAACGCCATTAAAAATGGCAATAATATGTCCCAGCAGGACAAAACAAAGGCTCTGATATTTTTAAGATGCCACATTCACGATGATCTAAAATCAGAATATTTAACTGAAAAAGATCCTCTCCACTTATGGAACTCCCTGAAGGAGCGTTATGACCACTAGAAGACGGTCATACTTCCAAATACAAGGCAAGAGTGGTTGAACCTGAGGTTTCAAGACTTTAAAATCGTAAGGGAATACAATTCCGCTATGTTTAGAATTACTTCTAAACTAAAATTATGTGGAGAGAAGGTAGATGATGCGCAAATGTGGGAAAAGACCTTCTCAACATTTCATGCCTCGAATGTGCTCCTGCAGCAGCAATATAGAGAGTGTCATTTTACAAAATATTCTGAACTCATTGAATGCCTGTTGATTGCTGAACAAAACAATGAACTTCTTCTTAAAAACCACTCCTCAAGACCAACTGGTTCAGCTGCATTACCTGAAGTTAATGCTAACTTCGCCCACTCTGGAAGAGGTCATGGCAGAGACAGAGGAAGAGGTAGAGGACGTGGTCGTGGATACAACCCCATCAGAGGTGGTTATAGTGGTTTTGGATGCAACAAAACTACTGATTTTAAAAAGCAACCTAAAAATAGCAATAATCCAGTTGTAGAAAATAAAAAGCATTTTGAGGAAGTTTGTTATAGATGCGGGCGCACTGGTCACTGGTCACGCACTTATAGATCATCAAAGAAAACAATCGAAGAATATCGAGACAAGTAATACTGAGGATTGTCCGATAACACTGACCTGAAGTTAGATGATTTCTTTGAAGACTATGATGGAAATTTATTTAGCGACGAAAATTTAAATGCTATATTTGAAGAAATGACCGAACCAACCAATAAGTAGCCCGAAGCTTATTATGTGATCTTTATTTTGTTTTCATTTCCTTCCAGCAAGTATTAGTTTGAAAATTCTGTTTATTTGTTTTCCTTTTTAGTTTATTCTTATGGAATTGCGGAAATAATGTGTAATGTTGGACATGATAATTAGTTTATTCTCGTGAACATTTATTTATATTTATATGTTTTTTTTTTAGTTATTGACTAGCTGTATTGTTTTTAATTCTTAAGGTATGGATCGACAGTGTTTAAACGATGATATATGTCTAGTTGATAGTGGAACTACTCATACGATATTGAAAAACCCGAAGTTTTTCTTTGAATTATCTGAAAATATTTCATATAAAGTTTCAACTATAGTTGGTTCAGCCAATATAATTAAAGGGTCCGGAAGAGCCCATATAGTGTTACCAAATGGTACACATATATTCATTCAAACTGCACTATATTCAAGAAATTTTAAAAGAAATCTGCTTAGCTTCAAAGATATAAGGATGAATGGATATCATATTGAAACTATAAATGAAAACAACAAAGAATATCTTTGTGTTAATTCTAAAATTGAAAGCCAGAAGCTTATTTTAGAAAAATGTGGTACAATTTCAACTGGATTATACTTTACCAAAATTGGCATAGTTGAATCTCATTTTATAATCATGAGCCAGAAGCTCACAGATACAAAGAAATTGATTCTTTGGCATGATCGTTTAGGTCATCCTAGATCAACTATGATGCGTAAAATTACTAAGAACTCAAATGGGCATGATTTACCAAATCAGTTGAATTTACCAAATGATTACATGTGTACGTCATGTGCACAAGGAAAATTAATTACTCGACCTTCATACAGTAAGATAACCTCTGAATCTCCAGCATTTTTGCAAAGAATTCAAGATGATATATGTGGTCCGATTCATCCCACTTGTGGGCCATTTAGATACTTTATGGTGTTAATTGATGCATCAACTCGTTGGTCACATGTATGTTTGCTATCTACTAGAAACATGGCATTTTCCAAATTACTTGCTCAAATAATTAAATTAAGAGCACATTCCCCCGATCATCAAATCAAATCAATACGACTAGATAATGCAAGAGAATTCACTTCTCAAGTATTTGATGATTATTGTTTAGCACTGGGAATTGAAGTTGAACATCCAGTAGCTCATGTTCATACTCAAAATGGTCCGGCAGAATCATTAATTAAGCGTTTGCAACTTATTGCAAGACCTTTACTTATGAAAACAAAGTCTCCTGTTACAGCTTGGGGACATGAAATTTTACATGCATCGAAATTGATTAAAATTAGACCAACGGCTTATCATCATTTTTCACCATCACAGCTTTTAACTGGATCCCAACCAAATATTTTACATCTACGAAAATTTGGTTGCGCTATGCATGTACCCATTAGTCCCCCACTTCGTACTAAAATGGGTCCCCAAAGAAGGTTGGGAATTTATGTGAGATTTGACTCGCCTTCGATAATTCGTTATCTTGAACCTCTTACGAGTGATGTATTTACTGCAAGATTTGCATATTGCAAATTTGATGAGTCAAATTTCCCGCCGTTAGGGGGAGAAAAGGCCGTTCCAGTAGAACAACGTGAAATTTCATGAAATAATCTCTCTATATTTCATTTGGATCCACGTACCAAACAATGTGAATACAAGGTACAAAGAATTTTGCATATTCAAAATATTGCAAATCAAATGCCAGATGCATTTAATGATGCTGCAAAAATAACTAAATCTCATGTTCCAGCAGTAAATACACCAGCTAGAATGGAAATCCCCGAAGGACCAGTAGCAGCAAATGAATCTACAGCTAGACAAAAACGTGGAAGACCGATAGGTTCAAAAAACTTGGCACCTAGAAAAAGAAAGTCTAATAAAAAAATCATCAATTAGCAAACCTCCCGAAGGAGTTATAAATGATCCAAATTATAACTCAAAAGAAAATTCCAATTCTCCAAAAATCAATGAAGGAACTATTATCCCAGAAGAAATAATAGAAGCTTCCGAAAACAAAATGGTACCTAATAATAATGAGATCTCAATATTCTACACGAATTATGGAGAAATGTGGGATCGAAGTAAAATAACAATTGATGATGTATTCTCATTCGCAATAGCTACTAAAATAACTGAAAGTTATGACTATAATGAGAATAATGATAATGAACCAACTAGCATAAATGAATGTCGAAAAAGACAAGATTGGCCAAAGTGGAAAGATGTTATTCAACTTGAGTTAGATTCATTTCAAAAACATGGTGCATTTGGACCAATAGAGAAAACACTAGAAGGTGTTAAACCAATTGGTTACAATGGGTATTCATTAGAAAACGAAATGATAAAAATGAAGTTGTGAGATACAAAGCAAGGCTTGTTGCACAAGGTTTCCTGCAGAGACCAGGTTTTGACTTCAAAAAAAACATACTCTCCTGTTATGGATGTCATAACATTTCGATATTTAATAAGCCTTGTAGTCTCTGAGAAGTTTGACTGATGTTGTGATAGCTTATCTATACGGTAAATTAGATACCGATATTTACATGAAAATCGCAGACGGATATAAATTGCCTAAAGCAAAATCAAAGTCAATGTATTCATTAAAATTGAGACGATCACTATACGATTTGAAACAATCTGGAAGAATGTGGTATAACCGTCTTAGTGAACATTTAGTAAAAGCTGGGTACAAAAACAATCTCGTTTGTCCATGTGTCTTTATAAAGAAATCGGTAAAGGGATTTGCTATCTTAGCGGGATATGCTGATGATATAAATTTGATTGGAACTCCAGAAGAGATCAATGAAACAATATATTACCTAAAACAGGAATTTGAAATGAAAGATCTTGGCAAAACCAAATACTATCTTGGTCTACAGATTGAGCACAGTAAAAATGACATATTAATCCATCAATCAAATTACGTTGAGAAAATCCTGAAGCGTTTTCAAATGGATAAAGCATATCCACTTAGTACACCTATGGTTGTCAATCACTAGATATTAAAAAGGACCTTTACCGACCAAAAGAAGATGATGAAAATGTACTTGGTCCAGAAGTACCATATCTCAGTGCAATTGGTGCATTATTATATTTAGAACAATGCACGAGACCAGATATTGCATTTTCAGTCAATCTTCTAGCCAGATATAGTTTTGCACCTACTAAAAGACACTGGAATGACATAAAACATATCTTGAAATAACGCGAGGAACCACAGATTTAGGCTTGTTTTATTCTAACATAGGCAATAATCCGATTCTAGTTGGTTATGCTGATTCAGGTTACCTTTCTGATCCACATAAAGCAAGATCACAAACTGGATATGTATTTACTGACAACAATGCAGCTATTTCATGGCGATCTACAAAGCAAACATTGGTAGCAACATCATCTAATCATTCTGAAATATTAGCACTATATGAAGCAAGCCGAGAATGTATTTGGTTAAGATAATAAATCGAACATATTCGAAACACATGTCAACTTCTCTCAACTACAGAAAAATCAACCATTATTTATGAAGACAATGCTGCATGTGTAGCTCAGATTCAAGCAGGATATATCAAGGGTGATAAGACGAAGCACATTTCTCTCAAATTCTTCTTCACACATGAACTTCAAAAAGACAATAAGATAGAAGTAAAGCAAATTCAATCTCAAGAAAATCCAACAGATTTATTCACCAAAGCACTTCCAAAGTCAACATTTCAGAAGATGATTTATAAAATTGGCATGCGTCGTTTGCATCACCAAACTATTTGAATAATGCGTTACGAATCAAAGAGAGCATATATAATGCTATAGTGTACTCTTTTCCTTCACTAATATTTTTCCCAAATGGTTTTGTTAGTAAGGTTTTCAACGAGGCATTTTTTTGATTCAGAAGTATCAACCCTCATTGGAACATTGTCAATATGTTACCTAAAAATGAAAATTGTACTCTTTTCCTTGTTTATGATTTTTCCCACAGGGTTTTTTCATAAAAAAGTTTTTAATGAGGCAATTAATTTTATCATCTTTGCATGAGTGTTGTAATATATATTATTTTAAGGGTGAATACGCTTAATGCAAGGAACATTATTGTAATTGTTGAGACATATGAAGTCTACAAATAGAGAGCTCATCTATGTTGTAATGTTATCTGAATGAATAAAAATGTTACTCTCTTTATTTTCTTGTGGGTTTTTTTTGGCTCCTCAGCTGGTTTTTTATTTCTCAATTTTCTTCTTCAATTGTTACGGGACTCCAATATAAGTAAAGAAGATCATGGCTTTTTCATAACCTTCTTCGCTGCTAAACTTGCATGGCTCGATTATGATCAAATATTTGAGTTTCAGAAAACCTAAAAGGTCAAACATCATTCTTCTCCGTCACACTATTCTCTACTGTACAATTCCTCATGATTACTCAAATGTGGATAAGTCGCCAGCAAAGGTTAATCCCTTTGTTTATGGTCGTGCACTGAGGTCATGTATTTTAGGATACAATGTGAGTGAAGGCAAAGCAATTCATTGTCACGCAGTGAAAAATGGCGACCACTTGGATTTGTTTAGCAGAAATATTCTTCTCGACTTCTATGTCAAATTCGATATGTGTAATGACGCGTATAACCTGTTCGAAGAAATGCCTGATAGAAACCATGTTTCTTATGTCACTATAATGCAAGGTCTTGCTAAATGTGGGCGATCCATTGATGCGGCTTTTTTGATTCCTAGAATTCACAGAGAAAGACACGAACTCAATCAATTTGTATTCACAACTGCTTTAAAGCTATTTTTGAATCTGGGTTGGCCTGAACTTGGTCAACATATTCATGCTTGTATTCATAAAATTGGGCTTGACTCAAATGCCTTTGTTGCGTCTGTTCTGTTGGACATATATTCAAATGCTGGACTTGTTGACAGTGCAAGAAACGTTTTTGATGGAGTTCCGGGAAAAGATGATGTCCTGTTGACAGGTATGGTCACTTGCTATGCTGATAATGATCGTTCCAAAGAAACTGTAACATTTTATTCTCAAATGGCAAAGGAAGGTCTAAGGCCTAACAATTTTATACTAAATAGCTTGCTTAAGGCGGCTGCTTTACTTGAATCACTTAAACTGGGCAGGAGCATTCATGCTTGTTCGATAAAAACCAAGTATGAAGACCACCCTTATGTAAGCTCGGCCATCCATGACATGTACTCAAAATGCGGGGATATCGGGGAGGCTCGCGTGGCCTTTGACATGGTTTCCACGCACAATGTGATTACTTGGACCTCTATGATTTCTAGATACACACTAAGTAATTTATGCAAGGAAGCCCTGCAGCTCTTTTCCCAAATGCTTCGAACTTCAGTAGTACCAAATGAATACAGTTTCTCAAGTGCTCTAAAAGCATGTGCAAGTATGGAAAAGCTGGAGTTGGGCAAGCAAATTCATGCCCATGTGGTGACAACTGGTTTGTACATGGAGGACTTTGTTGTTAATTCACTTATGGATTGTTATGCTAAGTGTGGAGATATTGATACATCAGCACATATGTTTGCTGGCTTACTTCACAGAAACGAAGTCACATACAATACCATCATAGTTGGTCATGTGAACTTGGGTTTTGGGGAAGATGCTTTGCGGTTATTTGGACAAATGAGGGATGAAGAAATAAAAGGATCACAAATCACCTATTCTAGTGCACTCAAGGCTTGTGCAAGTTTGGCAGCAATAGAGTCCACTAGTCAAGTTCATTCTTTGATTACCAAAACCCCGTTTATCCATTCTGCTGTTGTCGAAAACTCTTTAATCGATTCATATGCAAAGTGCGGGAGCATAAAAGATGCTTGTAAGGTGTTTGATATGATGGATGGTCGTGATGTGATATCATGGAATGCTATGATATCAGGGCTTGCTATACATGGTCTTGCTTCAGATGCCATAAGGTATTTTGACGAAATGAAAGAAGATGGGATAGAACCAGATAAGATGTCTTTTGTAGGGGTTCTTTCGGCTTGTAGCAATATAGGTTTGGTGAAGGAAGGTCAAAATTACTTCAGGTCAATGGTGCACGACTATAGCATTGAACCTCATATTGAACATTACACCTGCATGGTTAGGCTTTTAGGCAGAGCTGGTCATTTCGATGAAGCTTTGAAATTAATTGAAGAAATGTCCATGGAACCTAGTGCTATGATATGGCGTGCATTGCTCAATGCATGTCTGGTGCACAAAAATGTAGATCTAGGAAAGATTTGTGCAGGGAGGGTGCTTGAGTTAGAGCCAGAACATGAATCTGGATACGTATTGTTATCCAATATATACGCAAGGGCAGGGAAATGGGATGATGTTGCGTTCACAAGAAAACTAATGAAAAGTAAAGGGGTGAAAAAGGAGCAAGGTCTTAGTTGGATAGAAGTACAAGGCGAGACGCATTGTTTTAGTGCAGGCGACATGAGGCATGCAGATATGAGGGTGATATGTGCAATGTTGGAAGGACTGAATCTGAAATTTAAGAAAGCCGGCTATGTTTTTGATAGCTCGGTGATTTTGCATGATATCAGCGAGGAAGAGAAAGGGAGGTTGGTATGGATGCATAGTGAGAGGTTGGCTCTAGCTCTTGGGCTTGTGAAAGTACCGAATGGGCGCCCTATACGAATCATTAAGAATCTGAGGTTTTGCTTGGATTGCCACGCTACATTCAAGTTGGTATCGAAGCTTGTTCAGAGGGAAATTGTTGTTAGAGATATGAATCGCTTTCATCATTTTGAAGATGGAAATTGTTCATGTGGTGATTATTGGTGATTGCTTTCGACCATAGTTTTGGAATCTGAACCGCAAAATGAACCGTAGCGACTCAAGATTCAAGGTTTCAAATGTTCAATCGGTTGAACCTGGAGAACGGTTCACTTTAATTTATATATTTTTGGAATTTGCTGGATGACCCGAAGAAAAGTAAATATGAATGAGTGCGGGTTTAATCTCAGCCACAACAGTTCTCCCTTCCAAAATTTCCATCCGTTGGTTCCTATTTGGCACAGGTTTGCACTTTTTTTTATCAGGCCTCGTAGCAGCACCCTTAAATAATTGCCTCGTGCAGTATAAGAAAGTGTACCTTATAACATCATTTACATATTCATACGAGCAATGACTTGAATGAAAATATATGATAAAGTTGACTGAGCACTATTAATTACTAGAGCGTCTCCAACGGTGTCTCCATTCATAGTCTAATCAGCAATATTTGGTTGAATTGTTCCCCAGATGTTGGAGAACGTAATATTCAATCAAATATTACGGGGCCGATTCTGAATTTTGAATTGGTCCTGGATGCCGATTTTGAATTTTACCCGCGACCTTCGTTGGAAGCCTGTTTAATAGACATTCAGCGAAACAGATAAAAAAAACTAATCAAGTGCTTTTATTTTTTAAATCAGTTTGGGTTCTGTTTACAAATTTTATCAATGTCCACTTTCTCAACTATTAGGTATAACACGTAATATTCAGCTATATTACGTGTTGTAATATTCAAATCCTGAATTTTGTCGGAAATGCTCTTAGGTCTGTATAATTTAAGATTAAACACAAACTGAAGTTCAGAACCCATACCACAGTCACCCAATTTCGAAACAGTATAAGCAAAAAGTTCAATTATTGATAAAATTATGCAGAAAATTATAGTTTGACATCTAGAAGTAACGGCGCTTGAGGTTTATGCCTGCTGGCTGTTGCGCTGCCTGCCAATTTGAAAGATTATTACGTAGGGTTTTGAATTTGGGGCAAATAGGATGTTGCGATGTAATTTTTTGGAGGAAGAGGTTAAACTCGGTTGGGAGGCCGAACCCTGGCTGAAGCATGCGCGAGGTTGAAAGCTCCTCCAAACCATCATGGCTCACGGTCCATGGTTAACCAGGTCCGACAGTGGCTGTGTCTGGCTATTAAAGCTAGGCTTATGACTTTCGTAATACGCCAAGTAATGTCGTAACATATTCAAATATAAGGGTAAATATGCTAAATGTTCAAGGGTATTATAGTAATTTTTAATGATTGAGAAAGCTATAAATAGAGAGTTAATTGTATCTGTAAGAGCATCTCCAACAGCGGAGCTTATTCATGTTACGGAGCTGAACATGAGTTGTTTTTGCATCCAACAGATATTCGTATTTGTAAAATTCAGCAAGATATTACGGAGACAATTCAGATTTCTGAATAGGGCGCGCGAGCCGATTTTATCTGCTCGTGAAGTCGCGAGTCGATTTTTTCGGCGCGCGCCGGATAAATTGGCTCGCAACTTCACGAGCCGATAAAATCGGCTCGTGACTAGTTTATAATTCTTTTTCCTCCTATCCTACCTTATTTTCTATTATGACAAAAAAAAATCGTTATTATTTTCGTAGAACAAACAAATTTGAAACATAATAATAGATGAATAATAGATGAATAATAGATCTTACGAATACAAGAGAACGCGATGGTACAATAAAAAAACATCTTGACTGCATACATGACATCTTGACTACATACATGATCGATAAGTTCGAACAAGCATAAAATAAAACACGAATTCGGGTAAGGGTACTTCATAACTAGGTATCGCCGTAGTGGTTCCATAAATGATTCATAAGATCCTTCTGCAACCGGTTATGGAGTTCTGCATCTCTAAACATAACCTGACGGGTCAAATGAATGTTGAAGTCCTCCTCTGTTAGTGGTCGGTTTGGTCGGAATACTTGCGGTTGTTGTGAAGCACCCTCGTAATCGCAGTGACGTTGCTCTTCATCTATATCTCTTTCATCTTCTATAATCATGTTGTGAAGAACGATGCAAACAAACATGATTGTAGACATCTTTTTCCTAAACCACAACCGACATGAATTACTTATCATTGCAAATCTAGATTGTAAAACACCGAACGCACGTTCTACATCTTTCCTTTGTGCCTCCTGCATCGCCGCAAATCTGACTTGTTTAGGAGTCAATGGATTTGGACATGTTTTAACAATGGTGCTTCATTTCGGGTAAATGTCGTCACATAGGTAATAGCCATGCTCGTAAGTATTTTGACCGAGGGTAAATGTTAAAGAAGGTACTTAGCCTTGAGCAAGATCATTAAACAGATGGGATCTTTCTATAACATTTAAGTCGTTATTCGAATCAGGGATTCCGAAGAAAGCGTGCCATATCCACAGATCATACGATGCCACAGCTTCCAAAATGATGGTTGACCATCTTTCCTTGTCATTGTACGCACCTTGTAATCTCTTAGGACAATTCTTCCATTCCCAATGCATACAGTCCAGACTTCCTAACATTCCCGGCCAACCCCTGCTTTCGTGCATCTCTCTGATTCACACTACATCTGCATCGTTCGGAGACCGTAAGTATTCTTTTCCGTAGACGTCCACCACGGCTTGACAGAAAGTTTCAAGTGCCGTGCTCTCTGCTATGCGGTATGCATCGTCCAAAGCATTGGCTGGAGTGACGTAAACTAACATTCTCATAGCGGCCGTCATTCTCTGTTCACCGGACGACTCCTGTGTCTTCGATGCATTTTGTTTGTACTTAAAGTAATCATTGTAACCTTGAATACAACCAGTATCTGAAGAAATAGATTTCTCCGCATCCTGTATCTTCTACGAAACATATCAGGCCCGTAAGTTCAATCGTCATCGAAGTAACTTGCATCAAAGAATTATGGTATTTAGCATGATTTCGGTGTATAAACCTCCTTTCAGCAACCGATCCCCCTATAGTTGTGGATGATGAACCATACATTTCACGGTATAGGTCCCGTATTTCTTGTATTTCTTCCGCTTCCTCTTGAAGGATTTCGTCTTTCTTCAAATCGCTATCAAAAGCCAACACGCATTTCGTAAAACTAGAATCCATTTATATTTGTGAATAAGTTTTGATTTGAGATATGAATTGCAATGTTGCTGTTATATATAAGGTATGCAGTATTGGTAAGTAGGTTGCTTTATTGGGTGGATCTCCTTTATCAGATTAAGTGCTCTTTTATTGGACAGAGTGTTCCTTTATCGACATGGTGCTCCTTTATTGGTACGAATGCATCTTTACTGGACAGAGTGTCCTTTATTAGACAGAGTGCTCTTTTATTGGATAGAGTGTTCCTTTATTGGACAGAGTGCTCCTTTATTGGTATGAGTGTTCCTTTATTGGATGGAGTGCACCTCTCGTTTATTGGTACGAATGGTCTTTAATTGTACAGTAAATAGCGCACAGTGTAGATCCTCTGTCATGGCTCCAGTAAATTTGCACGAATGATCTTTTATTGGTACGAATGGTCTTTAATTGAACAGTAAATAGCGCACAGTGTAGATTATCTGTTATGGCTCCAGTAAATTGGTGTGAATGGTCTTTTTTTGTTAGAATGGTCTTTAATTGGACAGTAAATAGCTTGCATTACATAAATATTTTGCACTACATAACTTAGAAGCTTACTACAACGACAATTACAACATGAATAAATGCAAAGTACAATTAAAGGAACTACAACAACTGAACACATAAACATCAAATTTAAAGTACAGTAATAAACGATACGATAGTTTCCACCCACAACTACCACAGATGTGGGTAAAATCCAGCTCTAGCTGCCTCAGCAACATTCTTCTTCAAACATCGTATTTCGGCTTGCGCTTCCAATGCATATTGATCTCCACATTCGCACATCGGAGGGTCAATCCACTACTTAAAGTAGCAACAGTCAATTTCGTCAGGAAAAAAGGTGTGATCCTGGTAGGCTGCACAACCAAAAAATCGGCACCCAGCATATTTTTAGGCCTTCGGAACAACGACGACCGATTCTTCTCCACAACGGCGCACAGGGTTGGATCCACCTAGACGTACTGGCTTGCGAACGCGTCCTTCAACAACCATTTCTTTTTCAGGTCTTTGATTTGCTGCCCCCTCATCGTCATGTTCCGATTTGTCCATGTTGGAGGCTATACTTTCTTTTTCCTGTTCCGACATACTCCAAAAAGGGAACTATACTTTTTTCTTAACAACTTGGCTGCTTTGGGGAAAGAGGAAGGAGGTGGCGGCTGGAAGAAAATAAATTGTGATTAAGGGTTTCAGAGAAACCGCTATATATAGGGAAAACAAGAGTGTGGGTCCGGGGTCGTCCACTTACCCGTATTATTTACACATATTGAAGTTCGTAACGTTATAAAACGAGGATCGTCCACTTACCCGCATAATTTAAACATTTGAGCACACGAAGGAGTTAAAAAGGAGGGTCTTCCCCATTTTATTTTATACAAATCCTTTAACTTATATTTGTAAACCATATATTTTATAAACCATTTCCATGGCGACTTTTTGAAATTTTGATTTGAACGTAAAACAAAATCTACAACATGAAAACTGAAATTTTCTCTCCCACTAGAAAATTATTGCCGATTAGATGCGAACGTGTCTTATTGTGAGGAAATCCGACTTAGATTGGATTTTGTACAACCAATTGAAGTTCGAAACGTTATAAAACGAACTCCAGCGCCGCTGTAGTTCGTTTTATATTTAAATTACCAGATTTGGCACTTGCCAAAGTACCAGATTTGGCACTTGCCAAATCTGGATTTGGCACTTGCCAAAGTACCGGATTTCCACGGAACATAATAAATGAGCAAACATTACACAGAGCGTATGAAACGAGCAAACATTACACGGAACATAATAAACGAGCAAACATTACACTGAACATATGAAATGAGCAAACATTACACTGAACATATGAAACGAGCAAACATTACACAGAACACATTATAAAATAACATAAAGTCCAAAACATCGATACATGCACATATATACATCGAGCCACACATATATGTGCATCGCGACATACACAAATATACATCATGATAAATCTGCGGCATCATCATCAGCACCATCCAAAGACATGTCGTCCCCGCTATAAGAAGGGTCACAATACGGAATATCGTCATCATCACTACCACCTCCCGAACTGCCGCCACCACCTAGTCCGTCACCCCCTCCTAGTCCGCCATCACCACCTAATCCGTCACCCCTCCTAATCCGTCACCCCTTCCTAGTCCGCCATCACCATCTAATCCGTCACCCCCTCCTAGTCCACCATCATCACCTGATCTGTCACCCCCTACTTGTCCGCCATCACCACCTGATCCGTGAACCCCTCCTACTCCGCCTCCTAAACCTCCACCAGTACATGACCCTACAACGGTACCTGATGCTGCTGTATCACCACCCCCTGCTGCCGCTAATCTATCCTGTAAGTCATCGATCTTCTCCTGCAATCCCTAAACATTCGCCTGGTGCTCTTGATATAAGGACTAAGAATGTAGTAGGGTCATCTCCTGAATAGCCGCAATATGTATCCTATGTTGGTCTAACCGGGGGTGCATACTGCATATATAGAACATATAAAATCAGTTTCTACAGCGTATAACATACAACGTAAATTCACAAGTACAAATTTTACCTTATGTGACGGATATAATCCAGCAGTAGGGACACCGTGCACCATATGTGCAGGTGGGCAAACAATAGGCAGGAATATCTGTGCACCGCTAAGATCAAATGTCTGAAATGTATCGGCCAGAGCGAAATCCGTAGGAGGGTCGGAGATTTGTGAAGGGGTTGGATCAAAAGTAAATGGTGGAGGATGAACTCTACCATTAACCAATCAGGGACCAATGTGATCAGAGTTCACACCCCGCATATAATCCGGCAGGAAGTACCGTCTAGGAGCTACCCGAACCCAATAAGGACCAAACTCTGCGTCGAGTAAGTGAAAATCGGTTGTATCAACCAATCCTGCCTGTCTCGGACTATCCACATACTGTTTTCCTATAGAACGGTACAGCCCGAACATATCAAGTGGCAGAGGTGGATCTCTAGGTACTCGCAACTGACTAGGACCCTGGTAATAACATCGATCTCCCAAGTACTAAATAGGAAGGTGGGCCGGTGGGAACAAGAGGACACATCGAGTAGATAAGTGACATGCAATGGCTAATGGATGGGCATCAGGTAGTGGGCCATCCGCTGCAAGTAACAACCAATAAGAAGTCCAAGGTGCTCGTAATATGTTCCCCATCTCCCTCATATATAACTGAGTACGTGCCTCCATCAAGTCATGTCTCACACCAGCAGGAGCACGCCGAACTCCGTGAGTACTCTCCCATCTACGCATGCGTGGGAAAAAGGTCTCAGCAGCATGACTGGCGGTGAGCTGTATGCGTGGATGCATGTTGGTCGTGTACTCGTAGTACCAGCCCGACAACATGTACCAAAAACCAAACATCTGGCGAACCTCTCCAAAAGCACAGGAGTCAAGAGCGGCGTATAGATAACCCAATATGGCAGAGCCCCAATCATTCAAATGCAGCTGCTCTAACTCGACTAGGGCTGGTAGGTAGCCTAGCCTAATCATACTTCATTGGTTCAAAGAGAATGTCAAACCAAGAAGGTATAAAATGGTAGCCCTGTATACTATGTCGTGGAAATCTACCACACCGAGATGCACTGTAAAATACTGAAGTAAATATGTGACGGAAACGGCATCATTAGCTATATGAGCCGCTGACAAATCTAGCAAATACTGTAGGTAGGAATCGGGTAAATCAAAAGAGGCATCAAATGGACAGGTGCTACCTGGAAGGCCTATCTCAATCCCCTTCAGCACATAAAAATCGGCAGGGGTGATACCTAGTTCAAAATCCAGAAAGTGAAAAGTGTGTGTCGTAGGCCACCATCGCTCTGTTAAGGCGTCTACCAAAGGTCGATTGAAGGACCGGGGAGGTATAATACGTAAAAATCGTCCGAACGGACTAGCAAGTAGCCTCTCCCGAATAAGCAATGGTAATATGTCAAAGGTATGTGAAACAAACTTCGCCCAACTCCCGCAAAGGTAGGCGTACTCAGTCTATTAAAATTATACCAGTTAAATGACTATAAAACCAATAGTTCATACAATTAAAACGTATAACGTACATGCACTAAACTATAACGTAAAACCATCAGGGCATACTTTTTAATAGTTCAGTAACTACAAATATTAAAAAAATTAAAATTAATACCTAAATGGTGGCTAGCGCGGTAAAAGATCGATGAGTGAATCCCTGCGGCAGCTCGTGGAGGATACGTAAGTCCTCAATCGTCGTCCCCGCTGGTAGAGGAAGCCGAGCTGGACCAGATGCGTCGTCCGACATAACTGGAACTGTCCGTCTCCCCATCTTCGTTACGCGTGGCGGCATCCCGGCGTTGTAACGAATAAAAAAATTAAAAAGGAGGAAATAGGGAAAGTATACCAAACCCGCCCTCCCCGCCATATATAGGCGCGGGAGCCACGCGAGCCGATTTTAATGGAGCCGCGCCATATAACGATAAAATCAGCTCGCGCCTGTTGGGATATATCAAAGATATCTCCCAACATGTTACGGGTCGTAATGTTATGACCCGTAACCTTGTTGGAGATGCTCTAAGCAGTACATATTTAAAAGAATAAATGGTGTTCTCTTTCTTTAATGGTTTTCCTTCTTTTTATTCACCAACAAGTTATGAGCACGAAATTTCATAATTTAAATTCTAGTTAAGTTTGATATTTTTTCATAACATTGACTTTACCTTTGCCCGTACGATAGATCTACTATGAAGATGTATGCTATATAGAATATATTTTTTTATATAAGGTATTTACATTTTTGGAAAAATATATCTTTTGAAATGGTCTGTCCCACTAGTGACTTTTCCATATTAATAAAAATATCATTTCAAACGTCACGTCCAGAAGATAATTAATTTAGCAAATAAATATATTAACAGTCAGCCGTTACTACCGTAACGATTCGTAAATGTTGACGATTTTAGATAATTATTTTAATTGAAAATTTAACTTAAAAATCTAAAATTCAAATTATTTTGATATAAAAGGAATGTATGGATTCGATATCCAAATATAAATATAAAATATGTACTTTTAATTTGAATAATAACGATTGTTTGATTCTAGAACTTTGAATAATAACGATCGTTTAATTCCAGAAATCTTTTGTTTTAAAACTGACGTTAAATCAGTTATTAATGAAACACTGAAATATTGTTTTTTAAAGCATAATATTTTTATATAAAATTGATCAAGAAAAATTTATAACGGAAACGTCAAAGTTCATTATGTTGGAATCCCTTTTCGCTAGCTGTTTTAAATCGCTTTATACGATCGATTTACGGTAGGGGCAACCAATATGGCATGATTAACGTTAACATCTAAAATTAAATTATGAAATTTGAGAATTGAGATATATTTAATTAAACATAGTGGACGAATAAATTTCGTAGTAAAATATTCAAGTTCATTTTGTTCGCGAATTTTAGTTAAATTTGAACAAAACGTTGAAAATAAAATGTTGTGGAAATTTAGTTTTTTTTTTAAATAGTAGATTAATTTCAACCAATGACATCATTTTTTATTTTGTGAAAATTAGACGTTAATAGCTCTGAATCTATTATTTCGTTTGCAAAAAGCACAAACTCTGTTAATATAACCTGTGTATATCTGTTACCATTTTCTCCACCATTTTTTTTGTCTGTTCACGTACGCTTTTGAACTCCGAAGACAAAATAAAGATACTTTATTTTGAAAACACAATTTTCTAACAGGTCCCATAAGCATCAGAAGAAGATCTCTCTTGTTTCCTTTCTCTGTCCATTCACGATTTCATGTCTCTTCTTCCTCGTCTTCCTTGTTTTCTTTTCCCAATACTTCTCTTCTCTTCCATTTTGAATCAAACAAGCTTTTTTTCACGTTTTCATATCTCTTCTTCCTCATCTTCCTTCTTGGTCTCTGCATATGGACCATCCATTGGTACCGTTGTATCTATCATCCCCCAATAAGCTAGAGTTGCGGCTCTTCCTCATTGCTTGGATGATACAAAATCATACCTGCTTCACTCACAGGCTTCACCTACTTCGTTTGTAGGCTTCAATTTTAAACAGTTCTCTTAAGCACATCACAAATGTCCAACCCAATAAACGACGTTACACTCTTTGTCGTCTTCATCTTCATATCCGCATCACTTTTAGATACAAACCTAGCAACTCAATCATTCAGACCACGTCTTCTCTTTGGTATATCGACAATCTTCATAATAATGCCTATTGCTACCTTGAATGAATGATGCATTTTTCATGCTTGATTTTTCTAGTTTAACAACATGATTTAACTCCTTACGCCACTCCAGTACCCCCCGTCAGCAGCACAGGTGTAACAACCCGTTATTTCGGAACCAATTTAAAAATTTTATTTTAGCTATTTTAATGGGTTTTGAATATTTAAAATGATTTATTTTAAATAATAACGATTTAAATTTATTTAAATCGAAGTTAGAGCGTATAAATTTATTTTAATTATAAAACGATCTTAATATGGCATGGTAGTTTGAAAATTTGGCTTTGAACTTTAAATGAATGTACAGAATTCAAAATAAATTGGATTTTAGTAAAACTAAAAACATTAGAATCTGTTTAATTATACCTTTCTAATAAATGTGAAAAATTCAGATTTCATAATATAAATATAAAGTTATGTCCTATTTAAAATTTAAAATAGTCGCTATGGAATTTATATATATATTAATATAATTTAAAGCCCTTAAAAATAGCCAATTTGCAAACGACCTCCGTTTTCGACGAAACCACTCTTGTTGGATTCAGAATGCCAAATTATAGTCAGGTTTAAAATTTCATAATTTTTTGAATTAATATGTGAGCATAGTAAATTTAAACGCATTTGGTAATTTTAGTTTGAATTTAATCGACTGGAAAAAGGCCATTTTTCAAACAACCTCCAAATTCGACGAAATTAGTTCTGTTAGGATCGTAACGTCAGAATATAACTAGATTTAATTTTACTATAATTTTGGAGTCAGTATGTGGCTCCGGTAAATTGAAATGTACGTTTGAATTCAATATGTATTGATTTATATTTTAATTTCTATAAAAACTGATCAAAACGATAGAACTGGCTTATGAAACATATCCCATTGTATTCGATATGGGGTATTTGGCTAGGGACGATAGTCATTGGGTTTGATTTGGAGTTCAAATGCAAAATATCACTTTTTGGAATTAAATTAATAAAAATATATATAGTATATATTAGGCAAAGGGAGGTCAAACCCCTCTTCATCTCCACCCGCGGTCAACTTCATTGGAGCAGCAGGGCAGAAAATAAGGGGCGGAAATTCTCAATTTTTCAATCCTTAAATTCTCACTCATCTTTTCGAATTAAATTATAAAATCTAGACGAAAGTTTTAGAGATTCTCCTACTCTATAATTCCATACAAGTTTGATCGACTCTCGTGTGGTACTTCCTCCAATTTTTGCCCTCAAAGTGCCGGCCTTCACATGGGTTTTCATGACGAGCTGGACCACCGAAATGCGCGCCACCTCTGGCGTGGGGAGCTCCCGCGTAGGCCAAAGGCGTGGGGCACTCCGATCAATCTCCGATCAAGCGTGGATGGTGCGGTTCTAACCCTAGAAATGGAGAACCGGGTTCGGTTTATCGCGTGATGTCTGGAACGATAGGGATGGGAGTGATTAACAGCTAAAGAAAAGTAACTAAGGGATTTATTAAATTTTAATCATGAAATTAATGTAATCAAAATTCAAATGGATATATCTTTCTCATATGAATACAGAACTGAATGATTTCAGATTCGCCTTGTCACGATCTACACAATGAAACAGACCAGAACTGAAATGGAAGCAGTTGGAAATTCTAACTGAATTAAACTCCAGTTTAATTCAGTAAAATAATCGTTTATATAATGATTTCAAAGCCGTTCAATGTGAGAACTTCTCACTATAATTCTTGTACAGTTATTTATTTTATAACTGTAAATAATTGTTTTTTATCAGTTTTTAATTATCACAAATGTTGTACGATGCCTGTTAGATCACGTCACTGTCGTCCACAAACCATGGATGATTTAATTGACTGTATTGTGTTTTGGTTGTGATGTGAAATGGAGTAAATAAAATATATATGCGATATGAAATATATATATATATATATGCATTGTATAATATATATATATATATATATACATTGTATAAAATACATATTAGTTGTATAATATATAGGCATTGTATAATATATATATATATATATATATATATATATATATGCGTTGTATAAAATTGAAACGGATAAAATTGTCATGTATTGAAATAAATATTTGTTTGTTAAAAATATAATTTTTAACATATATATGGAGTGAATAAAATGGTCATGTATTAAAATATATATTAGTTGGCTAAAAATGTTATTTTTAGCTTATATATGAGATATATAAAATTGTTATGATATGAAATAATTATTGAATCGCTAAAAATGTAATTTTTAACATATATATGCGATGTATAAAATTGTTATGATATGAAATATTCAATTTTGGTTTAAAACTGAAATGGAAGTTGGAAACGTTTATAAAACGAATTGAAAACAATTTATCAAATACGATTTAAATAGATATCGACGATATACATATATACATATATATTATATATATTTAATGGCTTGAATAGAACGCGCCACGCAGCGACCGTTCGTGAATTTCAACCATTAACTTCAAATTGATGTAACGGGAGATCCGACCGTTGGATTCTCCTAAAACCGGAATCTTTGGGTTCGTATCGAAAAGAGCCTTCCAATGATAATAAGAGATTTAAATTTGAATGGTTGTATTTCAAATTATGTCCAAATAGATTTCAGAAAAGGTGGCTATGGATGCAGTTCGGTGGCCGTTATTGGAAACCGACTGTAATTGCAATAATAAAATTATTAAAAGTATGGAAAAATTGTGTTAAATCATAGTAAATGATTTGGAAAGATTTTGGATGAAAAATTCCAGTTTTGAAAAGATAAAAATATTTTTTTATCTAAATGAACTAATTATTTACTAGAATAATAATCCAATGTTTTTAAATAAATAAATAAATTGGATTTGTAAATGGTTTTTGAAATAGCCAGAATTTTCCAACATATGAATTGGAAAGGATTTAAATGGAAATAATCTTCGGAATATTTCGATATTGGATTCCGTGATTATATGGATATTGTTGAAGAATTTGGAAGATATAGATATCGTTATTCCCAATACGATATCTGTTAGTTTCAGAATTTGATGTTGAATATAAGTCGATATTATTTCTATTTAGAACCTTATATTTAATATCAAATTGGATTTTGGGGTTTATAGTGAACAATGTTTTAAATAACAGTCGTTCTTTAACCAAATTAACAGTGAAGATATGATTTCGAATGTATAAATCTTTTTATTAAGATTTAACGGAAATTTTCCAAAGTAAAGTTTTCCAGTTTAATACATTAAATTGGTATTAAATTGGAATTGAATGGAATTTGATTTGGTGATAATCGAGATGAACTTCTGTAAAGGAAGACCGTTACTATATATGGAATTTAAAGGGACTTGCCGTTATTCCACTTATAGTATTAGTTGGATACGGAAATTTATATCGTAACGATTGATCAGATTTCCATGAAGGTTCCATTTTGATGGAAAATGATTTTTTGGTTTATCGTGAACGGTGTTTTAAATAAAATTTGTTCTTTAACCCAATTAACGGTGAAGATACAATTTGGAATTTATAAATCTTTTTATTAAGATTTAACGAAAATTTTCCAAAGTAAAGTTTTCCAATTTAATACATTAAATTGGAATTGAATGGAATTCAATTTGGGGATAATCGAGATGAACTTCTATAAAGGAAGACCGTTACTTTTTATGTAATTTAAAAGGCCTTGCCGCTATTCCACTTATAGTATTAGTTTGATACCGAAATTTATGTCGATTATATACTGTTACGATTTCCGTAAAGATTCCATTTTGATGGAAGATGATTTTGGGTTTATCGTCAACTTTGTTTTAAAGGACATTTGTTCTTTAACTCAAGTAAAGCAGGATTAGTTTCCAGAAAGGTGAATAATCATTAAGCAATGAAATTCAGAGACTAAAACTAAGAAGAGTTTTAATAAATGTTTAATTAGATTTGAATGAATGAATGGTGATTAAATTTACCAAAACATGAGGTGTGGTGTAAGCCAAATATACTTAGTTGTTGATATTGATTGTGATTGATTGATTGTTTGGACTGTGCTCAACCATTTTGTGAGCAAAATATGCTTTTACATTTAGTATTTGGTTATGTAGAAATATTTGTATGCTCACATCTTGTGAAACACTTCACGATTTGACTATCAGATTTAGCGACGTGGTTGAGTTCATTTCAAATTTAATGAATGATTTTGAAATGATATTTTTCTTAAGTGAAAAGAATTGCTTTCCCGATTTTGGACAGGGAATGTTTTATAAAACGGAAAGGATTTCGAGGCCTAAACCCGATGTTGTCGAAATAATTCTGAAATGTATTATGTGTTTGACATTGTAATTCATCACATAATCGATTAGTTGCTATTGTTGATGTATCTGTTTAGTGGCGGAGAATTTATTCTCTTACTTAACACCCTTCTTTGAGACGTATGAGCTCAAATGTTATGTGATTAATAGTGACTGATCACATGTGTCAATTGCTAATGTAAAATACTATATTTTGGAAAGTACTTGTGATCATTACGTTGTGAAATGATTTTCCCTACTTCGGGATATGAAATGATTTAGTATGTGGTTAAAGATTCTGGTAACCGGGACGACTAAAAGTATGGGTGAGATGGCGGTGTAGTCCCCGCGGGCATGGGATTGTGCATCATCAGTGTAGCCTGCTCCATCGTGGGAGATGCACACACACACACACACACACACACACACATATATATATATATATATATATATCGAGTTGGTAAGGTAGTACTCTTTGCCTTGTCTAAGGGGAACCTGATATTTGGTTGCATACTTGTTTGTTTCCATTGTTATGTTCTTATGTTCTGGAATTCATATTTCCAAAGATTTTGGTTTGAGATCCCAAAGTGAAATCTACTTTTATATAAAGCTAGATATGTATTTCAAATGGTTTGAAATAAGAATTCGGGAATAAAGTTCAAAGAAATATATTTTTTAAAGTGAATTGGATTTGGAAAAATCTAAATTTGGGATTAAGTCTAAATGGGTAGATTGAGGAATTGCATGTTGTATAATGCATTGTAGATCCATATGACTATTATTAGTTGTTGTTTATGCACTGATATACATGGGGGTGAACCCGTTCCGTGACATGCGGCGTGGTCCCGTGATTTACCATATTTTTAAGTAAAGTTTTAATAACTGTTTTAGTTCTCACACCAGTCCCATGACTGACTCGGAGTTTATTATTTCCACCTAAATTATGGGTGCCTATATTTCCCACACGGGCAGTCAATCATTTTGGTTATGTAGATTATTTCATTTAGCAGGTTTCTGGATCGAAGCTTAAAGCTGTGTCCAGAGCATTGATAGCCTTCCGCTATGTTAGTTTATTTGTTTCCGCTGCATTGTATTACATTTATTCTAATTTTCCGCTGTATATTATTTTCCATACTCTGATATTTTGTACTCTGATGTAACATTATTATGATGTTTATAAGAGTCTTCTGTTGTTCGCTCTGATGTGTTGTGCGCCCAAAGTTAGTGTATCCTCCTTTTTGGTTCGATTTAAGTCGGTTTAACGATCGATTTGGATCGACTGAGAAGGAGGGTGACTACATATGTTATCATAGCTTTGGTTAACTCAAATCTTTGGGGTGCAACTCGTTAGAACAGAAGAAAAGACTCATCTGATATTGGATTAGTAATATCCTATGAAAGAAAACTCATTAGAGATAGGATCAGTTGTATCCTAGAATGAGAAACTCGTTAGAGATGGGATTAAAAATGCCCTAGAATGAGTTAAGAGTGACTATTTTATAATTAACGTATTTGTGATTATATATATAATCCGATCTTAGAAAATTTGATTTTAAATATTTAAGAAGTATATATTTGAAAAGCTAGTTAACTAATTGATTGTTTGTTGTGTTGGATGATTAATAGTTTAACTAATTAAAATGTTGGAATGATAAAACCAATAAGAAAATGAAAGGTAAATCTAACCAAATCAAATTTAATATTGAACTGAATTAAAAACTGACTGGAATCGCATACATATACATGTATATGTAATTGAACATATTAGAGCATGGAAGCTTAGAAGAGGAATAAAATTGTATGCCCAACAAATATGTACATGTTTACTATATTCATTGGGTTTGATGATTTTATGAGCCGATTGGCTAGCCGCTTGGCTTTTTGATTTTCTTTTGACTGATGAGGGCCCTGTGAGGCAAGTTGCGATTTTACCGATCATCTACAAAGGTGATTATGGCGAATTTTTTCAAAAATTTAGGGTGTTAGCCAAATTTTTGAGAAATTAGAAAATTCTTAGAAACTGGAAAGTTGAAGAACTCAAGCCAGAATGAATGTTGAGTTGGTTAGTTAAACAACTTTCAGCTCCGTTTCTTTTCGAAGACGAAAAGATTTTAAGTGGGGGAGATGTAACAACCCGTATTTTTGGAACCAATTTTAAATTTTTATTTTAGCTATTTTAATGGGTTTTGAATATTTAAAATGATTTATTTTAAATAATAACAATTTAAAATTTATTTAAATCGAAGTTAGAACGTATAAATTTATTTTAATTATAAAACGAGCTTGAAATGGCGTGGTAGTTTGAAAATTTGGTTTTGAACTTTAAATGAATGTACAGATTTCAAAATAAACATGATTTCAGTAAAACCAAAAAGGTTAGAATTTGTTTAATTATATCTTTCTAATAAAGGTGAAAAATTCAGATTTCATAATATAAATTGAAAGTTATGTCTTGTTTAAAATTCAAAATAGTTGCTATGGAATTTATATATATTTTAATATAATAGATAGCCCTTTAAAATAGCCATTTTGCAAATGACCACTGTTTCCGACGAAACCACTTTTGTTGGATCCAGAATGTCAAGTTATAGTCAGGTCTAAAATTTCATAATTTTTGAAATTAATATGTGAGCGTAGTAATTTAAACGCATTTGGTAATTTTCAGTTTGAATTTAATCGATTGGAAAAAGGCCATTATTCAAACGGTCTCCAAATTGGATGAAATTAGTTCTGTTAGGATCGTATCGTCAGAACATGGCTAGATTTAATTTTTCTGCAATTTTTGGAGTCAGTATGTGGCCCCCGTAAATTAAAATGTACGTTTGAATTCAATATGTATTGATTTATATTTTAATTTTTATAAAAACTAATCAAAATGATAGAACTGGCTCACAAAAAATATCCCATTGTGTTCGGAATGGGGTATTTGGCTAAGGATGACAGTCGTTGGGTTTGATTTGGAGTTTGAATGCAAAATATCACTCTTTGGAATTAAATTAATAAATATATATATAATATATATTGGGCAAAGGGAGGTCAAACGCCTCATCATCTCCACCCGCGGTCAACTTCATTGGAGCCGCCAGTCACAAAACAGAGGGAGAAATTCTCAATTTTTCAATCCTTAAATTATCCCTCATCTTTTCGAATTAAATTATGAAATCTAAACAAAAGTTTTAGAGATTCTCCTGCACTATAATTCCATACAAGTTTGATCGACTCTCGTGTGGTACTCCTTCTAATTTCTACCCTCAAAGTGGCGGCCTTCATATGGGTTTTCACGACGAGCTAGACCACCAAGATGCGCGCCACCTCCGGCCTGAGGAGCTCTCGCATAGGCCAAAGGCGTCGGGTACTCCGATCAATCTCCGATCAAGCGTGGATGGTGCGGTTCTAAACCCTAGAAGTGGAGCAGTGGGTTGGAACGATAGGGAAGGGAGTGATTAGCGGCTAGAGAAAAGTAATTAAGGGATTTATTAAATTATAATTATGAAATTAACGTAATCAAATTTTAAATGGTTGTATCTTTATCATATGAATACAGAACTGAATGATTTAAGAAGCGTTGGGTTCTCCTTGTCAGGATCTACACAATGAAACAGACCAGAACTGAAATGGAAGCAATTGGAAATTCTGAATGAATTAAACGTTTAGTTTAATTCAATAAATTAATCGTTTATATAAAGATTTCAAAACCGGTCAATATGAGAATTTCTCACTATAATTCTTGTACAGTTATTTATTTTATAATTGTAAATATATAGAAATTGCCAGTATTGATTTTTATCAGTTTTTAATTATCACAAATGTTGTACGGTTCCTTTTAGCTCACCTCACCGTCGTCCACAAACGATGGATGATTTAAATTGACTGTATTGTGTTGTGATGTGAAATGGAGTAAATAAAATATATATGCGTCGTATAATACATATATATATATATATACATATATATATGCGTTGTATAAAATATATATGCGTTGTATAATATATATGCGTTGTATAGAATTGAAATGGATAAAATTGTCATGTATTGAAATAAATATTTTTTTCGTTAAAAATATAATTTTTAACGTATATATGGAGTGAATAAAATGTTCATGTATTGAAAATAAATATTGGTTGGCTAAACATATTTTTTTTAGCTTGTATATGAGATATATAAAATTGCCATGATATGGAATAATTATTGGATCAATAAAAATATAATTTTTAACATATATATGTGATGTATAAAATTATCATGATATGGAATACTCAATTTTGATTTAAAATTGAAATGGAAGTTGGAATCATTTATAAAACGAATTTAAAATGATTTATAAAATACGATTTAAATAGAAATCGACGATATATATATATTATATATATTTAATGGTTTGAATAGAACGCGCCGTGTAGCGACCGTTCACGAATTTCAAACATTAACTTCAAATTGATGTAACGGGAGATCCGACTATCGGATTCTCCTAAAACCGGAACTGTTGGTTTCGTATCGAAAAGAGCTTTCCAATGATAGTATGAGATTTTAATTTGAATGATTGGACTTCAAATTATGTCCAAAACAATTTCAGAAAAGGTCGTTATAGATGCAGTTCGGTGACCGTTATTGGAAACCGACTGTAATGGCGATAATAAAATTATTAAAAATATGGAAAAATTGTGTAAAATCATAGTATATGATTTGGAAATATTTGGATGAAAAATTCCAGTTTTGAAAAGATAAAAATATATTTGTATCTAAATGAACTAGTTATGTACTAGAATAATAATCCAATGTTTTTAAATAAATAAATTGGATTTATAAATGGTTTTTGAAATCACCAAAATTTTCGAAACATATGAATTGGAAAGGATTTAAATGGAAATAATCTTCGGAATATTTCGATGTTGGATTCTGTGATTATACTGATACTGTTGAGCAATTTGAAAGATATAGATATCGTTATTCCCAATATGATATTTGTTAGTTTCAGAATTTGATGTTGAATATAAGTCGATATTATTTCTATTCAAAGCCTTATATTTAACATGAAATTGGATTTTGGGGTTTATAGTGAACAATGTTTTAAATAACTGAAACGGCCCGAACTTCCCCAGTCTTCAAAGAGAAGAGAAAGAACGGATTGAGTTGAGAACACGATAAATTAGAACACAAACAGATGAACATTTCCTTGCTTATTACAACAATTTACATTAGAGTACAAGAATATAACAGAGTTTGAATAAAAAATATACATTTGATAAATATCAGATATTTAAATTACCTTTAAATACATAGCAGCGGAAAAATAATACAAAACACAACTGAAAGAAATACACGGATACAAAGCTTTCTGAATATCCCTTCAGCTATAAACCAAGATCCTGTGGATATAATATCTGCAAAACCCAACTACTAGCTGCCCGTGTGAACTAAAACAGTTATTAGTTTGGTTTTAAAGTTAGGCATATTAAGGGACCACGCCGTATAACACGGAACGGGTTTTAACCTCAAGAATACCAGTGCATATACGAAACAGCGCAATGTTAAATAAAGAAAATGAAGCTATTATAAGACCCAGGTCCCATCACACAATGCAATGCAAGCCAGAGGATAGGTTTTTAACTTATAATAGCCAGATAATGCTTGATACATGAAATTTAATCTTTTATTATTACTACAAGTGAAGAAATCTACTTCAGATATAAATGTATCAATCATAGGTGGCATGGGTACCATCTGTCAAGTTGCCATACTAGGCTCTACAAATAAAACCGAAATGTCACGTATTGGAAATTGGATTTCCGTCATGAGTCTAGGCAAGGGATGTACTCCTCTCCAATTCCAATTTAATGTTAATTAATTGGTAATTCTTCTTCAAATCTTAATTAAAAGATTTATTCTTTTCAAACGGGGTTCAAGAACAGTGTTCTTTAAGACACCATTCACGACAAACCCAGAATCACATTACATTGTTAATCGGGTTAAAGAACAAATGTCATTAAAAACACAGTTCACAATAAACCCAATTCACATTCCTTTCCAATTCCAATTTAAGGTTAACTAATTGGTAATTCTTCTTCAAATCTTAATTAAAAGATTTATTCTTTTCAAACGAGATTCAAGAACAGTGTTATTTAAGACACCATTCACAACAAACCCAAAATCACATTCCATTGTTAATCGGGTTAAAGAACAAGTGTTATTTAAAACACCGTTCACGATAAACCCAAAAACCAATTTCAATTTAATTCCAATTAAATGTTAATTAATTGGTAAACTTCATTAAATCTTAATAAAAAGATTTAATCTTTTCTCAACTAGGTTTAAGAATAGTGTTAATAAAGACACCATTCACGACAAACCTAAAATCCTATTTGATATTAAATACAAGGCTCCGAATAGAAATCATATTGTCTTATATTCAGTATCAAATTCTGAAACCAACAAATATCATACTGGAAATAACGATATATATATCTTCCAAATTTCCATAGCAATACCAGTATCATCACGGAATCCAATATCGAAATGTTTCGAAGAGAATTTCAATTCAAATCCATACCAATTCATATATTGGAAATTCTGGTCATATTAAAACCCATTCTCAATCCAATTTATTTATTTAAAAATAAATGGATTATAATTCTAGTTAATAACTAGTCCATTTTGATAAAAATATATTTTTATCTTTTCGAATATGGAATATTTCATCCCAATTCTTTCCAAATCATTTATTATGATTTTACACAAATTATTAATATTTTTAATAATTTTATCAAGGCCCGTACAGTCGATTTCCATAAACGGTCATCGAACTGCACTTGTAGCGACCTTTTCCAAATTTGATTTGGACATAATTCCAAATCCAACCGTTAGATTTCAAATTTCTCATATTCGTTGGAAAGCTCTTTTCGATACGAACCCAACGGTCCCAGTTTTAGGAGAATACAACGGTCGGATCTCCCGTAACGTCAATTCGAAGTCAATGGTCGAAATTCACGAACGGTCGCGGCGCAGCGCGTTCTATTCAAGCCATTAAATATATATAATATATATTTCGTTGATTTCCATTTAAAACGTATTTTATAAACCGTTTTAAATTCGTTTTCAAAACGATTTCAACTTCATATTCAATTTCAAATCAAAATTGAATATTTCATATCATTAATATATAAATGATAATATTTTCAAAACATTAGATTTTAAAATCACTTTCTTTTCGATATTCATTATAAAAATGAATAAAATCGATATAAATATTGTTCACGTCAAAATGACATTAATCTAATCAACACGGCTTTATATATTTAAATATTTTCGTGTCCATCCCAAATCAGACATCAAAATTAGATTTTGATCTTTTACTGAATATTATTTTAAAATATTCATTATTTTAAAATATTCGTTATTTTAAAATATTCATTCTTTCTGAACTGGAATCAGACATAGTTAATCACTATATAATGTTATTTATATGGATTTCATACAACACATGAATAGAACAACAATGATAAACAATCAACCATCATCCAAAGTGCATTCTACACTGCATAAGCATTAAATATAAATATTTAACGCTTACAACAGTCTGTCAACCAATTGATTGACATACAACTAAACAATTGGGATTAGTGTACGTCAAATATCGTCCCAATACCCGTGTGGGGTTTCAATCAACAAACACAGATTTTATTTGTGCAGTTGGGCGATGTGTTAAAATATATCATCCCAATCAATATCAGTCAAATGTGTGTACATAAACAAATCGTCCGATTTGTAAATGAATATTTACTTTCAATTTAGTAAATATTTTATTTCATTCATTTATGCAATAAAAATGATATTTTTATTGTTCTAACACTTTATTCAATACATGAATATTTTATATTTCATTCCATTCCACATCATAATCAATTTCTACAGCACAATCAAATCAAACAAGTCATCCTTGGTCTGTGGACGACGGGTGTCGGGTGCTGCTAAGCACCGTCTGCAACCTAGTATATATATTAAACTAGAAAATATTTAGAGTGAGAAGTTCTCACCTTGGGGTTCCGCTCCTCCATTCTTTATGGGATGGTTTGGATTTCGTTCAGCTTCCAGTTCGTTCTATCGCAGTCTATTTCAAGCTGTTTACGTCAAAATCATATTTTGAAAGCAAAGTTATCTACATGAAAATCATATTTTTATTTTCATACCATACATAAAAAAAATCACATTTTTATATTTCTATATATATAATTAAAATCGTATTTTTATATTACCATTTAAACAAATAAAACCATATTTTCATTTCGCTAGTATATATATAAAAACCAATCTTTTGTATAACTAAAAGTTATATTTTTACTCGACTAAAAATCATATTTCTCTTTCTCTACATATGTAAAAATCATATTTTGATGTTAATAACAATCTAAACTTTCTGTTAATAAAAATCTCCTCTTTCTATGAATAAAAATCTCATCTTTCTATAAATAAAAATATCATCTTTCTATGAATAAAAATCTCATCTTTCTGTAAATAAAAAATATCATCTTTCTATTAATAAAAATATCATCTTTCTATTTCAGCAATGCCATAATATATAAATTATTTTTCTTTTATTTATCCTTTCAAAACTAATTACTTTAAAATAATATATTAAAATTCTATTTTTTATGAATGCTTTTATTTCTACTTTCTTTTTAAAACCGAAAAGAAATCGATGCTACTTATATACAAAAACTGATAATAAAACATACTATTTTGTATATTACAAATAAGATTTTAATTCGAAGTTACTTATATTTTTTAAAACAATTTATATAGTAGAAAAAAATAAAGGGACTACCTTTCTTCCTTTGTTCAAATACTGGAACGCTCAAACCCTTTTTGTCGATTGGAACCATCCACCGTCGCTTCATCCATAAGGGGTCGGAGTGGCATCTGAAAGGCGGTACGCGGCGGCGACCTGTGGCGAGGCGACGGCTACAGGGGCACGGCTCTAAACATGGGGCGGTTTTAGGGTTCGTGGATTGGGGATCTCGATCGAAGAGGAGAGAGAGTGAGGGGAGGAAGGGAGGGGGTGCGATGGCCGGAGGAGGGGGATCGCGGCAGCGCACCGGCGGAGGGGGGGGGGTGCTGAGCGAGATCGAGATCAGGTTTCCTTTTATTTTATTTTATTTAAAACTAAATGAGAATGAGAAAACCAAGGGGATGTATTATATAATATATATTTATTTTAATTTAATTTCCAAAAAAAGTAACTTTTTATTTTGAACTCCAAATCGAACTCGCCGACTATCGCCCCTATATAATTACCCCCATTCCGAACACAATGGGATATACTCCGTAAGCCAATTCGACCGTTTCAGTCAGTTTTCATTACAATTAAAATATAAACCATTATATTTTTAATTTAAACATACGTTTTAATTTACCGGGGCCACATACAGACTTTAAAGATTCCAGAAAACTAAATCTAGCTATGTTTTGACAATACGGTCCTAACAAAACTAATTTCATCGAATTTGGAGACCGTTTGAAAAATGGTCAATTTCTGGTCGATCCAATTCAACTAAAATTGACAAAACACGCTTTCTTTTGCCACGATCACATATTGATTTCAAAAATTATGAAAATTGGAATATAGCAATAATTTGACATTCCGAATCCATCAAGTGGTTTCGTCGAAAAGGAGGCCTTTAGCAAAATGGCTATTTTTAAGGGCTTTATATATATTAAGATATATATAAATTCCACAATGACTTTTCTAAATTTTAAACTGGACATATCTTTTGGCTTATAAAATGAAATCTCAGTTTCTTACATTTGTTAGAAAGATATTGTTTATCAGATTCAAATATTTCTTTTTTTGTCCAATTCTGACTTATATTGAATTCTGTATATTCATTTGAAATTAGAAATCGAATTTTCAAACTATCGCGCCATTTCAGGCTCGTTTTATAATTAAAATAAATTTATTCATTCAAACTTCATCGAAATTAAATTTTTAGTCGTTATTATTTAAAATAAATCTTTTAAATATTCAAAATCCATTAAAATCGCCAAAATAATTTTTTTAAGTGGTTCTGATTTTCCGAGTTATTCCAATAACAGTCATTTTTTAATCCAATTAACAGTGAAGATATGATTTCGAATGTATAAATCTTTTTATTAAGATTTAACGGAAATTTTCCAAAGTAAAGTTTTCCAATTTAATACATTAAATTGGAACTGAATGGAATTCGATTTGGTGATAATCGAGATGAACTTATGTAAAGCAAGACCATTACTATTTACGGAATTTAAAAGGCCTTGCCGCTATTCCACTTATAGTATTAGTTGGATACAGAAATTTATATCAATCACGATTGATCAGATTTCCGTGAAGGTTCTATTTTGATGGAAAATGATTTTTGGGTTTATCGTGAACGGTGTTTTAAATAACATTTGTTCTTTAACCCAATTAACAGTGAAGATATGATTTGGAATTTATATATCTTTTTATTAAGATGTAACAGAAATTTTCCAAAGTAAAGTTTTCCAATTTAATACATTAAACTGGAACTGAATGGAATTCGATTTGTTGATAATCAACATGAACTTCTGCAAAGGAAGACCATTACTTTTTATGGAATTTAAAGGCCTTGCCGCTATTCTACTTATAGTATTAGTTGATACGAAAATTTATATTGATTATATGCTGTTTCAATTTCCGTAAAGATTCCATTTTGATGGAAGATGAATTTGGGTTTATCGTGAAATTTGTTTTAAAGAACATTTGTTCTTTAACTCAAGTAAAGCCATAATTAATTTCCAGAACGATGAATAATTATTAAGTAATGAAATTCAGAGATTAAAACTAAGAAGGGTTTTAATAAATCTTTAATTAGATTTGAATGAATGAATGGTAATTAAATTTACCAAAACATGAGGTGTGGTATAAGCCAAATATACTTAGTTGTTGATTTTGATTGATTGATTGTTTGGATTGTGCTCAACCAGTTTATGAGCAAAATATGCTTTTACATTTAGCATTGGGTTGTGTAGAAATATTTGTATGTTAACATCTTGTGAAACACTTCACGATTTGACTATGAGATGTTTAGTGATGTGGTTGAGTTCATTTCGGATTTAATGAATGATTTTGAAATGATATTTTTCTTAAGTGAAAAGAAATGTTTTCCCGATTTTGGACAGGGAACGTTTTATAAAACAGAAATGATTTCGAGGCCAAGACCCGATGTTGTCGAAATGATTTCAAAATGTATTATGTGTTTGACATTGCAGTTCATCACATAATCAATTAGTTGTTATTGATGATGTATATGTTTGGTGGCGGAGAATTTATTCTCTTGCTTAACACCCTTCTTTGAGACGTACGAGATAAAAGGTTATGTGATGAATAGTGACTGATCATATGTGTGAATTGCTAATGTAAAGTACTATATTTTGGAAAGTACTTGTGACTATTACATTGTGAAATGATTTCCCCTACTTCGGGATATGAAATGATTTAGTATGTGGCTAAAGATTCTGGTAACCCGGATGACTAAAAGTATGGGTGAGTTGGCGGTGTAGTCCCCGAGGGCGTGGGATTGTGCATCGTTAGTGTAGCCTGCTCCATCGTGGGAGGTTCACATATAAATATATCGAGTCGGTAAGGTAGTACCCTTTGCCTTGTCTAAGGGGAGCCCGATTTTTGGTTGCATACTTATTTGTATGCATTGTTATGTTTTGAAATTCATATTTCCAAAGATTTTAGTTTGAGATCCCGAAGTGATATCTACTTTGATATAAAGCTGGATATGTATTTCAAATGGTTTGACATGAGAATTCGAGTCCAAAGAAATAATTTCGGTAAAGTGAATTGGATTTGGAAAAAACTAAATTTGGGATTAAGCCTAAATGGTAGATTGAGGAATTGCATGTTGTATGATGCATCGTAGATCCATATGACTATTATTAGTTGTTGTTTATGCACTGATATACATGGGGGTGAACCCGTACGGTCACATGCGGCGTGGTCCCGTGATTTACAATATTTTAAAGTAAAGTTTTAATAATTGTTTTAGTTCTCACACCAGTCCCATAACTGACTCGGAGTTTATTGTTTCCACCTAGACTCTGGGTGCCCATATTTTCCACATGGGCGGTTAGTAGTTTTGGTTTTGCAGATTATTTCATTTAGCAGGTTTCTGGATCGAAGATCAAAGCTGTGTCTGGAGCATTGATAATCTTACGCTATGTTAGTTTATTTGTTTCCGCTGCATTGTATTACCTTTATTATAAATTTATTTTTCGCTGTATATTATTTTCAATACTCCGATATTATGTACTCTGATGTAATGTTATTATGATGTTTATAAAAGTCTTCTGTTGTTTATTCTGATGTGTTCTATGCCTAAAGTTAGCGTATCCTCCTTTTTGGTCTGATTTAAGTCGGTTTAACGATCAATTTGGATCGACCAAGAAGGAGGGTGACTACAACAGGACATCAAACTTCAAACACAAGCTCTACCCCATCAACAACACACTACTACAATAGAATCCCAATCTTTTGTTTTAAAACTGACGTAAAATCAGTTATTAATGAAACATTAAAATATTGTTTTTTAAAGCATAAATTTTTTATATAAAATTGATCAAGAAAATTTTATAATGGAAACGTCAAAGTTCGTTATGTTGGAATCCCTTTTCGCTAGCTGTTTTTAATCGCTTTATATGATCGATTTACGGTAGGGCAACCAATATAGCGTGATTAACGTTAACATTTAAAATTAAATTACGAAATTTGAGATTTGCGATATATTTAATTAAACATAGTGGAGGAATAAATTTCGTAGTAAAATATTCAAGTTCGTTTTGTTCGCGAATTTTAGTTAAATTTGAACAAATCGTTGAAAATAAAATGTTGTGGAAATTTAGTTTTTTATTTATTTAAATACTAGATAATGTCATTGAGTGACATCATTTTTTATTTTGTGAAAATCATACGTTAATAACTCTGAATCTACAATTTCATTCGCAAAAAGCACAAACTCTGTTAATATAACCTGTGTATATCTGTTACCATTTTCTCCACCATTTTCTTTTTGTCAGTTCATTTACGCTTTTGAACTCCGAAGACAAAATAAAGATACTTTATTTTGAAAACACAATTTTCTAATAGGTCTCATAAGCATTAGAAGAAGATTGCTCTGGTTTCTCTTCTCTGTCCATTCGCGTTTTCATATCTCTTCTTCCTCATCTTCCTTGTTTTCTTTTCCTAATACTTCTCTTCCATTTTGAATCTCAAACAAGCTTTTTTTCACGTTTTCATATCTCTTCTTCCTCATCTTCCATGTTTTCTTTTCCTAATACTTCTCTTCTCTTCCATTTTGAATGTCAAAAAAGTTTTTTTTTTTTTGATCAAGCCTCTTCCCATTTTCACATGTATCTCATCTTTACCTCCTTCTCCTCTTCTCTATTTTTCCACCCATGCACATTAGTCTGTCCAAAAGCATGCAAAACCATTGCCCGCCCATTCCTTCTCCCTCCACCATCACCTCACGCCTCCCGTGACCATCTTGTTAGAATTTTATGTAGAGAGAGGGGAGAGTTTAACATGAAACAAAACAAGACTACATTGTTATTAACTTCATTGAACTAATGATAAGTATTACAAAGCTTTAAATAGAAAAATAAAAATATTCTACTACTTTCTAAACTTAAGCCACTAAGCTAGCCACAAAACCTCTTCTAACACATGAATATGACACACATGTTAAACCAATTATTTTAGAGATATTTTAACTTTAACACTCTCCCTTAAACTGAATTAGCCAAATATTTAATTTACATCCTATAAATGCTAACTTACAATGAACTATGATTCTCAATTTCTTCATCGTCTTACATAGACAAACTTAGTCATCTAGTTGGATATGGCTAATAGTTTCGCGTTAATTGATAGTTTAACCATCAATAACTACTCTTGGTTTTTCTGAGGGACCTTCTTCGTCTCTACATATAGACCATCCATTGATACCATTGTATCTATCATCCCCTAATAAGCTAGAGTTGCGGCTCTTCCTCATTGCTTGGATGATACAAATCATACCTGCTTCACTAACAGGCTTCACCTACTTCATTTGTAGGCTTCAATTTTGAACAGTTCTCTTAATTACATCACAAATGTCCAACCCAGTAAACGACGTTACACTCTTTGTCGTCTTCATCTTCATATCCACATCATTTCTAGATACAAAATCAGCAACTCAATCATTCAGACCACATCTTCTCTTTGGTATATCGACGATCTTCATAATAATGCCAATTGCTACCTTGGGTGAATGATGCATTTTTCATGCTTGACTTTTCTAGTTTTACAACATGATCTAACTCCTTACGCCACTCCCGTATCTCCTCGTTATCAGCACAGGGCATCACACTTCAAACATAAGCTCTACCCCCATCAACAATACACTACCACAATAGAATCCCAATCTGATTGGCTTACACTTGAAACGGAATCACGCAGCCACATAGTTTTCATTTGTAACAAGCATTTCACAAATGCAATGCGTTCCTTTAGCAAAATTAAAGTTTCAACTAAGACTCTTCTCTTGACATATCTTCGGCTTCAACAACTCTAGACACTCGGATTTATTCCAGCAATGCATTTAGGTACTTGGAAGTTTCAATTACTCGTTTCCAGTCAAAGATTCAAACAAATACAGGACTTGATGCAAGCAACTAGATTAACAACACCTTCTCATCGTGATTCTCAAGCACAATAGTGGCATGGCTCAAAGACCGGAAGTGTACAATAGTATATGCAGACATCATCATCTATTGCAAAAAGTCAATTTTAGATGTCAAGTGCTCAACTAACAGCATCTATCCAAATGTAAAAGTTGTTTCGTCCGTCCACAAGATAACTCATGTTTCATCTAAAAGCAAGTGCAGCTTTGTCTAACTCAAACAACAATAGAAAAAGGGCTGCAACAATTCTAGCAACTCTAGTACATATCGTCACTGACTCAATACCAAAACTTCAGGACTCCTCTCCTAGCAAAGTAGTAATCAAACACTACTAGTTTGTTCACACCACAATTTGTGGTGTGAGGGTCACCTCCAACCCTGATTGGTTGAAAGCAGGGGGACCCATAGGGGTCCCCCTGAATTCAACCAATCACCGACCGAGGTGAGCGTCACACCACAAATTGTGGTGTGAACAAACTCAAGCTCGTAATCAAAATAGCACTCCTCCAAAAAATAACACACTTCATTTCACATGCATACTTCTCCAACAATTATTACAACTCCAACTTCCAAATGTAAATATATCACCCATCACAAAATTCAAAGTTATATTATTAGAGTTGTTTTGAAATGGACCACCTCTTCCTATCATCATTTGAATGAAAAAATACTATTTAGACAGGAACAAAATATAGAAATAGGTCTTCCTTCATCTAGTGTGCAAAAGACGTTGCTTTAAACCTACTGCCCTTCTTTGAAGCATTCTTGAAGAAACATTCTCAAGTCCTCATCAAAACTTTCGTTCAACACATAATGCTCTCTTCTACTTCCCCTTTTTTGGGTATTAACAAACAATCAAACATGTTGAGCGACCCTCACAACTAGAGTCCCAACTCCAGTGCTACATTGCCACAACACCCCATTCAGATCACTTTCGTTGACAAGCAACACCAACTCGTCATGTCAGACCAACAACATCACAATTAAATCCATAATACTCCAAAAAATATCAAATTTACCTTAAAAGGAACCCATTGTAAGAACCTTTTCCCTGTCACATAACCTTGATCAGAGAAACTGCCTACCAAGCCATTACGCATACCATCAACCCCTGTTGTACTCACAATCCTCTTGGCCTACATTCTTATACTGATATCACAATATAAACTCAATTTTCAAGCCACCATTATTGCAATATCAAGTTGCTGAAACAAAATCCAGCACCTCCCTGCAATCACAAATTAAGCTTCTACTTTGTACTGCAGCTGCCACTACCAGCTACTCCGTCGGCCTTAACCACTACTCTATTATGCCAAAGTAAGATAATATAAGCTATTTGATTGCCAACTCTAATAACTGCAGCATCCACATCATCAACTAAAACATATACAACAACACCATTGTGAAGAAAACTAAACTTTAGCAATACCTGAAGCATTGCAAACCTAAAACCACAAAACTACACATTGCAATTATGCCACTTCTGTACCAACTCCTTACAACAACCAATCATCAATTGCATCAACTCCTCTCATTAGCTTTTGTGAAATAAAGTAATAGTGAAAATATATTAACTAGCCCAAGATCAAACCAAAGATGAGGGAGAAGAGTGAAGAAGCTTCAAAGGATATAAAGATTAATTATGTAGACAAATACAAATTAAGAATATGAGCAACCAGTATTCACTACTTCTTGAATTCATAGACAGGAGAAATTATGCAGCTGATAGAATAATCTAGACTATAATTAATGCAGATAATTCTAGATTACAGTTGGGAATTAAAGGTGAGAGAGAAAATATGCTGCTACATTATTAGAAACTTAATTCTTCAAAAATGCTGCTGTAACTCCAATACTCCCCCTTAAAGAGATTTTTTGAAGATCAGACCAAGTTTAGCTCTCAACTTCTCAAAAGGACCATTTGAAAGAGATTTTGTGAAAATTTAAGCAACATTATCAGTACTTCGAACTTCAAGTGTAGCGATAATTCCATCGAGAACTTTCTCACGAATAAAGTGATGCTCGAGTTAAATGTGTTTTGTTATTGCGTAACAATCGAATTTGATGCAAGCTTTATAGCACTTTGATTATCTCCATAAACTGAAGTGGGTTTGATAATCTGAATATGAGCATCGCTTAAGAGTCTCCGCAACCATATACATTCTTGAGTAGCAAGAGAGAAGAAGCCTTGTATTCTGCTTCCGTGGTCGACAACGAAACTAAATCTTGCTTCTTACTACACCAAGAGATACAAGTAGACCCACAAAAGAAAACATAGCCTGATGTGGATCTTCGATCATCAAAATCTCCTCCTAAATCAGCATCCGTAAAGTCAAACAATGACAAGTCTGCACACTTTCTGATAAAACAGCCCAAGGTATGGAGTCATATTGATATATTTCAGAATTCTCTTAGCGGCTTGAAGATGCGGTTTCCTCAGTGATTGCTTAAATCTACTTACAAGACCCACAACAAAGGAAATATCCGGTCTTGTGATGGTTAAATAGATAAGACATCCAACTAAGGCACGATATGGATGAGGATCTTCTAAGACGGAACCATCTCCTCTTCGCAACTTTATGTTCACATCAAGTGGAGTCGAGAATTTCTTGGTACAATCTGAAAGAAACCTACTAATTATCTTCTGCGCATAACTTTCTTGATTGACAAAAATTCCATCCTTCAAGCTTTTCACCTCCAATCCAAGAAAATAACTTAGTTCGCCCAAGATTTTCATATCAAAACATGTTTGCAATTGCTTTCGCAATTTTGCGATCTCTTGCTCATCATTTCCTGTCATAATCATGTCATCCACGTATAAAATGGCAACAATATGCAAGTCTTCCTTCTTCTTAACAAATAAACTAGGATCAGACATCGAGGCAAGATATCCACAAAACTCCAAAAATTCGGCAATCTTGTCGTACCAAGCTCACGGAGCTTGTTTCAAACCATGGAGTGATTTATGAAGTTTGCAAACATAGGTAGGATGTGAAGAAGACACATACCCGGGGGGTCGCTCCATAAATATATTCTTATCGAGCTCCCCGTACAAGAAAGCATTTTTAACATCGAGTTGCCATGGTTTCCATCCAAAGCTTGCGCCAATGCTATTACCATTCTAACAGAAGTCATTTTAGCCATGGAAGTGAATGTTTTTTTTCATAATATTCACCATATTTTTGCAAGAATCCTCGAGCAACCAGCCTTGCCTTAAAACTTCTACGGAGCCATCAACCTTTCTTTTTATTTTATAGACCCATTTACATGAAATGGGATGCACTCCTTCAGGTTTGGGAATAAGACTCCAGGTTTGATTTTTCTTCAAAGCTGCCACATCCTCATCCATTGCTAGCTCCCATTCTTTGATACCATGTGCTTCACTAAAGCAGGTTAGCTCTTCATCGTCAAATGGACCCGCAAAATAACAAGAATATGTGCTGACAAAATTCTCATCTCGAAAGCGGGCTGGTTTGATTATGTTTCTGCATGGTCCTTGATGGTGCAAGTCATCCGAAGACTTCTTCTCGCTCTTCTTCATCTTCACTATGGTTAGCACTCCCCCTTTCATCTTGCCCTCTGGACGAACTTGGAGTGTCCTCAATAGGTGATGAAGTATCATGTTCTACATTCTGCTGCAAGTTTGATGAATTTGGAGGGACAAATTCAGACCCATCATGCTCGTAGAGAGTAGATACCTCATCAAATACGACATCCCTCGAGATGATGAACTTTTCGAAGGCAGGATCCATGCATTTTAAACCCTTTTTCCTTTCATCGTATCCAACAAAAATGCACTTTCTTGCTCTTGTGTCTAGCTGAGTCCGTTGAGACTCCGACACATGAACATAGCAGATCGATCCAAAGACTTTGAGATACTTCACATCTAGTTTCTTGCCAAAGAGTAATTCAAAAGGTGATTTCATATTTTTTGCGCTGAGAGGTACTCGATTTATGACATACGTAGCGCACTTTATTGCTTCAGCCCATAAAGCTCTCGGCAAATTTTTTGCGTGCAACCAACTTTTGCAGGTTTCTACCAGGTGTCAAATCTTCCGCTCCACGACTCTATTATGTTGTGGAGTTTTGGCATAAGAAAGTTCTCTCTTAATGCCATGTTTTCGGCAAAAGGAGAAGAATTTCGCTGATGTAAATTCTCCTCCGTTGTCTGACCGCAGCCGCTTAATTGATGCACCCAATTCTCCTTCAACATTTTCTTAAAATTCAAGAAATCTGGAAAATACTTCAGATTTATTTCTAACAAAATAAACCCATGTGAATCTCGTAAAATCATCGACAAATAGCAACATATAAATGAAGCCGGAATAAGAGGGAGTTTGGGTTGGACCCATCAAATCTTTGTAAATAAGTTCCAAGGGAGATTTGCACCTGGAAATAGACCTTTCAAAAGGAAGACTATGAGCTTTCCCGTATTGAATGCCTTCACAAATGCGTTCATCACCAAAATCACTTAAATTTGGTAACCCATGAATGAGGTTCTTTCGCACCATTACTTTCAACTTAGTAAGATTTAGATGTCCAAGTCTAGCATGCCATAGATATGCATTTTCATTCCTGCTCATTTTATTTATATATGATGAGGAAGCAGAGAGAACAAACAAAACATTAATTCTCTTACCAGTGTGAAGCACATCAGCTTTGAGCTCTTTGATATTGCGAAGAAACTTGACGTCTTGTGGTCCGAATAAGACGTAGTTTCCAGAGTCCACCACATTTGCCATTGATAAGAGATTCTTCTTCACTCCAGGAACATGAAACACACTATTTGGTGTTATGGAGTTCTGGCTGCTCCCATTAATGACAATAGATCCTTCATTCTTTATAGGATGCACGGTGTTATCGGCTGTAACAATGACCTCATTTCCATTATATTGATGACAATTGGTGAATTTGCTGCTATCTCCCGTCACGTGATGACCACACGCCGAATCCAAAATCCAATCATCGGAGAAATATATCGAAGCCAAAGCATTGAAAGTCGTCTTTTCAGCAACAAAGCTGTAACACCCCACCTCCGTCAGGGTAACTCTTGCAAGCACACTGGCTTTGGAGGGGCGTTTAAACAAGGTAAACATGCATGCAGATATCACAGGACAGAACATATAAGTAAAACAGAGTAAATAAAGCAGCGGATAAAACTAGCATTTCAAAACCATAGTTAAGTTACAACAGAGTACTTGGTTATTATTTTCCAACAACAAAGTCTAGAGAAAAACATAAACTGAAAAACTGAAATACATAAAGTACTATCCCCAAAGTGAAGTGATAAACCATAGCTAGCTCAATATCCAAGACTGTACATGAGCAAATCCAGAAAGCAAGCTGTAAAGATCCAAGCTAAGCTCCAATGTTCCCACCCTGAGGACCTGAGGTGGGGGGGGGGGGGGAAACGGAAGAAAAGAGGCGAAAGAAAACAGGTCAGTCAAAAAGACTGGTAAGCCCTACTACTATCCGTCTATGAACTAATAAAGTTAACTGGCATGAGAAGCTGAGATGAACATAAGGATAACAACATACTGGCATGATGATTAACTAACAAGATAGATAAAGGTGTCATCGCATAATCAAGGTTAAGTTTTGCACCACGGGTGTTCTAGCATTCTAACATGTCAAGTAAAAACAAGAATTGATCCCTTGGCCCAAGCTTGGCCCAATATCATGAGGTGACCTAAATCAAGGTCCAACTACTCGGTCTAGTCGATCGACTCCCTATAAGCCTAACTCGTCAAGTGTCGGTGTCATACGGCTTAGTCATGTAATGTAGTTGACTGTGCAGGGTCCACCCCTAGGGTGTATCAGGCCCTACGGTGTAACCCTCAGACACCATTCTAGGATGCACAGTCTAAACCTACCGGCCCCCGTGTTCAACTCCGGACTTAATGTGCACGACCATGGTCCGCCTAAACAACCGGTGCATCATTCAGCCGTCTCTTTTGGTCTCTTACAATCAGCCCAGTAATCGTCCCCACCCTAGCCTAGTCCTAGGGTCTTATGATACTATCTAGATGGTTACCGCTGAAAAGGACCACGCAACTAGGGTTTCTTAACGGGTTAAATGTGGTTAACCCGATCCAAACGTGGGTTATATTGGTTAAGCATACCCAAGGTCCCTGACTTAACCCCGATTAACCCATCCAGCCCAAATTGATTAAGTATTAAGTGGACCATGACTTAACCCTAATCAGGAGGCATTAATTAACTTAATGTGCTTTAACCTCTCATATTAGACCTTGTTGTGGTTACTAGTTAAGCCGGGCGGGTCCGGGTAGCTTTACACCACAACTTGGTCTAACCTCGGGTTCGAGCACAACATGACCAACTTCTCACATTGGGTCCTATTGTTTGTAGCTACTAGTTAAGCCGGGCGGGTCCGGGTAGATTTATGCTACAAACTCAACCCAACCTCGAGTTGGCCACACTCATATTTTCTAAGTGTCATGTCCATTATGTTTCCAAAACATAATCACAAGTTAACATATCACGTTATGTTATAAAAACCATGTTTTTGTCATAATGTTACCCAACCCCAACGTAACCCCATCGTTTACATAATCGCAACAACGCATAAGGGGTAAAATAGGGAACTTGGCATAATCATGACAAAAAGGTGTTGAAGCCACAAGTTTATCATGGTGGCATATGAGATGTACATATGTTCATATACTTGCATATTGCATCACTAGGCTTCCAAAACATGCATAAAACCAAACTTAGCATATGAGTGATACATGGTGATAAATGACATGTAGAAGTTGCTAGAAGTTCGCATTTAGCCTCACATGCAAGTTATCATAAGGGTTATGATAACTTTCATGTTGCCAAAATGCAACCTTTAATATAAAGCTTGGAGCTTTATGCTTACAACATCAAGTTTAACTTGCATAACATGATAACATGATCAACCCAAACTTGCATAACATAGCAACATGTGTCATACATAATGATTAAACCAACTTGCATAATAATCATCCAAACTTGCATATAATGGTCAACCAAACTTGCATATAATGATCAACCAAACTTGCATATAATGATCAACCAAACTTGCATATAATGATCAACCAAACTTGCATATAATGATCAACCAAACTTGCATATCATAATGGTCAACCCCAAACTTGCATCATTCATTTAACTTTAGAGTTCAAAGAAAGAAAGTAGAAAAGGGCTTACAATGCTATGAAGACACAAATAATTATTTATTATAAAGATTGAGACGAAGCCCTTATGCAAACACCAAAAACCCAAATATGCAAGCTCCAAATGAAAACCCTTGATCCAAATCAATAAAAATCCTTGCTTTGAAATAGAAATGTTGCAACTTGACTTGAATGCAAACTAAGAACACTCATACAAGCTTGAAAACAATTGTATGCACTCAAAATCTCTCATATAAATAACTTAGAAATTTTAGCATGAGAGTGGAGGCCATGAGTGGAACGATTTTGGCATAGTTTAGTTGTAGGAATGAATAATGATGATTTAGGCTAGGTGTTAGGTCCTTTTTATAGAAGATTAGGGTAATATTAGCCATAGGATTAACCCTAGAATCAATCCAAGCCATCAAATTCCGTCACTAGCCTCCAAAACAGGTCAAAATAGCCAAAACAGGTGCACCAGGTTGTCTGGGCCGACCAGGCAGGTCGACACCCAGGTCGACCCTGGGGTCGACTCCCCAGTCGACCTGGGGGGGAGGTCGACCCCCCGGGTCTGGCGGGAATTTTCCCGCCACTTCTGATTTCTCTGAAATTTGAATCTGTTTTGAATTTGAATTTTCCGTGAAACTTCGCGAGGCCATATCTTGGTCATACGGACTCTGATTTTCCAAAACTCGGACTCTATTTCGCGTATTTTTCCGAGACGAACGCAATGGCACAGCCCTTTTCCCTTACTTCAGATTTTATAGTTTGATTCTGCCTCGATTTATGTTATAACATGTTATTCAAAAATACGGGTTGTTACAAAAGCATTTGCTCCATTCTTCTTTATTATCACGTTGCTTATTCTTGTTTCCATTTTCAGCTAAGTTGCTTTGATTCAACTTTGTGTGACATATTTCTTTGTGTGCCCGAGTTTCCCGCAATGATAGCATTTGAAGGCCTTTTTGTTGACTCCCGCAGACGTTCCTTATTTATTTTGGAATTGATGATGCTCATTTTTCTTTTCTTTTGGCTTCGAATTCTTCTTATTATGAGTGAACAAGACTGTTACTCCATCTTCTTCCTTTACATTGATACCACCCATTTGTTTCGCCAATGTTTCCTGCGAAGACAAAAGATTTTCGAATTCCTCCAAAGATGCTTGTTGATTCCATCCTTGAATTGATGTTATATATGGGATGTATTCTAGGTGAAATCCTCCAATTATGTAGCGTCTTTGCCTTGCTTTAGATATCGCTTCTTCCGGATTAAGAAGCGGTATTTTCGAGCATAAGTTCTTAATTTTCAAAAAATATTCTGATATCGAGAGATTACCTTGAGTGGTGTTTGCAAGCTCATTCTCCAAAATTTGTAGCCGAGCTTCATCCGTCTTGTTGAATAACTTGTTGATCGTGTTCCATATTTCTTTCGTCAATTTACAGCTTATTATATAATCGAATAAGCCCGGAGAAATCGATCTTTTCAGGACGAACTCAGTCTTGGTGTTTACTTGCCTCCATCTCTTTGCCGCTTCAGCATTTTCTGGAGTATTTGCTGGAGCATTTGTGTTGTTTCCATCAATAGCATCCTACAAATCTTCTCCGATGAGATATGACTCCATAAATGTTCTCCACACCTTGTAGTTGGACTGATTGAGTATCTCTAGCCCGAGTTCGCCGTTGCATCCGCCCATTTCCATTCTTGAAGTACTCCACGAATTCTTCACTTTAGGATCTTGAAATATTACCCTAGGCCCTTATAGCTCTGATGCTATGTGAAATAAAGTAATAGTGAAAATATATTCACTAGCCCAAGATCAAACCAAAGATGAGGGAGAAGAGTGAAGATGCTTCAAATAATAGAAAGATTAAATCTGTAGACAAATAAAAATGGAGAATATGAGCAACCAATATTCACTACTTCTTGAATTCATACACGGGAGAAATTATACGGCTGATAGAATAATCTAGACTACAATTAATGCAGATAATTCTAGACTATAGTTGGAAATTAAAGGTGAGAGAGAAAATATGCTGCTACATTATTAGAAACTTAATTCTTCAAAAAAGCAGCATTAATTCTAACAGCCTTGACTCAAATCAAGTCAACGACAGGAATTTGGTTAAAACGTTTCACAGAAACGACGAAGGCAACCAATTTATCACAACCGAAAACTGTTAATTCATCAGTAGGAAAACATGGTTTATCTCAAGTGAAATCATTGAATAACAGTTGGCAACAAAACCTTATTTGAAGAAAGCAAACACTCGACTTTATCCTCTGGTCAACATCAAATCGATGGTGACACGAAGTACAAGGCTAAGTGTACGAATTTAAGCACTCAAGTGATCCAAATGGTAGCAGATCCAAGAACACGGTGGCAGTCTTTATTTCCAGGGGACAAGCATCTTTTGGCGGCACACAAATTCTTTGGTGAAACTTGCTTGAAATCGGAGGAACAACAGGATTTAGGCGAGGCAACTGACTTTTTTTCTTTTGAAGAAGATTGTACAAATCATTTCTTGATCAATATTTTTTAATGCAAGCAGATGGAAATTTCTCAGACCTAATTTAAATTTTTTGAAGGAGATAGTGTTTTTTTTAGTGTCAAGCTGAAATTCAATTTTTCGGCACCCCAAAGCATCTTCATATGCACGCACTTCATTTAGTGTATGCACTACAAACTGCTGAACGAAGGTCTCTTGGTGCCAGTGTCATGATTGGATATTACTACATCCCCCTATAGAACATATATGTTCATAGGAGCGATTTATTGTAACAAAAGAAACCATTTGTTGTTACATGCCACCAATCCCATATACATACCCATACTCTTTAAAATATACTGTGATGTGAGACTAATTACAAATCCAATCTATGCGCCCGCTGTCATACAATGCGACCACACCTAACACATCCTCCACGCTTAACGCCCTGTATGCCACCTCGCCACACCTAACACATTCTCCATGCCTAATGCCCAGCGCGCCACCTCGACACACCTAACAAATCCTCCCCGCCTAACGCCCTGCGTGCCACCTCACCACCTCTCCGCTCCGACCAGTTATCCCATTAACCATACGCCTACGAAAGCTACCCCAGTTGTCCTCCAAAAACCTAAACCCATGAACCTGAATTTACCCACAAACCGCTGCAAGCCATACCCTCAACCAGTAAAGGCCTCTGACCACCTATACCCGACGTAGCAGCTCCAGTCACCAAGTCATCCACCTCCCTTGAAACCATGTCCATCTCCACAAACCAACAAGAAAAGCACCGCACCTAAAACCCATAAACCCACTGCCGCCTCTTCCTCTAGTCTGCTGCCCTAACGATAGCAATCCACCACTATTGTAACATCTGCTTATACTTGATCTAGCTAGTTTGTCGATCCATCTCCTTTTTACTATTGTGAATATAAATATAAAAAAGGAAAAAATAAAAAGGAAAAAGGAGGAAAACATAGCTTGTTCGTGCTTATCGAATTCCCTTTGTCGTGATGCTTCCATGCTAGTATATTTGAGTTAATCGAGTTTGAGTTCGTGTCATGTTTGTGGTCATGTTCTAATTCATATTCGTGCCGTAGCTTGTCACTTGCTCAAACCATGAAAGACGAATAATCACCAATGACTTACATTGTTATGATAAGTAAACTGTTGACACGATTACACTATGTTATGCTAATATGATATATGATACATGATATAATGATATATGACACATGCTATGATATGCGATACTGAATATGATATCATTATGTACGCCTTTTCTAACAGTTGCAGTCAATTAAGGCATCGATGAACATATTTTCCGATGGATTCCGACAACATCCGCCATCCTATTTTCCGATGGCTTCCTTTGGTTTCCGATGACTACCAAAAGCTGAAAGCCATCGTTGCTATAGAAAAACCAGAAAGTCATCGTTAGCCGTCGGAAAACCTGTAGTTTTTATTATATTTCAGCTTCTATTTTACCTTCCAACCACATTTCTCACACAAACCACTATTCCACCAATAAAATACAATCTCAGACTATATCAACTAAATGTCAAAATCAAACTAATCTAAACTCATCAAATCAAAAAAATAATATAAAACAAAGTCAATTTTGACCACGAAATCAAATGACTAATTATACAATACATAATTATTTGCATGCCCCAAAGTCTATCGTCAAACATCAATAAGTACAACAACTCATCAAGTCTACCACACAACAACCAAGTCTATCATACAACAACCAAGTCTACCATCAGAAAATATGTAGAAAACATCAAACAATCATGTCTAATCATCCACTAAGTCATATCGATATCACAACAGTCACTCCACTCCAGAATCTCCAGAGCTAGCAGGAGAAGGAAAGCGGCCATTATACTGCTGCATGTACTCAGTAATACGCTGATCCAACAACTGTTTCATCTCGATGGTCTGACGATGATTCTGATCATCCAATTGCGTCACCCTAGCCCACAACGCCTCTATCTCTACTAAATTGATCTCTGCTCTGGCATGCTTACTTCGTCTTTGACTACTGGCATGTAACAATTATTTAGTAGTCTTTTGATCTGGTGCGATGATATTAATTATCTATGACTCATAAATGTTATCCTATATCTAAATAGAAAATAATGGAAAAAAATAGCTAACTAGAGACTTAAGAGACGATGTATTTTTATGCTTTTCCATAATCATATTGATTTTGTGTTTTGATATTGGATAACATATTGGTTTTGCTTATTTACTGTAACAGCCCGCATTTTACGTATCGAAAGATCCTAAAATATTTTTATTTTGTTTGCCGAGGGTTAGATCATTCTCATCTTTTAATATTGCTTATGGGGATGTGAGACGTGTCCATAATTTTTACCGATTTTGTTTGTGATAATTTTTCCCTTTCAGTCTTGTACAGGGCATAACTTTTGACTTAGGTCGAGTTAGAGGGTGAGACCTGTGCCATTGGAAAGAAATTGATGGTTGCCTTTCTGTAGAGTGGTTACATTAAAGATTTGGCTCAGAGGTTTGGGAGAAATCGCTGTTTTAAGGTTTTTCAGTTGGTTGTCTAGGTTTTAGGATCATAATGGGCTGATTCGGGTGAAGCGCGTTAGGGGGTTGGTGGAAACTATTAGGGGGTAAGGGATATGAGAAATGGTTTTAATTTTCCATTCTCTCATTTAGAGGCCTTGTGCTCCTTCCTCTAACACGTTTCCACCATTAAAAACCATAATCCAAGGAGGGAAATTGAAGATCTACACCATTGGTGGATAGATCTACATCAATTGAGGAAAGGATTCATCGGATCAAAGTTTTTGGTGCGAAGTGCTTGCTATCCGGATTCATTTTCTTTTGATTTTTGCTTATCTAGAAGAATCAGTGAGTGGTTTACACTCTCACATGGATTCAATGAAGTGTACGAGTGATTGATCATGTTTTTCATCATGTTTAAGTGTTTTTATCACAGATCTATGCCATATTCAGTTCATTTCCACATGAATCACCCTACGATTTCATTTAGCATGTTTAAATCATTGATTCCATGTTATTCCATATGATTATGCAAGTTAGATCTTTAGTTTTGTTCATATGTTCATCCATGATGGTTTTTGGAGTGATTGTGTATGATTTGGGTGAAAACTATTGTTTTCATGTTGTTAGCGGATTAGTACCATATTTTTTATCATATTTGATGGATTGGACAAGTTGGTTTCGTCGAATCTATCGTTTGGCGAAGTTTTAGCGGAAATCGGAGTGGGAATGGTGAAGTGCAGGTTTTGGGTCGCGCATGGGGGGGGGGTCGTTCGCCAATGGTGTGTTTTCTTGGAGAACAAGACAGGCTCAGGAGTCAGTTGCACATAACAGAAGCAATCAAGGTCGGTCGTGCAAGTGGAAAAAGGCCTGGTGTTTTAGCTTTAGGAATTAGGTGATCGGTCGCTCCTAGTGTTGAGTCGGTCGTGCATTCCTAGATGGTTGTTTGGTTCGTGCGAGCTTGGGTGACGGGTTTGAGTGAGCCTATGGGTGAATTAATCTGGTCGTCGATCATTTACTGGTTGTACAAGGATGAGCTGGTCGGTCGTACATGTTTTAAAGCATAGATGTATGGTCCAACTAAAAGTGATCGGTCGAACCAAGAAGTACGGGTCAGTCGCACCATGTTGGGTCGGTCCATCGAGCAAGGCAGGGTCGGTCGCACAGGGTCATTTTCTGTAAAAGTATGTTTTTTGGGTATGACTCGGATTTGAACGAGAATGCCTGAAGAAAAACAAATTCGGGGCCGAAGCCCCTGAACCCAGGCCACAACGCAATGGTGTGGTAACTTCGAAGTGAATTCCATAGGGAATGACGAAGTGAGGTGATTTGTTCATCGGATGTGATGAATGTGGAAACGACTTAAGGAGGTACTGAGTTCGTGTGAAGTGATAGCTCTAAGGTGTTCTAAGATGATTAATAGTCGTAATTGATAACGACTAGAGATGTAGAGGCCGAGGAATTATCGTTGTCGTAGGTTATAGAACGCTCAAAGCAGAGGTACAATTGAAGACCGGTTATAGGTCGAGTTCCCTGGGCGTCGTATATGGCCTAGACACATATTCTATATAGCGTGTGGGGTTTTGCTAGAACCGGGTGTCGTGTATGGTCCTCGACAATTGATGGTAAGTTGTTAGCCAGTCATACTTCATACTATAACAAGGGTTCCAAAGCAAGGTTGGCGGTGATAGCCAAAGTCAGTCATGGATGTCTGGATGCATGTTGTGATCATGATTGAGTTTCTTTGCCATGTATGAATTAATGCTTAATTTCCATGACTTAATTGTTATTCCTTTGGATGTATGGATCGCAAAGGCTATCACTGTCATGTCTTAGGGAAGGAAATCGAGAGTTCTTCTCTGGAGCTGGGTATATTAGTTGTTTATTTCTCCATTTTCATATATTTTGTTGATGAAGTTTGTTAGTTGTTTTACCGCTCACTAAGACTGTTGTCTGACTCAAGGTTTTATGTTTCCTCTTATTACCTTGGGTTGTTCATCCGGTTGTTTGGATAGGCAGACTAGTTGACAGGTGATTGGCGAGATTGCTGTTCGGTAGCAAGTAAGAGGCTGACATGCTATTTTACTACTATCTAGTACCTCTGTTTTTCCGTTGTTTGCTATTTCTCTGAGTGTTGTAGTTAGGCAAATTGTACAAACATTATTGTTGTTATCCACATGTATGGGAATTACTTTCTGGTTGTCATGAAAGTTTAGTGTTTTCTGCTTCATTATCACTACCTGTTGTATATGACCTATTATATTTTATCCTTGTGCGGTGAGTTTACGACAGGTCCCGCTTATATATCATACTTTGATGATCGTCCATAGCTACATGTCACACCCTCCAGCGCATTATTCCTCATGTATAGTCTGGGGGTTGTGGGCGATCGTCACATTTGGTATCAGAGCTCTGGTAAATGATTTTAGCCAAAGTTATAAGACATAATCACGTATGAGGGACGTACTTGTAGATTTCAGTTGGATGCTTACTATATGTATATTAGCATATATATAGTAGTAACGTTTGTTTTTCTTTATCTTGGAAGTAACTAATCATTCAAATTGCAGATTTAGAATGAGTAGACGACCATCAAGACACACTGCTAAGGGAGCTAATACTGGAGGGGAAATGGTGGTGAACCAGACTACCCAGCCATGTTCGAGGCCATGGCGGCAGCGATCATGAATAAGGTTCCCGCTCCAGTGCGGCTACGGTTGATGTTGGAGTTCCAGTGCCTAGAGCTGTAGAATTTGCAAAGCTATGCAAAGACTTTTCTTTATTGGGAGGAAAACAATTCAAAGGCACAGAACCAGTTGAAGAGGTTTAAAGGTGGTTGGATACTTGTGTTAGGGTCTTTAGGGATTTGGGCATTGATGATGCACAAAAGAGGAAACTTGCATCAAGGCAGTTAGTGGGCAGAGCAATGGACTAGTGGAACTCTGTCACACTTGAGACTCCTGAAGTGGATATTTTATGGGAATTGTTCCAAGCTAAGTTTGAAGCAAAATTTATCTCCACCATACAGAAGTATGTTCTGTTTAAGAAATTCATGGACCTTAAACAGAATGGTTGCCCAGTTCTTGACTATATTTCTGACTTCTAGGCTTTTTCATATATGGATACTCCTTATCAAAAGAACGAGAAGTTTGTCTTGGGATTGGATGTATATCTTAGGAATCAGCTTGTGGATCACCTCGATGACAGCTTTGAGAAGATCGTCGTGAAGGCTTTGAGGCATGAAAGTCTTTTTCCTAAGAAGATGTCTATTGTTGCAGCTAAAGAGGAGCAAAAACCACAGCAGGATGGTAATAACAAGAAAAGGAAGCAACAACAACAGGAAGGAAAGGATGGCCAAAAGAAGCAGAAGGGAGCTTCAATTGTTGGCAGAAGAGCCATTTTTCTAGTGAATGCAAGAATTCTAAAGCTGTAAAGAAGTGCTTCAAGTCTGGGAGGCCAGGACATGAGAAGAAAGATTGTCCAGAATCAGCTCAAGGGAAGCAAGTGGTTAAGGCTTATGCTTTAGGGGCAGTGTCGTCTTCTTTGAAAGCTCCTACTGCGGAGGAGAAAGGAAAGGGTGTCATGGTGCAAGGTACTCTTTCTGTTCATAGTGTTTCATTTCGAGTTTTGTTTGATACTGGAGCATCGCATTCTTTCATTCGCAATGAGCTTGTGTGTCGCTTGGGTTTGGAACCCAAGATATGTGATAGACCATTGATCGTGACTAATCCAGTTAGGGGTCCGCCCAGTTTGTGCATGTTGTGCCGTGATCTACTTTTGTCGAGTCATGGTTGCTCTTTTGTGTGTGATTGCTTTGTTCATAACTTCGCTGGGTTTGGGATCATCTTGGGCATGGATTGGATCAAGAGCTATGCGGCAAGGGTGAATTGCGAGAAGCTGGATGTGAAAGTCCGGGATGTGGAAGGGCGAAAGGTGTTGATAAAGTGTAAGCGCGAAGAGGGTGTCTTCGTTAGCTATCTATATTCGCTTGTGATTCCACAAGAAGACTTGTCATCTGTGCTGATCGCTAATGAGTATGAGGATGTCTTTGACGAGGTCAAAGGGTTGCCACCGCATCGAGAGATCGAGTTTAGGATCGATTTGGTCGAGGGTGTTAGACCAATCGTTATGCCTCTTTGGCGGATGGCGCCTAAGGAACAGAGAGAATTAGAGGTGCAAGTTCGAGACCTTCTAAGAAAGGGGTTCATTCGGAGAAGTGTTTCCAAATGGGTGCAACGGTCGTGCTTGCAACCAAGACAGATGGCTCGTTAAGATTGTGTGTGGACTATCATGGGATAAACAAGGTGGCTAAACAAGGTGATTAAGAAGAACAAGTATCCATTGCCAAGGATAGATGACTTATTCGATCAGTTTCACGAAGCCAAAGTGGTTTCTCGGATGGATTTGGCAACGGGGCTTCACCAGTTGAGAGTGGCGAAGGATAGTGTACCAAAGACTTCTTTTACGACACCATCTGGTTTCTTCGAATGCTTGGTGATGCCATTCGGGTTGACTAACGTGCCAGCTTATTTCGTGGGTCTTATGAATAGAGAGTTCAGAGATCAGTTGAATAAGTTTGTTCTTGTGTTCATGGATGGTATTCTGGTTTACTCCAGGAACGAGGAAGAACACAAGATGCACTTGAGAGTTGTGTTAGAGATCTTGCGAAAGCATCAGTTGAAAGCTAAGTTCTCGAAGTGTCACTTCCTGAAGGATGAAGTGAGATTCTTAGGCCATGTAGCTTCTGGAAAAGGGATAGCAGTTGACCCCGCTAAAGTGGCAGCAATCCAGGACTGGGATCGACCTAAGAATGCGATGGATGTTCGGAGTTTCCTTGGGTTGGCACGATATTATCGATGGTTTATCAAGGATTTCTCCAAGATAGTTGCACCGTTGACAGGATTAACGAAGAAGAACAAAGTGTTCACATGGGATGCAAAGTGTGAACAAGCGTTCGAAATCCTAAAGGAGAGATTGACGAGTGCACCTGTGTTGACCATTCCAAGTGGGAACTAATAGATGGTGGCATACACCGATGCATGTGGTACTGGACTTGGAGCACTGCTGATGCAGAGGGATAAGGTTGTAGCCTACGCGAGTCGACAGCTGAAGCCACATGAAAGGAATTACCCAACTCATGATTTAGAGTTGGCGGCGATTGTGTTTGGTCTAAAGATGTGGAGACATTACCTATTCGGAGTTCGATTTGAGTTGTTTACGGATCACAAGTAGTTGAAGTGTCTTTTCTCACAAAAGGATTTGAATCTTCGGCAGCAAAATGGCTAGAGTTTCTGGCGTCATATGATTTTGGTATAGCCTATACTCCTGGCAAAGGTAAAGCAGTTGCATATGCGTTGAGTCAAAGAAACGCAAGTTTGGGAGCGATGTTTTTGGAATGGAAGAGCCTTAAGTATTTGGCAAGGTTTGAGTTCAGGACAAAGTGTGAGTTGGAACCTGAAATGTTAGCAAGCTTGTCGATAAGACCTACTCTTATCTAAAGGATTGGCGGGAGCCGAAAGCAAGATGCAAAGCTTGTCGAGTTTATCCAGCAACTAGAACCAGAAGATAAAGAGTTCGAAGTCGATTGAGAAGGTTGGCTTCGAAAGCAAGGGCGATTAGTTGTTCCTGATATCGATGGATTAAGAGATGAGGTTCTGAGAGAATGTCATCATTCGTAGTTGATGATCCATCCCGGTGGTAATAATATGTATCAGGATATGAAGAGAATTTACTACTGGGAGGGGATGAAGCGAGATATTGGAAAGTTCATTTCCAAGTGCATGAATTGTCAGTTCGTGAAAGCTGAATAGAAGAAGCCGAGTGGGTTGCTTCGGCCATTGGAAGTTCCTACATTGAAGTGGGAGCAAGTATCGATGGATTTTATCGATGGACTACCTAGAACCAGGGCAGGAAATAAAGGGATTTTGGTCATTGTGGATTGCTCGACCAAAAGTGCGAGATTTATTCCTGTCAAGTCGACTAGGACGGCATCGAAATTGGCTGAACTTTTTGTGACATGGATAGTTAGATTCCATGGTATCCCAAAGAGTATAGTGAGTGATCAAGATCCGTTGTTCACTAGCGGATTTTGGAAAAGTTTGCGAGAAGCATTGGGAACCAAGTTGTGCTTGAGTACGACATATCATCCCCAAACTGATGGTCAGACCGAGGGAGTCAATCGAATTTTGGAAGATCTCCTAAGAGCTTGTGTGTTGGATTTTGGGGGATCATGGGAGGACCATCTACATCTTGTTGAGTTTGCATATAATAATAGCTACCAATCGAGCATTGGGATGGCACCATATGAGGCGTTGTGGGAGGCTGTTTAATTCTCCAGCTTATTGGTTGGAAACTGGGGATAAGTTGATACTTGGGCCTGAGATGATAAGAGAGACCTCAGATTGTATCAGATCATTCGACAACGAATGAAGGCAGCCCAAGACCGTCAGAAGAGCTATGCTAATAGGCATCGAAAAGATTTGGAATTTGACGTTGGTGACATGGTTTTCGTGAAGATTTCGTCGTTGAAGCATGTCACTACACCAGAAATGACCTTTGGTAGCGTTTTGAAGAACGCTACTACAGGTCCGGCAACAAAAGGTCTGTTTTTTTGTTGCATTTTGAAAAACGCTGCCAAACATAAGCAACTAAAGATTTTCTGTAGCGTTTAAAAAATCCAACCAAAACTAACATTTTTTAGTTGCGTTTGTGCTTGGTCCTTTTCTTTGATTTTCCGTAGCGTTTATTTTATGTAACTAAAAACTTTTTGTTGCATTTATTTTATACCACTATAAATTCAGATAATATTTTACGTCTGCTTCAGTAGCATTTCAAAAACGCTGTTGAAATGTAATTTGTAGCATTTCTTAAATGCTACTATACTGTTATTGGTTAAATTGTTTGCAGCAACCAACTTTATAATAGTCATACCAAAAGCATCAACAATCGTATAATTATCACATTCAAACCAACAATCAACCAATCATATAATCATCATATTCAAGTTGAAAACACATTAATTACATAAGTACTATCCATAACCATTTAGATAATAGTTGTTTGACAAAATGAGCAAGTTCACATACCACAAGCATTCTCAAAGAGTTTTACTTAAGTACCGACTAATATCATAATACATATAACAATTGAAGTCATGTGTCCTTGGTTGGTGATGGTCTTTAGTCCGGAAAAGCTAATTACCTGTAAACACATTCAATAATCAACAATAAGTATTTGTCATGAATTATCAAATAACATTCAAACAATATTAATTGATCGTTATTAAAACAAACACGTAAATAATTAAGCTGAATATCAAATAACATTCAAACAATATTGTACATTATGACGATGGATATGGTGCATTTAAAATATGGTGTTCCTATGCATCCATCTACAAAACAAGAAATAAACGAATCATGAAGATGCAAGTTTTCAATTGTGGGTAATGTGAAGCACCAAAATACCGGTATAAAGATGCAAATGTTCCTATCAAGAATCATGAAGGCTCTTGTGGGTAATGTGAAGCAGGCAATGTTTTCAATTGTGTTTAAGATTTGCATAATGCAGGCCCTTGTGGATAAAAGGCTCACTTAGACGTAGATATATACCTGTTTATAAAGTTGTAGTAACCCAAGCATATAGGTTATAGTAGTAAATGCACTTTGAAGAATTCTTTTATGCTACTCAAGCATGTAACTTACTTTTGTTGAATAATTTTGGGCTACATGTCTGTTTCCATCATATATCAAATATATCATATATTAACTCTATTGTCGTTCTGTGTTACTTTGTGATTTTACCAGCCAAAAGATATTGCTGTCATTATCTACATTTTCTTTCTGAGTCTCTGACTTATCCGCTCTTGAACTTTATATCAGTTTAATGCTAGTATGGCATCATATTTGTTGTTTCAGGCATTGAACTTTATATCAGTTTGATGGTAATCTGATAACCATTAAATTTATTTGGATAAAAGAGAGTTTACTATCCGAAGCTCCAAATAAATGGTGTACAGTGCTGAATTATTTGCCCAACTAGGGAGCTTGCTATTCAGACTCATGCTGTGGCAAAAGATCTATTAAATACCTTTCACAAACTGTTTGAATGGTTATGGGTGGAGCTACACGAAATCGAGAAGCGGAACATCTTGTCAAGGGAGTAAATGTATTAGTTGCCACTCCTGGAAGACTACTTGATCACATCCAAAATACCAAAGGATTCATTTTCAAAAATTTGGTATGTCTTATAAATGACGAAGTGGATCGAATATTAGAAGCCAACTTTAAGGAGGATATGAAGGCAATTTTTAAGCGCTTTACTAAGGATAGGAAAATTGCTATTTTCTCAACTACTCAGACTAAGGCAATTTTAAATATCATAATGTACCATGACCCCATCTGAACCACGTGTTACAGTTGACATATCATCTATAATAAGGAATACACCAGTTGTATCCGTACCAGTTTCACCAATAACCCCATCGTTAAAACCAATGGACTTTTTTTTTGAAGTAAAGTATTGAATTATACGTTAGGTGCACAAACGCCACATTTATATAAGTTACAGCATCGTAAAATTGGTGATACATATCGGATTTTAAGTTTAAAATGGGCTTACTGTTGTAGCAAGTACCAAACTCAACATCTTCAACCTCTAACCTATCATCAGGAAAAGGGCAGCCCTGCGTGTCCATTATTATCTTGCAGCACATCACAGGGAACCAGACTCACATCACTCACCACCCCTTCAATATCCGTACAATTCCAGATAGGTTTCTTTGACTTAATAACTTCAACAGTCACATCCGACATACAAATCCCTTTGAAAGCATCTCCAGGAATCCCGGTCAAACTTCCAACCATGGTCACATCTCGGCCACCATATCACAGTAACTAATATCGCTAATTTTGGGTATGGTTTTGGGTTTCAACCGTCATCCAGGTGCTGCCCGCCATCCAGAACACCCACTTCATTGTGTGTAGATTCATTCGACGTACGTAGATTTCCTTTATGCAGTTTCCACGTCCGATGGTTGTTTTGATCCTAACTCCAGACTCGGAGTTGATGGCGGTTATGTCCTCGACTTGGATGTTCCGGATGCCACCAGACATTTCTGATCTGAGGGTAATTACGGCACTTGTTGGGGAGATGCATGTGAGGTGGAGAATTATTATGTCTTCACTTGGGATGTTCACTATTATTCCATGCTCGTCCCAACCGCTTTTTATGGCGATGCAGTCATCGCCTGAGACTACGTAGCAGTCTTCGATTTGGACTCGGTATTTGGGGAATGAGTTGGTGCAAGAACCGTAATGCCAGATACTACAACGTTCTTGCAATAAATTGGATGGATGTTCCATGACATAGAGTCAACAAATGCCTGGTTTGATATGAGAATGTGATCAGAGTAAAGAATTTCAAGTAAATAACAACGAGTGTACTCAAGCTGTTTCTGGTGAAATTTGTCCCACCAAATCTGGCCCTGTCCGTTTATAGTTCCATTGTTGCCTTTTATGATAATATCAGTAAGATTCGATCCCATTATGAAGTTACTGTATCTTCCACCAGGCAAATATCGTCCTCTTCCATATGAAGGCAAGGGGTCAATTATTACCCACTCGTCTATATTCGTTGTAGCCAGAATCTCAGCATCACTGACCATAAACAGAGTAAAATAGCTCGCGGTGAGATTAAAAGGTGTCGTGAGCCACTTACCCCTGGGGACGTACAGCAAGCCACCACCTTCGTTTTCGAACCCGATTAAATGATCGATGGCGGACTGAAACACTTTCGTGTTAGAGGTGACACCGTCACCTACGGCGCGTAAATCAGTCAAGCTAATCGAGTGCGCCCTGCATCTCGTTTCCTGAAAATTGACATGTATGCTTAGTCGGCGGTGGTGGTGGGCACCCATTCTACATTCCACCAACAATGGGGATGATATGGTGATCGATATTGATAGGTATAGTGTTGAGAATAGTGCAGAATTCTCCATAGGGGTTAAAGGAGAGGGATAAAAGCAACAGACTCTCTAACAGTCGAATCATTCATAATCTCATCCAAGCTTTTAACTAACACAAGATTACACACAAGAGTGAATGTGCATGGGACATACCTGATTAACCTAGTTTACTTGATCCCCTTGAATGCGTCTAGCACACCCTCACTCCACTTACAATACACTACTCATTGCAAACAACAGAACATGACTTAGATAACCATCCATTTATAATAGACATTGGTTTCCCTATATGTATCTTACCTTTATGTAATTCAAACAAACGTGCATTGGTATTCAAAAGATTACAGTCTACAAATTGATTGAAACAAACATACATATCCATTAATGAATAGAAATTTATGATTGCTTCGTAAGCTTCACCCATGTTCAAAGTTATGCTACTGCAGCTTCATTTATACACATGGTGGTTTGTTAAAAATTTCAATCTTCATGGTGCTATACCTAGCAGCTTTGATGGCCTTCTCATCTTTCTTCCCAGTGGCATTTGGAGCTTCCTTACAGATCACGGCTGAGCCCCAATCATAGGAAATTGGTATGACTATTAATTTTTTTGTATGTACTTTGTGATGTTATTAACCAGGAGTTAGGGTACCAAATGAAGTAATTACAAACATCATTATACATAAGATAACTTATGCAGGGGCCAACAAACTAATTATAGTAAATTGAATTATACAATTAACAAAATAATTTTTACATAACAGTAAAAGATGATACTCAAAAACCCACTTGGAAGTAAAACAAAGGAAATTGAATTTCCTGTCATGTCCCTTAGTATCCTAGGATATTATAAATGTTGTTACTGCCCTACATGCACCCACCATAGAAAAGCTTATTCGTTTTTCTAGCATTTTTGGGTTAACCTAATATAAAATTAATTTCCCATTATTTTGATATTTCGATTCAGATAACAGTCAAAATATTTTCTTTAACTATGTGGAATTTTATGCAGTGTAGTCATTTAATATATTATATTTTGGTTATAGTAAATTAGAGAAATATAAAGAAACCTAGTGTATAATTATAGATGAATTGAAGGGATGGTTAAAGATGGAACTAGAAGTGGCAAAATGACCGAAGGGACTAATAAGTTAACATACATGAGTTATTATTTTAATTCCAAACATAATCTTTCAACCCAAGTTAGTTGACAACTTTAGAAGTTTCTTACATAATAACTTGAGCTGGTATAATTAAATCATATGCAAGTATTGTAAAGATTCTGAAAAGTACTTGATATCTTTTTCATGTCTTACCCAGTAGATTGTAAGCCAATCTTTAATGATAGAACCTTAACTTAGAACATAACTCATACTACATATAGAGTTATTTATCTATGTATTTAGCACAAATACTTTATGAATATTGTTTTGAACTGAACATATTTACTCTGTTTTATATGTCTCACAATGTAAAACCTATAACATTGAACATAGTGAAGCTGCAGTATTCAAAAGATTACTATCTGTACATATCTATTCATGGAAAATAATTACATTCTATACACTGATGGATCACAAAGCGAAATGATTGTTAACTTTACAGTAAACATCCTAACCACTGTTTTAACAGTTGCTTGCAAAGTAGGAAAAACAGAGTTTAAAAGACTACCAAAGCAACTCAGTGGTCAGCATAACATGCCTAACAAAAATTTATTATGAAATGAACTAACAAAACACTGATTCTCTTAGTAAAAACGTATGCAGCACCTTTAATAGTATATATTCATGGCTGAAAATAGAACAACGCACAAATTAGCAAGTTGAAGTTGAAATAAAATTAGGGAAAATTATACAAAAATTAAATTATAAATGATAGCTCAATATACATATTAAAAAAATTCACCTCTTATGGTTTACGGAAACATAAATCAGGGCAAGCGAATGATGGATTTGAGTCTTTGTGGGAACGTCGACGTACAAGGCTCGATGGAGATCCACTAGCGGCTTTGAGTTTGTGGCAGATCGACAGAAAGAGTCGTGCTTTAGCGATCGTCAATAGAATAGGTTTTGGGAGTGAGAAAGTAAATAGGGGGGAGACGAAAATTTTGGGCGGATTTGAGATTGACAAAGCAGTGGGGGAGAGAGAATGAAAATTAAGGAGGAATGGTAAGCGGGAACGGAAAAATAAATCCCGCCCATCAAAGACTTAAACGCAACTATTTTAGCGGAATCAATGAACTAGTCGCGGTTAACGTTAAAACGCCGCTGTATACAGCAACTAAATACACAATTTTCTGTAGTGTGTGGTTCGATTTGGGAGAAAAGGAAAGTTGGCTTCTAGGTTTGTTAGACTGTTTCCGATATTTGAGCGAATTGGAAAGCTTGCATATCGATTGGAGTTACCCGAGAAGATGTCGAGTGTGCATAATGTTTTCCATGTGTCGTTTCTATGGAAGTTCGTGCATGATTCGAATGTAGTGGTATCTCCAGAGCAGTACGAAGACCTAGAAGTTGAAATCGCAGTTGTGAGACCTCGTAAGTCGCTTCGTGTTGTAGGGAATGACATGAAACAACTTAAGAGGAAAACGGTTAAACTAGTCAAGGAACAATGAAGTGAAGATGGTGACGATTGTACATGGGAGACAGAAGAGGGCATGAAGGCAACTCATCTAGAACACTTCGTCGGTAGGACCCTTTGATATCATATCATCATTATTTCATTGTATCTTGTTGTTGTTTGTTAGAATTCCGCGTGCTAGGATAAGGCTATGAATGAATGGCTTGATGGTTGCTAGTTTAGATGATAGACATGTGGAATTGTTGTGGTTGCTTGTGTTTGCTTGGAATTTCGGGGGCGAAATTCTTAGGGGGGAGAATGTAACAACCCGCATTTTACGTAACGGAAGATCGTAAAATATGTTTATTTTATTCCCTGAGGGTTGGATCATCTTCATCTTTTAGTATGTTGCTTATGGGGATGTGGGACATGTCCTGTAACACCCCACGTCCATTAATGTCACTCACAAAGGGAATGCATTAACTTCTATGGAGCGTTTTGAGTGAGTATAGAACAGAAACTTAACAACAAGACGGATATAAACAGTACTTAAAAATTTAAAACTTTATTCGTTGCAGCGTATAAAATTTAGCATATAACTCACACATGTCTTAACCTAACTTTAGATCTAAAATAGATGTCATGAAACATGTAAGGTTATGCATAAAATTTTCACTAACTTACATATGATCTATGTCTCAATTGACATGCCAACTTGCATACATACATGTGATTTATCATATGAATTAGTTCCAACAACATAACCAAACTAGCATATGAAACATCATAATGAATTGATTATACATAATCATAGAATTACAACATGGATGATAACATCACAACTTTACAACATAGATGATAACATCATAGAATTTACAACATAAATGATAACATCACAATTTTACAACATAGATGATAACATGCGGTAAACAATTCACAACATAACCATATAATCTGCATCATAGCTTAATCCAATTAAATTGTTAATTATTTTATTAAAGAAATCGAACTCACAACTCAAAGAAGGTCTTGAGTTCTGAATTTTGAGTTCTGAAGTTGAATTAGCTTTCCTTTGAAGTGGATTCGTTGTTAGAGTTGAATAGATTTGAATATGATTATCTTTCTTCCTCTCTAATTAGTGGCGGCTATTCTAGGTTGCTAGGTGACGGCGTGGAGACCATGAATCTAATTTTAATTTAATTTTAGGGTTTGAGTCTATAGGTGTTTTTATAGAGTTTAGGATTAATTTAAACCGTCCGATCAACCCAGAATTAATTCCAGCCAATCAGAGCAGATCAGAAACCCTAATGAGTCAGCATACAGTCATAAATAGGTCATCAATCAAATCTGCCCGGGGAAGGGAGGCAGGTCGACCGCCAGGTCGACCTGAACATAAATAAAAAGAGGGTTAAGTGGGATGTACAAGAGGGGACCAAGCTTAGGTGGATAGCTTGTGTCAAGTAATGGGGGCCCGTTTCAACCAATAACCCATAAGTATCTTTGTGGGCTCGACCCAAGTCGAGGACAGGACACGTGTACTCGGCTTGACTTTAAGAGGCCAAAACGGGTTAGCGGTAGCAACGCAAGTCCAACGGGTTCATATGCGTGTGTGGGCCCGGGCTAGTAGGTAAGACGTTGCATCGTGTAGGTATAAGCCATGCATTGTTGGTGGTATCGGGTTGCCACTTTGGGGAGTGATACACCCCCACTGTGGGGCCAGCACGGGTATCTACGAGTTAGGGAGCCGATCGCATGGGGGTAGTGCGTACACCTAGTGGAGATAGGGGCAGGCGACACCTATGAAGGCAACTAGGGGTGCACGAAACTACCATTATCATTATTAAGTTCTGTAGGTAGGATCAACTTTTAGGGTGTTTGGTGTGGTGCAGTGTAGTAATTATCTTATAGCGACTAGGTGCACCTTTAACGTTATCTCCGTTCATCTTATTTCCTTTTGGTTTACACTGCCATACTCAATTGTTCACAGTCATTTCCTTATTTTCCAACTTATGCCTTAGCCTAGTTATTTTGGTAATTATATTGTTGAAGTTATCGCACTCTCCAGACTTTATATCTGACCCCCTTTGTTTCCACCTCTTTTCTTCCTCCCCCCTCCCCCCAGGTGCTCAGGGTGGAACTAGCACCAGTGGAGCTTGATTTTGGATAGCTGTATCTCTGCTTTTAGAAGTTGCTTGGATCGCTGAAGTAAAGTTCAGCCTCTCTTATTTATGGCTATTTTGTACTGGGGTTATGTATTTCAATTTATGTACTTTGATTTAGTCAAGATGGATATTATGTACTATGACTCTGGTTTTTGATGATGTAATCAAACTTATGTGTTTACCGCTGCAATGAATAAAGTTTTAAATTTTTAAGTACTGTTTATATCTGTCTTATTGTTAAGTTTCTGTTCTATACACACTTAAAATGCTCCATGGAAGTTAATGCATTCCCTTTGTGAGTGACATTAATGGACGTGGGGTATTACACGTGGTATCAAAGCTGAAGGTTACCAGAACAGATATGAATTTTGAAAAACTGTTTTTCAAAAACACTTTTATAAAGAAGTACCTTCAAAAGTATGTTTTAAGGAAAGTATTTTCAAGAGAAAATCTTATTTTAGAAAGCATAACCCCAAGAGCCATATATCTTTCCTTCGTTCTTTTGTATTGAATCTTTCCTTTTTCATTTCAGCATGTCTGGAATTCCCGAGATACCTGAGGGGATACCGATACCAGGATGGTTTAGGAGGTATTTGGAGACTAGGCCACCTTCGCAGGTCTAGCAAATGCTCCTCCTCCTCCTCGTGTCGATACTTTGGCTAAGATATGTAAGGACTTTCGAGCAATGGGTGGAAAACCTTTTCATGGGACGGAGACATTTGTTGAAGCTTGAAATTGGCTAAAGGAGGTGGAAGAATTGTTTGGGATCTTTGAAGTGGAAGATGGAAGGAAAGTCCAATTAGCTGCCTGCCTAATGAAGGATGAGGCCTCGTTTTGGTGGGAGGTCACTAATGGAGAACGTCTAGTCAGTACATGGCCAGATTTTAGGCGGAGGTTTGAGGCGAAGTTTCTCTCACGTGCTGAAGAGAATCTATACATGGAAAGGTTTCTAGCATTGAAGCAGGGGAATCTATCGGTGAAAGAATACGTCAACAAATTCAATCAGTTGGCAAGATTTGGCTTGGACTTGGTGAATACACCAGAAAAGAAGGCCCTGAGATTTGTTAAGGGTTTGAATGAGCCGCTTCATGGGTTAGCTATGACCCACATCCCCATGGGGGCTACCTTCGAGAGACTAGTTGACATGGCGCTTATGCGTGAAGAGGAGAAGGGCGCCAATGCTAATAAGGCACCCAAGAAGAAAGGGGATCAAAAGAAGCCGCAACAGCAACAACAGAACAAGAAAGGTGGTAAAGGCGACAATGGTAAGGGAAAGAAAAGATGCTTTAACTGTGGGACACCAGGACATCTAAGCAAAGATTGTAGGAAGAAAAAAAAGACTGGTTGTTTCCACTGTGGCGAAGCAGGACATCTGATTAAGGACTGCCCAAGGAAAGGGCAGAGAGCAGGGTCTACCTCAGGAGGACAGGTGCAGGCTCTTATGGCACCAGGGCAGGCAAGGGAGCAAGTTCAGGCTCTCTTGGTCCCACCGCTGCAAGAACGAGGTTGAGCAATTTCCGTTGAAAGTTTAGTTTTTCTGTTTGATCATCTTGTCCGTACTTTATTCGATTCTGGCGCATCACATTCGTTTATCTCTACATCATTAGTTGAAACACTGCACCTAAATATTAGTCTAGTTACAGATCCCTTAGTAGTCTCAAATCCTATTGATGGTTCGGCTCATCTTTCTATGATCTGTCGGGATTTGAGAGTGTTTATCTTGGGCATTGGGTTTGAATGCAATGCCTCTGTTCTTGGCTTCATGGGCTAATGCTTGATTCTAGGTATGGATTGGCTAACTAGATATGGGGCCATCCTAGATTGTGAAAGAAGGGAAGATAGATTGTTGACTCGTTGTAGAAAGACCCTTGATATTTCTTATGACCCTAGAGGTCCAGTAATGCTTAGCTACCTAGAATCCCTTGACGCATCCGATGATGATTTACATTCTGTTCGTTTAGTCCGTGAATATGTTGATTTCTTTGATGAGGTGAGGGGTTTACCCCCAAAACGTGAGATAGACTTTCGAATATATCTAGTTGATAATGCAAAGCCAGTTGCATTGCCAGTGCGCCACATGGCTCCAAGAGAGAGAAGAGAACTCAGTAAGCAAGTGAAAGAATTACTTGAGAAGGGGTTCATAAGTCGTAGTATATCGGAGTGGAGTGCTCCAGTAGTATTTGCCACGAAGGCGGATGGGTCCTTTAGACTTTGTGCGGACTATAAAGAACTTAATAATCTTATTAAGAAGAATAGGCACCCACTGCCGAGGATTGACGATCTCTTCGATCAGTTAGTTGGCGCCTCAGTGTTTTCGCAGTTGGACTTAGCCATGGATTTCCATCAGTTGAGAGTGGATGAGGATAGCATAGACAAGACTGCCTTTAGGACTCCAGATGTCTTCTTCGAGTGGCTTGTGATGCCCTTCGGTTTGACAAACGCCCCCGCATACTTTGTTGACTTGATGAGTAGGGTGTTTAGGGAGTACCTTAATAAATTCGTGGTAGTCTTTGTGGACGACATCTTGATCTTTTCTAAAAATGAGGAAGAGCATGCCCTACATCTTAGGGAAGTGTTGGAGATTCTTCGAGCGCATAGCCTCAAAGCTAAATTTTCAAAATGTCACTTTTGGAGGAAGGAAGTGTGATTCTTAGGGCACCTGGTTTCCAAAGAAGGGATAGCTGTGGATCCCGTGAAGGTAGTGGCCATCCAAGATTGGAAGGTCCCTAAAAATGCTACCGAGGTGAGGAGTTTCTTAGGGTTGACTGGCTACTATAGGAAGATTATCAACGACTTCGCAAAAATATTAGCCCCATTAACACGCTTGACGAAGAAGAACCTAGTTTTCACATGGGACGTAGATTGTGATGATGCGTTCCAACGTTTAAAGAGAGCTTTGACCACAGCCCAGTCTTAGTGTTGCCAGATGGGAGTAAGCCATTTATCGTTTATACCGATGCTTGTGGGATAGGACTAGGCGCAGCCTTAATGCAAGAGGGAAGGGTAATTGCCTATGTGGAAGGCAGTCGAGAGTGCATGAGAAAAATTACTCTACGCATGACCTAGAGTTGGCCGCTATTGTTTTTGCGCTTAAGTCTTGGCGCCATTATCTTCTTGGCGAAAAATTCAAATTGTTCACTGACCACAAATCACTAAAATACTTGTTCTTTCAGAAGGACTTGAACTTAAGGCAGCAAAGGTGGATGAAATTCTTAGCATCCTACGACTTCGAGATAGCATATACCCCTGGCAAGGGTAACGTAGTGGCAGACGCCTTAAGTAGGAAAAGGTTGCCCTTTGGGTCCGTTGCTTGTTGAGCGGCAAAGCTTAGAGTTCATCTCTATGTTTGACTTTAGACCTTCCATTGACTTTGTACCCAGTTTGCTAGCATCCTTAGAGGTCAAACCTACGCTTTTGGGACGTATCGGTGAGGCACAGTGAGATGACCCACAGTTGGTTGAGTTAGTAGAGAAGCTCAAAAGAGGGGAGTCATCGAGCCATCTCAGTAGGTATACCCTAGATGATAAGGGTTGGTTACGTAGGGATGGTAGACTTTGTGTACCACGGGACGCGAATTTGAGGAAGACCATTCTTGATGATGCACATCGTTCGAAGATGACTATCCATCCCGGCGGGGACAAGATGTACATGGACATGAGACGAGTTTACTTTTGGGCCGGTATGAAGAGGGATGTGGCCGAGTTTGTCGCTAAATGTTTGGTGTGCCAACAAGTAAAAGCAGAGCAAAAGAAGCCCGGTGGGTTGCTTCACCCATTGAAGGTCCCACAATGGAAGTTGGAAAGTGTCTCGATGGACTTTATTGATGGGTTACCGAGATCGAGGAAGGGTAATACGGGGATTTGGGTCATGGTAAACAAACTTACTAAGAGCGCCCATTTCATTCCTGTGAAGAGTAAGAGGACTGCTCCATGGTTAGCCTCCGTATACATTCGAGAGATAGTTCGTTTGCATGGTGTTCCTTCAAGCATAGTGAGCGACCGCGATCCTATCTTTACTAGCGAGTTTCGGAAGAGCTTGCAAGAGGCAGTAGGGACTCAGTTATGTTTGTGCACCGCATATCATCCTCAGACGGACGGCCAGATCGAGAGGGTGAATTGTATTCTAGAGGAATTATTGAGGTTGTGTGTCTTAGACTTCGGAGGTACATGGGAGGAACATCTTCCGTTGGTGGAGTTCGCATATAATAATAGCTTTCAGTCTAGCATTGGCATGACACCGTTCGAGGCTCTTTATGGACAGCCGTGTCGTTCGCCAATATGTCGGTGGGAGTCTACAGATAAGATCTTGCTTGGGCCCGATATGATTAGAGAGACTTCGGAAAAGATCTATTTGATTCGAAGGAAGATGAAGACGGCGCAAGATAGGCAGAAATCTTATACGGACAAGAGGAGGACAGATCTTGAGTTTGATATTGGGGACATGGTTTTTGTCAAGGTATCTCCATTACGAAATGTTTTTCGCTTTGGGTCCGTTTGGAAGTTAGCTCCAAGGTTCGTAGGGCTGTTTCCTATTAAGGAAAGGATTGGGCAGATGGCGTATAGAGTGGAGTTGCTCGAGAGACTTAGTGGTGTACGCGATGTATTCCATGTATCACATTTGAGGAAGTGCTTGCGTGAGACCGTGGAAGTGGTAGAGCCGAGCTTGCTTAGAGAGGTGGAGATATAGCGTGATGCGATGATTCAACGAGCTCCTACGTGCATTCTTGGGTCGGAGATTAAGAAGTTGAGGAATCGAGAGGTCAAGCCAGTCAAAGTGCAATGGGGAGATGATGAGAGCAACGCTACTTGGGAGACGGAAGAGAAGATGTGTTCATTGTACCCTTTTCTTTTCGAGGGTATGTTCTTTAATTTCTCCTTTATCGCTTAGCTTGTACTTGTTTATCTTTAGTATGTCCTCTCGCTTGTATCTTTGACCTTTAGATAGGGAAGTCCTATGGTTGAAACATGTGTTTGAGACATGTTATTAGTGATGGATGCATGTGGATGCAAGTGTTTGCTAGTGGTTGCTCGTGGATACATATGCACACACTTTAGGCACTAGATCGGCTCAGTAACTTCATATTGCATATTGCATATAAATGTGTGTGCATATTTAAGTTAATGGATGTATAATGGTTGTACTATCATATGGATGCTGCATTTTGGTGAATGGTTGTGCACACATGTAGAAATAATATGTATTGATAGATTTCTTTCGCATACATAATGGACGCATGACACTATCATGGTTTGCATTAAGGAGGTCAACTGAATCAGTAGACCACCTGATTTTGCATTAGATAAAGAACATATACGCACACTTCTTGCATATGTTCATACATCATTAGGAATTTTATAAGGACAATGGATGCCTGTGTTTGATGGTTGAGTAGATGGTTGTTTGGATGTTAGGATATGCATTCTCCTTAACTTGGAGATTTCGGGGGCGAAATCCGTTAAGGAGGGGAGAATGTAACACCCCGTATTTCTGTTAACACTAAAGTAACAAATTAAAGAATAACTAATCTCAGACGGGAGAACTAAGGGAAATGGGTTGTGCCATTGTGTTCATCTCGGAATTCTGGTTGAGATAAAGTCCGAGTTTGCGTGAATTGGACTTCGTATGAAGAAGTTATGGCCAACGGAAGTTTCAGAAAATTCAAAACAGATTTCGAAAATTCAAATTTCAGAGTCAGATGGGCTAGGCGGGAAATTTCCCGCCAGGCCGAGGTCGATCAATAGGTCGACCTGCCCTCGCCAGGTCGACCTGGGGGTCGACCCCCCCTTCCTCTCTGGGCAGATTTGTTTGGTGACCTGTTTATGACTGTGTGCTAACTCATTAGGGTTTCTGATCTACTCTGATTGGCTGGGATTAATTCTGGGTTGATCTGACGGCCTAAACTAATCCTAAACTCTGTAAAAAGACATGTAGACTCAAACCCTAAAATCAAATTAAAATTAGAGCCATGGTCTCCATGCCGTCACCTTGCAACCTAGAATAGCCGCCACCAATTGGAGAGGAAGAAAGCTAATCAAATTCTAATCTAAATCGCAACAACAAGTCTACTTCAAAGGAAAGCTAATTCAACTTCAGAACTCAGATTTCATAACTCAAGACCTTTGAGTTGTGAGTTCGATTTCTTTAATAAAATAATTAACAATTTAATTGGATTGAGTTATGATGCGGATTATATGGTTATGTTGTGAATTATTGACCGCATGTTATCATCTATGTTGTAAATTTGTGATGTTATCATCTATGTTGTAAATTCTATGATGTTATCGTCTATGTTGTAAAGTTGTGATGTTATCATCTATGTTGTAATTCTATGATTGGCTTATGTATAATCAATTAATAATGATGTTTCATATGCAAGTTTGGTTATGTTGTTGATTCATATGATAAATCATATGTATGTATGCAAGTTTAGATGTTGATTTAGATATGAATCATATGCAAGTTAGTGAAAATTATATATAACCTTACATGTTTCATGACCTCTATTTTATGTGCAAATTGGATCTAAGATTAGGCTATGACATGTGTGAGTTATATGCTAGTATACAAAATTTCTACATGCTAGTTTACATGTTTAGATGTAAGTTTACACCATCATTCTGTTGCATAAATCACATATGCAAGTATATATACATATGTTTGGAGTATGAATCATGCCTATGCAAGTTTACCCCTTATGGTTAGATCCATGACATACATGGCTTATGCAAGTTTGTGACTATTACCTAAACAAATTTACACCTTTAGATTTAGATCTATGTCATATGTAGTTTTATGCAAGTTGTGACTTTGGCCTATGCAAGTTTTAGATGTAGAACCTCATTCACACATGCAAGTTCACCCTTTATGTTTAGATCTAGTTTTATCTATATGTATGTTGTGATGTTTTCTCGTTATTCCATAAGTCAGACTATTCGAGTCTAATATATATTTTACGTTAAACGAACGAACGTACAACGTGGGGCAATGGGATAATATTAAAAGATATAATATTGAGATTTGGCATAAATGCCTTAAATGGAAAAAAATAAATTGGTGATGAAATTGGTATGATTTTGTATACCATAAATAGATGAACATAATTGAGTCAATTATGGCAATAGTTAAATTTGGAATTGATTGATAATTTGAATAGGAAAATTAATTCAAATTGGGGAATAATTAATTTTGTGTAATTAATCGTCTAAGACACGAGGTTAGGCTCTTTTGTGGTGTAAGACTGCCCGGACCCGCCCGACAAATCCAGCTGCCACAAATGCCAGTCTAATGTGGGAGGTCTTAGGCATAAATTAAATGCGTAACAGTTGCAAAGACACGAGGTTAGGCTCGTTTGTGGTGTAAGACTGCCCGGACCCGCCCGGCAAATCCAACTGCCACAAATGCCAGTCTAATGTGGGAGGTCTTTACGAGGTTACGGTCCCGATGAATTAAGAAACACTTAACCAGATAAACATGTAGCGGGACATGAGGGGGTTAAGTTGGTGCCTTGGGTGGCATGTGGAATTAAGTGGGTGCCTTGGGTGGCATTTGAAATACGATTAGAAACAATAAACCAAAAATTGAAACATGTAAGTGAACATGAATAAGAAGAGGCTTAAGTGGGATGTAATAGAGGGGACCAAGCTTAGGTGGATGGCTTGTGTCAAGTAATGGGGGCCCATTTCAACTAGTAACCCATAAGTATCTTTGTGGGCTCGACCTAAGTCAAGGATGGGACACGCTTACTGGGCTTGACTGTAAGAGGCCAAAATGGGTTAGCGGTGGCAACGCAAGTCCAATGGGTTCATATGCGTGCGTGGGTCCGGGCTGGTAGGTAAGACGTTGTTGCATCGTGTAGGTATAAGCCATGCATTATTGGTGGTATCGGGTTACCACTTTGGGGAGTGATACAACCCATTGTGGGGCCAGCACGAGTATCTACGAGTTAGGAAACCGATCGCATGGGGGTAGTGGTTACACCTAGTGGAGATAGGGGCAGGCGGCACCTATGAAGGCAACTAGGGTGCACGAAACTACCATTATCATTATTAAGTTCTGTAGGCAGGATCAACTTTTAGGGTGTTTGGTGTGGTGTAGTGTAGTAATTATCTTATAGCGACTAGGTGCGCCTTTAACGTTATCTCCGTTCATCTTATTTCCTTTTTGTTTACTCTGCCATACTCAATTGTTCACAGTCATTTCCTTATTTTCCAACTTATGCCTTAGCCTAGTTATTTTGGTAATTATATTGTTAAAGTTATCGCACTCGCCAGACTTTATATCTGATCCCCTTTGTTTCCACCTCTTTTCTTTCTTCCCTCCCTCCCCCCCCCCCCCCAAGGTGCTCAGGGTGGAACTAGCACCAATGGAGCTTGATTTTGGACAGCTGTATCTTTGCTTTTAGAAGTTGCCTGGATCGCTGAAGTAAAAGTTCAGCCTATCTTATTTATGGCTATTTTGTATTGGGGTTATATCTTTCAATTTATGTACTCTGATTTAGTGAAGATGGATATTATGTACTTTGACTCTGGTTTTTGATCAAACTTATGTGTTTATCGCTGCAATGAATAAAGTTTTAAATTTTTATGTACTGTTTATATATGTCTTGTTGTTAAGTTTCTGTTCTATACTCACTCAAAACGCTCCATAGAAGTTCATGCATTCCCTATGTGAGTGACATTAATGGACGGAGGGTGTTACATGTCCATAATTTTTACGAATTTTGTTTGTGACCATTTTGCCCATGTCAGTCTTATACAGGGCCTAACTTTTGACTTAGGTTGATTAGAGGGTGAGACCTGTGCCATTGGAAAGGAATTGATGGTTGCCTTTCCATAGAGTGGTTACATTAAAGATTTGGCTCAGCAGTTTGGGAGGAATCGCTGTTTTAAGGTTTTTCAGTTGGTTGTCCAGGTTTTAGGAGCATAATGGGTTGATTTGGGAGAAGCCCATTACGGGGTTGGTGTAAACTATAAGTAGGGGTAAGGGATATGGGAAATGGTTTTAGTTTTCCATTCTCCCATTTGAAGGCCTTGTGCTCCTTCCTCTACCACCTTTCCACCATTAAAAACCATAATCCAAGGAAGGAAATTGAAGATCTACACCATTGGAGGATAGATCTACATCAATTAAGGCAAGCATTCATTGGATCAAAGTGTTTGGTGCGAAGTGCTTGCTGTCCAGATTCATTTTCCTTTGATTTTTGCTTATTTGGAAGAATTGGTGAGTGGTTTACATCTCTCACATGGATTCAATGAAGTGTACGAGTGATTGATCATGTTTTTCATCATGTTTAAGTGTTTTTATCATAGATTTATGCCATATTCAGTTCATTTCCACATGAATTACCCTATTATTTCATTTAGCATGTTTAAATCATTGATGTGTTATTCCATATGATTATGCAAGTTAGATCTTTAGTTTTGTTCATATGTTCATTCATGATGGTTTTTGGATTGATTTTGCATGATTTGGGTGAAAACTATTGTTTTCATATAGTTAGCGGATTAATATCGTATTTTTGATCATATTTGATGGATTTGACAAGTTGGTTTCGTCAAATCTATTGTTTGGCGAAGTTTTGGTGGAAATCGGAGTGGGAATGGTGAAGTGCAGGTTTTGGGTCGCATATGGGGTGGGGGGTCGTTCGCCCATGGTGTGTTTACTTGAAGAACAAGACATGCTGAGGAGTCGGCTGCATGTAACAGAAGCGATCAGGGTTGATCATGCAAGTGTATAAAGGCCTGTGGTTTTGGCTTTAGGAAGTAGGTGATCGGTTGCTCCTAGTGTTGGGTCGTTCGTGCATTCCTAGATGGTTGTTTAGTTTGAGCGAGCTTGGGTGACGTGTTTGAGCGAGCCTATGTGTGAATTAATCTAGTTGGCCGGTCATCTACTGGTCGTACAAGGATGAGTTGGTCGGTCGTACATGTTTTAAAGTATAGATGTATGGTCCAACTAAAAGTGATCGGTCGAACCAAGAAGTACGGGTCGGTCGCACCATGTTGGGTCGGTCGAGCAAGGCAGGGTCGGTCTTATAGGGTCATTTTCTTAAAAAGTACGTTTTTCGGGTACGACTCGGATTTGAACGAGAATGCCTGGAAAAAAAGTCGGGCCCGATGCCCCCGAACCCATGCCACAGCATAGTGGTGTGGTAACTTCGAAGTGAAATCCATGAGGAATGACGAAGAAAGGTGATATGTTCATCAGATGTGATAAATGTGGAAACAACTCAAGGGGACATTGAGTTCATGTGAAGTGATAGCTCTAAGGTGTTCTGAGCTAATTAATACTTGTAATTGATAACGACTAGAGATGCAAAGGCCGAGGAATTATCGTTGTCGTAGGTTCTAGCAGGCTCAAAGCATACGTACAATTGAAGACTGGTTGTAGGTCGAGTTCCCTGGACGTCGTGTATGTCCTAGACACGTGTTGCGTATAGTGTGTGGGTATTTGCTAGAACCAGGGCGTCGTGTATGGTCCTTGACAATTGCCAACAAGTTGTTAGCCAGTTATACGATAATGAGGGTTCCAAAGCAAGGTTGGCGGTAATAGCCAGAGTCGGTCATGGATGTATGAATGCATGTCGTGATCATGATTGAGTTTCTTTGCCATGTATGAATGGATGCTTAATTGCCATGATTGAATTGTTATTCCTTTGGATGTATGGATCGTAAATGCTATCACTGTCATGTCTTAGGGAAGGAAATCGAGAGTTCTTCTCTGGAGCTGGGTATATTAGTTGTGATGTTATCATCTATGTTGTAATTCTATGATTGGCTTATGTATAATCAATTCATAATGATGTTTCATATGCTAGTTTGGTTATGTTCTTGATTCATATGATAAATCATATGTATGTATGCAAGTTCAGGTGTTGATTTGGATATGAATCATATGCAAGTTAGTGAAAATTATATATAACCTTACATGTTTCATGACCTCTATTTTATGTTGGATCTTAGATTAGGCTATGACATGTGTGAGTTATATGCTAGTATACAAAATTTCTACATGCTAGTTTACATGTTTAGATGTAAGTTTACACCATCGTTATGTTGCATAAATCACATATGCAAGTATATATACATATGTTTGGAGTATGAATCATGCCTATGCAAGTTTACCCCTTATGGTTAGATCCATGACATACATGGCTTATGCAAGTTTGTGACTATTACCTAAACAAGTTTACACCTTTAGATTTAGATCAATGACATATGTAGTTTTATGCAAGTTGTGACTTTGGCCTATGCAAGTTTTAGATGTAGAACCTCATTCACACATGCAAGTTTACCCCTTATGTTTAGATTTAGTTTTATCTATATGTATGTTGTGATGTTTTCTCATTATTCCATAAGTCAGACTATTCGAGTCTAACGTATATTTTACGTTAAACGAACGAACGTGCAACATGGGGCAATGGGATTATATTAAAAGATTTAATATTGAGAATTGGAATAAATGCGTTAAATGGCATAAAATAAATTTGTGATGAAATTGGTATGATTTTGCATACCATAAATAGATGTACATAATTGAGTCAATTATGGCCATAGTTAAATTGGGAATTGATTGATAATTTGAATAGGGAAATTAATTCAAATTGGGGAATAATTAATTTGGTGTAATTAATCGTCTAAGATGCGAGGTTAGGCTCTTTTGTGGTGTAAGACTGCCCGGAGCCGCCCAACAAATCCAGCTGCCACAAATGCCAGTCTAATGTGGGAGGTCTTAGGCATAAATTAAATGCATAACAATTGTAAAGAAACGAGGTTAGGCACGTTTGTGGTGTAAGACTGCCCGGACCCGCCCGACAAATCCAGCTGCCACAAATGCCAGTCTAATGTGGGAGATCTTTACAAGGTTACGGTCTTAATGAATTAAGAAACACTTTACCAGATAAACATGTAGTGGGATATGAGGGGGTTAAGTGGGTGCCTTGGGTGGCATTTGAAATACAATTAGAAACACTTAACCAAAAATTGAAGCATGTAAGTGAACATGAATAAGAAGAGGGTTAAGTGGGTTGTACTAGAGGGGACCAAGCTTAGGTGGATAGATTGTGTCAAGTAATGGGGTCCCGTATCAACTAGTAACCCAAAAGTATCTTGTGGGCTAGACCCAAGTCGAGGATGAGACACGCTTACTGGGCTTGACTGTAAGAGGCCAAAACGGGTTAGCGGTGGCAATGCAAGTCCAACGGGTTCATATGCATGTGTGGGCCCGGGATGGTAGGTAAGACGTTGTTGCATCGTGTAGGTATAAGCCGTGCATTGTTGGTGGTATCGGGTTGCCACTTTGGGGAGTGATACACCCCACTGTGGGGCCAGCACGGGTATCTACGAGTTGGGGAGCCGATCGCATGGGGGTAGTGGGTACACCTAGTGGAGATAGGGGCAAGAGGCACCTATGAAGGCAACTAGAGGTGCACGAAACTACCATTATCATTATTAAGTTCTGTAGGCAGGATCAACTTTTAGGGTGTTTGGTGTGGTGCAGTGTAATAATTATCTTATAGCGGCTAGGTGCACCTTTAACGTTATCTCCGTTCATCTTATTTCCTTTTTGTTTACTCTGCCATACTCAATTATTCAGAGTCATTTCCATATTTTCCAACTTATGCCTTAGCCTAGTTATTTTGGTAATTATATTGTTAAAGTTATCGCACTCGCCAGACTTTATGTCTGACCCCCTTTGTTTCCACCTCTTTTCTTCCTCCCCCCCCCCCCAGGTGCTCAGGGTGGAACTAGCACCAGTGGAGCTTGATTTTGGACAGCTGTATCTCTGCTTTTAGAAGTTGCCTGGATCGCTGAAGTAAAAGTTCAGCCTATCTTATTATGGCTATTTTGTATTGGGGTTATGTCTTTCAATTTATGTACTCTAATTTAGTCAAGATGGATATTATGTACTTTGACTCTAGTTTTTGATGATGTAATCAAACTTATGTGTTTATCGCTGCAATGAATAAAGTTTAAAAAATTTAAGTACTGTTTATATCTGTCTTGTTGTTAAGTTTATGTTCTATACTCACTCAAAACGCTCCATAGAAGTTAATGCATTCCCTTGTGAGTGACATTAATGGACGTGGGGTGTTATATGTCCATAATTTTTACAGATTTTGTTTGTGACCATTTTTCCCCTATCAGACTTGTATAGGGCCTAACTTTTGACTTAGGTCGAATTAGAGGGTGAGACCTGTGCCATTGGAAAGGAATTGATGGTTGCCTTTCCATATAGTGGTTACATTAAAGATTTAGCTCAGCAGTTTGGGAGAAATCACTATTTTAAGGTTTTTCAGTTGGCTGTCCAGGTTTTAGAAGCATAATGGGTTGATTTGGGAGAAGCCCATTATGGGGTTGGTGGAAACTATAAGTAGGGGGTAAGGGATATAGGAAATGGTTTTAGTTTTCCATTCTCTCATTTGGAGGCCTTGTGCTCCTTCCTCTACCACCTTTCCACCATTAAAAACCATGGAAGGAAATTGAAGGTCTGCACCATTGGAGGATAGATCTACATCAATTGAGGCAAGCATTCATCGGATCAAAGTGTTTGGTGTGAAGTGCTTGCTGTCCAGATTCATTTTCCTTTGATTTTTGCTTATTTGGAAGAATTGCTGAGTGGTTTACATCTCTCACATGGATTCAATGAAGTGTATGAGTGATTGATCATGTTTTTCATCATGTTTAAGTGTTTTTATCATAGATCTATGCCATATTCAGTTCATTTCCACATGAATCACCCTATGATTTCATTTAGCATGTTTAAATCATTGATGTGTTATTCCATATGATTATGCAAGTTTGATCTTTAGTTTTGTTCATATGTTCATTCAAGATGGTTTTTGAAGTGATTGTGCATGATTTGGGTGAAAACTATTGTTTTCATGTTGTTAGCGGATTAATACCGTATTTTTGATCATATTTGATGGATTTGACAAGTTAGTTTCGTAGAATCTATCGTTTGGCAAAGTTTTGGTGGAAATCGAAGTGGGAATGGTGAAGTGCAGGTTTTGGGTCGCACATGGGGTGGGGGGTCGTTCGCCCATGGTGTGTTTACTTGAAGAACAAGACATGCTGAGGAGTCGGCTGCACGTAACAAAAGCGATCAGGGTCGATCATGCAAGTGGAAAAAGGCCTGTGGTTTTGGCTTTAGGAAGTAGGTGATCATTTCCTCTTAGTGTTGGGTCGGTCATGCATTCCTAGATGGTTGTTTAGTTCGAGTGAGCTTGGGTGACGTGTTTGAGCGAGCCTATGTGTGAATTAATCTGGTTGGTCGGTCATCTACTAGTCGTATAAGGATGAGCTGGTCGGTCGTACATGTTTTAAAGTATAGATGTATGGTCCAACTAAAAGTGATCGGTCTAACCAAGAAATACGGGTCAATCGCACCATGTTGGGTCGGTCGAGCAAGGCAGGGTCGGTTCTATAGGGTCATTTACTGAAAAAGCACGTTTTTCGGGTACGACTCGGATTTGAACGAGAATGCCTGGAAAAAAATTCGGGGCCGATGCCCCCGAACCCGTGCCAAAGCATAGTGGTGTGGTAACTTCGAAGTGAAATCCATGAGGAATGACGAAGTAAGGTGATTTGTTCATCGGATATGATAAATGTGGAAACGACTCAAGGAGATATTGAGTTCATGTGAAGTGATAGCTCTAAGGTGTTCTGAGCTAATTAATACTTGTAATTGATAACGACTAGAGATGCAAAGGCCGAGGAATTATCGTTGTCGTAGGTTCTAGCAGGCTCAAAGCAGAGGTACAATTGAAGACCGGTTGTAGGTCGAGTTCCCTGGGCGTCGTGTATGTCCTAGACACGTGTTGCGTATAGTGTGTGGGTATTTGCTAGAACCAGGGCATCGTGTATGGTCCTTGACAATTAACAACAAGTTGTTAGCCAGTCATACGATAATGAGGGTTCCAAAGCAAGGTTGGCGGTGATAGCCAGAGTTGGTCATGGATGTCTTAATGCATGTCGTGATCATGATTGAGTTTCTTTGCCATGTATGAATGGATGCTTAATTGCCATGACTGAATTGTTATTCCTTTGGATGTATGGATCGTAAAGGCTATCGCTGTCATGTCTTATGGAAGGAAATAGAGAGTTCTTCTCTGGAGTTGGGTATATTAGTTGTTTACTTTTCCATTTTCATATATTTTATTGATGAATTTTGTTAGTTGTTTTACCGCTCACTAAAACTGTTTTCTGACTCAAGGTTTTATGTTTCCTCTTATTACCTTGGGCTGTTCATCCGCTTTTTGGATGGACATACTAGGTGGCAGGTGACAGGTGATTGGCAAGGTTGTTATTCGGTGGCGACCAGGAGGCGGGCGTACTATTTTACTACTATCTAGTACCTTTGTTTTTCCGTTGTTTGCTATTTCTCTGAGTGTTGTAGTGATGCAAATTGTACAAACACTATTGTTGTTATCCAAGTGTATAGGAATTACTTGCTAGTTGTCATGAAAGTTTAGTGTTTTCTGCTTTATTATCACCACCTGTTGTATATGTTCTATTATATTTTATCGTTGCGCGGTGAGTTTACGACAGGTGCCGCTTATATATCATACATTAATGATCGTCCATAGCTACCTGGCACACCCTTCAGTGCATTATTCCTCTTATATAATGCGGGGGTTGTGGGCGACCATCACATTAACTATATATTATTTGATGCATTGTGCAATATTCAGGTTAAAAGATTATTAAATTGTTATCTCATAATATATCAATGATTACCACTTAATCACCAAATCCATATCGTCTTTTCCGGGGACGACGGATCCATAACTGACTCAAATATAACATCTCCTCATCCGTGGTAAGCTGTTTTCGACATGCGTCAGCTAGATATTTCTAATGGTGTTCCATAAATTCTACCTGCGTGAATAAATAAGAATGTAGTTAAAATTAATATCATGACAACCTATTTCATTATAATTTAACAATTATAACAAACAATATTACTAACTGAATATGATTACATGGACTTTGCTGGATTTATAACCATGTTATGTATAGAAGATTGTCCCGTACAGATTTACATGATCGACAGCATGCGTACGGGTAAATACATCCATATATGACAATGGACCTTGAGCCACGACTTCCTACATTTGGTTATTATATACAATTATTGTGTATACAAAATTATATAGCATAATATAACTATTTATAATTCACATTTATTAAATTTATCAACTCCTTTCGATACTACTGAAATGACTTTAATCCTTCTCGGTGAGTGACGGGAGTTGTACTCCTGTTTGCATAGTTTCTTTCTGACTCTGCACGTACATTCAATTGATAAATTATTTAACGATCAAATATTTTTTGATATTTACCTACCAATCAAATATTTAAAAATAGTTTAGTGCACTTACCTTCGCCTCGTCCGTATTCCAACATCTCAACCAATCTACCCATACGCTCGCCCCCATCCTGTTTGACATTCGCATTTTTTCTTCATTGGTGATATGAAATACTTATAGTTTTTTTTCATCTTTTGCATCTAACAATGCAGACCAGCTGCAAGTCATCTTTTTGTATATCAAACTCAGCCTATGTTTCACGATAAAAAAACAACTAGACAATAAACAGTAAATGATGTATATATACCAATGATAAAAAAATTAAAAATGGAAAATTTAAGAATATACTAACAAAGAGATCCTACCAAATATACTCAATGATATGGGGCGGGATGTTATCCCACTTCGGCCAACAACCCAACATCCTAGCTCGGTGCGCCGCTTTTGAAACATCTAGAACAGTTTTTTATGGATGTAGGTTGAACCCTCTGTGTTAAATATGATTTACATGCATAGTTGGTAAAAAAACAAAATATTTCTGAATAAAGTTTATTGCTTACCCCTCAGCTCTAGGTACTAAGCTAACGATAAAACGCTAGGATAATCGTGATGGACCAATATTATCGCCTCCGGATGGATGCGAAGAACTCCTACTTCTCGACGACATGTATATACCTATCACATACACATCGTTTTAAAAGAGAACAATAACATGATATTGAAATATATTTTACAGTTAAATGACATAAACGATATAAATTGCTAAATAAATGACAGAAACGCAAATGGAATTGCATATACCTGAATTAGATTGGACGTCATATTCCGAGCATAAGCATATTACATTGTAGTTCTAAATAAATTGCTAAATAAATATAAATGTAAATGACATAAAAAGATGTAAATAATGATAAGAAAATTTCGTAGTATATCAAGAATTCAACTGTAGTTACATGAATTGCAAAATATACGTTGTATATTGGACAATAACATTATAACTAGCAAGATAATACTCATCATCTACATCAATCATCATCGTCTTCTGGTTCAGAATCAGTTTTATATTCTATGGCATTTTCCAGCGTACTCTCGAACGCTTCGACAAAAATGTTTAATCATTGATCAGAGGTCCAAAATCCACATAATCATATGCAATTATTATTTCATTGTTTTGCTCAAGATCTACTTGGTAAGCTTGTTCGTTTGGAATATTCTTCCCATCGAGCATAAATCTGGCCTTCATTTCAAAAATTGCGGACTAATCTGCTTTATCTCTTTTTAGAAACGGAAAACGAACGTAATAAACTTGCAATGCTTGTTTGGCTAGTGCAAAAAGATTGTACCTGTTATAATGTGATGTATGTTTTATTTCGATAAGATTATAATCTTTGTGCACATTAATTCTAGAACTTGGAACGTTGCTAAAACAATTGCATCGAAATGGAAACACCTCCTCCGCTGGTCGTGAGAAATATGTCAGTTGCAGAATTTGTAGCTTTAATAAATACATCTATATTATCAGTTAATTTTGTTGCACCGTATTATTTGGTGTTAAATTTATATCCATTGGCGAAATATATTGGATATGTCTTGACCGCTCTTTTTGGTCCCATCGCAAGATGTTTCAATCCTTCGTCAACAACACAATTTTTTGGCTCGTAAATGTAATTTGAAAACTAACTAGAGAATACTTTACCGAGATCTTCGTTCGGATGTTCATGTTCATTAACACTGTATATATAAATAAAATACTACATTAGATTCTACATTCGCATGCATTATAGAAATGAATAAGACACAACTTATTATTTCAGATTACCTAACAAATGTTGCAACCTCAGCATAATTTAAAAGAATATAGGTGTGTGCTACATTAAGTTCTCTATCGTGTAGCCATACTTCTACACATTTCCTAGAAGTTCGACCATGTTGTATAAAAATAGATAACATTGTTTGGTAGGACTCTTGTACGTCGCCTTTGTCATTGCGAGAAACACTTTCAAATGATATATTTACATGGTAACTGAAAAAGAAAGAAGCTTCTCCTTCGATGTAAGATTTACATATCAAAACTTCAACTCGTGTTTTTGTTTCACTTTTTTCTTCATATGATTTAGATATATATGCAATATTAATTTACATTAACTTTATCTTTAAAATGCAATTAAATTACTAGGTAACGTATTACATACCTCTCACATGGGTACATCGAACCATATCGGACAGGACCTCGAAGTCATGCTTCAGACTCCGGATGAACAGGTAAATGTTCCATAACATTAAAAAAAGCCCGACGGAAACATTTTGTAACGACCCACATTTTACGTATAGGAGGATCGTAAAATATTTTTATTTAATTCCTAGAGGGTCGTATCATTCTCATATTTTTGATATAATATTTTAACGACCCACATTTTATGCCATTCAAAATTGTTTATTTTAATGTAAAACGGGCATCTTAAGCATGCGCAAACTGCCATGTCCGGAATCTGCATTTTAATGCAAAGCGAAATAAAAGAAAGTAAATCAGTAAATTTTAAGTTTTAAAAAATTATAGAAGTTCCAAAAGTTTCAAAAAATGTAATTTGCGGAAACTTAAACGATTCAAGTCACAAGTTGGCGTAAAAAGAAGTGAGCAATGCGGAAAATGCTAAAACTGAAATCTCTCACAAAAGAACGCAGTAAATTTTAGTTTAACAAGGAACGATGATTTATTTATACCCATGACGGAAAAACAGTACAAAGCTGGTCCTTTGCTAAAATTTATCCAACTTAGAATTCTATATTTTCCAGCTCTAGAATAACTGTCAGATAGATAGGGAAATGAGATTTCATTCAAACGGATATGCGCGAATGACAAATACTTTCAACATAGAAATCTCATTAACATAAGTCGTGTGATTTAAACAACAGTAACAGTTACAAACACTATAACAACAAGGATAAAAATTTTGGAAGGAAAACACATGATACAAGATGCATAAGGCACAAGCTAACAACGACTAAGCGTTGCGAGACGATGGAACCCCATGGCTGGAACTTGATCCATTACCAGGTCCATGCCAGGAACGTAGTATGGTTAAGATGAAGCCAGTCTCGTGTGCTTGTCAACGATGCTCCTTACGGACCTCTCGAAGCTTTACCTGCATCCGACGGATGGCGATGAGCTCTGGGATGTCCTAGCCAGACTGCTAAGGCTGTTGCGGCGAAGGCGACTGCCGAACAAGAGTGGGAGGTGCGGGAACAGGAGCATCAGGCTGCTGAATTCCCATCTTACGGAGAGTAGCACGACCAATAGGGGTAGGCGCCTTGTTGACCGCTGTTTCCTCAGTAAGTCTCACCTAAAAGTGTTGGAAGACACATATGAGGAGATGACTATAAGGAAAGTGGCTCTGCGGGGTGCCGATGAAAAGATCATGAAGATGTATCATAAGAACGGGTGCCCAACTGACGAATATACCACCTAGAATAGCATAAGTGGCACAATGCACTAAGCGATAATTCTGCTCCAAGATTCCAGTCTTCGGGATGATGTTGTGTTGAATGATATGCACAACCACTCGAGCAATTGGCCGTAGATTAGCGGTGGTCTAGACTCAGGGTGCCTCAAGATGGATACGCTGAATAATCTGAGGGTCATCCATCTCGATCGCATTCAGCTCGGCTCCGACTACCGAGATACCCAAAATCTCTGACAAATTGTCGTCAGTGAACTCGATGTGGGTGCCATGACCTCAGACTGGATAATGCAAGACTTGTCCTCGATGGTGGCATCCATCTAAGCAACAAAAAGACGGATGCAGCGTAGATACCGATCACGCTCAAAGGTGCCAAAGCGCAGGATCGCTGCCAGGCTTGCGGCGACAAATAGCTCCTCCAAACCAAAAGTCGAAAAATCATTGAATTTCACTAGTTGACCAAAATGAAAATCATATTGGTCGTAGCTAAGTAACGCTGAATCTTCTCCTCATCACGGTCTAGCCATGCGGATTCTTGAGGTGTGAGACCAGGGTGTTGAGTAACGACGTTTTGAGGAGGGGCCATGGAGAAATGACGTATTGGGCAAACAAAATTACAGATCCCGAGTATAATAGGGTATAAATCTGCATAAGAATGATTTCGGTGGTACTCAAGGAATTAAACGGAGGTTGTTCGGATTAGAGATTGGAAATGGAGGAGGGTTTTTGGGTTTTGCTGGAAATGGGGATAGGGGAGGAAACATCAGTCGGAACGATATATATCGTTCTAATTGAACTCGGGTCGAGCTACAGGCCGTGCCCTATAGAGGGAGCAGTTGACCAGGTCCTTCGAGGGCATCGATCGCTTTCCCCCAAACGGGAACAGTCTGAACCTCGACCCAACGTCCCAAATAAATTATATAAAAATTATAATAAAAATTCTTGTGACATCGAAATGACTTCTGGACCCAGCCGAATCCTCGTGTCGACTTCCACCACTTGTCGAATCGAGAAATTAAATTTCCAACACATTTCCCCCTACTTACCAACAGTTGTGACTACAAAACGAATGGGCGAATTTTAGAGTAGAAAATCAGCTAGAAATCTGTAATAAAAATTAGAATGGATTTTCCCCATACTTAGCTGACTTAAAATTACACGATTCGAAATCAAATACCCCGAAAATCAAGACAGGGGATTTTTCCTTAGCCTTTCGAAAGAAAATTTAAAACTTTTTCAAAGATGCGATTTATTATATACTAACGGTTTCGTATTTATAAATCTAATTTATTATTGCAATTATTATTATTTATATTCCAGTTTATATTATAAACTGAAAAACCTTTTTGTGTTCAGAAACGTCGGAACTTTTAAAATCTCGAGGATGAATTGTAATGATTTCAATAAATAATCCAATATATATATATATATATAAAGAGGGATATTGAAAATAACCAGGAATTAGTATTAATTATTTTAAAGTTTCGAGGCATATTCCTTGTCATTTCGAATTCCTTTCTTTCCACCAACTAGATTATTTATTAAAATCACACAAAGCTCAACAATTCTAAAACACGAATAAATTTAAAATCTTAAAACCATATCTTATAAAACTATGTCTTTATAAAACCATTTTCTAAAACCGTAATTTCAAAAGTTTCAAAATCCATTTTATTTTTCCAAACAGTTTTAAAAATAAAATTTCCTCGAACACAACGCCAAGAACTCAAATGAATATCCTGAATTTTAGCGAAGTATCGAATGGATATACCTCGTAATTATATTTCCGAATGGGTATACATATTAACATGGATTTCATGTTTCAGACTAAAAGATGGTCATTAACTGGAAATACCAACCGAAACCAAGAATCAGAAATCGCGACTATCTCAGATGTAGCTTGATTTTTGTCTAGTCTCCAAACTCGAATTAGCGGAGGCCAAGATATGTCGTCCTCATGCTCTTCACAATAAAATTGCCAACATACTGTAAGGTAAGACGAAATTGGCTAAAACCCCTAAATCAACCTATTTCAACTCTTAGCCGCTTAAGACCCTTTTTATATAAATATGCCTACGACTATTTCATCATCGAAACAAATTAAAGTCAAGTAAGAAAGACGAAGTAAAATAGAAAAGAAATCGAATTACGTTTCTCTTACATGTCCTAGTTTAACTAATTCCTTTGTTGTCTACCTATGCTGTGATAACAAATGTAACACCCCACATTTTTCTGAGTCCAAATTTCGACAAAAATCAAAACTCAAATCCATCCAAGCATGGAGCGTGTAAATCTGGTACCTACAAACAAATGAGCATGAACATAATTAGAGTACGATAAAATAACTCGCAATAGAAACAAAATAGGATAAACTAGTATTAAATCAAGTAACTCCCTTATAAAAGTGAGTCGCCATGTCAATACCGAGCATGAGAGAGAACGAGAACCGAAAACCAAACTTAGACACCTGTGGGAACCCGACCTTCTCTAAGAAACCTGGGAGGTTATAATGAGGAAGGGAGTCAGAACAACAAGTTTTGGTGAACAAGAAGAGTACAACACATTTAACAATACACAGATGTATCCCATTTGGTTCAACCCAAGATATATACCTACCAAAGCTAGTAATTTTAACCTAACCTTGTAAACATTTACGCACGACTTTAACTACCATGCCCAAGGTAGTATTCCCAATAATATCAATACCAGGATGGAACGTTTACACATACATTTGTGAAGACTTTAAACCATCGTTTGACCAACTACTAAAACTAAGAGGTGGGCTCTCAACTATGGAGTTTAGTGTTATATATATATATATATATATATATATATATATATATATTGCTACTTAACACCTCACTATCGAATGGTAAATGAGGGTGGATTCTCTCAATCACTTAAGACCAAAGGCGGACCAATTGGTCATTTAATACCTCCTGATGGTCTACTCAGCGCTATTATAAAATAAAGGAGCCTAGCTATAGGTCCTACTAATTATGGCGTCTGTCATTCACACATATAAACTCATGCCCCGCATAAGGCGAGAGAAGGTATGTAACCGCTTAAGACCGATACGAATAGGTAGACGACATCTCGCTATTTCCTTCGCCGAAAAAGAGACGGAAAGCAGATCTTATTCACAAATGAATTGACTAAACTTAAATTCTGTAGAGGTAAAATCCCTCTGCGGTGCATTTTATTCCAAATTTTTTACGACCTTTCCTATGGTGGAATCAAACTGTTACCGTCTAGCTGACCTTACAAGACAATCTCCTGGCCACTTAATACTTCTTTTTGGATAGGTAGACTCATGTTACTTCCGTAATGGTCATTTACATAAACCTAATCCCAGGTGGACTCCTTGACCCATGGCACTTAAGACCCAAGGAAGCGGACCGCTCACGGAGATTACCAAACTCGTACCCAATTAGCCTTAGCGCTTTTATTAATAAAAGTTGGGATATATGATCACTTAATACCCTTTTAAAGGTGGATCTAACCACTTAAGACCTTGATCCAAAAATCGGCCACGATATTAAATTATCTTCCCTTATTTGGTTTCGTCTTTCGGATGGGAGGAGGGCTACGCAATCACTTAATACCTCTTTAAAGGTGGATCAAACCACTTAAGGCCTCACTCATGAAGTGAACCTAAATTTAGGAAATAATTTACGTTACACAACTAATTATCGTCATGGGCTCCTGTTGTAAATAGTAACTAGCATTATTTACCTACTAAGTTCATTCCAACTTTTAATTATAAGTTTTAGATCAATTGGTATAAATAAGGAAAGTTACATCTTTCTTAGCCTAGGACATTTATTTAATTATTTTACTTATTGGACTTAGTATTTAAAATGACACTCAATACCCATCTGTTCCCTTTTTATTCTATTTTCTTCTATTTCATAGGGTTATTGCCATTTATGACCATAGTAGTCATATTTTCCTAAGACATTAATTATCCTTAATTATCAGTCCCGAAATATCTATTTTCTGTACCCCAGTAGACAATGCTAATTCAAATTTATTGAATCCTTGTTCGTTGCATATGTATGTGTGTGTGTATATATATATATATTTACGTACCAGATCTCTCACATTAAGCCGACCATTTGTGGATACTAGACTTGCCGGGCGGTTCCGGGCAGACTTCTACCACAACTTGAATTTATCCTCGTGTCTTAGTGCGATTATGATTTAAATTTCCTAATTGGGGTTTACAAAATTAATACTAGCCAATTTAGAGATTGTAACCATTAGGTTTAATTACCTAATTAAATTTGTTTTTCCCAAATCGATGATGGTTACAATTGCTATTTATTTATTTATGGCCTTATTTATAGCGATTAATTGCTCTAATTGCTACAATGTTCACCACAAATATTTCCATTTAATATGGATTACATTTACATGTATAATTCCATAAAATGGAAAACATTCAAACCTTCATTATAATACGTATTTTGTCTTTTTACATAAATTTGGATGGATAATGTTTATATATATATGTATGTATGTATGTATGTATGTATATATTCGCGCAGTTAACGTAGTTATTTTCCTTTTTTTATTATTGTTAAGTTTAATGTTTTGGTTCAAACTAGTAACCAAACATTTCTTTTTGCATCCAATTCTTTAATAAGATTATAAATCTTACAAAACGGCTGACCACTGTAATTATTGTAAATTTTGCCTGAATATTGGAATAAATACATTTCAAACCACAAGAAATATGTATTATGCATAATTCGGAGTAGTTGATGTGAACTACGCATATATATATATATATATATATATATATATATATATATATATATATATATAGTGAACTTACATAACCTTTCTCTTTTTCAATATTTGACATATTTCTTATTGGTTTCAAATAATTCCTTTTATTAAAGAAGAGCAGAAATGCACACTTACAATAACTAAGTTAAAACCCAACAAAATTGAGAAAAACAGGTTTATATCTTTTTACTCAAAGTTACATGAATCACTGTTTAACACCGAAACCACAGATCTGGAATAAAACTATATCTTAGCAGGGTTTTATGGGATTGATTTCCAGATCTACGCTATTTACAATAGTCATAATATATATTAAACCCAATTGTTGGCAATAATATAATCAATCAAGTAATCCTACAAACTATAATATCATTCAAACCACAAATTTATACTTTCATATTTTGACAACATTCATAAACATATATAATAGGCATCATTTCTGATTTTACAATATTATAAACAAATCTGATAAATGTTAGACATAGATTTAAGATCTAACGCAAACGAGATAATAAGTTATTGTAACTTTGTATATAAATTTCTCACTTATCTGAAAGCATCCAAATCTGAAAAATCTTTCCCAAATTTTTACATATCTGCAGTTATTCTAAAAAGGGGATATTTTCAGATTTGTAGATTTGCAAGAAAATAGAAAAAATGGGGAGAATTTGATGAAGAAGAGCTTAACTTCAATTCATACCCTTTTCCACTTGAATATGATTATCCCTCACAAATCCATATGGTTTATGTTTGACTGGTTGTATATGAATCTATTTTTGATTTAGAATTTGTTTGAAGAGAAAGGGAAATGGCAAAGCTTCGCTACTACCTACAAATTTGCGTAGAAAAGAATGAGGTATTTCCCCTTAATTTATAGGAGTTGAAATGATCACGAACCACTAGATTTAATTAATTAACATCCGTCTATATATATAATAATATACAATAAACTAACCTATTCACTGGGCGTTCTAGCACCTAGTAGGTCGACCGCTAGGGTTGACTGCCTGGGTTGCCAATCGCCCAGTGAGGACAGTTAAATAAGGTAATATATTTATATTTATTATAGTTTATTTATTTCCGTTCGTTTTCCGTATTTCGCCCGTAACTTTTCCATACGGACCCCGTTCACGAAACTCCGAACGTGAAAGTTGATCAGAATTTGGATACGACTGCAACAGTTAAAGTTTCGTGGTTAAATTCCATCGTTTGCGGAAATTCCTATTTTTGAAATCTAATTAAATAAATAATTTACTGTCAAAATTCCAGTTTGTTACACTATTGTTTTTTATCAAATGTTTTGTGAGATATACTACATGTTTTTTTGGTTGTGTTTGGTGTTCTTTTCTTTCTCTTCTCTTCATTTCTCTTTCCTTGTGTTCCATTTCTCCTCTTTTCTTATTTTTCTTTCACTTCCCAACCATCCTACATTGATCGGGTCTTGTACAATGCATTATTAGATTATATGTGCATAGGGTGTTTGCCACAAAATTGGTGTTGACCAATTTTCGTGTTGCAATTTGGTTCATAAATTTAGTTTGATTACATATACTTTATGGTGAGAGCTTATAGTCTTATAAGCATCTTTATTAATAGTTGCCTTAGAAGCGTAAGCTTTTGATCCAACCGTAAACTTCTGTAAATGCCCTTAGATATTTTTATTTTTGTATCACTTAAAATTAAGATCAAGCAAATAAACAATTTTTACAAATTCAAACTTAATTTCTATGAATATTAAGAAATCTTAATATCACTTAAAAATATGATCTAATTAATATTCTTTATAATGTCGTTCTTCATTAATTAATAGCACATATAAAAGTTAAAGTAATCTAAAAAAATAGATCCAGCCACTAAGATTTGGAAATAAAAATTCAAACTAACTCATTGTTTCAACTCAAAAATATAATTAAAAATTCATATAAATTATTCTCTTAAATATGTGATATATAATTTTTTGTAATATACCATTGACGTGGGCAAAACAATTTCGCTTTTCTTATAATATGCTAATTTTCTCGTTGAGTTTTTTTGTTTGGAAAAATGAATACTTTTTATTAATTTTGTTCTTTTATAAAAAATAAATACAGTTTTTTCAACCGCTAAGAAGTTTTATTTTACTATAGACTTGCGAAAACAATAATATAAAAATAGAATGGTACGTTATCTCCAATTTATTACTTTTCCAAACACATTTTACGTCTTTCCCTACCTTTTGTTGCTCGTCTCAAAATCCAAAATAAAATTTGTTTTTTTTTTTTTTGAATTTTTTCAAGGGAGAAACCGACACTACCGTAAAACTCCCCCTAGTGCACCTAACCCAGTCCGCGGGATCATTCGGTTTATGCACATGGTAAGTCCCTTTATTTGAACTAATTTTTGTTTTTCCTTCTTTAATATACTTTTTATCATTTATTCTACATTTAGCAAGATTAATTTATGTTTTAATAATGTTAATGAATTTTTGATCAAAAAAGGTATTACTATGTATTTATTATTGATGATTGAAAATATATATAATTAAGTTGTTTGTTTGTTTCACTGTTATACTAGCATCTACTCCCTCCGATCCAAAATACATCTCGTTTTAAAGGTGATAACATTTGTTAAATATATGACGTTTAAGCCGATATTTCTTTTTTTTTACCTTTCTTCGAAAACTTTTTACATCTTTCATTAACACTCATGTAGTTGTTCCTTCATGGTCCAATGCATGGATGGACTGCATTTTGCCTCCACCTAAAATTCAATTGGTGGAAGTTGAAGACACATGCTGCATGGACTGCATTTTTTGATGAAAAATAAAAGTGCATTTTATAAGAGAAGATTAATTAAATGGTTAATGAGTCAGTTTTTTTTATTCTCTAAGTTTGTGTGAAAAAAACATAAAAGGTCATGTATTATGGTCCAAAGTGAGTATCTTTATATAATGAGAAATGCTAACTAAACTTTCCTTTGGGGAGAGCGAGTTTATACTTGCTACATGATTGGTGAGAATGGGTTGGTAATCAGGCAGTAAGTATAAGCTCACTGCTTAGCATTTCTCTTGTATAATACATATATATATATATATATATTTTGGCCTTTAATGCTTTGGAAGAAAACTTTGAACTCTTTCCACACGGTTTAGATAACCCGCTCTTTTGCGTCCACATAAGGTTAAAGCAGCTAGCACATTCTACTTGCGTATTTCCCTGGTTGATTAATTAATTACCCAACCAATTTACTGTTTTCAAAATAACTTTCGCATGCAAACGCTATTTCACAAATACTCTTATCCATTACCACCTACATCATGTCCTCTCAAAAACTCTTTGCTACATAATTTAATTTCCATACATAAATAGCTTAGTAAAACCAAAATAATATGTATGAAACTTAAAACTACCCATAAAACAGGCTTCAAAATTTGTATCTCAATCTAGTATACTGTCTACGGAACAAAATAAACAAATTGCAACACATAATTGGCCAATTTTAAATTAACTAATTGCAGCAGAAATTGGTATGTACAAGAAAATATTTATACTGGAAGTTGTATAACTCAAAGTCTTGGACCTGAAGTCTTGAAATATATATATATATATACACATATGTATGTATGTATGTATGTATGTATATAAACTTTTTTGATAAAATATACAAATTTGAAATCTTGTTAATTAGCAAGAATGTAAAAGCTTCTAAAATAGAAGTATGTTAAAAGATTGAGAACCAGAAGTTCTTCATAAATTTATAAAATTGATATGCATATGTATGTGTATATATATGCATAGGAACTCGAAGTTCCTCAATCAATGAATTTGAAATACTTCATAATTTAAAAGCCTGAAGCTTTATTCAAACCGTATGAAATAATAATATTACACTTCTTAAAGAAGTTAAATCATATGCGACAATAATAATGCTTCCAAAGATTGCACAATTTTCAAAATGAGTTGTATCTTGCTTATATATTTATATTTACATATCGTATTGAAGAATAAATTTTAAACAACTCAAAGTTGTTATATATATTTTATTTGAACTAGAAGTTCAACACAGTAGAACCAGAAGTTCAATACAGTGGAACCAAAAGTTCAATACAGTGGAATCATAAGTTCAATACAGTTGAACCAGAAGTTCAATACAGTTTAACAAACTTGAAATTGTTTATATATTATTTGAACCAGAAGTTCAACATAGATAAACAATTTGAAGTTGTTCATATATTTCATTTGAACCAAAAGTTCAATACAGTTCCAAATCAGATATTTTGGATATTATGATACGATATTTAAGATTCATATTGTATTGCTTGATAGGCAAAAATTAATGATTGGAAACTTATGAACAATATGTTCTAAAATAGGTAACTCGAATGAGAAAGAATATGCAAATCAATTACATATGTAATACGTGGACGCACGTATATACACATATATGCGAAAATTTTATTAACAACCTGAAACTCATATAAAAAATAATGCATATATTATTTAATATTTCAAAAAGTCGATTGACATCAATATTGATTGACCTGAAGTCATGTGCATATTCAAATGATAGAAAATTCCTCCAAGTCATCAGATCAATGAAAGGGAATAAGCAATGAAATATGAATGCATCTTATCAATTAATAAGAGCATTATCCTCCTACAATTGAAATACATCTAATGTATTTACTAGCTATGATGCTATAATGAATCAAAAATGAATCCAAAGTAGGTTTATTATTTAAAGTGACAATGTTTATCAACATTGAGGGGGAGGATACAGGAATCATCGATGTTAAATATTTGCTAACATATATAATTATGCAAAGTATTAAGTAACTTGCATAAATATCAATTATGTCCCTAATAGACTTTCTCCAATATACATTTGAATCCCCGAAGGATCAGAAGGTGTAAATCATAGCTGAAAATGTGGTATAAAAGTCAGTTCAAAATATCTTTGGAGTAAGTCATAAAGATGCAAAATAAAGGAGGTAAGTGTTCCTGAAGAAACACAAAAGGTGCTTTGAAAGAAACCCATGACATGATTGTCAAAATAACCCCAGAAGTGGTTTAGGTACCTCAAGCATGATAAGTTTTGAGATCTCAATAAATTATGTATAGAACTGACAAGAAATAATCATCGATGATAAATTAATAAATAATAAAGCGCTTATATTTATTAATGGATTAAAATCCTATATTAGAGAGAAACATGATTGGCCATCATGAAATTCTCCTAAATAAGATATATGGATCGGTCGTCCATAAGATATGAACCTGTTGTGCATAAGATAAAAATAGAAATATATATAATGACAAAATCACACGGAAGTTACTGAAGCACCATAGAGTGTCAACAACATGTTAAGTGCCATGAGCATTGTATTTTCAGATATAATTGAATTAATTGAAGTGGTGAAAGTGTTTAAAACGCTTATAAAACCCTGAAGGTATAAATGATGAAAATATACAAATTCCAGAAGAATTTGAATAACTTTGGTAGTGATAAAGAGCAAGAAATGTAGATTACAACGTTCTTTTAAATATTGTTGTGATGAAAATCTTGAAATAATTCATGATGAGTAGATCACTTCTTGCTTTCAAGAATTGTTGTAGTGAAACTCATAATATCCATTGAAGTGGTAGTTGCGATATGCAAAAATTATTGTAATATATAAGTTTCTGAAGAACATAAAGAATACAAAGAACATGTCTGATAGATTACAGCATTCTTCTAAGTATTGTTGTAATGAAAATCTTGATATACTTCAAGATGAGTTGATTACTTCCTGCTTAGTGTTGCTGTAATGAAAGTTGTCTCATTCATCAAATGTGTATTGCAATATTCAAGCCCGATTGAAACAGAAAATTATAAGCACCTGAAGTGTATTCATTAATGAATATTAGTAACATACAAATCACAAAAGGAAAGCATTTTAAATAAGAAAGCATGCTTGAAGCATGGAAATACATACGAAGTTCTAAAAGAAAAACTTCATTAAGAAGGATTTGTAAGCAATTTGAGTTATTGAAAGAAGAATACGAATTCAGAGAAATTTATTAAATCAGGGGGAGCATCCACAAGTATGATATAATGCATTCTTTTTCCTTGACTAAGTTTGACCCCACTGGGTTTTTTTTAGTAAGGTTTTAATGAGGCATGGGTCATGATCCGAAGTATCAACCCAAAGGTAACATACAAAAATAAGTTATAATGTACTCTTTTTCCTTATTTAAGATTTTTCCCACTGGGTTTTTCTTATTAAGGTTTTAACGAGGCATAACATTGATCTAGAAGAATCATACTACTTTGACGTAGTAAATATGACATTGTATATTGTACTCTTTTTCCTTCACTAAGATTTTTCTCATCGGGTTTTTCTTAGTAAGGTTTTAATGACGCAACATTTTGATCCAGAAGTATCAAACATATTTTGATGCAGTAAACTATTATTTATGAAGAAGACAAGACAGTTTGGATGGCTCAGATTCAAGTGAATTATATCATGTATGATAGGATGGAGCACATTTCTTCTAAATTTCTCTTCACACATGAATGAAAGGATAACAATAAAGAGGAGAAACAAATTCAGTTTCAAGAAATGAGGGTAGATCCGTTCTCAAAGGCAATTTCCAAATCAGCATCCTAGAAGATGATATACAAAATTGGCATGCGTCGACTACATCAATAGACTAATTGAATAATGAGTTATAAATAAGGGGGAGCATATAAAATTATGCTATAATGTACTCTTTTCCTTCACTAATATTTTTCCCACTGGGTTTTTGTTAGTAAGGTTTTTAATGAGGCATTATCTTGATCCTGAAGTATCAACCCTTACGGTAACATTGTAAAACATGTTATCTAAAGAGGAAATAAATTTGCACTCTTTTCCTTGTTTATGATTTTTCCTACAGAGTTTTTCATAAAAAGGTTTTTAATGAGGCATTGTTTTGATCCTGAAGCATCAAATTCTTTTGAGGAATATCATTTTAATATGATATTCATAATGTCAGACGTTGTACTCTTTTTCTCATTCAAGGCTTTTCCCATTGGGTTTTCCTGATAGAGTTTTGAAGGTAACAGACAATAGTTGTATCGATTGAACATATATATGCAAGCAAGATAATAATAAAGGGGAGCAATTATCATATATGTTTTAAAAGGGACAACTTCAAGTTAGCAGAGCATTCAAGTTTTTAAAGACGCATATTCAAGGGGTAGTGTTGTAATATATATATATATATATATATATATATATATATGTTGTGAATATGCTTTTATTAGTTCTATGTTTAGTCCCACATCATGGGAATAAGCTAAAGATTAGCTCCAAAACCCTATATATAAAGGAGCAAATGTAATAGAAAGAGTATACATCTGAATGAATAGAAATGTCCTCTCTCCCTTATTTCTTCTATTTTGCGTTCATTTTATAACATTTTTTATTGTTTTAATTTATGTAAAAAACTGTAAAACATATGTATTATGTACCGAAGGGAGTATTTTTTATAATATGTTTTATTTTGCCTTTAATGTTTCGGAAGAAACTTTGAACTATTAACACACGGTTTTAGATAACCCGCTCTTTTGCGTCCACATAAGGTTAAAGCTAGCACATAAGGTTAAAGCTAGCACATTCTACTTGCGTATTTCCATCGTTTGCAGAAATTCCAATTTTTGAAATATAAGTAAATAACTAATTTATTGATAAAATTGCGGGTTGTTACACTATTTTTTTTTATCAAATGTGCTGTGAGATATACATGTTTTTGTGGTTGTGTTTGTTGTTCTTTTCTTTCCCTTCTCTTCATTTCTCTTTCCTTCCATTCCACCTCTCTTCTTTTCTTATTTTTCTTTCACTTCCCAACCGTCCTACATCAATTGGATACTTGTACAATGCATTATTAGATTATATGAGCATGGTTATGTAGGGTGATTGCCACTAAATTGGACTTGACCAATTTTCGTGTTGCAATTTGGTTCATAAATTTAGTTTGATTACATATACTTTATGATGAGAGCTTATAGTCTTATAATCATCTTTATTAATAGTTTCCTTGGAAGCGTAAGCTTCTGTTCCAACCATGAACATCTGAAAATGTCCTTAGATATTTTTATTTTTATTTCACTTGAAATTAGGATGAAGCAATTGAACAATTTATTCAAATTCAAACTTAATTTCTATGAATATTAAGAAATCTTAATATCACTTAAAAATAGGTTCTAATTAATATTCTTTATAATGTTGTTCTTCATTAATTAATCACACATATAAAAGTTAGAGTAATAAAAAAAAGATGCTGCCACCAAGATTTAGAAATAAAAATTCAAACTACCTCATGGTTTAAACTCAAAAATATAACTAAAAATTCATATAAATCTTTCTTTTAAATATGTGATACATAGTTTTTTGTAATATACTGTTTGACATAGGGAAAACAATTTCGCTTTTCTTGTAATATGCTAATTTTCTCGTTGGTTTTTTTTGTTTGGAAAAATGAATACTTTTATAAATTTTGTTTATTTAGAAAAAATAAATATAATTTTGTCAACTGCTAAGAAATTTTATTTTATTGTAGACTTGCGAAAACAATAAAATAAAAATAAAATAGTACGTTATCTCCAATTTATTACTTTTTCAAACACATTCTTCATCTTTCTCTACCTTTTGCTGCTTGTCTCTAAATCCAAAACAAACTTTTCTTTTCCTTCTTTAATATATACTTTTTGTCATTCATTCTACGTTTAGTTAAATTAATTTATGTTCTAATAATGTTAATGATTTTTTGTCCAAAAAATTATTATTATGTGTTTATAATTTATGATTGAAAAAAATAATATAATTTAAAAGTTGGTTTTTTTCACCGTTATGCATGACGTTTTAAAGGTGATAACATTTTGTTAAATATATGACGTTTAAGACAATATTTTCCTTTTTATCATTCTTCATAAACTTTTCACATCATTCATTAATAATCATGCAGCTGTTCTTTAATGGTTCCAATGCATGCATGGACCGCATTTTTCCTTCATCTGAAATTTAGTTGGTGGGAGCTGAAGACACATGCTGCATGAACTGCATTTTTTAATGAAAAATTAAAGTGTACTCCTATTTTATAAGAGAAGATTAACTAAATGGATCAGTTTTTTTTTTGTTGTTTTAATTTGCGTGAAAAACTGTAAAACATATGTATTATGTACGGAAGGTAGTATTTTTTATAATATGTTTTCTTTTGCCTTTAATGCTCGGGAAGAAAACTTTGAACTCTTTCCACACGGTTTAGATAACCCGCTCTTTTGCGTCCACATAAGGTTAAAGCAGCTAGCACATTCTACTTGCGTATTTCCCTGGTTGATCAATTAATTACCCAACCAATTTACTGTTTTAAAACTAACTTTCGCATGCAAACGCTATTTCACAAATAATCTTATCCATTACCACCTACGTCATGTCCTCTCAAAAACTCTTTGCTACATAATTTAATTTCCATACATAAATAGCATAGTAGAACCCAAAAAATATGTATGAAACTTAAAACTACCCATAAAACAGACTTCAAAATTTGTATCTCAATCTGGTATACTGTCTACAGAACAAAATAAACAAATTGCAACGCACAATATTAATATCTTTTGATTCCTTGGTCGTATCTCCATATACCGTGGAATTAAATTTTGATCCAACATTTATATTCTTCATTAACGCATAATTTGCCAATTTTAAATCAACTAATTGCAGCAGAAATTAATATGTACATGAAGATTACCTGGTAACCCCAATAATACAAAGTTTAAGAAATAAAAAAAAAAAATTAAATGGTACAGCCACAGCAGAAGAAGTAGAAGCAAAGCATGCAAACAAGAGCGAAGCTCTCAAAGGCAACAATAAAGCTCCAAACAATACTATCAATCAAAGAAAAGGCTGACAACTGGAAAACAGCGATCGGCAAATCGATGAAAGCAGGAAACCGCCATCGTCGGAGTTGGAGCTCCGGCCGCCATTGAAGCACGGAGTTCGACAAACTTGCTCTGATATACGACGCCGTCGCCTCTAGCCACTGCATCGCTTTCCTTTCGTCCCTCTTTCCTTTCAGGTTTTGTTTATTGTTGTCAGTTTGTAGTCACAGGGTCATTTATACGGCTACGGGTGGTTGGGCTTGTGGGACCCGACTCCGATATGTTTCCATTCACGCGATATATAACAGCGTGCATATCCGAATTTATCTTCTTTCTTTCTTCAGCGTTAAGACTTGTGTAATAATTTTACGTTTGATGAGAAATTTCTCGTTCGCTAGAGCAAAATATGCGCTTAAGATCCTATGCAAATTTGGCTTGAGTCGTTTTCTCAGACATTGATTGCTTGTGGGGCTCTTCTACTCTCCATCGCGTATTGCACCTGTTGGGCCCTTTCCAACTGTTTTTCACATAATATTTGGGCCGATTTGAGCTTTCTATTTCTACACGTTTTCTTGCTGCATTGAAATTCTTTAATGGGCACAGTGCTAGGAGTGCTAAAATGTTTAACATATTTTTGAATCAATCAATTGTGATGACATAAATCACTCATCTTGGGTCCGTCGATAAAACATACAAGATAAATTGATAAAACTGCGGAAGTCGTACCTAATTGCATGCAAGTTATCATGAAATATAGAACTAATATGATTTAAGACCATAACCACAAAAATATAGTAATATAATATTTTCACTTTAATCATTCAATAAATAAAAATTAGTTTGACCTTTGCGCTTTCTTTTCAAAGCAGTTACATTTTATTAAAAACATGACTTTTGTGTTTTGATGATAACAGCTATATAATAATGATACTAACATTATTTAACGAGTTACTTCATATAAAATATGCGTACAGTAGATGATAAAACATAAGCGAGCTGCAATGGATAAATTTGATGATTTTGGGTACTCAACCATGTAACATGCATAATATAAAAATAGTGAAAGCAATACTGAAACAATGGTCAGCTACATTGACATCCTCTATTTGATGAAGCTTCAGTAAACCATATATTAAGTGTCGTCTTTAGGTGAAAGAAAGGGAGATCGTTACATGTGATATGACCTTGTTTTAACTTAAAACACCCGATAGATTACCTTGATTAAATTCCAAATAAGTTTTCAAAATTATAGTTAATCGTCCAAGTACTAAAAACGTAGTTCAAACATTCCATATCCGAAAGTCTCAAATTAAACATGTTAGGAAAGTTTTTTTTTTCTTTTTAAAAAATAATAATAATACTCATTTTTACTTGTAAAACTAGATTTAGTTGTCTTTGATTTGAATTGCTCTACTGAGGATTTGAACCTATTAATTACTATTCCGTATGTCCTTTTGCCACAACCCCTGAAGATATAGTTTTTCCTCCTCTAAATGATCGAGCCTTATCCTGCCACCTCTCATGTTGAAGGTATTATTTCTCCAGTGATCCCTCCTTCTAATACACCTATGTCCTCTGGCCTCTAACATCACCTAGGTTAGAGTGGTATTTTGAGAATCTGTAGCCGTTGAGATGGGATAAGGTCCAACTCAAGATGAATTCCTAATGTTTGTTAGTGAACCAGAAGATGAATCAAACATCTTATTTTTACTCTGTAGATGGGGCAGTTCTTGTTCTCTCGGTATGTGTGATCTTGATGCTAGGAACATGTCAGCCGAGATTGAAATTTTATCTATTGTAAGTAATACACGATGGTGGATCCTTGTTTACAGAGGAGGGCAAGATATAGGTCATTTATAGTAGCATATAACACTTTTCCATATCTCATGTTCTGTATTTTTTCCATTTCTTTGTAGTCGAGGCATGCGACATTTCTCTTATACTAACGGCTGGTGTGCGGGGGGATAAGCGCACATTGGAGAAATAATAATCCTACATTACGAAAATAATAAAGATGGAGTGGTATATATATGAGTTTGCTCGCACCTAATAACATTGGATTCCCTTTGTTAAAGGGTGCTGACCAAATCATATGTTGTCCAAATGAAGGGATATGCAGATGGATCTTATAATTTCAACATGGTATTGAAGCGAATAATAATGACTAAGATAATGGATAATGCACTGGAGATCTATAAATTGTGGTTTGTTTGATTTGATAAAATGACACAGGAATAGTCTCAATATGGTGTATGAGTATGGTCGCATGCAACGGCAACAGATTGTTAACTAAACCAAATGTTGCCACCAACGAAGAGATGTGCGAATAGATCTTTTAACTTCAACATGGTATCAAAGTCGAAGATTATGCTTAGGATAACAGACAATGCGTGAGAGAAAATGTGTAAATCGTCGTTATGTTGAATCTAGTAGAATGACATAGGAACGGTCTAGATATGGTGTATGCATCGTTTTGACGAATTGGAAGATCATGCATGGTTGTATGCGAGCAATAGGGGAGATCTATTGGGGGTTCTCATATTACGGGTAAAGTGATGGGCGCACATTAGAGAAATAATGAACCCACGTTGTGAAAAATAATAAAGATGGGGTGGTATATCTGTGAATTTGGTTATATATATAACAACTAGGGAATTCTTTTGATAAAAAGTGGGCCAAAACATATATTTTCGAATGAAAGGATATACATAATGGGTCGTCAACTTTCAACATCCCCATCCTTGTTTTTCCTGTTATTGTACCATCCGAACATTGAAATGTATGATTTCAAAATCCTAAGTTGGAAAATCATATCCTCTACTTTAGTTTAAGTAATACATAAAGCAATGAATATTAAGCTAGGAAATGGAGATTAGCTAGGTAATCATCTATAGTCTTAACTTCTAACAGTTATCTATTTTTGTTTAAAGAATTAGTATTTAGAGTTTAGGAAGAATGGAATAGACTTATGTGTGCAAAATGTTGCTTGTTAAAAAGAAAAAGAAAATTATATAATAACAATTTACTAAGATGAAATGTTATGATAAACGAAATAATAATTTTACTCCTCCTTAATAAAATATTATGTAACGTCCGTATTTTTGGTAGCCATATATTCAATTTATTTTATTATATTAAATATTGATTTGGAATTTTAAATGGATTTAAAATATATAATTCATTTCTAAAACGAAGTTTGAACGTTTAATTTATATATAATTATAAGACGAAGTCGAAACGTCGCGGTAGTTCGTAATTTACGATTTGAACTTCAACTGAATACAGATAATCCATTTTAAGTTGGAATTCTATGAAACAAGAAACGTTTGAATCTATTTGATAATAATTTTCTAATGAAAGAGAAATATGGAGATTTCATGTTATAGATTGTGAGCTATGCCCAATTCAAATTTTCAAATAGTCGCTATGGAATCGTTTATAAATTATAACGATTAATTTTATAAATCTAGTTCGATTTAAAAGGAATTTATTAGTAATTCAAGATAACGATTGAATTAAGCTACGAAATGAATTACGTTGAATTCGTATTGACGTTTAGAGTTAGGATAGATATATTATTTGTTATTTTTGGAGATCAGGTATTTTCACAAACGACCCCGGAATTTAACGAAACTTGTCCCATCATGTCCAGAATATTTTTCTGTGTTAGGAATACAAGTTTCGTCTCGATTGGAGAACGTACGTAGGGTATTTGACACAATGCTTCATGGTGAAGTTTAGGACAATAATATAATATTATTTCTTTGCCTATATAAATACCAACCATCCATCAACCCTAATTTGCCCTTGTTCGTGGTCAATGTTTAAATAGCCGCCACTAACTTAAATCAATGGCATAATTACCCCACCTTCCTCCCCAATTATCACGACATACACCTACTAATTCACGAAACTTTCTTCAGCAACCTTGTCAAGCTCATTGTGCTCGTTTAAATGGATGGTGGTGATCAGAATTCGTTTACTATGGTGACCAGGGAATGAATGGAAGTTGTCGCGGTTCGTGTTTAATTTCATACGAGGGGCAAAGTCGAGTTGGCCAGGACTGCTGGTGGGGGTTAGCGGCGGTACGGCGCATGCGTTGGTGGAGGTTGATCTGGCTTTGATGACGGCATAGTGTTGCGGTGGTGCGAAATGGATTAACAGCATGGGTTTGGGTGCTCGAATGAATACAGCGAAATGTAATACGGGAGGGAGGAAGTGGAATATCGGACTGTGAATGAAACAATATGGGCGATATTCCTTTGATCGAAGCAGCCAGGAATATTGGAGCAATGTGGTGCAAGTTTTTATACTGGGGAAAAAGATGAAATAAGGTTTCGAGCAAAAGGAAAAAAGAACAAAAGGATCGGTTGTACAACTTTAGAACGTTAATTATTAAGGTAAATCAACGGGTAATTATTTATAACTGATAGTTTAATTAGGATGTTAGTTAATGAGTAGTTTCATTTATCAGATGAAATCAGGCATGTTACGCGAGCAATCAAAGGAAGTTCGGCCATGTGGTGAAATCTCTGTGAACGAACGAAAGAAGCTGTGTACTGGAACGAGTGGATGAGGAACAAAAACAAAAGAGATCGGCCTTTATTTTCAAGCAACTTAATTAATTTTATTTTAATTTTAATTAAGGTTCAATAGCTTAACTAAAAGGTGTGCAGCATTCCTAGGGTTCTTAATTGGCAAAGAAAGAGGAGACCCCCGATCTCAATTAGAGTAGGGAGTTCCACTAAGAAAGAATAGAGGCGCAGCTCATAAGATAATAACTAATATAGAGAAGTTCCCTATTATAGCTACAATTCCATAAACTCACTTATCGAAATCAGTAGGAGCCGGTCTAGCAACAAAATTGCTTTAGCTAGCATAGGAAAGGTGTTTAGCTCTTTCATTCGCGGATTAGCTTGAAATCATAAGCTTAACAGAAGCTATGGTGGCCTTATGATTGATTTAGCCTTCCTAAGAAGAGCTCCATCATAGTATGCCAAACTTAATCCCTCATAGGGACCTTAGTATAGACTAGGGGCGAACCACTCTTTATTTACTGAGGGATTACTGTTGACCAATGTATATACTGGGCGATAGATTTCATGTGGTTAGTGATGGGCACCCCTACCCCTAATTGAGTTGATAAGGAACTGTTTCAACTTAAATTGTTAATAAACTGTGCATAGGTAATCAGAATGGAACAAGCCGAATGGGTACTGTTTCGAACAGTAATGCAGAAGAGATAATGTTGACCCTCGGTTTCGAATTTGCTGACTTGTTATAAAACGTAATTAGAAATTTTGAATATTAATTAATTGTTAATTAGGAAGTAAATTATTTAATATAATCATGGATGCTTATAATGGTATAAATCGTTCATATATTAACAGAATAGAACGAAACAAACTGCAATGGGATCACGATGAAGAATACAACAATATGGAACTTTGGACAGAAATGGAGACAACGGAAATTTATAGTTAAATTGAACAGAATCAGACAGCTTCAACGACAAATGGAAATCAAAGTGAGTACAACTCACTCAGTTTTTTGCCCACTTATATTTTATATAAGTCGAGATTTTATTTGGGTGATACAGTTGATAATTGTTTTGCTGTGTGCTGAATGTTTACATATATGTTGGATGAATTGGTTAGCAGTAGTTTAATTTATATAGAATATAATCATTATTCTAACGATTATTTCCAAATGAGGCAACTTACCTTTTTGGTTATGTTAATAATAATATAAACATATAAAATAAAAATATAGATGCTTGGATTGCTGTTATTTATATATTGTTGAATATTACATCCGTTTACTTAATTGAACAATATTATTTTTGGTAACGTATTTGGATGTAGGGAAAAAATAGGTTAGAGGGATCCAACTGGATTCATCAAAATTATTGTTTATTACCATATTACCATTATATGAACTGTTCGACCAACCTGATTAGGTGATTGATTTTTTTATTGATTTTTGAATCGTAATTCAACGTTTATAATAATCGACAGAGATGAAGTTATAAAATTTATTTTATAACTGAAGATAGAATTTGGAATCTATCAATTTGAATAAAAGTTTATAAAAAGGAATATTATTTTTATATTTATTATTTAAGTTTATTAAAAATTATATAATGATTGTATAACACAAATTCTTATGTAAATAAGATTTATAAGTAAATGAGTAGAAATTTACTGACGGTTAAGTGTGGGATTAATTTTTTCTAAGTAATAATTAAATGAAGTTATCTGAATTAATTATTTATTTATTAATTTAAAGGACAGATTAATTCAAATTGATTAACAAGATAATCATTGGAAGAGTTGACTAATTCAACTATTTTCTTTGGAATTGGTTATTTGATTAATGTACTTTTAGTTAATCAAATGGAATAGTTTAACGGATAGTTATTAAATTTGAATAAGACTTTAAAAAAGAAATTTATTATTTATTTTAGTTAATAAAGCAGTTAACTTATTTACAGCAGTTAATGTTGAAATAAATTATTGTTTTAATTTAAGTAATTACTTCTTAAATGAATTCCATTTAAGTGGTCGATGTTTGCAACGAAGTATAATTGAATTTTTGAAAGGAGCTTACGATCGGATTTATATTAAAACCCAAGTTTTTGTGAATGAAGTTATAAAGAGATTTAACCGAATATGATAGCTTAAACGAAGGGTTTACCTAACATTTGAATTAAGTAAGACGAAATCGAGAAAAAAAGGGTTCATATTAAACCTGAATTTATAAACAAGGTTTATAAAAGGGATGCGAAGTTTAAAATGTTGATTTTGAGTTGGCGATAATTAATAATGGAATCAAGTTAAGTCGATGAAAATGAGATTTTCAGGGAGGAAAATGGATTGGTAAAAGGGAATTGTAATTGGGTTTGGTAAAAGGAGTTGGTAATAGGATTTGTAATAAAATCTGGTTTAGGAAACAAATTATTTAAATAAGTTGAGAGTTAAAAGGGTGATGTTTAGTAAGCAATTACTTAATCAAGTAATATTAGTTAAAATTTAAAAAGGAGATTTCCAAAAAGATAAGGAGGGTTATAAAGCTATATTTTTATTAAAATAGTTAAATGGGATGTGTTTTGATATTAGAATGAATATCGTTTTTTGAATTACAACTCGTATTTATCTTAAGATAAGAATGTTGTTGATCAACATTTGAGAGGTTGTTAAATACCCCAACTTGAACGAATTCAAGGTTATCCAAGGATTATATTAGTTGGCAATGGTAAGAATGTTCGAACAAATTTATTATTTCCATAAGAGAAATAATAATGCAACGTTGGATAAAAGATTTGAGAATGTATAATAAGATTTCCAAAATAAAGGAAATAAAAAGAATTTGAGAAAAAATTATATATATATATATGTATGTATATTGATATTTCCAAAGTAATGGAAATAATAAGGGTTTGAGAATATGAGATGATGTTTCTAAAGTAAAAGAAATAAACGGAGATTGGTGAAAATATAATGATGTTTTTGAAGTAAGGAGATAAGTTTTAGAATGGGTTTATTCTAAATAAATAAATGACGATTATTGTTTTTCCAGCAAAGGTATAAAAGAGATTTTGTAATGTTGTTTTGCGAGTGATAACTTGAAGTGATTTTCCAATTATAGATAACAAGTAATAATATGGCTAATGTTTTGGAAAGGATAACAGAATAGGAAATTTGATATGGGTATAGAATACTTTCCCAAGTATTCAAATTAAATAGTTTTGAGGATAATTATATGTTCAATAAGAAGTGAAATGCTATGTAGAAATTTCAAAAAGATTTTTATGTTTTAAATTAACCATTTGTTTAATTATTTTGATTAAAGAAGCCAAGTGATGCTGAATACTGAACTAGTAAATCTATTTTTATTTTTGTGATTGAATGGTTGTTTATTTGATAGTTAATAACTGATTATCAATTCGGGACTATATGATTGTTGGTACGGAAAGACCAAGATCAAATTATATTCGAAAACCATTCCGACCAGCTGATACGAAATGTTGAAGATATCAGATTCTGATCGAGACGGAGCAATTGAAGGCCGTGGATCTTCATAAAACGGTAGGATTACTTAAAATCTCTGGTTTAGCGGCTGGAGATATACTATAATGCTGTCGTGGTTGAAATCTACAGGTGTGCAAGGACTACTCGCTATTGATCTATAGGGTGATACCTAGGATGTGGTAGGAGGGTGTCTTCGGTTCGTCTTGTTCCTGGATGACTTTTATAGACGAATGTATGAAAGAGTATTTCTAAGAGTCACGTACGTTGATTTCTACAAATATATTTCTGTTGGTGGCGGAGAGGATACCTTCTCTTAGCTTACACCTAGAATATTTTTGTGGACGTCAATTAGTGATTTGATAGATCTGACAATGTGGCATTCAAAGTGAATGGTAATATGTTGTTCTAAAGTAGTGTTAACCTCAAGCCTCATCAACGGTAAATGGTATAAAATCGGGGTAGGTCACATGGCTAAGTAAGTCGCTCACAATTAGTGTGTAACACGGTGTATTCACTTATCTAGAGAAAAATTATTTCCTTCTTTAATCTATTTTGATGTTGTCCCTTTTCGGGAAACGATGGTTTGATCCCAATCGTTGGTGATATACATTCGGTACACTTAAGCGAAGTGAGTGGCCAGTCATGTTTAGCCTGGGTTGCAAGATGTTCTTGTTGAACCCAGTGTATTCCAATCTAGAGATACACTGTCGGAAGATGGTCCCATACCTTGCCAGTTGGAATCCATTCTCCAATAAGCGCCCATGGTTTTGATTGTATACTATATATGTGGAGCGTGAGATGCAAGCGTTCTGCTAGATTGCTATTTATTTGTGTTTAGATATTATTATAAAATCATAATAATATATGATTCTAAAATGCTTTAAGTTATCGTAAGGTAAAAACCATTCGTGTTTATGTGTGGATTGGTCTTACGATTATCTTTTTTTTCGAAAGAAATGTTTTGATTTTAAAATCAAGTTGGATGATGCCTATAAACTTAGCGAGTTTTCTCACTCTGGTTCGCCAGACTGATCCGGTATTTGTAATGTTTGGGTTAGACTGGGTTTTACAGGTTCATGTTAAGATGTTATGGATTTCAGAAGACGTGCTGGAGGAGTTCAGACATATGATATCTAGTATTTATCCTGTTGTGTGTTGTTTATGAGGACATATTAAAATAACTGTCCAGATGTATTGAGGTACTCTGATGATTGTAAGTATTTATTTCAAGCTCTCAAATAAAGGTTTATTCAATATTTTATTTTATTCTGCTACGACGTGAGACTCTGATTTTGTTATGTTAGTTAGTTGGTTCTTCTCCTTATTCTTCTATTCTAATATTTCTTTCTTTCTTATCTCACCCTCTAATTTCTTTCGTTAACTATCTAGTGTATTTTTTCCATTTCCTAGTATTCGAGGCATGCGACATTTCTCTTATAGTAACGGCTGATGTGTTAGTATAAAAAGTGGATGGTTAACTATAAAATTGGTTAGGCTTGCCATAAATGTAGAATGTGGTGAGATGATGTTAATCCATAACTTTACCATTTCCTTTTAACTTTTTTCTTTACCTTCTTAGTTTTTCCGGCATGTAAAACATAAAATCATTGTTAGGTTGAATAAAGGGAAAAATAAGAAGAAGAACAAAGCTAACAGAATTTGGTTAAAGAAAGAATTAAAAATATAGAATAAAGTATACTTTAAGAAAAAACCTTCAAAACTTGAAAATTATGATTTAGATAGTATTCATTTTCAATTTTTTTATTCCCTTTCCTCTTCCTTGAACATCGTGATATTGTTATTTTTTTCCCCTCATCAAAAGTCTAAATGCTTTCAACGTATTTTGATGTCACTCCCAAATGCCCTCATTCTTTCACCTAAATGCAGTTCCATTCTTCGATTGGGATGTCCTGCATGGTGTGCGGGGTGATAAGCGCACATTGGAGAAATAATAATCCTACATTATGAAAATAATAAAGATGGAATGGTATATATATGAGTTTGCCTGCACCTAATAACAATGGATTCCTTTTGTTAAAGGGTGCTGGCCAAATCATATGTTTTCCAAATCAAGGGATATGCAGATGGATCTTATAATTTCAACATGGTATTGAAGCAAATAATAATGACTAAGATAATGGAAAATGCACTGGAGATCTATAAATTGTGGTTTGTTTGATTTGATAAAATGATACAGGAATAGTCTCAATAAGGTGTATGAGTATGGTCGCATGCAACGACAACAGATTGTTAACCAAACCAAATGTTGCCACCAACGAAGAGATGTGCGAATAGATCTTATAACTTCAATATGGTATCAAAGTCGATGATTATGCTTAGGATAACAGACAATGCGTGAGAGAAAATGTGTCAATCATGGTTATGTTGAATCTAGTAGAATGACATAGGAACGGTCTAGATATGGTGTAGGCATCGTTTTGACGAATTAGAAGATCATGCATGGTTGTATGCGAGCAAAATGGGAGATCTATTGGGGGTTTTCATATTGCGGGCAGAGTGATGGGCGCACATTAGAGAAATAATGAACCCACGTTATGAAAAATAATAAAGATGGGGTGGTATATCTGTGAATTTTGTTATATATAACAACTAGGGAATTCTTTTGATAAAAAGTGGGCCAAAACATATGTTTTCGAATGAAAGGATGTACAGAATGGGTCGTAGACTTTCAACAGCCTCATCCTTGTTTTTCCTGTTATTGTACCATCCGAACATTGAAATGTATGTTTTCGAAATCCTAAGTTGGAAAATCATATCCTCTACTTTAGTTTAAGTAATACATAAAGCAATGAATATTAAGCAAGGAAATGGAGATTAGCTAGGTAATCATCTATAGTCTTAACTTCTAACAGTTATCTATTTTTGTTTAAAGAATTATTATTTAGAGTTTAGGAAGAATGGAATAGAGTTATGTGTGCAAAACGTTGCTTGTTAAAAAGAAAAGGAAAATTATAAAATAACAATTTATTAAGATGAAATGTTATGATAAATGAAATAATAATTTTACTCCTCCTTAATAAAATATTATGTAACGTCCGTATTTTTGGTAGTCATATATTCAATTTATTTTATTATATTAAATATTGATTTGGAATTTTAAATGGATTTAAAATATATAATTCATTTTAAAACGAAGATTGAACGTTTAATTTATATATAATTAAAAGACGAAGTCGAAACGTCGTGGTAGTTCATAATTTACGATTTGAACTTCAATTGAATATAGATAATCCATTTTAAGTCGGAATTCTGTGAAACAAGACACCTTTGAATCTATTTGATAATAATTTTCTAATGAAAGAGAAATATGGAGATTTCATGTTATAGATTGTGAGCTATGTCCAATTCAAATTTTCAAATAGTCGCTATGGAATCGTTTATAAATTATAACGATTAATTTTATAAATCTAGTTCGATTTAAAAGGATTTTATTAGTAGTTCAAGATAACGATCGAATTAAGCTACGAAATGAATTACGTTGAATTCGTATTGACGTTTAGAGTCGGGATAGATATATTGTTTGTTATTTTTGGAGACTAGGTATTTTGGTGTCCAAAATAGCGTTGTTTTATGCGTAAAATTGAATAACTGATATGCAAACATTCTCCATTTTCAGCGAAACTAATTTTATTAAATCTGTAATGACTAAGGGTTGTAGTGTTTCAAGTTATTTGGATTTATTTTGTGGTCGTGGGTAATTTAAACGCGCGGTTTTTCACCTGTGAATTATAAAAGGATTTTCACAAACGACCCCGGAATTTGACGAAACTTGTCCCATCATGTCCAGAATATTTTTCTGTGCTAGGAATACAAGTTTCATCTTGATTGGAGAACGTATGTAGGGTATTTGACACAATGCTTCATGGTGAAGTTTAGGATAATAATATAATATTATTTCTTTGCCCATATAAATACCAACCACCCGTCACCCTAATTCGCCCTTCTTCGTGGTCAATGTTTAAATAACCGCCTCTAACTTAAATCAATGGCTTAATTACCCCACCTTCCTCCCCAATTATCATGACATACACTTACTAATTCACAAAACTTTCTTCAGCAACCTTGTCAAGCCCATTGTGCTCGTTCAAATGGATGGTGGTGATCAGAATTCGTTTACTATGGTGACCAGGGGAATGAATGGAAGTTGTCGCGGTTCGTGTTTAATTTCATACAAGGGGCAAAGTCGAGTTGGCCAGGACTGCTGGTGGGGGTTAGCGGCGGTACGGCGCATGCGTTGGTGGAGGTTGATATGTCTCTGATGACTACATAGTGTTGCGGTGGTGCGAAATGGATTAACAGCATGGGTTTGGGTGCTCGAATGAATACAACGAATTGTAATACGGGAGGGAGGAAGTGGAATATCAGACTGTGAATGAAATAATATGGGTGATATTCCTTTGATCGAAGAAGCAGCTGGGTATATTGGAGCAATGTGGTGCAAGTTTTTATACTGGGGAAAAGACGAAATATGGTATCGAGCAAAAGGAAAAAAGAACAAAAGGATCGACTGTACAACTTTAGAACATGAATTATTTAATTAAGGTAAATCAATGGGTAATTATTTATAACTGATAGTCTAATTAGGATGTTAGTTAATTAGTAATTTCATTTATCAGATGAAATCAGGCATGTTACGCGAGCACTCAAAGGAAGTTCGGCCATGTGGTGAAATCTCTATGAACGAACGAAAGAAGCTGTGTACAGGAACGAGTGGATAAGGAACATAAACAAAACAAATCGGCCTATATTTTCAAGCAATATAATTAATTTTATTTTAATTTTAATTAAGGTTCAAAAGCTTAACTAAAAGGTGTGCAGCAATCCTAGGGTTCTTAATTGGCAAAGAAAGAGGAGACCCCCGATCTCAATTAGAGTAGGGAGTTCCACTAAGAAAGAATACAGGCACAACTCATAAGATAATAACTAATATAGAGAAGTTCCCTATTATAGCTACAATTCCATAAACTCACTTATCGAAATCAGTAGGAGCCGGTCCAGCAATAAATTGCTTTAGCTGGCATAGGAAAGGTGTTTAGCTCTTTCATTCGCGTATTAGCTTAAAATTTTAAGCTTAACAGAAGCTATGGTGCCCTTATGATTGATTTAGCCTTCCTAAGAAGAGCTTCATCATAGTATGCCAAACCTAATCCCTCGTAGGGGTCTTAATATAGACTATGGGCGAACCACTCTTTATTTACTGAGGGATAACTGTTGACCAATGTTTATACTGGGCGACAGATTTCACGTGGTTAGTGATGGGCACCCCTACCCCTAATCGAGTTGATAAGGAACTGTTTCAAATTAAATTGTTAATAATCTGTGCATAGGTAATCAGAATGGAACAAGCCGAATGGGTACTGTTTCGAACAGTAATGCAGGAGAGATAATGTTGACCCTCGGTTTCGAATTTGCTGACTTGTTATAAAATGTAATTAGAAACTTTAAATATTAATTAATTTTTAATTAGGAAATAAATTGTTTAATATAATCATGGATGCTTATAATGGTATAAATCGTTCATATATTAACAGAATTGAACGAAACAAACTGCAATGGGATCATGATGAAGAATACAACAATATGGAACTTACCTGGACAGAAATGGAGACAACGGAAATTAATAGTTGTTAAACAGAATTAGACAGGTTCAACGATAAATGGAAATCAAAGTGAGTACAACTCACTCAGTTTTTTTCCCACTTATATAAGTCGGGATTTAATTTGGGTGATACAGTTGATAATTGTTTTGTTGTGTGATGAATGTTTACATATATGTTGGATGAATTGGTTAGCAGTAGTTTAATTTATATAGAATATAATCATTATTCTAACGATTATTTCCAAATGAGGTAACTTACCTTGTTGGTTATGTTTATAATAATATAAACGTATAAAAAAAAAATAGATGCTTGGATTACTGTTATTTGTATATTGTTGAATACTACATCTGTTTACTTAATTGATCAATATTATTTGTGGTAACGTATTTGGATGTAGGGAAAAAATAGGTTGGAGGGATCCAACTGGATTCCTCAAAATTATTGTTTATATCATATTACCATTATATGAACTCTTCGACCAACCTGATTAGATGACTGATTTTTTTATTGACTTTTGAATCGTAATTCAACGTTTATAATAATCAACCGAGATGAAGTTATAAAATTTATTTTATAACTGAAGATAGAATTTGGAATCTATCAATTTGAATAAAAGTTTATAAAAAGGAAATTTATTTTTATATTTATTATTTAAGTTTATTAATAATTATACAATGATTGTATAACGCAAATTCTTATGTAAATAAGGTATATAAGTAAATGAGTAGAAATTTACCGACGGTTAAGTGTGGGATTATTTTTTTCTAAGTAACAATTAAATGAAGTTATTTAAATTAATTATTTTATTAATTAATTTAAAGGACGGATTAATTGAAATTGATTAACGAGATAATCAAGGGTAGAGTTGACAAATTGAACTATTTTATTTGGAATTGGTTATTTGATTAATGTACTTTTAGTTAATCAAATGGAATAGTTTAACGGATGGTTGTTAAATTTGAATAAGACTTTAAAAAAGAAATTTATTATTTATTTTAGTTAATAAAGCAGTTTACTTATTTACAAAATTTAATGTTGAAATAAATTATTGGTTTTGATTTAAGTAGTTACTACTTAAATGAATTCCATTTAAGTAATCGAAGTTTGCAATGAAGTATAATTGAATTATTTGAAAGGAGCTTACGATCGGGTTTATATTAAAACCTGAATTTTCGTGAATGAGGTTATAAAGAGATTTAACCGAATATGATAGCTTAAACAAAGGGTATACTTAACAATTGGATTAAGTAAGACGAAATCTAGAAAAAAAAGGGGTTTATATTAAACCTGAATTTATAAACAAGGTTTATAAAAGGGAAGCGAAGTTTAAAATGTTGATTTTGAATTGGCGATAATTAATAATGGAATCAAGTTAAGTCAACGAAAATGAGATTTTCAGAGAGGAAAATGGATTGGTAAAAGGGAATTGTAATTGGTTTTGGTAAAAGGAGTTGGTAATAGGATTTGTAATAAAAATCTGATTTAGGAAACAAATTATTTAAATAAGTTGAGAGTAAAAAGGGTGATGTTTAGTAAGCAATTACTTAATCAACTAATTAAGTAATATTAGTTAAAATTTAAAAAGGAGATTTCCAAAAAGATAAGAAGGGTTATAAAGCTATATTTTTATTAAAATAGTTAAATCGGATGTGTTTTGGTATTAGAATGAATATCGTTTTTTGAATTACAACTCGTATTTATCTTAAGGTAAGAATGTTGTTGATCAACGTTTGAGAGGTTGTTAAAATACCCTAACTTGAACGACTTCAAGATGATCCAAAGATGATATTAGTTGGTAATGGTAAGAATGTTCGAACCAAATTATTATTTCCGTAAGAGAAATAATAATGCAACGTTGGATAAAAGATTTGAGAATGTATAGTAAGATTTCCAAAATAGAGGAAATAAAAAGAATATGAGAAAAAATTATATATATATATATATATACTGCTATTTCCAAAGTAACGGAAATAATAAGGGTTTGAGTGAAACACCCCACCTCCGTTAAGGTCACTCACAAAGGGAATGCCTTAATTTTGGTGGAGGTTTATAAGTAAAAGACACAGATAAAACACAAGATAGATATAAACACATATAAATAAGCAGCGGAAAAACCAACAGACTTTTATTATCATAAATACGTGTTCATACAGAACATTTCCAACATTGCCTCAAAACAAACTTCTAATTATTACAACCATAATACTGTCTTGATTTTAAAAGTTAAAGAAGCATGAAACATAAATAAAGCTGCATAATCCCCATAAATGATATCCAAAGCCATGGTCCAAATGAAAGAAATCCAAGCAATACATTCTCTCTCTTCAAGCTAGATGAAAAACTGACTAAGCTGCGGTGTTTCCTCCCTGTGGACCGGGGGGGAGGGGGGGGGAGGGGGGAACGAAAGAAAAGAAGACGAAAGGAAAATGGGTCAGACATAAGTCTGGTAAGTCTAGCTATATTCCTAGAATGTTAATAATAAAAAGATCATGACTTGCATAAAGTGAGAACATGACGATAACAGGATAATAGACTATCCTAGAACTAGATAAGGTGTCCTAAAACGAACATCCCTTCGCACCCTATTTTAAATCTCTATCTCTGCACCTACTAATTCTTATACCAACAGGCACCCCGTGATTGGGGGTGAAGTGATCCCTTTCTCTTTCTTTAAAAGATCGGCTCCTACTCGTATATTCACATGTGTCCTACGACCCTATATGGTAGATACCTATGCTGGTCCCACCATGGGGTGTATCAAGTCCCATGGTGGCGGCCCCGACACAATTCTAGCATGCATAGGGTATACTACTGATGCTCCAGTGCCCTGACTTGTCTACTCCAGAGTGTGTGCACGTCCGCACTCTGTTAGAACCTACACTGTGCACCAACCACCGTCGCTTTTGACCGCTTACAATCAGCCCAGTAATCGTGCCCCACGCCGCCTAGTTCAGGGTACCATGATACCTAATTGGGTTACTGCTGAAACGGGTCCCCGTTACTAGGTTTTCTAGTCAAACATGTTAAGTGGTTAAGTGTCTGAATGAACCTAACCCCCACCCATCCAAATTATTTATCATGTTGAAATTGGTTAAGTATTTATTAAATTGACTTAACCCTATCAGTCCTAACTCAGCTCTAATTGTCTTATTAGAGCACCAACCTCTCAGATTAGACAGATATTGTTGTGCCTGCCTGTATGCCGGTTGGGTCCGGGCAATCTTACGCCACAACTCAGTTTAACCTCGGGTCTTTATTGGGCCCCATGCCTTAACCTCTCACATTGGATAGCTATTGTTGTGACAACTGGACAGCCGGGCGGGTCCGGGCAGGTTTACGTCACAACTCAATCCAATCTCGGGTTAAGCGCGTTCGTATTTTTAATTTACATTTTAATTATGCAAATTATTCAAATTCAAATTATTGTCACATTCATTTCCAATTAATCTCATTAACTAAGGTAATTAATGCCTTTTTATGCCATAAATCACTTATGTGATTAATGACCAATATGTAAATTAGAAAATATTCAAATTACTGTCACATTCATTTCCAATTAATCTCATTAATTAAGGTAATTAATGCCTTTTTATGCCATAAATCACATATGTGATTAATGACCAATTTATGGCAAGTTTTCCTAAAATTATCATTTTAACCCAACGTTACCCCGTCCAATATTAGGCTAACCATCTCAGCCTAATTTACGTTCGCATGATTTTTGGTGTAAAGTATTAGGCTAAAAACTTGGCCTAATTTAATATACGCAAATTGGCATAAATTAGCATAAACATGACAAGGGTATAACTTTGGTATTGATGGCATAATCAATATGAACTATCAAAATAACTAACATGAACATTTTAGGGGTGAACTTGCAAAATAACTAACATGAACATTATAATGTCATAGGTACAAACTTGCAAAAAGACTAACATAAACATTATAATGTCATAGGTATGAACTTGCACTTATAGGCTAACTCAACATATTTGTGTTTTTAACATAGGCCATATTAACAACATACATGAGAATTAGCAATATGAACTAATCCATATACATATGTTAATTTGCAACATAGGCAAATCAACATACGTATATGTGAGTTAGCAACATAGGCTAATCAACATACACATGTGTTAATTAGTAACATAGATTTAAACATACTTGCAGATTAATCCCAACATATAATAAGTGTGAACATGGCATAAGTTTTGCATAAACATGAACATATAGATTTGACAATTGGTCGCATAACTTCACTATGTAAACTTGCATAATAAACTACACAATTCTCATAAGATGTTACAATCCAAGTCAAGGCTTATACAAATAATCTAATCCAATAATCCCAAATTTAACATGATAATAGAATCAAGTCACTGGCATAGATTAATATTATAAAACATAATAAACATCATACTTAATAATTCTAAATTCAACATGATAATAAAATCAAATCACAAACGTATATTAATAACATAACGAGTATCGTACTATTATCATTTCATCGCAACACATGATATTCATGTTAATTTGCATTCTAAAAATGTAGCTAAACTTACAATCGTAGACGGTCTTGTTTTCTGAGTTCTGAAATTCTGAATTTGCAAAGCTTTCCTTTGGGAAGACGTTGCTTTGATTCTAATTTGTTGTTGCTTTTTAATCTTTTAGTTTGTATTCGCTATGTTGTTCATCTCTTTCAAGTGGAGGCTCCCTCTAGTTCTCAGCAGACAGCATGGTGGCTCCAATTCTTATTCTTTTTTTTTTGTGAATTTTTAGTTTGAGACCTAGGGTCTTTTTATAGAGTTGCAAGTTAATCTGAGCCATCGATGAAGCTAGGGTTAACCAGAGCCGTCCGTTGTAAAGAGAAGCCAATTATGTTCACCATTTCTTTCTTAATGTACATTTACTATTATTTGTCAATCCATATAAATACGTACGCATTAGATACATCTCCCCTTTACACATTTATTATTATTTTTGTATGCATATTAGATACATCTCCCCTTTACACATTTATTATTATTCTTGTATGCACATTAGATACATCTCCCCTTTACACATTTATTATTATTCTTGTATGCACATTAGATACATCTCCCCTTTACACATTTATTTTTGTATTAGCAACTTTAGTGTTAACAGAAATACGGGGTGTTACATTCTCCCCTCCTTAAAGGATTTCGTCCCCGAAATCTCCAAGTCTAGGAGAACATATATCCTACCATCCAAATGTTCGTCTACTCAATCATCAAACACGAGCATCCATTGTTCTTAAAAGACTTCTAATGCTTCATGATCATATGCATTGTGTGTGTACATGTCCTTATCTAATGCAAAAATCAGGCGGTCTACTGATTCAGTTGACCTCCTTAATGCAAATTATGTAAGTGTCATGAATTCATTATGTATGCAAACTTTTTCCTATTCATAATTCTACATGAGTGCGCAATCATTCAAACAAATGTGACATCTATATGACAACATATTAAGCTTCAATCATATACAAACATAAATACATATATGCATATGCAATATGAAGTGACTGAGCCGATCTAAAACCCTAGATTGTGTGTGTATATCCATCCACGAGCAACCACTAGCAACCATTTGCAACCACTTGCAACCATCATCCATAACATGTTTCAATTACATGTTTACATCCAAAGGGGTTTCCACCTAAGGATAAAAGGGTAAGGTCGGGGAGATATACCTAAAAAGATAGATACTAACATGACTTTAAGGAAAAAGAGAGATCAAAAATGTACCCTCAAAAAGAAAAGGGTAGGCTCCGCGTATTCTATCCTCAGTTTCCCAAGTCGCGTCTTCCTCGGCGTCGCTCCACTGAACTTTGACGAGTTTGACTTCGCGGTTGCGTAGCTTTTTCACTTCAGTTCCTAAGATGCAAGTTGGAACTTTCCTCACAGTTGCTGCGCGTTCTACTTCAGCTTCTTCTAGAATGTTTGGCTCTACCACTTCCGCTGAATAATGTAGATACTTCTGGAGGTGAGAAACATGAAAGACGTTGTGAACTCCGGCCAGTATCTCGGGTAACTCTACCCTGTAGGCCATCTTCCCAATCTTCTCGATGATAGGAAACGACCCTACAAATCTTGGTGCTAGCTTCCCTGTGGATCCAAAGCGAACGACGTTCCTTAAAGGAGATAACTTAAGGAAAACCCTGTCCCCAACCTCAAATTCAAGGTCGGTCCTTCTCTTGTCTGCGTAGGATTTTTGTCTGTCTTGGGCTGTCTTCATTCTTCTCCGTATTAACTCTACTTTCTCTGTAGTCTCTCGGATCCTATGCGGTCCAAGTATGAGCTTGTCAGTAGACTCCCACCAACAAGTGGGCGATCGACATGGTCTTCCATATAAAGCTTCGAAGGGCGCCATTCCGATGGTGGCTTGGTAGCTGTTGTTGTAGGCAAATTCCACCAAAGGAAGACGGTCCTCCCAAGTCCCTCCAAAGTCAAGGACGCAAAGTCTCAAAAGGTCTTCCAAAATCCTGTTCGCCCTTTCCGTCTGACCATCGGTTTGGGGGTGATAGGCCGTGCTCAAACATAACTGTGTGCCTACAGCTTCTTGCAGACTCCGCCAAAACTCGCTTGTGAAGATAGGATCTCTGTCGCTAATAATGCTGGAAGGTATTCCATAGAGTCGAACTATCTCCTTAAGATAAAGAGATGCTAGAGACGAGGCAGTCCTTCAATTCTTGACAGTTAAAAAGTGGACGCTTTTAGTAAGCCTATCCACTATTACCCAAATGCTAGTGTTGCCTCTTCTAGACCTAGGCAGCCCATCAATGAAGTCCATTGAAATGCTATCTCACTTCCACTATAGGACCTCTAGAGGATGGAGCAGACCGCCAGGCTTCTTCTGCTAGCTTCGCCTTGACTTGTTGGCAAATCATGCACTTAGAAACAAAATCTGCCACGTCCTTCTTCATGCCACTCCAAAAGAAAACTCTCTTTAAGTCCTTGTACATTTTGTCCCCGCCTAGATGTATTGTCATCTTGGAATGATGTGCCTCCTCAAGAACTTTCTTCACCAACTCCTTTGCCTGTGGGACGCATAGTCTTCCATTCCGTCTTAACCACCCTTTGTCGTCGATGGTGTATCTATCGAGGTGACTAGAAGTCTCACCCCTAAAGAGCTTATCAACCACTTCTACAAGTTGAGGGTCTTCTCGTTGTGCGGTCCCTATTGAGTCTAAGAGAGTGGGCCACACTTATAGCGATGCTAATAGCCGGGTACAAAATCAGAGGAGGGCCTAAAGTCAAAACTGGCTATAAACTCTAGGCTTCGCCTTTCAACAAATAGTGGGCTCAACGTTAGCTTCTTTCTACTCAAGGCATCTGCGACTACGTTGCCCTTGCCAGGAGTGTAGGAAATCTCGAAATCATACGAGGCAAGAAACTCCATCCACCTTTGTTGCCTTAAGTTAAGGTCCTTCTGCGAGAAGAGATACTTCAAAGATTTATGGTCAGTATACAGTTCAAATTTCTCACCTAGGAGATAGTGGTGCCAAGACTTAAGCGCAAAGATGATGGCGGCCAACTCAAGGTCGTGGGTTGGGTAGTTCCTTTCATGAACTTTCAACTGTCTTCCGCCATAAGCTACTACCCTTCCTTCTTGCATTAGGACAATGCCTAGTCCTGTCCCGCATGCATCCATGTATACTGTAAACATTTTGCTTCCATCCGGCAAGGTCAGAACTGGGGCTGTTGTAAGAGCCCTTTTTAAGCGTTGGAAAGCAAACTCGCAATCCAAATCCCAAGAGAAAACTAGATTCTTCTTTGTTAGACTTGTAAGAGGAGCTGAGATTTTTGCAAAATCTCTGATGAACTTCCGATAAAAGCCTGCAAGCCCGAGGAAGCTTCGGACCTCAGTTGCATTCCTTGGTGCCTTCCAATCTTTCACCGCTACTACTTTTGCGGGGTCTACAGCTAACCCCTCTTTGGACACTATATGCCCAAGAAATCTCACTCCTTCTCTCCAAAAGTGGCACTTGGAGAATTTAGCTTTTAACTGATGTGTTCTAAGAGTCTCCATGATTGCCTTTAGGTGCTAAGCATGCTCTTCCTCATTTTTTGAGAAGATCAAAATATCGTCTACGAAGACCACCACGAATTTATTGAGGAAATCTCTGAACACCGTACTCATTAGGTCCACGAAGTAAGCGGGTGCGTTTGTCAAGCCAAAAGGCATGACAAGCCACTCAAAGAATTCGTCTGGGGTTCTGAAGGCTGTCTTATCGATGCTATCATCAGCTACCCTTAGATGATGAAATCCGGTCGCCAAATCAAGTTGGGAGAAAACCGACGCTCCTACAAGTTGGTCAAACAAATCGTCAATTCTGGGTAGAGGGTGCCTATTCTTTTTAGTTAGCTTGTTTAGCTCCCTATAGTCAACACATAGACGGAGTGAACCATCCGCCTTTGTAGCGAGCACCACTGGAGTGCCCCATTCTGAAATGCTCCGCCTAATGAACCCCTTTTCTAAAAGCTCTTTAATCTGCTTACTGATCTCTTTCCTTTCCCTAGGAGCCATGTGCCTAACAGGCAAAGCAACGGGCTTCACATTGTCAACAAGATAGATGCGGAAGTCTATTTCCTGTTTTGGAGGTAAGCCCTTCACCTCATCAAAGACATCAGAATATTCTCGGAGCACCTTAACTGACTACAAATTCTCAACAGAAGTGTCAAGTGATTCAAGATAACTAAGCATAACCACATTCGAGGGATTACAAGTAATTTCCAGAGTGTTACCGAGTTGGGTTAAGAGCCTAACCATTCTTTTCTCACAATCAAGGATGGCACCATTACTGGATAGCCATTCCATGCCCAAAATCAATCCATACCCCAAGAAGCCCAAAACAAAGGTACTACATCTAAATTCTACACTTAGAATAGAGATTTTCAAATTCATATAGATCATTGACAAATAAGCTGGGCCTCCAATTGGATTGGAGACAACCAAGGGATCCTCTACCATACTAGTTTCTAGGTGGCGAGATTCTACTAAAGCAGATGAAATAAAGGAGTGTGATGCACCAGAATCAAATAAAGTGCGAACTGGGTGATCATAAAGATAAACTACACTTTCTACAGAAGTATTTCTACATCGCTGCTACAGAGGAGGTGCCTCCAGTGCATGAACTTGTCCACCCAAAGTGGATGCAGCTTTCGGCGCTTGCCCTTGCCTCTTAGGGCAGTCCTTAGCTATGTGTCTTGTTTCTCCATAATGAAAGCAACCACCATTCATCTTTGCCTTCTTCTTCCTGTAGTCTTTCACCACATGTCCAACCACACCACATAAATTACACTTTCTTGTTTCGCGAGCTTTGTTGTTTTTCTTGCCCTTCTTAAAGTTTGTTTTCTTAGGCTGTAAAGCTTCTTTCTTTCCCTGAGACCCTTCCGCCTTTGTCTCCTTCTTGCCTTTATCCTCCTCATGTAGTAACGCCATCTGTACCAGCCTTTCATATGTAGCTCCCATAGGTATATGGGGTCATGGCCAGGCTATGAAGCGGCTCATTCAGTCCCTTAACAAAGCGGAGAGCCTTCTTGTGTTGGGTGTTGACTAGGTCCAGTCCGAACCTAGCCAGCTGATCAAACTGGTTGACGTACTCTTTGACGGTCATACTTCCTTGCTTAAGGGATAGGAACCTCTCCATTTGAAGACTTCTCTCAGCTTCTGAAAGGAACTTCAGCTCAAATCTAAATCTGAAATCTTCCCACGTTTCTACTGGTCTTTCTGCATTGGTGACTTCCCACCAGTAGGAAGCCTCTCCTTTTAGCAACCACACTGCCAGTCTTACCTTCTGCCTGTCTTCTACCTCGAAGATAACGAAAAGATCTTCGGTCTCTTTCAGCCAGTTCCTGGCTGCTACGAAGGACTCGGTTCCATGAAAGTCTTTCCCACCCATAGCTTTAAAATCTCTACAAGTCTTGGCAAAAGCATTTCCTCTCGGAGGAGGAGGAGGAGGAGGAGGAATTTCAGCAACTGGGGCAGAAGGAGGAGGAGGAATTGCTGCAGTTCGGGGAGGAAGATTCGCCGGGCCCGCCTCATTGGCCCTAGCTTCCAAGTACCTTCTAAACCAACCAGGTACAGCCACACCTTCTAGAAGGTTAAATTCTCCCGACATGCTTAAACGAAAAAGGAAAGATTCAAAATGAAGGATAGATAACTCACATGGCTTTGGTGGATTATGCCTTTCAAAAACTGTAAAACAATTCTTTTTCTTGAAAAATGCTTCTTTAAATTTTAATTTGAATATAGTTTCAAAAACTTTTTATCTGGTCTGGTAAACCTATGCTCTGATACCAAGTGAAACACCCCACCTCCGTTAAGGTCACTCACAAAGGGAATGCCTTAATTTTGGTGGAGGTTTATAAGTAAAAGACACAGATAAAACACAAGACAGATATAAACACATATAAATAAGCAGTGGAAAAACCAACAGACTTTTATTATCATAAATACGTGTTCATACAGAACATTTCCAACATTGTCTCAAAACAAACTTCCAATTATTACAACCATAATACTGTCTTGATTTTAAAAGTTAAAGAAGCATGAAACATAAATAAAGCTGCATAATCCCCATAAATGATATCCAAAGCCATGGTCCAAATGAAAGAAATCCAAGCAATACATTCTCTCTCTTCAAGCTGGATGAAAAACTGACTAAGCTGCGGTGTTTCCTCCCTGTGGACCTGGGGGGGGGAGGGGGGAACGGAAGAAAAGAAGACAAAAGGAAAATGGGTCAGACATAAGTCTGGTAAGTCTAGCTATATTCCTAGAATGTTAATAATAAAAAGATCATGACTTGCATAAAGTGAGAACATGACGATATCAGGATAATAGACTATCCTAGAACTATCCCGAGTGTGTGCACGCCGGCTCTCTGTTAGAACCCACACTGTGCACCAACCACCATCGCTTTTGACCGCTTACGATCAGCCCAGTAATCGTGCCCTACCCCGCCTAGTTCAGGGTACCATGATACCTAATTGGGTTACTGCTGAAACGGGTCCCCGTTACTAGGTTTTCTAGTCAAACATGTTAAGTGGTTAAGTGTATGAATGAACCTAACCCCCACCCATCCAAATTATTTATCATGTTGAATTTGGTTAAGTATTTATTAAATTGACTTAACCCTATCAGTCCTAACTCGGCTCTAATTGTCTTATTAGAGCACCAACCTCTCAGATTAGACAGATATTGTTGTGGCTGCCTGTATGACGGTTGGGTCCGGGCAGTCTAACATCAGAACTCGGTTTAACCTCGGATCTTTATTGGGCCCCATGCCTTAACCTCTCACATTGGATAGCTATTGTTGTGACAACTGGACAGCCGGGCGGGTCCGGGCAGGTTTACGTCACAACTCAATCCAACCTCGGGTTAAGCGCGTTCGTATTTTCTAATTTACATTTTAATTATGTAAATTATTCAAATTCAAATTACTGTCATATTCATTTCCAATTAATCTCATTAACTAAGGTAATTAATGCTTTTTTATGCCATAAATCACTTATGTGATTAATGACCAATATGTAAGCTAGAAAATATTCAAATTACTGTCACATTCATTTCCAATTAATCTCATTAATTAAGGTAATTAATGCCTTTTTATGCCATAAATCACTTATGTGATTAATGACCAATTTATGGCATGTTTTCCTAAAATTATCGTTTTAACCCAACGTTACCCCGTCCAATATTAGGCTAACCATCTCAGCCTAATTTACGTTCGCATGAATTTTGGTGTAAAGTATTAGCCTAAAAACTTAGCCTAATTTAATATACGCAAATTGGCATAAATTAGCATAAACATGACAAGGGTATAACTTTGGTATTGATGGCATAATCAATATGAACATAATAGGGTGTACTTGCAAAATAACTAACATGAACATTTTAGGGGTGAACTTGCAAAATAACTAACATGAACATTATAATGTCATAGGTACAAACTTGCAAAAAGACTAACATAAACATTATAATGTCATAGGTATGAACTTGCACTTATAGGCTAACTCAACATATATGTGTTTTTAACATAGGCCATATTAACAACATACATGAGAATTAGCAATATGAACTAATCCATATACATATGTTAATTTGCAACATAGGCAAATCAACATACGTATATGTGAGTTAGCAACATAGGCTAATCAACATACACATGTGTTAATTAGTAACATAGATTTAAACATACTTGCAGATTAATCCCAACATATAATAAGTGTGAACATGGCATAAGTTTTGCATAAACATGAACATATAGATTTGACAATTGGTCGCATAACTTCACTACGTAAACTTGCATAATAAACTACACAATTCTCATAATATGTTACAATCCAAGTCCATGCTTATACAAATAATCTAATCCAATAATCCCAAATTTAACATGATAATAGAATCAAGTCACTGGCATAGATTAATATTATAAAACATAATAAACATCATACTTAATAATTCTCAATTCAACATGATAATAAAATCAAATCACAAACGTATATTAATAACATAACGAGTATCGTACTATTATCATTTCATCGCAACACATGATATTCATATTAATTCGCATTCTAAAAATGTAGCTAAACTTACAATCGTAGACGGTCTTGTTTTCTGAGTTCTGAAATTCTGAATTTGCAAAGCTTTCCTTTGGGAAGACGTTGCTTTGATTCTAATTTGTTGTTGCTTTTTAATCTTTTAGTTTGTATTCGCTATGTTGTTCATCTCTTTCAAGTGGAGGCTCCCTCTAGTTCTCAGCAGACAGCATGGTGGCTCCAATTCTTATTCTTTTTTTTTTGTGAATTTTTAGTTTGAGACCTAGGGTCTTTTTATAGAGTTGCAAGTTAATCTGAGCCGTCGATGAAGCTAGGGTTAACCAGAGTCGTCCGTTGTAAAGAGAAGCCAATTATGTTCACCATTTCTTTCTTAATGTACATTTACTATTATTTGTCAATCCATATAAATACGTACGCATTAGATACATCTCCCCTTTACACATTTATTATTATTTTTGTATGCACATTAGATACATCTCCCCTTTACACATTTATTATTATTCTTGTACGCACATTAGGTACATCTCCCCTTTACACATTTATTTTTGTATTAACAACTTTAGTGTTAACAGAAATACGGGGTGTTACATTGAGAATACGAGATGATGTTTCTAAAGTAAAAGAAATAAAAGGTGATTGATGAAAATATAATTATATTTTCGAAGTAAGGAGATAAGTTTTAGAATGGGTTTATTCTAAATAAATAAATGACGATTATTGTTTTTCCAGCAAAGGTATAAAAGAGATTTTGTAATGTTGTTTTGCGAGTGATAACTTGAAGTGATTTTCCGATTATAGATAACGAGTAATAATATGGCTAATGTTTTGAAAAGGATAACAGAATAGGTAATTTGATATGAGTATAGAATAATTTCCCAAGTACTCAAATTAAATAGTTTTGAGGATAATCATATGTTCGATAAGAAGTGAAATTCTATGTTGAAATATCAAAAAGATTTTTATGTTTTAAATTAACCATTTGTTTAATTATTTTAATTAAAGAAGCCAAGTGATGCTGAATACTGAACTAGTAAATCAATTTTTATTTTTATGATTGAATGGTTGTTTATTTGATAGTTAAATAACTGTTATCAAATCTGGACTATACGATTGTTGGTACGGAAAGACCGGGATCGAATTATATTCGAAAACCATTCCGACCAGCAAATACGAAATGTTGAAGATATCAGATTCTGATCGAGACGGAGCAATTAAAGGCCGTAGATCTTCATAAAATGGTAGAATTACTTAAAATCTCTGGTTTAGCAGTCGGAGATATACTGTAATACTGTCGTGGTTGAAATCTACAGGTGTGCATGGACTACTCGCTATTGATCTATAGGGTGATACCTAGGATGTGGTAGGAGGGTGCCTTCGGTTCATCTTGTTCCTGGATGACTTTTATAGATGAATGTCTAAAAGACTATTTCTAAGAGTCACGTACGTTGATTTCTACAAATATATTTCTGTTGGTGGCGGAGAGGACATCTTCTCTTAGCTTACACCTAGAATATTCTTGTTGACGTCAATTAGTGATTTGACGGATTTAAAAATGTGGCATTCAAAGTGAATGGTAATATGTTGTTCTAAAGTAGTATTAACCTCAAGCCTCATCAACTGGTAAATGGTATAAAATCGGGTAGGTCATATGGCTAAGTGAGTCGCTCCCAATTAGTGTGTGTAACCCGGTGTAATAACCCGGAAATCTGAGCTAATTTAAAAATTTTATTTTGGCAATTTTGATGAATTTTAAATATTTAAAATGAATTATTTTAAATAATAACGACGAGAAATTTATTTTGAATAGAATTAGAACGTATATATTTATTCGAATCGTCGTTAGAATATAAATAATTTATTTTAATTATAAAAGGAATTGAAAATGGCGCGGTAGTTTGAAAATTCGATTTCAAATTCCAAATGAATGTACAAGATTCAAAATAAACCGGATTTTAGCGAAACCAAAAATATTTGAATCTATTTGAGAATATCTTTCCAACGAATCCGAAAAATTGAAATTTCATAGCGGGAATAAAAAGTTATGCCCAGTTGAAAATTCAGAATAGTCGCTGTGGAATTCTAGCCCTTAAAAATGAAAATTTTGCAAACGACCTCGGTTTTCGATGAAACCACATTTGTTGGATCCGGGATGTCTAGTTATTGTTAGATTCCAAAATTCATTATTTTTGAAACCAATATGTGAGCGTGTCAAAAGAAAACGTGTTTTGGCAGTTTCAGTCAATTCCGATCGACCAGAAAATGTCCATTTTTCAAATGGTCTCAGAATTTGATGATATTAGTTTTGTTAGGAACGTATCGTCAATACGAAGCTAGAAATTATTTTTCTGGAATTTTTAGAGCTAATATGTGGCCTTGGTAAATTGAAATATACGTTTAAAAATTGAATATGTAGATTTAAATGTTAATTTAAATGAAAACTGATTGAAACAGTCAAATCAGCTTGCGGAACAAATCCCATTGTGTTCGGAATGGGGGTAATTAGCTAGGGGCGATAGTCGTTGAGTCTCGTTTGGTGATCGAATGAAAAAGTTGCTTTTTGGGAAATTAAAATAATATAATTTTAAAATTATAAAAACCGTTACCCTTCCCTTTCCCGAATGGGTCAACGAACAGCAGAAAAAAAAGCGAGCAAGTCGCTACTCCTCCTGGCGTTCGCCGGTGCTGCACCCCAGGCCGCCACTGCAGCCGTGGATCCCTCCCCTCCTCCTCTTCCCTGACATATCTTCTTCCCCCTCTCTTCCAAAGATCGAAACCCTTCTCAGATATCTCCAAATTGAGCCACCGCGCCTGAGGGCCCACTTTGGCGATCCGCACCTCCCCTGCCGCCTGAGCACGCCCCTCAGCACCCCAACTCCGGCGTAGATCCCCCCTCCGGCGTGAATTAACTATGAGTTTTTTTTCTTCCTTTTTCAGTTTTAAATACACAATTGTGTTTGGAAAAATATGATTTTTATGTTAATCAAAATTAGATTTTTATGTCATGAAAAAATAGATTTTTATGCAATGAAAAATTAGATATTTTTTTTTAGGTTAAGAAAACATAGATTTTAATATAGTAAAGGCGAGATTTTTAATATAGTAAAGGCGAGATTTTTACTATAGTAAAGGTGAGATTTTTATTAAATATAAAGATATAAGTTTTGAAAAGATAAAGATTTGATTTTTTTATTTTTATGATGGCGAAATAAAGATGTGATTTTTATCATATGAACGGATTCAAAAAGAAGTGATTTTTATGATAGGATTAACGTGATAAAACAATGTGATTTTTAATTTAAAGGGAGCGATATAAAAATATGAATTTTTATTGAAAGTGAACATATAAAAATGTGATTTTTATTTTAAAGCTAGCGGTATAAAAATATAATTTTTATATATGTAGCGTTATGAAGATATGATTTATATATATAATATAACATTATAAAAATATGATCTTTATACATGTATGGATAAAATAAAAAGATGAAATTTTTAATTATATAATCAACATAATAAAAATGTGATTTTTTACTATGAACAGTGTGGAAAAGACTGCGTTGAATTTCGAGCAAATCCAAGCCATTCAGAAATTCAGAAATCAAACGGTGTTGAGCAGATCTCATTGGAAACAAGACGAAGTTTTCCTACATATGAAGAGTCGTGGCATTTGGTTTAGCTTATAGGTGAGAACTCCTCACTTTTATTTTAATTTCCAGTTGAAATATATACTAGGATGCAGACGGTGCTTAGCAGCACCCGACACCCGTCGTCCACAGACCATGGATGACTTGTTTGTTTAATTGATGTGTTGTGAAAGTTGATTGTGTGAAGTGGAATGAATACAATATTTTAAAGTTAAAAATATGATTTTTAATGTGTATATAAAATAAATATTTATAAACAAATCGGTCGATTTGTTTATGTACACCCATTTGACTGATATTGATTGGGATGATAAATTTTACACGTCGCCCAACTGCACAAATAAAAATCTGTGTTTGTTGATTTGAAACCCCACACGGGTGTTGGGATGATATTGACGTACACTAATCCCAATTGTTTAGTAGTATATCGACCGATGGGTTGACAGACCTTGTAAGCGTTACTTATCGATATTTAATGCTTATGCAGTTGTGTGGTGCACTTTGGATGATGGTTGATTATTTATCATTGCTATTATATACATGTGTTGTATGGAATCCATATAATTAACATTATATGGTAATTGATTGGGCCTCTTTCTAATTTGGAAAATAAAGAATATTATAAAATAAAAATTCATGTATTGAATAGAATAAAAATTCATGTGTTGAATAAAATAAAAATTCATATGTTGAATAGAATAAAAATTCATGTGTTGAATAAAATAAATATTCATTTGTTGAATAGAATAACGAAGTTATTGAAATATATCAAACCGTGTTGATTAGATATGCGTCATTTTGATGTGAACGATATTTATATCGATTATACTCATTTTTATAATGAATATCGAAAAGGAATTTATTTCAAAATATAATATTTTGAAAATACTATCATTTATATATCGATGATATGGAATATTCAATTTTGATTTGAAACTGAATATGAAGTTGAAATCGTTTTGAAAACGAATTTAAAACGATTTATAAAATACGTTTTAAAAGGAAATCGACGAAATATATATTATATATATAATATAATGCCTGAAATGAACGCGCCGCTCGGCGGCAGTTCGCGAATTTCGACCATTGACTTCAAATGGACATTACGGGAGATCCGACCATCGGATTCTCCTTAGGAACCGTTGGGGTCGTATCGAAAAGAGATTTCTAATGAATATTAGAGATTTGAAATCTAACGGTTGGATTTGGAATTATGTCCAAATCAAATTTGGAAAAGGTCGATGTAAGTGCATTTCAATGGCCGTTTATGGAAATCGACTGTACGGGCCTTGATAAAATTATTAAAAATAGCAATAATTTGTGTAGAATCATAAGAAATGATTTGGAAAGAATTGGGATGAAAAATTCCATATTTGAAAAGATAAAAATAGATTTTCATCGAAATGAACTAGTTTTGGATTAGAATTAAAATCCATTTATTTTTAAAATAAATAAATTGGATTTGAAATGGTTTTAAAAGTAACCAGAATTTCCAATAATTAAATTGGAATGGATTTGAATCGAAATTGTCTTTGGAATATTTCGATGTTGGATTTCGAGATTATACAGACATTGTTATGGAAATTTGAAAGATATATATTTATATATATCGTTATTTCCAATACGATATCCGTTGGTCATAGAATTTGATATTGAATATAAGCTGATATATTTTCTATTCAGAGCCTTGTATTTAATTACAAATGGGATTTAGGTTTGTCGTGAATGGTGTCTTCATTAACACCGTTCTTAGAACCAACAGAGTTAAGAAAATCAGAAACAAACTGATTAGTTAGGTTGAATGGTTTCCTGGGTATTGATCTGATGTTGGTTTTGGCCTTCGGGGTTATTACTTTGGGAATTGTTCACTTGCTAATTTACGGTTAAAGGCTGATGGAATGGAATGTGATTTTGGGTTTATCGTGAACCGTGTTTTAAATGACATTGGTTCTTTAACCTAGTTAAGACAGGATATGGTTTCCCAAGTTAAACAATCATTAATATTGATTTTTGGGAAGATTAAAACCAAGTGGAGTTTTAATGAATCTTTAATTAGATTGAAATGATCGAGAGTGGAGTATCACCGGTTTTTCTCCATGCGATAGTTGAATCTTTAATTAGATTTGAACGTGAAATGGTAATTGAATGTACTGATAACACTGTGGTGTTAGATATGACGTATCACCAGTTTTACTTCATGGGATGAATAGGTTGGGATTGGGAAATTAAAACAAATGATTACTTCCGTAAGGTTCATTAATCCCGACTAGTTTGGATAAACCATAATTTGATTTGATATTCAAAGGGAGATTAAGGAATTTACCTTTGATAAAATTAATGGGAACCTTTCCCAAAGTATAAGAATATTTGAATAAAAGAATATTCTGAATCGAAATGAGGCGCATGTTGTGTTTGTGTAACACTTGTTTATTATATACGCGAGTTATTCAGAAAGACCGGGTTTATCCCATTTTGAATAACTGATTCGACGATGTGTCGAGGATGAAGACGGTGGTGGAAGACCGGAGGTCTTCACATCGTTTGGATAATTGCTGATGATCTTGATTGGGCTGTGCACCCAAGAGGAGGGAATTAGTTGGTGATCGTCTAGACGTACTAGAACATCGATGGATATGCGAGGTACAAGGTGCCTCCGGTTTCGTTCAGACCCAGAATGAACTGGTAAATGGACTGTGTGTCTGACACTGGATTTTATTCTGTGTTGATTGATCTCGATTAAATATACATCTGTTTGGTGGTGGAGAATTTATTCTCTTGTTTAACACCCTTCTTTGAGACGTACGAGCTTAGGGGTTCTATATCGATGAACATCAGTCGCATGGAGTGAATTGCCTGTGTGGCATGCCTAAGTGGCAAATGATCAAGGCTTTCGTTGAAAAGCAAAGTCTTGTTGTTGATGATCAAAGCACCGCCTGTGTGGCATATCTTTGCGTAGCATTAATTCGCGAGCCTCACACCCGGTTGTGAACCAGAAACGGGAGAGGACATCAGGGAGGGAATGTGTTTCTTTCTAGCTAGGGTGGTGTCAGTGACCTACCAGCCCTGACATTTATATTATTTTCACCTGTGTGGTTGTTGGATTGCGAGGTGCCTCGGATATATCGGTGACCATGTGGAGCCGATGGAGCCATTTGGCTCATTTACGCCCCAAAGGGCAGGGAAACGCAGTGTTCTGGCATTTTAATCCACATCGGTGGACCGACCCTGACGATCCAAGGGTCGATGCGCTCTAACCCTAAGGCTCGGGCTATAGAGTCTCGAAGCCGGTAAGGACGATCCCTTGCCTCAGTTCACAGATGGAAATCCAAATTCCAATACATGATTTTGCGATTTTGATTGTAGAGCCTAGTATGGCGACATAATATATGGTACCTATGCCGCCTAGGATTGATACATTTATATTTGAAGTTGTTTTATACACTATGCACGTATAATAGTATCAAATGATTTATTTTAACGTACCAAGCAAGTTTGGCTATTATAAGGGAAAACCCTATCCCTCGGCTTGCGTTGCATTGTGTGATAGGACCTGGGTCTTATAAAAGCTTCATTTTTCCAAAAAGCATTGCGCTGTTTTGTTATATGCACTGGTATTCTTGGGAGGAAACCCGTTCCATGTTATACGGCGTGGTCCTTTGATATATTTGATTTAAAGTAAAGTTTTAAATAACTGTTTTAGTTCTCACACCAGTCACATGACTAACCCGGAGTTTATTGTTTTAACCTAAACTCTGGGTGCCCTTATTTTGACACGGACAGCTAGTAGTTTTTTGTTTTGCAGATTTATATTCACAGGATCCTGATTTTCAGCTGGAACGATATCCGGAAAGCTCTGTATCCGTATATCTCTTCCAGTTGTGTATTATATTATTTTTCCGCTGTAGTAATGTATTGTAATCTCTGATATTTTATGATGTATAATATTTATTCATACTTTGTAATATTCTTGTATTCTGATGGAATTGTTGTAATAAACAATGATATGTTCTTCTGTTTTTGTTCCGATGTGTCTTGTCCTCAACTCAATCCGCGCTTTCCTTAACGGGGATGTTCGGATCGTGTCACTCGGTGTATTCACTTATCTAGAGAAAAATTATTTCCTTCTTTAATCTGTTTTGATGCTGTCCCTTTTCACGAAACGATGGTTTGATCCCAGTTGTTGGTGATATATATTCGGTACACTTAAGCGAAGTGAGTGGTTGGTCATGTTTAGCATGGATTGCAAGATGTTCTTGTTGAACCCGGTGTATTCCCCTCTAGAGATACACTATCGGAAGATGGTCCCATACCTTGCCAGTTAGAATCCATTCTCCGATAAGCGCCCACGATTTTGAATGTATACTATATATGTGGAGCGTGAGATGCAAGTGTTCCGCTAGATTGCTATTTATTTGTGTTTAGATATTATTGTAAAATCATAATAATACATGATTCTAAAATGCTTTGAGTTATCGTAAGGTAAAAAACCATTCGTGTTTATGTGTGGATTGGTCTTACGATTATCTTTTTTTCGAAAGAAATGTTTTGACTTTAAAATCAAGTTGGATGATGCCTATAAACTTAGCGAGTTTTCTCACTTTGGTTCACCAGATTGATCCGGCAATTGTAATGCTGAGGTTAGACTGGGTTTTACAGGTTCAGGTTAAGATGTTATGGATTTCAGAAGACGTGCTGGAGGAGTTCAGACGTATGATATCTAGATCCTGTTGTGTGTTGTTTATGAGGACATATTAAAATAACTGTCCGGATGTATTGATGTACTCTGATGATTGTAAGTATTTATTTCAAGCTCTCAAATAAAGGTTTATTCAATATTTTATTTTATTCCGCTACGATGTGAGACTCTGATTTTGTTATGTTGGTTAGTTAGTTCTTCTCCTCCTTCTTCTTCTATTCTAATATTTCTTTCTTTCTTATCTTACCCTCTATTTTCTTTCGTTAACCATCTGGTATTTTAGATATGTGAGTTCTGGCAAGTAATACGGGTTTATGTACTATTGTTGGAATTTTAGCGTCAAATTTCTACCACGTCGTTATAGTGGTATTAGAGCATAAGGTTTAGTAATAAACTTGGCTCTGTGGCTTAACTCGATAGATATGGGGTTGGTAATTAAATTTAGTTGAGTGTATATATAAGAGAGTGTATTTGTAAATATTATAAAAAAATGTTTTATATTGTGTTATTTGATTGGTTCAATTTTGAATTAGCAACTGACACAATGTTGTTTTGTAATGAGGGTAAATGAAGTAATTTTACCCAAATTATATTTTTGTATAGAAAAGAAATAATTTTATCAAATTATTTAGATATTGATTTGTTTGATTCATTTGAATGGAATTCAAATTGGATTTAAAAGTTGAATGGTTTAATATTCCCCGAAGAGATTTCATATATGGAATTTGTTAAATGAGAATCTTAATTTGGAATTAAAATGAATCAAAGTTTAACTTAAAAATAAGTTATATAAATTCTGAAGAGGAATTGGATGATATTTGGAATGAAAATCAAAATTTGGATTTTTAAATGGAAGTAAACTAATTTTGAAATAAATTAGTCAATTGAATATTGGGATTGAAACTTAACTTGGTTATGTAAGAATTAATTTAAGAATGGTTATTGGAATTGACTTGGTTGAATGAATTTAAGAATGAATAATAATTATGGAAATCAATCGGATATTAATCGATTGATAACCAAAGTGAAGATAACCAGGGTAAATATTAGTATGGAATCTAAATTAAATTGATTTAGTTAAGTTGGTTGTGTATTGGTTGTTGATTGATTATCGATTGTGTGTTAGATTGGTTGAATATAATTCAACTGTGAATTAATAAAAAGACGAATGAATTGAAATCTAAAGGAATGAATTTCAGTATAATAAATTGGAATGGAATCATATATGAATTGAACCGAATGATTTAACCTTGTATTTGCATATGAATGATGTTATATGTTGAATTTTGGAAATTGGTTAGTTAACCTATTGATTAATGAAATGTTATTTAGAAATGAGTGGTCGGTCATGTGTGGCCGGGTTACAAGAAGTTCTTGTTGAACCCAGTGTATTTCTTTCTAGAGATACACTATCGGAAGGTGGTTCCATACCTTGTCGTAGTTGGAAATCCATTATCTATAAGCGTTAAGTGGTTTTGTTTGTATATTATGTAAGTAGAATGTGAGATGAAAACATTTTACTAGATTCTAAATCATTTGTGGAAACCCTAGACATTATCATAATATCTTATTTAAATATGCAAACTGTTTTGGTTCTCATAAGGTAAAAACCCGTTCCATATTCACGGCGTGGTCTTATGTGATATTTTGTATTTCTTAAACTTGTTTTTAAATCGTTTACTCACACCAATCCTTGACTAATCCAGGGTTTATTTTTCTGTGTTTTCTTTAAACTCTTCGATACTCATAACACTTATTATGAGTAGACAAGTGAACCAGGTATTGACTTAACTTTTGGATTAGCTAGATGGGAAGGATTTGAGTGTTGGTCTATTTATCATATCTATATATAATTATCTGCAAATTGGTTTATCCATGCTGTTATGTATAATTATCTGCAAGTTAGTTTATCACGAATGTTTAAGTATGTAATTTGTGATGACATGTATCCTTATGTATGATGTACTCTAATGTACTTTTCTTATAATATGTAATATTTTGGGTTATTATGCTTTTTTCAAGTTCCGCTGTGAGATTCTGATGTTTTCTTTAGTTTTAACTTCTATAGATCTTTATTCTTATAAAATGACACAAGTTTCGAGGTGTTCGAAAGTTGGGTCTTTACAGCTGGTATCAGAGCTTAGGTTACCGAATACCTAGGCTTTTGGTGAGTATTGAGAGAGCGTATTTGAAATATAATATTATTATATATACATACTTAGGAGGGATCAACTTGAGTTATAGAATTGAGTATTTAACATCTGATCAAGTTTTGATTATCAACCTATCATATTCAGGTAACTAACTATGAGTAGCCATGGATGAAGAGGTCGAGCTAGTGGAACCACCACTACCAATGGTTGTAACACTACCCAGAATCACGTAGAAACCGTGGAAGAATTTGCGCCAGTTCAACCTAGATCAAATTTTGCACCTATCAGTAAGGAGTATAACATTCAAAGGAACTAAATCTTTCATTGAATTTCAAGCGTGGCTGAGATCCCATGTGAGGATTTTTAAAGCACTGAAATTGAATGATGAGCAGTAACGTCTTTTGGCTTTGTGGCAACTTCAAGGAGCTGCTGCAATCAGGTGGGAGTATAGATTACGAACATTCCTGAAGATGACTTTACTTGGGAAAAATTCAAAGAGGAGTTCGAAGCACGTTTATTCCTGCCGTAGGCAAAAGTAGGATGTATCGGGATTTCATAGATCTTAAGCAAGGAAATATGCCGATAGCGGAATTCAAGAATAAGTTTAATGCACTTTCCTGCTTTGGGCTAGAATTGATCAGTACTTCGCTTAAGAAAAACGAAATGTTCCTAGCGGGTTTGAAGCATAATTTGCAAGTTAAGATGAATGGACATCTGAAGAGTCCATTTTTGACTTAATGGACATGGCAATTTGATATGAAGCACTAGATGGGAGAGAAGGCTAAAGAACGTTGCAAGGATACAGTATGCCACAACTATAAAGAAAAGGTACATATCACTAGGTTCTGTAAGAAGCCAGCAGTGAAAAAGCCACAGCAACCTCAACATCAGCCTCAACAGTAACAACAACAGCAAGGACCTAGAAATGCCACGGTTATGAAGACTCTATGCTTTAATTGCCATCAGCTCGGACACCTGATTAAAGATTATCCGCTTATGAAGAGCGCACAACAAACCAAGGTCAATGCTATTAAGAACGAACCATCAACTTCTAAAGATGTGAAAGGGAAGGGAGTTCTAGAAGGTACCTTAAATTTAAATGGAATTGATATTCATGTTTTATTTGATACCGGCGCCTCGCATAGTTTCGTTTCATCTGGAACCATAGGAAAATTTCAACTTATACCAAAATTTTCCACAAATCTGATTTGTGTATCTAATCCCATTGGCGGAGACGGAATTAAAAATGTTTTGCGACAACATGGACATCTCGTATCTTTCACATTTCTTCCTTTTCGATTTCTATGTTTTGGATTTTAAAGGTTTTAATTTTATACTCGGTTTAGACTAGCTGAGTAAATTTCAAGCTAAGATAAAATGCAACAAAGAAATCGTAACTCTAATAACTAGTATTGGACGGAAAGCTAGGATATCATGTGGGAAACCGATATTCATACTTGTAATTTCTTGTATGCCTTGGAAGCACCATAAGAAAATCTGGAGATGATAGAAATAGTCAGAGATTTCTATGACATATTTGAAGAAGTTACCAGTTTACCACCACATCGCGAGATAGAGTTCCAAATCGATCTAATTCCAGGAGCAAGACCGTTAGTTCAACCTAAAAGACAAATGACACCAAGTGAAGTCATGGAACTTGAGAAGCAGACTGAAGGTTTACTGGATAAAGGATTAATCAGGCCAAGTTTTTCAAGCTGGGGTTCAACAATGGTTTTTGTGGTTAAGGAGAATGGGTCATTAAGATTATGTATTAACTATAGTGAATTAAATAAAGTGACCGTTAGAAATAAATATCATTTACCATGAATTGACGATCTTTTCGACCAGTTGAATGGAGCTACAGTATTTTCTCAAATGGATTTAGCAATAGGTTTCCACCAGTTAAGAATTTTTGAAGAAAGTATTCCTTTAACTACTTTTAGAGGACCGGATTTCTTTTATGAATGGTTAGTAATGCCATCAACGCTAACCAACACACCTGCATATTTTGTTGACCTGATGAATCGTGTCTTTAGAAAGATTCTAAACAAGTATGTCCTAAGTTTTATTGATGATATTCTAATATATTCGAAGACAGAAGAAGAACACCGATATCATCTTAGAGTAGTATTGGAAACTCCAAGGAAGCATTTATCGAAGGCGAAGTTTACCAAATGTCATTTCTGGCGATTCGAAGTTATATTCTTGGGGTATATTGTAAATGGAGGTGGTATCTTTGTGGATCCAATCAAAGTAGAAGCGGTGCAAAAATGGAAACAACCCCGAACGCCGATATAAGTCCGTAGTTTCCTAGGATTGGCAGGATACTATAGGAAGTTCATCCAGGATTATTCTAAGATATCCTCTCATATAACTAAGTTGACTAAGAAAGGTGAGAAATTTATTTGGACTCCGAAATGTGAAGAGTTTTTCACGGAATTAAAGGAGCAGTTAACGGAAGCACCAGTTATAGTTGTTCCCGATGGAAAGAGTGGATTCACAGTATATACTGACGCTTGTGGAGTTGGACTTGGCGTAGTCTTAATGCAGAATAGACGTGTAATTGCATATGCTAGTAGACAATTGAAACTACATAAGAAGAATTATGCTACACATGATTTAGAATTATTAACAATCGTCTTTGTGTTAAAGATGTGGAGACATTACCTATTAGGAGAGAATTTTCATCTTTTTACAGACCATAAACCGCTGAAGTATCTGTTAACTCCGAAAGATCCAAATCTAAGGCAACAAAGGTGGTTAGATTTCCTTGCAGCATATGACCTGGATATTATTTGTACGCCAGGAAAAGCTAACGTCGTAGCTGAAGCTCTGAGCAAAAATGCAATCTTATCTCTTCTAGAAGTAACTCCGACGCTCCAAGGAAGAATAATGGGAAATCAAAGAAGAGATGCTAATTTGAAAAAGTCAATTCATGGAGTTATAAAGGAAAATGAGCCGGATTTTTAATTAGATGATCAAGATGTTCTTAGGATAAATACAGACTGTGTGTTCCTGACATTGACGATCTAAGGCAAGAAGTGTTAACCAAATGCCATAAGTCAAAGTTGAGTATTCACCCAGGAGTACAAAAAATGTTTAAAGACATGAGACGAGTATTTTGGTGCCCCGAAATGAAGAAGGATATTTTGACTTATGTAAATAAGTGTTTATGTTGTCAGCAAATCAAAGGTGATCATCAGAAAGCAGCAGGATTACTACAACCTTTGGAGATTCCCAATTGGAAATGGGAAATGATATCAATGGATTTTTTCTGTGTTTTGCCCAAGACTAGAAGGGTATATAAACGAGTTTGGGTTATAGTAGACCGACTGACGAAGAGTGTGCATTTCATTCCAGTGAAACCAACTCGAACTGCAACTTCGCTAGCCGAGATTTTTATGAGAGAGATTGCGCGAGTACATGGAGCTCCATTAAGCATTGTAAGCGATAGAGATCCCATTTTTACTAGTAAATTTTGGGATGCGCTTCAAACAACTTTGGGTACCAGGCATAATCTGAGCATAGCTTACCATCCTCAGACAGATGGTCAAACAGAGAGGGTTGAACCGGATATTAGAAGACCTGTTGAGAGCGTGTATTCTTAACTTTGGTGGATCATGGGAAGAGCACCTGCATTTAGTAGAATTCTCCTACAACAGCTACCAAGCCAGTATAGGTATAGCACCATATGAAGATCTCTACGGGAGATCGTGTAGATCGCCAACTTGTTGGGTTAAGTCCGGTAATAAACTTGTTCTCGGTCCGGATATGATCTAAGAGGCAACGGAAAGGTTGAGTTAGTAAAGAGAAGGATGAAAGAGGCCTAGGATCGCCCGAAGAGCTACGTAGACAAGAGACGGAGGGATCTTAAATTTTCTGAGGGAGAACTTGTGTTTGTAAATATTTCACCTATCAAAGGAGCAATCAAATTTGGTAAAACTGAAAAGTTAGCTCCACGATATGTAGGACCTTTCCGTGTTCTTGAGAAGATTGGATCTCTTTCTTATAAAGTGGAATTACCGGAAAGGATGGAAGGGATTCACAACATTTTTATCTATCCCACCTTTGGAAATGTGTTCACGACCCGTCTTTGATTTTGGAACCATCCGTTCAGGAAGATCCTGAGATTGAACCAGACATGACTGTGACTCGATATCCAGTCTATGTAGTTGATAAAGAAGAAAAGCGACTCCGAAGCAAGATTGTGAAGCGACTCAAGATACAATGGAACGAGAACCTAAACGACTCTACCTGGGAAACAGAGGAGCATATCAAGGAGATCCATCCAGATTTTGTTATGAACTAAGTGTTAGCTTATCATATGTTTGATTTAGATATTATCATATGCTGGTTGTTATCATATGTATTTTTTGGATATTACCCTATGTTTGGAAATGAAATTATGGACTTTTCATTTTATCAGCATGTGTATATTGAGGATTCCGTTTTCCTTAGGGCTTATGAAATTTTACATCTTATTTTCACTTATTCTAACATTTATTCCTCATTATCATATGGCACCCATGTTCAAAAGGACTGTTAGGAAGAAATTGACACCTTTACAGATACTTAGGCTCCATACAGGTATTAGTATTCATGAGTTAGTAAATTCTAGGGATAGGACTGTGACATTAAACCCCAAGATGATGAGGGTAGAGACGTGGATTCAGAGGAGTTCGACGCAGGCTATGCAAAGCCTATGTCATAGGAGGAGAGCACGAATCTTCCTGAGGATTAGGATGATGTAGAGGACAAGGTAATGCATGAGATAGGTTATGATGGTGATGAGGAGGGTGATGGCACTAGCAATGATGATGAAAACACGGATATGGGATTGAAGGAGACAGAGGAAGATGAGGAGATGGAGGAGGAAGAGCCGAAAGAAGAAGAGGAAGTCATGCCAGAGCCGATGCAGGTCGACCCAGTAGTAGAACCCCCACCTGTAGAGCCGGACGGCCAGCAAACTACTCCATGGGAGCAGATTATACATGAGTCGTTGGAATTACAAGCTGCAAGGGGTAATCCGGAGATTCTAGTGTATTTTGCATGTTCAGATATGATGTTGTAACCGCCTTCACCAGTCGAGGTAATGGACATCCCGGATGATGAGGACATGGAGGAGGAAGACGATTAGTGGAAGTGATTAACATTTCGGACGACGAAATGGATGACATGATTGAGATCAGCAGTGATGACTCCGAGTAGGATAGTATGTGGTGGCTGTATATATAGCTTGTATTAGACTATAACTCGGGCTAGTCGAGTACAGTACTTATTATCGTATTATCTATAGTAACTGGTATGATGGTTTATGACATATCACCTTTTGTCTACATATATATATCTGTTGCTTACAAATTTTGAGGATGAATTTTTTTTTGAGGGGGGTAGATTGTAATGTTCCAGGGTTTTAACTATCACTTGCTAAACCGTAAATCAATGATCACATAAATAACTATTTTAAATTTGTAGAAATTGATTTATTAATTGTAGCAAAATGTAAGTTATCTTTTAAAACCACATACATATGCATCTCTATATGTATAAATGTCTAACTTATGTATGCATGACATTATGAAAATGAGTAGATAAGCATCTTAGTTTCACATACTAAATTAAATCTAATTTATTTAAGAAAAAAATTAATTAAGGAAATTTTATGGTTGCTTCATACATAAGAAAAAGTTGACAAGAAATATAACACTCAAGTAGATTGATTGAAGTATAGCTTGCCTTCATTAATGACACGAGAGACACTTTTGTTCAAGAGGTATTAAGTGTAGAAGTACTTAACAGCTAAGGAAGTATATAAATCCATATATATATGTGTGTGTGTGTGTGTGTGTGTGTGTGTTGCCAAAAACACTTACTGTCGCATGAAAGAATTAACATATAGCTAGAAAAAATAATTCAGTTTTTCCCATCAATGTGTAAGAAGTATTTGCTTTTATTTCATAAGGTACCATATGCATTAACTACTTTTTTGGCTAGTTCAAACAAGAAAAGATAGTTAAATAGATATGATGTATATTAAGTACAAATTATAACTTGCTCACCTCATTCCTGAACAATACTAGTCACAACTAAGTAGAGCCTGTACATTTCTTCTGTTGTATTTTACTGAAAACATTCTTGCAGAGTAAAGAGCTCCTTTTCCATGCAAGCATTGAATACACATATTAGTTTAATATTATTATGCAACTATAAATAGGAGCACTTACATATTTATTGCGCACAACATTTTCGATCCAAGGAACTAAAGAATACAAACCAGAGAAACACCTATTAATGCAAGAATAAGTGAGTAAACACTCACTACTATTTTCTGTAGAAACTATGCAAGTTATTTCTGTATGTGTTATGCTTGTTAGGACTGAATTTCTAAACCATGTTGTTAGACTCATGTTGTTTGATTGCAACTGAGACCATCCCTGTAATGCAAGTTTATTCACTCATGTCTATGCTATACTTGTTGAACTAACAAACCTTATGGCTGATTCATGTATTGGTCACACCTAAGACCCCTGTGATGAAAACGATGGATACACAATCAGATATTTCTGTGTTTAAAATGACATGCCGTTGTTACTGTAATTTTACCTTGTTGTGTACATGCAGCACTTGTCTGGTATGATTTAAAACCATGTTGAATATATATGTTGTGACATTTGCCTATACTGTAAACATACATTGTTTTGTTCTCTAGTAACTCTCACAATTTTGTTCTAGTACATGGGAACTTTGATCTCTTATGAAAACTGGTTCATAGATTACCAGTTATGTTAAAAGTGGGTTATTATTTAGTTGATATGTTGCATCTCATTTTGGTTGTATTAGAAACCTTATTACCGAACCCATGGTTGTTGATCACAAACCTGAGACACCCTGTAAAGCAAACTGAGCATATCATGATAAAAACATTACCCTGTTTGTTTAAATTCTTATAACTGGTTGTTAAGGATAGGTTAGAATTTAGTTCCAGGAGTTAATAATAAACATTTAGGAATGTTTATAACATTAAACATAGAACACTAGAATATAAAATATGTATATGCCTTTTAATACAAACAGTAAAATAGTTTTGAACTATTTCGTTTTGATATGACCGAGTGTCGAGAAACTCGGGGCAGAGTACGACCATAGTATCGGCAACACGTGGCGAGAGTATGGGATTAGTCGATGATGGGTGTTGATGGCGTGAACCATTTCTTTGAGCATAAGTTAGGTGCTTTGTTTCGGCAAAGTCCAGTCGAAGTGTCCGTTTCAAATACAGACCATCGAAGAGGGTCCGAGCAGTTGGAGATGGCTTCAGTCCAAATCGTGCACGTGATAGGAGTAAGAGGAGTAATGGGCTGAAGCTGTAAACAAGCCAGTCTTCACTGAAAATAGTAAATGGATAAAAGGAAGGGAATTTTAGTTTCAATTATATTTTAGACAATTGTTTTAAGTAAAATTCTAATAACTTAACAATGAATTTGTTTAATAAATAATGATTATAACCTTGATAATTTATAATAACAAATTAAGCGTTATAATGTAATGATGTAACAAACGTGAAGTAGATTATACAAACACTTTTAAATATATTTATATAAGTTGTATTAGTTTAAGTTTAATTATTCATATATATAATTCAACTAAATAAAAAGGGAATGTTTTATTAAATCATTTCAAGGTTAAGTAAAGAAATAAAAGTTGATGAGTTGAATTTGTAACGACCCGGGGAATTTGCGACCTCGGTTATCGACATAAACTCAATGTCAACTATCCAAACATCGGAAATACCAGATAGTTAATAGAAAGAAGTTAGAGGGTGAGAATAAATAAGATAGAAAATTAGAATAAAACAAGAAGAACATACAACATCAGAGTAAATATGAATCTTACAGCGGAACGAATAAAATATACTATATAACATAACTTTGAAATATAAATCTGTACTTGAATACACATATCATTATCAGAGTACAACACTTACAATATAGCGGAAATAATCAATTGCTATAAAATCCAGAAGCCTCCTGCTCCAAGCTCTCAGTATATCTGTAAAATCCCGACTACTTGACTGCCCATACAAATTTTGGCATCCAAGAGTTTAGGGAAAACAAAATAAACTATGGGTCAGTCATGTGACTGGTGTGAGTAAACTCCAACCATTTGTTTAATTTTTAAAATCCTTTTAAAGGAAAGAATAATCGTAAGACCGATCCACACATAAACACAGATGGTTTTTACCTTACGATAACCCAAAATATTTCTTAAGATCAATATTTTTTGATATTATAATAATGTCTAAATCAAGTAGATAGCAATCTAGTAGAACGCTTTCATCTCACGCTTTACATATATAATGTACAATCAGAAACAGCGGGCTCTTATAGGGTAATGGATTCCAACTATGACGAGGTATGGAAACACCTTCCGATCGGTGTACTCTAGAAGCGATACACTTGAGTTCAACAAGAACATCTTGTAACTCGGCCACACATGACCGGCCATTCATTTCGCTTGAATGTTCCAAATAAATTATCACCTTACGGTTGGTATACCAACATAACCGTTCCCGGGAGATACAGAATTGAAAGAAGTAACAAATATGAATATTCTCTAGATGGTGACAATATACCCTAATTGGGTGCAACCCACTTAGCCATGCTGCCAGCACGATTTTTGTGATTTCCCGGTTGATGAGGCTTGAGGTCATAACGTATCTTTAACAGATCATATTTCATTTACTTTGAATGCCACATCGTCATACTCATCAAATCACAAATTGATTTTCCCAAAAATACCATGGGTATGAGCTAAGAGAAACGAATTCCCCCGCCACCAACGTAAATACGTTTGAAACGATCAACTTACACGATCTATCCGATATACTCTGTCAGATATTCGTCCATTCAAGTAGTCCTAGGACTGGACAACCCAAAGGCACTATTCTGTAAATCCATCCTAGGCAATTTCTACCTAGGATTTACTGAACAGTCCTTACATAACTTCGTCTTCAATTATCTTTATCATATTTGATTCGCAACGCTAATGCCATATGGAGTGGTTTTTAGATAATATATTTGATCCGGTCTCTCTGTATTGACAACAGAAATAGTCAAAACTTTGATAGTCGGTTATTTAACTATCAAAGGAAAACATGTGTACAGACAACGGTCGTATTTCCAAATGGAATTCTTCCCGATCAATCATCATTTCATTTCCCAATTTCCCATTTATCGTTTCTATATATTCATAAATTCCTTATTTTCTAAAATTAGAAAATATACGTTGTTAACTTTGGAAAACGTTTCCATTTCGGATTCACGCATCAATATATTCCCACCTCAATCAGTCTCTAACTGTAAACTAGTAACAGAACAACTTCCCAAGCATAAACCCCGAAGAGCGAAACCAACATCAGATCGATACCCAGAAAGTCATTCAACTCAACTAATTTCCAGTCAGTTTCTAATTTCAGTAATTGCATTTAAGTTCCTAATTCAAACCCCAAATTCCTTAATAATATTTTATCTGCAAAATATTTACTTTAAATCAATATCATGTTACACCCGTTTTCGAAGCACGGGTCTAAACATTCCTAATGTAAAATTCTTGTCATTTTCCAAATATTTCCTTTTATAATTCTATTTACTTTCCAAATTAATATTCCTTTTATAAATATTTTTATTTTCCAAATAAATAATCGTTTTACAATATCCAAATTATTTCCTATAAATGTTTCATTCTCAAAATACACTTTGAAAAAAAATCCCTTTTTACATTCCAGTATTTCTTATGGTATTTAAAATACCAATTAAAAAGACTAGTGTCATCATAATCAATCACAGATTTTTTTTATTACATCATATATCACAATATATGAAAACAAACAGTATTATAAATATTGAGGAATCCAGTTGGATCCCTCCAACCTGTTTCCCTGCATCCACAGATGTTAAATAACATAAATAACATCGATTTCATTTCAATATGAAATATTCTGAAAAACAAAATCAACATTTGACTAACAATATATATATATATATATATATCGTTATCTATAATTTCAACCACTAAATCAGCAATTCAACCAAATAATCAACACAAGCAATCAATCATCATTTATCAATACTAGATTATATTTATAAAAATATAAACTATACAGAGTTAGTGAGATTTACTCACATTGGACGGTTATCGTTAAATAACGATCAATGTTAGCTGAATCGAATCAGACATTGAATTATGCCATAAATTCAAACATGCTCCAAACAGTTCCAAACCAGCTTCATCGCATAACTCGTGATCCTACGATTCCAACCGATCAAACTGTTCGCAATTCTGATATTGCACGAGTGAAATACGATATTTATAAGTAAACACGTGAATTAAATTGAACTTAAGTTTATTAAATATATCTGGCCTCTTACCTTGTTAACCCGGTCCATCCCCTACTAAAACCCACATATGTCTTATACTTTCTTCGCCAACAAAGAAAATGCCTTCTCCTGTCATCAAAAATAACCTCCATAACGTAATGCCCATTCTTCACAGTATTTCTATTGTTTTTTTTCTTTTTGTTTTCTTTTCTTGTTTTAATTGGGCTTTACATCGGCCCAACCCAAACTTAAAAGGAACCTACAACCCGTTTGAATGATGTTACCATCCACATTTGACAATACCACTGCTCCGTGTACCATGTTCATTTTGAAATCCTACACTCCACTTCTTCCTGCTAGTTCACTTTTCACTTACGGGCTTTCATTCATTTTTTTATTCGGGCTTCAATATTTCAATCTAGCCCATTTCCTCCTCCACGCGCCTGCTACCTACTGCAGCCTCTCCCCTTTCATTTACGGATGTTTCCATCCCTGCATATTTTCCATTACCGCATCTTATCCTCAAGCCTCACGTCTTTCGTCCTTTCCCAAAACCCTTGTCAACGTTCTCTCCCACTTCACCACCTCTTCCACTCAGCACCATTAGAACGAAGTCAGGATCCCCCACCCGAATTGCATGCAGACAGCCTTCCACGCCAAAACTGGAAACAGCGAACCCCTTTCCTTCTAAATGGGCGGAGCCCAAACATTCAGCCCACACATACAACTTCTACTATCAACTGTGTACTCCCCTTCAAGGCATCACCCGTCAACTTTTGAAAACCGCCTGCTTATGTTGAATACTCCCCTTCGAAAGTTTCACCGTCTTATTTACAATAGTACCATCTCCTCAACTACATGCCTCAGACATCAACCATACACGGTGCCTTTACTACTCTCTTACACGCAAGCTTCCCACGCAACTTCATACTAGGGGTGAGCGTTTGGTTGGTTCGGTTTATCCGATGATGAAAATTGTCAAACCAAACTAAAACCAACAAAAATGAAAACCAAACCAAACCAACCAAATTAAGTTTGGTTGGTTCGGTTGGTTACCCGATTTAACCGAACTAAAAATATTTTAAACCTTACGTTTGTAGTATTAACTATAATTTGGAATATATCATAAATATATTATTAGAGTATTATTGTTTATGATTCTTATGCTTTTTAGAAGTAATTTTGATACATATGTAATGATTAAAATTTACCTGTATAACTAATCTAACCTAAAATATTTATTAAAATATTGATAATTTTAAAAATATAATAAAAGTTCGGTTAATTTGGTTAAACCGATAACCAAATTAAATATTTTTCCAAACCGATTACAAACCGATCTAGTTTCAAAACCAAACCAAACCGACCAAAATAAATTGGTTAGGTCGGTTTATTTGGTTTAACCAAATAATGCTCACCCCTACTTCATACAACAGATGCCCATTTTCTTCTCTTTCTTCTTCATTCAAGATCTCGCTACAGTGAAACGCAGTTTCAGGTTCCCTACCTTACAATTTGATTTCAGCTCTAACCCATTGCTTCTTAAATCGCTCGGCAAACAAGAGCACCGAACCTCACCAGTTCCCGCCTCGTTTTGACCCAGACCCTAAAGCGAGCTCTACTTTGACTAACATCACTTCACTTTGCCATGGCCTGAAACAGAAGCCTTAGAACTGCTAATACTATTTGTCGTGAATAGAAAAACTCACTCCACCAAGCCATCCACGTTCTGTACTGAACCCAATGATATATGGATTTGAGAAATTTTTAGAGTAGCGTGGGATTTTATTTTATATTTTCTTTTGTGAAGCATAGGTGTTGTTTGAAGTTTTTAAGGACATTAACATCCATGGGTTTTGTTATCTGAAGCAAACAAAATTGGAAGAAACGAATGTAAAGAGATACTGCTGCGTTGATATATTTATAGATTAGTATACTTCAATGTTAAGCAAACTATGCAATGTGTACCTTATAATATATATAGACTTGTAGACTTGAATACTTCGATGCAAAGTAAACTGTGTACTGCGATATTAATGCGCCTACTGAGATGGGCACAAGTGCTGCAGCTTATTAATCTACACGAAATTATATACAATTTGAACTAAAAAAGCATTTCTTCATTCTTAAGTATGGTGGTAGGGTGTACAAATGGGTCTAGTTGCATTAATGAGAGAGGACGTGAGGGAGATACCCTGAATTGAAGACTCATGCAGTTGGTGTTCATGGTGCATATGTTTTAAAATATTAAGTTAAATGGTACCTCTTTATACACTACTCCGTTCATTTTTGGACTTCTAACGACAAAAATAAATTTACCATTGTATTGAGAAATGCGCTACGATCCCAGAAATAAAATAAAATAGACTGGTTAACGTATTCTGTGGAACCCAAAATGCTGATATAGGATATAAAATATTCCAAATAAAAAGTTGTTTATTTTCCAAATTAAAATTTACAGTAAAATTCTAAAATTTAAATTATAAATACATCTCAAATATCTTGTCCAAATTCAAAACCAATATTTATTTAAAATTAAATATATCGTTCTGGTTTATAAACAAATTCATAGCAACTATTTGAAAAATTGATTTGGACATAACTCACCATATGTAAGATGAAATCTCCACTTTTCACTTTAATTAGAAAAATACACTTTAATAGATTCCAACGTTTCTTGTTTTGAGGAAATCTGACTTACAACGGATCTTGTACACTCAAATGAAGTTTAAATTGAAATATTACGAACTGCCGTGACGTTATGAGCTAGATTATAATTTATTTTATAATTAATACGTTCAAACTTCGTTTAAATAATAAATTCGTTATTATAATTTAATTCTAAACTGAATTAAATCTTATAAATAATTCAATCCACACAATATTGCGAATTCAACTATTTCCGACTATTTCAAAAATAAATATATTATTCTATTATTTATATTAATTAAATATTCAATATTATTTAATTTTGGTCATTTTAAAATACCAAACCATTATTTAAATAATTAAATAAATTATTTATAACACCGTAAAAATACGGGTCGTTACATTCTTCCTCCCTTAAAATAATTTCATCCTCGAAATTGGTAAGGTAGAAAACAAACCCTATTAACTGGGCTAAAAATTATTTGTTTCCTTTTAACTCCAGTTTCACTGAACCAATTAATTTCAATTAAATATTAATTCATTCTATTAATGAAAATTTTCAAAATTTTTGATAATTTTCTAACACCTTAAATTTCTGAAAAATTTCGTCAGCACCTCCTTTGTATGGCTCAATCGGTACAACTACAACTCACCTCTATAGCCTTCTCCAATCCAAAAGAAAATCAAATAGCCAAGCGGCTTGCCACATCGGCTCATAAAAATCTCATACCCATATGAAATATAACTTGTACCTTTTTTCGGGAATATCATTATATCCTTTCCATCTGTTACCAATTCAGCATATACCAATGTCATCCCAATCAAACTCCGATCAATTTAACCTTAAACCCAATCACTCGCTTGTATCTAAGTCGAGTTCCATTCTCAATCTCAAGTACCATTCTTAATTTTTAAATTCTTAACTCACCAATCCAATATACATAACCTCGTTAAGTTCCGTCCACATATTTCATTACATGGTTAATTTCTCTAATCAGTTATCTTTATCTCATAATTCAATTCTGATTTTTATTTCAAAAATCAACTCAATTCACATGGGTCCAATTTTATTCAAGAATCCATTTTTTCTTGATATCGTTCTATTTCAATTCCATTTCCACTTAACTGGCTTCAATTCAATTTGGGTTTAATTCAAACAATCTTTCCTTGGGAATTTTCAATAACTTTGCTTTTCTAAAACCAAATATTCCTTTTTGGATTTCAAACAACTTGTTTCTCAAAACAATTCTATGTTTGCTAGTAATGCGCCACTTAGAACTCGAAAATGAACACTGATGATGTGGCCAACATCATCATAATTATTTCCCAATGATAAAAGTGAGTTCAATACTATATAACTTATCAAAACTCAGTTAAACAATTTCATTTTGAAATCAATTCAAAATATCATGCACGATGTTTGTAAAACAATTTAAAATCTCCCAGGATTTTAAAATTCTCATTTATTAAATCCAAGTCCATTTACAAACACCTTTCCAAACTTCCAGGGTTTTAATTTCGTTTTGGATTTAAATTCATATTTAATTCATTCACTTATACAAATTTTGTTTGGTCATATACATATCCAACTTTATTATAATCTTTCTCGATTATAACAACAACTAACGCATCCAATACTATAATATTTCCAATATGTATATTTTCTTTATATCAAAATATATTTAAGGTAAAATTATTTCGTTTACCCTTTTTCCAAAACATACTGTGTTAGTTTATCGTATGCAAGTGTTTAGAAATTCCTACTGATACAGTGGATCAAACTGATCGACCAGAACTCATAAATAACTCGACCAATATATCTCCATAATATAAAAAACAGTTTTATACCAAATAACAAATACGCACTCATATATATACACACACACGCACACACACACACTCAAACTCAATCTAAGGTATTACTAACCCTACCTCTATCGAGACACGCCATAGAGCCAAGGTAATCACTTAACCTTCAGCTCTGATACCACTGTAACGACCCGAGGAATTTGCGACCTTGGTTATCGACATAAACTCAATGTCGAATACCCAAACAACGGAAATACCGGATAGTTAATAGAAAGAAGTTAAAGGGTGAGAATAGATAAGATAGAAAATTAGAATAGAAGAAGAAGAATAATATACAACATCAGAGTAAATACGAATCTTATAGTGGAACGAATAAAATATACTATATAACATAACTTTGAAATATAAACTTGTACTTGAATATACATATCATTATCAAAGTACAACACTTACAACTCAGCGGAAATAAATAATTGCTGTAAAATCCTTAAGCCTCCTGCTCCAAGCTCTCAGTATATTTGTAAAATCCCGACTACTTGACTGTCCGTACAAATTTGGGCACCCAAGAGTTTAGGGAAACCAAAACAAAATAAACTCTGGGTTAGTCATGTGACTGGTGTGATCAATATTTTTTAAAATCCTTTTAAAGGAAATAATAATCGTAAGACTGATCCACACATAAACACGAATGGTTTTTACCTTACGATAACCCAAAATATTTTTTAAGATCAATATTTTCTGATATTATAATAATGTATAAATCAAGTAAATAGCAATCTAATAGAACGCTTTCATCTCACGCTCTACATATATAATATACAATCAAAAATCACGGGCACTTATTGGGTAATGGATTCCAACTATGACAAGGTATGGAACCACGTTCCGATCAGTGTACTCTAGAAGAGATACACTGGAGTTCAACAAGAACATCTTGTAACTCGGCCACACATGACCTTCCATTCATTTCGCTTGAATGTTCCGAATATATTATCACCTTGCGGTTGGTATACCAACATAACCATTCCCGGGAGATACAGAATTGAAAGAAGTAATAAATATGAATATTCTCTAGATGGTGAAAATATACCCTAATTGGGTGCGACCCACTTAGCCATGCTGCCAGCCCGATTTTTCTCATTTCTCGGTTGATGAGGCTTGAGGTCATAATGTATCTTTAACAGATCATATTTCATTTACTTTGAATGTCACATCGTCATACCCGTCAAATCACAAATTGATTTTCCCAAAAATACCACGGGTGTAAGCTAAGAGAAACGAATTTCTCCGCCACCAATGTAAATACGTTTCAAATGATCAACTTACGCGATCTACCCGATATACTCTGTCAGATATTCATCCATTCAAGTTGTCCTGGGACTGGACAACCCGAAGGCACTATTCTATAAATCCATCTTAGGCTATTTCTAGCTAGGATTTATTGAACAGCCCTTGCATAACTTCGTCTTCAATTATCTTCATCATATTTGATTCGCAACGATAATGCCATATGAAATGGTTTTCATATAATATATCTGATCCCAGTCTCTCTGTATTGACATCAGAAATGGTCAAAACTTTGATAGTCAGTTATTTAACTATCAAAGGAAAACATGTATACAAACAACGGTCGTATTCCCAAATGGAAATCTTCCCGATCAATCATCATTTCATTTCCCAATTTCCCATTTATCTTTTCCATATATTCATAAATTCCTCATTTTCTAAAATTAGAAAATATACGTTATTAACTTTGGAAAACATTTCCATTTCTGATTCACGCATCAATATCTTCCCACCGCTATCAGTCGCTAACTATAAACTAGTAAGAGAACAACTTACCAAGCATAAACCCTGAAGGCTGAAACCAACATCAGATCGATACCCAGAAAGCCATTCAACTCAACTAATTTCCAGTCAATTCCTAATTTTAGTAATTCCATTTAAATTCCTAATTCAAACCCCAAATTCCTTTACAATATTTTATTTGCAAAATATTTACTTTAAATCAATATCATGTTACACCCACGTGCGAAGCACGAGTCTGAACCTTCCTAACGTAAAATTCTCTTTCTATAAAATTCTATTCATTTTCCAAATATTTTCTTTTATAATTCTATTTATTTTCCAGATAAATATTCCTTTTATAATTATTTTTATTTTCCAAATAAATATTCCTTTTATAATATCCTATTCATTTCCTATAAGTATTTCTTTTTCAAAATACACTTTGAAAATTCCCTTTTTTACATTCCAGAATTTCTTATGGTATTTAAAATACCAATTAAACAGACCAGTTTCATCATAATCAATCACAGGATTTTTTTATCACATCATATATCACAATATATGAAAACAAACAATATTATTAATATTGCGGAACCCAGTATGGATCCCCCTACCTATTTCCCTGCATCCACAGATGTTAAAAATTATAAATAACATCGATTTCATTTCAATATGAAATATTCTGATAAACATAATTAACATTTGATTAAGGATATATATATCGTTATCTTTAATTTCAACCACTAAATAAGCAATTCAACCAAATAATCAACGCACAGCAATCAATCATCATTTATCAATACTAGATTATATTTATAAAAATATAAACTGTACAGAGTTAGTGAAATTTACTCACATTGGATGATTATCGTTAAATAACGATTAATGTTCGCTGAATCGAATTAGACGCTGAATTATGCCATAAATTCAAACGTGCTCCAAACAGTTCCAAACCAGCTTCATCGAATAAATTGTGATCCTACGATTCTAACGGATCAAACCGTTCGCGATTCTGATATAGCACGAGTGAAATACGATATTTATAAGTAAACACGTGAATTAAATTGAACTTAAGTTTATTAAATATATCTGGCCTCTTACCTTGTTAACACGGCCCATCCCCCACTAAAACCCACATGCGTCTTATATTTTCTTCGCAAACAAAGGAAATGCCTTCTCCTGTCATAAAAAATAACCTCCATAACGTAATGCCCATTCTTCACGGTATTTCTATTGTTTTTTTTCTTTTACTTTTCTTTTATTGTTTTAATTGGGCTTTACATCGGCCCAACCCAAACTTAAAAGGAACCCACAACACGTTTGAATGATGTGCCTTCCACGTTTGACAATACCACTGCTCCGAATACCATGTTGATTTAGAAATCCTAGACTCCACTTCTTCCTGCTAGTTCACTTTTCACTTACGGGCTTTCATTCATTTTTTTATTCGGGCTTCAATATTTCAATCCGGCCCATTTCCTCCTCCGCGCGCCTGTTTCCTACTGCAACTTCTCCCCTTTCATTCACGGATGTTTCCATCCCTGCATATTTTCCACTACCGCATCTTATCCTCAAGCCTCACGTCTTTCGTCCTTTCCCAAAACCCTCATCAACATTCTCTCCCACTTCACTAACTCTTCAACTCAGCACCATTAGAACGAAGTCAGGATCCCCCACCCGAATTGCATGCAGACAGCCTTCCACGCCAAAACTGGAAACAGCGAACCCCTTTCCTTCTAAATGGGCGGAGCCCAAACATTCATCCAACACATACAACTTCTACTGTCAACTGTGTACTCCTCTTCAAGGCTTCACCCATCAACTTTTGAAAACCTCCTGCTTCTGTTGAACACTCCCCTTCAAAAGTTTCACCGCCTTATTTACAACAGTACCATCTCCTTAACTACACGCCTCTAGACATCAACCATACACAGTGCCTTTACCACTCTCTTACACGCAAGCTTCCCACGCAACTTCATACAATAGACGCCCATTTTCTTCTCTTTCTTCTTCATTCAAGATCTCGCTACAGTGAAACATGGTTTTAGGTTCCCTACCCTACAATCTGATTTCAGCTTTTAACCCATTGCTTCTTAAAACGCTCGACAAACAAGAGCACCAAACCTCACCAGATGCCGCCTCGTTTTGACCCAAACCCCAACGCGAACTCTACTTCGACTAACATCACTTTTCCATGGCCTGAAACAGAAGCCTTAGAACTGCTACTACTATTTGTCGTGAATAGAAAACTCACTCCACTGAGCCATCCACGTTCTATACTAAATCCAATGATATATGGATTTGAGAAATTTGTAGAGTAGTGTGGGATTTTATTTTATATTTTATTTTGTGAAGCATAGGTGTTGTTTGAAGTTTTAAAGGACATTAACATCCATGGGTTTTGTTATCTGAAGCAAATAAAATTGCAAGAAACGAAAGTAAAGAGATACTGCTACATTGACATATTCCTGGATTAGTATACTTCAATGTTAAGCAAACTGTATAGTGTACCTTATAATATATATAGACTTGTAGACTTGAATACTTTGATGCAAGGTAAACTATGTACTGCGATATTAATGTGCCCACTGAGATGGGTACCAGCGCTGCAGCTTCATTAATCTTCTATACAGTTTGAACTATGAAAAAAAGCATTTCTTCATTCTTAAGTATAGTGGTAGGGTGTACAAAGGGGTCTAGTTGCATTAATGAGAGAGGACGTGAGGGAGATACCCTGAATTGAAGACTCATGCAGTGGGTAGTCATGGTGCATATGTTTTAAAATATAAAGTTAAATGGTACCTCGTTGTACACTACTCCGTTCGTTTTTGGACTGTTAACAACAAAAATAAAATTACCATTGTATTGAACAATGTGCTACGATCCCACAAATATAATAAAATAGACTAGTTAACATATTTTGTGGAACCCCAAAATGCTGCTACAGGATATAAAATATTCCAAATAAAAAGTTGTTTATTTTCCAAATTAAAAATTACAGTAAAATTCTAAAAATTAAAATATAACTACGTCTCAAATATCTTGCCCAAATTTGAAACCAATATTTAGTTAAAATTAAATATATCATTATGGTTTATAAACAAATCCATAGCGAGTTTTTGAAAAATTGATTTGGACATAACTCACCATATATAAGACGAAATCTCCAATTTTCACTTTCATTAGAAAAATACAGTTTAATAGATTCCAATGTTTCTTGTTTCGAAGAAATCTGACTTATAACGGATATTGTACACTCAAATGAAGTTTAGATCGAAATATCAGGAACTACAGTGACGTTACGAGCTAGATTATAATTTATTTATAATTAATATGTTCAAACTTCGTTTAAATAATAAATTCGTAATTATAATTCAATTCTAAACTGAATTAAATCTTATAAATAATTCAATCCACACAATATTGCGAATTCCACTATTTCCGACTATTTTGAAAATAAATATATTTTTCTATTATTTATATTAATTAAATATTCAATATTATTTAATTCTGGTCATTTTAAATTACCAAACCATTATTTAAATAAATAAATAAATTATTTATAATATCGTAAAAATACGGGTCGTTACAGAATTAAACTCAATGATCTACCATAATGAAAGGAAGGTGATTTAACTGTAATTGACAAATTCAAATGTTTTGAATAAAACATCAAAGTAGTAGTTTATCAACCTAAGTCGATAATCCTTCCAATATCAGGAAATGGTCAAATTAACGACAAATAAAGTGAACACTAGAAATCCAATTATATATATATAATAATCTGATCCATTTAAGTATCACTTTTCCCTAAAAGATATTAATGATGATCGATTTGAAGAGTCCAGAATATATATTCCACTTCGATCCGATTTTTACGTTGCAAGTCAAAGATTATCAATGATAATAAAAGAAGAAGTTATGCAAGAATAATTTAAAAAATCCTAGGTAGAAATTGTCTAAGATAGGTTTGTAAAATAATAACTTCTGTTTGTCCATTCCTAGGACAACTTGTATGGACGAATGTCTGATAGAGTATTCTTAACCGATCCCGTACATTAATCTCTTCAAATGTAGTTATGTGGTGGCAGAGGAATTCGTTTCTCTTGCTTTATACTCATAATATATTTTTGGAGAAGTCAACTAGTGATTGGCGGGTTTTGACAATATAACATTCAAAGAAAATAAAAGGAGTTTGTCAAGGTAAGTTAAGCCTCAAACTTCACAACCAGGAAATAACAAAAATCGGGTAGGAAGCATGGCTATGTAGGTAGCTTCCATTAGGGTGTATTATCAACTATATAAAGATATTTCTATCATTCCTTATTTTATCGATGATGTCCCATTCAGGAAATGGTTGTCGTACACAACCAATGGTGATATTCGACACACTCAAGAGAAATGAGTGGTCGGTCATGTGTGGTCGGGTTACAAGAAATTCTTGTTGAACCCAGTGTATTTCTCTTTAGAGATAACACTATTGGAAGGTGGTTCCATACCTTGTCATAGTTGGAAATCCATTATCCATAAGCGTTAAGCGGTTTTGTTTGTATATTATGTAAGTATAATATGAGATGAAAACATTCTACTAGATTCTAAATTATTTGTGGAGACCCCTAGACATTATCATAATATCTGGTTTAAATATGCAAGCTGTTTTGGTTCTCATAAGGTACAAACACGTTCCGTATTCACGGCATGGTCTTATGAGATATTTTTTGTTTCTTAAACTTGTTTTAAAATCGTTTGCTCACACCAATCCTTGACTGGCCCAGAGTTTATTTTTCTGTGTTTTACCTAAACTCTTGGGTACTCATAACACATGTTATGAGTAGACAAGTGAACCAGACATTGACTTTAACTTTTGCAGTAGTTGGATGGGAAGGATCTGAATGTTGGCCTATCTATCATATTTATGTATAATTATCTGCAAGTTGGTTTATCCATGATGTTATGTATAATTATCTGCAAGTTAGTTTATCATGAATGTTTTAAGTATGTAATTTATGATGACATGTATCCTTATGTATGATGTACTCTAATGTACTTTGCTTATGATATGTAATATTTTGGGTTATTATGCTTTGTTCAAGTTCCGCTGTGAGATTCTGATGTTTTCTTTAGTTTTATCTTCTATCTATCTTTATTCTTATATAGTGACATGACTTCCGAGGTGTTCGAAAGTTGGGTCGTTACAATACTCCATGTCAATAAAATTTACTGATTCATATACTAATGAAAAACGATTTAACAGAGTGATCATTACCATTACTAAGATTAAATAAACAACTAAACAATATTCATCAAGGCATAAGCTCTATTTGAACATGCATAAATATGTATTGTATCATTAAACAATATTAATCAATATTGTCTACATGTTTAGTTTTAGAGATTAACCACATCAAACAAGACAAAACATAAACCATGTGTGTTCAGTATTATTTCGACAACCAAAATTCTTGCACTAGAAACGAACTGTTATAAAAAGTAACTTATATTCCTGCATCAGTATTCTCATCATCATTCATATAATTATTCTAGACTAAAGTTGTTCCAAGTTTAGCAAATATTATAAAATCAGTGTTAATGATTATTCTGGAATACAATTCTTTATTAAACCATATTAATTGACTTATGCGCCCAATTAATTCCTTAATGTGCGTAATTAAATTCTCATAGTATATGAACCTAAAGACTTCTCTCTATATACACACATATTTAGGGTAATTCAAATTCATATTAATTAATTTCAACAATGCACCTTACTATATATATACATATACATATATATAATATCTGTGTGTGTATGTGTGTGTGTGTGATGGAAACCTTCCATAAATGTCTAATAAGTCAAAACATTAAATACAAAATGTGAACATTATTTGCTATTTTGTCAAAACATATATAGTCAATGCATAATTAAGATATATACATATATACGTGTATATGCATATATACCTAGAATTTGAAAAACATATTAATTAATGTGCAATTAACCCGTGCAGTTAATTCACAATATGTGACTTATATGTTTCCATATTTTTATTACATTCTTTTTCGGTTTTGACATGCGTTTAAATTTCAAATTCAAACACGCAATTAATATGTGCATAAACTTTGAAATTTTAATTATGTATATTTACACAAGATTTCAAACATCATTTTTAACGTTATATTTATTTCCTATTTTATTTTCTACACATTAATTTCTCTTTCATGTCTAACATGCGTTTAATTTTAATTTCGAATGTGTATCATATCTACAATTAATACGCGCATACTCGTTTTAAATTAAAATGTTACTTAACGTCATTAAATATATACAGACTCACACACACATATGTATATAAATAAACATATATACACCCACATACATACATATATATACATATATATAATATATATAGATGTGCATGTGCACACACACACATATATACACACACATGCACACACATCATATATGTATATACACACACACATACATACATATGTTAGGGAACGCAGAATAAAGATCTTATGGCAAAACAAACACTAGAGGGGGAGTGAATAGTTTTTACGAGAAATTTATGAAAATCTTAAACTTAAATGATTTACTATATGAATCACACAACCAGAGATAATCACAAACAAAGAATCAAATACAAACACAGAAACGGATAAATATAAAATGCAGAAAAGGAAAAAACACAACGGATTTTATACTTGTTTGGATTACTCATACGTCCAGTCCCATGCAATGCTGGATTGCGTAGAGTTTTATTAATATCAATATCCAAGTACAATCCCCTTGATTTCACAGCTACAAGGTTAACACCGCTCCGAACACCCTTGATTTCAAGGCTATAAGGTTAACACTGATTACAATACCCTTGATTTCACGACTACAAGGTTAACACCAATTACTTTCCTTGATTTCAGGGCTACAAGGAACACACCCTTTCCCTAACAATCCCAAATGATTACAACAGCCTTATAACTCTTCAATAGCACTTCAATTCAGAAAGTAATGAGTAGACAGTGAGAAGAGAAGAAGTTTTATGTTAGTAGAACAGAAATCGGCAGAGTAGAAGTATATAAATCAATAAAAAATGAAATAATAATGGAAGAATGAAAATGGGTGAAGATGGAGAAGAAGAATGGTTAAAAAAATCGAATTCAACCCCTATTTGTAAGATTTGAAAGGTTGCAACGCTTTTGGAACGTTACAAATGGTGAAAAGACATCCTTTCAAAATTGGAAAAGTGACAGTTGTATGTCGACATATGTATATATGTATGTCGACATATGCTATTTAAAAATTTGAATTTTGAATATTTTCAAATGTTTAACTATATATATAATTCTGGAAATTCTTGAACTAAAACATAGTGATATAAATGAGTATTGTAAAGTATAAAATCATATGAAAGCATAAATATAAATTATATAAACATATTTATAAAATTATAAGGTTTAAAACTACAAATATAAATTCAGGAAAAAATTGTGAAGGACAAAAAAACCAAAAAAATTGCCCAAAAGGACAAGGGGCAAAAAACTTGTCCAAAAGGACAAGTTTTAGTACAAAGTGGAAAAACATGGGACCCCCCTGAAATTCACCATTTGCACTAAAACTTGTCCTTTTGAGCAAGTTTTTTTGTGGTTGTCCTTTTGGGCAAATAATTTGGTGAGTTTGTCCTTATGGGAAAAATTCCCATATAAATTTATACAAGAATATAACTATATATATAAAAAAACTTATAAACTTTAAAACTTATGTTTGAAATTAAAAGTAAGATAGAGAAATTTTTAAACTTAGAATTTGAATTTTGAAAATCAGAATTTGAATTTGGACCTGGAGTGTTGTTCATATTCTTACATATAAACTAGACTCTATTAATATATTTTTCTTGAACTCTTGATAACTTAACTACTCATGAGTCTTGAATCTTCTCTGAATTCTGAATCTCTAAAACTGTACAGTCTTCAGTATTTAAGTCTTGCATACAAATCCTGCATATATGTATGTATATGTGTATGTATGTACGTGAGTGTGTGTGTGTGTGTGTGTGTGTGTGTATATATATATATATATATTCTAGATAGAGATGTTAGTATATATTTCATAATCAATGATAACTGAAATAAGGTTGTTGTTATCAAAACTCTTCTCTCCCACAACATATGTAATCTTTTACTTATGTATGTACATACACACAGGTATACACACATGCATCTTTTAGATTAGTCTTCTTAAACTTTTAAAAAATGTCATTGGTAGGAATCGAACTCACAAACCCAATCTAGGAAGTGTATGTTTTATCACTCCACATAACAAAGTTTTTAGGAAATTATTGGTTTTTATGTGTGTTTCTTTTAAATTTTCAAAGTAATTATTCTCTAAACCATAACTCCAAACATATTAAAAGTTATATATCAGAACCGATCTTCTTGAAGTGATCTTCGCAATGGTTATGAATATGACATCCATTTTATCTCCTACAAGTAATTAATTCTTATTTAATATTTTATTTTGTAGTTACTTCTCAAAATTCAAAATGTCATAATTGCTTCGTTTTAAGTCCGTTTTACGCAAACCAATTATCTATCTGAAGCAGAAAATCGTAATGAACTCAATTGCGCAATCCAATTGCCTAAATCCTATTATTTTACAAAATTATTCTTTAATTAGTTGATTTGTTTATTAATCATTGTTTGTTAAAATTTGGATTGTTACAATAACGCTTTGAGACAAAGAATTTTTCTATGATTTGTTTTACAAAAATAGTCTCAAAGTCATAATATAGTGTTATCGAAATATCGATACTTTCAACCGAAATATTCAAATGTTTTATGAAACGTTTTTCTAACTTAGTTTCTGAAGTTAAATATTTTCAATATATATAACTACACATTTGTGCTGTTGAGAAAATGCGAACGTGATTTAAATGATATAATAAATCACATAGTACAGAATACGTAGATTAATCATATCCATTAATTACAGACTCGTCGATTGAAGTTATTATTGTTTCCAGTGTGCAATCGACTGAGCTGTAGTGAATCGATTTGTGTATTGTGTTGTACAAGACGTATTATTTTCAGTTTTTGAGTTACTATTTGGAAGTCTATGTTACATTATGTGTAGGGCCAGTATTTTCTTCGAAGTGAACCTGGACTCGAAGGAGCCTTATATATATACCTATTCATTCGACCGAAGTGGTCAAGTTATACTCGATCGAGATGGATTGTAGTAAATATATACTCGACCGAGATAGCTCGTAGTGAAGTTATACTCAATCGAGATCGGTCGTAGTAAAGACATCCGATCGAGACGAGCTGCCTTGAGGTAATCCTGGACCGAGACGGGTCATAATAATATTACACTCGACTGGGACGAGTCATAGTGATGCTGTATTCGACTAAGACGATCATAGTGAAGTTATATTGGACCGAGATGGGTCATAGTAATAGACTCTAAATACGTATATAGTACTTTGCCAAGGTTGCTTTCTTTGTTGATGCACGTACAAATTTGACCTTTCGGGTCCACTTTAAGATATTTCATTGATTTAATTGCTATTTGATGCTTTGGATCCAATTTTGAGATTCTCTTATAGCCTAAGAGCTATTTTAATACTTATTCATATATATATATATATATATATATATATATATATATATATATATATGTATACATATATATATTGATAACTTGTATGTTGAATAAACTCTTATATGAGTTTTACATGTTGACATTTGATGGAATTCTGAATGTTGTGTTGCGATGATTTCCTATTTGTTTATATGCCATGAAAACTATACACCTTATACCGAGCCTGACTGCTTGGTAATCCATAATCGATGTAAACCCTATACCCTATATGATAAATCTAATATTATTCACCTAAATTTACGAATTGTTTATTTGTGTCATAATTTCTCTGTTAATATAATGTGCCTTTATAGGGTATTACCTTACATTATCATATTATTTCACCTAGTTTGGCACACGTATTTTATACTCGGGTCAAATCGAGTTTTGTAGGTTTTGATGTTGGTATTATTTATCTAGCTTACACTTTTGGGCTGTTTATATCGTTTTGATCGCTTAGCGAATTTTGGACTAGATTGATTACCTAGTTATTTTGTAGCGTACTCTGATGACTGTATGTATTCATCTACGGGGATGGATGTGTGTATATTTTGGATAGTATATCCACTTATGTATATTATTTTGTGTTCTACTTGATGTATGTGTATATCTGTTACTATGTTTGTTGTTCTGTGAACTATGGAATTTACTCTTGCTATGTTTTATTCTGGATTGATCCTATAGCCACCGTAGTAATGCATTAGATAAGTACTAAATATGTCGGTACACTTAAGGTAAGAAAAAATAAGCACTTTATCCACGTACTTAAGACTTGTTTAATACGAGATTACGGATGGTCGCTCCTAACCATACCCATTATCCCCTCTAATAGACAACATTACTCGTTAATGCTCTTTATTATGGTGGAACTCGAGGTGGGGCAGCACAACAACATTATGCAGAGTGCTTATGACAATCAGTTTGTGCCAAGCAATCTAAACTCCACATAGTGCAAAATTCAATTTGTAAGAAATACAACAGCAAACCAACTTATACATCTGAAATAAGATAAAAACATAAATATTCAAAAAAAGAGTTGCTACAACATCTAGACACAACACACAATTTACCCTTAATAAAATGGACCCGCCAGCCACTAGATCAAGTAAGCACCAGAAGTTCTATCAATAAACAACTAGAATTATTTTTTTGCAGAACCTACAAAACTGCACAAAACATACATCTAATAAAAAAACTATATGCATAAACTCCACCAAACAACATGAAAAACACAAGCAGTTAGCAACAACAACAAAAGCCACCATACCTAAGACAAACACCCAATTGAACAAAAAATGGATTGACACCATGTACAGTAAAATATAACACCTCAAAAATAACTCCTAGCTTGTCAAGAAAACTCGTACCAAGGCCATTAGCGAGCTTCAAAAAAGAAACCAACAACGTAGTTATAAGCTTGAGGGAGAAGTGAGGCTCATTGTTACGGAGTAGATAAACAAGCCTTAGAGAACAACAAGAAGAAGCAAGGTAGAGGCGAAGCAGGGGAACTCAACAAGCACGAGAACGATTGTCAAAGTTGGGGAAAAAGCTCGAAATCATGGGATCTGGGAAGGGAAAATAGAATCAGTTAGGTGACTCAAACATGAGCAAAGTGGGAGATGCAAAAATGAAAAGGAGCCAGAAGCAATAAAACATTGGAAACTGAAAATGGATTTAGGGTTAGGTTTAGAGGCGGCGGGAGATGATACAAAAAGGGGGAAACAGAAAACAAGGACCTAAAAAAGGAGAAATGAAGGAGAAAGCGGGGTGGAATTCATGAGAGGCAAAGGGAAGAGAATTGATGCATAGGAAGGTGTTAGAGAAAATAATAAAATATGTTATATTTGGATTGCAATAATTATGAGTTATATTAGGACTGTATTAATTTGGTCTATATTTGGTATAGACCTAAATATGCTCTAGAATATTCTATTCTAGAATGCTCCTTTTTCATCTATAAATAGAGCCAATGTTCAGCATTGTAATCAATCAATTATCTCTACTATAATAGCAACCAAGCATCTCAATAAAATGTAGCATTTTAATTGTTTACCGTTTCATCTCTCTTCTCTCTGGATCTGAATTCTAACATGGTATCAGAGCAGGTCAGAGAGGGAGAGAGAAAATAAAGTCAGTAAGTAAGCTTCTACCTTTTATTTCTCTTCGTCCAATAAAAACAAACCGAATTCCACTTCCCAACCAAGAAAAATAGAACAGAAAAATCAGAGAAAAAACTGAAAAAAAGTATTACAAAATTGAATTCAAATCGTTTTCTTGTGGTTCCAATTGGGGGTGGAGCGATTGCGGTGGATTTGATTTGCAAGTTGTGTTTGCAGTGGGCGTAGATGGTTGTGGGGTTGGAACAATCGGTGTTTGGTGGTCATGGTTTGGTTTAGGATGTTGCGGTGTGAAGTCGGTGGCTTTGTGGAAATTTACGGTTCAGTGAGAATTTCTGAAAGGCTTGTTGAGGAGTGGTTTCAGGGTGGTTTTGGTCAGCTTTGTTGGGTGAAGGAAAGGTTTTGATGGGTATTTGATGTGTATTTTCGATTTTGGGTGTATTGGAAACATAGGGAGTGGGTGGTGAGTTGAGTTTGACAGTAATAGCTCGTGGTTGTGTGGCTAGAGAAGAGAAAGGTAGTGGGTTTGTGAAGAGCAAGCTGAGTGGTCGTGGTTCGAGAATGGGAAGAAGTGCTACAAGCAAATTGTTAAAAAAAAACAGAAGATGAAGGAGTAGGAGGTTATCTGGAGAGGACTGGTGATCAGAAGGTTGTGTTGGTGATGAATTGTTGAGAATGGTTGATAGGAGGTTTATGTGACTGTTGTGGTTTGAGATTTGTGTAGTTGAGTGTTTGCGTCTAGATGTAGTGTTTTGTAGAGTTTGGCCACTTGTGAATGGTGAAGGGGTGATGTATATGAAGTCTGGCAGGAGTGATGTATATGAACTACTTGATGGTGATGCTTGACTATGTTGAAGTTGTATGCTGTTATGAAGGACGAAGGGGGTGTATGGTGTTTGTGAATGGGTTTGAAGTGGCGAAGGAAACTGCTCAGTTTGATTGTACGGACGGTGAGGCAGGGTTGCGTACAATTATGAGTAGTTGATGAGATGGATGGAAAGCGTTGTTAGTTGTGTATGGCTTGATTACAGTTTGGTGAGAAGTTGTATGCATTAGAAGAAGGCAACGAAGAATGTGTTAATGTTTGAGGTTAGTTAAGGGTAGCTGTTAGGTAGACTGTGGTGTGGTGATTGTTTGGAGCTAGCTGGACTGTGTTAGTTGTAGTAATGGTGATGAAGTGTGCACGCAGTTGTATGGTGTGTCTATGTGTGATGGACTGGTTGTATGTCTTGGTGAAAGAACAATATGGGTTTGAATTGTTGATGGTGCAGAAAGAGTGTATTTTTGAAGTTTGTATCGGCTAGGTGATCAACGCGGGTTGAAATGTGTCTCTGGTTTGTGTCGTTGGTAGTGAGTTGTGAGCTAGTTGAGTGCCGAAGGGCTAATGGGTTGATTAGGTAGTTAAAGAGTAACATTAGTTTGAAATTGTTTTTCGTTTGATGTCAATATCGGTAACCCTGTTTATTAGGAGGGCAATTGACGTTGATTGAAGGTGGTAGGTGATACTGTAAGATATGTTTAAAGGATGCAAACATATGTTGATCATCCCTATTGATTTTTTTGTTTTGTTTTGTTTGTATGTTTATGGGATATAAACATACAAAATCATCCCATTTTGGTGTATTATTGTTTTCTCTGTATGTTTGGGGGATGCAAACATACAAATTCATCCGAGACCAGTTTTGTCTTTTGGCCGCTCAGATCTTTTGCTTACCGACCAGATTGAAGAGAGTTGAGTTATTTTGGATTGGAGATTGTTAAGTTGCTTGGAGTTGGAGTTGAATGTCCGGTGCTTGGAGCTTGGTGTTACTCTCTAACAATATTGAAATGTATTCGCGATCTTGCTACTCTTCAGTTTGCAGCTTCTATTTAGCAAACTCACGATTTTCCACATCGTGAGTTTGAAGGGGGATGTTAGAGATAATAATAAAATATGTTATATTTGGATTGCATTAATTATGAGTTATATTAGGATTGTATTAATTTGGTCTATATTTGGTATAGACCTAAATATGCTCTAGAATATTCTATTCTAGAATGCTCCTTTTTCATCTATAAGTACAGCCAATGTTTAGCACTATAATCAATCAATTATCTCTACTATAATAGCAATCAAGCATCTCAATAAAATGTAGTCTTTTAATTGTTTACCGTTTCATCTCTCTTCTCTCTGGATCTGAATTCTAACAGAAGGGAAACGAAGAGCCGAAATTGGTAGATCTAAAGGAATTCACTAAACATAACATCAAGTAACTATAGTGTGGTGCTAAGGGCACCCCAATATGTTCTTTCTAATACCACGATTAGAAATACCACAAGAATTAGTATTCACTCTTCTTAATACCACGCACTTAAAAAATAGGGGCTACCACACTATTTTACCCTATTTCATTTCACTCGATATTCGCTCGTCCTCATTTCTATAACCGATCAACGAGATAAATCCTAGACCTATAACCGATCAACGATTTCGACGCCGCAATGCTGAGAAATATACAAAAGCCGTGAATAAGGTTTGAATTAACCAAACTAGAAGAGGAAGTGAGAGATTAGGGTTTTCAAATCACCAAACAATTGAGAAATTACCTTACGAATTTGAATTTTCACGCGATAGATGTGAAGAAGGCAACAATTACGAGAAATTAGGGTTTTTAAATTAGCTTAGTATTTGATTTGTTCGACAAATAATGATTGAGTGAGAGATTAGAATGAAGATGTAATGTGGTATTAGGAAGCATACAAAATTTAATGAGTTTTATTTTTTTTAATTGTGGTATTAGGAAGAACATTTTGGGATGTCATTAGCACCACACTAACTATATTTAAACCCACTAATTTGCTAGGTAACTGATGGAAATTAGAAAAGAACGATGAAACCTAGTATTTTGCTCAGCTGATCCATGTACAATTAAAAAAAGACAGTTTTACCCTTCTTTGTAGGAACCCTAGGTAGTGCTCTAAAGTCATCTCGGAGAACCACTACATGGTGCTTTTAGGGCACCATGTAGAATCATTACGTGGTGCCTTCATGGTACCATATAGTAGTTCTACGAGGTGTGATAAAAATTAAAAACTATACATAGCAAAATATGGACAGATTTATCGTTAATTTTTTGTTTTATAGAAATATGGGTACGTTTGGCAAATCTATGAGTTTGAATAAAACTATCCCATAACATAACTTTTCAAATCATGTCCAGACCCTTATAACACCATATTCCTTCATTTCCACGCGATACTCCTCCTTCCTCTATGCTTCCATGTCATCTTCTTGTACCCTTATCTTGTTTATGCAAGGAGATGGTAGCTTTTGATGGTGAGTTTTGTCTTGTTTTCATTTGTTTTATATGCTTACTTTTTCTTAACTTAATTAACACATTTGCTATCTTAAGATATATTTGTTATCATGTGTGTGTATGTATGTGTGTGTAGTATATATATATATATATATATATACATATATATATATATATATACATATATATATATACATATACATATATATGTGTGTGTGTGTGTGCATATATATATATATATATACACATACATATATGTGTGTGTGTGTGTTTGTCGCAAATTATTTACAACATTGTATGACTTCCATTCATCAAACTGTTAAGAATTCGAATTTCGATTATAAATCATTTTTTCAGCTTATAGTTAAACTATTTATTTAGGTAAACAAAATTTATTTTTTTAATCATTTTTAAATAATTAAAACATGATATTTTAAGTATTAAAACCACATTAAATAATATTAAACTATTATTTTCATAATTTAGGATTATACCAATAAAGCGATATCATTTTTCCTCATATTTTCAAGTTAAATATATTCTTTTATACAAATTACTTTAAATGATTCGTTAACAATATATAGCAATTTAATATGAATTGATATCATTTAAAACAATTATAATAATAATCAAATCATCAAATCTTTTTCTTAATTCAATAAATTAATTACTGAATATATTGCCCTTATTAATGATTTCTTAGTACATTTCATTTTCAACAATAAGATATACAAATTTTATTTTATATTTCAATTATGAAAATAAGTGTATGTATTCAGAATCGTTCGCGATTCTTATGGATAAAAAATAGGTTTATTGATAAAATGGTTTCGGCCATTTAATAAGCATTTCCCTTAAGGAAATAATTTTCGAAATAATTTTTCAATATAATTTCATTGTCATGTATTATTACTTTAAATTTGATTATCTTCGCTTAAGGTGATCAAAGTCTTGATTGTAACGGATAATTCAATAGGTCGACATATAACTTCATAATGACACTACATCGATTTTCAAAGGGTTTTATAATCGATTATAACTTATGTGGAAAAAAACTCATGGGTGAAAGTTACATTAACATCTGAAATACCGAGGCTTCCAAAATCAATGATAATTGTTTAAAAGAAACTCCTAAGCAGAGCCTTGGAAGCTAGAATTGACGATATAAAAGGAAATTGTATTAAGTTAAACAGCAGAAATGAAGTGTCCTCCAATTTCTATCAGTAATTTCAGTTATATCATGAAAAATCAGTGTGGAAAAAAGGCGTAGGAATTGGTTTCCATTGAATATATCTATGACGGATAAAAAATACATAACACAAGCAGTTGATATAAAAACACATAACACAATTAGAAGTGAAGTTAGATTATTGCAATATAACAAAAACAAATAAGCAATGAGCAGCCAGCAATAAAGCATTGCCTTGCTTACATCGTTGGTGGATTCATACAACACCATTATAAAGGCTTAAACCCCACCGACGAACAAATAAATAAACAAATAGAAAAGGACAGCAGCAGCATCACAAAGCCAAAAAAAAGCTCACCAATAACGAAACCCGATAATGGTTATGAAATAATTCATAAAGTGCAGCCACAAAAGCAGAAGAAGAAGCACAGCATAGAAATCAAGGCAACGGACTCCACGGCGGAGATCACGGACCAAACCAAATCATCCACCAAATTGAACCCCGCATCCAACGGCCGATACAGACGCGAAAAGCTCAGCCAGCTCGGCACCGCAACGCCCAAAGCCGGCAGCTTCAGTCTTTTCCTCGATAATCTTCTGCTTATGTTCACTACCTTCGAATCGATCCTTCGTTTTACCACCGACGCCGAAGATAGAATCGATCTTCTTATATTCATGCCTCCCATTTTTTTATTTTTGTCTCTTTTAGTTTTGTTTTTATTTCCCTGTGTGATTTGTGGCGTGAAAGGGAAATTATTTAGGGTTTATAATCGCCTCGTAGCGTGGAATAAATAGCTTGAAATCCAAGAAAAAGGGATGCTGATTGCTGACACCAAATGCTTTGTTGTCAAATTGTATTTATATTTTGGGTACCAATGTATTTACTGCCTTATATTCTTTCGGTTTTCTTTTCGCGCTTTCTATATTTCGACGATAGTGGAAAGGCGGATGCTTTCTTTTTGTTGCTGGAGAGCTGAAAAGGTTCACGCGTAATAGAATAGAACAAGTACAAGAGGAACTTTGAAATTTTGGTGCTTCTTGAAAATTATTAAGTTTGTATCCTTAATATCAAATTTTGATAACACACATAACCTCTAATTTAACTAACCCAGCATCTAGCTGACTTCAAACACATTGATGTCGTTTTAAATGACGTTAATGTGATATATAATCTAAGTGTTTCGGGTCACATCTATTTTGCAGCGCTCCTTTAGCATCGCTACATTAACGTGAGCTACACTAATTCAAATTCAACAAGATTTTATAAACGTTCAATCTACATATATATCCAAAATTTGAGTTCGTTCCAAAATTCATAATATTGTCAAAATCTTAGCTCAATTATTCACCGTTCAAACATTCATTCGAACCGTTAAATTTAAACATCAAATATATTATTTTACGAATGTCAGAGTGAGCTCAAATTTTGAATAGATTATAATATATATGTGGATTGAACATTTACAAAATCTTGTTAGATTTGGATTAGTGTAACTCACGATATAGTATGATGCTAAAACGGTGCTGCAAAACAAGGGTGCCCCGGGACGCTCCTTATATATATATATGTGTGTGTGTGTGTGTGTGCGCGCGCGCGCGCGCGTGCGTGCGTGTGTGTGTGTGTATTAGAAGGGTTCCATTACACCTCTTATCTTGCAGGTGAACTCTCCCCCTTAATCTCCAACACTCATTTCTCTACTCATTCTCTCTCTTCCCACTAAGAAATAATATTTAAATGGGAAGAGAGAGAATGAGTGAGGAAATGAGTGGTGGAGATTAAGGGGGAGAGTTCGTGCAATATAAGAGGTGTAACGGAACCATCCTATATATATATATATATATATATATATATATATATATATATATATATATATATATATATATAATAGGAATACTTAAGGGATGGTGAAGCTTTTTTGAATTTCCCAATGAACCCACCAACATCCATACAAAAGAATGGACGACGGGTATTTAACACAAAGGGTTTATATGTCATTTCTAATACTCATGTTCTCTTCCCCAGTACAATTCCATCGGTTACTCAACCCCTCTCTCCCTTCTTCACGTTACCGTCTCCCTTTTTTCTTCCCAACACAGAGCCCTTCACTAACTCAACCGCCTATCAAATTTCCAATTTCTTTCTACTGTTTCATCTCCCACCGACGAAACTTTCCACCAATCATCGCTTTCTATATTCACAAAGAAAGGATTGATTGGCTTTGGCTTCGTCAACTTGCTCTCTTCTTCCTCCAGCATAATAGCTTCTATCCTGAACTTAGGGATTAGCCTCCAACATGACATCAACGGTAAAAAAAATTACTTATTCCGTCCTTTCTGCTAATTCTTCTTATTAATTCGCTGTAACAGTTTTACGTTAGGCTTTACTTGTGGTACAATTTCATATTTTGCTCAGATCTGCTACTCTACTTTAGACTGGCTGTGAATTTTGTGAATCCAAATTTGAAGTCTATGAATCCAGATTACAAAAGATCGCTTTCACTTGTAAAGGTTTGAGACGTTCTAAAAATCTTTAACTTACTTTACTTTTTTGTTCCACTGTAGATTCAAATTAGATGCCAAAATAGTTTATTTTGTTGCTACAAATATACATTTACCAACCTGTATGGTTGAACCATTGTTTGGTATGTAACTACTCCTGATACGTTCGCACTATGATTGTGTTTTGTAACTAATGATTATTTCTAAGCATATCTTTGCTTCAAATGGCAACAAAGTAAAGCTGATAACTGAAGTAGCTGGAATAAATACCCATATGTGGAATAAGATATAAATCAAGGGATTTTGTACACCTACAAACCAAAAATGATTTGTTAGCCTTTTATTTTCCCAGATTGATTGAATGGAAAGTTAAATGTATGTGTTGTGCACCTAAGAAAATAATGGTTAGAAATAAGGCTGTTTGATAATTTGAAGACTATATATGCCTATCCATTTTTATGAATAGGTAGGAAGTTTGTGTTGGATCTAGATTAACCCTAGAGGGGGGGTGAATAGGGTTTATCACAGTTTCTAACTGAATTAAAATTCTAACGAGATATATAATAATAAACAAATCACAAACTATATCAGAAACAGAAATGCAGAAAATAAATCACACACAGATATACCCAGCTTCGGCAAAAAACCTGCCTACTGCTGCATTTCTAAGGTTTCTACTAGGTGATAGAATAGTTCCCGCATACAAGACCATGTACACTCGCAAACTCTGCTCCTATTCTAACCCTACGCTCAAAACCGTAGACTGATCGATATCCCCTTGATCAGATTTCCCCGAATTACAACCCTGTAATCCGTAACCCATATTTTACAGACTCTGAAACTGACAGTCAAGATCCTGACTGATTCACTCTAGTTTATACAGACACTAGAAAACTGTTCGTTTGGTTTTAACTCGAAATAAAAATAAAAACAACACAAAATAAATAATACAATTTAAAACAGAAAGAAAACCCTAATAAAAATAGATCTAGGAGTTAAAAGGAAAGGGGGTCATCCCCTTATGTAAACATGGATAGGCCGGCCTCCTTTGAACATGCGTTGCACCCCATTTTCTTTGACCCGATATTGTTCCTTTCTCTTGGAAATGGCGGCTCTAAAAAAAGAAACTACGGTTTCTTTGAATCCTCCCCAAATTAATCGATTGCGATTGCTCTTCGATTTGTGAATTAGAAATGTGTTCTCTGATGAGTTTCAATACGTCGATGGCTTCAGATCGATTGCTTCACTTGTCTGATTTGGGATTTATCTTTGGCTTGATCGAAACTGTGAGTTTTCTGAAAATTTGTTGCTTTGAAAATGCTTGAATTAATTTTTGTGGGTTTCGATTTTCTGTATACTTGCCTGTGATGAGTCTGTGTGTAATATAGGGTAAAAATAAAACCCTAATAACCTCTGATTTCGTATATGCCTTGATCTGATTCGCTGTGGCTTTCCCCTTTTGATTTGCACGATTTTAATTTGATTTGTTGCCATTAATTCCCTCACGTTGCCGTGATAAAAATGTGAATTAATTCCTTGAATCTGAAATTGCTTATTTCCCCTTTTTGCTGGCCTCGATTTGAAAGTGATTTTCTCTTTTTAACTTCTTCGGATTTTATTGTCTTGCACAAAATTTAGACTTGATTGATTATTGGCATACCTGAAGGAAAAACTCGGCCTTGATTTAAAAGAGAATTTTTGCTTCATTGATAAAACAGGAAACCCATTTCAAAAAAATAAGAAATGCATTCTTGCCAAAAAAAAATTGTCGAATTATTTTGATTTCTTGGCTTAAATGGCTTGCGAGATTTTGCTCTGACATATATATCTGGAAATCAAACTAATAGATTGTGAGCCCCTTGCAAATTGATTTTCTGCCTTGAGTGATCATTCCATATCTGGATGATTTTAAAAAACACTATGAATCCGAACACAATATTTGTTTTTCAGGAGGTTGTAAAACTTGCCAAAAAACCATTTCTCTGATTTTCTGTATTGAATGAATTTCTGGAAAGTTTATTCTTGCCAAAGACTGATTAGTCTCATATAATACGGCTTTGAATGCATATGAGAAATCAGCAAAAATAATTGCCAAAACAAATTCTTCCCTTTGATTGAGTTTTGAATATTTTAGGCAAAAATCTTTTTGTCTAAAATCATACACTTCTGTAAATTCTTCATTTTCAAAACAATCTCGGCCATTTTGTGAAAAACATTCTGAAATGTATACACGAACCTGAGGCTTTGACAAGTTGTCTCGACCAATATATGTTGAGCTGTCCAATTGTTGCACATTTGACTTTTGGTTTTGAAAAACTTGCCACTTACATTGTTGCTGAAATCATTTCCTGCATATTGAACTTGACTGACCAGAAATATATTGATGCCTTATGTTTGCTGACTTGACATGCATGAACACAATCCAGATTTGATTTGAGTTCCACACTTTGTACATGTGTATGCACACTTGCACCATCCATTTGTATATGCTAAAATCTGACTTGAACTGTCTTGTTAGTTGCGCCATGCATTTGACTTTGATCACCTATTCACTGTTAAGTTTGTGCACACTTTGATGTACTGAAAACCTTGTTAAACTTGAGTTCTGCTTTGTTTAGTGCTTGACATTGTGTCTTTTGCTCGACCACTTTGGTTTGACAGTTCTGAAGTCTTGAACATGTTGTATCTCCATTTTGAATCATATTGCTGCCTTGTTTGTTTTGCTGTGTCTTGAGTTCATTGAACCATGCTTTGCTGTTTTGAGATATGTTGACTTTGAATGCTTGACTCATGAGTTTGCTGTTGACTTTTAATGCTAGCTGAGTATACACTGAGTTGAGTTGGTCATCACGGCTGCTCCTCAGTTGCTCGCTACATTCTGATTGGCGAGGCAGTGCACACGTGTATACACGTGTGTATATGCAGCCAACAGACGAATTTTCCTGTCCCTGTACTATATACTGTCTAGACACAGTCGGATTAACAAATCAGATCAAGTTAGAAAAATGATGAGAAACACACCAGAAAACTGAGGCAAATATATATATATATATATATATTTAAATAAAATTTATATTTGCATGTATACAGTTTTATTTCTATTGTAGTGTACTGTGTGTTTCTGTTTCATGTAACAGGTGATGATGACTGGACTGAAGTGACTGGACTGAAAGCTGTAAAAAACAAAAGACAAGAAGACAGAAGGCAGAAAGGACAGTGTTGGAGAAAGTATAGAAGTCGGTATGAATGTGTCAAAAAAAAATCTGTATATTGAAATGTAAATTGAGTGAATGTTGCAGTGAGATAGTGAGGAGCTAATATGATTGTACTGATTATTTGTAATAAACAAAATCTGTTTGAAAAAAAATATTGTTTCATTGTTGTCAAACAGACTTATCTATTCTATTCTGTTTATTTATAAGTACAAATATGTGAAGTGATTAAATAGTGGAGTTAAAATAGATGTACTGTTTAAATGTTAGAAATATAATATTTATATTTTAAATAAAATACAGTAAATATTTGATTTTCTGTACAGATGTATTTTATTTAAATATAAATATTACATTCCTGTCTGTGATGTAAATATAGAACAGTACAGTAACAAACACATTTATAAAATATATTTGGTTGTTATCATCAAACAAAAATCATATAATTGTGTATACAACACCGTTATATACAACAATCTCCCCCTTTTGATGATGACAAACAAATAAAAGATTTTGAATATAATAAATGTGTTTGTTCGTGAATATTTGAACTCCCCCTATTTAAATGCTCCCCCAACAACAGAAACTCACCCTATAACTGTGCATGAGTGAAACGTATGAATAAATTTTCAAAATTAAAGATATTTATAAAATATTCACTCATAAATCAAAATCTAATTCATTCTCCCCCTTTTGTTATCATCAAAAGGATACAGATTTTAAAATACAGATGAAAATTGACTAAAAATATAATTTCAGCTTAAGAGGAAGAACGGTCATCATAAATTTCAATCAGTCAAACAAAAATCATAATATTCTAACAACTGGTGGCATATTTCACATTTTAGAGAATGATGGATATACGATGAATTTTATATAAAATGGAGAGGAGAGAGTTAAAAAAAACAAATTATTTCCAATTATTTTCAAAGGATTTTTATAAAAATAAAGCACAAAAACAGTGATGGATTTGGACTATAATAAATAATTCAATTTAAGTGAGAAAATCGAATAATCTCAAATCCCAATACCTATCAATCAACAAATCATAATACGTCATAAGATTTTAACACATTTCACAGATTGGAAGATGGATTGATAGGCTGGTTTTTATACTCAGAGGAGAATTTCAAATTTATTTCTATTTTTAGCACTCTATTTCCTTTTTTTTATTTAAGAGCACACTGACCACGCATAACCAGAGCTTGGATTTTTAAATGAGATCAGTCACAGCTTAAATTATAAGATGTCTCATAACCATGCATAACCAGAGCTTGGATATTTAAATGAGGTTAGAGACACTCCTATATATTAATTATATTTTTATTATTTTCAGCTATATAAAGGAAAAAACTCCTCGATATATGAAACAAATATGGATGATAGAACTGTGGTAGGTACAGAAATGGACTGTGAAATAAATTTCTAAATTAATTATATTATGAAATAAGCTCGACTGTACCGAAATTATTGAAAATTTTCAATTATCACTAATTCTGAATAATAATATAGTCCCATTTCTATCACACATAATTTTCACTGTTTTAAAACAAGATGATTAAAAAAAACTCTCCACATTTATATAAAAAAATGATGGATGGCAGAATGATGATAGGTAATGAAGATGGTCGTGAAATAATTGCCAGTTCAAAGATACTATAATAAACGTTCAACCATCATGAAAAATTTTAAATCAAATCCTCTCTTGTTGTGAAATATACTGCAGTCACAATTTCATCACAATTTCAAATTATGATAATATGTTTTGATGAATTATAAATACAGTTCAATTCGGATATTGATTTCAAATTCTGAATGAATAATCAATAAATAATTTTAAAATTGAAAATCAATTACAAGAGGAAATTAAACAGATTTAAAAAAAATGAATCTATACAGGGTGGTAATTCAAAAAATAGATGAGTGAAAAAGGCTGATACCAATTGTAGTCTCCTTTATTGAGGAATTTAATTACACCCTGATGGACTATCATGGACATCTCAGACCAAAGAAATTTAAACACAAACCCAACCAGACAAATTTAGCACATTTATTAGTATAAGGAAAAAAAATGTATGGATCTATACAAGGTGAGAATTTGAATCTCAGTACAGATGGGTGAGACAAATATAAGGCGCTTCTGATACCACTTGGTGTCTCTATTTACGAGGAATTTTAACATGATACTGAACAAGAATGTCATAGACAAAAGAATTATTAAGTACCAAGTCCAAACAGACGAGATAATAGATTATGCACATGTATCAGAGCAGCAAGCATGTGATTCCAGAACAAACATTTTTCAAAACAATATCAGAGCAACACAGAACATAGTTTCAAATCACACTTGTCAAGATGATGGCCACATATGATGATTCATGATCTAATGATTAAAATACTGTTTACTTGAAATCATTTGAGGAATATGAAAATATCAGAATTTAATGAATCAATCACACCAGATTATAAATTTTTGATTTGAGATATGTGTGAGATTCAATAAATCAATAATTTCAAATGATTTTAAACAAACAAATAATTAAATCAGATAATCATGAAATAAGAGTGAATTTCAAGACCAAATTTTCAAAGGAATTTTTCACAAGATTTCTGAGAATAATTTCAGATCACTTACATCAAATAATTAAGAGATATTCATGATCCATAAATAAATAATTTATTTGAAATCACTTGAATCAATGTCAAGTTTTGTGATATAATGAATCAATCACACAAAGGTTCATAATTTCAAATTTAGGAGGTGTGTGATTATACAAAATATCAATAATTTCAGATGATTTCAAACAAAACAATTTCAACTAAAATGATCATGAATAAATATGAAATTACAAGATGTATCACTGAAATTTGGGAAATCCAAGCCAAACTGAAAATTAATGAAATTATCACGACTGATAAGAAGCTATGTACTGTAATGAGTATAATATCTCAAGTGTTTCCAAAATGAATTGGAAGAAACTCAGAATAGCAAAGGTGTGTGAAATCTCATAAATATTTCAGATTTTCAAAACAATTTAGAATTCAGACTAACAGCGTTCAAGATATAACATGAATAATCAACACTGTTAGGAATTAAAAAAATAAACTCCAAAACAATTGCAGATATATACAAGTTTAAATCAAGTTCTGAAAATGATTAAAACGTTAGGGTGTTATTTAGATTAAGCGAATTTCCAGAAAAACATGAGAAACTGCAATTGGAAGTTTAAGATGCACAGATTAAGTAGAATATGGCAGTGACAAATCAAATAAAAACAAACAGAAGAAAATAAAATAGAAAGGGGTAGAAGAAGGAATAAGACAAGAAAATAAAAACAGAAAATATTTACAAAAATGAGTTAAGAGATTATACTTGGAAGCAGATGTAAATCAGAATCTCTAACTTCTCAGACTTGGCAAAGGAACAGTAAAAGATTCCATGATATGAAGCAGTTCGAATTCACTTTCTCTTTCTGCACAGTTGCTCCTCAGCCGTCACAGGTACCTAGCAGTTTAGAGGATCGAGTGGTCTAACAAACTTAGTAAAACCACTCACAGTTTTGTTCGCAACCTTAGGTACCCAAACCTGTTTGTATAGCAATCTGTTCGAATCTATTTTTGTACCTTTAGGAACCCAAACTTGTTTGAATTTAGTGAAAATCGTTTTCTTTTCTTTAGGGGTCCAAGAATGATTGAAAGGATTGTTATTAAACAAATTCACATCTCGTTTTTGATTTAAAAATCCTTTGAAATTGTTAGAGTTTAAATTTTCAAAGCAATCATTTCCAAAGCGATTTGAAGGATTTTTAAAATCAAAAGAGTTCCATTTTTCAAAATCATTGTTTTTCCCAAAACCGAGTCCATGTTTATTTCCATGAGAAAACTGATTTTTCAAAAGCATATTCAAAGATTTTTCACTGGTTGAAAAACGTTTCAGACTCAACTCAAGATTGTCGATTTTATATTTTAGAAAATTATTCTCGTTTAGAAGTTTCTCAGTTTTGGCTTTACTCTCAGAAATCTCAAAATCAAACAGTTTTTGTTTTTCAACCTCAAGGATCTTGAAATTCTAAATTTCATTTTCAAGTTCATTCAGAATTGAATCAGTTTTCAACAAATTCTCCTTTTCAAAAAATTTATGTTTGGAATTAATATTATCCAACTCCTTTCGCAAAGAATCATTTTTACAAGTTAACTCATCTTCATTTTGTTTTAAAATAATAATACCTTTTTCAAATTTCTGAAGATTCATATTGAGATGAGCTAAATTGTTCTTCAAATTAAAACAATTCTTGCACTCAGAGTTTTCAAATTTTAAATTCAGCATATTGTTTTTACGGGTCAACTCAGAATTTTCAGATTTCAAAGATTTGTTTTTCCGTTTGAGACGATCAACAGTTCTTGTTAAATTATTACAAAGAGATACCAAATCATCATAACATAAGTTCCCATCATTTGAATCGTCATGAATAGCTCCAGTTAAACACATATCTGAATCTGAGTTGGCTGTTGAGGGTTTTGAGCAGTTGTCCAGTTTCCGTCCATACTTTGCATCGAGAGTGTTCCAGATTTCCTGCGCAGTTAAGCATTGGGAGATAAGGCTATAATGAACATCATCAATATGAGAATATAAAATATGAGTAGCTCGTGAATTAAATCCAATATCAACCCTACTTACAATATCATACCCATTTAAAATAGTATCCCAACACTTACACTACAACAAAATAAGCATATTACAACTGTTCATTCGCAACTTGCATAAAAAAGCAGTTGTGATAGAAACTATATAACAAAATTAACCATATTAAAATACACTATTAACAACTGTATTTATGTAGCAGTTGTAATATAAATGTATAATAACTGTCGATTCATAAACAGTTGTAAATATCCATCTATGATCACTCTTTTTTGGAGTTGTAATGCTCACGTCACTTTTCTTTGGTTTACTTACTTAAAAAATTATAAAAAATTAGACACAAGACTCCAAAACATTTTCAGGCCACGTCTTGATGAAATTCCTAATATCCCAACCCTAGTTCAATGGCTCTGCCTTTTTCCTCTGCGATTTAAACAAATCACCTTCCATCGACCTTATCCACCGATCTCCTTCAACCACCATCGATTTCACGAAACCCTAGTCCAAATCGTCAGATCTCCTTCAACAACCGGTGGCTGCGATTGGAAAGGACGCGTCGTTTCTGGTTTCTTCGTGAGGAACTACTGTAATTTTGAAGTTCGTTTCTGGGTAAAATTAGTTTCCTCTTGTAGTATTTTAAATAGCATCTGCACTTTTAATTTTTAAAATTTCATCGGCTGTATTCATGATAATCATTGGCCATGTCTTTTCGAGTTCGATTTTGCCATGTCTTCTAAGGAACTGCACATTTCTAAGTAATTTTGAAGTTCGTTTTTGCCATTTTTTTGGATCATTGGCCTCTTATGGCTTCGTTTGTTTTCTGGGTAATTTCGTTTGTTTGACAAATTTCTCTTTTACTTAAGGCCACTACTCTGCAAGTTTTTTCCTGCTTTGGTATCTAACCTCGATTACATCATAAGAAAAAATAAGTCACTAGCGCGCTTACAAGTGTAACTTAAGAACCATCCCTTATTCTGAAGTTAAAAAAAAATACATCATTCCCAATTGTGCATTGAGTTAATCGGACAATTCAATCATCAAACCAATCTTTTCTTTTTTTTGAAAATAAAAATAAAATAAAGCAACCATTTGCAGATTTTTCTGTAAGTACGTACACGGTTGTTTACATATTTGTTTGATGTTATAGTAGTTGCATGTTAAAACAATACTATATTTGATATGTGGTTAGTTATTCACAAATTATGGTTTTTTTCCAGGTTGATCAATTAATATAAAATACTTGAGAAGTTTGCATCCATGTATAGGAACGATCAACACAAGCATAGGTAATTGTCTTGACCCTTAATGTTAATGTAGGAAATCCTATTTAGCATGTTTTGTATGTACATTAACCATTTAAAACCGCCTCTTTTGAGTACCACACTTCACTTTTCTTTGAGTGAGGTATCTTACTACAAATATTTTGTTGATGTTGACTTTAGTTAAATGGTTATGTGACTTCTTATTTTGGTGTTGGATGAAGTCATTATGATTTATTCTCAGAATTGTATGTTTGTGCAGTTTTTAATGTCCATAATTCTTCTTTAATAGAAAGTTTCAACTGCATCAGTGTCAGCTGAAAAACATAAAAAAGCGAAATGAAGGCGCTTTAAAAAAGGCACAAACTGTGGGGCTTGGCCTCTATTATTTTTTTCGAGGTGTGTGTGTCTTGAATACTTTAATCCTACCATTCCATAATCCCCATTCTGCTAAGCAATCAGTGGTTTGAATGGAGATGGACTTATTCTTTTATTGAAGCAAGAGGTCAGAAGAAGCAAAAGATTTTGTCTTTGTTTTGGAGTTTATTATCATTTCTGTTTTGGGCAGTGTTTTGATTTTTCATAAATAAAGCCTGGTCCAATTTTTAACTGCTAAGATGTTTTCTATTTTATTTTATTTTATTTTATTTTAAAGTAGTTGAGTATTTGGAACAAAATATATTGTTATCTATCAGTTTATCGAATTTTAATTTTTGAAATGGAAAATTTTTGACATTTAAAAAGCTATACATTTCTATAAAACAACACAAGTTTTTAGATAATTTTAAATTTCAAGAACAGTAAAAAGTATTTCTGTTTTTTAAATGCAGAAAACATTTTATAGCACCCCACAATGCTGGAGATGCGTTAATGATGTCTTGTACTTTTTAATGATTCAATCACCAATGTTAATTATTGATAACTCATCACAATTGTTAGCAATTCAATCAAATCTATCAATGGAGAACGGGATTTCCAACTAATGAGAACTTGCAAAATTTTGCAAGAAATCCATTCTACTCTCATGTATGAATTATTATTTTTGCTGAAAATGTTGTAAATTCCTGTTGGTTAGGTACACCTGACATGAGAAGTTTACAGTGGTTGTCTTTATGAAATACCAAATGTTTGAACATGTGTTTTGCAACCAAATATGGTGTCAATGTGCACACCTTAGGGGAAAAAACACCAGTTACAAAAGTGTTATGCCTTACAATAGGAGCCTAAAATTATTGTCATTGATCTCTTTTGCTAGAAGCATGATTTTTTAGGCTTTCCGCTTCAAAACTAAAATGCATGGTCAAGATGTACGTGTGTATTTGTCATTAAAACAGGAGCGAACTGAATTTATTTTGGGTTTATTTATTTAATTTGTTCCCCTGGTCAGAACAGTATTTGTTTTATTTGTGTTGAAAATGCCACGACAGTTAGTCAAATAAGGTATTAAAAAATCTCAGTGGAACATAAATTAGTAGATTCGATGTTGCAACATTTATCATTTGTTATGATTCATACTTGCTTCATACTTGGCCATTTTGGGATTGCCTGGTTTTAATAATACTACATATATGCTCTACATTATTGGTACCAAACGCTAAGGATTATTTTCAAACTTTAACCTGTCTAAATTGTAAACGATAGGTTGCAGGTAGTTCGAGCAAAATTTCGAATCTATTTAGCGGGCTGTGATCGGACTAAATCGGGCACCATTGAGTAGGGGTGTATATGGACCGAAAATTTCAATGATGTTGAATTTTATTTAAATATCTCAAGCCATTCACCATTGTTGGCTGCGTGGACGAGGTACTTGGCTTTCACCCATTTGATCTGGGTTCGAGCACTAACAATAGAGGATTTTAATTTTTTACGACTGCCTTTAGGCTCCTTTCGTTCCTTTGCTCCTTTGCCTTGTCCACTTTCCAAAACACTAAAAACACATTTTAAAATCAGAACATTAAAAACAAAACTGTGGAATTTGCGGGTGACCGATAATATATTGTATATGAATAATGAATTTTGTACTTCGTCCCATGTCAAAGCTAATTACTTTTTACTATGGTAGTATTTTTTTTTAACATTGTTTCATTTTAACCTTATGGTTTTTCAGTTATATGTTAATTTTTTACATCATAACTCATGCTACAGTCTCATAACTTTCTATTTTTAAAGGTTGAACTGAAAGATATTTCAAGTATATTTGTAGCTGACTTTTTTTCCACTTTTTAATCCAAAATTGAAGCAGACTATCATCATATCCAGTGCAGGTAGTCCTTCTTCTATATACAACCACATATACTCTACAGGTCTTATGATTGAATATGCCTCACGTCATTTTAATGTTACACAATTGTTGGTTGCGTCTAGCGGTAGGCGAACTTTTATTACGTGACACTATTGTATAATTGCATGAACATGAACCTATTGTAATGAGTCACTAGTCTTATTTCTCTATGTATATTTAGGAACCCATGCCTTATGCACTTTAACAGACCAATGTTCACTAGGGTGACCATATAATTACAAACTATATAAGCATGCCCTTGGTTAATATTCATATGATACATTTATGTATTACGTGCCAACTGTAGACATAAATTTTACTTCGTCTGAATATTTGAAGTCAGATGAATTTTCAATTAGTACTCGAGGTATTATGTATTGCCCCAGTTACAAAACTGTTGGTTGGGTAATCCTATTTAATTGATAAAATAACTGTCAATGTGCAAAAGGCACAAGTACAATGCAAAAGATGTATGAAGCGGAAAGCCTAAAAAATCATGCTTCTAGCAAAAGAGATCAGATGCATGTGAATTTTTATTTTGATTGGGTTGAATATTATGAAAAATGCACATATGCACAATTTTTAAAGCATAAAATTATGTTTTACTGTGGTTTTTAAAAGAGATCAGAAGCATAGTTGTTAGTCAAATTGTCATGGTTTGAGAAGCTTCTTATTTCCTGTCAGCTTATGATTTGCAACACCTAAGCTTTAATATTCATTACTTTATACCCTTATTACTTGCACCCTTACCTCATTTCGCTTCATCCATGAAGTCGGAATTGATGAAATTTAACAGTTTGAATACTATTATGAAATTTCTGTTTTCACTCTCATCCATAATCTCTGTGTCAAATCTCTACTGTAGCATATACTTGAATCTCTAGACAACAGATTCCCATGTTTTAATAATTTGTTCGGTGAGTAAACTAAAAATGCAATCACCTTGCAGAAAGAACAGCTGATAATTGATTATATATGCTTTGTCAATTTCTGCCAAAGGGCTACAGTAGGTACCTTGTATTTATCCACTACTTGGCATGCTAATTTATTTTGTTTGAACATGAATATATCACAAATGCATGGTTGCAGGCATATGTGTAAACATGTGAGTATGTAAATATCACAAATGCATGGTTGCAGGCATGTAGAAATTAACTGTACAAAGAAGCAATGAAGGTTAAAACATTATGAACTCCAAACTGAAAAGAAGGCACATTGCTCCTGGTAATTATTCATAACATTAAACTTCTGGAGTCGCGTTTTATTAAACTTGTGTACTTGGAAATCGATTGTATTTGCCGAATTGCTCATTATTCATCTCTTGTTGATTTTTTGTTTTAATCATTTATGGAATGAGTTCAGTTAATTTTTAATTATATTTAATATTTTTAATTATATTTAATATTTTAAATTTGAGCCACTATATATGTTTTTGACGAGGAAGTAAGGACCAAATTCATATTGCAATGACTTTGGGGAGGATTTTTACGAGTTAATACTAATTGGAATCCAGCTTTTGTAACAGAATTGATTAATTTTATTAAATGAGAGTTCAGTATGTATAATCATCATGCAATTCTATCAAGATAACGAAGATTATAGAATGAAAATTGCTAAAACGTAAGTTGATAAAAGATAGACACACAATCAGAGTTAATTAGCGATCCTACTCATACTTCAAATCACAATTCTAACTTGACACATTGCATAGCATAGTGATTAATTTTTATGTTGCAATCAACGGTTAATCGGCTGAAATACTGTTTTACCTGATATATATTTATAACTTTCAAGGGTCATCTATTGTGTTTCTAATTGTAGAGTTAACAACGATTCTTTTGGTTATTTTAGTCATACGGATCCTTTACCAGTGACATTGTTGCGCAGGTATGTTATGAGACCATTATCGGACTATTACATAAAATAGTCCTTGTTGAATTCTCCCATATAACCTTTTTTCGTAGTTTTGATTGTGATTTCGAAATAATTGAATATAAGGATTGTGGAAAAACAACCAAGTTAGAAAACCAAGTCAACATGCAAAACGAAAATTGCTAACTGGAAAAATAAAACAAAAAATTATTATTGCTGTAAAAATTCTAAACCATCATATTCAAAATTCTAAACCTGACAAGTTTTTATATTTCTTCCTGTTTAACTACTGTAAAAATTCTAAACCTGACAATTTTTTATATTACTGCTAGTTCGTCCCTAACTCGGTGTATTTCACTAACCTGCAGCAACACTCGGCACAACTAGAGTGTTACCCTCTGATATGGTCACGGGTGTAAGTTATAACCGATTTAATGTATTAATGAGTAATTGCTAAGCGCTCAAAAACTAATTAGTGCATTTTTTTAACAAAATATCAATGGTAAACAAAATGCAGTGGAAGATCCAACGACTCCACGTGGTAATATGCCACAGGTATTTCTTATTTTATTTTTTCCTTTCTTCAATGACCAATGGTTACCTCCTCATTTTTACTCCTTCAAAAAGGGTCCATGTACACTTTTACAGTTATTTCCTCAAAACAATATGCAATAAATCGTGAATACATCCTCAAAATTATATGGCCATCAAATCATGATGCAGTTGCGTCGATCACTTCTTTTCATACCTGTATTATAAGATCTCACACCAAATGACCAGCATTGCAAGCTATAAATCCTCAACATTGTAAGAAGGTGTACTTTAGGATACATATTGACATAAAGCACTATGGCAACATGTATGCTCGAATGCATGTCAATTAGATGGCTAGGATATTAGAATCACAATTGCAAATGCACAAGATACATCTATAACCATGAATATTTACGTGCGTAAACCAAAGTCTTTGGTCACCAACGATCCCTTGGTACCATACTGGCAACCATAGGTGTTTCTGAATTGACAGTGGATAGTCTGACCTACATAAGTGATGTTAACCGCTTTCATGTCACAGTTATCTTTATCTTTATCTATCTATTACTTGACAGTTTCGGATCATGCTTTTTCTAAAATCCATCCATTCCCTCCTCTATTTTGGCCCTTTTACTTTGATCCCCTTGCATAAATCTATGTCACTTTGTTAAAATTTTAGAAATATTCAATTTTTAGTGTCAGTAATCATAGTTCATTCATAAATCTTTGTCACTTTGTTTTATATCATTCACTATACATCTTGAGCAATTGTTTAATTTCTGAAGCCTGGTTTAGGAATTAGAACCATTATCAGTAGCAAATGGTACTTTTATTTAGTACAGCAAAAAACATAGAAAAATAATTTTAATAATAAAAAGTATAAACATAGAAAAATAATTTAAATAGTTGCTAATGCATGAGAAATATTATCCGATTTGTTTTTCAATAGAAGAGAACGTTCTAAAACATTCTTTGTTTACAGGCCATGCCTTCCTAAGATGGATTTAGGTAACTCGATGATTTTTCTAACCTGCAAATACAAGTTCAAATAATATAAATTTTATCATAGAGCAAATTTTCGACATACCATCTAACCGTACCAACTTTGCAATTTTCATTTTTCATAATGTTTTGATTTTTCGCTAGAAAATGGTAAGGATCAGAGAAATCGAAAACGATATGGAGAACTGATAAATATCAGAGCTCGTCATTTCGGTGTATGTCGAAGAGAGACCAGCGAGGGACAGCTTGGTTAGAATAAGTAGGCAATTTTGTCTCAGTAACGTAGTGTTCTGATTTTATGGGCCTTAAATTAAATCGCTACGCAAAATTTGTCCAGCAAGCTTAACATATAGCGTTGTCCTAGAAGTAGAACACAACGAGGATGGGCCAATGAGCCCTTAGACAGGAATTCATGCCGGATTCCTTTCTTTATTCATGTATATTAGGATTTAATTCTTCCCAAAATTCTATACCATAAAGGAAACAAACATATACACTCATTTAGAATTCTTTCTTTATTCCTGTATGATCGATTCAAAATTTAGTACTTTCCTATTTCTGAATTGTTAATGAATACACTAGAACAGTGGTATTTTTATGTGTAAATGTAGTACACTTCTGTTGATTAATGTCAACAGAATTCATTGCCACTTTGCTATGTATACACAGACTATTACGTATCCTTCTAGCCTCAAAATTCCTCTATTTTCCACGTAAGCCAATGAGTAATATCAGCAGCCTTAAAAGGAAAGTTCTATTTTTTACACTATGTGATATCAACTTTGAATGTTTAGCTCCTGAAAAATTTGCCGTTGATCCATGAAAAACTGGTTCATGATAGGGCTGATGCTAGTTGTATATTGGGTTATCTTTTTTCAATCATATCACTGGAAATATCCACCGATCTATGTTCGTAAAAACATAAATGTATGTATGAGGGGAGGTTATGAGTATATAAACTTATATGAAGCAGGCTATGGCGCCAACATTACAGCTTTGGGCAGTACTCTCTGTTCTCAAAGAGGTAAAGTGTTGTGCATGCTACCAAATTTAATGCGTGAACTCATTATGACACTGTGTTATTTCAAAAGCAATGACCGCCAAATATGATCTCGACTACAAAAGGAAAAGTGTTGTACATCATTAGAAAGTTCAAAATCAGTTTCCATTTCCTTTTTTAAAACCTGTTTGAGATTTTAGAAGTTCCAATCAGTTTCGAAAACTTCAATATTTTGGTTATGATTTTAGGTAGTTTTGTTACATACAAGCTTTGTTTTCGCTAAATACAAATCGGTAGGTAGTTCTACTTCTACTTCTACTCTAGTTCAATATTTTTGGTTTAGTTTATTATTGAGTTTTATTCTTGGTTTCCATGTTTCCATGCTGATAAATTTTGGGAAAGGATGTGTGTCAAATATGTACTCTGAGTATGTAAACAGGGAATGTTTTAGGACGTTTTCTTCTATTGGCGTCTACTTTGGTTGTTTCCATTTATTGATTTGTGCACGTTGTTTGATAACTATATTTGCATTTAATTGTTTGTTATTCTTTTGCAGTCATATTGGAGTAGCAACAATGTCCCAGCTGGTGGTAATACACAGGCCATTTCTAGAAAGTACGAACTATTGAGTTGGCAAAGATATGTTGTTGCAGAACCAGCAATTGCATCAACTGATCTTGCTATTTTAGTGCACGATGTACCATTAGGAACAAATGCTTAGAAGGTTTGGGTTGATACAGTGGTGGATCCCCAGACTATTTTATACATGCCTACTTCAGATATTTACGCTATCGGGCAAGCGGTTGGGACGACTGTCGCTTGGCACAAGGAGTACATCTCTTTTGATTAATACGTATATGTTATGGATTTGGCTGTAATTTGACTATGTTATGGATTTGGCTATGTTATAAATTCAAAAACGGTGTAACTTGAGTTGTTTTAGACTATTATTAATGCGAATGGTTCGTTTGTTTTAAGTAACTTACTGTAGTTATTATTACTAATGAAATATTTGTTTTAATTGTAATGCTGTAAAATTTAATGGATAATATCAGCTATAAAAGTTTTGGGGGAATTTACAGTTGTATTATATTGTATTACAACTCTCGTAACAGTTGTAAATTGCTTCCGCAGCTGATGAAAACAGTTGTTGAAACATTAATTGCAACAGGTAGTAGCAGTTGTAAGTGAGTCTTTTGCAACTGTTATTAACGGATGTAATAGTTATTTTACAACAGTCCGAAATAGTTGTAAAATAGACCAACTGCTACAACTCCGTATATTAAGACTACTGGTGCTAGTTGTCATAGACGTATTATAACTGTCATTAATCATTGTAATGAATTATTTTACAACTGTCCGAAATAGTTGTAAAATAGACCCGCTATTACAACTCCTGATATTAGGACTGTTGGGCGCGAGTTGTTACACACCTATTACAACTGTTTTTGGCAGTTGCAAAAGGGTATTTCTGTTGTAGTGTTAATATCAACAGATTTTAAATAAGATTCCATTTCTGATTTCCAATTCAAAAAATCTGTACCATTAAAAATAGTTGGAATATGACTGGACTGACTCTCTATAGACTGACAACTTGGATTACCCATGACTCTAGAGTTAACAGAAATACCTGCTCTGATACCACTTGTTGAATCTAGATTAACCCTAGAGGGGGGGTGAATAGGGTTTATCACAGTTTTTAACTGAATTGAAATTCTAATGAGATATATAATAATAAACAGATCACAGACTATAGTAGAAACAGAAATGCAGAAAATAAATCACACACAGATATACCCAGCTTCGGCAAAAAACCTGCCTACTGCTGCATTTCTAAGGTTTCTACTAGGTGATAGAATAGTTCCCGCATACAAGACCATGTACACTCGCAAACCCTGCTCCTATTCTAACCCTACGCTCAAAACCGTAGACTGATCGATATCCCCTTGATCAGATTTCCCCGAATTACAACCCTGTAATCCGTAACCCAGATTTTACAGACTCTGAAACTGACAGTCAAGATCCTGACTGATTCACTCTAGTTTATACAGACACTAGAAAACTGTTTGTTTGGTTTTAACTCGAAATAAAAATAAAAACAACACAAAATAAATAATACAATTTAAAACAAAAAGAAAACCCTAATAAAAATAGATCTAGGAGTTAAAAGGAAAGGGGGTCATCCCCTTATGTAAACATGGATAGGCCGGCCTCCTTTGAACATGCGTTGCACCCCATTTTCTTTGACCCGATATTGTTCCTTTCTCTTGGAAATGGCGGCTCTAAAAAAAGAAACTAGGGTTTCATTGAATCCTCCCCAAATTGATCGATTGTGATTGCTCTTCGATTTGTGAATTAGAAATGTGTTCTCTGATGAGTTTCAATACGTCGATGGCTTCAGATCGATTGCTTCACTTGTCCGATTTGGGATTTACCTCTGGCTTGATCGAAACTGTGAGTTTTCTGAAAATTTGTTGCTTTGAAAATGCTTGAATTAATTTTTGTGGGTTTCGATTTTCTGTATACTTGCCTGTGATGAGTCTGTGTGTAATATAGGGTAAAATTAAAACCCTAATAACCTCTGATTTCGTATATGCCTTGATCTGATTCGCTGTGGCTTTCCCCTTTTGATTTGCACGATTTTAATTTGATTTGTTGCCATTAATTCCCTCACGTTGCCATGATAAAAATGTGAATTAATTCCATGAATCTGAAATTGCTTATTTCCCCTTTTTGCTGGCCTCGATTTGAAATTGATTTTCTCTTTTTAATTTATTCGGATTTTATTGTCTTGCACGAAATTTAGACTTGATTGATTATTGGCATACCTGAAGGAAAAACTCGGCCTTGATTTAAAAGAGAATTTTTGCTTGATTGATAAAACAGGAAACCCATTTCAAAAAAATAGGAAATGCATTCTTGCCAAAAAAATTGTCGAATTATTTTGATTTCTTGGCTTTAATGGCTTGCAAGATTTTGCTCTGACATATATATCTGGAAATCAAACTAATTGATTGTGAGCCCCTTGCAAATTGATTTTCTGCCTTGAGTGATCATTCCATATCTGGATGATTTTAAAAAACACTATGAATCCGAACACAATATTTGGTTTTCAGGAGGTTGTAAAACTTGCCAAAAAACCATTTCTCTGATTTTCTGTATTGAATGAATTTCTGGAAAATTTATTCTTGCCAAAGACTGATTAGACTCATATAATACGGCTTTGAATGCATATGAGAAATCAGCAAAAATAATTGCCAAAACAAAGTCTTCCCTTTGATTGAGTTTTGAATATTTTAGGCAAAAATCTTTTTGTCTAAAATCATACACTTCTGTAAATTCTTCATTTTCAAAACAATCTCGGCCATTTTGTGAAAAACATTCTGAAATGTATACACAAACCTGGGGCTTTGACAAGTTGTCTCGACCAATATATGTTGAGCTGTCCAATTGTTGCACATTTGACTTTTGGTTTTGAAAAACTTGCCACTTACATTGTTGCTGAAATCATTTCCTGGATATTGAACTTGACTGACCAGAAATATATTGATGCCTTATGTTTGCTGACTTGACATGCATGAACACAGTCCAGATTTGATTTGAGTTCCACACTTTGTACATGTGTATGCACACTTGCACCATCCATTTGTATATGCTGAAATCTGACTTGAACTGTCTTGTTAGCTGCGCCATGCATTTGACTTTGATCACCTATTCGCTGTTAAGTTTATGCACACTTTGGTGTACTGAAAACCTTGTTAAACTTGAGTTCTGCTTTGTTTAGTGCTTGACATTGTGTCTTTTGCTCGACCACTTTGGTTTGACAGTTCTGAAGTCTTGAACATGCTGTATCTCCATTTTGAATCATATTGCTGCCTTGTTTGTTTTGCTGTGTCTTGAGTTCATTGAACCATGCTTTGCTGTTTTGAGATATGTTGACTTTGAATGCTTGACTCATGAGTTTGCTGTTGACTTTTAATGCTAGCTGAGTATACACTGAGTTGAGTTGGTCATCACGGCTGCTCCTCAGTTGCTCGCTACATTCTGATTGGCGAGGCAGTGCACACGTGTATACACGTGTGTATATGCAGCCAACAGACGAATTTTCCTGTCCCTGTACTATATACTGTCTAGACACAGCCGGATTAACAAATCAGATCAAGTCAGAAAAATGATGAGAAACACACCAGAAAACTGAGGCAAATATATATATATATATATATATATATTTAAATAAAATTTATATTTGCATGTATACAGTTTTATTTCTATTGCAGTGTACTGTGTGTTTCTGTTTCATGTGACAGGTGATGATGACTGGACTGAAGTGACTGGACTGAAAGCTGTAAAAAACAGAAGACAAGAAGACAGAAGGCAGAAAGGACAGTGTTGGAGAAAGTATAGAAGTCAGTATGAATGTGTCAAAAAAAAAAATCTGTATATTGGAATGTAAATTGAGTGAATGTTGCAGTGAGATAGTGAGGAGCTAATATGATTGTACTGATTATTTGTAATAAACAAAATCTGTTTGAAAAAAAATATTGTTTCATTGTTGTCAAACAGACTTGTCTATCCTATTATGTTTATTTATAAGTACAAATATGTGAAGTGATTAAATAGTGGAGTTAAAATAGATGTACTGTTTGAATGTTAGAAATATAATATTTATATTTTAAATAAAATACAGTAAATATTTGATTTTCTGTACAGATGTATTTTATTTAAATATAAATATTACATTCCTGTCTGTGATGTAAATATAGAACAGTACAGTAACAAACACATTTATAAAATATATTTGGTTGTTATCATCAAACAAAAATCATATAATTGTGTATACAACACCGTTATATAAAACAGTTTGACATCTCTTCATGGAGTTAAAACTGAACCTGTTCACTTGATTTTTCATTTCATCTCTTTCTTCCCTTTTGCTGTCTGAAAGGCGTGAACATCTTGCATCGATAGTAGGTTTCATCAGCTTAACATTGACCGGATAGCTCCATGAATTGAAAAATGTACCAATAGTAAATTCTAAAGATAATGCTTCGTATTATAAGAGTATTGAAAATGATTTCAGCACATAACTGAATTGACAGAGAATAATAGTATATCACTCAATATAATATAGTATGTAACTAATGTCAATTGGTTATTTAAAATTTATGCAATCATGGTCTGATTGTCCCAGAAAAGAAAGCAAAACACAGATGTCAAGTATCACTTTATTTGAAAGCCTATTAGCATCAGTTTCTGTCATGTATGAAATGCATGTACATGTACTTAGCTGTTGTAATTTAAAAGAGTGGTAAAACGATGCAACCTGGCGACAGTATAGGATTTTATATATGACGTCAGTTCAGTCATATATAAAACGACATTATTAAACTTCAGGTTTGATAAAAAGTATCCATTGTTTCATGTAAAAGGCACGACAAAGCTAATAGGAGAGTTTATTAGGTGCTTGCTAAAAAGACAAAACATTCACGAGCTGCAATAGGTAGAGCTGTCGAATGTTGTCTCAAGCATAATATGTGCCAATTACCGAATATTTTTGATATTTACATGAATATTGTTTATAATTTATAAATTGGTTTGTTTGGTTATGTTCGTTAAAAAAGAGTTACTCATGCATTTGAATAATAATCTTTCTTATTTGTACATATGAAATGCATGCATGATGAAGGAGATCATAAGGATTTGACGAAGAACAAATGGTTGAAATGAATATGGAGACAAAGCGGTACTTTATTATCATCCATGCCCTTCATTCTTAAAATTTTTAAGGATTTTTTTGAGTGTTGAAAATTAGATGTTATTTATTTAGTTTAAATCAAGGATGAAGTGTAATAGTCAAACCATACAAAAGGATAGGATAAATAGAAAGAAATAATTTGTTCTTACCAAATCCAATATCTAAGTGACTGAGTTGTCAAAAGTAACAATTGCTTGATGTTATGGTATGACTTTTAATGGTATTCTAAAGGATATATAAACTTGTGTACTCATTCCTTTAATCTTCAGAATTGTTATATGCTTTGCTGGTGCTACTTTCACCATTTCAATTTATAATGTAATGTGCATTTATATCCTTTAGGAATAGTATCCAACCAATATCATTTCTGATTGCTTTTATTAGCACCTGCAGTTTCAATTACATGTTTTGTTAAGACATAGCTTTTTTGTTAGACCACTATGCCCTCAACTGTTGGCGATCAACTCTAGATCTTGAAGTTCGAACTTCAATTGCTACTTGGGTATTATTCTTTTCAAGCTGTTTTTTATTTCTTTGTTTAATTGTCATTAAAAGGCTGCTATTATAAATTGATTTATCAATGGTTTGATCCTTTCGGATAATATTCGCAGCCGACAAAGGTTGATGATGCACTTACTTTATCCTAAAATGAAGGTATTATTTTTCCTACTGTTTACATATATTTCTTTCCTTTCGTGTACGTTTTTATTTAGATATATTGTTTATATATTTAATCCAAAAGCAATCAGACTACTGCATTGTCATCTTGATTATCTTGCTTGGCACTTAGTAATTTTATCACATTAAACTGCAAATAACAATGCACATTTTGGTGAAGTAGTTTGAAAATCGACACGCTACGGTTCAGTTAAGCGGACGACCAATCTGTACTACATCCACTCATATAAATTCTCAGGCTCAGGAAACAAGATGTTTCCATCTAGCTTACAAGTGATGACCAATCAATTCAACTTGCAACAACCAAGAAAAGGAATCAAAGAAAGCCCGAACAAGTTTTGCCAAAAATCAGCGATGAAAAAAGAACTTCCCAAGATTACAAGGACCGTGCTTAATCAGGTGCGAGACAATAACTACATGCATTTGTATTTTTTTTTTTGCATTGGTCGATCATATCTTCATTCTTATTGAATGCTTGAAGTTGAATAGGCCCTAGAACATGCTTGAAGTTATGCCTCTTTCGCATTGATACCACTTTTAAAAGCTTGGACAAAAAATATATAACTTTTAAAAGCTTGGACAAAAATATTATGTATGCAGTTCAATAAGTGATTAATTTATTATTTTGCCTATCTGCTATTTTCGTGTTCAAGAGTCATTTTCCATGGTTGCTTACTAGATTATCTAACCATACCGCATTTACAATGTTTTCAAATGATTGTCAATACAGTAATGAATAAAATTAATACCTTTTTTCCTTTTCTATTTGTTGCAACCAAAACACTGGCATTAGGTTAAAATTCTTTTTTGCAAATTTCATTGCAGTAACCCTTGTTTACTCAACCAAAACCTAAACAGACAATAGCAGCAAGAGACAAAGAATTGATGATCATAAATGATAGCTAGCAAAACCAAAACCAAAATCTTTCATCAAAGCGTAAACATCGATTGCTCTATGACCCATAGCAGCAAGAGACAAAGAATTGATGATCATAAATGATAACTAGCAAAACAAAAACCAAAATCTTTCGTTAAAGCGTAAACATCAATTGCTCTATGACCCATAGCAGGAGTCTTTTATCGACGATGATGATAATAAGTCAATCAACAAATCAAGGCACAAGCCACGTTGAGGCTGAGGAGGGCACATGCCCTCCCCGGGATTTAAGAAAAAAATTTAATCCCCGCATCTTTTCTTTCCCTCATCGTCCTCCACCGCATCTTCATTCCAGTTCGCAACTTTTCTTTACCTCATCGTCTTCCACCGCATCTTCTGTCTTGACCTAGTTTACCTTGTTTCAACGATTTGGCTGGATGTGCTTTCTTCAGTTCCCCCTCTTCAGATCTTAAACCTTATTCGCTTCTCTGATCGAGATCTAATTTGAGAACACACGATGCCCCATGGCTTATCTCCTCCACATTCGTTTCATCTCCATCGATTACACTATCGCGACTTCGTCTTCACCGGTGCCACTCCCTAGCTACCGCTTCCTGCTTCTGGCTTATGGTCTCCTGCCATCGCTAGCTAAGAGTTTTGCTCTACAATATGTGGTGTTGTTGTGTAAGTGATGTTCATTGGGTGTGGTCAGTATTAGGAGTTTCGACTTGTGCTTTTTGGGTTTTTTTCCTGCTTTTGTGACTGATGTGGGTTTTCGCCATGGGGATTGTCTTGGTGTGCTTTGCGTTGTGGACTAGGCTGACATTTCTCTGGTGGCACTTCACTGTTGTATCCTTCGTCCATGGCGAAAGCTAAATGCTTTGGTGGATTTTTGGATATTTTCGGCTTTGGATGGCTACCTTTTTTTGTCCATTGGCAATCAAATTTGTTAGATGGTTTTTGTGAGTTGTAGTGTGATGGCCGTCCTTGTTTGAAGAGCCGCTTCATTTTCATTATGTCATGTTTTCATTGTTGGTAATTCTCTAAGTTATCCTACTAAAAAAAGCAACGTTACTGTTAGTATTCCACTGTATAAATTTTGAGATGTTCCATTGTGCCCTCGCCAGCAGAAGTTTCCGGCTAAGCCACTGGGAACAAGACTATATTGACAATAAGAGGTCTCATCATTTTATAGAAGGTTGATATATGTTGAGCTAACCTTAAGCGAACATGTCTATCTTCAAAAACAAATCATTTCTAGAGTGTATTTGAGAAGGAGAAAAAATATATTAATAGTTGGTTGCATGTTTTTGTATGGAATAATGGATACACATGACATAGAAAAGGAATTGGAGCACAAATAGTTTTTTCTTCTTTATGCAGACTGCTAGGAGTGAAATACAAAGGCAAGGCAAGCGGAAGATGGAAAAGTTGTTAAATATTTTCAAATACGTTTACAAAGCATGTTCAAGTTTCAGTTAAATGACCTTGTTCAAGATTAAAATGACCCTGCTCAAGTTTCAGTTAAGTATTATTTGGTCAGCAGTGACGTGTTATGCTTAGCCTATCAATAAAATGTTTCTACTTTTGTTGTCGTTGTTTTGATCGCTGAATTTGTTGTCTGATATACTTAAGTATATTGCATAAGTCATGGTTTTGTTTAATGTTAATTCAGAGTTTCAAATAATCTTAAGATTTTGCACTGAACAATATATATTTCGAGATCATAATTGCATCACCAAAAACTTTGATAGCTTTATGTCTTCCTAAATCTTCAAAAGGTGCATTTACAGAAAATTATTAACAATTATTTTATGGACTAATAATTATTTTATAACAGTGATACTTACCACATACAAAAAATGGATTATACAAAATCATGTTTAATTATATTCCTGATTTAAATTTCTTCTTACTATTATGGATAATATCAAGCATGTAAAGAGTTACTAAGCAAACATAGCATTCACGACTGCCTTTTCCACTCTCCTATCTAATACATATTGTTTTCATTCACAATTAGATTGCTTATAGTTCTTAAAATATATGTCATTATGTCTACTATTTCTCATTATGTCACATACTACCATCCAATGGATGTTTTTCTCCTTTGACAGCATGTACGTTCAGATTATCGGACTTGGCTTCGAACCGTGCTCCGACATCCCGACGATTGTCATGTAGCTTGCAGATGTTGAGAGGATCGAAGCAAATTACATGGCCAGACATTCAACTAAATAGTCATGCAGCTTCCACCTTCTACCAGCCTTTCCCTACTTCCATAAGTTCTGGTTTCCATTTGTATTTCAAAATAAAAACCAGTTCTGTCAATTTTTTTGATTCCCTTCATTTTTGTATGCATGCTTGCTCTGAATAATAAATGTTTGTTATAAACTAAACTGGGTAGTGAACATTTTATGTTTCTGCAATTAGTTCTCTACTTTGACTTGTTTGTACTTTTATAGACATCCCATTATCATTTAATTACCTTACCTCCGGTACAGCTATTTTAACTGTTGCTTTATCTACGCAAGATTAATGACTGAATTTACCAACCGGGTACCTCAGAGTAGTTCTGCGGGTTTTTGAATACTGGCATCAAGTTCGGCTCTTAAATTTGTGCCCACTTATGCGCAAAACAAGCTTTAATTGCGAATCTCTATGCACAGGTTATATAACACCCCTTTTTTGCGACATCATTTTTGCACCACTCTCGTTTATATTTAAATAATATGTTAGTGGGAGTGAAAATTAGTGGAGGAGAGAGAAAGAAGTTTATGTGGTAGATATTAGGTAGACTAAAGGGGTGCTGCACTATTTGTGGTGCACTTACACTATTCAAAATGTCAAAACTTAATAGATCGAGTTCAGCATAAACTACAAGGATGAGTGGTAATGCTTTAGAGCTACGCTGGTCAAGTAGAACTAATAAACATGCATGGTTATAACTCCAGTTATACTCTACTAGCTCTTTGTTTACCGAATTTCAGAGCAAACATTGGAAAAGTGGCAAACCATGTGTGTCGGCTTTTTTTGGGGTGGATCTTCACATAAGCTAGCATGAAGTACTTTGTACAAACCCAAAAATGAAGGAGGGATTGACCTTAGATTATTTTCAGAATTAAAAAAGGCTTCCAGTATTAAATTAATGTGGAATTATCTAACAGCCTCGTCCCCATGGAGCTCATGGATGCAATAAAGGTATTGTGCAAATAAATTCTTTTGGCAGATTCCTGTTGACAACAATACTTCATCAACCGGGAAAACTATGCTTCGACTTCACAATACAGTTGAACAATAATTTCAAAATGTTATAGCTAGTGAGAATGACACTTCTTTGTGGTTTGAGCCATGGGTAAACTGCTCTTGCCTTGTGGGCTTGATAGGTATTTCCAGATTTCAAATCATAGGTTCGGATGTTGATAAACTAAGTGACATTATATGTGACAATCAACTTGTTCCATCACTGCACCCTATGACCCGAGAGCAATCCTATGACATTCAGCAAGTTAAATTTGCTTCTAATCTCCTTACGATCAATATGAATGTTGTGATGGAGGACTTTTCACTTTCCATAAAGCATGGGACAAAATTCGAGAACGAGATGAGATTAACCCAGTTTACTCTCTTATTTGGCACCCGAAGAATAGTAGAAGAATTTCCTTCACTTCTTACTTAGCAGTGATCGGAAGATTGAATACTCGAGATTGCTTACTTCGCTTTGGCATTACTACAGACAATTCTTGTGTGCTCTGCAACAACCATCAGGAATCAACTCAACATTTGTTTTTCGATTGTGACTACTCCGCTTTTATCCGAGATTGTACACTTTGAAGTTACAAAGTTAAAAATGGAAAGTGACAAAGTTCTTATCTTATTCCTACAATGGAAATAAGGCCATTGATGTTCTTATATGTCCAAAGTGCTTCATGTATGCTCCAATTTCCAAAGTCAATTCCAATGTCCAAGTGACGGAAGTTATCGTCTATGTGAAGATTATAAGTCCAAGAGATGATTCGTAGCCAATAGAATCAACATGGAAACCATCAATGAGCCTTAAATAGAGTTTTCCCAGATGCCAAATGATAACCAAAAGCCAAAAATGCCAACCCCTTTGAATGCCAAGAGAGGGGATATTTATAGGTCAAGTTTGTGGGGTCATAGTAGGAATTTCGTATATCGGGGGATACAAAATTCGTATTCATGGGACTTAGCCAAAAGATCGAGTACAAGCTCATAATATCGAATCTTGGAAAAATCATGAAAAAAACAGTGATTGGTTGGGGTGAGCATTTATTGGTTAAAACCAATTAAAACAACCAAACCCGTTAAGTGTGGTCGGTTTGGTTTGATTTTGTAAGTTAATTGGTTGGTTTTGTTTTTATTTTTATATTATTTCGGTTTATTGGTCGGGTTTAGTTTTTAACATTTGAAAACCAAACCAACCAATTAAGCCAATTTAAAAATTAATTTATTTAAAACTTAAAAAACTTTCATTAACAATGCTATTATTTATAATATTTTCATAATACTATTATTTTTTCTTTAATTTCATATTGACATTTTAAGAAAAAGATTATGATTTCTAAAATATTTGCATTATATGAATTCAATTATTAGTTTTAATCCTATGCTATATCAAAAACTAGAAGACTATTTCATTTTAAGAAAAACCAACCAAACTGACTAAACCGAACAAAATATTATCAGTTCAGTTGGTTTTGGTTTTAAAAATATTGGCTTGACTTGGTTCATGTTTTTTCGAATATTAAGTTAAACTGATCGGTTAATGAACTTATATTTTATATAACGGAACTTTGTTCCAGTTTTGATAATGGATAAGTATTTTGGCGAATGTTTTGCAAATAACAGCGAATGGGAACTCGGATACGGTTATGGCTATTTTCTAAGTATTGAAATAAAATGTTTTGAGACTATTCTTATATTAAAATAAGAAGAAAATGTTGAGCTCTAATTATTGGAAAAGTTTGAAGTTTTAATTAACAAACGATTAATTAAAAGGGCCAAGTGACGCTAGATACCAAACTAGTGAATTTAATTTATTTTCATGGTTGTTCATTTTAAAGTTAAATAACTGACTATCAAATCTGGCATATACATTGTTGGTATGGAAAGACTGGGATCAGATTTATATTCGAAAACCATTCCGGCCAGCAAATACAAAGATGTTGAAGATATCAAAAGATGGTCGAGATGGTGCATTGAAGACCATGGATCTTCATGAGCGGAAGAACTACTCGTTGAATATCTCTAGATCGCTCCCGAAGATATTTTGAATTGTAAGTCTGTATTATTGAAATATATGGATTTGCAAGGACTTCACGCTACTGATCCTTAGGGTGATTCCTATATAGGATGTGGTAGAAGGGTGCCTTCGGTTTGTCTAGTCCGAGGACAACTTGTATGGACAAATGTCTAGCACAGTATGCTTAACAAATCACGTACGGTCGATGTATTAAAGGTATTATGTTGGTGGCAGAGGGATTCATTCCTCTTAGCTTTTTATACCCATGATATTTTTAGGAAATCAGTTAGTGATTTGATGGGTTTAATGATGTGGCATTCAAAGTGAATTGTGACCAGATGTTCTAAAATATAAACGTAGCCTCAAGCCTCATCAACCGGGAAATGACAGAAATCGGGCAAGCAACATGGCTAGTTGGGTCGCACCCGAGCAGGGTGTATTATCACCATCTAGAGAAAATCCTTATTTGTTCTTCTTTCGTTTCTGTAACTCCACGAAAGGATGGTAGCCCTTAAAACCGTCGGGTAATAATACATTTGGTTCACTCAAGCTGAATAAGAGACCGGTCATGTGTGGTTGGGTTGCAAGATGTTCTTGTTGAACCCCAGTGTTTCCCCTCTAAAGTAAACTGATCGGAAGGTGGTCCCATACCTTGTCATATTTGTAATCCATTCTCCAATAAGAGCCCCGCGGTTTTTGATTTTACACTATGTATGTGAAGCGTGATATGCAAGCGTTCTGCTATTTGGTTATTTATTTGATTAAGACACTATTATAATATCACCGGATTTTATATCAAAAATGTTTTGGATTATCATAAGGTAAAAACCGTCCATGTTTATGTATGGATTGGTCTTACGGTTATCCTTTCCTTTCAAAAAAGATTTTCTAAAGTTAAGCAAGTTGGATGCTACTTAAACTTATTGAGTTTTACTCACGCTGGTTCACCAGACTGATTTGAGGCGTTTGCAATGCTTGGGTCAGACCGAGTTTTACAGGTTTAGGTTAGGAAGTTGCGACCTTCTGAAGACGTGTTGAAGGGGTCCAGGCATATTAATATTTATTCCGCTATGTATTGTATATAAGGACAAGTTATTATAACTGTCCAGATGCATCACTGTGCTATGATGATTGTAAGTATTATTTCAAGCTCTCAATAAAGATTTATTTCTATATTATATTTTGTTCCGCTGCGATGTGAGACTCTGATTCTGTTTTGTTGAACTTCTTCTTCTTTTATTTTAATATTTCTTTTTTTCTTCCCTCACCCTCTATTTCTTTCTCCTAACCATCTTTTTTTTCCAGACAATTTGGGTTGGACGTGAGTTGGATTTGTCAACTCAAAGGGTATGGAAAAGTCGGTATGTTACATTTGTTTTATGAGAAGTCCAAAAATCTGTAAATCAATGAGCCGAGATTTGAGAGAAGACCGATGATCGCTGAGATCATAATAAAATGGAACTCCCATGACCACTGAGATCGTAATTTGGAAGACTGTTAAATTCGAGATGCATGGAACCCAGAAAACCAAAAGTCATGGGCTTGTTGGGTTCTGCCGGAGCATTTGTGTTCCTGCAAAAGAGCTTCATACTTAGCGGACCAAGTCATGAAGTCCTTATGCTTGGCGAACCCAATTAGAGAATCTTAGTACCGACCGAAGTCCAAAAGCTATGAACCATAGTTTGTGGACCGGAGTCCATGGACCTAAATCCAAAAGTTTTATGAACTTAAGTTCGAAGACCCAAGTCCAAAGGGTTTTTATGGGATAGAGCCCATATTTGTACTCGGCTGACTGAACGTAGGACCAGAGTCTGAATTTTATGCTTGGTTGACCAAGTGCGAGATCAGATCCCGAATTTTACACTTAGCTGACCAAGTATTGGGCCGATATCCAAATTTTATACTTGGCTGACCAAATGCGGGATCGAAGTCCGAATTTTACACTTGGCTGACTAAGTGTGGGACTGAAGTCCGAATTTTAACTTGGCTTTCCAAGTGTGGGACCGAAGTCCAAATTTTATATTTGGTAGTCCAAGTGTGGGTTCAGAGTCCGAATTTTATACTTGGCTGACCAAGTTTTAGACCGGAGTCCATATTTTATACATGGCTGACCACGTATGGGACCACAGTCCGAATTTTATATTTGGCTGACTAATGCTGGACTGGAGTCCGTATTTTATACTTGGCTAACCAAGTGCGGGATTAGAGTCCGAATTTTATACTTGGCTAACCAAGCATGGGATCGAAGTTCGAATTTTATACTTGGTTGACTAAGTGTGGGACTGAAGTCCAAATTTTATACTTCGTTGACCAAGTGTGGAACCCGAGGCCAAAGGTAGTCTTTTAATAACACCAAAGAGGTACAACGGTCAATAGCCAAACTCACCGCGCGTTTGGGTACCACAGGTCGGCTCCGCATATGTGTGAGTTGGTGTAACCACTTTGATTACAAGATGGACAAACCAAGAAGTGAAAAGTCATAGACAAAAAGAACAAACATAAGTAACAGACCGGAGTCCAGTAAGCCAAAAGGATCCATAGGGCCAGATCAGTGGATTATGATGCCACTGCGGTCGCTTTTCTCGCCTGCTTCTATCCTAAGATGTCATAGGGGCTGAACATGTGCTGTTGATGTTGCCGAATCCCTAGCACTTGTGTTAATTAATGTTTTTAATGCAAGCTTTAGTGGTTGGCGTCAAATATGATACAAATACCACAATATCTAAGAAAGCACCAATTACTAGGCTTCAATCAAAGTTCACAAAATAACAATCATGATAATCCAAATTACAGCCACATATTGTAATATATAGAACTGAAAAGAAAAAAGGAACAACATATTTATGGCTGTTTGGAAATTCGCCTACATCCACTGTAATATAATCTTTTGATTATATTGTAAGATTGCAAACATAGTCCTTTTGTTTATGAATACAGATAATAAGAAAGTAAAGTTTCAATCCTGAGAACAACAATGCTTCCGTTGAACTTTTGGAAAAAGTCTTATTTCAAGTACCATTAGTTGTCTATTTATAGGTACAGATGAAGTTTAGCCAACCTAAAATCTCATAGGGGACCTCAGAATATCAAGACGACTGAGCCCACAAAGTAGGTACCGAATCGTCCATCGACCAAGATCGATTCGATCCGATAAATTTAATTATATATGTATGTATTTGTAGTTTTTTACAATATTGTTCATATAAAAAGTCAATGAGTCTGTAGTGTTGTAAATCCCAGCTTTTGTATACTTACTCAACGAACCATATACACATTTACATGTTGCACGCACACTTGCATGTATATGTGCATTAAATTCCATTAGACCCTTCATATCACCGAAAAAGATCCAAAATAGTAATTTTTTATATTTCATCCATTTAATCTGATATGTGTTATAGCCCATATCCGATGAGAACATAATAACATAGTTAGTTTTCGAGGATAGGAGATTGAGCACTACTCGAACTTGATTAGTTTAATCCAAAGCTAATGGGAATTTTAAGGCAAGAATCTAATATGTTTCTCTTTTTTCTTGACGAGTTGAATTTGTGAAGTGATAAACACTTTGAATATTGCATGGGAGTGGCGCTGAATTTTGACAATACAATATATTTAAGTCGAAAATATAGGTTCTCAAGTGTGCAATGAAGTAAACTACATGTTGTTTAGTATCACGGGGAAGAAGTTATTATGTGTTGAAGGTACATATGAAGCACAATATGCCATATTGAGCAGTTGATGCACTTAAGCAAGCTATTCCATTACTTGCAGTCTATCGCGTTGGAGAGGTGAAGATTGAAGTATGAAACATTGGATGGCATAGCCGGACTAGGCCATTTTTTTCCAAGTCCAATTGATTGGGTTCCCTAGCCCATTTGAATGAAGTCTAGTGGGAAAAGGAACATTGCTTTCTACGTATGTTATCATTCCCCATTTTATGTAATCAATTTAAGGTGACGAATTGTTCGTGTTTCGAACCAAGTTCAAAAATATACTAAGTCAAAACTTACCTCTATTATTCATACTATATTGTAATATAAAGATAGAAGCAATCAACAAAATATATTGTTTTCAACCTCTATTATTCATACTATATTAACGTTCTTATTTTTTATATATTATTGTTTCTATTATATCAGACTCCTCTAATATGGTTGTTTCTTTTTATATCCTTATGATATTTAATATATTTGTCATCATGAATCTAAATTTTTATGTTGTTATTTATTTCATAAGGTTAGGTTCTTTATATATTTTTATTTCATCAAGGATTACCAGTTGAAGTAGTAAGCAGTAAAGCACTTTAAATTTTAGCTTTTGAGGGTCGTACATTAGATACATCAAAATGAATACTCTACTTGAATTGTTAGATCCAAAATGGTTCTAACACCCAAATGAGCAATAATTCTTATGAAATGAAATTAAAAGCAGAGGAAAACTCACGATTTACAGTGGTTCGACGTTAAAGAGCCTACGTCCACTTTATATTTTTTGATTGATGATTGGACTACAAATACAATAATTATTTTCATTCAATTTCACTCATACAATGGATAATTTCACTCAATCTTCTTCAAAAGGTGGTTGTGATCTGAAAAAAGTGATATAATTCGGTTGTTGAGGAAGTTTGAGTTGCTGATTTGCCAAAAGATCCCTTCAGATGATCTTTGGTGGTGTATTTATAGGTGGAAAGTCTTTCTGGGAGGCCTCCGGTTCGGTACACGTGGCAGGCATCCTGCTTGGTTCAGTAGTGGGAGCTCTGAGATGTTGCCAGCGCATAGCCTTCATGGGTGAACGTGGGGGAGTAGGCATGTAACTGCTCCGCATCTTCTGGAGTAGTGGGTTATAACTGTTGTTCAGTTGTTTCGGGTTAGGATCAGAAGCATGAATGAGGGGTCCAATCGGAAGGCCCCGAACCGATCCGGTTGCACCTCCTCTTTTCCATTTCCTAGACTGCTAATTTTCGGAGAGAAGGGGGTCGGTTCATGAATATCTGAACTGATCTGATTGCTTGCTGCGAATCCTTCCTTTACACTGATTCATCGAGCAATCTCTTAGCATTGTGTAGCCCGATCACAAAGTGGGTTAACATTTTGCCCCCTCGAAATACGCGCTTATCGGAGGTGGAGTGTGCTTCGAATTGGCTCATCTATTTGTTTCTGAATCATAGTCACTGAATAGTTGCTTCCATTTATCTGTTAAATGATGTCATTTTGTAAAGTCGCATCCTTTGATGCTTATAAATATAACGCTGTATATTCAAATCATCCTTGTTGCTTTCGGTGACACCGAGAATATCCGTAGTGTTCAAGTAATCTCTCCAGGTAAACTCCTGCATCGTAAGTTTATAAGTCTTTTATTCCGCTCTGAGCTTATTTCATGTCTTGTAATGAAATAAATGATCACACTTCAGTTCGGTTCAGGCCGGTCTGATCCGGCCCATACTTCAAACATTGCTGCGCCAGTGGGCTGAGAGGCCTTGGGCTTGTTTTTTGCTCGGATCGGATTAAATGGTCACATCGGTTGGAATACGAAGAGCCCTTCTTCACATATATAAATTCACCCCTTCCTATTTCTCGTTTCTCCTTTTCATTCTCGTTTTCCCTAAAATCACAGGTGAAACCCTAATTCCCAAAAATATCTAGAAATCCTTCCAGCCTTCGAATCGAATTCATAGTTAGGTTTAGATCTTTGATTTTTCCAGTTTTAGTTAATTCGAATCCAAAATTAGAAGCAGTTTAAGCAAATTCATTCGCTGCCGTGTCGACTTCAGCATCGCGTCTCCTGTCCCACCGCCATTGTCGTTGGTGGCATCATCACCACCTCGAGGCGGTGGTGGGGCAAGTCTGATTCGACGTTGGAAGGATCATACCACGAATGCTTTGTAGTGGATGAATTTTCGAAAAGGGGAATGGGTCTGATGTTACTGGAAAAGCAGAGAAGAAGAGGGAAAAGAGAAGGATGGGATCGGTATAAAGCAGGGTGGAAGCTCTAGGACTTCTTGAATTTAGGCATGTGGCATTGGTTCCGATCAGAGAAGATGATGGTGGTTGTGGAAGAAAGTTAAGTTAAATGGACAGATCTTGGGGTGTTAGTGCGGTTCGCTTCGGTATCAACAGATCCGACTATAGTCACTTTCCTTTAATCCCATCTGATTCGATCCCTTATTTTCTTATGCTTCGAACTGATCCGCTTAGGTGAAGTATCCAAATCTGTTTGCTTGTAATTTGGACATCTGAGCCAATCCGGTACTAACACAAAAAAGAAGACCTGTACTGATCCGTGTATGGCATATATACCCGAACAGACCCGAAATGATTCAACGTGATGTGAAAGAATGGTTCAACTAACTTAATTATATAATGACTATGGCTTTTAACTTTACAGACAGTTAGGATAAAGCCTTACGATCATGAATGAACTCCCAGACTATCATGAACACACAATTGCGATAATTTTTTCCACTGCTTTCTTTTGTGTTGATCTTATGCATTCTAATTCCATCATTACATGTACACTTGCACACTTTTAGCTTCAACACATGCACAGGGGGACACAGGCAACTTCACTCTAATTTCTGCTATTGTTTCTTCGATAGTACAACAGACAAGGCTAAGAGACATTCGTCTAAATTGGCGGAGAGAAGAGAAGCTGTCGGGTCATCCGAGAATCCACCTATTGAAGACGTATCTTCCACTTCAGATTCGGGTTGGAATAGTACGGGTCCAGACTATGAAATGGGAAGTCATGAAAGTGATGCATCATCCAGGGGTGATGTCTCTCTAGGCAAGGAAGAAGAAGAAGGAGGGGCAGGAGATAGTCGTGCTCCAAATGAGTTTGGAAATGTTACTATCTTGGAACTGCCTATGGATACAACCGAATCAACAATCGACAACGATAGGCTTGCACGGATATGCCTAAAGCATGGAATTCTTCGAAGAGACATTGAGTTTCCTTCGAAGATAGATCGTCTTCAAGATCCACCGGAAGGGTATATGGCTATCACCAGGTTAATGTGCCTCGTTGGGGCAATACCTTCATTTCCGCCATTCATCGTTGATTTTCTGAGACAATTGCGGATTGCCCCCATGCAACTTCATCCCAATTCTTACGCTTATTTGTATACTCTGTACATAGCTTATAGAGAAATTCTAGGTGTAGAGCTAACTTTTGAGGATGTTCGTTTCTTCTACAATTTCAAGCATTGGACCAATGACACCCGTCCTTTATATACTTTGAATCAGTACCAAAAAGGAAAATCATCACTGTTCCTTTTAGCAGCAAAGCTGGGGACCCGAAATGTGAATGGTTTTATGTTAAGCAACAACCTGGGTGTGCCAGAAGATGGCTTAAGTCGAGTAAGGACCTCATTTTTTATGCTCTAGTTCCAGCCTTTATCATAAATACATTAAGCATTACATGTTTTCACTTACAGTTCCTAACCCACCACAAGAGAAGCATCCGGTGCAATTTGATCACTTGAATCAGTTACTTAATGGCGGCCAAAAATTCTTGACCATCAAGGACTGCTTAGTAGATGAATATCTCCATCGGTATCGTCTAGTTGTCATATCTCGAAGCATAGGTCACGGTGAAGGTCCTTATGTGTACATACCTCCAGTTAAGAGGCCAATCGACAGTCCTCTTGAGAGGGGTGAAGGTTCAAAAGATCCAATAGTGCCCTTTAGGGATCCTCCTTCTCCCTCTACGACTTAAGATTATATATTAGCAAATATAGCAGAAAAAGATAGAAATGAATACATTACTCCCGAGGATGCTGCCACACTTGAAAAGCCGATCTCTCCAAAAGAGTTGTCATTAGATGCTCCCTAAGGAGATGCCCCCACTATAGATGATTCTACGTTTCGGGGTTTGGGCAATCTCCCCTTGCCCGAGGCCCTTAAGTTTTTGGAATGAACCCTCTTATTTTTACTTCCTCAGAGGAAGCTAGCCCTGTAAATACTAAGGAAACTGCACATGTCGGCCTAACTTCGGGCTCTGGTTGGTTGGAGGAGGGTTATCACTTAGGATATGCACAACACATCAACACTGCACGTCACAGTACCTGTGCTTCACATAAACATTGGTTCAGAACTTTACATACCTTATTTTGCAGAAACTATGATACGTCCCCACTATGATGTCAGGAAAGTCCGCACCAGTATGCCTAGATTTGATCCCAACACTGAACATGATCGCTGCGAGAGCCGCGACAGGGATTATAAGAGGCATCATGATCCCAATCGCCCTCATTCTTCACGCTCTCGTTTTCCTCGTCAGTTAGACCTGGACCAGTATAAGAGCTACCAAGATTGTCGCGAGGGGGACTAACCACACTCTAAAGATGCAGTTCCTCCTAAAGACAAGCATCTCCAAGAGAAGCCACCATCGAAGCATGTTGATTCACAGGATAAGCATAAACAAATCAAAAAAAGGTCGAGTAGGGATGGCATATACATCGTACCTGCCAAGCGAAAAAAGGTCGAGTGTCCATATCTAAACCCGTGCCGCTTGATTCTGAAATTAAAGCGAAACTAGAATATTTGAAGAAACAATTTCCAGATCGTTATTTTGATCATCTACATTTTGTTCTCCACTTGAGCATGTTCCTTCGAAGTGGACGGATGATGCTAAAGCAAAGATAGACTTAGTGGACAAGCAATACACGGAAATGTATAGATATTCGTGCAACCTTTCTAAGATTATCCGCAATTTAATCACTGACATCGACCACATCAAGGAAATGGCTGATTACGACAAAAGCATCCTGAAAAATTTAAAGAAACACTTGGAAGACGCACAAGCTTAGCTTGCTCTCGTTCAACGGGATGCCGACAACTACAAAAAACAACATGAGCAACTACAAAGGCGTTATCACACTTGCTTGGAATCCCATAGCCAAAAGCGCTTAGATTTGAAGAAGCAAGCTGAGGATGCTAAATCTGAAAGTGTTAAGGTACGGTTGGCTTGCATTACCCTTGAACAGGAGAAGGCTAAGTTAGAGAAGAAAAACACTGATTTGTCAAAGCGGAACACCGAATTGGAAGCCAAACTGTTGGAGGTGGATCTAGGGCAGTCTTGGCCGAGGGGGACATAAGCATTGCCATTAAATCCGCCGAAGAGGTTCAAGAGAAACTTTCTATAGCACAGAGGGAATTTGATGGCTATGGTGAGCTGATGATAGAGTTCTTTGCTCAAGTGATCCGTCGTCGCGACATTTCTTGGATCGAGGATTACCCGACAACTCTGGTTTACTGTGGGACCAAATCATCGAATGGGAGAAGAAAGAGCTCAAGGTGGACTCCATTGATGAAAACAAACTTATGGAGAATTTTCTGAGGGGTGAAGAACCGATGCGCTTGGCTGAAGGACGTAGACTCATTGCTGCAGCTATGGAAGAAGTGACACGTCAAGCTAAGGGAAAAAATGTCCTCGAAACTGGCTCCTCTTCTGCTGCCCCTGCGAATGCCAAAACAGAGGGATATGATACAGAGAATCCGGGAATCCCTAAGACATCTTTTTTATACCCCATTCCTGAAGCCACACCAGAGACCCTCACTACCCCAATCAAGAAATCATTCGAAGCTATCTCTACCTTTTCACCCTAATTTGTTAGGGCTATTTCAACCTTTCGCCACATTATTGGACAATCAATCGAGGACCCTATTGTTTCTCCTGAGCTAATACCAGCTAACTCTCATTCTATAAGTGCACATCCAGTTGAAAAGGATGATGAGCAGCAAAGGGAAACCACTGATACGAGGTCTACTGAAGAGATCCAAGAGAAGAATGCTGAAGTTACTGGCTCAAAACCTGTGGAAGAGGTCAAGGATAAGGACAAGGTTGTCAAGAAGACTCACAAGCCATCTACCATTGAAGACCCCCTGGAAGAAGATGTAATAGCAGCCTTAAAAGACGACGGTGGCGATGACGGGCATGAGGAAGATGATGATGTTACTATAACTGGAGACTCGGGGAATGTTGATGACATGATTTTGGACGAGATGAAGGCCAAGCATGATAAGCATATGCATCTGAAAGTTGAGGAAATATATCTCGAAAGTTTTAAGCCCCTTGCGAAAGTACCTCCTGGATCAAGATTAGTTGTTAAACTTTCAGCTAGATCAATCACTGAAGAGCACGCTAAAAAATCTTCTGCTGATCCCATCACTCCAGTTCTAGGGAAGAAGAAACTGAAGCGGATCCAGACCGAGGCTGAAAAAGAGGAGAAAGAAAAACTTAAAGCTGCCAAGAAAGCGAAGTCCACTCCAAATTCCAAATGAGAGGTAGTTCTATTTTTCATTTTGCTTGTTCCTCCGTCCGCTTGTTATTGTAGCGAGTGCGGCCCTCGCCTTTGTTTAGTTCTTTTGTATAAACCTGCACCTGTGTAAATAAAGTAGTTCGTTTCCCATTATGCCAAATGCTTGCGAGTTTGTCATTTATTTCTGTTAGTGGCGAGAAATTAACAAACATTAATAATGATTCAAGTCACAATTGTGCTGCCCTGCAAATGCATAAACAGAGAAAATATTGTTCGCAGAGAAATTGTCTCTTAAATAAATAAAATAAATGATTGATGGCAGGGTGCGTGATGTGTATGCTTCCAATCAATCCTGAATATAGCACTTGGCTAGGGCTTGTTCGAGATTGATTAAATTGCCCCCAGGTCTTTTGGCGGGGTTAAATTTTTTTTTCATTGGTACACATTCTTTGTACCTTTATACTCTCCTGTCGTATAGTCAGGTTAGAATAGATTCAAGGCAGTCTTTTGTCATGGTGCACCGTCATGCCTCGAGGACGTCGTCTTCCCGTCCTTTATACTCTCTCTCGACTTGTGAGAGTTAGAGTTTGGGACGTCGGTTTCCCGTCCCTTTTTATGTCATTCGGCAAATGGTTATTTCATTTGCTTTTGTATTAATTCAAATGTCTAATATTTTTGACTTATGTTATGTCAATCACAGAAAAAATACAAAACAAGATTCGTATGGGTAAAGAAAATCACACGCAGTATTTTATAGTGGTTCAGCCAAGTCGTGACCTACGTCCACTTCATAATCTTTTGTTTATATTAACCAATCTTTTCTAGGCAAGTCATGCCTTTTTACATGGCCTATAAAACAAAATACAATAGTATAATTTCAAGTTAAGTAATCGCCGCAAATGTTAGGCGTTCCAAGCTCTAGGAATTTCTTCACCATCCACGGTTGCTAACTTGAAAGCTCATGTGTCAAGTTTTCGTCGGATGGCATATGGTCCCGCCCACTTTGGGCCTAGATGAACGGGAGGTGGAAAGACTTGCTTCAATACCAGGTCTCCAAGTTTGAAAGTCCTAAAGCGAACCTTTCTGTCATAATAGCGTGCCACTTGGTGTCGACGCCTTGAAGCACGCAAGTCCGCTTCGCCCCTTTTCTCTTCAACCATGTCCAGGAATTCTAGGAGGAGTGCTTTATTCATCATTGGGTCATTATACGTCACTTTATGAGAGGGTACTCTAAGCCCCACTGGAATTACCGCTTCTGACCCGAAGGAGAGTGAAAAAGGAGTATGACAAGTAACCGTCTTGAAGGTTGTTCGACATGCCTACAAAGCTAGTGGCAATTTCTCAACCCACTTGGCTTTTGCTCGTTCCAATCGCTTTTTATGAATTGACTTAATAACTTTGTTTATTGCTTCAATTTGTCCATTCGACTGTGGGTGAGCTACGCCGGTATACCTTTTATCAATTTTATACTTCTGATAGAAGTTTCTAAATTCCGTGCTGTCGAATTGGGTTCCATTATCAGTTATAATGGTTTTCAGTATCCCAAATCGACAAATAATATTCCTAACCACAAAGCTTATCACTTTTCTTGCTGTGATCGTGGTTAAGGCTTGGCCTCCACCCATTTCGTGAAATAATCCACAGCCACGATCGCATATTTAGCTCCTCCTTTAGCAATTAGCAGGGTCCCAATGAAGTCTAATCCCCACATTGCGAACGGCCATGGACTGACCATTGATTTGAGATGTCTTAGGGGTGCTCTTGGAACTGTAGGGAATCTCTAGCATTTGTCGCAGCGTCGTGAGTGATCAGCTGCATCTTTATTCACGGTAGGCCAAAAATAACCATATCGCAATACTTTCTTCGCCAAAGTTTGACCTCCAGTATGATCCCCACACTCACCTTCGTGTACTTCTTTTAGTACACGCTTGACGTCGTCGTGTGCTATACACCGCAGCAGAGGCATGGAAAATCCTTGGCGATAAAGTACGTCTTCCTGTAAAACGTATCTTGCAGCTTTACGATTTACAGATCGTCTCTCGCTCTTCTTTGATGGGAGAATTCTGCTCTTAAGGAAGTTCTTAATCGGTGTCATCCATGAATCCCTTTCCGGCTCATCTTCCAGGGCTAATTCGACTTCCAATTGGTCAAAGCTTGGTGATTCCAATATCTCTATTTGAACCATTTCGGTTTCTTCAAGGTTGTCAGAACTTGCTAGCTTAGCCAGTCGATCTTCCTTCTGGTTTTCTGCTCTCGGAATGTGTGTTATACTATAATGCTCCAGGTTTCCCAGCAACTCCTTTACCTTTTCAAGATAAGTAACAAGTTGAGGTCCCTTGGTCACAAATTCCTTTCGAACTTGACAGACAACTATCTTGGAGTCACAGAATATGTCTAGTGTTCTTACTCTTAATTCCTTAGCGAGTTTCAGCCTGGCAATCAAGGCCTCGTACTTGGAATCATTATTGTTGGAAGAAAACTCCAATCGTAGGGCGTAGTAAATGGATCGTCCTTCAGGAGTGGTTAAAACAACTCCGGCGCCGGATCTTCGATCATTCTTATCCCTGTCCGTATATAATTTCCACTGACTAAGTTCTAATTTATGCACTGAAACAACGACTTTGTCATACCACTGTTTCTTCTTCGGGAATCGTGAATTCCACTATGAAGTCAGCTAGGGCCTGCCACCTTATTGACCTCCTTGGTTGGAAATTTTCAGCTCGATATTCCACTTAAGTAATCACCCCTATGCTTCAGGTCTTTGTAATACTTGTCTTAGTGGTTGATCAGTGTATATGACTATCAGATGAGCTTGGAAGTAATGACAGAGCTTTTGGGAGGCAATCAAGAGGCTATATGCAAGCTTCTTTATTCTTGGATAATTGAGTTCTGCGGCTGCTAACTTCTTACTTACATAGTATACTGACCTCTGGACCTTGTCTTCTTCACGCACCAAGGTTGTGCTGACAGCATGAGATGACACCACCAGATAGACGAACAGATCTTCATGATCCATCGGTTTTGACAATATCGGGGGTTTCTCCAATAAGTCCAACAAATTTTAGAAGGCCTCTACACAGTTAAGAGTCCATTCGAAATTACGTTTCCCCCGTTTGATTAATTCAAAGAATGGGACATACTTGTTCGTGGCTTTGGAAATGAATCTGCTTAATGCAACAATCTTCCCTGCCAGGCTTTGAACGTCCCCAATCTTCCGTGGCTCTTCTATGTTCCTGATTGCTGTTATCTGGCTAGGATTAATCTCAATCCCTCGAGAACTTACGATGAAGCCGAGGAATCTCCCTGATGCAATCCTAAATGAGCACCTTAAGGGGTTCAACTTTATTCTGTACCTCCGTAGGATGTCAAACATCTCTGCCATATCTTGTGTATGACTAGAGGATTGCCTAGATTTCACGAGCATGTCATCTACGTAAACTTCCATAGTTTTTTCAATCTGATTATAGAACATTCGGTTCACCAGGCACTGATACGTGGCTCTGGCATTCTTTAGTCCGAACGACATCACCACATAGCAGTATAATCCCAATTTTATAATAAAACTTGTGTTCTCTTGATCTGACATATGCATGAGGATCTGGTTATATCCTGAGTATGCATCCATGAAGGAAAGAAGTTCGTGTCCGGCTGTTGAGTCAACGAGCTGGTCAATCCTAGGAAGTGGGAAACTATCTTTTGGATAAACTTTGTTTAAATCTGAAAAATCAAAGCACATTCTCCATTTGATTTCTTGACCAAAACAGGATTCGATATCCAGTCAGCACAGTCTCTTCTGCTTAACGGGTGGATGCTTTGGATTAATATTCAATGAGTGACTCATAACGGAGGGAGATATCCCACACATATCAGCATGGGTCTAGGCAAACACATCTAAATTTGCCTTTAAAAAGTTAGTCAATTCCTTTTCTCGGAACGGATCCAACTGGGATCCAATCTTTAAAACCTTCGTCGGATCAACATCGTCAATGGAGATGTCTACAGTCGTTTCATTGGGGGTCACCTTTCTGTCCCCAGGCTCTTCATCCTCTCTGGGATCTATGTCCTCAGGAGTTCTCTGCGCGACTCCCTCGGGGCTGGTCCCTTTAATTGCTATGTCGAACCCTCCTTCAAAGGTGAGGAGGTGCCTTTAGCTCCGATGCTTAATCCCTTCTGCAAAATCTTCAGTTCGGCCATGTAGCAGGCTCGTCCAATGGCTTGATCACCTCTCATTACTCCCACTCAAGCTTCGGTTGGGAATTTCAACAAAAAGCATCAGGGCACAATGCAAGCCCTGAACTCTACGAGGGCTGGTCGGCCCAAAAAGGCATTATAGGGTGAGTCGATGTACAAAACTACAAACGGGAGGGTTCTCACTCTCTGGAGTTCTCCATGTCCTAATGTAACTGACAATTCTACATATCCCATTGGAGCTGTTAAGGCCCCATTGAAGCCACATATCCATCTCTCGCAAAGCTTCAAGTCTTTCGCTTCGAGTCTCATCTGATCGAATGCTTTTTTAAAGAGAATATTAACCGAACACCCATTATCCACTAACACTTTATGAACCAGAGCCGGACCGATAGTGGTAGTGATCACCAATGGGTCTTCGGTGGGTGATTGGACTCCAGTATCATCTCTATTATGAAATATTACATCATCTGACATCGTTTTCTGTTGCTTCACTAGAGCAGTGTCCTCGAAGTTACTACATTCCCCTACTTTAAGGTGTTTGGTTGCGTTCACATATTGGTCCATTGCCCTGTAGCTATGGCCACTTGGATGGGGTCCCCCCACTATAGTGTTGATGACAATTCCTTTACCTTTTTGTTGAGTTGTGGATTTGGGAGCAGCCTGATTTTGATTCGGGGTCTGTCCTCCTTTCCCCCTATCCTCGGGGCAACCTTATATTCGTCTAACTTTCCTTCCCGTAATTGATTTTCAACAACATCTCATAAATGCCGACACTCACTAGTAGAGTGTCCATGGGTTCCATGAAACAGACAAAATTTTCCAGTCGCCACCTCCTTCTCTGTGGATTCTCTGGACGGAGGCTTTTTATATTGCAAGACGTTATATGTATCCAGGTAGATGTTTCCCAACATGTCATTCAGCGGCGAGTAGTTTTCAAAGGTTCGGAATCGAGGCCTTTTACCAGAGTTATTTCCTCGGTTCTTATTCCTCTTGTTGTCATTTCCATTCCTGTTGTTACTTTCTTTATTTTTTTTTACCAACATTCACCTCAACTTTCCTTGAACAGTCACCTGACTGTTTCACAGCAACATTACTCTGGATATCTTCTCTCAAAGTTCCATCAGAATTTCTCTTTCGATTGGCGTATATCTCTTCCCGTTGAAGACGAATATTTGCCTTTTTGTAGAAAGCCTCCCTAGTCAATGTTGGTTTCCCAGCTAAATAACCTCCGAATTTAGTATCTGGATCGACACCATCTATTAAGGCCATCAAAATGGTTAGTTTATGAGGATCGCTTATTTCAGTAACCACTAAGTTGAAGCGATCCAAGTACGATTTCAGAGATTCCCCAGGGGTCTGTTTGATTCTGGACAGTTCGATAACACTTTTAGCTTTCCGGGCGTGGGGTCGGAACTGATTCATAAAATGTTCGCTGAGTTCTTGAAAGCTCGACACTGATCGCGGGGGAAGTCGTGTAAACCACATTAATTTAACATCTTCTAGATATATCAGGAAGGCTTTGCATTTTATGGTGTCAGGTGCGGCTGCAGCGTTCATATACCACGCATATCTCATCAGATGTTGTTTCGGATCTATTCTTCCAGCATATCGATCCATTTGTGGCAAATTGAACCGTCGGGGGAATTGGAAATTTAGGATGTCATCAGTAAATGGAGTATGACTGCGTTCAATACAACAATATTCATTGGTATATAGGCGACTATCGGCCATGAGTTTACGCACCATCGCTTCTACTTCCGCGTTGGTTAGAGCCGGTTCAGGGTCCATGCTTCTGTCTCTTCTCACATGCCTCCCGCCTACTTCAGGTGACGCCCTTTTGTTTCGGTTGGTAGCTGAACCTCCTCGCCTCCTGTGGTCATGGTCATTCACAGGACAAACAGGCTGAAGGAGCTGTTCCTTGGGTGGGATTCGTAATATTTGGATCTCTGGGGAGAACACGTGATCCTTGCATCGGTAACAGCAATGGTTCCCTCAAACTCGGAACGTCGGCCCCCAGAACACGGACCGCATCCTCATGGGATCCAAATGATCCGAATGCCAACTGGTCCAGATTTTCGGGCCTTTCGTACGGCCTCCTTTCACAAGGGCATTCTTCGTCTAAGGATGATGAATCCTCCATAGTAAGATGACGAATTGGAGAGGATACTCTTTGTCTGCAGAGTTCACTTATTTCTTCACTCATAACCTTCATGTTTTCCCTTATGAGAACACTATCGCGTTTGTGATCCTCTAAAGCATCCCTAGTGCTCTCAAGCATGTCAAGCAAGCGGGAAAATTCCTCATGGGTTACAAGTGCAGAAGGTATAGGTTGATCATCGGTTGCCACGGCTGGTATCGGAGCATTTGTAGGAGCTCGAGTAGAGGTACCAACTTCAACTAGATTCGGTTCAGATCAGCCTCCCCCGCCTCTGTGGTTCGGATCGGAGGAGAGAAAACATGAGCGTTCATGGAACCCGGTCGGATCGGGGTGGTCTCTTCGGATCAGTTCGGAGCTTGAGGATCAGATCAGGTTGGAGATGCCCTAACAGATCGGGTAGCTCCTGAACTTTGTCCCCTTGATCTTGTGACAACCAGATCCTCGCCTACTCCGCTTTCCCACGCATTTTGCACTTCTTTTCCCTTGGTCATAATATTCAATTTCTCGAGATCTTTTTTGAGGAGAATTTCAGAAATATTGACTGTATGGACTATCTTCTTCGGATATACAAACCCAAATAGTAGAATGGTAGCCTAAAATATAGAGAATTTGAGAAGTTCTCAGTGAAAGCACCAAAATGTTAGATCCAAAAATGGTTCTAACACCCAAATGAGCAATAATTTTGATGAAATGAAATTAAAAACAGAGGAAAACACATGATTTATAGTGGTTCGGTGTTAAAGAGCCTACGTCCACTTTATATTTTTTGATTGATGATTAGAATACAAATACAATAATTATTTTCACTCATACAATGGATAATTTCACTCATTCTTCTTCAAAATGGGATTCAAAAGGTGGTTGTGATCTGAACAAAGTGATAGAATTCGGTTGTTGAGGAAGTTTGAGTTGCTGATTTTCCAAAAGATCCCTTCAAATGATCCTTGTTGGTGTATTTATAGGTGGAAAGTCTTTCCGGAAGGCCTCCAGTTCGGTACACGTGGCAGTCATTGCGCTCAGTTCGGTAGTGGGACTCTGAGATGTTGCCAGCGTATAGCCTTCATGGGTGAACATTGGAAAGTAGGCATGCAACCGCTCCGCATCTTCTGGAGTAGTGGGTTGTAACTGTTGTTCAGTTGTTTCGGGTTAAGATCGGAAGCATGAATGAGGGGTCTGGATCGGAAGGCCCCGAACCGATCCGGTTGCGCCTCCTCTTTTCCATTTCCTGGACTGCTAATTTTCAGAGAGAAGGGGGTCGATTCGTGAATATCCGAACCGATCCGATTGCTTGCTGCGAATCTGTAACAACCCGCACCTCCGTTCACGCAAGATATTGTCCCCAACTTAGCCACCATATAGGTGTGGGGTTTTGTTTCTCAAAAGGCCTCGGCGTTAGTAAGAGATGGGTTCTACTATATAAGTACCCACTTCACACAGGCTTCCATGATGTGGGACTTAGGGGTGTTACATTCTCCCCTCCTACAGAGTCCAACGTCCCCGTTGGCTCACAAACACCTCACTCAGGCGCTGTGGTTCACACGGGAGCCACAATTCCGGCTGGGTGTTGGCTCTGATACCACTGTAACAACCCGCACCTCCGTTCACGCAAGATATTGTCCCCAACTTAGCCACCATATAGGTGTGGGGTTTTGTTTCTCAAAAGGCCTCGGCGTTAGTAAGAGATGGGTTCTACTATATAAGTACCCACTTCACACAGGCTTCCACGATGTGGGACTTAGGGGTGTTACAGAATCCTTCCTTTACACTGATTCATCAAGCAATCTCTTAGGTTTGTGTAGCCCGATCACAAAGTGGGCTAACATGAATAAATTACAACTTTTTTTAAGTGGGTGCTCGAATAGAAATTTTTATAAAGGATCACTAGCTCAAGTGATAAGGTTTCTTGATTGTGGTTCTAAAGGTCATGATTTCTAAATCTGCCTAGACATCAAAATGAGTATTTTGCTTAGCCTTAAATTAAGGATTCGTTCTTAGACAAATTGAATTAAAGGTTAACGTTTATGGACAAATTTTGATTAGAGGTTAGACAGGAAGTATTGTGTAATGTATAAAGTTTTTTTATTTACGATAATTATTAATTATTAGCTAATTAATTTAATCAGCAAATACTTCTTATTTAATATTTATCAAGCGATAATAGAAATTCAAAATAAAATTTCAAACACAAGTGCATATGAACAATAAAGAACATATAAATATTTAATGTAGTAAATTGTGTAGATGTATTACTCTAAGGCGCGATTGAATAGCTTTCTTTCAAAAATGTATTTCCGAATCTCTATGCTGAAGAAAACATTATTTGAGGATATAGTTGAATGAGTTTGCCCAAGTTGTGACCGCATGTACAAAACATACGAACGTTTGAAATTTGAATCATCAAATGAAGCGTACGATTTGTTGATTTAGCAAGCAAGAAAAAAGTTACGTGCTAAAGCATCTATTAGTGGTGATAGTAAAAAAGAATTGACGCTTTTTAGTCCAGACAGTCATATACGTTTACAGTTTGGATTTAATCTCGAACACAAATGAGACATATTGTTTTTTTGATAGGGCACGGCCCTGCATCTCGCGATAATGTGTTTTCTTCTGAACCCCTCGCAAGCTAGATTGACCATTGTAAGTTGGGGCACTGCCTTTGAACCCCACTCGGAGGAGTTGTCGTCCTTTTAGACTCCCCTTTCGTATAGACAATCAATTTAGATAATTTTATGAAAATCCTTCAACACTTAACATATCAATATCGCATTTTCGAACAGATCACATGTTGCAACAATCTAGGTTGATGAACTTGCACCCATCGTTGTTAGGTTGATGTTGTTCACGTCAACTTTCAGCATATGTGGTATGATTTTTGCATTAATAATTTTTTCATAATCATTGTATTTTCTTATAAGGTACGACCAGCACTAGGAATGGAAATAAAACGGGTTGAAGCGGGTTTCTTTTTCTTCAGACCCACTCCGGGCTTTTTGATCTCCGTTCCAGACCTGCCCCGTAGACCCGGTGCAGGTCTGGAATTTTGACACGTACCCAAAACTCATACAGGTCACGGTAGACCCGACCCACCCTACGATTCTGTGAAATTATGTTCTAATGTACACAAATTTATATACTTATATATTTTTATCACAAAACAATAAATTAAATAAAATAATAATGTGTTTACAATGATAAGAAAATTTAATAAAATGAGTTATAAGATAATAGTTCAAAATATATGCATTTGTTATTATATGATTATCATTGATGCAACTTAATACTATGAAAAATATGTAATTTGTTGATTGAAAAAAATATAATATTCAAATCATAACTACTTATATCTAAGAGGATTAACAAGCAATCATTATAGTTATAAAGTGTTTTAAATATGTTACAATATTTGCGGGTCGGGTTGCACAGGTTAGTTGTGCCCCAGACCCGACCCTAGACCCAGATCTCTTAAAGCGGGTCGCAGATATACCCGTCCCGAAAACCCAATAAGATTAGTCTAAATGAGTTAAAACAGAGGAGGGTCAACAAGGTTTGAACCCTAGACCCGCCCCTTTTCCATCCCTAATCGGCACAAGTTGTAACGATGGATTCTCCTTATTTGGTGAAACCATATGTCGGCTTGGCATGTCTCGTAAAATGTTGATTTTTTTTTTCCAAATACTAAATGTCGTTTTTAGTCTTGCGCAGACTTAAATAGCAAAAACAATTTAACGTAAAATTTTATGCTTGGCTTTAATATTTAAAGTCGATAAGTATTGTCTTATGTCCAGACGCTCCATTCATTAGCTGTAAATGTTTTCCTTACGTAGTCGATAAGTTCGAGCATATCAAGTAAGTTGGGTGTTTTTTCTATTTATTGCTTTTTCAGAATGTTTTGTGACATGAACGGAGTATCGCCCATTTTTTATGACATATGTCGTGGCATCAGTAGCTGAGAAACCCCAAAACTTTGGATTTGCAGATCAGATCATATCCAGCTTTCTATATAAAAGGACAGTTTATAAGTTCTTAATAAATTTTGAAATAGTAAAAACATCTTTTATAAAAAAGAATGTAAATTAGATCTTTAAAATTAAGTTATCTAATAGTTGTATAAATTTACGCAATCATTCAGTATATAATTGCAGATATTTATGCAATTATATCAAAAAATTATATAAATTTTTGTAATTATTTAGCAAAAAATTCTGTAATTTTTCACCAAAGAAGTTGTGGAAATTCCCACAACTTTTTGATGTAATTGCATAAATATCTGTAATTATTCATTGAATAATTGTATAATCTTGTACAATTTTCTATGGGCAAATTTTATTCATACACCTAAAATTACGTAACGTACGCCACTATTTTGCTAAAAAATATATTGTTAAATTACCCTTATTCTTTATTGCATTCTTACCTTTTAAATTATAACTCATCAAATTAAAACATTGCAATTAAAGATATTGACCAAACCTATGTAAAAAATTGAAGAACTTAATGTGTTTTTAAATATGAAACCTAAAATTCGAATTACGGGAACTTCTGCGAGGAAGTACTCAAATTTAAAATAAATTAATTTAGAAGCAGAGTTTTTTTTGCTGAAATTAAGAATTTTTTATAGCATAATAAATTGGTTACCATATATTCAAAAAACTGAAATTCATTTTACTAAACTTAAACTCTTTTTAATACTGTAAATTTCTTATTTTCTGTAAATAAGTTTAAAATTTTAAAGAAGGAAGATCATAAAGAATACTACAAGGCAAATATTGTAAAAGAGACGGTGTATGTAAAGTAATTTTTGATGTATGATAGCTTATTTTACTTTACGGTGTATGTTAAGAGATTGTTGGTGTATGAATAGAATTAGCCTTTTCTGTAATTAAATTCTAAAGGCATAATTTACAAAAAGAAATTGCAAAGAGTTTTTATGAATTAACTTGGATTTTAAGGACCTGAAATTAATATTTACTTATATAAATATGTAGCTGTTTACAGATGGCGTGCTGTTTATATTATTATACAATTCAATTTATGGTTCCGGGTTATGATAACTTGGCTACTGAACGAACATACAGCTAGTCAAGTTTCATGATTGTTCTAATAGTCTCGATTATGTTCAAGAGAACGAATATCTATTGCGCCAGCAATTATTTCATCCGCCTGGCTACTTGATTAACAACCTTTTCATTATTCAATTATTATTAGGTCACATCATGTCTGCACGAGGCCAACGTAAAACATATTTTCAAACGTTGCGAATCCAATATAGCATGCTTTTGAGAGGCGTCAATAATGGAATAAAAATTAATCCTAAAAAAATATATTCCCCGTGAAACGATGCATCAATTGTGTAGAATAACCGAAAAATAATCCATACGGGTGACGTGGAAAGAAATTAAACAGTGAAGATCAGAGAATGAAAACTATAATTCAAAAGAAAAAATAGATGGGGTCCACTTTCTATCTCTACACCGGTGTTTTTTACTGCTGATTGAAATAGCATTCTCGTTTCAAGAGCATCACATATGTAAATTTTACCAATATTCAGGCCCGTTCGCAGTTTTTTCTTGTCATGCTCCCGTTCAGTTCGCGTCCGACTCGTCGGACGCTCGAAGTTGGTTTACCACGCTGGAAGGAACGATTGCTCATCGTTGGAAGTTCATTAGTTGGCGTCCGACGTGTCGAACGCCAGCAGTTAATTTCTGCTAATCAATTTGCGTTGTGGAATAATTTTTGGGGAAGGAAAAGCAAACGTTTGTTAATAGGTACTTTAACTAGTACACGTCCTCTTGGTCAAGTATCTATCTTAGACACTTTTAATATATACACGTATGAATATCAAGCATTCATGTCTATTCAAGTCATTTGGTTTTATTTCAATTGTATATATAGCTTGTTTGCTCATATATACCAAGCTACTCATAATTTTTTGGTAATGTGAGACTAATATTACAATATTGTCAATCACATAACACACATAAATTAAAATTAAACGTATAAATTAATTCAAAACAATTAATTTAACAATTAAACACCTTGCTTAAATACCACGTTTACAGCAAAAAACACATTTTTCATTAGCAACAGTATCACATTCAAATGCCCTGTTATTGTTTCCTAAAAACACACCCTCAAGCTCAGAACATAATTATTGTGATTTAGGCAATAATTCAAGTAATTTGATGCCGGATGTAATGACAATAGAAGAAAATGCAAAATGTAAATGGCAAAGATAGCATCACACTTTCGCTTACACATTGACCAAGTTTACACCATTTCATACAATAAATATATATCAGACTCTGAATGCTATATATAACCTTTTGTATTATACAAATCAATTTATAATTTCTGGGTCTGGTAACTTGGCCGACGAATCTACAACTTTTGTCAAAACACATAATCGTTCTACTACGTACATTTATCAAGAATATTTGACGTTAAGGGCAATTATTACACCTGCTTGCGTACCCAATTCACAACCTTTTCATGCTTCAATCAGGTATAACTGCCAATCAAGTCTGCAACAGACGACAAAAAGAATATATTAACAATTTATTAATAGAAAAGGTACCAATATAAAATTTCTGCTGCGTCTGAGTCGCCTGGTCAAAGGTTATGTAACATTCTCCATGTCTTGCTTTTGAAAAAAGATTAAATTATCGCTTTTTTTCTCTTTTTTTTATACAGATGTTTGTAAGGAATTTATTTTACGGTTGAATTTCATTACAGCCACAATTTTTATTATGCTGCCTCCAGGCTCTTGAATTATATTTAATGGAAAATAAAGTAGTATTCTTACTTTACGTCTCTAACTAAAGTAAAATAAATGCGTACCGTTATCCTTGGAACACTGAGGAATACAAAGGACAAAGAATACAAGACCACAGAGATGATGGCCGCTGTAATAATGTTGTTAAGTAGGCGTTTATTATCTCTAGTTGGCACGAATGCAACCTTCAATGTGTTTGTAAGTTCAAAGAGTCTATGTGATAGCTGCACAGATGCAAAATCATTAGGATACCTGTTTTCACTTGTTTTAAAAGGAATATTCTGTATGAACCATAAAAACCACAAACCGCAATGTATATGGCAGTGACAAGCATGAAGTTCATTAGTGGGTAACCGGGGATAATTGATAACAGCCATCTTGGTTGCCCATTAGGAACTCCTGACCTGCACATTCATCACACCGTATGCTGAAGAATTAAAATTATTCTAAAGAATTGGGATGTGATATAAAAGACAGCAAATCAAGGAACTAAACAAAAACTGTATACAAGATGAATTTCTATGATATAGGCCTTGTCTCATTGACCGTAACTGATAATATTTTAGCTTCTACTACGGTCCAAATAAATAAAATCTAGTTTCCAAATCTTTTATGAGTTCAAATGTTTATTTTGTATGCACACTCCACCAGCGCCCCTTAACTTATCAAATCGATCACCCTTTTGCTGAGACACAGCAGTCTATTTATCTTTTCTAATGGATCAACACCATTAAAACTCCAAAAAGAACTAGGATATTGATTGGCTTATGCTAACATATCTGCAGATCATCAGTGAAAACTAACTTGAGTCCTTGTACCATGTTCTTAAATGCAGTTCACATGCTAAGAAAACTAATCCACGTTGAAATACAAGAACACATTAAAAACAGATAACAAATTTAAAAGTCACCTTAGCCAAATGTGGATCTGTGAGATATAGGTCTCCAGCGTTATCTTTCCAAGCCAACTGACAAAAGAAACAACAATTTAGCCACAATTATTCAGTTAGATAACACAACAGAATACATGTAGAAAAAAAAAAAAAAATCCATGAGAGAACCAAAGAACAGCGGAAACATAATATAGAAGAAACATATCACTTACGCAAAGAGGGTGAGAGAGCAATTCCGGAACTTTTGAGTGAAATTCCGCAAGCATATGTAAACACTATCAACACCAATTATAGACGAACAATAATCAGCTTACAAAAGGAAAAATAATAATACATGGTAACTTAATAATGCACAGCAGAGACTGTACATACGTTATTGGTATCCACGAGGTATATGGATGATATTTGTTGTATGTAACTCTGTCCAGTTTATATATATATTCATACCAAAGATACCCCACCTGAAATTTGCTTGATTATATTCAAAGAATACAGGCTTAGAAAACTAAATGTAAACATAATGCATGAATAACATTTACCACTAGAGAAACTGTCACAACAGATGTTTTGATTGAAATTCTTTTCTTTACTTCAGCTTCTTCAATTTTCTCCATCCACTTTTCTACCTGAATTGTCAAACTGTAAACATGTGCACAGAACAAAGAAGCAATCAAGAAATCATCAATATAATATTTGATCCTACAGTTGGGTGATAATAGGCATATATCATCCCCACAATCCATATATATCGATCAAGTCCAGAGCGAAAGTGCCATTCATGTAATCTAGGAAATTTTGGCTTAGATGGATCTGGGTCACCATAACCTGAAAATATTAATTTGGTAAGTATTATGTCATATACATAAGGGAGATAATAACAAGGAGATAAACAGGTAACAGCTTCAAATTACCACTGACCTAGAAGAAATGTGAATGGGCTCCATAGTATCTCGAAAACTTTAGGGACCTCCCATACGAGAATAACCACCGAAAAGCAGACTGCAAACTTTGCTAATATAACAAATTTATGTTCATTGAAGGTATGGAAAATTCCAAGTGCACCATAAACCATAAGGGTGAAAAGGGTGTGCATTGGGCATATGTAATATAACATATAATCGTTGTTAAGGACGATGCAGCAGAACGCCACAAAGAAGTTGAGACGCCACATCATCTGCACAAACAAACAAAATGTAAGTAGGAGGAAAGAATTGCAGTAGAAATTATTAACAACATGAAAGTCGAAAGTTTGCCTGTGCAAACCGTGCAAGACTGAAGTCTTTGCGAACATAATAATATGAGAAATTTCCAAAACCAGTCATCCACACATATCCAGCAATAAATACACGGATTGCATTGTAGATCTCTTTAGCATTGAAATAGTGGTACATTAAAAACAACACCTGCCAGGAGAGAATAATCAATTTACTTTAATCAAGTCCTGTATAAGCACATAAGCATATATTAAGAATTTAGGAAAAAGAACATTTGCTGCCACCTTAAGCTTTCACTGGTATATCTAGTTTCAAATTTCAATGCACTAGAGCATTAATTAATTTCTTATACTTGAATATCATACATGAGTTCAAAATTGCAATTCAATGCACTTAGATACTTACATACATCTCTCGATGAAGCTATACTTTCTAGCATGTATACTAATACAATATAAGGCTTCTTTGCTTTCCAGCAATTAGACACTTACCTACTGCAGCTTTGATTGAATGAGGCACAATAATTCACCTCCCCCCCCCCCCCCCCCCCACACACACACACACAAACACTTAAATTTAGCATAGAAGAAACAATGAAATTAAATAAAATAGCATAAAAGAGAAATGATGCACAAGTAGAAATGAATTGATTGAACATAATTTGCTTATTGTAGCTCTCCGGATATTTTGTAATGTAGCATTAAGTAATTGATCATCAAATAGCTGTGTAGAGATACCAAAAGTATAGGGCTGCTAACTAACCTGCATCCAACCCTTCCACTCCTCAGTTTGATGCCTGTTGAGATAAAGTATGGATTTCCCGGATAATGGTGATTTATCGTGATGGTACTTGAAAGAAGTCAATGCTGCTACAATGATGAGAAGAGAGTATAGGAAAATGAAAAGATCACGATTGTAACTCTGCAAAATGAAAGGGGAAAAAGAAGATAAAACCTATAGTCAAACATATATAAAATATTAAATAAGATGATTATGTCAACATTTAGTTTGAAACCGAGTCTATGAAAATACGGAGAATTTAGCATTAATTGATACATGGGAAAAGAAATATTTCAGTATGGAAAAGAACATGTAAGTTCAACCGAAAGGGTAAAGAAGCACCTTTTCTGACTGCCTAAGTAGATTTGTCCGGTCACATATGTAGAAGTAGACCAAATAAGCTCCAAATTCTGATCTATAAAATATTACTGCAGATAAGGTTATAATAGGTTGTATTTCAAACTAATGACATCCCAGAAAAAAAAAACTGCTTACATTGCTCTCAAGGTCAATCGATTTTCTAGCAAGAATGTGTCATCCATTAAAAAGAATCTGAGATGAACATTGGCATTCACAGTAAGTAAATACTACCAATTCAATCATCTAAGTGACAACGACTAATTATGTATTAAGCAACATACTTGACAACATTTGCAGTTGTGGAAAAACTATGAGCTTTTGGAGCTGATGCTGGAAGACCACTTTCTAATAGTAAAGCTCGATCGTCTTCCTCTTTTGGGACATTTTCCAAGTCAACCAAATTGATATCTGAACTTCGACCGCTGTAAAAGGGTATTTTATGCTCAATGTTAATATGTAGACACATCAGTATCCATCTTTATATGAATGCTCTTTATGCACTCTTAACAGATATATAAAAACTTTCAACCGCAGAAGTTGCCAGAATATATGCATATCAACACATGGTAAGAGCCAAATATTATAGTCACCACCATTACGTGAACATGATGTCAAGCAAGCATTAATTCTTAATAAAACACTAAAATAAAGTGAAATTGGATAAAATGTACACCAAGGTTATCAAAATTACAGTGGAAATGTAGCCTAGGGTAACCTGTATACGCAACCATCAATTTTAAGAGTTAGAAAGTCATCTGCTCCGGAAACAAATAAAACAACACACACACACACACACGCGTGTGTGTGTGTGTGTGTGTGTGTGTGTGTGTGAGTGTGTGTGTTGGAGTTAAAGAGGGGAAGTGTATGATTATTTGTACATTTCATTATTAAATACAGTCAACTGATTCAATAATAGAAACTCATAATTTGCACCTACCTTAACTATCCAAAATATATCTTCATATGGATGTTCAAATGAATTGCATAATATCATTACGCTCAAACCAAGAAGTTTCATTCAAAACAAACAGTTTATAACACAGCGGTACTACATTCCAGCATGAGATTATCAGCCCTACATTTAAACTAGTGTGGTGCCCCCAATAGACTAACATCTTACGTTTTAAATGTAGCTGCTTTTCTCCTATATTCCAGCACCTCCGCATATACCCATGCTGCAAACAAGGGAACAAATCCAAGTAGAAAAGACACCTGCAATGATTTTACATGTATTACGTCCCTGGTAAAAAGGTCACAAAAGGTACGAAATCGTAATTCAGATCGGCTACACTTACAATTTTGCTACGCCTCAAATTTCCATGATTTAACATGTGTTTCAATTAAATAGTAGAATGAAGTGGCAAGAGAGACAGAGAAACTATGATAATTTGAATTGGAGCATGTGCTTGAAATCAGGTAGGATTTGAGGGGAAGCAAAAATGAGGCGTAGTCGATCCTTTCGGCGCATGTGCACACACGCATATAGATATACATATGTGTACGTACATGTATGTGTGTGTATATAATGAAAATAGTACTAACGTATGCATAATATAATGTTAATGATAGTGAGATTTGTTTCCACATTTAAAACAATGTCCAGTCATATGTAATGGAATAGATAAGAAGAAATGTGTTCATTTCCGATTGCTCACATACTAATATATTTAGAGTGATGTTATTTGAACCTCAGCATCCCCTGGCTGTATTTCACTAATCCAAGTATTTTACATGCTAACACATTTAAAGTGATGTTATTTGAACCACAACATCCACTATATTATACTAATTCAAATATTTTACTGTATTTTATCCAATCATTTCAGCAATCAAAGGTTCCCTTCTCACTACTGCTTCGCATTTTTTTTTCATTAAAAAAATGTCCAGTCGTCAAAAATACGGAATCTGGGTGCTGGTGATAAACATGCAAAACAGAATGAAATATATACAGATAAAGCATAGTAAAAATGTGAACATGTTGGAATTTTAAATGAAAAAATGTGTTGTTGGAAAACTTGGAGAAGTGTTTTTGGCTTCCTATGTACTCTCACATCGTGGGATGTTTTGCATGAGTCTCATTTAAATATAGGAATATCAAGCCATATTGGTCCTTTTGGGCATCCAATGTGTTCTCTTGTGTCATTCATCGTTACACACACGCACATCATCCATCCAACCGATCCAGGAAGGGTGGTTTAGTTTGCAATTTATTCTTAAGCAAAAATATGATGCTGAAACAGAGATATTTTTAAAATGGCTTGTTTTTAAAATGAAACGATGATTTAGTTTAAATGTGCAAAACGAGAGACCGAGTCATCCAACTCTTTCTCTCTGATTTTTCCCGCATGACCGAACTCCTCCACACAGTATTATATGGATCTGTCTGTTATTCATCTGCCTACATAATTTATACAAATGCAGTTCAGGTCAAGGCAGACCAACATTCCAAACATTTTTAATCCGTATCATCCTTCCTCTCCCAAGCAATAACAAGGGTGCTAGACGAACGGTTTCCCGTTGTGCAACCGAAAAGCAATAAGGTTCTAGGCTGTTTTATCTTGAGGGTGCCATGGTTGCTGGTCTGCACAAGTTTTCCAGCTATGTTGTCCTAATCCATGACTCAATCCATAAAACCACAATTTCAAATCTTGAATTTCAGCAGGTGCAAATAACACTGTCCTACATTCCGATTGATTTTGTTTGTGATAAAAAATCAGATTGCAGAATGCGGATCAATAAGTATAAAACGAGCAATGCTTACAGCACGTTTATGAACTACTTATAAGTAGCCAAAGCTACTTATAAGTCTGTATTGTAATTTAAGCGTCTGAACTCTTTATAAGATGCTTACTAAAGTGACTAATAAGTAAAATATGAGACATTATAATTTGTTGCTTATGACTTAACGTTCTTATTTTATAACCAGTTCCGACAAATTTATTCTACTTATTTCTACTAAAATGTCAAACTGCATCCAAACACTTCTTCTTATAAACCACTATTTAAAACTACTCACAAGTTACTATTTAAATCTAGTTTAAGCAATATCAAAATAAGTTATTGTCAAAGGTGCCCTTAATAGTTATAATTACTAGTCAAATAAAATAATCACAACATGCTACAGTGTTCTTTACACCATGTAAAATCTTAGCAATAGCATCCGAAGCGCAAATGAAATAACTAGCAACTATTTTATTCACTGGTTCGAACCGTATTCATCTAATCGTTCAGCATTCACTTCATATTATCAAATGCACAAAATAAAGTTCAGTATGAAAACCTAAACTCTCGCCTGATTACCAACTACGCAATCATATTCATCATCGATCTCAGATCACTTTTCCTTGCAATCTCAGCAATCACACTAATCTAATTTTATAAATCCAGCAATGCAAATCACAAAAGTTCAGAAGTTTTATCAGATACCTGTCCAGGTGTAATCGATCCCGTAATCTCCATGAGCACCGACTCAACTGAACGAATCAGATCCAACTAAATTGCATTAATAAGAAGTGTGACGCCGCGCGAGTGAGTGAGATCCAAAAAGAGACCAAACAAATCTAGCGAAGCGCGTACTTGTGGAATTTAAAGGAGTGGAGGAAGTGGCGGTGGATATTAAAGTCGCACAGCTTGCACTTAATTTAGCTGTGGGGCCCAGAGGTCAGTGAGCGGGTGATATTCATTGAAAAACCAAGTTTGTTTAATAAAATGCCTCCGTCGGTTCATTTTATTCTGCCGAGTACGCTGAATCTGTGTTTTCTCCAACTATCTTTTTCTTCCTTTTCAAAACAAAAAAATAGCCGTCGGTCGAGCGTGAACCCGATTATCTGATCCAAACCATTCATTTAAAACCTTCACATGATGTTCAATCGAGTTGGGTAGCACACGGTGAATGCCCTATTTTCATGTTTTGAATCTTTCGAATTAAATAGGTATGGATCAGATTTTGATTTGATTTTTTTTTTTTTTTTTCCATTATTTAGACCTGACTCATTAAGTTGGAGTTCGATTCAATCCGCCTTAAGTTAGTGAAGAATCATAGATCTTAATTTTAATTTATAACCCAACACAAAACACGAATCTCTAGACTACCAATGAATACTTAATATGATGTTATATAATCCCAACATATCATCAGTTTGTTGCACTATGAATATATATAATTATACGAACTTTTGAATAGTGACATTGGGGCGTGCTGAAACACACAATATTCTGTGATACATTTTGTCAAACCAAATTAAGCCAAATCACAGACTTGTCTGACAGTCGGTGAAATGAGTAATTTCAAAATAAAATTCTTTAATTGTATCTTAGTGGGTATACGAAGCCTATTAAGTAACATTGGGTGCAATCTATTAAAACAAAATTGTATTTTTATTTTTAAATAGTTTATATTTACATAATTAATCATATTAATTAAAATTTATTTAATATTCATTTTAAATTCATCTCTTACATTCATATATCGATGTAATGACAAGATAATATAATAACAAGTGTGTATACGTATAAATTTTGGGATTTATATTTATTGTGTATATTTCTTTTGAAAATTGGTACTTTATTGCTACAAATTCATATACTTCAATAGTATGTCTCATTAAAAACCGCAGTACTTGCTTGTACTGCTCAAGACGCCTTTCGTGTTTGAGCTTCTCCACTGCGTCTTTGAGATGATGGCAGTCGTTTATGTTATGAACGTACATCTCGTAGAACCTGCAGTACTTGCCTGACCGCTTCTCCCTTTAAGTGGATTCCCATGGATTGGGATTCTTGTACCGGACCGTGTTGCAAATCTCGATGTATATGGCCTTCAGCTAAGAACTCAGTGGAGTAAACACTGTAGGTGGGGAATCGATCCGTCTTCTTTGATTCCTTCTTATTATCATGGTTAACATAGTTGTTTATGTTGTTGTTGTTTTGTTTGGGCTTACTAGTAGCATTTCCCTCATCTCTTCCGAAGGGCTCTCCGGTTGGTTTGTTAGTGACGTTGTTTTGCACAACGCCCCGATGTGGACTATGGGGATGTCCATGTGGCTCCCTGTTCCGATGCGCCTCTTATGACATTGGCACCCATTAACTTTTTCGTAGAACATCTCCAATGATTTTGAAGGCTTTTTGGTCTAGCCATGTTCCTAACTCTATGTCCGGGTGCACTCCCTTTATTAGTTGAAGTCGTATAACATTTGTGTCTGGATCATCGACTTTTGCAAGTGCATTATTGAATCTTTTCACATAGCTCTTTAAATCTTGTCAGGTCCTTGGAATATATTTAAGATGGTCAGGATGTCCTTCGGCATCATCTCATGCATCCTGAATTGTTTTACCAACTCCTTAACAAATTGGTCAAAAGAAGATATGGTTCTCGACATCAGTCGAGAGAACCTTAGCACAACAATGCCTTCAAGGAACACGAGAAAGAATTTTTTACTTCAACATGTCGGTGGCACGAGAAAAATCAATGTGTCACTCATATCGGTTGAGGAATTCTCGAGAATCAGTTTTCCCCGAGTAGGTAGCAAGTTGTGGCATATTTAATCTTCATGGCCATTCAGCATTTAGAATGGACTTAATGAAAGGGTTGCGCCTCGTACTAGTTTCCTAGACATCGGTGGTCCCTACTTGGGTTTCATGTACGATTCTTCGGATCATGGCAGTAATATCTAGAGAGGAGGTCTCCATTCGATTCCGGCGATCGTGATCTCCCTCCGGGGTATAGTCCCTACGTCTTCCACTTGTTGAACGTTCATTTTCATCTTCAAGTTGGACCACATTAGTGGCCTACTTCTGAGGAGGTTGGGCAGGAGCATTCGAGTTTCGGTTGATGATAGGAAGTCCATAAACCAGATTCTGTGCAGAGGTGGCATAAGCTTGAGTGTTACGAGGTGTGACTCTAGTTCATTGGTTATAAGCAGGACCGAGCTGGGAATGAGCAGGCTGTTTTGCTCCCTCTCTTATGTTTCCTCTCATGCTATCGTGAGAAATCCTCCTCCAATGGCTTCGGTCGCTTTAGCAGGATCCAGATGAAGAGCTCTAGGAGACAAATTTGATATTAGGAGAATGAACGCTCCTATCTCCCTCCAAGCGTGTAATATCCCTTTGGGTAGATAGCTGCAGTGGCACCATGAGTTCCATGTCCTTGGCGATCTATTGATAATGACCCCTCTGTGTATTCTATAACTTCTTCATCATCTTAAACATCTGAGTTTGAGTGGTCGTGGAATCGGGGTAAGGCGAGGTTGCCATATCGACTGTGGCAAAGAGATTAACATTAGGTTTATCGAAAGTTTGTCATTGGGGTGATGCTTCTTAGTGCTCTGCATGAGAGGTTCCAAGGGCTATGGATTTTGTTTTCTTCATTATCATGTGAAGCTTCATATGTAGACTATAGAGAAGTCCTAGGAAGTTCTGAAACTTGAAAGGCTTGGAAGAAACGAAAAAAAAATAAGTTTTTTTTTTCTATTTCTCAGTGAAAGCACCAAAATATTGACCTTAAAATTTGGCATATAACACATAGAGTTCAATAAACACTAAACTAAAATAAATGAAAAACGAGTAAGAAGTAGTAGAAATGCAGTAAAGGAAGAAGACAACGACTTATAGTGGTTCGACGTAAGTCAGCCTATGTCCATTTTGCAAGTTCAATTGTTGAACTTGAAATTCCCTAAGTACAATGCACGAATCAGTATAAATCCCAAGCAACAAAGTTCAATGTAGTTAGAATGTCAAAGGATCCATATTCTATCAAAAACAACGGTTGTGGTTCACGCTGAAATATGGGATCCGAAATAGTATGGAGTATGTATGGCCCAAGGCCCAAATACTTACAGCACACGGATCAATATTGATCCACATACATATCGATACTGATCCCCATACTTTAGCTTTCTGGGCGATCGATCCATGTGCACTCCATATACTACTCTTCCTTCATCTTCATGTGAACTTTCGTAGTGATCCAACTGGCCAATGTGGGGAATGAATCTTCAAAGTTGGGGAGTAGTGGAGTTTGTAGATTTGTGGAGTTACACTGACCTATGATAAGGAGTTGCACCGATCCACCTGTAAGGAGTTGTACCGACCCCCCTTTGGGCAGTTGTACCGACCCACAGGTTTGTTGATTTATGAGCTAAGTTGTTTAGAGGCAATGGATCTATACCGATCCACTTTGGGGACCCTTACCAATCCATGAGTATGTGATCATCCAGAAGCTATTCTGATGAGGTGGGACGGTCATAGTTGCATGACATCATCTGTACTTGATCTTTAGGCCTTCGAATGACACTTCTGAGTCATTTTAGCTTTGTGATCGTCAAGTCATTTCAATCCAGAATGCTTTTGGTAGTCAGGCCAAAAGGTCCGGTAACAATAATGTAGTCAAGAAAGTGGTAAAAAATATAATTACAGTATATTATAAATGAATTATTATTTCAGAAAAATGCCGATAAGGTCAAACTTCATAACATTATTAGCCTCCAGACAAGCTCTTTAAAATTTAGTCATAAGGACAACATCAAATCAATAAATCAAATCATCAAATAAATAATAATAAAATCATATCCCTTTTGAATTTGCTACATCATTAAAAATTCTCTATAATCATTAGCTCTTCTAAAACAGAAACAAACGAAATCGAATTGGATAATGTAGAACCTCTCTTAATCATATCTTTCAAATAACTTTTTCTATGCATAATAATATTTGAACACAAATAACTACTAGACAATGAACGTATCGAAATACTGGACTATTGTTATCACTGCAAAAGAAATGTAATAAATAAAAAAGCAATCAACAAAACTAATATTTAAAACTGATACCTACATTAGACAATTTTGATACCCATAGACATGAACTGATACCAAACAATATAAAACTGATACCCAAAAACTGCTACTATATTAAAACAAAAATGATACATAACCACTACAAAAACTATTTATATCATAGAATGTGTAAAAAGGAAGCGGTTTCATTTAAAAGATTATGATGAATGTTATAGTACAAATTATATAATAATTACAGTTCCAATTTTAAAACAAGCATGCTCCTAATTTAAAAAAACTGATACCCCAGAAACTAAAGAAAAAAAAAACACAACAATACAATTTCATTGAATCTAATGTAAATAATGTAACTAAATGAAAAAAAGCTAAACAATATTCGAATCAAAGATTAAAAGAAACATTTCTTCATCAATAATAAAAAAATTAAAAATATTAGTGTATTGTCCTTAGGAATAAATTTTGATGGGTTGTCCCCGGGCTTGAAAAAGTTATGAAGTTTATCTTTCACAATAAAATTCCCTTATTGGTTCTAATTAATTATTTGATAATAATTATTAATTACTAGTCTTGGTTATCAATTATCAATTATATAAATATTGAGTGTAACTGCAAATTATTATTTATTGATTATTATTTATTACTTCTAAATTATGATTGAAAAATAATTATTATGTACATATTCTTAATTATTAATAGTATTTATTAACTACAAGCTATTATATATTTGATAATGTTAATTATTATTTTTACTTATTAATTAATAACTAATTATTGTTGAATATACTGATTATAAATTATTAAATATCAAATATTAGTCTTAATTATCACCTATTAAATATATATTTTTATTTGATAATTTTTTTTGAAAGTGGGTATACTTTATTAGATACTATATATGAAAGTATCGTTTTGTCTTTATTAATTGTTGCCTTTTACCTTTAATCGTAACAAATGTTAGTTATTACCTGTTAATTGTTATTTGTATATTATTAATTATCACTAGTAACGATTAGTTATTATAAATTGATAAATAAATATTAATAGTTATTTATTGGTTATTAGTTATCCATTGAAACTGATTGTTTTCGAGAAAAAAATCTTAACATTTAAACTAAATAATGCCAACTTTTCAACTTTTTTCTACGTTGAAAAAATACCAATATTTACAACAACAAACTAATAGTTTATTATAGATCTTTATTACAACGAGCTAAAATAAACATAGTTAAATTTATGTTTATTACAAATGGTAGCAAAGCCCGATTATTTAAAATGTTTTTATTATAACTATAAGGAAAAATCAACTACTAAAAACCATTCATTAAAGGTATCAATAAAAAAGAGCTAGTAGAAACATTTTAGTACGACTATAAGTGAAAGCTAATTGTAAAAACCTTTTATTACAATTATCAATAAAGTCGATTGTTGAAAACTCTTAACTACAACTACCATCGTGTGCCAGTTGCAAATAATTAATTGTAATATGGTATGCTTGTTCTATTTATATTTTGGAAGTTTCTATAAGCTTGGAAAAGTGAGTTAAGTATTATATAAAAGGATAAGTGGGTTTTGGGTTATGACACTTAGCTACAATGAATGATTTTTTAGAAGTTATTTGAAATATGTTGCCTTGTTAATGAGTCACCATAAGAAAATATTGAATTTGCTGTAGCAACATCCACCTAAAATCTGTTGTTAATATTGATTTTTTTAGCTATAGATTATCAATAGATACGCATAATCGGCAAATTCCAAATCGATAATATAATGTCACTTTTGCGACGAAATTAACGCAAGCTCTTTGACCTTTTTCCATTTTAAACCTAAATACGAAATTTAAATTTTAAACTAATTTAACGATAATTTATTTTTTATACTAAAACATCGGTAATCCCTTGCTGCGTAGCAAGGGATTAGCAACGGATATTATGTTAGATATACATTTAATCCAATGATATTTGCGGGCAATCCATCGATAAACCCTTGCAAAATAGCAAGGAATTAGCAATGGATGTTACTTTTTGTTTTAGATGTATATATTTGAGGGATTTACATATAAATAAGGAATTATGTTAAAAAACAAAAAAATTAAAAAAATATCTACGTACATTTTGCAAGTAAAGCAAGAAAAAAAAGCATAAATAACCTTTTTTTAATGATAATCCAGCCATGGTACAGTATAACTGTTTGAGCAACAAGCTCAGAATAAGAAACAATACAATAATACTAGAGAACTATATCTCTATAACAAAAATTTATCTGGATAATCTCCCGTCATATAAAAGTTATTCTACAAAATAAGAAAACTCAGTAATAATAAAACCTCAACTTATCATCGCCATCTTTAGTTCCACCTGATCTGAACTTCATTCCAAAGAGAAGTAACCGAAGCTTATCATAACCGGAAAGCACACTAGCAACACATATGATGTTGGCGCCAACTCCCTTAAAGAGACTTGGGACCTTCATTCTTAAGGATTTGTTGGAAGGCATTCAGAGAGATCTTGTACTTAACTACCTCTCTTGATGTCGTCATCATTCTTCGTCTCACTATGTCAATTGTGTAGGATGCAAGTCCTGCACTAATGGTGGTGACCCATCCAAGAGCAAAGAAACTGTCGTGTATTTGCCCAAAATTACAAATGTGGTTAGCTATTGATAATTTACTAAACTAGTGCAAAATTTTCCAACACTTCGGTACTAAATACATACGTTATAATAAAGTGAATTCACTGTGTTAAAACACATTCTTCTTTCCAACTACTGCATGGACATTACTGATTATGTTGCTCCATAATTAAGTTTAAAACAACCTTGCACTTTAACATAAGTTGACGAATAAAACAGATGCACACTGGGCAAGGAATGTACATTCTTCCACACAGTGTACAAATTTAAAAGGATGATTCAATCTTTTTTTAATTTAAGATCTCATATACCTTTATCCTTAATAGAAACAACTAATTGTTATGTAACCGAGCCCAAAGAGGATACAAGATAAAACATAGAACACTCAATGTTACTAAAATAAAGAAAACTAACAAAGTAATGTCCCAAAGATGACAGACATACCTACATCTTTCCGGGAAGAAGTGGCTTCAATGAATCGTACATACCAAAGTAGAGACCATGGTGCACAATAATAACAACACATGAAATGTTAAATCGATGGTATAATCTAACAACGCCATAAATCTTCAACTTCTTGTGTTACACAACAATGAGACCATTGAATGGAATGCACCGCCACCCTTCGTAGCCTTGACATTGTTAGCCAAAAAGGTATGGGCATTGTCTAAGGAGTAAACAATGAAGACTGATGAGGAACATGCAAAACCAGCAAAACCAAGATTTCAAGCAAACCATTTCCAATAACCATCTTTGTCTTTATTGAAGTTGATGAGCCTTTTGAAGTATCCCTTGAAAGCAAAGTTCAGGGGCTACGTTGGGAAACAACGAATGACATTGGCAGTGTTTCCACTCCAAAGAGACCCTTCATCCTTGATTTTCCTCGCAAATTAGTCACCAGTTCCTTCGTAAGTCTTCGATAGACGTCCAAATTTGACCACCTCATTGTGATTTTGAATCAGGAGTTTCACATGCTCAATGAGGCAGATGCCGTTTTCGAGAACGTAGGTGAAACATTTCATTAGCATAAATAATATAACAAAAATAACTATACACAATGAGAAATTCAAACGTTACAATATTATTGTCTACAAAACCAATATATTTAACAAAGCAAATTACCAAAATGGTATAATGCAACAGAACATTGAAATAAAGCACATAACGTACAAACACTGTTGAATCAGTACAACTCCATCACACTTTGACCAAACAAAAATGCCAAAATATCAATGACATTATAGACTGACTAATAGCTCCCAAAGATTAGACCTAGATAACCATTAAACCAAAAACAAAGAATCTTACTATGTATCAGTTGCAAGTCATGCATGAATCCATAAAGTAGACATAAATATTAAGCAAATATATTGAACTAAGAGAAAATGTAACGAACTCACAATTTGTTTTTCTAGACTTGATCCCAGCAACAATGAAAATCATTACTCCTGTTGTTTCGTACATACAAAACAAGTTAATCATAACAGATAATTTGATGGGAACATCCTTAAAAATACCAAATTACAAAGTAGGATATTCAGCAGCTAATGTTGATAGGAAGAAATGCACAGGAAATCCTAAAAGTAGACTTCCTTAATCTCGTCCATCAAAACATGACACATAGCTTCAAACTCACATGCACTTGCTGCCTAGGTAGTCTATATGTTGTGTTGTTCAAAGGGATAAAAAGATGTCTGGCTATGGAAAATTTGGAGAACCGAAGAGTACTACTAGTAGAAAATGGATAAAATATATAAGCCAACTCATAAACATCAGCATAAGATTAAATGCAACAAATGATGAATCTCAAATCCAAACCAAAATATAAACCGATGGGAGTCGTGTTGGGAAACAATGGCTGAGTAGCGGACTTTGTAGCTCTCTTGAAGACGATTCAACGATTTGGGCGATGGTGCAAACAATTTCTTACGTATCGCCGCCGCCTGTAGGACAAACAACCTCAAAAAATAATTGATTTGCTAGCATAACAAATCAATCCAGATTTGCACTTTCTAACACAAAAATAGCCGCTTGGTTTTTTTAAGAATTTTAATGGCGGAAGTAAGAAAAAAATATCATTCAGTATGTTTTCTCATCTAAAAACCGAAGATAATATAGATGAAAAATGAGTGTACCGAACAGTTACTGGGTTGTGGGAGAGAGTCGGATCCAATCTAGAAAAAGAGGACCAAAAGTTTACCATTTCCAATAAAAAAATGGTTCAGAAAATGCAAGGTTTTTTGGTCCAAAAATATAAGTGTCTACACCACCCAGCCCGAGCCTGAGCTTGAGCCCGGCCGGGTTGAGTCGGTCGATCGCGCATGCATGTGTGGTGGTGATGCATGGTCTCCCTCCTCACAACAAAGCATGTATTGGGAGCCCCAAGGCCCCAACATGGCTTTTTAGAACCAAGCATAAATACTTGATTCTTTTCTATAATCCCCCTATGTGAGACTATTCACATATAGGACCCATTCTAATTTATACTTAGTCAAGTTTTTAACAATTCATCTTTATAAAACAAGTAATTTTTCCAACAATCCCCCACTTGAATTTTTGAAATATCTTCGAGCAGTTTCAAAAAAAAACATAAGATTGTGCATAAACAAAGGTGTCTTCCGACTTGAACCTTTGCATAGTGGATAAGATTCAGTTTTTACTAGAGTGACACATGGTCTGGAACTCTATTCCTGACATCAGACTACACATAACCTTTTCTATAGTGCAATCAAATAAGCTCGTGCGTTAGTGGTCATGCACGTCTATTCGAGTTTAGTGAATGCTCTACCAGTTTTGCCCAAAACTTCATAGGAAATGACCACATTTCCTCATTCACATAGGCTAGTCTTTCAAGAGCACTCCTGAAGGTAGTTACTCCACTCCAAATAGAGTATAAATCTCATTAAGAGTTTATATTAACTCATCCTCTAATCACTTCAGGAATAAATGCTTTGTGGTATATTAAACAACATGTTCAACTACTATCACTACACAACTTGTTTTTACCCATTGAACCTAGTTTTTGGGATCTCCAGTCATTAGGTAGGATTACCATTGTGCGTGATTCAACAATCTAAGGGCAATAGTCCCATTCTTTTAGCAGTATTATGGACTTTCTCTCTGGGTAATCTTTTCGTCAAAGGATCTGCCAAATTTTCATCACTACGTATGTGATCCACTCTAACAGACCTGAAGATAGTAGCTCTCGAACAAGTTTATGCTTACGACGTATCTGTCGTCTCTTACCATTATAATAACGGTTCTGAACTTTTGCAATATCCGCAGTACTATCGCAATGGATCAACACAGCTGGTATCGGTTTTTCCCATAAAGGAATCTTAGCTAGCATATTTCTCAAGTACTCTGCTTCTTCACTAGTTGTGGCTAGTGCTATCATCTCAGACTCCATGATAGACTGAGCCAAAATAGTCTGTTTCTTAGATTTCCAAGAAATAGCTCCTCTATCAATGCTAAATATATAGCCATTGGTCGCTTTTGAATCATTAGATAAAGTGTTCCAGTCTGCATCGGAATATCCTTCAAGTACAGCTGGAAACTTTTCATAATGTAATCCAAGGTTCATTATTCGTTTAAGGTATCTTATGACCCTCTCAATAGCATGTCAACGCTCCATACTATCTCTTCTGGTAAACCTGCACAATAATCCCACGACATCGGCAATGTTGGGTCTAGTACAATCAGTGGCATACCGAAGGCTGCCAATGATGCTCGCATAGTCAGATTGTCTTACACCTTCACCAGCATTTCTAAATAGCTTCACACTGGGATCATGCGGTGTACATGCAGGTTTACAGTCAAGGTAATTGTTTTTATTTAGAATCTTCTCAATCTAATGAGATTGATCCAAAGAAAGTCTTTTTTCGGACCTAGTAATTTTAATACTAAGGATTACACCCGCCTCACCTAGATCTTTCATATCAAAGTTGGCACTTAGCAAAGATTTAACATTGTTTATGGCATGAATATTTGACCCTAAAATGAGTAGGTCATCTACATAAAGACATATGATAGTACAAATGTCATTTTCAGATTTGTAATAAATGCATTTGTCACTTTCATTAACTTTAAAACCATGTGAAATGATTAAGTTATCAATTTTTTCATGCCATTGTTTAGGTGCTTGTTTTAAACTATATAATGATTTATATAATTTGCTTACTTTATGTTCTTGACCATGTATTATAAATCCTTCAGGCTGGTCCATATAAATTTCTTCGTCTAATTCACCATTTAAAAATGTGGTTTTACATCCATTTGGTGTATTATTAAATTATAAATAGAAGCAAGTGAGATTAATATCCGAACGAATGCAATTCTAGTTACAGGTGAAAATGTGTCAAAGAAATCTATATTTTTCTTTTTGTTTAAAACCTTTAGCTACTAGACAAGCTTTATATTTATCAACAGTGTCATCAGATTTTAATTTCTTTTTAAGCACCCATTTACAGTCTATAGATTTACAACCAGGTGGTAAATCAACTAAGTGCCAAGTCTTATTGGATTCCAAAGAATCCATCTCATCATTTATAGCTTCTTGCCAAAAGTCGGCATCAAAAGAAGATAAGGTCTCTTGGAGGTTTGAGGGATCCTCCTCTATAGTAAAAGCACAAAAATCCAAATCAAAATCTTTTACGGTTCTTGCACTTTCACTTCTACTAGGCTCAGTTTCAGATTTTCCTTAAGTTCTGTTCTAATAGACATACTTGAAATGCCTTCACTGTTGTTGAATAACGAAATTTTGATCGATGTTAATGAATAAAGCTTCTATGGGAATCAGATCATAAAGATAACGTTATATACACACACACACACATTTAGTTGTGTTAGAATTATGTTAAAATCTATCCTCAAGTGTACATGAATGTGTTAATCAAGTCATATATATATATATATATGTATGTATATATATATATATAATTTAAAACCTTCAAAAAGCCAGACTGTGCAGGAAATTGCCTACCAGTCGGCTGGTAGAAAATCCACCAGTCGACTGGTCAAGCAATCTCTGCACATAACGGCTAGTTTCAAAAGTTTTATGTAATTGTTTTTTTTACTAGTCAACTGATGATTTTTAACCAGTCGACTAATTCGACCCAGAACTTATTTTCTGAAGAGTTGCTTCCATTCATGAAGATATTCCTCTTCATTAATCAAAGGAAATGGACATATCTTTTTATGGAAACTCTTCATGAAAGATTGCTACTCCTATACTACTATATAAACAAGTTTAATCATATTTTACAAAAACCTAATCTCTCCGAATTTTACTGATTTTCTTATCATCATTCTACTCTCTCCATTTACATCTTTGCAATTAAAAAGGTCTCCATTTCAAATACTTGTTGAATCCGTGAATCAATTCAATATCATTTGATTCAACAAGCTATATTCTTCTTTAAATCTTCGCATTCAAAGTATATACTCGAGGATCAGATTATAGGAAGGTTGTACTTAAAATATTGGCTATCTGTGTTGTTCAAAAACACAAATCAGAAGTCAAACTCTTTGTAAGTGTTGAAGACATGTGTAGTTGCTCAGGCGAGAGGCATCCTTGTTAGGGCTCGGGTGTACTAACCTATTCCTCCGGTTAGGAGAGGGCGTTGTTAGTGAATTCCGAAGAGGAGCTTCGGGACTGGACGTGGGGCGGGAAGTCCAAACCAGTATAAAATCTCCGGATGTCTCTTTTACTTCACGTACCGCTTTTATTTACTTGTTATATATCTCGGTAACTTAGACTTTATCTGTATAAACTATTGCACGTTATTTAGCTAGTATATCACATATATTTTGCATTATCCATATTGATCCTTTAAGTCGTACATATCGACTTTACATTTGGTATCAGAGCAAGGGATTCTATTGATTGTCACAACATCATAGAATAAATGGCCAGAAAGAGATGTGATCGAAATGCTGCAAACAAAAAGTCATGTACAAGCAAAGCTACAACAAACGAGGACTACAAAAAGGTACTTTTTGATTTACAAATTTTAATGAAAAATAATGATGAACTAGGAAAACTTAATTTCATTATTCTAGCGAAGATGAAATCCGTTGAACTTGAAAATGAGAAATTAAGAAAGGAAAAACTGATTTGGAAAATAAAAATGGTATTTTAAAAGATAATTTTATGAATCTTAAAGATTTTGTTGATGAACAATATACTACATTTGAAAAAGAAAAAGAAAAAATTTCAAAAGAAATTTGTGATTTGAAAAGACAAAATAATTTACTATAATCATCCTTAGATAATTCAAAATCTCGAATTAATCATCTCGAAAATGAGAATAGTACGTTGAAAAAAGAGAATTCTGAATTAAATAAGATGATTTAAATAAGATTTTATCTAATTCTATACCTTTAAATGACAAAAGTGATTTGGGACATATCAAAACTAATCATAAAATTAGTACTAGATACACTTTCATGTATAATAAATATATTTGTGCCAGTACTAAACCTCGAGCAAGTTCTAGAACCAATTTTTATAGAAGTTCAAGTGCTTCTATAAGTAGAAATGTTTGTAATATTTCTACCAGTACAAAATTAACAGGAAATATGAATAAAAATTATCTAAGTATTTGGGTTCGTGTTAATTGGAAAGATAGAGAAAAATATATCAATAATTATTTTGATTCAGTTATTAATAATGAAAATTTTATTTTTAAAGGTTCCATTAAACCCTCTTGGGTATTGTTACCTTCCATCTAACCCCCTGGATCCTAACGGAGGAAGTGGGTACCAAAATATACATAATTTATTTTTTTGTCGGTACTCGAGAAAAATAAAAAGATATACGAATTAAACACAACAGGTGTTCCTTACACACAACGGATACCGAGCATTTGTGCATAACGAAACTACAACATATTCGGTATATCTAATCATTCTTTTTGCTTATTTTTGGGGTTGGTAATTTTTTTTAAAGAAAATCACAACATTAAAAAAAAGGAAGCCTGTTGTTAAGTCTAATTTATTATACGCCCCAAAACCATTGATTATTTTCATCCTTTTTGTTGATGACAAAGGGATGAAAATTGAGCATATCGACAGAGGGAGTATATAAATTTGGAGGAAGCAAATAAAAAGGGGGAGCAATATAATATTATTTACTTATATAATCATATAGTTGTCATCATCAAAAATGGGGAGAATGTTGAAAACACGATTTTAGTGTTTTGACAATGACAACTGTATGACGTTTGCTACTAACATATTTGTTGAGTCATTTCAGATATAGCAGAAATCCAATGAAATATACAAATTGACATGAAGTGCAGCATACAAGAAAAGGAAAAAAAAGAAAAGAGAACAAAATGAATTGTTGGCGATGGGATGTGAACTCATGCCCATTTGGACAAATGCAACTATACTTCCCACAACCATTGGTTGGTGAAAAAAAAATGAGCGTGTCCGGATTTGAACTCAACACCAGCAATTCTAGAATTGGACACCTCAACCACCTAGCCTATGTTAGTCTTCATTAATAGGTACAACGGTTGTTCCATTTAACGTTTAGTAAACGATACTGTAACATCCCGGGTTTTGGATACTTTCGTAATACAATTTATTTTGATTATTTCAATAATTGATTTAAAATCATATATTTTGAATAATAAATATTGGGAAATTTCAAGTGTATATATTTTAAATAATTTAGAATTCCTCAGCCAGTGTATATATGTATATAAAACCAATAGGTAATGTTTTTGTCAATTGTTTTGTTTTTTTAATTATGTTTTAAAACCCTGACAAAAATTTAGATAAAGAAAGATTTGGATATTTTAGCAAATTAGAATAATATCAATTAAAGATCTTATTCGCATATTTTAACTTGTTATAGTTATACACATTCAAGTAATATGGTTTAACATTGAAATTTGCAATCAAACTTATTTTTATTCACTTGTACCTTAGCAGCTTTGTTTCAAATCATCCATAGCTTCCCACTTGCATCTAGAACCATGTAAAACCTCTCACCTTACCTACCTCTACATCATAGCCCATCCACTCATGTGTAAATGGCAAGACTTAAGAGCAAAGTTTCATTTTTAAAATCCATAGAGTACAAGTACTGATGTAATTCTTATTGCCAAGCCAGGCTTTCATTTCATGGAAGAAGTGACTAAACAACCAGCCTATACCACCTCTACCTAGAAGCATATGCTGTGTACACTATACAATACATTCCTTAGGAGCTAAGTTTGATATCTAAGCACATCTATTTGCACTGGCTGTGACTTACAGGAGCGGATTTGATGGGAAAAGCACCTTTGCACATGGTTAGTACAACCATTTCTGCACATAGCATGACCGAATTTGTAAGCTGGAAAGATTTAAATATAAATGACTTAGCAACATTTCATGTCAATCACAAGTGCACAGCTATATCCTTTCCAATACATGCTGGCATGCGCACAACTAGCACACATAGCTGCATATATTCAATCAATAGCAACAACAGCTATGTCATTTCTGTTCATGCGGGTGTGTGTTTCTTTTCCAATGTGCAAATGCCCATTTTTTTTATAATTCTTTTGCACCTATATATATATAGTTATATACACACACATATGCTCTCATACACACACAACATGATCTAAAACTAGAGTTAAAACTGGAAGAAAAACAAATAGCAGAGGATATGAACAAATACTTTGGTCATTGGTGTAAATCTGGAAATTTAGTGATCAATGAATGGGTCTGGAACTGGAAGACATACGGGTGAGTAAACTCTATCTTTTTTTCCGATTTAGAACCATTACTAGTTGTATACACTATGATGCAGATTCATAGATATGCATGTATGTTTGAATATGTGTGTGTAGCTAGTGTTCTTTATGTCGAAAACTAGAAAGCAAAATATGAAAACAGCCAGTGAATGTGAGTAAACTTCCCATTTCCTTTGATTTGTTATATATATTTACGGAGATGCTAATATATATGCATCTATGAAGATGTTGAATTGGTTGAATGCTAACTAAAATCTGAAACTATAAATCATGTCGTAAGCAAACTTTTGAACAAAATGGCTAGAGGCAAACCAACTGGAAACAAAAATGTAAAACAGTAGATGGAAACTAGGGAAAAAAATAGAGGACCCCATAAGCGAGTAAAGTACCCTCATTTAGTACTGTTTTTATTGTATTGTAATGAAAACATATACATACTGAAATGCTTCTAAATGTATGTACCAAATTTGTTCAATCTATACAGGATCTAGAAAACCGAATAGTTCTGCATGTAATAAGAAAAGTTAGGCTCTGATTATGTATAAACTAGTGCAATGAATTTTAAATAAAATCAGCGAACTAAAAGAAAATAAAATGGAAGAAAAATTAGAATTAAATAAACAGAGTACAGTTGTGAGTAAACTCATTTTAATTCCTCTTGGCAAATTGTTAAAGTACTATGAATGCATATGAGTTGTTTAACTTTGAATGTTAGGTCTGTATATGTAGTCCTTCATATATTATATGTGCATATTGGTATAAGGTTGGATGTTCATTTATAACAGTAAACACTAAAGCTGCATCACTCCCTTTTGTTCATGGTTTACAAACGAAAATTTTAGTGCATATTTACTTGTTAATCAGTACTCACACAGTACTCAATTTTTGATGTTAGCTACCAGTTACATCCCAAAACTAGCTTATTATATATACCAACCATACATTTTGAGTAAAACATGCATGGTAACAATGGGGTTTTAGGATTACGTTTTATTGTGGGGTTTGGTGACGGCCGGAGCAAGGCTGTATCAAGGAGGAGGGTGTACACGTGCACCATGCACATGTGTACTATGCAGACAACGACTGGAGAAGTGACGAAGTAAAGACCAGTGTAGAAAACAGAGTAAGAACTAAAAGATATATAAAGGAAGAAATAGGAAACAACTAAGAAAAGAATGGAAAGCAAAGGGAAGTAATGTAAAGCAAAATCATTTGCCCGGAAGTGCATGCGGGTAGCATGCATGCATAGGACGTTGGGTTTGAGAAGCTGATGTTATGGGATACGAAATGTACTAATAAAAAAAAGTATAAAATTGAAAGCTGAAAAAAAAAAGCAGAAGAGAGAGAAACATTAACGGTGGCACGACATGTTTGTTTGCCTGTGGAAATGCATGCAATTACGCAGCTGTGTCCATGACGTTGGGTTTGTGGCCTTGGGTTTGTCCCACTTGTTTAAAAAAAATGTAGGAAGGGAATTAAGGAAAGGATGCTATGTAACGTGCAGCTTTGTTTTTGTTTGAAGAAATTTTGGCCTTGTGTGTCTGGGCGGAAGAAACATAGGAGGAGTTGAGTTGTGAGACTTTGTGTGATAGTTTTGGGCCATGTGACATGGGCTTCGGGTCAATTTTAATTAATAAATAAAAATGGGAATTTAATGTTAAAACTAAATTTAGATAATATAAGTATATAAACGTTTATATATTTATACGTTCTAACAAGAACATATGCATGTCTAGAATTAGCATGTATACTCGAGTCGGTGCTGAATTTGTCAATCAATAGTTTTGTTTTGAATATACTTGAAGTTTATTTGTGAAATTAATGTGAACTTGAATCTAAAATTTTACTCATTAAGAAGTTTTAAATTGGTTTATAATTGTATAAATAGATATAATCAAATGGATGTAAATTTAGTCGCTAACGCGTAAACTGTGAATAATTTATCAGGCATGATCTGTAAGTTCAGTAAATTATGAATTAGTTGTTTAATTAATTGATTTATTAATTAAGTTGTGATTAACTACGTTAATCGTAATTTTATATTTTTATTGACACTCTGTTAGTGGAAATAAACACTGTTCCACTATATATTTGACTGACTGAATTTTTTGAACACCCTTAGCAGAAATAAACATCGTTCTGCTATTATATTAGTTTGATATATTTTATTAGAAATATACGTTGTTGAGTTATTATCGATTGATAATACGGAATTATATTTACATGGTTGTTGTGCAAATTAAGTTAACGATGTGAAGATCGTCTGTTATAAGAACTATATATGCCATTGGGACTGGTAAGCCGTTTTCTGTAAAGTAACTCAGAAATAAACTCGAGTTTTGATAATTTGATATAAGAGAGGAAAATTAAATAGATTATTTTAAATTAATTTTATAATTGATTAATTTAGAAAAAGGGAAGATTAATTTTAATCACTTAATTTGTTTGTTTGATGTAAACTAACTGTTTTAAAAAGGGAAATTGATTGATTGATTAATTAATTTAATAGAAATGGATCTGAAAAATGATTGTTAAAACATAATAACATCTTATAAAAGTAAATTGATGTTTAAATTAACGGTTTTGATAAGTTAATAGTGCGGTTAAATAGAAAGTAAAATTTGGATGAAATATCCAAGATAAATGTTAATCTCTGAATTTAAATAAGATAATTATCAAAAGAAAGGGAAATCAAGTCGATTAATTGGATTAAACTCCTGGTTTAATATTTAACTTGATCAATGGTTCAAAACAACCACGTTGTCTTGAAATTGTGTTAAGGTTTGGAAATCAATTGGATTTACAAATGTTGGTTTGTCGAATATTTTGGGTATTAAACTTCTACGAATCTTGACGATGAGAATGATTTCGACCCAAGGTCTGAGAGGTAATTAAAATACCTCAACTTGTTGATTTCACTATTATCCAATAGATTGTATTAGTTTGTATTCTGAATGAGTATTAGAGTTGAATATCGTCTTCAGCTATGAAACAGATATTCGAGTATGAGATTTATCACGTAAGATAAATAATAAGAGATTTATAAGTTAAATAATACTTATGGTTTCAAATAAATATATATATACAAAGTTGATATTTGAATTTAAATAATCCAGATTATTTAAGTAAGGCTTAGCAGATCCAATGGAAATAAATCTATCCATTTTATTTTATATTTGGTAGTTAAATCATCGACTATCAAATCTGGACCTTCTCGTTGTCGTTTTCGAAGAGACCGATATCTAAATTCCACTTCGATTCGATATATATATACGTTTCGAGTCAGAGATTTCTGAAGATCACTGAAGACGAAGTTATGCAAGGGCTATTTTTTCAATCATATGTAGAAATTGCCTAAGATGTATTTACAGGATAGTGCCTTCGGTTTATCCATTCCTAGAACAACTTGTATGGACGAGTGTCTGACAGAGTAGGCCTAATAAATTGCGTAAGTTGATCTCTTCAAACGTATTTACGTTTGGTGGCGGAGGAATTCGTTTCTCTTATCTTTATACCCGGGATATTTTTGGGGAAATCAATTTGTGATTTGGCGGGTTTGACGATGTGGCATTCAAAGTGAATGAAGACGTGTTATATCAAAAGGGTAAGCTCCGCCTCAAGCCTCACAAACGGAAAAATGACCAAAAATCGGGCAGGCAGCATGGCTATGTGGGTCGCTCCCATTAGGGTGTATTGTCACCTATCTAGAGAAATTCCATTTGCTTCTATATTCTATTCGATGTTGTCCCTTTCGGGAAACGGTGGGTAGCTCCCAACCGTTGATGACACTATATTCGATACACTCAAGCGAAATGAGTGGTCGGTCATGTGTAGGATGGGTTGCAAGACGTTCTTGTTGAACCCAGTGTATTCCTCTCTACAGATACACTATCGGCAGGTGGTTCCATGCCTTGTCATAGTCGGAATCCAATCTCCAATAAGCGCCCGCGGTTTTGATTGTATATTATATATGTAGAGCATGAGATGCAAGCATTCTGCTAGATTTGCTATTTATTTGTATTTAGACATTATTATAATATCAGAATAATAATGATTTCAAAATGTTTTGGGTTATCGTAAGGTAAAAACCATCCATATTTATGTGTGGATCGGTCTTACGATTATCTTTTCTTTCAAAAGGTTTTTGAAAGTTAAAATCAAACTATCTTTAATCGTTTACTCACACCAGTCCCCATGACTGACCCAGAGTTTTTTTTCTCTATGTTTTCCCTAAACTCTTGGGTGCCCAAATTTGTATGGGCAGTCCAATAGCTCAGGATTTTACAGGTTTATCGGGAGGTGCTTGGAGTAGGAGGCTTCAACGTTAGATATTTAGAGTTATTTCCACTATATTGAATATGTGATGTACTCTGATGATGTATGTAAGTGTAAATACAATTTGTATTTCAAAGTGATTATATATATTATATTTTATTCCGTTGCGATTGTGAGACTCTGTGTTGTTATTCAGTTCGACCTTCTATCTATTTTCTTCTATTCTAATTTTCTATCTTTCTATTTCTCACCCTCTAACTTCTTTCTGTTAATGATTCGTATTTTCGTGCATTTTCAGTTGGATGTGAGTTGTATTCAATCAATTCAAATGATACGGATTTGCAGGTCGTTACAGTTGGTATCAGAGCTGAAGGTTGAGAAGTAACCTTGACTCTGTGGCGTAACTCGATAGAGATAGGATTAGAAATATCCTAGATTGAGTTTGAGTGTATATATGAGTGCGTATTTGTCAATTGATTAAAAAACTGTTTTATATTGTGATGATTGGTTTGTTGAGTTGATTATGAATTCTAGTCGGTGCAGGGTGTACAACTGCATCAATAGGTGTTTCTAAACTCTAGAGCAGAACAATTCGACACAGTATTGTTTTAAGATGGGTAAATGATATTACTTTCTCCAAAATTATATTTTTATATAAAAGAAATAATTTCTAAAATTATTATATATGGATGTGTCGATTGTTGTTATTCTAAGTAAATTATATTATAATGGTTATATATGAACCAAATTGAATTTGTATAAGATGGAGATATACAAACGAGACAAATTGGGGAATTATTAAGTAAAACAGAATGTTTTGGGAAAATTCAAAGGTTTTGAATTTACAATAGAACCAAGATATATGATTTCAGATTGGTTTGGAATTTAAAATCGAAGATTTAGATTCTGAAATTTGAAAATTTAATTAGATTTAAGGAATTGGAACTTAACTGGAGATTGATTGAGTTAAAAGATTTTCTGAGTATTGATTAGATTTCTGTAACAACCCGTATTTTCAATAACCAGTTATAACGTAAATCGAGGCAGAATTTAATTCAAAAATCTGAATCAAGGGAAACGGGCTATGCCATTGCGTTCGTCTCGGAAAAATACGCGAAATACAGTCCGAGTTTTCGAAAATCGGAGTCCGTATGACCCGATTAAGGCCCAACGAAGTTTTCATAAAATTTCAAAGTAAAAACAGATTTTAAATTCAAGTTTGAATTTGGATATTTGGGTCAGATTGGGCTAGGCGGGAAAGTTCCCGCCAGAGCACCCAAGTCGACAGCCCTGTCGACTTGGGAGTCGACTTGGTTGGACCCAAGTCGACAGCCCTGTCGACTTGGCTGTCGACTTGGTCCAGCCGGGCTGTTTAGCCTGGTGCACCATTTAGAGATTGTGTTGAGCCTGGGGGCCAGATTCGGTTTTGAGGGCTGAGATTGGAACTAGGGTTTAATCCTAGGGTTGAAACTAATCCTAATCTCTATAAATAAGACCCTAACCTAACCCTAAATCATTATTAATCAATCCTACAACTAAACTATGGTAAAATTATCCCTCTCATGGCCTCCACTCTCTTCATAAAATTCCTAAGTCATTTCTATGAGAGATTTTCCATGTATACAAGTGTTTTCAAGCTTGTATGAGCATCATTAGCTTGCATTCAAGTCAAGTTTCCATATTTACATCATAAAGCAAGGGTTTTTAGTGATTTGGAGCTTGCATTTTGGGTCTAATTGGTTGCATAAGGGCTTTGTCATATTTTTGTGTGTCTTCATAAGCATTGTAAGCCCTATTCTACTTTCATACTTAAACTTTAAAGTTAAATGTATGATATGCAAGTTTATATGCAAGTTTACTATGCTATGATATGCAAGTTTATCATGTTGTGATATGCAAGTTTATATGCAAGTTTACTATGCTATGATATGCAAGTTTATCATGTTGTGATATGCAAGTTTATATGCAAGTTTGCTATGCTATGATATGCAAGTTTATCATGTTGTGATATGCAAGTTTATATGCAAGTATGCCATGTTATGATATGCAAGTTCATCATGTTATGTTATGCAAGTATGCCATGTCATGATATGCAAGTTTATCGTGTTATGTTATGCAAGTTTGATATGCAAGTTTGTCATATGATATGCAAGTTATGTTATGCAAGTTTGGGTTGAACATTTTGTTCATGCTATCATGTTATGCAAGCTTATCTTGGGTTTATGAACATAAAGCTTCAAGCTTATGCCAAAGGTTGCATTTTGGCAACATGTAAGTTATCATATCTCTTATGATAACTTGCATGTGAGGCTAGATGCGAACTTATGGCCATTTCTACATGTCATTTAGCACCATGTATCACCAATATGCCAAGTTTGGTTTTATGCATGCTTTTGAGGCCTAAAAATGTAATATGCAAGTATATGAACATATGTCCATTTCATATGCCACCATGTTGAACTTGTGGCTTCAACACCTTTATGTCGTGATTATGCCAAGTTCCCTCTTTCTATCCTCTATGCGCTATGGCGATATGTAAGCGATGGGATTGCATTTGGGGTTGGGTAAACTTAAAAGACATAAAAACATAAGCTTGGGAATTTACCTATTAAGTTAGGTCTACCCTTTGGGAATTTACCTATTAAGTTAGGTCTACCCAAATGCTTGAAAACTTGTAACATGTTTTGGAAACATGATGGACATGACACTTAGAAAAGATAAGTGTGACCAACTCGAGGTTGGGTTGAGTTTGTAGCGTAAACCTACCCGGAACCGACCGGCTTAACTAGTTGCTACAAACAATAGGACCCAATGTGAGAAGTTGGCCATGTTGTACCTTGAACCCGAGGTTAGACCAAGTTGTGGTGTAAAGCTACCCGGACCTGCCCGGCTTAACTAGTAACCACAACAAGGTCTAATGTGAGAGGTTAAGGCGCATTAAATTAATTAATGCCTCGTGATTAGGGTTAAGTCATGGTCCACTTAATACTTAACCAATTTGGGCTTGGTAGATTAATCAGGGTTAAGTCGTGAACTCATCGTTACACTTAACCAAGTTAATCCATGATTAGCAAGAGGGTTAAACCGTACTTAACCCACTAGAAAAATCCTAGCAATGGGGTTCCACTCCGGCAGTAATCCCAAGTTTGTATCATTATGGCCCTAGGGACTAGGCTAGGGTACGGGGGCACGATTACTGAACTGGAGGTAAGTGACCAAAAGCGACGGCAGAGTGGTACGCCGGTGTAGTTCCGGGCGGACTTATGGTCGTGCACATAGTCCGAAGCCGGGGAAAACATGCACGGGTACCAGTAGATCGAGACTGTGCACGCATGTTTATGGTGTCCAGGGGTTGCCACCCTAGGGCTTGATACACCCGACGGGAGACCCGGCACAGTCTGACTACAATTATGTTTGGGCCGTATGGACACCAACACGTGACGAGTTAGGCTTATAGGGAGCCGATCGACTAGACCGTTTGGTTAGACCTTGTATTAGGGTCATTTCATGTTATTGGGCCAAAGTTTGTGCCAAGGGATCAATACTTGTATATTCAAATCATGTTAGTTTGCTAGTACACCTGTGGTGCAAAACCTTAATCCTGATTATGCGATGACACCTTTATCTACCTTGTTAGTTAATCATCATGCTAGTATGTTGTTATCCTTATGTTCATCCCTGCTTCTCATGCCAGTTAACTTTAGTAGTTTACATTGATTGTAGTAGGGCTTACTCAGTCTTTTTGACTAACCTGTTTTCTTTCGCCTCTTTTCTTCCGTTCCCCCCCCCCCCCCAGGTTCTCAGGGTGGGAACGTTGGAGCTTAGCTTGGATTTCGGATTGCTTGCTTGTGGGATTTCAGCTCATGTACGGTTTCGACATGAAGCTAGCTATGGTTATCACTTATTTTGGGGATAGTACTTATGTATTTCAGTTTTTCAGTAATGTTGTTTTTATCTAGACTTGTGTATTTGGAAAATTGACATTATGTTGTACCAGACTTGTTTTGAAATGGTTTGAAATCTTCCGTTGTTTTATCTATGTTATTTACTCTGTTTACATATATACATATGTTCTTGTTCTGCCTTGATATATCATTATGCATGTTTACCTGATTCAAACGCCCCTCCAAAGTCAGAGTGCTTGCAAGAGTCACCCTGGCGGAGGTGGGGTGTTACATTTGGTATCAGAGCATGTGGTTTACGAGAAGGAACAAAAAGGTTTTTAGAAAACTTTTGGAAAACTATTTTCAAAACCAAGTATAAAGTATTTTCCAAAGAAAAGTCTAGTTTATTTTAAAGGCTATTCCCCAAAAAGCCATTAGCAAAATTCTTTCGTTTTTCTCCATTCTGAATCTGTCTTTTTCTTCATTTTCAGTATGGCCGATAATTTTGCTATTCCGGAGGGAGTACACGTACCTGTTTGGTATAGGAGACTTATGGAGGCTAGGGCGACCGAAGCCGGCCCCGCAGATGTCCCTCCTCCTCCTCCCCCAGTAGTTAATGTTCCTCCTCCTCCTCCTCCGGTAGTTAATGTTCCTCCTCCTCCTGTCGCTGAGGTCCCTCTTCCTCCTCCCCCTCAGCATCCTCAAGCTGACTTCGCAAAGACTTGCAAAGATTTCAAAGCAATGGGTGGCAAGAACTTTCAAGGCACTGAGACTTTTGTAGAGGCCAAAAATTGGTTGAAAGAGACCGAGGATTTGTTTGCTATCTTTGGGTTAGACGATTAGAGGAAGATCTTGTTGGCGATTTGGCTTATGAAGGATGAAGCCGCTTATTGGTGGGAAGTCACCAATGGTACTAGGCCTGTTGAGACTTGGGCCGATTTCAGGGCAAGGTTCGTGCTTAAGTTTCTATCTTCTGCTGAGGAGAATCTGCAAATGGAGAGGTTCATAACTTTGAAACAAGGAAATATGTCTGTCAAAGAATATGTGAACAAGTTCAATCAGTTAGCTCGTTTTGGCTTGGATATGGTTAATACTCCTCAGAATAAGGCCCTATACTTTGCTCTAGGATTAAACGAGCCATTACATGGTTTAGCCATGACTCATATACCCTTGGGGGCAACTTTCGAGAGTTTGGTGAATATGGCCCTACTCAATGAAGAGAATAGGAGCGACAAGAAAGAGATCAAGATGAATGGTACTCAAGCCAAGAAGACTGATTCCTAGTGGAAAGGAAATCAGGGTAATCCAAGGGGTCAGAGCAGTCAAGGCAATAAGAACAAGAACAAGAGTCAAGGCAACAAGGGCAATAACGACAAGAGGAAGTGCCATTATTGTGGTTCAGTTGGGCATCTTATTAAGGATTGTAAGAAGAGGAAATGGAGGAGTGGTGAATACTTTTTCTGCGGTGAGACTGGACATTTCAGTAAGGATTGCCCGAAGAAGCAAGGGCAAGGCCAGGGTCAGACTCAGCGTGCTGGACCTTCAGGAGGGCAAGTTCATGCTCTCAATGTCGCTCCAGTTCCCGATCGAGGTAGTATCTCGGTTGAGAAGCCTTGTATATATTTCTGATTTTTCAGTTCGTACCTTGTTTGATTGTGGTGCATCGCATAGTTTATCTCGTCTGATCTAGTTGAAAGTTTGCACCTAAGTACTAGTCTAGTTAATGATCCCGTGTGTGTTCCAAATCCAATTGGGGGTTCCGCCCATTTGTCTATTATCTATGTGGATTTGAAAATCTCTATCTTGAGTATAGAGTTCTCGCGTGATGCTTATATTCTCGGTTTCATGGGGTATGGGTTGATTTTGGGCATGGATGGGTTGTCCAGTTGTGGAGCCATCCTTGATTTTTGAGCATAGGGTTGTGAGGCTTATGACTCGCCTCGGTAATACCCTAAAAATTTCTAGTAACCCTATGAGTCCCGTCATGTTGTGTTATCTTGAATCCCTCAACTCGTCTATCGATAGTTTGTAATCGGTGAGGGTGGTCCGAGAATATCTTGATATCTTGGGTGAAGTGAAGGGGGTTACCCCTAAACGAGAGATAGATTTCCGCATTTATCTGGTTGATAATGCCAAGATAGTTTTGTGGCCGGTTAGGCACATGGCCCCGCAAGATGAGAGTTAAGAAAGCAAGTCAAGGAGTTGCTTGAGAAGAACTTCATTAGATGAAGTATATCTGAATGGGGAGCGCCTGTAGTATTTACTACCAAGGCAGATGGTTCTCTTCGACCTTGTGTCGATTATCGTAAGTTAAACGAAGAGAATAGACAACCATTGCCAAGGATCGATGATTTGTTTGATCAGCTTGTAGGAACATCTGTTTTCTCTTGATCTTGCTACTGGATTTCATCAGCTCAGAGTAGCTGAAGATAGTATAGACAGACTGCGTTCAGAACTCCAGATGGATTCTTCGAATGGCTTGTCATGCCGTTCGGCTTGACTAATGCACCCGCATGTTTCGTGGACAAGATGAGTAGGGTGTTCAGGGAGTTCTTGAACAAGTTTGTCGTGGTCTTCATAGATGATATTCTGATCTTCTCTAAGGATGAGGAAGAGCACGCAAGGCATCTCGTGGAGGTGATGGATACGCTTAGAGCACATCAGTTGAAGGCCAAGTTCTCCACGTGTCATTTTGGAGAAAAAGGAGTTAGATTTCTTGGGCACATAGTTTCTAAGCAAGGCTTAGTGGTGGATCCTACTAAAGTGGTCGCGGTTCAAAACCGAAAAGCTCCGACGAGGACAATTGAAGTAAGAAGTTCTCTCAGTTTAATTAGTTAGCGTCCCTTGAGCTTAGACCTACCCTTCTGGATCAAGTAGGGACTTCACAGAAAGAAGACCCGCAGTTAGTCGAGAGCATGGACAAGTTGATTCGAGGCGAGATGGTAAGTCACCTCGCTATAGATGACAAGGGATGGCTAAGACGCGATGAGAGAAAGAAGGTTCTTGAAGATGCACATCATCCGAGGAGGTGGCCGAGTTTGTCCCAAGGTGCATGTTGTGCCAACAGGTTAAAGGCCGAGTCATAGAAGCCCGGTGGGCTATTATATCCATTGGAGGTCCCCGCAATGGAAGTAGTAAAGCGTCACGAAGGATTTCGTGGATGGACTGCCTAGGTCAAGGAAAGAGAATACGAGCATGTGGGTCATAGTAGGTAGACTCACGAAGAGTGCTCATTTCACTCCGGTAAAGGGCGAAAGGACTGCATCATAGCTAGCGACAGTTTACTTTCAAGAAATAAAGCGGTTGCACGAGGTTCCCTAAAGTATAGTTAGTAACCATGACTCAATCTTCACCAGCCAGTTTTGGAATAGTCTATGGGAAGTCATGGGCAAGCAACTGAATCTAAGTACGGCCTATCATTCGTAGGCGGATGGTTCCTTTTGTTCAAGCATGGGTTATAGAAAATCACGTTGGTAAGAGCAATTGGCAACGTGGATTGGTATTTTTAAGAAAAGTTCTGCTGCGTGGAATACTTTATAGTAAGTAAACGAGATCCAGGATTCACTAGTGAATTTTAGAGAGCTTGCATGAAACCATGAGGTCATAGTTATGTTTAAGCCAAGAATGTTAGAAGAGTAAGTGAAAAAGGAAGACGAGAGACTATAATGAAATGGGTTCCAACTCATATTTGGAAATAAGAGTTAAGAAGCTAAGAAATCATGAGGTAAAAGACGGTCAAAGCACAGTGGAGTTAAGCTCAAGGAAACGTGACTTAGAAGATTGAAGGCTAGATACGCGCATCATATCTCTTTCTAAGAGTATATCCTTGATCCTTGTTTTCCTGTGGAACTTGCTCGCATGTTATCTTTTTATGTATATCTTCTCGGTCCCATTCTCGGTCCTATTTCTATCGGGAGGTATGACTTATTGGCTAGTAATACATGTCAGGGTTTGAAGGGGTTCGTTAGGTTGACTAAACCTTTTGGGCTTTTATGGAATATGGGTTGGGTTAGGAAGGGATTTCTTGTAATCCAAAAAGGAGTATATCTTGCTTATCTTTCCGATCTCTTTGTAGCATATCTTTTGCTATCCATGTTTGTTTGGATTATCTAGTATATCGTGTTAATCTTGTCATGAGAACCTTAGGTAGAAACCCTTTGGATGAAACATGTGTTTGAAACATGTTATTCTTGATGGTTGCAAGTGGTTGCAAGTGTTTGCAAGTGGTTACTCGTGGATGCATTATACACGTTAGGCACTAGATCGGCTCACACACTCCTCATATTGCATATGCATGAGTGTTTATGCTTATTCATGGATGGAAATTTTTGTGTTATCACATAGATGTTGCATATGGATGTATGTTATGTGCACACATATAGATGTTATACATTATGTTAGGAATTGCATACATATGGATTCATTTCACTAACATAATTTGCATTGATGATAATTGCATTAGATAAGTACATATACACACACCTTTGCATATGTTCATACAACATTTAGAATCTTGTAAGGACAATGATTGCTCGTGGATGATGTTTTGAGTAGATGGATGATTGGATGGTAGGATACGTTCTTCCTAACTTGAAGATTTCGGGGACGAAATCCTTTAAGGAGGGGAGAATGTAACAACCCGTATTTTCAATAACCAGTTATAACGTAAATCGAGGCAGAATTTAATTCAAAAATCTGAATCAAGGGAAACGGGCTATGCCATTGCGTTCGTCTCGGAAAAATACGCGAAATAGAGTCCGAGTTTTCGAAAATCGGAGTCCGTATGACCCGATTAAGGCCCAACGAAGTTTTCAGAAAATTTCAAAGTAAAAACAGATTTCAAATTCAAGTTTGAATTTGGATATTTGGGTCAGATTGGGCTAGGAGGGAAAGTTCCCGCCATAGCACCCAAGTCGACAGCCCTGTCGACTTGGGAGTCGACTTGGTTGGACCCAAGTCGACAGCCCTGTCGACTTGGCTGTCGACTTGGCCCAGCCGGGCTGTTTAGCCTGGTGCACCATTTAGAGATTGTGTTGAGCCTGGGGCCCAGATTCGGTTTTGAGGGCTGAGATTGGAACTAGGGTTTAATCCTAGGGTTGAAACTAATCCTAATCTCTATAAATAAGACCCTAACCTAACCCTAAATCATTATTAATCAATCCTACAACTAAACTATGGCAAAATTATCCCTCTCATGGCCTCCACTCTCTTCATAAAATTCCCAAGTCATTTCTATGAGAGATTTTCCATGCATACAAGTGTTTTCAAGCTTGTATGAGCATCATTAGCTTGCATTCAAGTCAAGTTTCCATATTTACATCATAAAGCAAGGGTTTTTAGTGATTTGGAGCTTGCATTTTGGGTCTAATTGGTTGCATAAGGGCTTTGTCATATTTTTGTGTGTCTTCATAAGCATTGTAAGCCCTATTCTACTTTCATACTTAAACTCTAAAGTTAAATGTATGATATGCAAGTTTATATGCAAGTTTACTATGCTATGATATGCAAGTTTATCATGTTGTGATATGCAAGTTTATATGCAAGTTTACTATGCTATGATATGCAAGTTTATCATGTTGTGATATGTAAGTTTATATGCAAGTTTGCTATGCTATGATATGCAAGTTTATCATGTTGTGATATGCAAGTTTATATGCAAGTATGCCATGTTATGATATGCAAGTTCATCATGTTATGTTATGCAAGTATGCCATGTCATGATATGCAAGTTTATCGTGTTATGTTATGCAAGTTTGATATGCAAGTTTGTCATATGATATGCAAGTTATGTTATGCAAGTTTGGGTTGAACATTTTGTTCATGCTATCATGTTATGCAAGCTTATCTTGGGTTTATGAACATAAAGCTTCAAGCTTATGCCAAAGGTTGCATTTTGGCAACATGTAAGTTATCATATCTCTTATGATAACTTGCATGTGAGGCTAGATGCGAACTTATGGCCATTTCTACATGTCATTTAGCACCATGTATCACCAATATGCCAAGTTTGGTTTTATGCATGCTTTTGAGGCCTAAAAATGTAATATGCAAGTATATGAACATATGTCCATTTCATATGCCACCATGTTGAACTTGTGGCTTCAACACCTTTATGTCGTGATTATGCCAAGTTCCCTCTTTCTATCCTTTATGCGCTATGGCGATATGTAAGCGATGGGATTGCGTTTGGGGTTGGTTAAACTTAAAAGACATAAAAACATAAGCTTGGGAATTTACCTATTAAGTTAGGTCTACCCTTTGGGAATTTACCTATTAAGTTAGGTCTACCCAAATGCTTGAAAACTTGTAACATGTTTTGGAAACATGATGGACATGACACTTAGAAAAGATAAGTGTGACCAACTCGAGGTTGGGTTGAGTTTGTAGCGTAAACCTACCCGGAACCGACCGGCTTAACTAGTTGCTACAAACAATAGGACCCAATGCGAGAAGTTGGCCATGTTGTACCTTGAACCCGAGGTTAGACCAAGTTGTGGTGTAAAGCTACCCGGACCCGCCCGGCTTAACTAGTAACCACAACATGGTCTAATGTGAGAGGTTAAGGCGCATTAAATTAAATAATGCCTCGTGATTAGGGTTAAGTCATGGTCCACTTAATACTTAACCAATTTGGGTTTGGTAGATTAATCAGGGTTAAGTCGTGAACTCATCGTTACACTTAACCAAGTTAATCCATGATTAGCAAGAGGGTTAAACCGTACTTAACCCACTAGAAAAATCCTAGCAATGGGGTTCCACTCCGGCAGTAATCCCAAGTTTGTATCATTATGGCCCTAGGGACTAGGCTAGGGTACGGGGGCACGATTACTGAACTGGAGGTAAGTGACCAAAAGCGACGGCAGAGTGGTACGCCGGTGTAGTTCCGGGCGGACTTATGGTCGTGCACATAGTCCGAAGCCGGGGAAAACATGCACGGGTACCAGTAGATCGAGACTGTGCATGCATGTTTATGGTGTCCAGGGGTTGCCACCCTAGGGCTTGATTCACCCGACGGGAGACCCGGCACAGTCTGACTACAATTATGTTTGGGCCGTATGGACACCAACACGTGACGAGTTAGGCTTATAGGGAGCCGATCGACTAGACCATTTGGTTAGACCTTGTATTAGGGTCATTTCATGTTATTGGGCCAAAGCTTGGGCCAAGGGATCAATACTTGTATATTCAAGTCATGTTAGTTTGCTAGTACACCCGTGGTGCAAAACCTTAATCCTGATTATGCAATGACACCTTTATCTACCTTGTTAGTTAATCATCATGCTAGTATGTTGTTATCCTTATGTTCATCCCTGCTTCTCATGCCAGTTAACTTTAGTAGTTTACATTGATTGTAGTAGGGCTTACTCAGTCTTTTTGACTGACCTGTTTTCTTTCGCCTCTTTTCTTCCGTCCCCCCCCCCCCCCCCAGGTTCTCAGGGTGGGAACGTTGGAGCTTAGCTTTGATTTCGGATTGCTTGCTTGTGGGATTTCAGCTCATGTACGGTTTCGACATGAAGCTAGCTATGGTTATCACTTATTTTGGGGATAGTACTTATGTATTTCAGTTTTTCAGTAATGTTGTTTTAATCTGGACTTGTGTATTTGGAAAATTGACATTATGTTGTACCAGACTTGTTTTGAAATGGTTTGAAATCTTCCGCTATTTTATCTATGTTATTTACTCTGTTTACATATATACATATGTTCTTGTTCTGCCTTGATATATCATTATGCATGTTTACCTGATTCAAACGCCCCTCCAAAGTCAGAGTGCTTGCAAGAGTCACCCTGGAGGAGGTGGGGTGTTACAATTTCGGTCTCCGAGCTTAATACGTAGAGGGTTATTCTCTCACCGATTTACGGTCAGGGATTAATGAATGTTGAACGTTAGCAATAGATGAAAATAAATGGGATGGGCAATAAATTGCTAATATGTGTATTGAATGTTTTTAATTGCTATAGGTAAACTGTGTGTTTTGGATGCCATGTGTGTTGTGATGACCCGTATATGTGTATAAGTCTATAAATATATATATAACTCTAATCTCCTAATTACTCTTTAATTTCGAGGACGAAATTCTTTTAAGGGGGTAGATTGTAACGTCCATGGTTTTAGATACTTCTGTAATACAATTTATTTTGATAATTTTAATAATTGATTTAAAATCATATATTTTGAATAATAAATATTGGGGAATTTCAAGTATATATATTTTAAATAATCTAAAATTCCTCAGCCAGTGTATATATGTATATAAAACCAATAGTTAATGTTTTTGTCAATTGTTTTGTATTTTTAATTATGTTTTAAAACCCTGATAAAAATTTAGATAATGAAAGATTTGGATATTTTAGCAAATTAGAATAATATCAATTAAAGATCTTATTCACATATTTTAACTTGTTATAGTTATACACATACAAGTAAATGGTTTAACATTGAAATTTGCAATTAAACTTATTTTTATTCACTTGTACCTTAGCAGCTTTGTTTCAAATCATCCATAGCTTCCCACTTGCATCTAGAACCATGTAAAACCTCTTACCTTACCTACCTCTACATCATAGCCCATCCACTCATGTGTAAATGGAAAGACTTAGGAGCAAAGTTTCATTTTTAAAATCCATAGAGTACAAGTATTAATGTAATTCTTATTGCCAAGCCAGGCTTTCATTTCATGGAAGAAGTGACTAAACAACCAGCCTAAACCACCTCTACCTAGAAGCCTAAGCCGTGTACACTATATATACATTCCTTAGGAGCTAAGTTTGATATTTAAGCACATCTATTTGCACCGTACGTGACTTGCAGGAGCGGATTTGATGGGAAAAGCACCTTTGCATATGGTTAGTACAACCATTTCTGCACATAGCATGTCCGAATTTGTAAGCTACAAAGATTTAAATAGAAATGACTTAGCAACATTTCATGTCAATCACAAGTGCACAGCTATATCCTTTCCAATACATGCTGGCATGCGCACAGCTAGCACACAGCTGCATATTTTCAGTCAATAGCAACAACAGCTATGTCATTTCTGTTCATGCGGGTGTGTGTTTCTTTTCCCATGTGCAAATGCCCATTTTTTTAATAATTCTTTTGCACCTATATATATAGTTATATATACACACATATGCTTTCATACACACAGCATGATCTAAAACCAGAAGTTAAAACTAGAAGAAAAACAAACAACAGAGGATATGAACAAATACTTTGGTCATTGGTGTAAATCTGGAAATTCAGTGATCAGTGAATGGGTCTGGAACTGGAAGACATATGGGTGAGTAAACTCTGTCTTTTTTCCGATTTAGAACCATTACTAGTTGTATACACTATGATGCAGATTCATAGATATGCATGTATGTTTGAATATGTGCGTGTAGCAAGTGTTCTTTATGTCGAAATCTGGAAAACAAAATATGAAAACAGCCAGTGAATGTGAGTAAACTTCCCATTTCCTTTGATTTGTTATATATATTTACGGAGATGCTAATATATATGCATCTATGAAGATGTTGAATTGGTTGAATGCTAACTAAAATCTGAAACTATAAATCATATCGTAAGCAAACTTTGGAACAAAATGGCTTGAGGCAAACCAACTGGAAATAAAAATGTAAAACAGTAGATGAAAACTAGGAAAAAAAATAGAGGACCCTATAAGCGAGTAAACTACCCTCATTTAGTACTGCTTTTATTGTATTGTAATGAAAATATATACATACTGAAATGCTTCTAAATGTATATACCAAATTGGTTCAATTAATACTGGATCTGGAAAACCAAATACTTCTGCATGTAACAAGAAAAGTTAGGATCTGATTTTGTATAAACTAGTGCAATGAGTTTTAAATAAAATCAGCGAACTAAAAGAAAACAAAATGGAAGAAAAATTAGAATTAAATAAATAAAGTACAATTGTGAGTAAACTTGTTTTAGTTCCTCTTGGCAAATTATTAAAGTACCGTGAATGCATATGAGTTGTTTAACTTTGAATGTTAGGTCTGTATATGTAGTCCTTCATATGTTATATGTGTATATTGGTATAAGGTTGGACGTTCATTTATACACAATAAACACTAATGCTGCATCACTCCCTTTTGTTCATGGTTTACAACCGAAAATTTTAGTGCATATTTACTTGTTAATCAGTACTCACACAATACTCAATTTTTTATGTTAGCTACCAGTTGCATCTCAAAACTAGCGGATTATATATACCAACCATATATTTTGAGTAAAACATGTATGGTAACAATGGGGTTTTGGGATTACGTTTTACTGTGGGGTTTTGTAATGGCCGGAGCAAGGCTGTATCAAGGAGGAGGGTGTACACATGCACCGTGCACATGTGTACTATGTAGACAGCAACTGGAGAAGTGAGGAAGTAAAGACCAGTGTAGAAAACATAGTAAGAACTAAAAGATATATATAGGAAGAAATAGGAAACAACTAAGAAAAGAATGGAAAGCAAAGGGAAGTAATGTAAAGCAAAATCATTTGCCTGGAAGTGCATGCCGGTAACATGCATGCATAGGACGTTGGGTCTGGGAAGCTGATGTTATGGGAGACGAAACGTACTAATAAAAAAAGTATAATATCGAAAGCTGGAAAAAAAGCAGGAGAGAGAGAAACATGAACGGTGGCACAACATGTTTGTTTGCCTGTGGAAATGCATGCAATTACGTAGCTGTATCCATGACGTTGGGTTTGTGGCCTTGGGTTTGTCCCACTTATTTAAAAAAAAGTAGGAAGGGAATTAAGGAAAGGATGCTATGTAACGTGCAGCTTTGTTTTTGTTTGAAGAAATTTTGGCCTTGTGTGGTCTGGGCGGAAGAAACATAGGAGGAGATGAGTTGTGAGAGTTTTTGTGATAGTTTTGGGCCATGGGCCATGGGCTTCGGCTCAGTTTTAATTAATAAATAAAAAGGGGAATTTATTGTTAAAACTAAATTTAGATAATATAAGTATATATATGTTTATATATTTATAAGTTCTAACAAGAACATATGCATGCCTAGAATTAGCATGTATACTCGAGTCGATACTGAATTTGTCAATCAACGGTTTTGTTTTGAACATACTTGAAGTTTATTTGTGAAATTAAAGCGAACTTGAATCTAAAATTTTACTCATTAAGAAGTTTTAAATTGGTTTATAATTGTATAAATAGATATAATCAAATGGATGTAAATTTAGTCGCTAACGCGTAAACTGTGAATAATTGATCAGGCATGATCTGTAAGTTCAGTAAATTCTGAATTAGTTATTTAATTAATTGATTTATTAATTAAGTTGTGCTTAACTACATTAATCGTAATTTTATATTTTTATTGACACTCTGTTAGTGGAAATAAACACTGTTCCACTATATATTTGACTGACTGAATTGTTTGAACACCCTTAGCAGAAATAAACATCGTTCTGCTATTATATTAGTTTGATATATTTTGTTAGAAATATATGTTGTTGAGTTATTATCAATTGATAATACAGAATTGTATTTACATTGTTGTTGTGCAAATTAAGTTAACAATGTGAAGATCGTCTGCTATAAGAACTGTATATGCCATTGGGACTGCTAAGCCATTTTCTGTTAAGTAACTCAGAAATAAACTCGAGTTTTGATAATTTGATATAAGAGAGGAAAATTAAACAGATTATTTTAAATTAATTTTATAATTAATTAATTTAAAAAAAGGGAAGATTAATTTTAATCACTTAATTAGTTTGTTTGATGTAAACCAACTATTTTAAAAAGGGAAATTGATTGATTAATTAATTTAATAGAAATGGATCTGAAAAATGATTGTTAAAACATAATAACATCTTATTAAAGAAAATTGGTGTTTAAATTAAAGGTTTTGATAAGTTAATAGTGCAGTTAAATAGAAAGTAAAATTTGAATGAAATATCCAAGATAAATGTTAATCTCTGAATTTAAGTAAGATAACTATCAAAAGAAAGGGAAATCAAGTCGATTAATTGGATTAAACTCCTGGTTTAATATTTAACTTGATCAATGGTTCAAAACAACCGCGTTGTCTTGAAATTGTGTTAAGGTTTGGAAATCAATTGGATTTACAAATGTTGGTTTGTCGAATATTTTGGGTATTAAACTTCTACGAATCTTGACGATGAGAATGATTTCGACCCAAGGTCTGAGAGGTAATTAAAATACCCCAACTTGATTGATTTCAGTATTATCCGATAGATTGTATTAGTTTGTATTCTGAATGAGTATTAGAGTTGAATATCGTCTTCAGCTATGAAACAGGTATTCGAGTATGAGATTAATAACGTAAGATAAATAATAAGAGATTTATAAGTTAAATAATACTTATGATTTCAAATAAATATATATACAAAGTTGATATTTGAATTTAAATAATTCAGATTATTTAAGTAAGGCTTAGCAGATCCAATGGAAATAAATCTATCCATTTTATTTTATATTTGATAGTTAAATCACCGACTATCAAATCTGGACCTTCTCGTTGTCGTTTTCGAAGAGACCGGAATCTAAATTCCACTTCGATTCGATATATATATATACATTTTGTGTAAGAGATCACTGAAGATCACTGAAGACGAAGTTATGCAAGGGCTATTTTGTCAATCATAGGTAGAAATTGCCTAAGATGTATTTACAGGATAGTGCCTTCGGTTTGTCCAGTCCCAGGACAACTTGTGCGGACGAGTGTCTGACAGAGTAGGCCTAATAAATTACATATGTTGATCTCTTCAAACGTATTTACGTTTGGTGGCGGAGGAATTCGTTTCTCTTAGCTTTATACCCAGGATATTTTTGGGGAAATCAATTTGTGATTTGGCGGGTTTGACGATGTGGCATTCAAAGTGAATGAAGACGTGTTATATCAAAAGGGTAAACTCAGCCTCAAGCCTCACAAATGGAAAAATGACCAAAAATCGGGCAGGTAGCTTGGTTATGTGGGTCGCTCCCATTACGGTGTATTGTCACCTATCTAGAGAAATTCCATTTGCTTCTATATTCTATTCGATGCTGTCCCTTTCGGGAAACGGTGGGTAGCTCCCAACCGTTAGTGACAATATATTCGATACACTCAAGCGAAATGAGTGGTCGGTCATGTGTGGGCCGGGTTGCAAGATGTTCTTGTTAAACCTAGTGTATTCCTCTCTAGAGATACACTATCGGCAGGTGGTTCCATACCTTGTCATAGTCGGAATCCAATCTCCAATAAGCGACCGCGGTTTTGATTGTATATTATATATGTAGAGCGTGAGATGCAAGCGTTCTGCTATATTTGCTATTTATTTGTATTTAGACATTATTATAATATCAGAATAATAATGATTTCAAAATGTTTTGGGTTAACTTAAAGTAAAAACCATCCGTATTTATGTGTGGATCGATCTTACGATTATCTTTTCTTTCAAAAGGTTTTTGAAAGTTAAAATCAAACTATCTTTAATAGTTTACTCACACCAGTCTCATGACTGACCCAGAGTTTATTTTTTTCTATGTTTTCCCTAAACTCTTGGGTGCCCAAATTTGTACGGGCAGTCCAATAGTTCAGGATTTTACAGATTTATCGGGAGGGGCTTGGAGTAGGAAGCTTCAACGTTAGATATTTAGAGTTATTTCCGCTATATTGAATATGTGATGTACTCTGATGATGTATGTAAGTGTAAATACAATTTGTATTTCAAAGTGATTATATATATTATATTTTATTCCGATGCGATTGTGAGACTCTGTGTTGTTATTCAGTTCGACCTTCTATCTATTTTCTTCTATTCTAATTTTCTATCTTTCTATTTCTCACACTCTAACTTCTTTCTATTAATGATTCGTATTTTCGTGCATTTTGAGTTGGACGTGAGTTATATTCAGTCAACTCAGATGATACAGATTTGCGGGTCGTTACGGTTACTGTTAAAAAATGCAAAATGGCACCGTGGATGGGAATCGAACCATGCACCTCATGTGCATCAAACAAGCGCCTCAACCAACTGGCCTACCGCGGCCTTAAATTTCAAGTGAACACGCTTAGTATAAATCGATGTGAAAATGAACTGTTCCAAAAAGATGCCAACACCAGATTTGAACCCTGCTCTTCATGAAGGGGCACACATGTCTTAACTAGTGGACCGCATGTACTCTTGAGATAAACCAGCCTTGCATCTTTTTAATTCCTGAAAAGGCAGAAATGTTGAAAATCCAAAAAGTGTATCATAGTAGGGATTCGAACCCTGGTCTCTAACGAGAATAGCATGCGCACTTACCACCAAGCCAACAGACACATCGGTTGCAAATGTAGAAGCAAGTATTTAACGGGCTATAACAACTATTCAAATGAAGATCCAAGCAACTTTTCAACCAACTATTTACATCTAATTGATTGCTTCATTTCAAAACGGAATTGCTGAAGAATTGCACCGATTTGATAGTCTCTATTCAATCCTATATAAGCCTCCTACTATCTCAAAACCATATACAACAATTCTCCTTTCTAATTTGCTCTCTTATTGCTACAAAATATTCAAACCTATATTTATTTCAAAGCAAGTATTGGACCAGCGCTACATCACTCCACAAATATTCAAATCTGGTCAAATATTCACTTTCTAGCCTCTGCGCACTCAATCTGCATCATTATTGTTGAAGGCTGTATGTAGAAGTTGTACTACACTGTGACTACTTCGTGTATTAAAGACACAATATATAGTCAGTTATCTACTTACTTTGTATTCAAAGTTTTGATGAGCCTGTAGTCCATTCCAATCAGGTGGGTAAGCTTGTAGCCCATTCAAGTTAAGTGGGTAAGCTTGTTGCCCGTTCAAATCAAGTGGGTAAGCTTGTGGCCCGTGAAATCAAGTAGTGTTTGTAAACCTGTTCCTCCGGATGAAGTGAGGGTTGTGATAGTTAAAAAACCAAAGAAAAGCTTCGGGACTGGACGTAGGACAAGAAGTCTGAACCAGTATAAATCGACTATGTGATTTATATTTACCGCTGCTATTAAAATTATTTTACGCTACTGTGGTTACTGCGCTTCAAATTCTGCATAAATATATTGACCATCATCGATCCAGTGCATAGCGACTATTCATTCATCGCTGCACCCGACTTTACATTTGGCCAGTAACTATAATTCATGCTATTAAAGAAGGGTGGTCTAGCAGTTGATTGGCCTTCAGAATACCCGACGTTATTGCTAATGCTAGTGTTACAATCCGTAAAGTTTATGTATCAAATAACAGTTTTACGGTTATATGATGGCCTTGCTCTAGTTGCACGACTAGAAGCAATTCGAATAGTATTAGCATACGCTTGTCATCATAACTTTAAATTGCATTAATTGGATGTTAAAAGCGCTTTCTTAAATGGATACATTAAAGAACGAGTATATGTTGAACAATCTCCGCTATTCGCTCATGAAAAATATCCTGATCATGTTTATAAACTGAAAAAGGTATTATATGGTTTGAAACAAGCACCTCGTGCATGGTATGAACGTCTCAAAACTTACTTGTTAGATTCAAGATTTCAAATTGGAAAGGTTGATCAAACACTTTTTATCAAGAAAGACCATAAAGATATTCTAATAGTTCAAATATATGTAGATGACATTATTTTTGGATCCACAAATGATCAATTATGTCAAGAATTTTCAAAAATAATGACCAATGAATTTGAAATGTCACACATGAGAGAACTATCCTATTTTCTGGGTTTGCAAATTAAACAATTATCTGATGGAATTTTTATTAATTAAGAAAAATATTGTATTAATTTAATAAAACGTTTTGGAATGGAAAACACGTCAAGTGAACCTACACCAACGAGTACATCGACATATTTAGATAAAGATGAAAATGGTAAAAGTGTCGATCAAAATTATATCGAAGCATGATAGGTTCACTTTTATATCTAACAGCAAGTAGACTGGACATTACGATGAATGTTTGCTTATGTGCCAGATTTCAAGCTAATCCAAAAGAGTCACATTTAAGAGCAGTTAAACGAATATTACGAAATTTATGTAGTACTAATGACTTTGGACTCTTATATCCAAAAGACTGTTCCTTTGAATTAGTTTCATATAGCGATGCTGATTTTGGGGTATCACGAACAGATCGTAAAAGTACAAGTGGAATATGTCACTTTATTGGCAAATCACTTATATCTTGGTTTAGCAAAAAGCAAAATTGTGTTTCATTATCAACATGTGAAGCTGAATACATATCTGCTGCAATAGCTTGGGCTCAGGTATTATATATGCAGCAAACACTAAAAGATTTCAATGTAAATTTGTCAAATTCCATAATCTATTGTGACAATACAAGCACAATAAATTTATTTAAGAATCCAGTAAACCATTCCATAACTAAACACATTGATATCAGACATCACTTCTTGAGAGATAATATTTAAAAACAAACAATTAATTTAGAATTTGTTAACTCAGAAAATCAAATTGCAGATATCTTTACTAAACCCCTTTTAGAGAATTCTTTCATTAAACTCCGACGAGAACTTGGAATTGTATCATTCAAAGATCTCTAAACAGTTCTTCGATTATCATGTGCTTAAAATATCTTAATTTCTTTTTAATCGATGAAAAAAGAGGAGAAATATCCTCATGATATCTATATTATATACCATATTTATGTTCCATGCTATTATATTTTCCATATTATTGGAAATTGTGCTAACATTTGTGAATACAGGAATCAAATGATAAGGATATAAAATTATGAACAAACAAATTTGTGCAGAAATTCAGGGGGAGAAATACTAAAGTGTTGTCATCAATCAAAAAGGGGGAGAATGTTGAATAACGAGATTTTGATCGATGTCAACGAATAAAGCTACTATGGGAATTAGATCATAAAGATAAGGTTATAAATATATATATATATATATATATACATACATATATATATATATGTATACACACACACACACATTGAGTCGTGTTTGAATTATGTTAAAATCTATCCTCAAGTATACATGAATGTGCTAATCAAGTTATATATATATAATTTAAAACCTTCAAAAAGCCAGAGTGTGCAGGAAATTGCCTACCAGTCGACTAGTAGGAAATCCACCAGTCGACTGGTCAAGCAATCTCTGCACATAACGGCTAGTTTTAAAAGTTTTATATAATTAAATTACTTTTACCAGTCAACTGATGATTTTTAACCAGTCGACTGATTCGACCTAGAACTTATTTTCTGAAGAGTTGCTTCCATTCATGAAGAGATTCCTCTTCATTAATCAAAGGAAATGAACATATCTTTTTATGGAAACTCTTCATGAAAGATTGCTACTCTTTTACCACTATATGAACAAGTTTAATCATGTTTTACAACAACCTAATCTCTCCGAATTTTACTGATTTTCTAATCATCATTCTACTCTCTCTATTTACATTCTTTGCAGTTAAAAAGCTCTTCATTTCAAATACTTGTTGAATCCGTGAATCAATTAAATATCATTTGATTTAACAAGCTATATTCTTCTTTAAATCTTCGCATTCAAAGTATATACTTGAGGATCAGATTATAGGAAGGTTGTACTTAAAATATTGGCTAACCATTTTGTTTCAAGAACACAAATCAGAAGTCAAACTCTTTATAAGTGTTGAAGACCTGTGTAGTTGCTCAAGCGAGAGGCATCCTTGTTAGGGCTCGGGTGTACTGACCTATTCCTCTGGGTTAAGAGAGGGCATTGTTAGTGAATTCCGAAGAGGAGCTTCGGGACAGTACGTAGGGCAGGAAGTCCGAACCAGTATAAAAACTCCTGGTGTCTCTTTTACTTTACTTACTGCTTTTATTTACTTGCTATATATCTCGGTAACTTAGACTTTATTTGCATAAACTATTGCACATTATTTAGCTAGTATATCACATGTATTTCCGCATTATCCATATAAATCCTTTAAGTCGTACATACCGACTTTTCAACTGTTCCTTAATTTAAAAGGAAATTCTGTTTCAAAAAAATCAGCATCATTTGATTCAATTATATTATTTGTATTTAGGTTATAAAATATGTATGCTTTGTTATTAATAGTATAACCTATAAATATACATTCGTATGCTCTACTTGCCAATTTTATTCTTTTAGGGTCTGGATTACGAACATATGCCAAGCTTCCCTAAGTTCTAAAATAGGACACATTGGGTTTGTAATTTTTTAGATTTTCAAATGGTGAAAATTTTCTTTTTAATTTAGGGATTCTATTTAGTACATAACATATCGTTAATAATATATCCCCCACCAATGTTTAGCTATACCAGAATTTAGTAAAATGTCAACTACTAATTCAGTAAAGGTCCGATTTTTTCTCTCAATTTTACCGTTCATTTCCGGTGAATAAGGTGCAGTTCTTTCATGTATAATATCATGTAGTTTATAAAAATCCAGAATAGAACTAGATTCATGTTCTGTTCCTCTATCACAACGAAGTCTTTTAATTTTCTTGTTTGATTGATTTTCAATTTCAGTTTTGAATGTCTTAAACATATCAAATGCATCACTTTTATTTTTCATGAGATATATATGTGTGAAATCATAACAATCATCCATAAAAGTGATAAAATAACGATGTCCATGTCTAGTTAAGGTACCATCAAGCTCGCATATATCAGAATGAATTAAATCTAAGGTTCACATTCTGTATCAACAGACTTAGGAGGTTTCTTTGTGATTTTAACTTGAGTGCAGAATTCACAATTATCAAAATCAGATTCTGACATTTTAGGAATCATATCTGAGGTCCTCATGTTGTGAATTATGCGTTTGTTAACCTGATATAATCTAGAGTGCCAAATATTAAAATCACACAACATATAAGCAGAACTAGTTACTTTATTAGATTCAACATTTAACTTAAACATTACCTCACAAGCATAACCCTTTCCCACAAAGGTTCTTTTATAAGTTAATGTATACAAATCAACCCCTATAACTTGAGTAAAGCCAGCCTTATTTTGAAGAAAGCCAGAAACATGATTCTTTCTCATCTCTGAAGTATGAATAACCTCTTTCTGAATCACCGTCTTTCCAGAGGTAAACTTGTTTTTCACATTTCCAACCCCAACAACTTTAGTGGTGTGAGAATCTCCCAACAACACCGTCTGATCATCAACAGCTAGTAAACATATCACTACCATAGTAGACATGGAGAGAAGCACCAGTATCTATCCACCAAGCCTTTGATCCACCAACAAGGTGAATCTTAGTAATCATAGCCGTTAAAGGCTCCTCAGTCGGGTTAGCCTGCGGCGCAAGGCCTGGTCTATTCCGACACTTACATGCCAAATGACCTAGTTTTCCACAGTTGTAACGTAGAAACAAATGTCTAGAATCATTCTTTTGGGTTTCTCGCTGCTATCCTAGAGGATTCCCATTTTGTTTGTTACGCTAGTTCTGATTCTTAATGGACTTCGGGTTCGGTTTCAGAACTGCGGGTTTGGTATTTTTAGTGTTGTTTTTATTGACAACCAGCACCTCTTCTTTCTAGTCGTGCTTGCGAGCCTTCTCCTCGATATGGAGGCGTGTGATCAAGCTCTCTAAGGAAAATTTCATAGTCTTATGCCTTAAGACATTCTTGAAATCCTTCCATCTTGGGGGTAATTTGTCAATAATCATAGCAACTTGGAACTGTTCGTCTAAAGCCATACCTTCGGAGATGATCTCATGAGCTATTTTCTGAAGCACATGGGACTGCATCTCTACTGTCCTGGCATCTATCATCTGGTACTTGAGGAAGCAGCTGACTGCATACTTCTTTATCCCTGCCTCCTTTGTGTCGTACTTCTTCTTCAGTGCTTCCCAAGTCTCCTTTGTTGTCTTGTCATCTGAGTTGCAGTAGTCAGACAGGTCATCGCTGAGGCCGTTGATAATGAAGTTCTTGCACAAATAGTCGTGCTCTGCAGCTGTTTCGATTGTTCGGTCCAGGGAGCCATCTGTGCTGCATCAGCTTCGTCAGGTCTGTATGGCAGCTGCGGTTTGTCGGTGGTCAGTACAGCAGCCATCTTTCTCATTGTCAGGAAGAATTCCATCTTCTGGCACCATCGCTTGAAGTGCGGGCCTTCGAATATGAATGGGGCAGTAGGGACCAGCGGGATCTAGAAGAAAAAGGAAGGAGCAACATCATCTAGGGTTGCAGTCGAAGCCATTGTTTAAGTTCGTCTTCAAATTGTCGGGAAACAATGGCTGAGTCACGGACTTTATCGCTCTCTTGAAGAAAATTCAGCGATCTGGCCGATGGTGCAAACCAGTTCTTACGTATCGCCCCCCCTCTAGGATAAAACAGCCTCAAAAAATAATTAATTTGCTTGCACAAAAAATCAATCCATATTTGCTCTTTTGAACACAAAAATAACCGCTTGAATTTTTTTAAGAATTTTAATGGCGCAAGTAAGAAAAAATGTCGTTCGGTATGTTTTCTCATCTAAAAACTGAAGGTAATATAGACGAAAAATGAGTGTGTCGAACAGTTACTAGGTAGTGGGAGAGAGTTGGATCTAATCCAGAAAAAGCAGATCAAAAGTTTACCGTCTCAAATAAAAAAACAGTTCCAAAAGTGCAAGGTTTTCGGTCCAAAATTATAAGTGTCTACAAGCCCAAGTCGGGTCGGGTCGAGTCGATCGATCGCACGTGCATGTATGGTGGTCATGCATGGTCTCCCTCACAACAAAGTATATATTGGTCAAATGGAAAAATAGACCTGACAGTGATGCAACATGGGAAGACTATTGGGGTATTATTAAGAAATTTCCTACCTTAGACCTTAAGACAAGGTTTGCTTTTCAAGGAGGGGGGAATTGTCATGGTCAAGCATTCTATCAAACAACTTGTAGACATGAAACTGTGTGAGCCATTTCATCAGTCATAATAGAAAAACTCGAAAGCCAATCGAAGTAAACGCAAGATGAATAAATAAAACAAATCTGAGATGACAATAGGCTTAGATGATTGTATTCTAATAGCCTCCGGCACTGGATTACATGCAAAAATTAAATAAATTAAGTGTGCAGGCTGTGCACATGCAAAAAATTAATAAAATGAAATAAGGTTATTAATGGCAAAGCTTTAAATTTTGACAATCAACTAATGTTGTAAACAACTATAAATAGCACCCTAGTTTGTGTAACTGGTATTCGAAATCTTTTTAATAAAAATAATCCCACTTCCACCTTATCTCCGTGTTCTGTATTTTCTTATATTAGGTTCTGTTTTTTCTTTTCTCAAGTCAAGAGTTTATCACATTATTTTTAAAGGTTTGCTCATGATAATCTCCTATTTCTAAAGTGCCAATTTCTGCACTGCTCCTTTATCCTTGTTTTCCGATCACTATGTTGATTGCTCCATTTTCTTGTGATCACGCAGTATCTTTTCCTCAAACTTTCCCACTTACATTCATTCCCCATCTTCCCCAGCACTTATCATATCTCCTCTGCATTAAAATAACATCATCAACCATGACTGAAGCCATATCTCAAACCAGAAAACAAGATGATGCTAGCAAAAGGAAAGTCGAAGGTCGCGATGAATCACTGACAATTGCCAAAAAGTAGACCATGGTTAAGTTGATGGGAAACACAACATGTAGAAGAGGAGTAGCAGAAAGGTTAGTGTTGTAGTGGATCTAACCGAAGAAAAAGAGAAGTGGAAGGGTGTGACAGAATGGAGACTGAGGCGAAGAAAGATTCGGTTGTAGATCTGGATTGTGGCACACAGACAGTCTAAGCCTCGACGATGAAAACTGGTTAAAGATCGAAAAAATAGAGAGAAATGAGTAAAAATGAGGGTGATTGGGTGGAATCGAACCGAGGAGTAAGGTGAAAGTGGTGCGAAGAAGGAGAAAGGGGGAACCTGTCGCCATGAGGACAGAGAATCTCACCGATTTTAACCTAGACTCATTTTTTGTACAATTTTAGATTTATTATTCATTATTATAGAAACTACTGAATAGTAATCATTTTATATTTCAAATTAATTATTTCATATTTTAAATTAATTATTATTGCTTAATAGAAATTGTTATTTTTTTATCATTTATTATTATTTAATTGTGATTATTAATTAATTGTTATAACGACCATGTGGAAAAGTTGTACATTTATTACAATTAGCAAAAAAGAAAAGTGTTAAAAGTAATCATCTATTACAACTTTTCAAAAAACTATTAGGTTTCAATATGATCTAAACAATGTGTTATTCAAATAAATTAAAACCTATAATAATGAAATCTATGCGAAATTCAAGTAAATCGAATGTCATACCTGATGCTGCTTCCCAATTTTACCAAATCGATCATTTTTAGAACAGGTTGTTTGAATCTTAGCCCTTCAAGTGTAGAGCCTCTATCGGAGTCCACTCGAACGCCCCTCGAATTCGTCCTAACGGATTCGAAGAAGAAAGGGAGCTAGCCTCTTCGCCGCCGCCATTCTTTGATCCCCAATTTTACTTGGTTATTTTTTTTAATTTCGTTTTCTCACCGTGAAAAAGGTAAAGGTATTACCTTTTAAAGTGAACATTAAATAAAAATCCGGATCTAGAACTTAGGTGGGTCGGACCACTTCAAAATGATATATATATATATATATAATATTAACTATTTAATATTTTTATATATATATAATAGTGGTCCTATTTACTTTCAACGTTCTTGTTGCGTGACCCTATAGGTTATTATAACATTGGCAATAATTTAAATCATATTTAAATTATAAACAGCGAGCGGCATCTAGTAATACATCGCTGCTACCCAAGTTATAATAAGATCAATGATTTGATACAACCTTTTCTTTGACCAGTGTATCAATGTAATATAATCCTTTTAACCAATATATCCCGGATTAAACTAGAGACATGGATCATAGCATTCTCGTTATAATTTAATCTATTTTCCTTGATCGATGAGTAGACTATTTAGAACAAATCAATATTTGAGCACGGCCATGCATTTCACAGCCTTACTCAATCAAGAGGCCCATGGATATCATTACGAATATATCTAGGGTTAAATTACATCTAGATCATTCATAATTTTCATTCGACTCGAGATGTATCCAATAATCACCGTTATCATTACTCTGTTACGAAATAACTTTAGATGATATCAAAACGCAAATATCCTCGAATAAAATTATAATGATTTCAGGTCTGAGGACCATTACATCACTGTCACTATGAGAACAACTTATGATCTTGTTGATTATATTCCATGTAGTTATCTCACGGTGGGTCAGCCCAATACGCTATTCTTCAATACATATTTATATCTTGACTTTAATATCACGTATATTAATGACCAATGAGATGTGATCGTCAGTCAATAAATATACTAGTCTCAACGCTTTATTGTTGTCCTGTATAAACAATAAAACTTGACTAGAGACTTTTAAGAATTATAATACTTATCACATTATATAATCTCAAGTTCAGTCTTACTCGAACTATATAATTCCATATTATTATTCTAAGGACTTCTATTATATTAATATTTATATTACGCAGTTAATATAATATAATAGAATATTATTTTATTCCAAATAAAATAATAGCAACAACATTGTTATCAATCTCATCAAATGGATTGCCTCTAGGGCATAAACTCTAACAATCTCCAACTTGCACTAGAGTCAATCATTCATGTATCGTATACTCATGAAACTTGTGTGACTATTAAACTTCTACTGCAACAAATTTTAATTCAGTAGGTCTGCAACATTACAACATTTGTAACTTTGCAGATATGTTCATTTCCTTTGTGAACAACTTCAAATAGGAATTATATTTCTTAAATATATGTTTGGATTAATAGTGGGTTTAAGGTTTTAGGCCTGAGCATCAACCACACTGTTATCGCAACGTATATCATTGGATCAACAATGAATTAAGTTCAATCATGAACTTCTTAATCCAAACATTTTCCTTTTTTAGAATCAGTATTTATTTCTTGTTTTAAACTAATATTATTCACAATAATTAATGTGTTATCAAATAACATTAGAATTATTATGTCACTCCCACTCAATTTCTTGTCTATACAAGATTCAATGACATATTGTGGTTTTCGAGACATTTCGATTTCTATTTCATTCCCATCGGTATCTTAGAGACTGGATCTCCATTAAAATGGATACCAATTGGAGCAATAAAAATGTTCTATTCTTAGAGGATTTATAGAAATAATATCCATTTGTTTCTTGTGGATATTACACAAAATAGTAATTTGATTTGGGTTCGATCTTATCAGAGGAGGGACGTTTAACAAACGCCTTACATCCCAAATCTTCAAATTAGATACACTAGGACATTTCCTAGTCCATATCTTATATGGCTTCTTTAAAATCGTTTTAGTGGGATTTAAATGCAATTGTTATAAATTTAATTTATTGGAAGATCTATATGACTTATCTTGGTCGTACCATATCTTATAACGTGTGATTACTCCTTTCAGACATACGATTTCAATATGGTGTTCTAGGTAAAGTAAGTTATGAAACAATTTCAAACTTATATGGACAGTCATTAATTAATTGGCTTAAATATTCTTTTCGATCTATTCGAAAAGTATTTATTTTCTTGTAAAATTGGTTTCTATCTCCACTTTGAATTCTTTGAACTTTTCAAAGGATTCTGATATGTGTTTCATAAGATACACATATCTATATCTACTGATATCATCAGTAAATATAATGAAGTAATAAATCCTGCCTCTAGCTTATGTATCCATTGCTCCATATACATCATTATGTATGAGACCCAATACTTATCACTCATTCACTGCATCAAGTGAAAGGTGATTCAGTTATTTTGCCTAATAAACAAGATTTGTATTCTTCATATGATTTGAAATCAATTGATTTCAAAATTCCATCATTATGGAGTTTTGATATACTTTCTTGTTTACTAGGCTAAGTGGTAATACTAAAGGTACATTGGATTTAAATCACTAAATTTAATCCAGTCATTATTAATGCCAAGTACATTATAGTTATGGATTTACAAATATCATTAACTATTTGTGAAATTCCGTACGATATTTCATTTAAATAAAATGAATAACAATTATTCTTTTATTACAAACGAAATTCAAACTTGTCTAAACAAGATATATTATTACATTTATTTTAAGTGGAATTTCGTAATAACAATTATTTTATTTAATTAAGCCAGTATATTCAATAAGAATCAACTTACTATGGATAATCTATCATCATTTGCTTCATTTCCAATTGTAAGTCCATTTGTTCTTTTATCACATTTCTACTTATTCTACAATTTCTGTAAATCAACATACATTTATGTGATTTATATCTAGTATCTAATACTAGAAATGTTTAAGTAGATTATTATAACATTTATATTTTATTCAGTTGAAGTCATACTTTAACTTTTGTTTGAGATCCTCTATATTTATTAGAACAATTACGTTTTAATTTGTTTGAGGACAATCCTCAAATTTCAATGTCAGTCAAGAAATTCGATTTAATTCAATTTATCCTTCTCAAGGATTAATTTAAATTACCGAAGTTATTGTGTTATTTAATATCTGCAGTAGATAATAAATAATAACTGATTTTTTAATATTTATTTAATACAAATTTCGACAATCAAAATTTATATTAGCATAAATATATATATTTTAAACTAAAATACGCTCCCACTCAAATTAACATCCCTTTGTTTGTTTGAATATATATATATATATATATATATATATCAGCATATGTATATAATGGTGTTCCATGATCCATATCTAGTCATGCCTTGACCTAGCTTTGGCTAACACCCCAAAACACAACCTTTTAGGTAGACATCTTATGCCAATTATATCGTATATAATTCTTGGATCGCATGATGAACAATATGTTCGGTATTATTCATTTGCTCAAATATAGAATAATTCATGCTATTGTCTTTGAGGCCATAATCCTATTATGTAGCCTTAGTTAAATCAAACCCAATAATACAGTCGAAGCACCACAATTACTCCTACCTCATATAACCAAAATAAGAGGATGCACAACGCTTTGGCGTTACCTACATCCAATGAGATTGGACATTGATGAGTGTACTATTGGAAGACTTCACCGTGATTTAATGTAACAAAATTTGCTTTGAAGGGAATTCATAATTCGTAGTGACGAACAATATCAGAGTTATTTACATGTATCAAAATGTATGTATTTTATATTTGTAATATAATTTGGATTTAAATAAAATATATGTACCAAATATACATATACAATATATAAATTATATATATACATACGTTTAAATCCAACATTATATAGGAGTCATGCCTATATTTTCTTTTGAACATTTCAAACATATTATTTTAACCTTTGTATCAAATACAATATCCAAATCTTAAATGGATTTTCAATTAACCGATTCCTTTCAAACTATATGAGATGTTTAGCCAATTAAAGATATATATATATATATACTCATATATTATATATCCTTTTATCCCTGATATTCATGTTCAAAACAGTGTATATATATATATATATCCATTTGTGTAATATTGGCAGGATTACACACAATCATTCATTCCATTTCCAGAATTAAGTAGATACGGCACACATATATGTTAACTTCAAAAGACCCAATTTGAATTTAAAGCAAAACAAAATTAACCGGGTATGCTGGCACTTTTGATATAGTAATCAAGATTGAACATTTTTAAATTGATATAGATTACACAACAATATTCATGAACGTATAGGGTCACACCATATCCTAAATGATATTGCATTATTATTGTCTCAAGTGTACAGTCACTAAATCTTAATCAAACAGCATACATTTAGTTGAAAATCTGCTATGTATCTGTATACATATAACTGCAAATCGAATTCTTGACATCTGCCAAATCTTATTTACTTTTGAAACTACCATGATGTGTTCATCAACATGTTTGTCCATATTTATTCATAAGCCCAGTCATACTGATTTATGATGCAAGATTGAATCTACATATATAATAACATGTTTCAGCAAATTACCTATAATTGAAAATAAACAATGCAATGTTTATTCATTATATATGTATGTATATCAATCATATATATATGTCACTGTTTAAATTCAAACATGCATATCAAATATACATGTAAGTAATACAAACAACTTTGTATGCTGGTGGACAAATTCATATTTCCAATCTGGTGCTTATTCAGGAATCAGTATTCCTTTTATAATATACGAACTGTTATAGCAGTATATAGGCATAACAAAATAACCAACTATTTGTTCATCAACTGATATTTATTTTGAATACACACACACATATATATAACTATTATATATATGCATGTATATATATATAACATACATGACCAGTATGTACATATATACAGGCACCTTCGAAAGGATTTAAGATGTTACAATGTATATAAATAATATGGAGATATGCAAAACTTACTTGCTATATTATCATCCATAAAATAGTCATTTCAAGAATTGAGATGAACTTTTCATCATATATTGGTTTAGTCAAAAACAAAAGCAACTTAATTGTTCTAGTTTTACAGATATGTGTAATTAATATCTCAACATAGGGGAGAGATAATTTCAATCCTATTATACACATGTATATAGGTACAATTAATATGAATAACTAATAGTGGTGTATTGTCATACAATATTATATGTAAAATATAACAGAGTATAAATACATATATATATATATATATATATACATACGTTAAGAGATGAAAAAGCCTCCTTTAATGTTTCATATATGCACATATATGCAAGAAATCATTCAATAAATTACATTAAACCATAACATAAATATATATAGACCATCTATTCAAAACAGAAGTTTTTGAATCTGAATATTTAATTGTATTCACTCAGAGATGAATACATTAAATCAGATTTCCAGAGTTCAGATTATCAATATAACAGACAAAACTGGAAACATTTTAGAATGAATATCATATATTAATTCACTATTTAATACAAATTCAACCTTAGTGAAATAATTTCATAATTATAAATGAATTTATTCTAAATTCTTATATCAGTTCATATGAACATTAAAATCAGGACTAAAGTTATACATATACACATATATATATAACATGATATATGTATTGTGATCTAAAATACATGATCAATATCATGATGATGCAAAAGCAAAATGTGATCGAACTGTGAACCCTTTATTGAACCATTTTCATCAACAATCAATATTGTTGCATTGTGATTAATATCATAACTAGTTAAAGTATAACTCTTGTGATTTAAGCATTTAAATCAACAAAAGTTAAAACTGATAAATTAACTCTGCTTAACAAATAAATCTGTCAAGTCAGAATTTAATGTAACAGATGTTGGATACATGTAAAATAGAATAAATACATTACATATACCGATAATATTAAAATTGTATCCAATCCCTTTAATAAAGAGTACATGGTCTGTTGTTAAACAAGATATAAAGTATTTCACATCAATCAATATGATAAATAGGATCTAAGTTTTGTTTAAAATTAATATCATGTATTAATTTATAATTCAACTCAGATTTATAGTAATATCAAAAACTGGGATTAAATTATAACATACCAGAATATTAAACATGGGATGGTTTAAACGTTTTATCCTATACATATATAATATATATATATATGTATATGTATATAATGCCAATATACAAAATGATTCAAATTCATTAAACCAACAAAGGTCATCGATCAAAATAATAATGGTGAGTCAGTGATTACAGAACAGGTTCCGTATTCATGATTTTTCTTAGAATATTATAGCACTGAACCAACATTTGATCAGCATTGTAATTATATATTAAGCAAAAGTGCTTAAATTAAACTTGAACCACTACAAGTTTAACATGTAAACATTTTACACTTTATAATCGAATTTATAACCACCTTTATTATTAATACAATAATTTAGCAATGTTACATATCGAATCATATTCTATGTAACAAAGGCAGATCTAATCATAATATCAGACATCAATCCATGATATCCTTTTTATACATTGTAACAAAGTACAATCTAAAATGTAACATACATGTACAAAATTTAGTCTGACTGGAATAAAAGAAATTGCAATGTAACTTGTAAAACCATATCATTTATATGTTTGAACAAACTTTATGTTAGATTGCAAAACCAGATTTATTATCTTAACATAATTATAATGAAACAAGACAATTAGTTATAAAAACAGAAATATCATATTAACAGTTATATAGTATGTAACGACCCGGAAAATCTGAACCAATTTAAAATTTTTAAATTGGCTATTTTAGTGGATTTTAAATATTTAAAATAAATATTTGAAATAATAGCAATGAAAAGTGAGTTTGAATCGAAGTTTGAAAACTAATATAATTAATTCTAATTATAAACAAGGCCTGAAAAGGCGCGGTAGTTTCAAAATTTGAATTCAAACTTTGACTGACTGTACCGGGTGCAAAACAAAACGGATTTGAGTGAAACCAAAAACATTTAAATCTGTTAGTGAATACCTTTCTAACAAATCTGAAAAATTGAAGTTTCATAGCGGAAAGCAAAAGTTATGGCCAAATGAATTTTCAGAAAGGTCGCTATAGGAATTATATAGCCCGTGAAAATAGACATTTTGCAAACGAGCTCGGAATTCGACGAAACCACTTTTGTTGGATCTGGGATGTGAAGTTATTGCTAGGTTTCAAATTTCATAATTTTTGAAGCTAGTATGTGAGCGTGGCAAAGGAAAATGTGTTTGGTCGATTTGTATTAAATTGGATCGACCAGAAATGGACCATTTTTCAAACGGTCTCAGAATTCGACGAAACTAGTTTTGTTGGGACCGTATCGTCAAAACATAGCCAGATTTATTTTTCTGGAACTTTTCGAATTAGTTTGTGGCCCTGGCAAATTGAAATGTAACGACCCAGAAAATCTGAACCAATTTAAAATTTTTAAATTGGCTGAAATAATGGATTTTAAATATTTAAAATAAATATTTTAAATAATGGCGATGAAAACTAAGTTTGAATCGACAATTGAAAACGAATATAATTAATTATAATTATAAACAAGGCCTGAAATGGCGTGGCAGTTTCAAAAATTGAATTCAAACTTTGTCGGACTGTACCGGGTGCAAAACAATCCGGATTTTAGTGAAACCAAAAATATTTAAATCTGTTAGTGAATATCTTTCTAACGAATCCGACCAATCGAAATTTGATAGCGGGAATCAAAAGATATGTCCAGTTGAAAATACTGAATAGTCGCTATGGAATTCAGGCCCTTAAAAATGGACATTTTGCAAATGACCTCGGATTTCGACGAAACCACTTTTGTTGGATCCGCAGGGTCAAGTTATTGTTAGGTTTCAAATTTCATAATTTTTCGAATCAATATGTGAGCGTGGCAAAGGAAAACGCGTTTGACCAATTTCAGTTGATTTTAGTCGACTGGAAATTGGCCATTTTTCAAACGGTCTCAGAATTCGACGAAACTAGTTTTGTTAGGACCGTATCGTCAATACGAAGCTAGAAAATATTTTTCTGGAATTTTTCTAGTCAGTATGTGACCCCGGTAGTTTGAAATGTGCGTTTAAAATTCAATATAGTGATTTAAATGAAAATTCAAAAAGGAAACTGATTGTAACGATCAAATCAGCTTGCGATACATATCCCAGTGTGTTCGGAATGGGGGTAAAACGATATGGGCGACAGGCGGTAGGCCTCGTTTCGAGGTGGTATGTAAAAGTCAACCTTTTTGCAAAATATAAATAATTAAATAATAAAAATAATTTTAATTTCCCTCCCTTATCCTTCGTTCTGCCCCCCCCCCGTTCATTTCGATTTCAACCAGAAAAAAAAAAAGAACCCTAAAGCCATCGCGACGCTATCTCCAGCCCCCCCCCCCCCGAGCGAACGCCGCCGACGAAGACATCGCCCCCCTCCATCCAGCCTCCTCCTCCCAGTGGCGAAACCCCCCCGAAGACCCCGTCCCCCTCGAGGCTATCGCGACGCGAATCGAGCAGCGCCCCCCCTGAAGTCTCGACGCCACCACCACCGAGATCCAGTGCTTGCCGCCGACGTCTCCTTCCCCCCCCTTCGTCTCGTTACAGTAAGTTGTTTTTGCTTTTTTTTTTTTTTAAGTTTTAAAAACTGATTTTTAAAAGATTTTTAAACTGATTTTTTGAGAATTTTAAACTGATTTTTAAAAGATTTTTAAACTGATTTTTAAAAGGAAATAAAAACTGATTTTCAAAAGCATATAAAAACTGATTTTTAGAAAAAGGTTTGAACTTTAAATAGAAAAGGTTTAAACTTTAAAAAGAAAAAAGGTTTGAGCTTTAGAATGGAAAAAGATTTGAACTTTAAAAGGAAAAATCAGATTTTTATATATTGAAAGTCGAAGTAAAAATCATATTTTTATATATTGAATAGCGTAGTAAAAATTCGATTTTTATATATTGAATAGCATCGTAAAAATTCGATTTTTACATATGTAGAGAATACGGGCGAAAGCGACAAAAAGGCGAGGTTGGCGAAGATTTCTCAAAGTGAAGTGTCGTGAAGTTGGATAGCTATTGGTGAGATTTCTGATTTAAAAATATTACATATGTGTGAAAATAAAAGTGGATTGCTATATATAAATATGTATATATATATATATATATATATATATATATATATATATATATATATATATACGCCCCTCGTCCACAAACCATGGACGATATTTATTGGTTGAAATTGTTGTGAAAATTGATTGATTGTTTGGGATTGATATTGGTTGATTGTGGTTGAAAAATACCCATTTGTGGTTGTGAAATATTTGGTTGAAACCACATAGGATTAGTTTGTGGGAATGAAATAAATATATACATGCCGCCTGCGTGCGAACTAGATGCATGATCCCCATTGTCAAAAACCGCGAGGTTTTAAGGTAGAGCGAGGAGCCGTACTAGGGACGGTGCCGGTTTTAACTACCCTGCCGTTATGCTGCCGAAATTTTGAATGATATTCGTATGTTTGAATTATTTCCATATGCTTAAACTATACTTATTGAATAGAAAACATTCATGTGTTGAATGGATATTCATTCGTTGATTAGAAATTCATGTGTTGAATGGTATTTATATTTTGAAATAAATTGTTTGATAATAAAAATCATCTTTTTATCGACTATATGAACTGTGTAAAATAATCTCGGTTTAAAAGAAATTGTTTTATGATAAAAATCCTATTTGTATCACCTATATGAACCATATAGAAAAATAGTGTTTTGAAATGAATTGTTTTACAGTAAAAATCACATTTTTATTGTATGCATAAATCGTTGAAATGTGAAGTGTTAAAAATAGCCACTTGTTCAAAATAAACATATATGAGATGAAATATTCATTAATTAGCTAATGAAATGATTTGCACCTATGTATGTAACATTAGAATAAATGATGTCTTTAAACCAAATAGAAAAGTTGAATAGAAAATGATAAATGTTAAGAACTGTATATATGTGTACATGCATATTCATTGAACAGGTTATAGCAAAAGGGGCTAGAGAAGAGGAATAAAATTTTGTGCCCGACAAATAGGTACACATTTACTGTTTTGTTTGGGTGATGATTTTATGAGCCTGTTGGCTAGCCGCTTGGCTTTTTCTTTTTGAGATTAGAAGGACCGAGAACGCTATTTGCGATTTCCCGATGCTCCCGGTGCAGGGGAGGTTATGGCGAAATTTTCCAAAATTTTAAGGTGTTAGAAAAATATTTGAAGTGAAAACGATATGGAAATCATTGAATGAACTATATTTATATAAATATATAAATATAAATAAAATTAAAACGAAACGAGGCCGTGCAGTTCATATTTTGAAACCGTTATTTCAAACGACTAGTGCGGGAAATCCGACCATTGGATTTTCCCGAAACCTCAACCGTCGGGTTCGCCTTGGAAATATCTTTCCAACGGCACCAACCTTGTAAAAAACCAACGGTTGGATTGTCTGGAATGTTTAATTCAAATCTGAAGAAAAACAGCGCCAAAAACGATTATATTTATTTATATATATAAATATAATTATAATTAATCGAATAACGACGCTGTAGTTCGTATTTTGAAATCGAAACTTCAAACGATTGTACCGGGAGGTCCGACCGTCGGATTTTCCCGAAACTGGAACCGTTGGATTCGTTTTGAAAAGACCTTTCTAATGATATAAATTTTGTGAAGATCCAACGGTTAGATTTTCATATATGTGTAAATCAAATCTGAAGAAAAACAGCGCCATGGCCGCCTTATGGCCCGAAGCGTCGTTTTGAATAAATTAGCTATTTTAAAATAAATAAAAATAGCGATAAATAGTTATAAAATATCATAAGCGATATGGAATGGAAATAAACTGAATTTGCTCGATTTATGTGGCTTTTGATGGTTGAATGTGTTTGGTGTGAAAATTACATTAAAGAACAATATTGGTGTTGTCGAATAATTTAACCATTGAAATAAATCGATTTGGAATTCTAAATATACGTGAATTATTCGAAAAGGCCGAGTTAATTCTCATTTCGAATAATTGACCGACGATTGAAGTTCGAAGATGAAGACGGTGGTCGAAGACCGGAGATCTTCACCTCGTTTGGATGGTAACCGAGGTCCTGATTGGGAGGCATCCCGAAATATGGATAATGAGTGGTAATCGTCCAGGCGTACGTGGTGATCGAAGGGTTTGCGAGGTATTTAGTGCCTCCGGTTTCGTTCAGACCCAGAACGGACTTGTAAATGGACTACGTGTCCGACATTGGATATTATTCTGTGTTGATTGATCTCTGTTAAATATACATCTGTTTGGCGGCGGAGAATTTATTCTTTTGCTTAACGCCCTTCTCTGAGACGTACGAGCACAGAGGTTGTATATCGATGGACATCAATCGCATGGCGTGAATTTCCTGTGTGGCATGCTAAGAAACAGTGATCAGGGCTTCTGTTGAAAAGCAAAGTCTTGTGGTGATGATCAAAGCACCGCCTGTGTGGCGTAGCTTTGTGTATAACGTGAATTCGCGAGCCTCACACCCCGGTATGAACCTAAAACGGGAGAAGGACCTCAGGGAGGGCATGCGTTTCTTTCTAGCTAGGGTGGTGTCAGTGACCTACCATCCCTGACATTTATATACTTTTCACCTATGTGGTTGTTGCTGTTGCGAGGCGCCTCGGTTTGATCGGACGATCCGGGTCCGATGGAGTCATTCGTTGGCTCGTTTACGCCCCAAAGGGTGGGGAAACGTATTGTTTAGGCATTTTAATCCACATCGGTGGACCGGCCCTGTCGCTCCAAAGGCTTGACTGAGTACTTGCCTGGGACATGGGCTAGATTGTCTCGAATTCGGTAAGGACTATCTTTTGCCTTGGTTCATGACGGAAATCCAATTTCCAAATACGTGATTGTGCGGTTTCAATTGTATATATATATATTTGGCGACATAGTGGCATGGGACGCTCATGTCGTCTATGATTGATAGTTATGATTTGAAATAGTTTTCAAAACATATAAACACTAGCAATAATATCAAATGCCTTTGTTTTATTCGTATCAAGCATATTTTGGCCGTTATAAGGTAAAAACTCTATCCTCCGGTTTGCGTTGCATTGTGTGATGGGAACTGAGTCTTATAACGGCTTCATTTTTATAAAAAGCATAGCGATGTTTAAAAGAAAGATTTGTTTTAAAGCACTGGCAATCCAATGGAGTAAACCCGTTCCACGAAAGTGGCGTGGTCCTGTGATTAGCCAATTATATATGTGTTGAGTGGATTTCTCATACCAGTCCCATGACTGACTCGTAGTTTGTTTCACTTTCAAACTCGGGTGCCCCTTTTTCCACACGGGCAGCCTTGTATTCAGGTTTAGCTGGTTCTTTCTGGATAGCTGGAGCTGAAGATGGATTCTATCATTTATTTCTTTTTATGCTGTTCAGCTCCTATTGTACATATTTTGTTTATTTCCGCTGTAGACATTTATGTATAGCTGAACTGTATTTGTACTAAGTAAGATCCTGTATACTGTGTAACTCTGATGATTACTTTATCCAGTATATTTTATTGTTCATTATCTGGTGTATTTATTTAATTCTGTTCTGCTATTTTCTGTTTCTGTGTTATATTCCAAAGATAGCCCTGTTTCCGTCTGAACGGGAATTCGGGTCGTCTCATCGTGGTATCAGAGCTTTGGTTAAGCTTAGTTCTGGAATATAACATTTGAACGAACTCGTCAGAAATAGAACCAGTAGTGTTCTAGGACGGGTAACTCTATACAGATAGGATCAGTAATATCCTAGTATGAGTAAAGCAGAATGAAATTACACCTTGATAGACACATTTACATTTGAAGTATGTGTTTCTATATTTTAAAATACCTTTTCTGTGACCTGACACTTGATCTGCCACTTGCAGAAGTACTAGAAAAATGAGTGTCAGAAACAGAAGGAATGCAGAACCGGATATTGAGGCCCTATTAATCAAATATCGAAATATGGGTGTAATACCGTTCTCTGGGGAAGAATCTATTATGAAGACACAAGCTTGGATTCGTTCGGCTGAGAAAATCTTCGAAGCATTAAAGCTGAGGGATGACCAGAAAAGATTACTGGCCTCCTGGGCACTTAAAGATGAAGCTTTGTTTTGGTGGGATTGTAGATTTATCAAACCACTTTCGACTTTGTTCCTTTTCGGGGACGAAAAGTTTTAAGTGGGGGAGATTGTAACGACCCAGAAAATCTGAACCAATTTAAAATTTTTAAATTGGCTAAAATAATGGATTTTAAATATTTAAAATAAATATTTTAAATAATGGCGATGAAAACTAAGTTTGAATCGACAATTGAAAACGAATATAATTAATTATAATTATAAACAAGGCCTGAAATGGCGTGGCAGTTTCAAAAATTGAATTCAAACTTTGTCGGACTGTACCGGGTGCAAAACAATCCGGATTTTAGTGAAACCAAAAATATTTAAATCTGTTAGTGAATATCTTTCTAACGAATCCGACCAATCGAAATTTGATAGCGGGAATCAAAAGATATGTCCAGTTGAAAATACTGAATAGTCGCTATGGAATTCAGGCCCTTAAAAATGGACATTTTGCAAATGACCTCGGATTTCGACGAAACCACTTTTGTTGGATCCGCAGGGTCAAGTTATTGTTAGGTTTCAAATTTCATAATTTTTCGAATCAATATGTGAGCGTGGCAAAGGAAAACGCGTTTGACCAATTTCAGTTGATTTTAGTCGACTGGAAATTGGCCATTTTTCAAACGGTCTCGGAATTCGACGAAACTAGTTTTGTTAGGACTGTATCGTCAATACGAAGCTAGAAAATATTTTTCTGGAATTTTTCTAGTTAGTATGTGACCCTGGTAGTTTGAAATGTGCGTTTAAAATTCAATATAGTGATTTAAATGAAAATTCAAAAAGGAAACTGATTGTAACGATCAATTCAGCTTGCGATACATATCCCAGTGTGTTCGGAATGGGGGTAAAACGCTATGGGCGACAGGCGGTAGGCCTCGTTTCGAGGTGGTATGTAAAAGTCAACCTTTTTGCAAAATATAAATAATAAAATAATAAAAATAAATTTAATTTCCCTCCCTTATCCTTCGTTCTGCCCCCCCCCCCCCGTTCATTTCGATTTCAACCAGAAAAATGAAAAAAAAGAGAACCCTAAAGCCATCGCGACGCTATCTCCAGCCCCCCCCCCCCCGAGCGAACGCCGCCGACGAAGACATCGCCCCCCTCCATCCAGCCTCCTCCTCCCAGTGGCGAAACCCCCCCGAAGACCCCGTCCCCCTCGAGGCTATCGCGACGCGAATCGAGCAGCGCCCCCCCTGAAGCCTCGACGCCACCACCACCGAGATCCAGTGCTTGCCGCCAACGTCTCCTTCCCCCCCTCGTCTCGTTACAGTAAGTTGTTTTTGCTTTTTTTTTTTTAAGTTTTAAAAACTGATTTTTAAAAGATTTTTAAACTGATTTTTTGAGAATTTTAAACTGATTTTTAAAAGATTTTTAAACTGATTTTTTAAAGATTTTTAAACTGATTTTTAAAAGGAAATAAAAACTGATTTTCAAAAGCGTATAAAAACTAATTTTTAGAAAAAGGTTTGAACTTTAAATAGAAAAGGTTTAAACTTTAAAAAGAAAAAAGATTTGAGCTTTAGAATGGAAAAAGATTTGAACTTTAAAAGGAAAAATCAGATTTTTATATATTGAAAGTCGAAGTAAAAATCATATTTTTATATATTGAATAGCGTAGTAAAAATTCGATTTTTATATATTGAATAGCATCGTAAAAATTCGATTTTTACATATGTAGAGAATACGGGCGAAAGCGACAAAAAGGCGAGGTTGGCGAAGATTTCTCAAAGTGAAGTGTCGTGAAGTTGGATAGCTATTGGTGAGATTTCTGATTTAAAAATATTACATATGTGTGAAAATAAAAGTGGATTGCTATATATAAATATATATATATATATATATATATATATATATATATATATATACGCCCCTCGTCCACAAACCATGGACGATATTTATTGGTTGAAATTGTTGTGAAAATTGATTGATTGTTTGGGATTGTTTGTGATTGATATTGGTTGATTGTGGTTGAAAAATACCCATTTGTGGTTGTGAAATATTTGGTTGAAACCACATAGGATTAGTTTGTGGGAATGAAATAAATATATACATGCCGCCTGCGTGCGAACTAGATGCATGATCCCCATTGTCAAAAACCGCGAGGTTTTAAGGTAGAGCGAGGAGCCGTACTAGGGACGGTGCCGGTTTTAACTACCCTGCCGTTATGCTGCCGAAATTTTGAATGATATTCGTATGTTTGAATTATTTCCATATGCTTAAACTATACTTATTCATTGAATAGAAAACATTCATGTGTTGAATGGATATTCATTCGTTGATTAGAAATTCATGTGTTGAATGGTATTCATATTTTGAAATAAATTGTTTGATAATAAAAATCATCTTTTTATCGACTATATGAACTGTGTAAAATAATCTCGGTTTAAAAGAAATTGTTTTATGATAAAAATCCTATTTGTATCACCTATATGAACCATATAGAAAAATAGTGTTTTGAAATGAATTGTTTTACAATAAAAATCACATTTTTATTGTATGCATAAATCGTTGAAATGTGAAGTGTTAAAAATAGCCACTTGTTCAAAATAAACATATATGAGATGAAATATTCATTAATTAGCTAACGAAATGATTTGCACCTATGTATGTAACATTAGAATAAATGGTGTCTTTAAACCAAATAGAAATCAGATATGAAGTTGAATAGAAAATGATAAATGTTAAGAAATGTATATATGTGTACATGCATATTCATTGAACAGGTTATAGCAAAAGGGGCTAGAGAAGAGGAATAAAATTTTGTGCCCGACAAATAGGTACACATTTACTGTTTTGTTTGGGTGATGATTTTATGAGCCTGTTGGCTAGCTGCTTGGCTTTTTCTTTTTCTTTTTGAGATTAGAAGGACCGGGAACGCTATTTGCGATTTCCCGATGCTCCCGGTGCAGGGGAGGTTATGGCGAAATTTTCCAAAATTTTAAGGTATTAGAAAAATATTTGAAGTGAAAACGATATGGAAATCATTGAATGAACTATATTTATATAAATATATAAATATAAATAAAATTAAAACGAAACGAGGCCGTGCAGTTCGTATTTTGAAACCGTGATTTCAAACGACTAGTGCGGGAAATCCGACCATTGGATTTTCCCGAAACCTCAACCGTCGGGTTCGCCTTGGAAATATCTTTCCAACGGCACCAACCTTGTAAAAATCCAACGATTGGATTGTCTGGAATGTTTAATTCAAATCTGAAGAAAAACAGCGCCAGAAACGATTATATTTATTTATATATATAAATATAATTATAAATAATCGAATAACGACGCTGCAGTTCGTATTTTGAAATCGAAACTTCAAACGATTGTACCGGGAGATCCGACCGTCGGATTTTCCCGAAACGGGAACCGTTGGATTCGTTTTGAAAAGACCTTTCTAATGATATAAATTTTGTGAAGATCCAACGATTAGATTTTCAGATATGTGTAAATCAAATCTGAAGAAAAACAGCGCCATGGCCGCCTTATGGCCCGAAGCGTCGTTTTGAATAAATTAGCTATTTTAAAATAAATAAAAATAGCGATAAATAGTTATAAAATATCATAAGCGATATGGAATGGAAATAAACTGAATTTGCTCGATTTATGTGGCTTTTGATGGTTGAATGTGTTTGGTGTGAAAATTACATTAAAGAACAATATTGGTGTTGTCGAATAATTTAACCATTGAAATAAATCGATTTGGAATTCTAAATATACGTGAATTATTCGAAAAGGCCGAGTTAATTCTCATTTCGAATAATTGACCGACGATTGAAGTTCGAAGATGAAGACGGTGGTCGAAGACCGGAGATCTTCACCTCGTTTGGATGGTAACCGAGGTCCTGATTGGGAGGCATCCCGAAATATGGATAATGAGTGGTAATCGTCCAGGCGTACGTGGTGATCGAAGGGTTTACGAGGTATTTAGTGCCTCCGGTTTCGTTCAGACCCAGAACGGACTTGTAAATGGACTGTGTGTCCGACATTGGATTTTATTCTGTGTTGATTGATCTCTGTTAAATATACATCTGTTTGGCGGCGGAGAATTTATTCTTTTGCTTAATGCCCTTCTCTGAGACGTACGAGCTCAGAGGTTGTATATCGATGGACATCAATCGCATGGCGTGAATTGCCTGTGTGGCATGCTAAGATGCAGTGATCAGGGCTTCTGTTGAAAAGCAAAGTCTTGTGGTGATGATCAAAGCACCGCCTGTGTGGCGTAGCTTTGTGTATAACGTGAATTCGCGAGCCTCACACCCCGGTATGAACCTAAAACGGGAGAAGGACCTCAGGGAGGGCATGCGTTTCTTTCTAGCTAGGGTGGTGTCAGTGACCTACCAGCCCTGACATTTATTTACTTTTCACCTATGTGGTTGTTGCTGTTGCGAGGCGCCTCGGTTTGATCGGACGATCCGGGTCCGATGGAGTCATTCGTTGGCTCGTTTACGCCCCAAAGGGCGGGGAAACGTATTGTTCAGGCATTTTAATCCACATCGGTGGACCGGCCCTGTCGCTCCAAAGGCTAGACTGAGTACTTGCCTGGGACATGGGCTAGATTGTCTCGAATTCGGTAAGGACTATCTTTTGCCTTGGTTCATGACGGAAATCCAATTTCCAAATACGTGATCGTGCGGTTTCAATTGTATATATATATTTGGCGACATAGTGGCATGGGACGCTCATATCGTCTATGATTGATAGTTATGATTTGAAATAGTTTTCAAAACATATAAACACTAGCAATAATATCAAATGCCTTTGTTTTATTCGTATCAAGCATATTTTGGCCGTTATAAGGTAAAAACTCTATCCTCCGGTTTGCGTTGCATTGTGTGATGGGAACTGAGTCTTATAACGGCTTCATTTTTATAAAAAGCATAGCGATGTTTAAAAGAAAGATTTGTTTTAAAGCACTGGCAATCCAATGGAGTAAACCCGTTCCACGAAAGTGGCGTGGTCCTGTGATTAGCCAATTATATATGTGTTGAGTGGATTTCTCATACCAGTCCCATGACTGACTCGTAGTTTGTTTCACTTTCAAACTCGGGTGCCCCTTTTTCCACACGGGCAGCCTTGTATTCAGGTTTAGCTGGTTCTTTCTGGATAGCTGGAGCTGAAGATGGATTCTATCATTTATTTCTTTTTATGCTGTTCAGCTCCTATTGTACATATTTTGTTTATTTCCGCTGTAGACATTTATGTATAGCTGAACTGTATTTGTACTAAGTAAGATCCTGTATACTGTGTAACTCTGATGATTACTTTATCCAGTATATTTTATTGTTCATTATCTGGTGTATTTATTTAATTCTGTTCTGCTATTTTCTGTTTCTGTGTTATATTCCAAAGATAGCCCTGTTTCCGTCTGAACGGGAATTCGGGTCGTCTCATCGTGGTATCAGAGCTTTGGTTAAGCTTAGTTCTGGAATATAACATTTGAACGAACTCGTCAGAAATAGAACCAGTAGTGTTCTAGGACGGGTAACTCTATACAGATAGGATCAGTAATATCCTAGTATGAGTAAAGCAGAATGAAATTACACCTTGATAGACACATTTACATTTGAAGTATGTGTTTCTATATTTTAAAATACCTTTTCTGTGACCTGACACTTGATCTGCCACTTGCAGAAGTACTAGAAAAATGAGTGTCAGAAACAGAAGGAATGCAGAACCGGATATTGAGGCCCTATTAATCAAATATCGAAATATGGGTGTAATACCGTTCTCTGGGGAAGAATCTATTATGAAGACACAAGCTTGGATTCGTTCGGCTGAGAAAATCTTCGAAGCATTAAAGCTGAGGGATGACCAGAAAAGATTACTGGCCTCCTGGGCACTTAAAGATGAAGCTTTGTTTTGGTGGGATTGTAGATTTATCAAACCACTTTCGACTTTGTTCCTTTTCGGGGACGAAAAGTTTTAAGTGGGGGAGATTGTAACGACCCAGAAAATCTGAACCAATTTAAAATTTTTAAATTGGCTAAAATAATGGATTTTAAATATTTAAAATAAATATTTTAAATAATGGCGATGAAAACTAAGTTTGAATCGACAATTGAAAACGAATATAATTAATTATAATTATAAACAAGGCCTGAAATGGCGTGGCAGTTTCAAAAATTGAATTCAAACTTTGTCGGACTGTACCGGGTGCAAAACAATCCGGATTTTAGTGAAACCAAAAATATTTAAATCTGTTAGTGAATATCTTTCTAACGAATCCGACCAATCGAAATTTGATAGCGGGAATCAAAAGATATGTCCAGTTGAAAATACTGAATAGTCGCTATGGAATTCAGGCCCTTAAAAATGGACATTTTGCAAATGACCTCGGATTTCGACGAAACCACTTTTGTTGGATCCGCAGGGTCAAGTTATTGTTAGGTTTCAAATTTCATAATTTTTCGAATCAATATGTGAGCGTGGCAAAGGAAAACGCGTTTGACCAATTTCAGTTGATTTTAGTCGACTGGAAATTGGCCATTTTTCAAACGGTCTCGGAATTCGACGAAACTAGTTTTGTTAGGACTGTATCGTCAATACGAAGCTAGAAAATATTTTTCTGGAATTTTTCTAGTTAGTATGTGACCCTGGTAGTTTGAAATGTGCGTTTAAAATTCAATATAGTGATTTAAATGAAAATTCAAAAAGGAAACTGATTGTAACGATCAATTCAGCTTGCGATACATATCCCAGTGTGTTCGGAATGGGGGTAAAACGCTATGGGCGACAGGCGGTAGGCCTCGTTTCGAGGTGGTATGTAAAAGTCAACCTTTTTGCAAAATATAAATAATAAAATAATAAAAATAAATTTAATTTCCCTCCCTTATCCTTCGTTCTGCCCCCCCCCCCCCGTTCATTTCGATTTCAACCAGAAAAATGAAAAAAAAAGAACCCTAAAGCCATCGCGACGCTATCTCCAGCCCCCCCCCCCCCCCCGAGCGAACGCCGCCGACGAAGACATCGCCCCCCTCCATCCAGCCTCCTCCTCCCAGTGGCGAAACCCCCCCGAAGACCCCGTCCCCCTCGAGGCTATCGCGACGCGAATCGAGCAGCGCCCCCCCTGAAGCCTCGACGCCACCACCACCGAGATCCAGTGCTTGCCGCCAACGTCTCCTTCCCCCCCTCGTCTCGTTACAGTAAGTTGTTTTTGCTTTTTTTTTTTTTAAGTTTTAAAAACTGATTTTTAAAAGATTTTTAAACTGATTTTTTGAGAATTTTAAACTGATTTTTAAAAGATTTTTAAACTGATTTTTTAAAGATTTTTAAACTGATTTTTAAAAGGAAATAAAAACTGATTTTCAAAAGCATATAAAAACTAATTTTTAGAAAAAGGTTTGAACTTTAAATAGAAAAGGTTTAAACTTTAAAAAGAAAAAAGGTTTAAACTTTAAATAGAAAAGGTTTGTCTCGAATTCGGTAAGGACTATCTTTTGCCTTGGTTCATGACGGAAATCCAATTTCCAAATACGTGATTGTGCGGTTTCAATTGTATATATATATATATATTTGGCGACATAGTGGCATGGGACGCTCATGTCGTCTATGATTGATAGTTATGATTTGAAATAGTTTTCAAAACATATAAACACTAGCAATAATATCAAATGCCTTTGTTTTATTCGTATCAAGCATATTTTGGCCGTTATAAGGTAAAAACTCTATCCTCCGGTTTGCGTTGCATTGTGTGATGGGAACTGAGTCTTATAACGGCTTCATTTTTATAAAAAGCATAGCGATGTTTAAAAGAAAGATTTGTTTTAAAGCACTGGCAATCCAATGGAGTAAACCCGTTCCACGAAAGTGGCGTGGTCCTGTGATTAGCCAATTATATATGTGTTGAGTGGATTTCTCATACCAGTCCCATGACTGACTCGTAGTTTGTTTCACTTTCAAACTCGGGTGCCCCTTTTTCCACACGGGCAGCCTTGTATTCAGGTTTAGCTGGTTCTTTCTGGATAGCTGGAGCTGAAGATGGATTCTATCATTTATTTCTTTTTATGCTGTTCAGCTCCTATTGTACATATTTTGTTTATTTCCGCTGTAGACATTTATGTATAGCTGAACTGTATTTGTACTAAGTAAGATCCTGTATACTGTGTAACTCTGATGATTACTTTATCCAGTATATTTTATTGTTCATTATCTGGTGTATTTATTTAATTCTGTTCTTCTATTTTCTGTTTCTGTGTTATATTCCAAAGATAGCCCTGTTTCCGTCTGAACGGGAATTCGGGTCGTCTCATGAAATGTACGTTCAAATTAAATATTGAATGTTTTATATTTTAATTTGAAGGAAAACTGACTCAAACAGTCGAATGGGCCTACGAAACATATCCCATTGTGTTTAGAATGGGGGTAAAACGCTAGGGGCGACAGTCGTTGGGTTTGGATCGATGTTCGTGTGTGATAAGGGGTATTTTCGGATTTTTAAAACTTTATAAATAAAAAAAAATCACTGGTCCACATCAGCCCCCCCCCCCCCCCCCCCGACTTTCTCTCTCCCCGTAGCTCGATCGAAGGCAGAAATACATTCCATCATTCCCATCCATTTTCTGATCAATCCACTCACTAATATCAAAAGCTCCAGTTGAAGATTTTGAAGAGCTCGAGACGAGCTTCAAATCCATACCTGATTTCGATTTTTTCATTGTGTATTTTGGGAGAACGGACGCCGAGAAGTCGACGTCTTCAAACCGCCGCCTCGCCCTGATCTCGCCACCGAACGCCATCGCACCACCGTGGAAAAGAGCGGCTCTCCAAGCTCTTCGACACCGTATCACCTGATCTAGACGAAGTACAACGGATTTGCATAGAAATCTAAACCTAGTTTTGAACAGGTATGGAAACATACGGCTTTGGTTTCTTTAAACTGATTTTAACATTTAAAAGCGTAGCGAACTTCTAAAAATCATATATTTTTCGTTCCTTATCGAAATTCAGTGAAACAAGAGACAGTGGACTCGTGATGACATCTTCAACATTCTAGAAGAGACCGCATATTTTTCCGAGCCTTCTGCTATTTTTGGTGGAGTGGAACCCAATGTGAGATTTCTAATTTATAAACGATATGGAAAACGATGATGTATAAATTATATAGTCGATGTATGAGTTATATAAGCGTTGTACACCTCTTGTATAAGCGTTGTACAAGTTGTACGTTCGATGTATAAGTTGTATATGCATTGTAAAAACTATATATGTGTTGAAATAGAAGTGAAATGCTATATATATATATATATATATATATATATATATATATATACACGCCCCTCGTCCACAAACCATGGACGATATTTATTGGTTGTGATTGGTGTGAAAATTGATTGATAGCGAATGGTTGATTGAAATTGTTTGTGGTTGGAATTGATTGATTGTGGTTGAAAAATACCCGTTTGTGGTTGAGAAATATTTGGTTGAAACCACATAGGATTAGTTTGTGGAAATGAAAAAAAATATACATACCGCCTGCGTGCGAACTAGATGCATGATTCCCCATTGTCAAAAGCTGCGAGGCTTTAAGGTAGAGCGAGGAGCCGTACTAGGGACGGTCCCGGTTTTAACTACCCTGCCGTTATGCTGCCGAAATTTTGAATAATATTCATGTGTTAGAATTATTTTCCTGTGTTGAAACTATATTCGTCTGTTGAATAGAAAACCTTCATGTGTTGAATAGAAATTCATTCGTTGAATCATATTCATGTGTTGAATGATATTCGTGTCTTGAATAAATTGTTTTAACAATAAAAACCACGTTTTTACTCTATATATACAAACTATAGAAAACCTTCATGTGTTGAATCGAAATTCATTCGTTGAATTGAAATTCATGTGTTGAATGGTATTCGTGTTTTAACTATAAAAATTACCTTTTTAACTATATATACAAACTATAGGAAACCTTCATGTGTTGAATCGAAATTCATTCGTTGAATTGAAATTCATGTGTTGAATGGTATTCGTGTTTTAAATATAAAAATTACCTTTTTAACTATATATATAAACTATAGAAAACCTTCATGTGTTGAATCGAAATCCATTCGTTGAATTGAAATTCATGTGTTGAATGGTATTCGTGTTTTAAATATAAAAATCACCTTTTATCTAAATATATAAACTATAGAAAACCTTCATGTGTTGAATCGAAATTCATTCGTTGAATTGAAATTCATGTGTTGAATGGTATTCATATTTTGAAATAAATTGTTTTATAATAAAAATCTTATTTTTATCATCAATATGAAATATATAAAATAATCTCGTTTTGAAATGAATTGTTTTACATTAAAAATCACATTTTTATTATATACATGAATTGTTAAAAATAGTGAAGTGTTGAAATAGAAGACAGTTAGATAAAAACATCATTTTTATCAAATGTATGAAATTCATATAGTTTTGAAATCGAAGAATCGATATATATATATATATATAAATAGAATTGAAATATTTCGAATAACGAAGCTGCAGTTCGTATTTTGAAACCGTGATTTCAAACGATTAGTGCGGGAGATCCGACCATCGGATTTTCCCGAAATCGCAACCTTGGGTTCGCCTTGGAAATATCTTTCCAACGGCACCAACTTTGTAAAAATCCAACGGTTGGATTGTCTGGAATGTTTATGTAACGACCCTGAATTTTGGGGCCAAGTTAAAATTTATTTTAAGTGATTTTACATGAGTTTTGATATTTAAAATAATCTATTTTAAATAATAAGGATCACAAATTTGGTTCAAATCGAAGTTAGAATGAATAAATTAATTTTAAATATAAAAAGAGCTAGAAATGGCGCGGTAGTTTGAAAAGTCAAACTTGAACTTTGACTAACCATACAGGATGCAAAATTTAACGGATTTTAGTAAAACCAAAAATATTAGAATCTATTTAAAAATATCTTTCCAACGAATCCGAAAAATCGAAATTTCATAGCGGAAATCAAAAGTTATGGCTAATTCAATTTTTAGAAAGGTCGGTGGGTAATTTGCATAGGACAAAAATGCTACTTTTCACATATGTAGGAATTTGAACTCGAAACCACTTCCATTGGTTTCAGAATGATGTTTCTGCATTGAAAAACAGTAAACACTTATATGTTTCGAGTTTCAGAAAATATTTGTTTAAAAATGTATTTTTAATATTAAAAATATTCGCCTTGAAAATAGCCATTTTTCAAAAAGTCTCAGAATCGAACGAAATAAATTTTGTTGGGTTCGTATCATCAAAACAAAGCTAAAAATGATTTTTTGGTAATTTTTAGAATTAATATATAATTATAATTGATTTTTCAGTGTAAACGGGCAAATTTTTGACTTTAAAATTCATTAAAAAATTCAAACGGGCCCAGAATTGAACGAAATTAATTTTCATAGGTCCACAGCAGCAAAACATAGCTAAATATATTTTTCGAGGATTTTTGAAGTTAATTGGTGACCTGGGTGAATTTCTGCGTACGTTTGAATTTAAAATAATGATTTATATTTAAAACTGAAAAACGAAGGCCAAGACGATCTCGTGGGCTGATGAGACATATCCAGATGAGTTCGGAACGGGGGCTAAATGGTATGAACGACAGTAAGCAGGCTTGAATCGGAGTTCGGACCAAAACGGGCTTAAGCGGGCCAATTAAATAATGATTAGTTTAACCTAATATTTTAATATAAAAACACTATTCACGTCCATCTTCTTCCTCTTTGCTGAGCCGCACAAACCCATCATGGCTGAAAACTTCAAACCTTCATAACTCCTTCATTTCTCAACGAAAATTAGCGTGTGAGTACACGTTTCGAAGCTCTCGCCGAGCTCTTCGATCTCCGACAAGTCCCGTCCCTTTCCGTCGCCTGTGCCGCCCGCCCCGAGCCCGAGAAGGTCCGCCGGTCGCAGCCACGCCGGGCCCACCACGCTCGACCGAGCTCCACCCCCTTCTGGCCGTGCAAAGATCTCTCCAAGGCGGTCATTCTCCAAAAAACCGCACCCAAAACCGTTCAGTAAATCAAAAGTTATCGCGATTTGAAGTTTTGAACAAATTCTGAAATTGAGGTATGCTTCAGATTTTGTCACGCTTTTAAGCGTGGCAGAAGCAGTTGTTAAAAGTCTGTTTGATTTAAAACATCAATAACTTATGCATATGAACACCGATTCTGAAAATTTCAGATCCGGTGGAACCGTGACTTCGAATACAACTTTAATACAGAGCAATTGGGAACAAACTCTAATCTAATTGAGGTGAGAATCCTATTTATTTTATTTAAGTAATTATGTTTTAATTATGGATGTTCGCATTCATAATCATATATGTATGTGAATCTGCTATGATATAAACTGTATGTGAATCTGCTATGACTTAATCTGTATGCGTATGCTAGGACAAAACCCACTGTATGTTGAGATGTTACAATATAAAATTAAATATATTAAAATCGTTCATGTATGTTGTGTGACATGTTTATATGTTAAAATTTAATATATCAAAATAAGAAAATGAACACCGTATGTAAATTGACACTTTTGTCAATATCAAAATAAGAAAATGAACACCGTATGTAAATTGACACTTTTGTCAATATCTAAATAAGAAAATTAGCACCGTATGTTGAATGAACAAATTTGTGTTATAATAGAATACAAGCACCGTATGTTGAATGAACAAATTTGTGTATTTATAAAATAAGAAAGCATCGTATGTTAATGAACTATATTTTGTTCATTATTAAAAATAGCATAGTATGTTAATGAACTATGTTTTTGTTCAAATAGAAAAAAGTCCATTGTATGCATAGCATATTATTTTTGTCAAAATAGAAAAAAGTCCATTGTATGCATAGCATATTATTTTTGTCAAAATAGAAAAAAAGTCCATTGTATGCATAGCATATTATTTTTGTCAAAATAGAAAAAAAGTCCATTGTATGCATAGCATATTATTTTTGTCAAAATAGAAAAAGTCCATTGTATGTATAACATATTATTTTTGTCAAAATAGAAAAAGTGCATTGTATGTATAGCATATTATTTTTGTCAAAATAGAAAAAAAGTCCATTGTATGCATAGCATATTATTTTTGTCAAAATAGAAAAAGTCCATTGTATGCATAGCATATTATTTTTGTCAAAATAGAAAAAGTGCATTGTATGCATAGCATATTATTTTTGTCAAAATAGAAAAAGTCCATTGTATGCATAGCATATTATTTTTGTCATGTTAGAAAAAATTAGAAGTTTGCATTGCACAAAATAGTATTTTGTCATGTTAGAAAAAAATAGATAAATGCATTGTATGAAAATATTATTTTGTCATGTTAGAGAAATATAAATGCATTGTATGAATATATTATTTTGTCATGCATTGCATGAAATATTATTTTGTCATGTTAGAGAAATAGAGAGGCATTGTATGAAACTATTATTTTGTTACGTTAGAAAATAATAAATGCATTGTAGGTAAAAGAATATTTTTGTTATGTTAAAATAAGACATGCATTGTATGGAAAATAATATTTTGTCATGTCAACAATATAGAAAATGCATGTCATGTAAATATACATTATTTATAATGTTTATTAAAAGAGAATTTGTATTGTAAGATAATAAGCATTATTTATAATGTAAATAAAAAAGAGAATTCACCCCGTAGGAAGAATTAACATTTATTTTATGTTAAATAAGAGAGATGAAACTATGTGCAGGAATTAACATTATTTTAATGTTGAAAAAAAAAATGAAACTGTATGTAAGAATTAACATTATTTTTAATGTTAAATAAAAAGAAATGAAATGGAGGAAAAGATTTACATTATTTATAATGTATAAAGAGAGTTTACACCATGGAAAAATGTTCATTGTTCATAATGAAATAGGGAAAAGAAATAATGGGAATGAAGTTTTATAATTTACATTTTTAAATGTGAATTATAAAGTATAAAATGAAAATAAAATAAAAAGAACAATTCACCGCCTAATTATGAAATACATTTTCATGTAAGTTAAAGAAGTTAAAGGATAAAGAAAAGGCAGATGTAAGTAAGGACGATGAGTTAAACGAGCTAATGTATATATATATATTTATATATATTTATATATATATATATATAATTAAAATATAACGAATCGAGCGCAGTAGTTCGTGTTTTGAAATCGAACTTTTAAACGAATATACCGGAAGATCCGACCGTCGGATTTTCCCAAAACTGAAACCGTTAGGACCGTCTTAGAAAAATCTTTCCAACGATATATGCTACGCTAAAATCCAACGGTTAGATTTTGAGGAAAGTGAATAACAAAATTGATTGAAAACAGCGCCAAGGTCGCCCTTGACCTGAAGCGTCGTTAAATAAGGAAATTAATTATATTAAAATAATTAAGGCAAGAATTAATCGTTATAAAATAAAATAACGATATGAAATATGTTTTTCTCAAAGTATATGAATGCGAGATTATTTGGAAAGTCCGGGTTAATCCCATTCCAAATGATCGTACGATTCCAAGAATTCAAGTATGAAGACGGCGCATGAAGACCGTAAATCTCCCCTCGAATGGACAACGATCAAGACTTTGAATTGGTTTGCTCCCAATTCAAGGGTCGGGGTAATTGCCCAAACGTACGTGTTGATTTCACGGGTTTGACCCTAGTTCAGACCTAGAGCATGGGTATAAATGGATAGTGTGTCTGACATCGTACCCCACAAAATATTATGTTGTTGATTTTCAGTTAATATATAAACGATTGGTGGTAGAGAATTTATTCTCTACTTAACACCCGTTTATATAGTGACGGACGATCAATAGTACGGTATGGAGTGACGGTGTGGCATACTAAGATGCAATGATCAGGGTTTCTTGTTGAAAAGCAGAACCTTGTGGTATGAAGAACATGACTTCACGAGCCTCACAAACCGGTAGAGTCTAAAAAGGGGGAAGGGAACGCAGGGAAAGTAGCACGTTTCTTTCTAGTTAGTAGTCATTTTCCTTTTGGAGGATGATGAAATGAGGCGACTCGGATAGGTCCTATAGGACCGGGGAACGTGTGCTTAGGAATTGCCAATCCTCTAAGCTGTATGTGAGGACCGGCCCTGCAGGATCCAAGGGTTAACTGCGGGTAATCCTGAGACGTTAACTAGAGCGTCTCGAATCGGTAAGGAGTCCTCCCTAGCCTGGACTCATGATGGAAACCCAAATTTCCAATACGACCCCGACGGATTTGATTGTATTACTAGTATTGGAGGCATAATATATGGTACCTATGCTTCCTAGGATTAATACATTGCTTTGAATTGTTTTAAAACATATACCCTAATAATAGTATTAGTTACGTATTTGGCGTATTTAGCATGTTTAACCACCATAAGGTAAAACTCTATCCTCTTGGTGTGCGTTGCATTGTGTGATGGGACCTGAGTCTTATGGTGGTTCCATTTTTCAAAAGACATTGCGTTGTTGACGACTTATTTAATCATTTATTATGACACTTTAAATTATGCACAGCAGTCCCTTAGAGTAAACCCGTTCCGCGTTTGGCGGCGTGGTCTTTTGGATTTGCCTTATTTTTATTAGGATAAGTTATTTAAGAATTCTCACACCAGTCCCACGACTGACCCATAGTTTGTTTCACCTTTTTGCAAACTTGGGTGCCCTCTCTTCTACACGGGCAGCCAAGTAGACAGGTTCATTCTTTGCTTGGAGTTTTCTTTGAAGCTGCTTATTTTCTCTCTCTTGGATTCTGCGTGGGAGAAGAGGTGATGGCTTGGAGCTTGAAGACTTTTTGTTTCTGTTGGCATCTTTTCTTTTCTTTTTAGACATCAAACTTATTTCTTTTCTGCAAACTTGTTGTAATAATCTTAGTTCTATGACTGTGGAATTTCTGTGATTGATGACATTATATTTTTCCGCTGCCATAATGTTATTACTCTATGAATCTCCTTTGCTATATTGTATCTGTGTTCTGTTTTATTGTATTTATGTTGTATTCCAAAAATGATTTCTCCGGCTTTCACTCGTGGAAGTTTGGGGTCGTCACAGTTGGTATCAGAGCTTTGGTTTACAAAGCGGAGTACAACATATCTATAATAATTCGTTTACATAGAATCACTATATTCTATGGCGAACAGTTCATGAGATACATAATAGCCAGTCATTTTATCGTCATCTTTTCATTCATCCTTCGATCTTTTCTATCTCTCAGAATCACCATTTCAGTTGTTTTGACTCTTCCCTTGATCATACTTTCGAAGAAGACTAAGTGAAGTGGCGATGCTCAATTGGCACATGTGTACGAAGGAGCGAAAGGACCAACTTCTTCGGTAGAAAGCCTGATGTTATAGACGGTACCATCTCTGTTAAAAACATTCTCCGTGTTTATTCTTCCTCTTTTCCTCTTCTATTTTTCTTTTTCCTTTTCGGGGACGAAAAGTTTTTAAGTGGGGGAGACTGTAACGACCCTGAATTTTGGGGCCAAGTTAAAATTTATTTTAAGTGATTTTACATGAGTTTTGATATTTAAAATAATCTATTTTAAATAATAAGGATCACAAATTTGGTTCAAATCGAAGTTAGAATGAATAAATTAATTTTAAATATAAAAAGAGCTAGAAATGGCGCGGTAGTTTGAAAAGTCAAACTTGAACTTTGACTAACCATACAGGATGCAAAATTTAACGGATTTTAGTAAAACCAAAAATATTAGAATCTATTTAAAAATATCTTTCCAACGAATCCGAAAAATCGAAATTTCATAGCGGAAATCAAAAGTTATGGCTAATTCAATTTTTAGAAAGGTCGGTGGGTAATTTGCATAGGACAAAAATGCTACTTTTCACATATGTAGGAATTTGAACTCGAAACCACTTCCATTGGTTTCAGAATGATGTTTCTGCATTGAAAAACAGTAAACACTTATATGTTTCGAGTTTCAGAAAATATTTGTTTAAAAATGTATTTTTAATATTAAAAATATTCGCCTTGAAAATAGCCATTTTTCAAAAAGTCTCAGAATCGAACGAAATAAATTTTGTTGGGTTCGTATCATCAAAACAAAGCTAAAAATGATTTTTTGGTAATTTTTAGAATTAATATATAATTATAATTGATTTTTCAGTGTAAACGGGCAAATTTTTGACTTTAAAATTCATTAAAAAATTCAAACGGGCCCAGAATTGAACGAAATTAATTTTCATAGGTCCACAACAGCAAAACATAGCTAAATATATTTTTCGAGGATTTTTGAAGTTAATTGGTGACCTGGGTGAATTTCTGCGTACGTTTGAATTTAAAATAATGATTTATATTTAAAACTGAAAAACGAAGGCCAAGACGATCTCGTGGGCTGATGAGACATATCCAGATGAGTTCGGAACGGGGGCTAAATGGTATGAACGACAGTAAGCAGGCTTGAATCGGAGTTCGGACCAAAACGGGCTTAAGCGGGCCAATTAAATAATGATTAGTTTAACCTAATATTTTAATATAAAAACACTATTCACGTCCATCTTCTTCCTCTTTGCTGAGCCGCACAAACCCATCATGGCTGAAAACTTCAAACCTTCATAACTCCTTCATTTCTCAACGAAAATTAGCGTGTGAGTACACGTTTCGAAGCTCTCGCCGAGCTCTTCGATCTCCGACAAGTCCCGTCCCTTTCCGTCGCCTGTGCCGCCCGCCCCGAGCCCGAGAAGGTCCGCCGGTCGCAGCCACGCCGGGCCCACCACGCTCGACCGAGCTCCACCCCCTTCTGGCCGTGCAAAGATCTCTCCAAGGCGGTCATTCTCCAAAAAACCGCACCCAAAACCGTTCAGTAAATCAAAAGTTATCGCGATTTGAAGTTTTGAACAAATTCTGAAATTGAGGTATGCTTCAGATTTTGTCACGCTTTTAAGCGTGGCAGAAGCAGTTGTTAAAAGTCTGTTTGATTTAAAACATCAATAACTTATGCATATGAACACCGATTCTGAAAATTTCAGATCCGGTGGAACCGTGACTTCGAATACAACTTTAATACAGAGCAATTGGGAACAAACTCTAATCTAATTGAGGTGAGAATCCTATTTATTTTATTTAAGTAATTATGTTTTAATTATGGATGTTCGCATTCATAATCATATATGTATGTGAATCTGCTATGATATAAACTGTATGTGAATCTGCTATGACTTAATCTGTATGCGTATGCTAGGACAAAACCCACTGTATGTTGAGATGTTACAATATAAAATTAAATATATTAAAATCGTTCATGTATGTTGTGTGACATGTTTATATGTTAAAATTTAATATATCAAAATAAGAAAATGAACACCGTATGTAAATTGACACTTTTGTCAATATCAAAATAAGAAAATGAACACCGTATGTAAATTGACACTTTTGTCAATATCTAAATAAGAAAATTAGCACCGTATGTTGAATGAACAAATTTGTGTTATAATAGAATACAAGCACCGTATGTTGAATGAACAAATTTGTGTATTTATAAAACAAGAAAGCATCGTATGTTAATGAACTATATTTTGTTCATTATTAAAAATAGCATAGTATGTTAATGAACTATGTTTTTGTTCAAATAGAAAAAAGTCCATTGTATGCATAGCATATTATTTTTGTCAAAATAGAAAAAAGTCCATTGTATGCATAGCATATTATTTTTGTCAAAATAGAAAAAAAGTCCATTGTATGCATAGCATATTATTTTTGTCAAAATAGAAAAAAAGTCCATTGTATGCATAGCATATTATTTTTGTCAAAATAGAAAAAGTCCATTGTATGTATAGCATATTATTTTTGTCAAAATAGAAAAAGTGCATTGTATGTATAGCATATTATTTTTGTCAAAATAGAAAAAAAGTCCATTGTATGCATAGCATATTATTTTTGTCAAAATAGAAAAAGTCCATTGTATGCATAGCATATTATTTTTGTCAAAATAGAAAAAGTGCATTGTATGCATAGCATATTATTTTTGTCAAAATAGAAAAAGTCCATTGTATGCATAGCATATTATTTTTGTCATGTTAGAAAAAATTAGAAGTTTGCATTGCACAAAATAGTATTTTGTCATGTTAGAAAAAAATAGATAAATGCATTGTATGAAAATATTATTTTGTCATGTTAGAGAAATATAAATGCATTGTATGAATATATTATTTTGTCATGCATTGCATGAAATATTATTTTGTCATGTTAGAGAAATAGAGAGGCATTGTATGAAACTATTATTTTGTTACGTTAGAAAATAATAAATGCATTGTAGGTAAAAGAATATTTTTGTTATGTTAAAATAAGACATGCATTGTATGGAAAATAATATTTTGTCATGTCAACAATATAGAAAATGCATGTCATGTAAATATACATTATTTATAATGTTTATTAAAAGAGAATTTGTATTGTAAGATAATAAGCATTATTTATAATGTAAATAAAAAAGAGAATTCACCCCGTAGGAAGAATTAACATTTATTTTATGTTAAATAAGAGAGATGAAACTATGTGCAGGAATTAACATTATTTTAATGTTGAAAAAAAAAATGAAACTGTATGTAAGAATTAACATTATTTTTAATGTTAAATAAAAAGAAATGAAATGGAGGAAAAGATTTACATTATTTATAATGTATAAAGAGAGTTTACACCATGGAAAAATGTTCATTGTTCATAATGAAATAGGGAAAAGAAATAATGGGAATGAAGTTTTATAATTTACATTTTTAAATGTGAATTATAAAGTATAAAATGAAAATAAAATAAAAAGAACAATTCACCGCCTAATTATGAAATACATTTTCATGTAAGTTAAAGAAGTTAAAGGATAAAGAAAAGGCAGATGTAAGTAAGGACGATGAGTTAAACGAGCTAATGTATATATATATATTTATATATATTTATATATATATATATATAATTAAAATATAACGAATCGAGCGCAGTAGTTCGTGTTTTGAAATCGAACTTTTAAACGAATATACCGGAAGATCCGACCGTCGGATTTTCCCAAAACTGAAACCGTTAGGACCGTCTTAGAAAAATCTTTCCAACGATATATGCTACGCTAAAATCCAACGGTTAGATTTTGAGGAAAGTGAATAACAAAATTGATTGAAAACAGCGCCAAGGTCGCCCTTGACCTGAAGCGTCGTTAAATAAGGAAATTAATTATATTAAAATAATTAAGGCAAGAATTAATCGTTATAAAATAAAATAACGATATGAAATATGTTTTTCTCAAAGTATATGAATGCGAGATTATTTGGAAAGTCCGGGTTAATCCCATTCCAAATGATCGTACGATTCCAAGAATTCAAGTATGAAGACGGCGCATGAAGACCGTAAATCTCCCCTCGAATGGACAACGATCAAGACTCTGAATTGGTTTGCTCCCAATTCAAGGGTCGGGGTAATTGCCCAAACGTACGTGTTGATTTCACGGGTTTGACCCTAGTTCAGACCTAGAGCATGGGTATAAATGGATAGTGTGTCTGACATCGTACCCCACAAAATATTATGTTGTTGATTTTCAGTTAATATATAAACGATTGGTGGTAGAGAATTTATTCTCTACTTAACACCCGTTTATATAGTGACGGACGATCAATAGTACGGTATGGAGTGACGGTGTGGCATACTAAGATGCAATGATCAGGGTTTCTTGTTGAAAAGCAGAACCTTGTGGTATGAAGAACATGACTTCACGAGCCTCACAAACCGGTAGAGTCTAAAAAGGGGGAAGGGAACGCAGGGAAAGTAGCACGTTTCTTTCTAGTTAGTAGTCATTTTACTTTTGGAGGATGATGAAATGAGGCGCCTCGGATAGGTCCTATAGGACCGGGGAACGTGTGCTTAGGAATTGCCAATCCTCTAAGCTGTATGTGAGGACCGGCCCTGCAGGATCCAAGGGTTAACTGCGGGTAATCCTGAGACGTTAACTAGAGCGTCTCGAATCGGTAAGGAGTCCTCCCTAGCCTGGACTCATGATGGAAACCCAAATTTCCAATACGACCCCGACGGATTTGATTGTATTACTAGTATTGGAGGCATAATATATGGTACCTATGCTTCCTAGGATTAATACATTGCTTTGAATTGTTTTAAAACATATACCCTAATAATAGTATTAGTTACGTATTTGGCGTATTTAGCATGTTTAACCACCATAAGGTAAAACTCTATCCTCTTGGTGTGCGTTGCATTGTGTGATGGGACCTGAGTCTTATGGTGGTTCCATTTTTCAAAAGACATTGCGTTGTTGACGACTTATTTAATCATTTATTATGACACTTTAAATTATGCACAGCAGTCCCTTAGAGTAAACCCGTTCCGCGTTTGGCGGCGTGGTCTTTTGGATTTGCCTTATTTTTATTAGGATAAGTTATTTAAGAATTCTCACACCAGTCCCACGACTGACCCATAGTTTGTTTCACCTTTTTGCAAACTTGGGTGCCCTCTCTTCTACACGGGCAGCCAAGTAGACAGGTTCATTCTTTGCTTGGAGTTTTCTTTGAAGCTGCTTATTTTCTCTCTCTTGGATTCTGCGTGGGAGAAGAGGTGATGGCTTGGAGCTTGAAGACTTTTTGTTTCTGTTGGCATCTTTTCTTTTCTTTTTAGACATCAAACTTATTTCTTTTCTGCAAACTTGTTGTAATAATCTTAGTTCTGTGACTGTGGAATTTCTGTGATTGATGACATTATATTTTTCCGCTGCCATAATGTTATTACTCTATGAATCTCCTTTGCTATATTGTATCTGTGTTCTGTTTTATTGTATTTATGTTGTATTCCAAAAATGATTTCTCCGGCTTTCACTCGTGGAAGTTTGGGGTCGTCACAGTTTAATTCAAATCTGAAGAAAAACAGTGCCAGAATCGATTATATATATATATATATAAATATAATTATATTTAATCGAATAACGACGCTGCAGTTCGTATTTTGAAATCGAAACTTCAAACGATTATACCGGGAGATCCGACCGTCGGATTTTCCCGAAACTGGAACCGTTGGATTCGTTTTGAAAAGATCTTTCTAATGATGTAAATTTTGTGAAGATCCAACAGTTAGATTTTTAGATATGCGTAAATCAAATCTGAAGAAAAACAGCGCCACGGCCGCGTTATGGCCCGAAGCGTCGTTTTAAATAAATTGGCTATTTTAAAATAAATAAAAATAGTGATAAATCATTATAAAATATTATAAATGATATGGATGTGAAATTTAGAAACTAACTGAAGGTTGGCTAAGTCGAATGGTTTCCTGGGTGTTGATCTGATGTTGGTTTCGGCCTTCGGGGTTAATATTTGGGAAATCGCTCTCTTACTGATTTACGGTTAGTGACTAATGAATTGAAATGATGCGTATGTAGTGTTTGTGTAGACGTTTTTATTATATACGCGAGTTGCTCAGAAAGACCGGGTCTATCCCATTCTGAATAACTGAATCGACGATAAGAAGTCGAAGATGAAGACGGGGGTTGAAGACCGATCTTCACCTCGTTTGGATGGTAACTGATGTCCTGATTGGGAGGCATCCCGAAATATAGATAATGAGTGGTGATCGTCCATACGTACGTGGAAATCGATGGATATGCGAGGTATATAGTGCCTCCGGTTTCGTTCCGACCCAGAACGGACTTGTAAATGGATTGTGTGTCCGACATTGGAATTTATTCTATGTGATTGATAGCCATCAGTAGCATGGTGTGAATTGCCTGTGTGGCATACTAAGATGCAGTGATCAGGGCTTCTGTTGAAAAGCAAAGTCTTTTGATTGATGATCAAAGCACCGCCTGTGTGGCGTAGCTTTGTGTATAACATGAATTCGCGACCTCACACCCCGGTATGAACCAGAAACGGGAGAAGGACCTCAGGGAGGGCATGCGTTTCTTTCTAGCTAGGAGTTGTGTCGGTGTTTTTACACGTCCTGACATTTTACTTATGTGGATGATGGATAGCGAGGCGCCTCGAATATATCGGTCGATCCGGGACCGATGGAGTCATTCGTTGGCTCATTTGCGCCCCATAGGGCAGGGAGACGTATTGCTCAGGCATTTTAATCCACATCGGTGGACCGGCCCTGACGATCCAAGGGTCACTCGAGCTCTGATCCTGAGACATGGTAGGCTAGATTGTCTCGAATTCGGTAAGGACTATCTTTTGCCTTGGTTCATGACGGAAATCCAATTTCCAATTACGTGACTGTGCGGTTTTGATTGTATACCTATATTTGGCGACATAGTGGCATGGGACGCTCATGTCGCCTATGATTGATAGTTATGATTTGAAATTGTTTTTGAAACATATAAACACTAGTAATAATATCAAATGCTTTTGTTTTATTCGTATCAATCATACTTTGGCCATTATAAGGTAAAACTCTATCCTCCGGTTTGCGTTGCATTATGTGATGGGAATTGAGTCTTATAATGGCTTCATTTTTATAAAAAGCATTGCGATGTTTAAAAGAATGATTTGTTTTAAAGCACTGGCAATCCAATGGAGTAAACCCGTTCCACGAAAGTGGCGTGGTCCTGTGATTAGCCATATTTTAAATGTGTTGAGTAGATTTCTCATACCAGTCCCATGACTGACTCGTAGTTTGTTTCACTTTCAAACTCGGGTGCCCCTTTTTCTACACGGGCAGCCTTGTATTCAGGTTTTAGCTGGCTTTCTCTGGATAGCTGGAGCTGAAAATGGATTCTATCATTTTTCTCTTTTTATGCTGTTCAGCTCCTATTGTACATTATGTTTGTTTTCCGTTGTAGACATTTATGTATAACTGAACTGTATTTGTACTAAGTATGATCTTGTATACTGTGTAACTCTGATGATTACTTTTATCCAGTATATTCTATTGTGCATTATCTGGTGTATTTATTTATTATCTGTTTCTGTGTTATATTCCAACGATTACCCTTGCCGCCGTCAGTACGGGGTTTGGGGTCGTCACACGTGGTATCAGAGCTTTGGTTAAGCTTAGTTCTGGAATATAACATATGAACGAACTCGTCAGAAATAGAACCAGTAGTGTTCTAGGACGGGTAACTCTATACTGATAGGATCAATAATATCCTAGTATAAGTAAAGCAGAATGAAATACACCCCAGTAGACACATTTACTTTTGAAGTATATGTTTCTATGTTTTAAAAATATCTTTTCTGTGACCTGACACTTGATCTGCTATTTGCAGAAGTACTAGAAAATGAGTGCCAGAAACAGAAGAAGTAATACTGACCTGGATATAGAAGCTTTATTTATGAAATATAGAAATCAGGATGGAAAACCCTTCTCGGGGGAAGAATCAATTATGAAAGCACAAGCTTGGATTCGTTCGGCTGAGAAATTTTTTGAAGGATTAAAGCTGAGAGATGACCAGAAAAGATTATTGGCGTCCTGGGCACTCCAAGACGAAGATTTGTTCTGGTGGGATTCGGTTATTAAGGATAATCCAGAAGGTGATATCACCTGGGATAGATTCAAAGTGATTTTCGTAGAGAGATTTACTCCTCCTGAAGCAATTGAGCGACTATGTGATGAATTTTCTTATCTGATACAAGGAGATATGACCATCCCAGAATATCATAAGATATTCAATGAACTTTCTCACTTTGCCCCTCATCTAATTCAAAATCCGAAGAGGAAGAATTTGAGATTTATCAACGGGCTTCAAAGAAAATATCAGAACAGTGTAATGAAGAATGTGAAGCTCCCCTTTTCTGAAATGATATACATGGCCTACCAGTATGAGGATCTCGATAGGAAAGGTATGTTGCGAGACGAAGAAGAAATCAGTTCTAGCAGCAAAAGAAAATTTGAAGCTGATAGCCTAGAGACAAGTGTGCAGCCTGAGGCCAGTACGAAGGCTGAATTCATGAAGAGGCCAAAGATCAATCAGAAAAAGGTAAAGACAGTCGTATGTCTAAAGTGTGATCAACAAGGGCATTCGATGAGAAACTATAGATCTTCGAACAGACGAAAGGGTGATGGGTCTAAATCCAGGAAGAATTTTCAAGAGAATAGAAAGTGCAGTCAATGCCAACAGGCCGGTCATCTTTTAAAGGCCTGCCCGCTATTCAGAAAACCTGAAGCAGTACATGTAAATGAAGTGGCTGAAGTGCCTGCATCTTCGTCTGCTCAGGAAAGGCCAGATGTTTTAGAAGGCACGCTTACTGTCAAAGATATTCCAGTTAAAGTACTGTTTGACACAGGCGCATCACAAAGCTTCATTGCCAAGAATGCAGTCCAGAAACTAGATTTGAATTTGAAGAAGCTCAAAGAGCCAATGACTGTCCAAAATCCGGTCGGGGGTTCCATCGATCTCAGTTGGGTTTGTGGGGTGCCCGTTTCTTTTTCTCGTTATCGGTTCCCTACCATCGCAGTCGTCATGAATTTTGAAGAATTTGATCTTATCTTGGGGTTAGACTGGTTGACCAAGTATGAAGCTGAGGTTAAATGCACCGACAGCGTCGTTAAGGCAAAGATAAAATCAGGGGAGTATATAACCATTCCCTGTGAAGGTCAGAATGCTAATAGAAAAGACTTCTGGGCAGCTTTGGATGTTTCTCCTGCTCAAATAGAAAATATCCCTGAAGTCACGGATAATATTCCCGACATCATCAAAGATATTCCTGTCATCAAGAATTATGCGGATGTGTTTGAAGAAGTTGTTCGCTTACCTCCGCAGAGAGAAATTGATTTCAAAATTGCTTTAATTCCGAACGCAAGGCCGGTAGTTCACGGTATTCGAATAATGTCCTTGAAAGAGAAAGAGAAATTAGACAATCAAACACGACAGCTCTTATGGAAGGGTCTGATCAGGTCTAGTTTCTCGGATTGGGGTGCAACAGTGGTGTTTGTCCCAAAATCAGATGGTACTCTACGACTATGTGTGGATTATCGCGATTTGAACAAGCAGACGATAAAGAACAAATATCCATTACCGCGAATCGATGATTTATTGGATCATATGAATGGAGCACAAGTATTTTCAAGAATGGACCTAGCTACAGGCTTCCATCAGCTTCGAATTGCCAAAGAGTGTGTTCCAATGACAGCATTCAGAGGTCCAGACTTATTTTACGAGTGGTTAGTAATGCCGTTCTGCTTATGTAACGCTCCAGCTTACTTCGTCGATCTGATGAATAGAGTGTTCAGAGGGGTTTTGAATAAATTTGTTCTGGTTTTTATTGACGATATTCTAATCTTCTCTAAATCAAAGGCCGAACATGAAAAGCATTTGGAACAGGTTCTGGAAATTCTCAGAAGGAATGCATTGAAAGCTAAACTGTCCAAATGTATATTCTGGCAAGATGAAGTGAAATTTCTTGGCCACGTTGTATCAAAAGAAGGAATTGCTGTGGATCCAAGTAAAATCACAGCTATTCAAAATTGGAAACAGCCTACAGAGGTTCACAGTTTTCTTGGATTGTCTAGTTATTACCGGAAGTTCGTTAAAAACTTTTCGAAGATATCTGGTCATTTAACAAAGCTTACAAAGAAGCACTCAAAATTCAAGTGGACTCCAGAATGTGAGGAGGCTTTTGAAGAGCTAAAGTTAAGATTAACAACTGCTCCAGTGTTAACCATTATTGACGGCAATCAGGATTTAAAAGTCTGGACAGATGCTTCTAGAGAAGGCCTTGGCGCAGTGTTAATGCAAAGAGGCCAAGTGATTGCTTATGCTAGCCATCAACTGAAGCCGCACGAGAAAAACTATGTAACTCATGATCTTGAGTTGTTGGCTATCGTATTCTCTTTGAAAATCTAGAGACACTATCTTCTGGGTGAGAAATTCGAATTGTATACAGACCATCAGTCGTTAAAGTATCTGTTCACCCAGAAAGACTTGAATTTGAGGCAGCAACGTTGGCTAGAGTTCCTTGCAACATATGATTTTGAGATTCTATACACTCCAGGGAAAGCCAATGTCGTGGCCGATGCATTAAGCCGAAAGAATGAAATGATTGCCAGTTTTATCATTGCGACTTCTTTGATTGACAAGATATCGGCTCTCCAAAAAGACGACCAATTTATTAAAGGAATGAGTCAGCGAATTCGTGAAGGTAATGCTTTGGATTTCCAGCTCGACAGTGAATGGATTCTTAGGTTACAAGGACGAATTTGTGTTCCAAAAATTCCTGAACTCAGAAGAGATGTGCTTGATGAATGCCACAAATCTAAGCTCAGTATCCATCCGGGTGTGAGTAAAATGTATAATGATATCAAGCGAACATTCTGGTGGAAGTCGTTAAAAAGAGACATCTCGATATATGTTAGTCGATGCCCTACTTGCCAGCTAGTCAAAAGCGGCCAACAGAAACTGGCTGGATTGTTACAACCGCTAGACGTTCCAGGCTGGAAGTGGGAACATATTTCCATGGACTTCATTGATGGTTTGCCCAGAACCAGAAAAGGGAATGACAGTATTTGGGTGATCGTAGATCGCTTCACGAAGACAGCCCATTTCATACCTGTCAGATCAAACAGAACTGCTCAGAGTCTGGCGCAGATTTATTTCAAGGAAATTGTTAGACTACATGGAGTGCCGCTCAGTATAGTCAGTGATAGAGACCCGATATTTACTAGTAAATTCTGGGAGGCGTTTCAAGTAGAGCTGGGAACAAAGCTGAACCTAAGCACCGCCTATCATCCTCAGACAGATGGTCAGACTGAGAGGGTGAATCATATACTAGAAGATCTATTGCGGGCTTGTGTTCTAGATTTCGGTGGATCATGGGAAGACCATCTGCATATGGCTGAATTCTCATATAACAACAGCTACCAGGCGAGCCTGACAATGTCGCCATTCGAAGCATTGTAGGGTAAATCGTGCCGATCCCCTGCTTGTTGGGTAGAACCCAGTGATAGACTTGTGTTAGGGCCTGATATGATCCGAGAAGCTGCCGACAAGGTCGATTTCGTTAAGAAACGATTACTGGCCGCTCAGAGCCGACAAAAGAGTTATGCCGATAGGAGAAGAAGAGATATATCATTTGCGGTTGGTGACTATGTATATTTGAAAGTATCGCCGATGAGAGGAGTTATCCAGTTCGGTAAATCTGGGAAGTTGGCGCCCAAATTCATTGGCCCGTTTCCTATTCTGGAACGGATCGGAACTCTCGCTTATAGGGTTAAATTGCCTGATTGGTTGCCTGGAGTTCATGATGTATTTAACATATCTCAACTTCGAAAGCACGTTCATGATCTAGACTTGATCGTGGAAGAAGCAGCTCAACAGGATATTGAGATTACTCCAGAATTAGCTGTGAGAAGAGAGCCGCTCAAGATTATCGGCAAAGAAACCAAATAGCTGAGGAACAAGAAGGTTCACTTAGTCAAAGTGCAATGGAGTGGAGATCCATGAGATTGTACTTGGGAAACTGAGGAGAGCATTCAGAAAGCCTATCCTAAGTGTCGGGTGGATATCTCTGATTGACTCCGGTGCAAGGTACATTTACCATACTTTGCATTACCATTTAGTTCTCCACTCTATTGTTATTTTCTTTCCATGGATGTGCACTTTTAATTCTATAGTCTGAATGATTTTAAAAGAGTATAGAAATTGATTAGTATATTTTTGAAAAGTTAAAAACAATTTGATTGTTGTTTGTGTTGTGTGATAGTAAATTCGATTAATTAAATTATTGAAACGATGGTTAATTTAATTAATAAGAGAATGAGTGGTAGGATTTATTCGATTAACTCACACATTGAACTGATTAGAAAATAGATAGAAATATATACTTGTGCATTATATATGTTTGAACATGTAAATGGATTAGCTGTTGAGTAAAGATTTTATTTGCGTGCCCGACAAATAGGTAAACCTTAATGAGTTGGATGCAAGATATTATTATATCAACTCCTGTGAATGCCATTGGATGCGGAGTGCTGGTTGTTCTGTGTGAAATAATAAACATCGTCATAGGATAGTAACAATTAATTTTGAACTACACTGCATGGCATACTTCTGAAGATAGGCATACTTCATCATATACCACATAAGCATTTGGAGCTTGTGTGACGAGGTGGAAGATTTACCATACGAGCGAGAGGCTTGTATGGCGATGACTTTATTTTACAGGTTGAACTGATGACTGATATGACCATATAAATTGCAATGATAAAATTGCTAGATTAATAAAAAAAACCACATGGGTCTGGAGTTGACAATAATCACGTCTCTCTAGTTATTAGATACAGCACATGGACTATTTATTTCCCACACGGGACGAGGTGACGAGGATTTATCCTCTGGAGCAATTAAAATACACACTCCCTCAGGCTTTGACAGGGTGACGAGAATTTATTCTCTGGAGTTATTATCAATACACGCTCCCCTGTAAACACCAGAATATATCACTATAAATATGTGTATGCTTATTAGGATTTATTGGGTACCTAATATGGCCCAATAAATTTCCAAACCTCTCCCCGTACAAAGGAGGTTATGGCGAAAATTTTCGAAAATTCCGGGTGTTAGCCAAATTTTTGAAGAATTTGAAAATTCTCAGAAACTGAAAAGTTGGAGAATGGAAGCCAGATTGAACGTTGAGTTGATTAATCAAACCACTTTCGACTTTGTTCCTTTTCGGGGACGAAAAGTTTTAAGTGGGGGAGATTGTAACGACCCGGAAAATCTGAACCAATTTAAAAATTTTAAATTGGCTATTTTAGTGGATTTTAAATATTTAAAATAAATATTTGAATAATAGCAATGAAAAGTGAGTTTGAATCGACGTTTGAAAACGAATATAATTAAATCTAATTATAAACAAGGCCTGAAAAGGCACGGTAATTTCAAATTTTGAATTCAAACTTTGACTGACTGTACCGGGTGAAAACCAAAACGGATTTGAGTGAAACAAAAAATATTTAAATCTATTAGTGAATACCTTTCTAACAAATCTGAAAAATCGAAGTTTCATAGCGGAAAGCAAAAGTTATGGCCAAATGAATTTTCAGAAAGGTCGCTATAGGAATTATATAGCCCGTGAAAATAGACATTTTGCAAACGAGCTCGGAATTTGACGAAACCACTTTTGTTGGATCCGGGATGTGAAGTTATTGCTAGGTTTCAAATTTCATAATTTTTGAAGCTAGTATGTGAGCGTGGCAAAGGAAAATGTGTTTTGGTCGATTTCTATTAAATTGGAACGACCAGAAATGGGCCATTTTTCAAACGGTCTCAGAATTCAACGAAACTAGCTTTGTTGGGACCGTATCGTCAAAACATAGCCAGATTTATTTTTCTGGAACTTTTCGAATCAGTTTGGGGCCCTGGCAAATTGAAATGTACGTTCAAATTAAATATTGAATGTTTTATATTTTAATTTGAAGGAAAACTGACTCAAACAGTCGAATGGGCCTACGAAACATATCCCATTGTGTTCGGAATGGGGGTAAAACGCTAGGGACGACAGTCGTTGGGTTTGGATCGGTGTTCGTGTGTGACAAGGGCTATTTTCGGATTTTTAAAACTTTATAAATAAAAAAATAATATCATTGGTCCGCATCAGCCCCCCCGACTTTCTCTCTCCCCGTAGCTCGATCGAAGGCGGAAATCAATTCCATCGTTCCCATCCATTTTCTGATCAATCCACTCACTAATATCAAAAGCTCCAGTTGAAGATTTTGAAGAGCTCGAGACGAGCTTCAAATCCATACCTGGTTTCGATTTTTTCATTGTGTATTTTGGGAGAACGGACGCCGAGAAGTCGACGTCTTCAAACCGCCGCCTCGCCCTGATCTCGCCACCGAACGCCATCGCACCACCGTGGAAAGGAGCGCCTCTCCAAGCTCTTCGACACCGTATCACCTGATCTAGACGAAGTACAACGGATTTGCATAGAAATTTAAACCTAGTTTTGAATAGGTATGGAAACATACGACTTTGGTTTCTTTAAACTGATTTTAACATTTAAAAGTGTAGAGAACTTCTAAAAATCATATCTTTTTCGTTCCTTATCGAAATTCAGTGAAACAAGAGGCAGTGGACTCGTGTGGACGTCTTCTACAATCTAGAAGAGACCGCATATTTTTCTGAGCCTTCTGCTATTTTTGGTGGAGTGGAACCCAATGTGAGATTTCTAATTTATAAACGATATGGAAAACGACGATGTATAAATTATAAAGTCGATGTATGAGTTATATAAGCGTTGTACACCTGTTGAATAAGCGTTGTATAAGTTGTACGTTCGATGTATAAGTTGTATATGCGTTGTAAAAACTATATATGTGTTGAAATAGAAGTGAAATGCTATATATATATATATATATATATATATATATATATATATACGCCCCTCGTCCACAAACCATGGACGATATTTATTGGTTGTGATTGGTGTGAAAATTGATTGATAGCGAATGGTTGATTGAAATTGTTTGTGGTTGGAATTGATTGATTGTGGTTGAAAAATACCCGTTTGTGGTTGAGAAATATTTGGTTGAAACTTGAAACCACATAGGATTAGTTTGTGGAAATGAAAAAAATATACATGCCGCCTGCGTGCGAACTAGATGCATGATTCCCCATTGTCAAAAGCTACGAGGCTTTAAGGTAGAGCGAGGAACCGTACTAGGGACGGTCCCGGTTTTAACTACCCTGCCGTTATGCTACCGAAATTTTGAATAATATTCATATGTTAGAATTATTTTCCTGTGTTGAAACTATATTCGTCTGTTGAATAGAAAACCTTCATGTGTTGAATAGAAATTCATTCGTTGAATCATATTCATGTGTTGAATGATATTCGTGTCTTGAATAAATTGTTTTAACAATAAAAACCACGTTTTTACTCTATATATACAAACTATAGAAAACCTTCATGTGTTGAATCGAAATTCATTCGTTGAATTGAAATTCATGTGTTGAATAGTATTCGTGTTTTAACTATAAAAATTACCTTTTTAACTATATATACAAACTATAGGAAACCTTCATGTGTTGAATCGTAATTCATTCGTTGAATTGAAATTCATGTGTTGAATGGTATTCGTGTTTTAAATATAAAAATTACCTTTTTAACTATATATATAAACTATAGAAAACCTTCATGTGTTGAATCGAAATCCATTCGTTGAATTGAAATTCATGTGTTGAATGGTATTCGTGTTTTAAATATAAAAATCACCATTTATCTATATATATAAACTATAGAAAACCTTCATGTGTTGAATCGAAATTCATTCGTTGAATTGAAATTCATGTGTTGAATGGTATTCATATTTTGAAATAAATTGTTTTATAATAAAAATCTTATTTTTATCATCAATATGAAATATATAAAATAATCTCGTTTTGAAATGAATTGTTTTACATTAAAAAACACATTTTTATTATATACATGAATTGTTAAAAATAGTGAAGTGTTGAAATAGAAGACAGTTAGATGAAAACATCATTTTTATCAAATGTATGAAATTCATATAGTTTTGAAATCGAAGAATCGATATATATATATATATATATATATATATATATATAAATAGAGTTGAAATATATCGAATAACGAAGCTGCAGTTCGTATTTTGAAATCGTGATTTCAAACGATTAGTGCGGGAGATCCGACCATTGGATTTTCCCGAAACCGCAACCTTGGGTTCGCCTTGGAAATATCTTTCCAACGGCACCAACTTTGTAAAAATCCAACGGTTGGATTGTCTGGAATGTTTAATTCAAATCTGAAGAAAAACAGCGCCAAAATCGATTATATTTATATATATAAATATAATTATATTAAATCGAATAACGACGCTGCAGTTCATATTTTGAAATCGAAACTTCAAACGATTATACCGGGAGATCCGACCGTCGGATTTTCCCGAAACTGAAACCGTTGGATTTGTTTTGAAAAGATCTTTCTAATGATGTAAATTTTGTGAAGATCCAACGGTTAGATTTTCAGATATGCGTAAATCAAATCTGAAGAAAAACAGCGCCACGGCCGCGTTATGGCCCGAAGCGTCGTTTTAAATAAATTGGCTATTTTAAAATAAATAAAAATAGTGATAAATCGTTATAAAATATTATAAACGATATGGATGTGAAATTTAGAAACTAACTGAAGGTTGGCTAAGTCGAATGGTTTCCTGGGTGTTGATATGATGTTGGTTTTGGCCTTCGGGGTTAATATTTGGGAAATCGCTCTCTTACTGATTTACGGTTAGTGACTAATGAATTGAACTGATGCGTATGTAGTGTTTGTGTAGCACGTGTTTATTATATACGCGAGTTGCTCAGAAAGACCGGGTCTATCCCATTCTGAATAACTGAATCGATGTTAAGAAGTCGAAGATGAAGACGGGGGTTGAAGACCGATCTTCACCTCGTTTGGATGGTAACTGATGTCCTGATTGGGAGGCATCCCGAAATATGGATAATGAGTGGTGATCTTCCAGACGTACGTGGAAATCGATGGATATGCGAGGTATATAGTGCCTCCGGTTTCGTTCCGACCCAGAACGGACTTGTAAATGGATTGTATGTCCGACATTGGAATTTATTCTATGTGATTGATAGCCATCAGTTGCATGGTGTGAATTGCCTGTGTGGCATACTAAGATGCAGTGATCATGGCTTCTGTTGAAAAGTAAAGTCTTGTGATTGATAATCAAAGCACCGCCTGTGTGGCGTAGCTTTGTGTATAACGTGAATTCACGAGCCTCACACCCCGGTATGAACCAGAAACGGGAGAAGGACCTCAGGGAGGGCATGCGTTTCTTTCTAGCTAGGAGTTGTGTCGGTGTTTTTACACGGCCTGACATTTTACTTATGTGGATGATGGATAGCTAGGCGCCTCGGATATATCGGTCGATCCGGGACCGATGGAGTCATTCGTTGGCTCATTTGCGCCCCATTGGGCGGGGAGACGTATTGCTCAGGCATTTTAATCCACATCGGTGGACCGGCCCTGACGATCCAAGGGTCACTCGAGCTCTGATCCTGAGACATGGTAGGCTAGATTGTCTCGAATTCGGTAAGGACTATCTTTTGCCTTGGTTCATGACGGAAATCCAATTTCCAATTACGTGACTGTGCGGTTTTGATTGTATACCTATATTTGGCGACATAGTGGCATGGGACGCTCATGTCGCCTATGATTGATAGTTATGATTTGAAATTGTTTTTGAAACATATAAACACTAGTAATAATATCAAATGCTTTTGTTTTATTCGTATCAATCATACTTTGGCCATTATAAGGTAAAACTCTATCCTCCGGTTTGCGTTGCATTATGTGATGGGAACTGAGTCTTATAATGGCTTCATTTTTATAAAAAGCATTGCGATGTTTAAAAGAATGATTTGTTTTAAAGCACTGGCAATCCAATGGAGTAAACCCGTTCCACGAAAGTGGCGTGGTCCTGTGATTAGCCATATTTTAAATGTGTTGAGTAGATTTCTCATACCAGTCCCATGACTGACTCGTAGTTTGTTTCACTTTCAAACTCGGGTGCCCCTTTTTCTACACGGGGAGCCTTGTATTCAGGTTTTAGCTGGCTTTCTCTGGATAGCTGGAGCTGAAGATGGATTCTATCGTTTATCTCATTTTATGCTGTTCAGCTCCTATTGTACATTATGTTTGTTTTCCGCTGTAGACATTTATGTATAGCTGAACTGTATTTGTACTAAGTATGATCCTGTATACCGTGTAACTCTGATGATTACTTTTATCCAGTATATTCTATTGTGCATTATCTGGTGTATTTATTTATTATCTGTTTCTGTGTTATATTCCAACGATTACCCTTGCCGCCGTCAGTACGGGGTTTGGGGTCGTCACATAGTATCTGGAATTCATGTTTACTAGAGATAAACATATAACCCCTAACAAATTCAAGGTTCACAACTCTATTATATGCTGAGAATACATTCTAATTGGCAAGCTGTGTGTTAAATGATATTAAACAGAGTTAAAATTGTAGATATGAGCTACTTAAGACAAAATTAACCATTAATTCATATCAAGATTTTATATCAAATACAAAATCCTAATTATACAGAAACAATTTATGGGCTTGTGTGAGTTATTCCCATTTTACCATTTTAATCAAAATTCAAATCATTGTTTTCGACATTGTTTAATATCGTAAATATACACAATTCATTTCAACTATATATCAATTATAGGTCATTTCAACTTGAAACAATTTCACCTTATGAAATGGATCTCATTTATAATCTGTAGTCACGATTCATAATCAACAGTCACGATTCATAATCAATTAGTCACGATTCATAATCAATTAGTCATGATTCATAATCAATTCAATTTTACAAAACTAATTAATATAAAATCGAATCTAGGGTTCAAAATACCAAAATTCCGCAAAACCTAGCTCTAATACCACTACTAGGTTTCAATATGATCTAAACAATGTGTTATTCGAACAAATTAAAACATATAATAATGAGATCTATGCGGAATTCAAGTAAATCGAATGTCATACCTGGTGCTGCTTCCCAATTTTACCAAACCGATCGGTGTTAGAACATGTTGTTTGTATCTTAGCCCTTCAAGTGTAGAGCCTCTATCAAAGTCCACTCGAATGCCCCTCGAATTCGACATCACGGATTCGAAGAAGAAAGGGAGGTACTAGCCTCTTCGCCGCCGCCATTCTTTAATCCCCAATTTTACTTGGCTATTTTTTTTATTTCATTTTCTCACCATAAAAAAGGGAAAGGTATTACCTTTTAAAGTAAGCATTAAATAAAAATCCGGATCTAGAACTTAGGTGGGTCGGACCACTTCAAAATGATATATATATATATATATATATAATATTAACTATTTAATATATATATATATATATATATATATATATAAATAATAGTGGTCCTATTTCCTTTCAACGTTCTTGTTGTGTGACCTAACGTTGGCAATAATTTAAATCATATTTAAATTATAAACAGTGAGCGGCATCTAGTAATACATCGCGGCTACCCAAGTTATAATAAGATCAATGATTCAATACAACCTTTTCTGTGACCAGTGTATCAATGTAATATAATCCTTTTAACCAATATATCCCGGATTAAACTAGAGACATGGATCGTATCATTCTCGTTATAATTTAATCTGTTTTCATTGATCGATGTGTAGACTGTTTAGAACAAATCAATATCTGAGCACGGCCATGCATTTCACAGTCTTACTCAATCAAGAGGCCCATGGATATCATTACGAATATATCGTAGGGTTAAATTCCATCTAGATCATTCATAATTTTCATTCAACTCGAGATGTGTCCAATAATCACTGTTATTATTACTCTGTTACGAAATAACTTTAGATGATATCAAAACACAAATATCCTCGAATAAAATTATAATGATTTCAGGTCTGAGGACCATTACATCACTGTCACTATGAGAACAACTTATGATCCTGTTGATTATATTCCATTTAGTTATCTCACGGTGGGTCAGCTCAATACGCTATTCTTTAATACGTATTTATATCTTGACTTTAATATCATGTATATTAATGATCAATGAGATGTGATCATCAGTCAATCAATATACTAGTCTCAACGCTTTATTGTTGTCCTGTATAAATAATAAAACTAGACTAGGGACTTTTAAGAATTATAATACTTATCACATTATAAAATTTCAAGTTCAGTCTTACTAGAACTATATAATTCTGTATTATTATTCTAAGGACTTCTATTATATTAATATTTATATTGCGCAGTAAATATAATATAATAGAATATTATTTTATCCCAAATAAAATAATAGCAGCAAAATTGTTATCAATCTCATCAAATGGATTGCCTTTAGGGCATAAACTCTAACAAAAACAATATTAAAAACTACATATTGATCATCATTTATTAATAGTAAACAATATTAAATAATAAAAATTAGTTTTTTTTATTTAATTTTATTTATTATTTAGTCAAAATATTATTTATTATAAAAGTAATATTTAATTTTTGTTGTTAATTAATTATTATTAGTAAATTATTTAATATGTATTGTGAGTTATCAATTATTTGGTAATAATTAATAATAAATAAAAATTAATTAATAAAAATTATTTTTAATTACTAACCATTAGTTATTGATTATTAAATATGCATATTAAAAAATTCATCATGGATAAACAGTATAATCTTTCCTAAATTCTAATTGAGAAATAAGCATTTTATGGAAATTCCTTTGAACATCGATCGCAAAATAGCTTTAAAATGCTTTCATTCGCAATCTAACTTAATTTGCAATGAAATTTAGTGTTTGATTTTTTTTATAGATAAATGAACGCAATTTGTAAACGGTTTGGTGGTGGATATAAAAAAGCTCGATAATAATATAAGAAAAAAATAAAATTTTCCCTTGTAAATCTATTACAAATATTGTAACGAAAAATTCCATCACTATTGTTTGTCACTATTTTCAACTTTTCTATTAGTGAGTGTAGATATGTTTCGATCTCAAAAAAGTGTTTTTAAAGGATAATGACAAACATACAGGGTTATGGGCTTATAGTATTAATTTTTAAGTAACATTTATCTTTAACCCATTTGGTTTTATTAATGAATGTAGTTAGATTTTTAAAAAGAAATATTTTAAATATGGTGAAAGTTAAAAAAAGTTTTTGGGAGTAATAATGTTTTGATTGCACTCATTATTAACCCTTATGAATGCATTTACGAATATACTTTTTTTTTTTACAATGGTACACTTTTATTAACTCAAAAAACAGTAATAAACTAAAAAAATGCGCATAAAACGTAAAAGACCAGACTGAATATAAACACTAAAAGAAAACTAAGAAATAAAATATCTCTATTCGGTTACTTCCCATGTTCATGCATGCAATCCGACCTTGCACTTCTTCTCACTAACTCCATATCTCTGAACAGTTACTTCCCCACGTTCTTCCCAGTTTTGCATCCATCACCAGTAACCGAATAGAGATATCTGGCAGTTTTTCTCCTATTGAGGAAGATTTTATCTATATCATCAACTAATTACCAACAAACATGAAATATGGATGTGCCTAAGCAAATTTACATCATGTTTTCCATGTACGATAATGTCCTTTCCTGGTTGAGATTTTGTGGTATATTAAACATCTGAGAAATCGATAATCACTTCCCTTTGGTTTTCGGAATAAAAACCATAAAACCTTCTAACCATCCTTTGTCAAACTGATACAATAACTAGCAGAAACTCTTTGATTTTCAGAATTAAAAAGCCATAGAAACTCATTCAACAATCTAAAACATATTTCTACATCCTAATTTCCAACTTCATAAACGGGTACACATGAACTATAATTCAGGAGTAAAATATGCCAAGATGATAGATTAGAGTCTTTACAATATATACATTAATCAACGAATAACATGCAGGAATTAACATCAGTTAACCCAAAATTGAGATTAAAGCTTAGGGAATTATCCAATAGAGAATCGTCTTATTATTTAGACCCAAACAAAACACTTACTTAAAGAATGCACATTGAAGATCCCCTGGTGAGGAATCCTATATAATTATAGTTACTTTTAAAAGAACCATTATCGAGTTAATAGGAAATTCTTCAATTAGTTTTGAATATATCGAGATCGGATAAATATACTTTAGTATTACATATCTAAGACTACTTTAAAATTGATAGGAATGTTCTACATTTTGAAAATGGTTATGGAACGAAATTTATAGAGTTGAAATATCTATCCTTAGGTCGATGGAGAGGCCAACATTAACATTTCAGTAAATGCCATAGAGTTGAATTGTCTCTTCTGAGGGTAATTCCTAGGGAGGCATCAATGATGGAATTAGCCAAATGACTTATAATGGAATCCATAAAGAGCCCCGTGTCCGGTTTAAGTGACGAAGACCCGTATGTCTAGATAGTGAACATGTCTTCATCATTGAAAATGATTGATAAGCGAGTAGGAGCATTGCCAATGGATTTAGCTGACCAATGGACATGCCAACTCCATATCCGTAGATGCTTATTAATTTTGCTATCTAGAGTTGATGGTATTCTACATTGTTTGAGCGTGGCCTAATTGTATCTAGCTTTGTCATATATTTTATTTACAGAAATATGTTGCCTTGAAATGTAGATTTTGACCCTTGTTAAGAGGTTGACCTTATTGCGTGTGAAGATTTCTCCAGTGGATCCCATTATGCATATTTATCTTATCATTTCTAGTTATACTTGTAATATTGTTGTGTTATAAGACAAAAGCATCACCACTATTTTCTTCTTTATATTCCACTTTAACACTATCTATTATATTATCTTCTATACTTATTAGATGCTAATATTCTTCGAAGGGGGAGGAGGGATCAAGTGATTTGGTTGGTCCCAAAAGATATTATTATATGGATTAATTATTCCTTTAGCTTCTTACACCAGATTTATGCTTGATTTGTGATTTTATTTTTCTCTTATATCCTTGGTTTTGTTTTCGAGCAGTTTTGAGAAAAGAAAGTTTCCAGTGGATGTTCTTTGGAGCTCAAAGAGATGCGATGGATTCTTTTAGCCTACCATAATATTTTATTCTCTTTCACAACTAGTATGCATATATTAGCATTTTTGAAAACATGTTATTATAAGTATCTAGGCCAATGATTGTACGTAGACTATAACTTTGAAATGTAATTTGTCTTAGATTTGTACATTTACTTTCTTTTTTGATATCAAATATTATCATCTCGTTGTGATTGTTTTCTTTCTACCTTTGTTTTTTACCCTAATAATATGTCTTTTCAATATTTGAATGTTCGCCACTTGAATTCTTACTAGAGTTCAAATTTGGAGATTGAAAAGGAGGTTGTTTACAATTTGGTATTTAGAGCACAATTTTAGCAAACCAACTTAGCTTTAGTCAGTCAATTAACTTGGTATAAGGGCTAGAAACACATACTATTATGGGAAAAGAAAAGGTAGAAGATAGTCTGACATTAGGATGAATAATTTACAATATAAACAATGTACCTTGCACAAATAGAAGAAATTAATTTAACGTAACAATCAGAGTGCTACTCTATAAATCAACATGGATAGTTTTTACAATAAGTCCTGACAGTTGTTGATGCATACAAAAAAAACATAATAAAAGAGTACAAAAGTATGATTTGGGCCATCAGCTCCTCTTCTGAAGCTTCAAAGCGATCCCAATCTAATATGTAAAATATGCTCGGTAAAACCCCTACATCAAAGAAAATTAACTCTCAGATAAGTCTAGAATACCAATGTGAGGAAATTATTTAACTGAGAAATCCTTTAGGAAGAAAGGATATCTCGTATGACTATGCCACACATAAATATAGATGAGATTTCACCTTATAATAATCAAATACTTTTTTTATCAAATTATATTATATTCTTTCTAACGACAATGGATTAAGAAACCTTTCAGAATAACGTACTAATAGTCAGAACTGTTACATTTGCTAAATTCAACAACATATTTTCGTATAAAATCAAGTTCGTAAAGGCATGTATTGGAGACAGAATTCTAAAAATGGAAAGGTAAGGGACTACTCCCAATAGTACATTTGTAGATGAATATACCGAGCCACAGCTTGCTGTCTTCCACCAATATAGAATCATCCAACATTTTTTGTAAATAGAAATAGATATATCATCACTCTAAACATTCCCGACCTTATATGAGATGTCTTAGAGCATACACAACAAACCCTATATATAGAGGTAATACAGAAAGATGATGACCATACACTAATGGGACTAATAACATAGCCCTATTGCATACACCATTTTGTTGTAATTTCTGATACGCGAGGCCTAAGGTAATGTGTTATCTTTCAAAATCAACAAAACATATTATGAACACCACAACGCCATTTCCAATAATACACTAATTGATTTCCATAAAAATACAACCTTCGAGTTCATTGGCTTAAGGAAGGGTACTAAGTGTAGAAGGGATTATCCCCTACACCGCGGTGATGAATGCTTGTAAAAACAAATGTACGTAGTCTTAAAACATAATGTTAGACACTCATTCATAAAAGTTGTCTTAGAATAGAAAAAGGGAAGGCACTCCTTCTGCTTCATCTTGTAGGATTAATATAAAACAACCCATGTGATATGAATATCTTAGATTGAAGGGAACAATGCTACTTATCCTAAGAGCTAATAAGAATTATTAATTAATAAGAAGTTATACCACTATGAGAGTTTCCCAAACTGTAGGCGTGAAGAATTTCAAAAAAGTCATTTTACATAATACAACTTATGTTCAAGGCAGCCAGGTGCATTTTATTCCCAAGTGTTCACTTGGTTAGAAAATGTTTGAAGTCCAAAGCAAACCAATGTGTATTAGCCAATTGATTTGCGAATACTAACCGGAAGCAAGTACAATGCTCTATCTAAGTGAATAAGGTGTAATGAGCCTTGAAATATACAAACAACCCACCTTGCATAGGTAGCACATTTACACCAGAAAAACAGCCTACACCATCTCTTTTATCTGTTTAAAACTTGCCTGTTGTAGAAGGAAAAATCAACATTTAGTCTGTTACCAAAATGGCATGAAAAGCTTTCCATTTTAGGATCATTGGATGTGCAAATACAACATGAAAAATCCATGAGACGGTAATAAGCATAAATTTGATCATGGTCTTCTTAACAATTTGGAATTGGTCAAAGCTGTGATGGATACACAAATTTCAATGGGCCTAAGTATTCAATTTAATTTTGAAATTCAATCCCAATCTCAAGTCAACTTGGCTTTTTTTTGAATTCGTTCTAGGGATTTATGTTGTTATAAGTTCACATCCACAAATTTTGTTTAGTCCAATGCATTAAATTGACAGGCAATCCAAGTCCACTATTGTAACAACCTGCACCTCCGTTCACGCAAGATATTGTCCCCAACTTAGCCACCGTATAGGTGTGGGGTTTTGTTCCTCAAAAGGCCTTGGCATTAGTAAGAGATGGGCTCTACTATATAAGTACCCACTTCACACAGGCTTCCACGATGTAGGACTTATGGGTGTTACATTCTCCCTTCCTACAGAGCCTAACGTCCCCGTTGGCTCATAAACACCTCACCCAGGTGCGGTGGTCCACATAGGAGCCACAATTCCGGCTGGGTATTGGCTTTGATACCACTGTAACAACCCGCACCTCCGTTCATGCAAGATAATGTCCCCAACTTAGCCACTGTTTAGGTGTGGGGTTTTGTTTCTCAAAACGCCTCGACGTTAGTAAGAGATGAGCTCTACTATATAAGTACCCACTTCACACAGGCTTCCACGATGTGGGACTTAGGGGTGTTACAACTATACTTTCTTAGATTGTATTGATTTTTCTAGTGTGACTTCCTTCCCCCCATACAGCTATGCAGGTGCAATATCTTGGTCCAATTAAATCTTAAACTCCTATAAATATTAGTCTATATCCTGTATGAAAGGGATCATGATTCTCCGTGCCTTCATGTTGCCAAAGTGATTCTCTAACCTTCTATGAAGATATGTCACAAGAGGCTATTATGATCCAATTTAATTAGTCTTTATACTTTTGATAGCAATTCCTGGACATATATTCAATCTCTTGTATCAAAACACGACTAAAAATATTTTAATTAAAGTTAGAACTTATAAATTTATATCAATTATATTACGAGCCTGAAAAGGCGCGGTAGTTTGAAATTTCGAATTTTAAACTTTGAATTAATATATAAAATTCATTATAAGTCAAATTGGATGAAACAAGAAACGCTAGGATCGTATTGACGATATCTTTTTGATGAATTTAAGAAATTGATATTTTGAATTATAAATTGTAAGTTATGACAAATTAAAATTTCAGAAAAACGCTACGGAATTTATATATATAATATATATGGCCCAAAAAGCTACTTTTTGCATATGAAGGAATTTGGACTCGAAACCACTTTCATTGAGTTCAAAATGATGTTTCTAAATTCGAAATGTATAAACACTGATATATTTCGAGATCCAGAATTTATTTATATAAATATATATTTTTAATATAATATATATACGCCTTAAAAAGTGAATTTTGCAAGCGGCCTCCGAATGCGATTCTACTTTTTTTTTGGATTCGTATTGTCAAATAGTGATAAGATTCCAAGTTTCATGATTTTTAGAATCTGTACGTGATCGTAATTGATTTTTCAGTGTAAAACAGTCAATATTCTGAGTTTAAATATTCACTATTTGTGCATACGGACTCAGAATTCGACGAGACCAGTTTATTTGGATCCGTAATGTCAAAGAATGGTTGCATGTCAATTTTTATCAAGAATGGAATCCGTAGGTGACCACACGGATTTTTAAACCATGAAAACAGACCTAAATTGAATAAAATTAACTACATAAGGGGTTAAAGATAATATAATTAAAAAGATTAAAATATATAAGGGGTTAAAACAAAAATTCTCTCTCCTATATAATATCTTAAACTCCTCCCTAACCCTAACACAAACCTAATTCTTCTCCTTCTTCTCCTCAAAGGGAGCAACCTTTCTGATTATTTCCTTCTTCCCCTTTTTTTTCTTCAAAAAACCGATTAATGGCCTCCTCCTCCAATTCGCCGCCGCCGCCGCCCCTCCTCCCTCTTCCAGCTGCCGATTAGTCATCCTTCTCCTCTCCTTCTCTTCTCCTTCCTTCTCTCGTTTCCTCCTCCTCGTCTTCTCCTTCCTTCTGTCTTTCTTTTTCCCTCTTTGAAAACCCTAGAACTAAAAGCGGCCACCGACGCCACCATGGACCCCACCCCCGCACCTTTGCCACCTCCAATTAGGTCTGCTGCCACCTCAGCACCACCCATCTTCGGCTGTGGGCCCCGCTTCATCAAAAATCCCCTTTTTCACAAAATTCCCGATTTGCAAATAACCCCCTGTCCTTCTTTCCTCAATAACTTTCAAACTGTGCATTTCTGGCCAAAACTCCTCAAGACCAAAGTTGTAGTTCACGATTTTCTCTTCGATTTAAGTATATGGAAGTCGAATTTTGGAGTTCGGAGCTGCTCGGAAAATGCGATTTATGACAGCAGACCTGCTGCGAAGATTCACGATTTTCGGTGAATTAGAGCACTTTTGGAAGAAAGTCCACTAGGTGAAAGTTGTCTGTAATGGCGTGTTTGTGCTAGGGAGAGAGTTTGGTGAAGATTGGAGTTCATTTGCAGAAGTTAGAGCCAAAACAGTGAAATCAAGTGTGAAAAGCGACAAATGGTGAGCGCGACTAAAATCAAAGACTAACGGAGTAGAAACAAAGGTGACAACTCTTTCTCACTCAATCTTTTATACAGTTATTTATTTTTATAACTAAATGTACATTAATTATCTGCGATTGAAATATTTGTTGTTGATTATCTATCGTATGGATGATTGTGGATTTGAATGTTATGTTATGATTGAGATTGAGAGTATTTAAATGTAAAATAAGGTTAATATATTTATGATAATTTAAATATGATTACACTTCCATTTTCAAGTTACCTGACTTGTTTATGTGATTGGGACGATTATTTTCACACATCGCCCAAGTGCACAAATAATAATCTATTATTTTGTTATGTGTTGGTTGAAACCCCACACGGGCCTTGGGATGATATTCTAATCACACATCTCCCTTGTGATTAGTTGTAAAATGCACTCTGGTTGTTATTTGGATGTTTCATCATTATTATAGAATACATGCGATGTATAAAATCCATATAATTAAAATTATATGGTAATTGATTGGGTCTCATTCCAATTTAGGATTATATGAATGTTTTTTTTTATAAAATATTCAGTCAAAGAATCAAAACATGGTTTTTGAAAATAATTAAGTGAATGCAGCCGATTTAAGTAGATTTCATCATTTACTCGAGCGGATGTTTTAATCAATTTTATCAGAATTAGACCTTTTGAAAAGAATATTATAATAATATGTAAAGTTCATTTTTTATTGTCATTTAGGAACATAAAATGATTTACAATTAAAATTCATCTTTTTATTGTCATTTAGGAACATAAAATGATTTACAATTGAAGTTCATCTTTTTATTGTCATTTAGGAACATAAAATGATTAACAATAAAATTAATCTTTTTATTGTCGTATAGAAACATGTCTATTGTCATATTTCGATTAACAATAAAATTAATCTTTTTATTGTCATTTAGAAACATGTCTATTATCATATTTTGATTAATAATAGAATTAATCTTTTTATTGTCGTTTAGAAACATGTTTATTATCATATTTTGATTAACAAATAAAATTAATCTTTTTATTGTCATTTAGAAACATGTTTATTGTCATATTTTGATTAACAATAAAAATGTTCTCTTTATTGTCAAAGTAGGAACATAAAATTATAATAATATGATTTACAATAAAATTAGTCTTTTTATTGTATGTAGAAACATGTTAATGATTAAAATTTGATTTGCAATAAAAATCGTTCTTTTTATTATATGTTGGAACATGAAAATTATCAAAATTTGATTCACAATAAAAATTATCTTTTTATTGTATTTATGAACATAGGAATTATCGAAAATGGTTTTACAATAAAAATTTACTTTTATTGTGTATATATATACACACACATATATGTGTGTATATATATGAATCACAAATTTAGACAAGTTTTAAAAATATTGGGTGAAACATTAAAACTGATAATTTTAATGTACATTTAGAATTATTATTAAAAAGAACATGTTAGTGAAATCGTCTAACGATTTATATTTACATATATATAATATATAAACATAGATAAAAATTAAACGAATCGCGCGCGGTAGTTTGCGTTTCGGAATCGTAAATTACAACAAAAGATCCGACCGTCGGATTTTTCCAAAATGATAAAAATCCGATGGTCGGATCTTTTGTTATAATCGTTTAAAGTTACGATTCTGAAACGTGAACTACCACGCGCGATTCATTTAATTTTAATCTATATTTATATATTATATATATATAAATATAAATCGTTATATGATTTGGCTAACATATTCTTTTTAATAATAATTCTAAACGTACATTAAAATTATCAATTTTAATGTTTCACCCAATATTTTTAAAACATGTCTAAATTTGTGATTCATATATATATATATACACACACACACAATAAAAGTAAAATTTTATTGTAAAACCATTTTTGACAATTCCTATGTTCATAAATACAATAAAAAGATATTTTTTATTGTAAATCAAATTTTGATAATTTTCACGTTCCAACATATAATAAAAAGAATGTTTTTTATTGCAAATCAAATTTTAATCATTAACATGATACAATAAAAAGACTAATTTTATTGTAAATCATATTATTATAATTTTATGTTCCTACTTTGACAATAAAAAGAACATTTTTATTGTTATTCAAAATATGACAATAAACATGTTTCTAAATGACAATAAAAAGATTACTTTTATTTGTTAATCAAAATATGATAATAAACATGTTTCTAAACGACAATATAAAGATTAATTCTATTGTTGATCAAACTATGATAATAGACATGTTTCTAAACGACAATATAAAGATTAATTTTATTGTTAATCAAAATACGATAATAGACATGTTTCTAAACGACAATAAAAAGATTAATTTTATTGTTAATCATTTTATGTTCCTAAATGACAATAGAAAGATGAACTTTAATTGTGAATCATTTTATGTTTCTAAACGACAATAAAAAGATGAACTTTAATTGTAAATCATTTTATGTTCCCAAATGACAATAAAAGGATGAACTTTAATTGTTAATCATTTTATATTCCTAAATGACAATGAAAAGATGAACTTTAATTGTAAATCATTTTATGTTCGTAAATGACAATAAAAAGATGAACTTTAATTGTAAATCATTTTATGTTCCTAAATGACAATAAAAAGATGAACTTTAATTATAAATCATTTTATGTTCCTAAATGACAATAAAAAGATGAACTTTACATATTATTATAATATCATAATAACAATCTTTTCAAAAGGTCTAATTTTGAAATATAATCTTCTGATAAAATTGATTAAAACATCCGCTCAAGTAAAAATGACGTAAATCTACTTAAATCGGCTTCATTCACTTAATTATTTTTAAAAACCATGTTTTGATTCTTTAACTGAATATTTTATATAAAAAAAACATTCATATAATCCTAAATTGAATGAGACCCAATCAATTACCATATAATTTTAATTATATGGATTTATTCTATAATAATGATGAAACATCCAAATAACAACCAGAGTGCATTTTACAACTAATCACAAGGGAGATGTGTGATTAGAATATCATTTCAAGACCCGTGTGGGGTTTCAACCAACACATAACAAAATAATAGATTATTATTTGTGCACTTGGGCGATGTGTGAAAATTATCATCCCAATCACATAAACGAGTCAGGTAACTTGTAAATGGAAGTGTAATCATGTTTAAATTATCATAAATATATTAACCTTATTTTACGTGTTAGATACTCCCAATCTCAGTCATAACATAACATCCAAATCAACAATCATCCATACGATAGATAATCAACAACAAATATTTCAATCGCAGATAATTAATGTACATTTAGTCATAAAAATAAATAACTGTATAAAAGATTGAGTGAGAAAGAGTTGTCACCTTTGTTTCTACTCCGTTAGTCTCTCGCGCTCGCCATTTTGTCGCTTTTCGCACTCGATCTCACTGTTTTGGCTCTAACTTCTGCAAATGAATTCCAATCTTTACCAAACTCTTTTTCTAGCACAAATACGCCATTTCGGACAACTTTCGCCTAGTGGACTTCATCCAAAAGTGCTTTGATTCGCCGGAATCGTGAATCATCGCAGCAGGTCTGCTACCATAAATCGCATTTTTCGAGCAGCTCCGAACTCCAAAATTTGACTTAAATATACTCAAATCGAAGAGAAAATCGTGAACTACAACTTTGGTCTTGAGGAGTTTTGGCCAGAAATGCACGGTTTGAAAGTTATTGAGGAAAGAAGGACATGGGGTTATTTGCAAATCGGGAATTTTGTGAAAAAGGAAATTTTTGATAAAGCGGGGCCCATGGCCAGAGATGGGTAGTGCTGAGGCGGCGGCAGGCCTGAGTGGAGTTGGGGAAGGCGTGGTGGTGGTGGTGGTACGGCGGTGGGGTCCATGGTGGCGGCGGTGGTGGCTTTTAGTTCTAGGGTTTTCAAAGAGGGAAAAAGAAAGAGAGAAGGAAGGAGAAGAGGAGGAGGAGGAAAAGAGAGAAGGAAGGAGAAGAGGGGAAGGAGAGGAGGCGGAGGACTAATCGGCGACTAGAGGTGGGAGGAGGGGCGGCGACAACGGTGAATTGAAGCAGGCCATTAATTGGTTTTTTGAAAGAAAAAAGGGGAAGAAGAAAATAATGAATTAGAAAAGGAGGTAGAAAGGCTGATCCCTTTGAAGAGAAGAAGGAGATGAATTAGGTTTGTGTTAGGGTTAGAAAGGAGTTTAGGATATTATATAGGAGAGAGAATTTTTGTTTTAACCCCTTGTATATTTTAATCTTTTTAATTATATTATCTTTAACCCTTTGTGTTGTTAATTTTATTCAATTTAGGTCTGTTTTCAAGGTTTAAAAATCTGTGTGGTCACCTACGGATTCCATTCTTGATAAAAATTGACATGCCGCTATTCTTTGACATTATGGATCCAAAGAAACTGGAATCGTCGAATTCCGAGTCCGTATGCACAAACCGTGAATATTTAAGATCAAAATATTGACTGTTTTACATTGAAAAATCAATTACGATCACATATTGATTCTAAAAGTCATGAACTTGGAATCTTATCATTATTTGACGATACGAATCAATAAAAAAGTAGAATCGTATTCGGAGGTCGTTTGCAAAAATTCACTTTTTAAGGCGTATATATATTATATTAAAATATAAATTTATATAAATAAATTCTGAGTCTTGAAATATATCAGTGTTTATACTTTCCGAATTCAGAAATGTCATTTTGAACTCAATGGAAGTGGTTTCGAGTCCAAATTCCTTCGTATGAAAAAAGTAGCTTTTTGGCCCATATATATTATATATATAAATTCCATAGCGTTTTTCAGAAATTTATTGTTGTCATAACTTACAATTTATAATTCGAAATCTCAATTTCTTAAATTCATTAAAAAGATATCGTCAATACGATCCTAGCGTTTCTCGTTTCGTCCAATTCTGACTTATAATGAATTTTATATATTTATTCAAAGTTTAAAATTTGAAATTTCAAACTACCGCGCCTTTTCAGGCTCGTAATATAATTAATATAAATTTATAAGTTTTAACATTAATTAAAATAAATTTTCAGTCGTTATTATTTAAAATAAATCATTTTAGATGTCCGAAATTCATTAAAATAGCTTAAAGTAAAATTTTAAATTGGTTCTGAAATCCCGGGTTGTTACAGTCTCCGCCACTTTAAATCTTTTCGTCCTCGAAATGGAACGGAACTGAAAGTTGTTTAACTAACCAAGTCAACTTTCAATTCTAATCAATTTTCAATTCAGTTCAATATTAAATTTGATTTAGCTATATATTTTTCATTCTTTTATGTATCGGTTAAATTAATTATCATTTCAGTAATTTTATTAGTTAAACTAATAATCAAACATCACAACCAGCAATCTATTAGGTGATTATCTTTTCAAATTCATAATAATTTTTTATACTCAAAAATAATATTTTTATTGCCAATTCCAAACAATAGACCTATCTAAGTTTTGGTTCTCATACCAGCCAATTGGAAACATATAGATATACCACTTTCGAAACTCGAACATAATCACTGATGATGATCCCTCATCATCAAAATCATCTCCGGGCGACTAGAGTATGATTCTATATCTATCTAGTATCTGGGGCTTTGAATACACGTTAGTTACACGTATATTCAAAATCTTCATATACTCGATTGTCCAAAATAAAATAATATACTGAAATACATATTACTAGATTAAATTTTCAAAACTATATTTGTTTTCATTTTTATTTTAAGAATTAATACCCTTCACACTCGTTCTAGGATACCACTGAACCTATCTCTAACGAGTTATTCTCATTGGATATTACTAATCCAATCTCTGGTGAATTCTTTCATTCGGTTCTAATGTGTCTTGTTCTCGAGCTCTGTAAACCAAAGCTCTGATACCTAATGAAACGACCCAAACTTCCCCTTACGGGAAAGCCCGGATTGAGTAGAGAACACGACAAATCAGAACACAAAACATAAGAACATTTCATTGCTTATTACAACAATTTACATTAGAGTACAAGAATATTCCAGAGTATGATTAATTAAACAACAGTAAATAATATCAAAGATTTAGAAATTACATAGCAGCGGAAAATAAGACATAAGTATAATGCGTAGCGGAAAAGCTTTCTGAATATAGCTCCAGCTGTAATCCAGGATCCTGTTAAATAGAAATCTGCAAAATCAAAACTAATGACTGCCCGTATGGAAAATATGGGCACCCAGAGTTTAGGAAGGAACAATAAACTCCAGGTCAGTCATGAGCCTGGTATGAGAACTCAAAACAGTTATTAATTTGATTTTAAAGTAAGATAAATCAAGGGACCACGCCATATAACACGGAACGGGTTTACCCCCAAGAATACCAGTGCATAAATAAACAGCGCAATGCTAATTTAAGAAAAATGAAGCTATTATAAGACTTAGGTCCCATCACACAATGCAACGCAAGCTGGAGGATAAAGTTTTTCCTTATAATATCCAAAAATGCTTGGTACATGAAATTTGTCTTTTATTATTACTATAAGTGCATAGTGTAGAAATCAAATTTGAAAGTAAATTTAACAAGCCTAGACGGCATAGTACCCCATCCTACTATGTCGCCATATATAGGTTTACAATCAAAACCGTAATATCGTATTGGAAGTTGGGTTTCCATCATGAGTCAAGGCTAGGGATGATCTCCTTACCATTCGAGACACTCTAGCAAATGTCTAAGGATTCGGGCACTGGCGAACCCTTGGATCCTGCAGGGCCGGTGCACAAATACTTTAGTGGATTAGTTATGCATGAACACATGCTTCCTGGTCCTATTGAACCTATAAATTGGCCACTATCAACCAATATAACCGAGGCCTCGTAATCCATCATCCACATCAGTAAAAATGTCTAGGCTCCATACCATGACACCACTTCTAGCTAGAAAGAAACGTGTGCACTCCCTGTGTTCCCTTGTCCCGTTTCTGACTCTTAACGGGGTGTGAGGCTCGCGAAGTCACGCTACACAAAGCTATGCTAATTAAAGCTATGCTTTGATCATCATCCACAAGGCTCTGCTTTTCAACAAAAGCCTTGATCCATGCATCTTAGAATGCCACATTGTCAATCCATACCATACCATTGATTTCTGCCGATATATAACCTCTAAGCTCGTACGTCTCAGAGAAGGGTGTTAAGCAAGCGAATAAATTCTCCGTCATCAAACAGATATATATTTAGCAGAGATCAACGAATACAGTAGAAAGGAATACAACGTCAGACATACCATCCATTTACAAGTCCATTTTGGGTCTGAATGAAACCGAAGGCACCTTATTCCTCGTCCCATATGTCCAATACCGAAGAGATGCCCTCGCATGTCCGTCGATCTCCAAGTACGTTTGGACGATCACACTTATTACCTTGTCTTGGGTGTACGACCCAATCAAGACATCAGTAATCATCCAAACAATGTGAAGATCTCCGATCTTCAACCACCATCTTCATCTTCGACTCTTGGTCGTCATAGTAATTATTCGGAATGGATTAAACCCGGTCTTTCCGAATAGCTTGCATATTTTACAATTAATAATCAAGTGCTATAAAAACACATCATACGCCTCATTCCAATCAAGAATATTCATTTATTTAAATGTTCTTTTCTATGGGAATTGTTCCCATATCAAAGTTAAATCCTTTCAAAATTATTGAAACGACCCAAATTTCCCCTTTCGGGAAAGGCCGGATTGAGTTGAGAACACGACACATCAAAATAAAAACAGAAGAATATTTCATTGCTTATTACAGCAATTACATCAGAGTACAAGAATATTACGGAGTATGAATAATTATACAATAAAAAATAATATCAGAGATTTAAATTACAAAGCAACGAAAAAATAATACATAAGACAACTGAAAGAAATACACGGATGTAGAGCGTTCCGAATATAGCTCCAACTATAAACCAGGATCCTGTGAAGATAATATCTGCAAAACTAAACAACTGACTGCCCGTGTGGAAAATATGGGCACAAAGAGTTTAGATTGAAAAAAATAAGCTCCAGGTCAGTCATGGGACTGGTATGAGAACCCAAAACCGTTACTAATTTTATTTTAAAGTTAGGTAAATCAAGGGACCACGCCGTATAACACAGAACGGGTTTACCCCCAAGAATACTAGTGCATAAATAAACAACACAATGTTTTTTGGAAAAATGAAGCTATTATAAGACTCAGGTCCCATCACACAATGCAACGCAGGCTGAAGGATAAAGTTTTACCTTATAAAAACCAAATATGCTTGGTACGCGAAATTTCTCTTTTATTATTACTATAAGTGCATAGTGTAGAAATCAATTTCGAAAGTAAATATATCAATAGTAGACGACATGAGTGCCCCATCCCACTATGTCACCATATATAGGTTTACAATTAAAACCGCAAAGCTCATATTGGAAAGTTGAATTTCCATCATGATGGCTCCTGATTCGAAAGATCTATCGCACAGTGTAATACTCCACGGCTTACGTCCCCGCTAGAGAAAACATTGTAATGCAATCTGCACTTTTAAGAAATCAAGTATCACCGCGGCTTACGTCCGAGCGAGGGAAAACACCGCTTACTCTATCCCTATATGGGAATCGAGGGAAATGCCCTGTCCCTCATCATGGTCGACCGAATCCAAACAAATATTGAAAGCATACTGATCTGACCATCAGTTCACCATCATACCGGGGTGTGACGCTCGCGAAGTCACGCTACACAAAGCTATGCTAAATAAAGATGTGCTTTGATCACCATCCACAAGGCTCTGCTTTTCAACAAAAGCCTTGATCAATGCATCTTAGCATGCCACATTGTCAATCCATACTATACCATTGATTTCTGCCAATATATAACCTCTGAGCTCATACGTCTTAGAGAAGGGTGTTAAGAAAGAGAATAAATCCTCCGCTACCAAATAGATATATATTAGCAGAGATAAACGAATACAACGTAAAAGGAATACAACGCCAGATATACCATCCATTTACAAGTCCGTTCTGGGTCTGAACGAAACCGGAGGGACCTTATTCCTCGTCCCATATGTCCAATACGGGAGAGAGGCCCTTGAATATCCGAACAACCAACAAGTACGTCCGGAGGGGCTACCACTGTAGCCCCTTCAAGGTAGCTACTCCAATCACGGGCATCAGTAGCAACTCATCCATTCGATGTGAAGATCGTTGGTCTTGCATTGTCTTCAATCTCTTCGACTGTTATTCTCCGTATTCATTATTCAGAATGGGTTAACCCAGTCTTTCCGAATAACTCGTGTAATTTATAATCAGGTGCTATAAAAACACATACAATGCCTCATTCCGATTCAGAATATTCTTTTAATAAAATATTCACATTTTTAGGGAAAGGTTCCTATTAATTTTATCAAAATAGATCCTTTAAATTTATTCTTTTTAATCTCAAAAATCATTACTTAATGATTATTCGAATTTAAGAAATAAATCTTATCTTTCAACTGGGTTAAAGAACTAATGTCTTTTAAAAACATTGTTCACAATAAATCCAAAATCATCTTCCATCAAATGGAATCTACACAGAAATCATAACAGTATATAATCAATATAAATTCCCATATCAGACTAATAATATAAATGCAATAATGGCAATTCCTTTTAAATTCCATATATAATATCGGTCTTCATTCACAGGAGCTTATCTAGATTCTTACCGAATCGAATTCTATTCAATTCCAATTTAATATATTAAATTGGAAAACATTACTTTGGAAAATCCCATTTAAATCTTAATAAAAGATTTATAAATTCCAAATTATTTCTTCACTGTTAATTGGGTTAAAGAACAAATGTTATTTAAAACATTGTTCACGATAAACCCAAAAATCCAATTCTTTTATTCAATTCCAATTTAATATAAATTAATTGGAAAATTTTCCTAAATCTTAATTAAAAGATTTATTCTTTTCTAACTAGGTTTCAGAACAATGTTAATAAAGACACCGTCCACGAAAAACCCAAAATCCAATTTGACATTAAATATAAGGTTCTAAATAAAAATTATATCAGCTTATATTCAATATCAGATTCTAAAACCAACAAATATTGTATTGGGAGTAACGATATAAATATATCTTCCAGATTCCCTATAACAACATCTGTAAAATCACGGAATCTAATATCGAAATATTCCGAACATAATTTCCATTCAAGTCCTGTAATGACCCGAACTTCCCCGTCAAGGAAAGCCCGGATTGCTTTGAGGAGAAGACGAATCAGAATACAAACAGAAGAACATTTCATTGCTATTACAACAATTTACATCAAAGTACATGAATATATAGAGTATGAATAAATAATATACATTTGACAAATATCAGAGATTTACAAATTACAATGCAGCGGAAAATAATACAAAACACAATTGAAGGAGATATACGGATACAGAGCTTTCTGAATATCGTTCTAGCTGTATACTACGATCCTGTGAATATAAATCTGCAAAACCAAAACCACTAGCTGCCCGTGTGGAAAATAGGGGCACCTAGAGTTTAGGTTAAAACAATAAACTCCAGGTCAGTCATTTGACTAGTGTGAGAACTAAAACAGTTATTTAAAACTTTACTTTAAAGATAAGGTAAATCTAGGGACCACGCCGTATAACACGGAACGGGTTTCCTCCCAAGAATACTAGTGCATAAAACAAATAGTGCAATGCTTTTTGGAAAAATGAAGCTATTATAAGACCTAGGTCTCATCACACAATGCAACGCAAGCCGGAGGATAGGGTTTTTACCTTATAATGGCCAAAATATGCTTAATATGTGTAAAGCAAAATCATTTGATTTTATTCCTAGTGCATATATGTTTCAAAAGCATATTCAATCGTAAATATCAATCCTAGACGGCATAACTACCATCTACTACGTCGCCATATATAAGTTACAATCAAATCCGTAATTTTGTATTGAAAATTTGGATTCCATCATGAGTTTAGGCAAGGGATATACTCCTTTCCGGCTTCGAGACACTCTAGCAAATGCCTCAGGATTCCCCGCAGAGAACCCTTGGAATCAGCTGGGCCGGTCCTCCCTTACGTTTGAGGATTAGTTATTCCTGAACACATGTTTCTCGGTCCTATCAGACCTATCCATCGGCTCCGTAGACACCGATATAACCGAGGCGCCTCACATTCCAACATCCACATAGGTATAAATAATATAAATGTCAGGGCTTGTAAAACGCTGACACCGCCCATAGCTAGACAAAAACATTGTGTTCTCCCAACGGTCCTTATCCCGTTTTTGACTCATACCAAGGTGTGAGGCTCGCGAATTAACGCTAAACACAAAGCGACGCTATATTAAAGCTATGCTTTGATCGTCAACCACAAGACTCTGCTTTTCAACAAAAGCCTTGATCATTTGCATCTCAGCATGCCACACAGGCAATTCATGCCATGCGACTGATATCTATCGATATATAACCTCTGAGCTCGTACGTCTCAGAGAAGGGCGTTAAGCAAGAAAATAAATTCTCCGCCGCCAAACAGATATATCTTTAATAGAAATCAATCAACACAGAATAAAATCCAATGTTAGACACACAATCCATATACAAGTTCGTTCTGGGTCTGAACGAAACCGGAGGCACCTTATTCCTCGTCCTATATGTCCAATACATGAGAGAGGCCCTCGCATACCCGTAGATCTCCAAGTACGTCTAGACGATCACCATTTATTACCTCGTTTTGGGTGTACAGCCGAATCAAGACATCAGTAATCATCCAAATGATGTAAAGACCTCTGGTCTTCAACCACCGTCTTCATCGTCGACTTATCGTCGAATCAGTTATTCAGAATGGGTATAAACCCGGCCTTTCTGAATAACTCGCGTATATAATAAACAAGTGCTATAGAAACACAACATACGCCTCATTCCAATTCTGAATATTCTTTTATTTAAATATTCATATCCATTGGGAAAGGTTCCCATTAATTTTATCAAACATAAATTCTTTAAATGTATTTTTTAATCTTCCTTTGCATATTAATTCAAACCAAATTAAGGTTTATCCAAACTAGTCAAGATTAGTGCACCTTACCGAAGTAATCATTTATTTAATTTCCCAGTCCCAACCTATTCATCCCATGGAGCAAAACTGGTATTACCCCATAACTAACACCACGGTGTTATCGGTAAATTTAATTACCATTTCCCATTCAAATCTAATTAAAGGTTTAACTATTGTTTGGAGAAAAATTGGTGATATTCCATTCTCGATCATTTCCCAAATTTGATAATTTAAATTATCACATTCCCTTTTTCAATCTATTTAAAGATTCATTAAAACTCCACTTAATTTTAATCTTTCCAAAAATCAATATTAATGATTATTTAACTTTGGAAATACAAACATGCCGCATCGACAATCTACACCGTACTATTGATTTCTGCGGATAAATAACCTCTAAGCTCGTACGTCTCAGAGAAGGGTGTTAAGCAAGAGAATAAATTCTCCGCCACTAAATAGATATATATTTAGCAGAGATCAACCATACAATTCGAAATACAATGACTGATATATAATCCTGTCTTTAACTGGGTTAAAGGACTAATGTCATTCTAAACACAATTCACGATAAACCTAAATCACATTCCATTAATTATGGAATCTTCATGGAAAAACAAATCAATATAAAATCGATATCAATTTCCGTATCGGACTAATAATTTAAATGGAATAACGGCAAAGCCTTTTAAATTTCATATGTATTAACAGTCTTCCTCCACAGAAGTTCACTTCGATGATTATCAATCGAATTCCATTCAATTCCAATTTAATATATTAAATTGGAAAACATTACTTTGGAAAATTCCCGTTAAATACTAATAAAAAGATTTATAAATTCCAAATCACATTGCACTGTAAATCGGGTTAAAGAACGAATGTCGTTAAAAACACAGTTCGCAATAAACCTAATTCACATTCCATTTTCAGTTCCAAATAAATGTTAATTAATTGGTAATTCTTCTTCAAATCTTGATTAAAAGATTTATTCTATTCAAATGAGGTTCAAGAACAGTGTTATTTAAGGCACCATTCATGAAAAACCCAAAATCACATTCCATTGTTAGTCGGGCTAAAGAACAAGTGTTATTTAAAACACCGTTCACGATAAACCCAAAAATCCAATTCAACTCAATTTCAATTAAATATTAATTAATTGGTAAACTTCATTAAATCTTAATAAAAGATTTAACCCTTTCTCAATTGGGTTTAAGAACAGTGTTAGTGAAGATACCGTTCACAACAAACCCAAAAATCCATTTGATATTAAATACAAGGCTCTGAATAGAAAATATATCGGCTTATATTCAATATCAAATTCTGAAATCAACAAATATCGTTTTGGAATAACGATATATATATATCTTCCAAATTCCTCCACAATGTCCATATAATCATGGAATCCAATATCGAAATATTCTGAACATAATTTCAATTTAGATCCATTCCAATTCACATATTGGAAATTATGGTTATTTTTAAAACCATTTCAAATCCAATTTATTTTATTTAAAAATTATTGGATTTCAAATCTAATCAATAACTAGTTCATTTTGATAAAAATATATTTTTATCTTTTCAGATACGGAATTTTTCATCCCAATTCTTTCCAAATCATTTATTATGATTTTACACAAATTATTGATATTTTTAATAATTTTATCAAGGCCCGTACAGTCGATTTCCATAAACGGTCATCGAACTGCACTTACAACGACCTTTTCCGAATTTGATTTGGACATGACTCCAAATCCAACCATTAGATTTCTAATTTATTATATTCGTTAGAAAGATCTTTTCAATATGAACCCAATGGTTCTAGTTTTAGGAGAATCCGATGGTTGGATCTTCCGTAATGTTCGTTCGAAGTCAATGGTCGAAATTCGCGAATTGCCGCAGCGCGATGCGTTCTATTCAGGCCATTATATATATAATATTTATATTATATATTTCATCGATTTCCATTTAAAACGTATTTTATAAATCATTTTAAATTCGTTTTCAAAACGATTTCAACTTCATATTCAATTTCACATCAAAATTGAATATTCCATATCAACGATATATAAAAGATAGTATTTTCAAAACATTAGATTTTGAAATCAATTCCTGTTCGATATTCATTATAAAAATAAATAAAATCGATATAAATATCGTTCACGTTAAAATGGCATTAATCTAATCAACACGGCTTCATATATTTAAATATTTTCGCGTCCATCCCAAATCGGACGTCAAAATCAGATTTTGATCTTTTACTTAATATTATTTTAAAAATATTCATTATTTTAAAATATTAGTTATTTAAAATATTCATTATTTTAAAATATTCATTCTTTCTGAACTGGAATCAGACACAGTCAATAACCATATAATGTGATTTATATGGATTTCATACAATACATTTACACAACAACAATGATACACAATCAACCATAGTCCAGAGTGCATTCTACACTGCATAATCATCAAATATAAATATTTAACGCTTATAACAATCTGTCAACCAATCGATTGACATACAACTAAATATTGGGATTAGTGTATGTCCAATATCATCCTAATACCCGTGTGGGGTCTTCAAACAACAAAAACAGATTTATTTGTGTAGTTGGGCAATGTGTAAAATTTATCGTCCCAATCAATATCAGTCAAATGTGTGTACATAAACAAATCATCCGATTTGTTTATGAATATTTATTTTATTCATATACACGTTAAAAATTATATTTTTTACTATAAAATGTTTTGTTCCATTCCACATCACACAATCAATTTTCACAACATAATCAAACAAACAAACAAGTCATTCATGGTCAGTAAACGATGGGTGTCGGGTGCTGCTAAGCACCGTCTGCATCCTAGTATATATTTTAACTAGAAAATAAAATTAAAGTGAGAAGTTCTCACCTTTGGGATCCACTCCTCCATTCTCTATTTCTGAACGGTTCGGATTTGCCCGAAATTCCAATTTGATATTTTCTCGCTGTTCATAGTAAAAATTGCATTTTTAATATGATGTTTATTTGAAAAATCAAGGCACTTCATATATAAAAATCATATATTTTTACAATGCTTCTTTCTGTATAAAAATTATGTTTTTATATCTCTACTTCTTATATCAAAATCAAATTTTTATTTTGCTTCATATATAATAAAAATCGAATTTTAATTTCGCTACAACATATATAAAAATCTAATCTTTCTATAATCAAAAATCATATTTTTAAAAATCAAACCTTTTTATAATTAATAATCAAACCTTTTTATTTCATTACCATATATATATAAATTATATTTTTATAACGCTATATGTATAGAAATCACATTTCTATCCTAATGTTATACGTGTAAAAATCATATTTTTATACACTAAAAATCACAACTTTATACCACTAAAAATCACATTTTTATACCACTAAAAATTGCATTTTTATACCACTGAAAATTGCATTTTTATACCACTGAAAATCGTAACTTCATATAATGTTGTATATAAAAAAAATCTAAAAATTAAAATTCAGTTTATTTTTACTTACATTGAATCTTTGGTGAAGGGGGTTCATTCTCGCGATGGGGAGCTGGATGTGAGCACGGTCTTCGATTGGGGGGGATGAAGTGGCAGAGGCATTCGGAGGGTGGACGTGGTTGGTGGCGGGGGTAAATCGGTGGGGGGATGGGGTTGTTCAGAAGAGACGATGGAGGCGGGGGTTTGACGAGGTGGTGGTGGCCTTGGGGGTGGAGCGACGACGGGTTAGGCGTGGGGGGGAGGTCGGAGCGACTGCGATGGCGAAGGGGCTGAGCGACGACGGGTTAGGGTTAATCGAGTTTTTTTTTCTTTTTTTGTTTGATTTTTAAAAGGGGCGTTGACTGAAGGAGTAAAAAGGGGAATAGGGATTATATATAATAATATATATTAATTTATTTATTTCTCTAAAAAGTTGCTTTTTAAATCGAACCCGACGACTGTTGCCCTAGCTAATTACACCCATTCTGAACAAAATGGGACATGTTTCGTAACCCAATTCGTCTCTTATGATCCGTTTTCACCAAAATTAAATATAAATCGGTATATATTCAGTTTGGACTCACATTTTAATTTACTGGGGCCACATACTGACTCTGAAAATCCTAGGGAAAATTACTTCTAGCTTCGTATTGACGATACGGTCCTAACAAAACTAATTTCATCAAATTTGAAGACCGTTTGAGAAATGGCCATTTTCTGGTCGATCTAAATTAACTGAAACTGTTAAAACACGTTTTGATTTGCCATGCTCACATATTGATCCCAAAAATTATGAAAATTGGAATCTAGCAATAACTTGACATCCCAGATCCAACAAAAGTGGTCTCATCTAAAATGGAGGTCGTTTGCAAAATGGCTATTTTTAAGGGTTATATTTCCATAGCGACAATTCTGAATTTTCAACTGGGCATAACTTTTTATTCCCGCTATGAAATTCTTATTTTTCGGATTCGTTGGAAAGATATTTTGTAAAGACCTGTAACCTCCGCGGTAAGGAAAGCCCGGATACTTTGAGAATAACACACAAAAGAACACAGACAGAAGAACATTTCATTGTTTATTACAACAATTCATCAGAATACAAGAACATACAGAGTATAAACAAATATTACACAGAAAATACCAGAGATTTAAATTACATTTAAATACATCACTGTAGCGGAAAATAATACAAAGCACAACTAAAGGAGATATACAAATACCGAGCTTTCTAGATACCATTCCAGCTGTAAACCAGGATCCTGTTAATATAAATCTGCAAAACCAAAACTACTAGCTACCCGTGTCAAAATAAGGGCACCCAAAGTTTAGGTTAAAACAATAAACTCCAGGTCAGTCATGTGACTGGTGTGAGAACTAAAATAGTCATTAATATTGGTTTTTAAAGTTCGGTAAATCAAGGGACCATGCCGTATAACACGGAACGGGTTTCCTCCCAAGAATACCAGTGCATAAAACAAACAGCGCAATGCTAAGCAAAGAAAAATGAAGCTGTTATAAGACCCAGGTCCCATCACATAATGCAACGCAAGCCGGAGGATAGGGTTTTACCTTATAACAGCCAAAGAATGCTTGATACACGAAATTTTATCTTTTGATTCTTAATCAGACTCTAACCGTAAACTAGTAAGAGAACGATTCCCTAAGTATTAACCCCGAAGGCCGAAACCAACATCAGACCAATACCCAGGAAACCACCCATCTTAGCTCGTTTCCAGTTAGTTTTTGATTTTATATACAATCATAAATATCAATCATAGGCGACATGAGCGTCCCACGCCACCATGTCACCATATATAAGTTACAAATCAAATCCGCTGTTTCGTATTGGAAATTGGATTTCCATCTGTGAACCGAGGCAAAAGATAGTCCTCAACCGATTCGAGACTGTCTAGCCCGAGCCTCAGGAATAGCCGCAACTGCCCCTTGGATCGTCAGGGCCGGTCCACCGATGTGGATTATTATGCCTGAACACTATGTTTCCCCGCCCTTTGGGGCATAAATGAGCCAACAAATGACTCCATCAGCTCCACATAGTCACCGATATATCTAAGGCGCCTTGCAATAGCAACAACCACATAAGTCAAACTCGTAAGGGCGTGTAAAACCACCGACGCCACTTCTAGCTAGAAAGAAACGAATGTCCTCCCTGAGGTCCTTCTCTCGTTTCTGGTTCATAACCGGGGTGTGAGGCTCGCGAATTAACGCTACACAAAGCGATGCCACAAAGGCTGTGATTTGATCATCAACCACAAGACTCTGCTTTTCAACAGAAGCCTTGATCATTTGCATCTTAGCATGCCACACAGGAAAACCACTCTATGCAACCGATATCAGTCACACAGAATGAAATCCAATGTCAGACACACAGTCCATTTACAAGTTCGTTCTGGGTCTGAACGAAACCGGAGGAACCTTATTCCTCGCATATCCATCGATCTCCAAGTATGTCTGGACGACCACTAACTGATTACCTCCTCTTGGGTGTACGGCCCAATAAAGATCATCAGTAATTATCCAAACGACGTGAAGACCTCTGGTCTTCAACCACCATCTTCATCTTCGACTAATCGTCGTATCAGTTATTCAGAATGGGATAAACCCGGTCTTTCCGAATAACTCGCGTATTTTATAAATAAGTGTTACACAAACACAACATACGCCTCATTCCAATTCATCAGTCACTAACCGTAAATTAGCAAGAGAATAATTCCCTAAACATTAACCCCGAAGGCCGGAACGAACATCAGATCAATACCCAGGAAACCATTCTTCTTAACTAATCTTCAGTTAGTTGTTAAATTTCACATTCTTAGGGATAGGTTCCCATTAATTTTATCAAAGATAAATTCTTTAAATTTATTCTTTAATCTTCTTTCGAATATCAATTCAAACCAAATTATGGTTTATCCAAACTAGCCGGGATTAACGAACCTTACCGAAGTAATCATTTGTTTTAATTTCCCAATACCAACCTATTCATCCCATGAAGTAAAACTGGTAATACTTCATATCTAACACCACGGTGTTATCGGTAAATTCAATTACCACTTCACGTTCAAATCTAATTAAAGATTTAACTATCGCCTGGAGCAAAACTGGTGATACTCCATTCTCGATCTTTTCAATCTAATTAAAGATTCATTAAAACTCCACTTAGTTTTAATCTTTAACTGGGTTAAAGAACCGATGTCATTTAAAACACGGTTCACGATAAACCCCAAAATCACATCACATTTAAATCAGTCCCTAACCGTAAATTAGTAAGAGGACGGTTCCCTAAAATATTAACCCCGAAGGCCGAAACCAACATCAGACCAATATCCAAGAAACCCTCCAACTTAACTGATCCCTAGTTAGTTCCTAATTTTCTTAACCCCGTTTGGGTTTAAGAACAGTATTATTAAAGATACCGTTCACGACAACCCAAAATCCCATTTGATATTAAACACAAGGCTCTGAATAGAATATATATCGGCTTATATTCAATATCAAATTCTGAAACCAACAAATATCGTATTGGAAATAACGATATAAATATATCTTTCAAATTTCCATAACAATATCTGTATAATCACGAAATCCAACATCGAACTATTCCGAAGATGATTTCGATCCAAATCCATTCCAATTCATATATTGGAAACTTCTGGTTATTTTAAAACCATTTCATATTCAATTTATTTATTTTAAAAAAATAAATAAATTATTTTCTAGTTCAAAACTAGTTCATTTCGATAAAAATCTACTTTTATCTTTTCAAATATGGAGTTTTTCATCCCAAATCATTTCTTACGATTTTACACAAATTATTACTATTTTTAATAATTTTATCAAGGCCCGTACAGTCGATTTCCATCAACGGCCATCGAACTGCACTTACAGCGACCTTTTTCAAATTTGATTTGGACATAATTCCAAATCCAACCGTTAGATTTCAAATCTCCAATATTCAATAGAAAGCTCTTTTCGATACGAACCCAACGGTTCCGATTTTAGGAGAATTTGACGGTCGGATCTTCCGCAATGTCCACTCGAAGTTAATGGTCGAAATTCACAAACTGCCGCAGCGCGGCGCGCTCTATTCAGACCATTATATATAATATATATATATATTTTTTATTTCATCGATTTCCTTTTAAAACTTATTTTATAAATCGTTTTAAATTCGTTTTCAAAACGATTTCAACTTCCTTTTCAAATTCAAATCAAGATTGAATTTTTCAATATAAATTCGTTTTAATTACATTTCAAATCGATTTCAATTCAATTTCAATTTAATTCAAATTTCAATTCATTTCAATTTAATTCGAATTTTGAAATCACTTTCAATATTCATTGAAAAATGAATAAAATCGATATAAATATCGTTCACGTCAAAATGGCGTCAATCTAATCAACCCGGCTTTTATTCAACACATTAATATTTATTCTGTTCAACACATGAATTTATTTTCTATTCAACACATGAATATATATTTTCAATTCAACACATGAATTTATTATCTAAATTGGAATGAGGCCCAATCAATTACCATATAATGTTAATTATATGGATTTTCTACAACACATGTATGTAATAGCAACGATAAATAATCAACCATCATCCAGAGTGCACCACACAACTGCATAAGCATTAAATATAAATAATTAACGCTTACACAGTCTGTCAATCCATCGATTGACATACAACTAAACAATCGGGATTAGTATACGTCAAATCTCATCCCAATACCCGTGTGGGGTTTCAAATCAACAAACACCTATTTTATTTGTGCGGTTGGGCGATGTGTAAAATTTATCGTCCCAATCCATATCAGTCAAATCAGTGTATATAAACAAATCGTTCGATTTGTTTATGAATATTTATTTTATATATACGTTAAAAATCACATTTTTAACTATAAAATATTTTCCACTATAAAATATTTTATTTCATTCATCATCACACAATCAAATTTCACTACACAACAATCAAACAAACAAGTCATCCACGGTCTGTGGACGACGGGCGTCGGGTGCTGTTAAGCACCGTCTGCATCCTAGTATATATTTCAACTAGAAATTAATATAAAAGTGAGGAGTTCTCACCAATAAGCTAAACCAAACGCCACGACTCTTCATATGTAGAAATCTTCATCGTGCTCGCCCTTTTGTCAATTTCATTGTCCGTAGCCACTACATATATAAAAATCACATTTTTATATTATTGCTATCTATATAAAAATCACATTTTTATAATCACTCTACATGGATAAAAATCACAATTTTATACCGCTACTATATAGATAAAAATTCTATTTTTTATACCGCAACTATATAGATAAAAATTCTATTTTTTATACCGCTACTATATAGATAAAAATTCTATTTTTACACCGCTACTATATAGATAAAAATTCTATTTTTATCTTGCTAGTAATATAATAAAAATTATATTTTTATTACTCTACATGAATAAAAATCATATTTTTATTCTTTCCATGATATAAAGATCGAATTTTTATATCATGGCTATAAAAAGCACATTTCTATTTCTACGCTATAAAAATTCTATTTTCAATCCGCTACTCATAAAAAAATCGAATTTTTATCCTCACTACTTCATATATGTAAAAATCGAATTTTTATCTTCACTTGATATAAATTTCAGCTTTAAAATCATATAAATTTCAGTTTTAATAACTAATCAACATCAGTTTTTATATATAACTAAAAGGAGAGAAGAAGAAAGAAAACAAAAGAGAAATAAATAAATAAAACAAATAAAAAAAACTTACAGCGTGGGGGTGGGGTCCAATGGCGTTGCGGTAGTCGGAGGGGAGGGTTGCGCTGCGGTCTCCGGCGAGGTGGTGGGCCAGTGATGGCGGCGCAGTGGGCGGTCGGGTTTGATTTGGCTGAAGGAGGGGGTCGCGTTGCTCGAGAGGAGGGGAAAGGATGGAGGGGGGTCGCGGCTTCCTGTGGCTGTGGTGGGCGGCGGACGTTGGTGGCTCCGATGATGGTGCGGCGGGGTGGATGGGGGGGCAGCGCGGTAGGCCTAGGGTTCTTTTTCTGGTGGTGGTTATGAGAGAGAGAGAGATGAGTGTATTAATATATAATTTAATTAATTTAATTTATTTCTCCTTTAAAGTTGACTTTTCATCCGAACCCCGATTCGATCCCAACGACTGTTGTCTCTAGCGTATTACCCCTATTACGAACACAATGGGATATGTATCGTAAGCTGATTCGATTGTTTCGATCCGTTTTCATCAAAATCAAAATATAACTCTATATATTGAATTTGAACGTGCATTTCAATTTACCGGGGCTACAAACAGACTCTAAAAATTCCCGAAAAATATTTTCTAGCTTCGTATTGACGATACGGTCCTAACAAAACCAATTTCGTCAAATTCCGAGACCGTTTGAAAAATGGTCATTTTCCAGTCGAGAAAAATCAACTGAAACTGGTCAAACGCGTTTTCCTTTTCCACGCTCACATATTGATTCGAAAAATTATGAAATTTGAAACCTAGCAATAATTTGACATCACGGATCCAACAAAAGTGGTTTCATCGAAAACCGAGGTCGTTTGCAAAATTCCCATTTTTAAGGGCCAGAATTCCATAGCGACTATTCTGAAATTTCAGCTGGGCATATCTTTTGATCCCCACTATGAAATTTTAATTTTCCGAATTCGTTAGAAAGATATTCACAAATAGATTCAAATATTTTTGGTTTCGCCTAAATCTGGTTTATTTTGAATCCTATACATTCATTTGAACTTTGAAATCGAATTTTCATACTACCGCGCCATTTTCAATTCCTTTTATATATATAAATAAATATTTATATTCTAACGACGACGTATATAAATATATACGTTCTATTTCTATTCAAAATAAATTTATCGTCGTTATTATTTAAAATAATTCATTTTAAATAATCAAAATTCGCTGAAATCGCCAAAATAAATTTTTTAAATTGGCTCGGATTTTTGGGTTATTACAATCTCCCCCACTTAAAACTTTTCATCCCCGAAAAGGAACGAAGCTGAAAGTTGTTTCACTAATCAACTCAACTTTCATTATTTTCTTTACGGCTTATGTTCTTCAACTTTTCAGTTTCTAAGAACTTTTCAAATTTTCAAAAATTTGGCTAACACCCTAAATTTTCGAAATATTTCGCCATAACCTCCCCTGCACCGGGGACTTCGGGATATTTCATATAGCCTCCCATGGCCTTCTTCAATCCAAAAGAAAAAGAAAAAGCCAAGCGGCTAGCCAATCGGCTCATAAAATCATCCAAACCCAAAGAAATACAATAAAATTTTATTCCTCTTCTCTAGCCTCCTTGCTATGACCTGTTCAATGGATATACATGTACATATATGCAAATGCAACCAATTTCCACTATTCGACAAAATTTGGTTATGTTTACCGTTCATTCACATATTGGTTTCATTAGATAACAAATAATCATACAACACAACCATCAATCAATTAGTGAATTATCGTTTCAAATTCATAATTTTGATATACATACAGAAAATCATGTTTTTGATGACAAATCACAACAATATATCCTATCTAGTTTTGGTTCTCACACCAGTCAATAGGAATCATATAGATATCACACTTTCGAAACTCGAACATAAACATTGGTGATGATATATCAACCATCAGTATCATCTCCGGGCGACTAGAGTATGATTCTATATCTGTCCAGTATATTTAAGGCTTCGTACACACGCTAGCTAGGCGTATATGCAAAATCTCCATATACTAGATTGTTCAAATCAATTTAAAATAAATATTCAAATATGTATAATTGAATTAAATTTTCCAAACAAAATTTTGTTTTCATTTTAAAATTATACTCTTCACACTCGTTCTAGGATACTACTGATCCCATCTCTAACGAGTCATTCCCATTGGATATTACTAATCCAATCTCTGATGAATTCTTTCGTATGGTTCTAATGTGCCTTGTTCTCTGAGCTTTGTAAACCAAAGCTCTGATACCAAATGTAATGACTCGTAACTTCCCCGGTAAGGAAAGCCCGGATACTTTGAGAAAAACACACAAAAGAACACAAACAGAAGAACATTTCATTGTTAATTACAACAATTCATCAGAATACAAGTATATACAGAGTATAAACAAATATTACACAGAAAATATCAGAGATTTAAATTACATTTAAATACATCACTGTAGCGGAAAATAATACAAAGCACAACTGAAGGAGATATACAGATACCGAGCTTTCCGAATATCATTCTAGCTGTAAACCAGGATCCTGTGAATATAAATCTGCAAAACCAAAACTACTAGCTGCCCGTGTCAAAATAAGGGCACACAGAGTTTAGGTTAAAACAATAAACTCTAGGTCAGTCATGTGACTGGTGTGAGAACTAAAACTGTCATTAATATTGGTTTTTAAAGTTCGGTAAATCAAGGAACCATGTCGTATAAAACGGAACGGGTTTCCTCCCAAGAATATCGGTGCATAAAACAAACAGCGCAATGCTAAGCAAAGAAAAATGAAGCTGTTATAAGACCCAGGTCCCATCACATAATGCAATGCAAGCCGGAGTATAGGGTTTTACCTTATAACAGCCAAAGAATGCTTGATACACGAAATTTTATCTTTTGATTCTTAATCAGACTCCAACCGTAAATTAGTAAGAAAACGATTCCCTAAGTATTAACCCCGAAGGCCGAAGCTAACATCAGACCAATACCCAGGAAACCACCCATCTTAGCTCGTTTCCAGTTAGTTTTTGATTTTATATACAATCGTAAATATCAATCATAGGCGACATGAGCGTCCCATGCCACTATGTCGCCATATATAAGTTACAAATCAAATCCGCGGTTTCGTGTTGGAAATTGGATTTCCATCTGTGAACCGAGGCAAAAGATAGTCCTCAACCGATTCGAGACTGTCTAGCCTGAGCCTCAGGAAAAGCCGCAACTGCCTCTTGGATCGTCAGGGCCAGTCCACCGATGTGGATTATTATGCCCGAGCACTACGTTTCCCCGCCTTTTGGGGCGTAAATGAGCCAACAAATGACTCCATCGGCTCCACATAGTCATCGATATATCTGAGGCGCCTCGCAATAGCAACAACCACATAAGTCAAACTCGTCAAGGCATGTAAAACCACCGACGCCACTTCTAGCTAGAAAGAAATGCTTGTCCTCCTTGAGGTCCTTCTCCCGTTTCTGGTTCACAACCGGGGTGAGAGGCTCACGAATTAACGCTACATAAAGCGATGCCACAAAGGTTGTGCTTTGATCATCAACCACAATACTCTGCTTTTCAACAGAAGCCTTGATCATTTGCATCATAGCATGCCACACAGGCAAACCACTCTATGCAACCGATATCAGTCACACAGAATGAAATCCAATGTCAGACAAACAGTCCATTTACATGTTCGTTCTGGGTCTGAACGAAACCGGAGGAACCTTATTCCTCGCATATCCATCGATCTCCAAGTACGTCTGGACGACCACTAACTGATTCCCTCCTCTCGGGTGTACGACCCAATCAAGATCATCAGTAATTATCCAAACGACGTGAAGACCTCCGGTCTTCAACCACAGTCTTCATCTTCGACTAATCGTCGTATCAGTTATTCAGAATGGGATAAACCCGGTCTTTCCGAATAACTCGCGTATTTTATAAATAAGTGTTACACAAACACAACATACGCCTCATTCCAATTCATCAGTCACTAACCGTAAATTAGCAAGAGAATAATTCCCCAAACATTAACCCCGAAGGCCAAAACGAACATCAGATCAATACCCAGGAAACCATTCTTCTTAACTAATCTTCAGTTAGTTGTTAAATTTCACATTCTTACGGATAGGTTCCCATTAATTTTATCAAAGATAAATTCTTTAAATTTATTCTTTAATCTTCTTTTGAATATCAATTCAAACCAAATTATGGTTTATCCAAACTAGCCGGGATTAACGAACCTTACCGAAGTAATCATTTGTTTTAATTTCCCAATCCCAACCTATTCATCCCATGAAGTAAAACTGGTAATACTTCATATCTAACACCACGGTGTTATCGGTAAATTCAATTAACATTTCACGTTCAAATCTAATTAAAGATTTAACTATCGCCTAGAGCAAAACTGGTGATACTCCATTCTCGATCTTTTCAATCTAATTAAAGATTCATTAAAACTCCATTTAGTTTTAATCTTTAACTGGTTAAAGAACCGATGTCATTTAAAACACAGTTCACGATAAACCCCAAAATCACATCACATTTCATTCAGTCCCTAACCGTAAATTAGTAAGAGGACAGTTCCCTAAAATATTAACCCCGAAGGCCGAAACCAACATCAGTTCAATATCCAAGAAACCCTCCAACTTAACTGATCCCCAGTTAGTTCCTAATTTTCTTAACTCCATTTGGGTTTAAGAACAGTATTATTAAAGATACCGTTCACGACAACCCAAAATACCATTTGATATTAAACACAAGGCTCTGAATAGAATATATATCGGCTTATATTCAATATCAAATTCTGAAACAAACAAATATCGTATTGGAAATAACGATATAAATATATCTTTCGAATTTCCATAACAACATATGTATAATCACAAAATCCAACGTCAAACTATTCCGAAGATGATTTCGATTCAAATCCATTCCAATTCATATATTGGAAACTTCTGGTTATTTTAAAACCATTTCAAATCCAATTTATTTATTTTAAAAAAATAAATAAATTATTATCTAATTCAAAACTAGTTCATTTCGATAAAAATCTACTTTTATCTTTTCAAATAAGGAGTTTTTCATCCCAATTCTTCCCATATCATTTCTTATGATTTTGCACATATTATTACTATTTTTAATAATTTTATCAAGGCCCGTACAGTCAATTTCCATCAACGGCCATCGAACTGCACTTACAACAACCTTTACCAAATTTTATTTGGAAATAATTACAAATCCAACCGTTAGATTTCAAATCTCCAATATTTATTAGAAAGCTCTTTTCGATATGAACCCAGCGGTTCCAGTTTTAGGAGAATCCGACGGTCGGATCTCCCGCAATGTCCACTCGAAGTCAATGGTCGAAGTTCACGAACTGCCGCAGCACGGCGCGTTCTATTCAGGTCGTTATATATATATATATATATATATATATATATATATATATATATATATATATATTATTTCATCGATTTCCTTTTAAAACGTATTTTATAAATCGTTTTAAATTCGTTTTCAAAACGATTTCAACTTCCTTTTCAAATTCAAATCAAGACGGATTTTTTCAATATAAATTCGTTTTAATTTCATTTCAAATCGATTTCAATTCAATTTCAATTTAATTCGAATTTCAATTCATTTCAATTTAATTCGAATTTTGAAATCACTTTCAATATTCATTGAAAAATGAATAAAATCAATATAAATATCGTTCACGTCAAAATGGCGTCAATCTAATCGACACGGCTTTTATTCAACACATGAATATTTATTATATTCAACACATGAATTTATTTTCTATTCAACACATGAATATATATTTTCAATTCAACACATGAATTTATTTTCTAAATTGGAATGAGGCCCAATCAATTACCATATAATGTTAACTATATGGATTTTCTACAACACATGTATGTAATAGCAACGATAAATAATCAACCATCATCCAGAGTGCACCACACAACTGCATAAGCATTAAATATAAATAATTAACGCTTACACAGTCTGTCAATCCATCGATTGACATACAACTAAACAATTGGGATTAGTGTACGTCAAATCTCATCCCAATACCCGTATGTGGTTTCAAATCAACAAACACCTATTTTATTTGTGCAGTTGGGCAATGTGTAAAATTTATCGTCCCAATCAATATCAGTCAAATCAGTGTATATAAACAAATCGTTCGATTTGTTTATGAATATTTATTTTATATATACGTTAAAAATCATATTTTTAACTATAAAATATTTTCCACTATAAAATATTTTATTTCGTTCACCATCACATAATCAAATATCACTACACAACAATCAAACAAACAAGTCATCCATGGTCTGTGGACGATGGGTGTCGGGTGCTACTAAGCACCGTCTGCATCCTAGTATATATTTCAACTAGAAATTAAAATAAAAGTGTGGAATTCTCACCGATAAGCTAAACCAAACGCTACGACACTTCATATGTGGAAATCTTCATCGTGCTCGCCCTTTTGTCAATTTCATTGTCCGTAGCCACTAAATATATAAAAATCATATTTATATATTGTTGCTATCTATATAAAAATCACATTTTTATAATCACTCTACATGGATAAAAATCACATTTTTATAATCACTCTACATGGATAAAAATCACATTTTTATACCGCTACTATATAGATAAAAATTCAATTTTTTATACTGCTACTATATAGATAAAAATTCTATTTTTACACCGCTACTATATAGATAAAAATTCTATTTTTATCTTGCTAGTAATATAATAAAAATTATATTTTTATTACTCTACATGAATAAAAATCATATTTTTATTCTTCCCATGTTATAAAGATCGAATTTTTATATCATCGCTATAAAAATCACATTTCTATTTCTATGCTATGAAAATTCTATTTTCAATCCGCTACTCATATAAAAATCGAATTTTTATCCTCACTACTTCATATATGTAAAAATCGAACTTTTATCTTCACTTCATATAAATTTCAGTTTTAAAATCATATAAATTTCAGTTTTAAAATCATATAAATTTCAGTTTTAATAACTAATCAACATCATTTTTTATATATAACTAAAAGGATAGAAGAAGAAAGAAAACGAAAGAGAAAAAAATAAATAAAACAAATAAAAAAAAACTTACAGCGTGGGGGGGGTCAAAGGGGTCGCGGTGGTCGGAGGGGAGGGTTGCGCTGCGGTGTCCGGCGAGGTGGTGGGCCAGTGGTGGCGGCGCAGTGGGCGGTCGCGTTTGATTTGGCTGAAGGAGGGGGTCGCGTTGCTCGAGAGGAGGGGAAAGGCTGGAGGGGGGTCGAGGCTTCCTGTGGCTGTGGTGGGCGGTGGACGTTGGTGGCTCCGATGATGGTGCGGCGGGGTGGATGGGGGGCGGCGCGGTAGGTCTAGGGTTTTTTTTCTTCTGGCGGTGGTTATGAGAGAGTAAGAGGTGAGTGCATTAATATATAATTTTATTAATTTAATTTATTTCTCCTTTAAAGTTGACTTCTCATCCGAACCCCGATTCGAACCCAACAGCTGTCGTCTCTAGCGTATTACCCTCATTCCGAACACAATGGGATATGTATCGTAAGCTGATTCAATCGTTTCGATTAGTTTTCGACAAAATCATAATATAACTCTATATATTGAATTTGAACGCGCATTTCAATTTACCGGGGCCACATACGGACTCTAAAAATTCCCGAAAAATATTTTCTAGCTTCGTATTGACGATACGGTCCTAACAAAACCAATTTAGTCAAATTCCGAGACTGTTTGAAAAATGGTCATTTTCCAGTCGATTAAAATCAACTGAAACTGGTCAAACGCGTTTTCCTTTGCCACGCTCACATGTTGATTCGAAAATTTATGAAATTTGAAACCTAGCAATAATTTGACGTCACGGATCCAACAAAAGTGGTTTCGTCAAAAACCGAGGTCGCTTGCAAAATTCCCATTTTTAAGGGCCAGAATTCCATAGCGACTATTCTGAAATTTCAACTGGGCATATCTTTTGATCCCCGCTATGAAATTTCAATTTTTTCGGATTCGTTGGAAAGATATTCACAAATAGATTCAAATATTTTTTGTTTTGCCTAAATCCGGTTTATTTTGAATCCTATACATTCATTTTAACTTTGAAATCGAATTTTTGAACTACCGCGCCATTTTCAATTCCTTTTATATATATAAATAAACATTTATATTCTAACGACGATGTATATAAATATATACGTTCTATTTCTATTCCAATAAATTTCTCGTCGTTATTATTTAAAATAATTCATTTTAAATAATCAAAATTCGCTAAAATCGCCAAAATAAAAATTTTAAATTGGCTCGGATTTCCGGATTATTACATATTTTCAAATAGATTCTAATGTTATTGGTTTCACTAAAATCCAGTTTATTTTGAATCCTGTACATTCATTTGAAATTTAAAATCGTATTTTCAAACTACTGCTCCATTTTCAATTCCTTTTATAATTAAAATAAATATTTATATACTAACTTCGATTTAAAGAAATATTTCCATTCTAATTTTATTCAAAATAAATTTCTAGTCGATATTATTTAAAATAATTCATTTTAAATATTCAAAACTCATTAAAATTGCCAATTTTTTTTAAATTGGTACTGGTTTTCCGGGTTGTTACAAATTCATTCCAATATGTGTATATATATTGGAAAATTCTGGTTATTTTAAAACCATTTTAAAATCTAATTTATTTATTTCTAAAATAAATAAATTATTATACTAGTTAATAACTAGTTCATTTTGATAAAAATATTTTTTTATCTTTATAAAATTGGAATTTTTCATCAAAAATCTTTCCAAATCATTTATTATGAATTTACATAATTTTTCCATATTTTTAATAATTTTAATATTGCCTGTACAGTCTGTTTCCAATAACGGCCACCGAACTGCATCCATAGCGACCTTTTCTGAAATTGATTTGGACATATCTCCAAATTTAGCCATTAAATTTCAAATCTCTTACATTCACTGGAAAGCTTTTTTCGATATGAACTCAATGGTTCCGGTTTTCGGAGAATCCGACGGTCGGATCTCCCGTAATGTCAATTTGAAGTTAATGGTCGAAATTCGCGAACGGTCGCTGCACAACGCGTTCTATTCAGGCCATTACATATATAATATGTACATTATATTTATTTCGGCTATTTCCTTTTAAATCGTATTTTATAAATCATTTATAATTTCATTTTAAAACAGTTTCAACTTCATTTTCAATTCTATGTCAAAATTAAATATTCTTATCCAAACAATGAATATTTTGATGAATCATACTTACATTAAAAATGTTATTTTTAATGTTACAACATTTTTATTCAAACAATGAATATTTTAATGATTCATACTTACATAAAAAAAATTAATATGGAAATGTTTTTATTCAAACTTGAATCTTTTTCACCATTTCTTATATACAATGAAAATGCAAATTTTTATTATTAAATGTTTTTATTCCAAACAATGAATATTTTTCATTATTTCTATATTCAATAAAAATGGGAATTTTTATTGTTCAAGCTCTCTATTTCAATCAATGGTCATATTTTTCTACTTTACTATCATGTAAATGATTTACATTTTAATTATCAAAATCTCTTTAATGTATCAAATGTACAATAAAAATATAATTTTTTTATTGTCTAATCTTTTTAACTAAAACATAATTCTTTTTAGTGATTTTGTAATACAAACAAAATGTAATTTCCCTTGTTTAAACATTTCATTTAAAATGGTTCTTCTTAATGGTTCTATAATGAAAATAAATGTAATTTCCATTGTATAAACATTTTAGTTAACATGGTTCTTTTTAATGGTTTTTTAATACAAATAAAATGTAATTTCCATTGTATAAACATTTTAGTTCAAAACATTGAATATTTTCAATCATTCCTACATACACAATAAAAAATGTATATTTTTATTGTTAACATATTCTAGTCCAACTAATAAATATTTTATTGGTTCATCCATTCAATAAAAACGATATTTTTATTGTTTAAATACTTTCATTCAACACATGAGTATTATTTTAAAATATTCTTTATTTTCCAAATTGGAATGAGACCAAATCAATTACCATATAAAGTTATTTATATGGATTTCATACATCGCATGTATACAACAATAATGATAAATAAACTTTAAAAATTCATACAACATCCAGAGTACAATTTACAACTGTGTCAGCATTAAAATAAATAAATAACGCTCATCACAGATTGTCAATCTATCGATTGACATACAACTAAATATTGGGATCAGTGTACGTCAAATATCATCCCAATACCCATGTGGGGTTTTCAAACAACAACAGTTTATTATTTGTGCAGTTGGGCGATGTGTGAAATTTATCATCCCAATCATATCAGATAAATGGGTATACATAAAAAAATCGTTCGATTTGTAAATGAATATTTATTGATTCACATATACAATAAAAATATGATTTTTATTGTATAAACATATTTTATTAAACATGAACATATTTGTTAAACATGAACATTTTTTTATACATATACATGAACATTTTATTACACATGAACATTTTAGTAAACATTGCTAGTATTACAAAGTTTTTAATCTAACCTACATACAAACTAAAAATGTATATTTTTATTGTTAACATATTTTAATGATTTAAAGATACAATAAAGTTGTGATTTTTATTGTAAAAATCCTTATCTTCTAAACACAAATATTTTATTTTGTTTTCTTTACTAACATGATAAAGATGACAAATTTTATCAACAAAACATATATTAATAATTAATTCTTTTATTCTACATTTTCATGATAGAGATGGCATTTTTCTCAATAAAATATATATTAATTAACAATTATTTTATTCTCAACTAATATGATAAAGGTGACATTTTTGTCAAATAAACATATGGTATATAATTATCTTATTCTAAACTAATATGTTAAAAGGGACATTTTCGTCAACATTTAATTATTTAAATGATTCATCCTATACATTAAAATGTAATTTTAATGTTAAACATATTTTATCAACATTTAATCTATTAAATGGTTCATCCTATACATTAGAATGTAATTTTAATGTTAAACATATTTTATCAACATTTTATACAATAAAAATGAATCTTTTACTACGTTAACATTTTATACAATAAAAATGAGTCTTTTACAATGTGAACATTTTATTCAATAAAAATGAGTCTTTTACTATGTTAACATTTTATTCAATAAAAATGAATATTTTACTATATTAACATTTTATACAATAAAAATGAGTCTTTTTAATGATTCAGTCGTACGATAAAAATGTAATTTTTATTATTAAAATATTTCATTCCTAATTACAAGATAATTTTATATCTACAGTTTATATAAATAATTTTAATATATGCAACCATATCAATCATTAAAAATCCAAATCACAATCCAAACAAACAATCAACTGATTTGTACAATCAATGGTGTCGTGTGCTGCTAAGCACCGTCTACATCCTAGTATAAATTTAACTGTAAAAAAATTAGAGTGAAAGGAGTTATCACCTTTGGTCGGTTCTGAAATTGTTGAATAATGATTATTTTAATAAAATTAAACCGGTGTTTAATTTTAACAAAAGTCCAAATGGTCTTTGTTTCAGATCCGATCTGCTCCGTGTTGTAGTGCTCAATTTCACGATCACAACGCAATTTGAATTTCTCGATTCCGTTTCTGTTTGAAAATTTTACGTCCTTTTAATCATTCCATTACAATTTAAAAATAAAAATAAATTATAATTTAATTACTTTGACTTTGTCCCCTTTGACCATTCAACATTGTTTCACCGTCTTCTTCCTGTTACCAGCAAACCCAAAACCGCTCTCATCTTCTTGAAATCGCATGCACTTCTAGGGTACTGGAACCCGATCGAGCTACCCCACCTCAAAGCCGCTTCCTCCTCCTTTCTTCACCTCGAGCAATACGCAACTCGAGGCAGCACAGTGGCCGGGAAAGACCTGCAAACATTCCACCTTTGAGCACTGATTTCGAGACACTCATGCCCATAGAGCCGATCATTGCCATATGAATCAGAAGCCCACGCATAGATCTTTGAATTTCACTTTTGAACTTTGGATTAATTCTGGAAGGATTTGGAGATTCTAATGATCAAAATCCGGTGATTATCGGCCATGAAATAAGAATGAGTGGCGGCGGTTTCTACATGATACGTGGATTAGGGTTTAGTGAACAAAAAGGGGGCTATTTATAATTAATTTATATTATATTTAATTCTTAATTTTCAAAAAGGCCCGTTAATCTAAACGAACTCCAAGTCAAGCCCAACAACTGTCGCCCTAGCTAAATACCCCTATTTCGGACACAGCGGGATATGTTTCGTAGGCCAGTTCGATTGTTTCGAATAGTTTTTCTTTAAATTAAAATATAAATCAGTGTATATTTAATTTTAAATGTACATTTTAATTTATCGAGGCCACATACTAACTCTAAAAATTCCAGAAAAATTATATCTAGTTATGTTTTGACGATATGGTCCTAACAAAACTAATTTCGTCTAATTTGGAGACCGTTTGAAAAATGACCATTTTCTGGTCGATCCAATTTGACTGAAATGGTCAAAACACATTTTCTTTTGCCACGCTTACATATTAATTCCAAAAATTATGAAAATTGAAACCTAGCAATAATTTGACATTCCAGATCCAACAAAAGTGGTTTCGTCGAAAACGAAGGTCGTTTGCAAAATGGTTATTTTTAAGGGCTACATAATATACTAAAATATATATAAATCCTATAGCGACTTTTCTAAATTTTAAACTGGACATAACTTTCAATTTTTATATTCAAATATTTCTTGTTTTACTGAAATCCGACTAATTTTGAATTCTGTACATTAAACTGAAATTAGAAAACGAATTTCCAAACTGCCGCGCCATTTCAGGCTCGTTTTATAATTAAATTAAATTTTTACGTTTTAACTTCGATTAAAATATTTTTTAATCGTTATTATTTAAAATAAATATTTTTAAATATTCAAATTCCATTAAAGTTGTTAAAATAATAATTTTAAATTTGTTCTGAAAATCCTGGTTGTTACAACCTCCCCCACTTAAAATCTTTTCGTCCTCGAAAAGGAACGGAGCTGAAAGTTGTTTTACTAATCAACTCAACTTTCAATCCTAATAAATTTTCACTTCAGTTCAATACTAAATTCGATTTAGCTAAATTTATCATTCTTTCTCATATTGGTTAAATTAATTATCATTCTAATATTTTAATGAGTTAAACTAATTATCAAACATCACAACCAGCAATCAATTCAGTGATTAACCTTTTCAAACATATATAACTTTTACATATAGTCAAAAATCATATTTTAATGCAAATCACAACAATGACCCAATCTAAATTTTGGTTCTCACGCCAGTCAATTAGAAATATATAGATACCTCACTTTCGAAACTCGAACATAAATACTGATGATGTGGCCGCATTACTAGAATTATCCCCAGGAGACTAAAGGGTGATTCTATATCCATCAAGTATATTTGAGACTTCAAATACACGTGGATCAGACGTATATTTAGATCTCTATATACCGGATAGTCCAAATCAAATTAAAATAAAGTATACAAATACGTATGACAAGGTTTAAATTTTTAAAACAAAATTTGTTTTCATTTTTATTTTAAAAATAACACTCTTCAGACACATTCTAGGATACTACTGATCCCATCTCTAACGAGTCATTTTGTTGGATATTACTAATCCAATCTTTGATGAATTCTTTCGTTTGGTTCTAATGTGTCTTGTTCTCGAGCTCTGTAAACCAAAGCTCTGATACCAAATGAAACGACCCAAACTTCCCCTTTCGGGAAAGCCCGGATTGATTTGAGAACACGAAACAATAGAACGCAAACAGAAAAATATTTCATTGCTTATTACAACAATTACATCAGAGTACAAGAAAATTACAGGGTATGAATAATTATACAACAGAAAATAATATCAGAGATTTAAATTACAAAGCAGCGGAAAAATAATACATAAGACAACTGAAAGAAATACACGGATGCAAAGCGTTCCGAATATAGCTCCAGCTATAAACCAGGATCTTGTGAAGATAATATCTGCAAAACTAAACTACTGACTGCTCGTGTGGGAAATATAGGCACCCAGAGTTTAGGTTGAAACAATAAACTCCAAGTCAGTCATGGGACTGGTATGAGAACTCAAAACAGTTATTAATTTGATTTTAAAGTTAGGTAGATCAAGGGACCATGCCGTATAACACGGTATGGGTTTACCTACAAGAATACCAGTGCATAAATAAACAACGCAGTGCTTTTTGGAAAAATGAATCTATTATAAGACTCAGGTCCCATCACACAATGCAACGCAAGCCGGAGGATAGAGTTTTACCTTATAATAGCCAAATATGCTTGGTACACGAAATTTCTCTTTTATTATTACTATAAGTGCATAGTGTAGAAATCAATTTCGAAAGTAAATGTATCAATCATAGACGACATACCAGGGTGTGAGGCTCGTGAAGTCATGCTACACAAAGCTATGCTAGATAAAGCTATGCTTTTATCATCATCCACTAGGCTCTGCTTTTCAAAAAAGCCTTGATCCATGCATCTTAGCATGCCACATTGTCAATTCATATCATACCATTGATTTCTGCCAATATATAACCTCTGAGCTCATACGTCTCAGAGAAGGGTGTTAAGCAAAAGAATAAATCCTCCGCCACCAAACAGATATATATTAGCAGAGATCAATGAATACAGTGTAAAAGGAATACAACGTTAGACATACCATCCATTTACAAGTCCATTATGGGTCTGAAGGAAATCGGAGGCACTTTATTCCTCGTCCCATATGTCCAATACGGGAGAGAGGCCCTCGCATATCCGAGCAACCAACAAGTACGTCCGGACGGCCACCACTATAGCCCCTTCAAGGTAGCTACTCCAATCACGGGCATCCATAGCAACTCATCCATTCGATGTGAAGATCGTCGGTCTTGCACCGTCTTCAATCTCTTCGACTGTTATTCGTCGTATTCATTATTCAGAATGGGTTAAACCCGGTCTTTCCGAATAACTCACATAATTTATAATCAGGTGCTATAAAAACACATACAATGCCTCATTCCAATTCAGAATATTCTTTTAATAAAATATTCATATTTTTAGGGAAAGGTTCCTATTAATTTTATCAAAGATAGATCCTTTAAATTTATTCTTTTTAATCTCAAAAATCATTACTTAATGATTATTCGAATTTAAGAAATAAATCTTATCTTTTAACTGGGTTAAAGAACTAATGTCTTTTAAAATCATTGTCCACAATAAACCCAAAATCATCTTCCATCAAATGGAATCTACACAGAAATTATAATAGTATATAATCGATATAAATTCCCGTATCAGACTAATAATATAAATGGAATAACGACAATGCCATCTAAATTCCATATATAGTACCGGTCTTCATTCACAGGAGCTTAACTCGATTATTACCGAGTCGAATTCCATTCAATTCCAATTTAATATATTAAATTGGAAAACGTTACTTTGGAAAATTCCCATTTAAATCTTAATAAAAGATTTATAAATTCCAAATTATTTCTTCACTGTTAATTGGGTTAAAGAATAAATGTCATTTAAAACATTCTTCACGATAAACCCAAAAATCCAATTCTTTTATTCAATTTCAATTTAATATAAATTAATTGGAAAATTTTCCTAAATCTTAATTAAAAGATTTATTCTTTTCTAAACTGAGTTTAAGAACAGTGTTAATAAAGACATCGTCCACGACAAACCCAAAATCCAATTTGACATTAAATATAAGGTTCTAAATAAAAATTATATCGGCTTATATTCAATATCAAATTCTGAAACCAATAAATATTGTATTGGGAATAACGATATAAATATATCTTCCAAATTCCCTACAACAACATCTATATAATCACGGAATCCGATATCGAAATATTCCGAACATAATTTCCATTCCAATATATATAAATATATATATATATATTGGAAAATTCTGGTTATTTTAAACCCATTTTCAAATCTAATTTATTTATTTCTAAAAATAATTAAATTACTATACTAGTTATAACTAGTTCATTTTGATAAAAATATATTCATCTTTATAAAATTGGAATTTTTCATCAAAAATCTTTCCAAATCATTTATTATGAATTTACATACTTTTTCCATATTTTTAATAATTTACTATCGCCCGTACAGTCGGTTTCCAATAACGGCCACCGAACTACATCCATAACGACCTTTTCTGAAATTTATTTGGAAATATCTCCAAATTTAACCATTAAATTTCAAACTCTTACATTCATTGGAAAGCTCTTTTCGATACAAACTCAATGGTTCCGGTTTTAGGAGAATCCGACGGTCGGATCTCCGTAATGTCAATTTGAAGTTAATGGTAGAAATTCGTAAATGGTCGCTGCGTGGCGCGTTCTATTCAGGCCATTATATATATAATATATACATTATATTTATTTTGGTGATTTCCTTTTAAATCGTATTTTATATATCATTTATAATTTCATTTTAAAACAATTTCAACTTCATTTTCAATTCTATATCAAAATTGAATATTCTTATCCAAACAATGAATATTTTGATGAATCATACTTGCATTAAAAAAGTAATTTTTAATGTTACAACATTTTTATTCAAACGATGAATATTTTAATGATTCAAACGATGAATATTTTAATATGGAAATATTTTTATTCAAACTTGAATCTTTTTCACCATTTCTTATATACAATAAAAATGCAAAATTTTATTGTTAAATCTTTTTATTCCAATCAATGAATATTTTTCATTATTTCTATATTCAATAAAAATGTGAATTTTTATTGTTTAACCCTTCAATTTCAATCAATGATCATATTTTTCTACTTTACTATCATGTAAATGATTTACATTTTAATTATCAAAATCTCTTTAGTGAATCAAATATACAATAAAAATATAGTTTTTTTATTGTCTAATCTTTTTAACTAAAACATAATTCTTTTTAGTGATTTTATAATACAAACAAAATGTAATTTCCCTTGTTTAAACTTCATTTAACATGGTTCTTCTTAATGATTCTATAATGCAAATAAATGTAATTTCCATTGTATAAACATTTTAGTTAACATGGTTTTTTTAATGGTTTTATAATACAAATAAAATGTAATTTCCATTATAAAACATTTTAGTTTAAAACATTGAATATTTTCAGTCATTCCTACATACACAATAAAAAATATATTTTTATTGTTAACATATTTTAGTCTAACCAATGAATATTTTATTGGTTCACCATTCAATAAAAACGATATTTTTATTGTTTAAATACTTTCATTCAACACATGAATATTATTTTAAAATATTCTTTATTTTCCAAATTAGAATGAGACCAAATCAATTACCATATAAAATTATTTATATTGATTTCATACATCGCATGTATACAACAATAATAATAAATAAACATTAAAAATTCATACAACATCCAAAGTGCAATTTACAACTGTGTGAGCATTAAAATAAATAAATAACGCTCATAACAGATTGTCAATCTATCGATTGATATACAACTAAATATTGGGACCAGTGTATGTCAAATATCATCCCAATACCTGTGTGGGGTTTTCAAACAACAACAGTTTATTATTTGTACATTTGGGCGATGTGTGAAATTTATCGTCCCAATCATATCAGAATAATGTGCGTACATAAACAAATCGTTCGATTTGTAAATGAATATTTATTGATTCACATATACAATAAAAATATGATTTTTATTGTATAAACATATTTTATTAAACATGAGCATATTTGTTAAACATGAACATTTTTCTATACATGAATATTTTATTACACATGAACATTTTAGTAAACATCGCTAGTATGACAATGTTTTTAATCTAACCTACATACAAACTAAAAATGTATATTTATATTGTTAACATATTTTAATTATTTAAACATACAATAAAGGTATAATTTTTATTGTAAAAATCCTTATCTTCTAAACACAAATATTTTATATTATTTTCTTTACTAACATGATAAAGATGACAAATTTTATCAACAAAACATATATTAATAAGTAATTCTTTTATTCTACATTTTCATGATAGGGATGGCATTTTTCTCAAAAAAAAAAAAAAAAAAAAAATTCTTTTATTCTCAACTAATATGATAAAGGTGACATATTTGTCAAATAAACATATGATTAACATATAATTATCTTATTCTAAACTAATATGTTAAAAGGGACATTTTTGTCAACATTTAATCTTTTAAATGATTCATCATATACATTAAAATGTAATTTTAATGTTAAACATATTTTATCAACATTTAATCTTTTAAATGGTTCATCCTATACATTAGAATGTAATTTTAATGTTAAACATATTTTATCAACATTTTATACAATACAAATGAGTCTTTTACTATGTTAATATTTTATTCAATAAAAAGAAGTCTTTTACTATGTTAACATTTTATTCAAAAAAAATGAATCTTTTACGATGTTAACATTTTATATAATAAAAATGAGTCTTTTTAATGATTCATTCGTACGATAAAAATGTAACTTTTATTATTAAAATATTTCATTCTTAATTTCATGATAATTTTATATTTACAGTTTATATAAATATTTTAATATATGCAACCATATCAATCATTAAAAATACAAATAAACAATCACCTGATTTGTACAATCAATGATGTCGGGTGCTGCTAAGCACCGTCTACATCCTAGTATAAATTTAACTGTAAAAAAACTAGAGTGAAAGGAGTTCTCACCTTTGGTCGGTTCTGAAATTATTGAATAATGATTATTTTAATAAAATTAAACCGGTGTTTAATTTTATCAAAAATCCAAATGGTCTCTGTTTCAGATCTGGTCTTCTCCATGTTGTAGTGCTCAACTTCATGATCACAACGCAATTTGAATTTCTCGATTCCGTTTCCATGTTGTAGTGCTCAATTTCACGATCTGGTCTGCTCCTTGTTGTCGTGAATCGTGTCTTAAATAACACTGTCCTTAAACCCAGTCGAGAAAAGAGTAAATCTTTTAATTAAGATTTAAATGAGATTTTCCAATTAATAAACATAATTAAAATTAAGTGGAAGTTGATTTCGGGTTGATTGTGAACAATGTTTTAAATGACATTAGTTCTTAAAACCCGATTAACGGTGAAATTATGATTTGCAATTTATAAATCTTTTAATTAAGTTTAATGGAATTTTCTAAAGAGAAGTTTTCTGATTTAGTACATTAAATTGAGGTTGAACGAAATATGATTTTGGGTTTATAGTGCACTATGTTTATAAGTGACATTTGTTCTTTAACCCAGTTAAAGACAAGATTAACTTCTTAAACTTGAATAATCAATAAGTTTAGAAGAGTAAAACTAAATGGGGTTTTAATAAATCTTTAATTATATTAAATGGGAATAAAGTAATTAAATTTACTGAATTTAAGAAGTGACCGAGAATGGAGTATCACAAGTTTTACTCCATGCATAGGTAAATCTTTAATTAGATTTGAACGACAAAACGGTAATTAAATTAACCAATAACAAATTGGGTGTTAGATATGGAGTATCACCAGTTTTACTCCATGGGATGAATAGGTTGGGACTGGGATAGTAAAATAAATGATTACTTCGTTAAGGCGTTATTCCCAACTAGTTGGATGAACCTTAATTTGGTATAGGTTGAGAAAAGATAAAATAAAATCTTTTAAAAATGATATTCAAAGGAGAATTAAACTATAAGTTTAAAAGGATTTATCTTTGATAAAATTAATGGGAACACTTCCCAGAGAAAAGAACATTTAAATAAATGAATATTCTTGATTCGAATGAGGCGTATGATGTGTTTTTATATCACATGATTATTAATTATAAAATACGCAAGTTATTCAAAAAGACCGGGTTTAACCCTTTCCGAATAATTACTATGACGACCAGGAGTCGAAGATGAAGATGGTGGTTGAAGACCGGAGATCTTCACATCGTTTGGATGATTACTAATGTCTTGATTGGGCAGTACACCCAAGACAAGGTAATAAGTGGTGATCGTCCAAACATACTTGGGGATCGACGGACATGCAAGGGCCTCTCTCCGGTATTGGACATATGGGATGAGGAATAAGGTGCCTCTAGTTTCATTCAGACCCAGAACGGACTTGTAAATGGATGGTATGTCTGATGTTGTATTCCTTTCTACTGTATTCGTTGATCTCTGCTAAATATATATTTGTTTGGTGGCGGAGAATTTATTCTCTTGCTTAACACCCTTCTCTGAGACATACGAGCTTAGAGGTTGTATATTGGCAGAAATCAATGGTATGGTATGGATTGACAATGTGGCATGCTAAGATGCATGGATCAAGGCTTTTATTGAAAAGCAGAGCCTTGTGGATGATGATCAAAGCATAGCTTTAATTAGCATAGCTTTATGTAGCATGACTTCGCGAGCCTCACACCCCGGTAAGGGTCAGAAACGGGACAAGGGAACGCAGGGAGTGCACACGTTTCTTTCTAGCTAGAAGTGGTGTCATGGTATGGAGCCCAGACATTTTTACTTATGTGGATGATGGATTACGAGGCCTCGGCTATATTGGTCGATAGTGGCCAATTTATAGGTTCAATAGGACTAGGAAGCGTGTGTTCTGGTATAACTAATGCGCTAGAGTATTTGTGGACCGGCCCTGCAGGATCCAAGGGTTCGCCAGCGTCTGAATCCTGAGACATTTGCTAGAGTGTCTCGAATCAGTAAGGAGATCGTCCCTAGCCTTGACTCATGATGGAAACCCAACTTCCAATATGACATTACGGTTTTGATTGTTAACCTATATATGACAACATAGTAGGATGGGGTACTATGCCGTCTAGGATTGATACATTTACTTTCGAAATTGATTTCTATACTATGCACTTATAGTAATAATAAAAGATGAATTTCGTGTACCAATCATTTTTGGCTATTATAAGGAAAAACTCTATCCTCTGGCTAGTGTTGCATTGTGTGATGGGACCTGAGTCTTATAATAGCTTCATTTTTCTTAAATTAGCATTGCGTTGTTTATTTATGCACTGGTATTCTTGGGGGTAAACCCGTTCCATGTTATACGGCGTGGTCCCTTGATTTACCTTACTTTAAAATCAAATTAATAACTGTTTTGAGTTCTCATACCAGTCCCATGACTTATCTGGATTTTATTGTTCCTTCCTAAACTTTGGGTGCCTATATTTTCCACACGCACAGTCGGTAGTTTTGGTTTTGCAGATTTCTATTTAACAGGATCCTGGATAACAGCTGGAGCTATTTCTTGTACTCTGATGTAAATTTTTGTAATAAGCAATGAAATGTTCTTATGTTTTATGTTCTGATTTGTCGTGTTCTCAACTCAATCCAGGATTTCCCATAAGGGGAAGTTTGGGTCGTTTCACATTCATTGGAGAAGCACATAATAATCATGAAATTACTATAGTGCATTTCAAATAAAGGATGATGTGAAAGAGTGTTTCAAAGAAGTGCTTTGCTCTGCATAATGGAGGCTGGCATTTATGAAAGGTTTCGAAAAGCAGTTTTCTTTGAATTGCTTTTGAATTTGATTTCAAATCATTTTAAAAGGTTTGTGTCGGTACTTCATATTTTGGGTTTGAAACAACTGCTTGTGCCACCTCTTTTTTATTAAATCGAGCATCTCAATGTTTAAGTTCACTTCAACACCAGATAGGTGCGAAGAACATATTGTTTCATTTCACCATCATAGAGGTGCGAAGCCATTTTTTTTGCTTAGATCTTTAAACCCTTTATGTTTTCCTTCGTTTCAACAATATATAATCAAACACGAAGCAATTTAAAGCAACACAGGCAGTGTCATATTATTTTGAATACTTCTTTAAATGGTTTGGCTGGGTTGCTCTATATTTAAAAGTATGTTTACTTCTAAGAAATTTAGGTTATCATCAATAAAGAATTAAAAACATATATTTTGGCATAAAAGATTTATAGAAATACCTTGTTATAGAAAAGACTTCAAGGGGATTCAAAATTATTGACCAATGTTTTCAAGGAAATATTAAGTATAATTAACTAAGGATTTTATTACAAGTGCATGTACTTGTCACTTTTGGATAGATGAGATAGAGAAAATTTTGCCTTAGAAGATTAGGATATCAAATGTGGCTGGTGTAGGTGTTAGGGATTGCGGAATGTTAATCTTAAGGCAAGATTAACACTAGGGCGTGAATAGTGTTTATAAAGAATTTACAAGAATCTTAAACTTAAATGATCTACTATATGAATCACACACAACAGAGATGATCACATACATAGAATCAAACACAAACACAGAATCTGATAAATATAAAATGCAGAAATGGAAAGAACACACCATATTTTATACTGGTTCAAATTACTCCTACGTTCAGTCCTACGCAATGCTGGATTACGCATATTTTTATTATTGTTAATATCCTAGTACAATCCCCTTGATTTCACGGCTATAAGGTTAACACCGCCCCCAAACACCCTTGATTCTACGGCTACAAGGCTAACTTCGCTCCCTTTCCTTGAATTCAGGGCTACAAGGAACACACTCTTTCCCAAACACTTTCAAATGATTACAACAGCCCCATAACTCTTCAATAGCAATTCAATGCAGAAAGTAATGGATAAAGAGTGAGAAAAGAAGAAGTTTTATATAATTAGAGTAGAAATCGGCAAAGTAGAAGTGTTGAAATCAATAAAATATGAAATATTAATGGTGTGATGAAGAGGGGTGAAGATGGAGAAGTAGATATATGAATTTTTTTGAAACCAACCCCTATTTATAAGATTTGAAAGGCTGCAACGTTTCTGGAACGTTAAATAGTGAAAACACACTTCCTTTGAAAATTGAATTTCCGACAGTTGTATGTCGACATACCCATATATGTATGTCGACATATATACATATTTTTTATTTTTAAAACTTATTTTTCAAGTGTTTAAACATATATATTATTTTAGAGATTCTTGAATTAAAACTAAGTGATCTAAGTGAGTATTCTAAAGTGTAAATCATATGAAAACATAATAATATATTATATAAACATATTTAAAACTATATAACTATATAAACTTATATATTAAACTTAAAACTTATATATTAAACTTAAAACTTATATTTGAAATGATAAGTAAGATATACAAAATTCAAATTAGAATTTTGAAAACATAATTTGAAATTTGAAAATCAGAATTTGAATCTGGAGTTCTATTTAGAGTCTTACATATAAACTAGATTCTATTACTATATTTGTCTTGAACTCTTGAAAACTTGATAACTCATGAGTCTTGAATCTCTTTTGTATTCTGAATCTCTTTAAACTCTAAAACTGTACAGTCTTCAGTATTTAAACCCAATATACAAATCCTGCATATATGTATATATATATTCTAGATAAAGATGTTAGTATATATTTTATAATCAAATGATAATTGAAATAAGTTTGTTGTCATCAAAACTCCATTTTCCAATAGTAGGGTCACAACCTATGCTTCAGTTATTGCCCGAATCTGAAAATTTCCAAAATTTCAATGTTTAGGGAAAAGTTAGGTTATAATTAAATGTAGTCATGCACAAAAAGAATACTGTTGAAAAAATGAAATGATTTGTAACAACCATCATATTTTATGATTATTTAATTAAGGGATTTATTTAATTATTGCATCTTGAGTTCGGTTTGAAACCCGAAATTTGTAACTTCTAGTAAACAGATGAATTTGGACTCATAACCACTTCCATTGAGTTCAAAATTTCGTTTACGATGTTTAAAACTGTAAACTTCGATATGTTTGGAGTTACTGAAATTTGGGACTTTTGTTGGGATTTGGGTTAGTAAACCTAGCTTACCACCTTAAATCCCACTTAACCCGTCCATCTTCATTCATTTTAACACTTAAGAAAGAAATAGAAAATTGGGAGGGGAATGGGAAACTAAAATTCTCTAAACCTAGTTTGACCTTAGGGTTCCAATTCATGAAGAAATTAAGTGCAAATTCAAGGAAAAGCTTGGGTAAGTCCATCTTCATCTTCTCCGTCTTGTTCTTTCTTCAGTCCTTATGATTTCCTAAACCTAACTCTTAGTAATTTTATTAATATGGTCTTAGATTGAAGATTCTATAGTGTTGTTTGAAGAGAAGTTGTTCCCGCTTTGTTTCAGAGCCTCTCCTTCCTTATCAACAACGAAGGTGAGTTTTTAGGAACTCACATCTATGACACAAGCTTACATGCTTGGTTAGTGTGCTCTTCGCACTTATATATTGTGTATGCATTGTGTGATTTGGATTATTTGTGTGTGAACTTTCCAATTTGTGAGTGTTCGAATTTACTTATATGAATTCAATGTATAAATCTTTGTTGTGATTTGTGTTTGTTTTCTTGAGTTGTTTTGAGGAGTTATAGAAGCATCATTTCCACTCGAATAATGATATAAGCCTTTACTATTAGTTTGGGCTCGTCTGAAGGAGATTGGGCATTCATAACCTAGGCAAACAATTGCCCAGGCTTCAGCTCAGATGTCTGAGCAGAGCCCTTAGACATCTGACTTAGAGATGCAGGTCATACGTCTGACCCTAGGGCTCGGACATTTGAGACCTGTTTTCCTAATGTTTACCAGTGGAGACCACGATCAACAGTATAGGTTGATCAAGGCTTCTTCCCAGCCCAATTCGGTATGTTTGTTATTTTCCTATGTTTTCTCAGTTGCTCTAATTCATGAATTTAAGCAGCTCGAGTATATCGACCTTTGATGATCATTTGAATTATTAATGATAACTGAATTTATAACCGATATTCATGGTATTTGATTTACATTGTTAAAATGTGAATTTTGGGATCGATTGTTATTACAATGATATTTGATGAGTTTCGTCACTTCAAACTATATAGAGTTATATATTATTAGTAGATACTAAATCTCTTACTAAAATGGATTTTAATCCTACTTCATTATACGAAGTTATTTTACAAAATGTTTCCCAATCTACTAGTACGTATGTTATAAACCTTTTCCTCACTCGCATGAGAAATTCAATTAAATGCCTCAGTAAAATGAGTGGTATGAAATGCTTGTGTTTGCTGTGACGGTTAATTCTTGAACTTGTTCGATTGAAAACCACGGAATTTATCATTTCGTGTTTCTAGTGAATTGTACAACTTGTTCATAAATATTCGAGAGGTGCATGTGGTTATGGGATATGTAGCTTAATTTTATATTTACTAGCATGGAGTAATTTACACTTTTTTTGATATTCAGATTATTTTGACAATCTTCGGATCATTATGAGGATCTTCAGATCATTTTGAGGAACTTCGGTTCATCTTGTGTGGCGATCTTCTGATTCGTAGGGAACTTCGGTTCGACTTATCTGATGTGTAGCGATCTTCAGACTCTCGGGGAACTTAGGTTAATCTAGTGTAGCGATTTTCGAATTCGTGAGAAACTTTTGTTCATCTTGCGTGGCGATCTTCAAATTCGTGGGGAGCTTTATCTTGTATGGCGATCTTCGGGTTCATGGGGAACTTCGGTTCATTTTGTATGGCGACCTTGGGTTCGCGGGGTACTTCGGTTCATTTTAGTCTAGGACCGTATTGATGTTTTGATATGGGATATCCATTTGAGCTATATGATAATGTGTTATCAATTGTGTGATGATTTGGTAGGTGCTATCATTTCTTGTGAGTAGCTGTATAATTTAAAATGGGATATTCTCTTGTAGCATTGGGATCACTTTGAGATATCGTAGGGACGTTTTTAGGACTTCATACTTATGTGTGTATATGGTTGTTATTGCATATATGTCTAAACATATTTACGTATCTTATTATATCCCAGTTTATGAGATAAGTACAACTAGACTGATTCGTTTATTGTTTATTTTCCTACAAATAATACTCGAGTCAGACCGATGTGTTATAGGTGCTTCACATGACTTTTAGCAGAGACCATTTCTTGATTTTTGGCAAACTATAGTAGTGTTTTAGCATTAGGATTATGTGTATATGAGATAGAGATTCCTTATGTATACATATTCTTTTGGCTAAAACTTATACCTATTCTTTTGTGTACAATGGGTCGAGTATGACCGTTATCTTATGTATACTCTCACATGTTATATTCATATTTATTTTTGCCTGAGTGACGTGAATATCTGTGTTTGACTCTAATTATATTGTTATGTTATTTTATATTGTTTTTTAATTATATGTATCCATTGTGTAGTTGGTTTGGACTTGAATTAGATGTGTCGGATTTCCTCATGAGATTCTGAAAGTTAAAACACATTATCCGACATGTTTAACACTCATTCAAAGCTGTTATATAAATGGTCGCTCCTTAACACTATTATTCTTCAGGTTATTTGACAACATTACTTGTAATGTCCTTAGCTAATGCGAGTATATAGGTGGGTTGTCACAGCTTGGTATCAGAGCCAAGTTCAGAACAACATAAAATATTATAGCAAGGATTATTGTCCTAAGTTTCTTAGGAAATCGTGTTTTAAAATTTAATTCAAGTCTTAGGACTCGTCATATTCTATTTATATTATGATCCTTTGTTCGACCAACCAAATTTATTTGAGTTCGTCTTTGTGAATCTTAGCCTAGACAAACTTAGAGTCTTGTCCCTTTCGTGAGTAGAAATTTATAGTTGTTTCCTATTTTTAAGTTGAAATAATCTTTTGGACTTACTAATGAAGATTTGTAAATTATTTTATAAAACGATTTAATAAAATAATTTTGAGCCAAGTAATATACTAATCCGTTTAAGATTAGCTTTGTGAGGCGAAAGCGGATAAATTATTTTTGCTAAGCACTATGTAATGGTTTTTCATTTATTTAAGATTACAAATTTAATTCATGAATAAATGATTGCATCTCAAATTATTTATTTGCGAAGTTGCACCCCTATAAGGACATAATTTGTTTTATTGTATTAAATTGCCCATTGAGTATGTTAGGAATTCTAATCGAGACGTAGGTCTTCACAGTGTCGATAGGGGTTTCTAAACACTTCGATGAGACAATTTTGATACATTAATATTAAAAGTTAATGATGTGCATCGCCATTGGACCTTAGCATTAATATTCCGATATAAAAGATGGTGAGGCAAATCATTAATGTTGATTGTTAATTTGCAATCTTTAGATTTTAATCTTGATATGATTTAGGGAAATAATGATGATGATGACTGCAACGTCATCAAGATTCATTTTCGAGTTTCTAAATCAGAATTTGTTACCATTGATGATAGTTTGGATTTAAAATAGACTTCTGATTTGAATTCAAATCGGTTGAAGTGTAATATGGATGCAGGTAGTTTATATATAGAGTTATATGATTTGCATCTTGGTGGAGATGATGTTTAGTGGATTTCATTTATATATGAAATGGAATGTTCAACAAATTTGGATAGTCGATATTTCTAAGTTGAACTAGAATGTTTAACGAGTTTACATTTAAAACATAAGAGAATAGGTTTATAATTTATAAACTTAATGAACGTTAAACAAATTAATTAAATTTAATTAAAATGAGTTCGCTGCGTTGTGGTAGTTCGTAGAGTTACGATTTGAATTTCAATTGAGTATATATATGATCCAATATAAGTCAGCATTCGTCGAAACAATAATCTGTCGGATCTATTGGATTATAGTTTTTTATGGAAGAAAAGATTTGAATTTCATCTTGGAAATTTTGAGATACAACTAAATCAAATTTTCAAAAAAATTATGGTTTGCTAGTTCACAATTTAAAACCAAAATATTAGTGTAATGGAAATTTGGTTTAAATTATGGTGGAGTTTGCAATTTATTGGTAAATATTTGATTTAAGTCAGTGGTTATGGGACATTTGGCTAAAACGCCTATTTACTAGCTTAATGTAACTTATGCTTTCTTTGTCGATCATTGACTATCATTTTGTGGATTTTTGTTTGATGATCTCCAATTAAGTGGAGTTTGGCTTATTTGTCTGGGGTTCCAATCTTGATCTTTTGATTATTTGTGAAGTATTTGAGTTTTCCGGTCTTGTAACACATTATGTGCAAAAATGACGAAACTTCTTAGGAGGTGTTAGCAACCTTGCAGGTAAGGCGAAACTGCTTGGGTAGGTGTCAGCGACCTTATCAAGACCATTGTAATTTGTGAGGATTCGCCTCATGTTGTTTTTGTGTAAATTTTTATGTTATGAGAACCATTGTGAGTAACATTGTGATTCATGGATTTGTAAGCCCGTATTTGTTATGGTTTGAGTGACTTTCCGTTTTAGGTTTTTCTAGATTTCTTTGGGTGGTTTCTAGAATTTGGGTAATTCGAGTTTTCATTAAAATTTATCTTGAATCTTCTTTTGAAAAGTGATAGGTGATATTTGGTTTATTGTACTTAGTATCTTGTTTTCGGAATTCGATTCTTGCTCCGAGCTTTTGTGATGTGGGGATCTTGTGTGATTCCTAATTTTTGTCTCTTATACACTAAATTAGGTTTGGGTTTAGTGGTTCGACAAATCAACTTTGTAAAAAGTTGTTATTCCTTTGTGAATTACTTTTGGGGGCTAACTTCGATGGTTTGTTAAAATCATGTTTTTATGGATGATGAGCTTTCTTTTATGTGACCATTCTTTTCATCCTTATTTGTATATCTTATTTGTTCTGGTTTCGTGGTGATTTTTCCGAGATCGATTGACCTAACGATTTTGAGGTCTGCATTTCATTTTTCGAGATCATCATCCATCTTTGACACCCTATATCCACGTGACAGATTTTTGTTGTTCTTAACGATTCTAATTTTGATTCGTGAACTTCCTTATGTTTTCTAAAATTCTCATAGCAATTAGAATGATGTTAAGGAAGACGTGTTTCTATAATTCAGAATTACTCATAAATTTTCTAGGATCTTTACACTCATCTTAGGATGACCACCTTGATGGTTAATTGAGTTTCATTTATGTGGCTCAATCTATTTGCTTGTCCTCCTTAGTTACTGACCACTAAGAACAAATGGGAGCTATCTTTGTAGAGAGATCCATGGAATGTTTTAGCTTTGCAACCATGGCAAGCTTAATAAATTCCTTGCCTTAGATTGATGATGTATTCGACATGTTTGTTGTGCTAAAGTCATTTCACTATCAGAATTAGAAATCAGTTTTCACCAACCTTTGACTGAAAAGTATAAACTTCCTTTGGATCCAATTCGTGCGTGTTTTGTCATTTAGGATTAAGAAGTATTCCAGTTTATTTTTTAGCTTTATTGAGCCAAAAAATTTGAGCTTGAATCCTGATTGGTTTGACCTTATCTTTGTTGGTAAATTGTGTATTTGAAAACTAAGGTTTCAAGTTTTGTGTAGTTCTTCCAACTTCTACCATTTATCATGTTCGAATAATTTATAAGTTTTTTGAAATATTAAAGGACCTGCTAATATTTCAAATTTGAGATATTAGAGATTAATTGGAAATTTAAAGTTTTAATTTATATTCTTATGGAATATTAGAGGATGTTCTAATATTTCCTATTTGGGGTGTGTAACCCAAATTATTGTTTCGTGATCTTGTTTCCCCAACAGGACTCCTTGTCCTTATGAATGAGATATATATGACCATAATGTATATCCTTTTCTTTTTCAAGGAAATTTATAAGATGGAATATTTTTTAGAAATCCTTAAGAGACAAATTTTCTAGCTAGAACATGATAAGAAAATAACAGAACAGTATTCCCTAGATTCTCCTTAGGGATTTTAATAAGATAATAATTAGTGAATTATATATATATATATGACAATCATATATTTTCTTTACACCTTTCATAGTTAGAATTTTAACAATGAAGTTTGGGATATCTTATTTTAGAAAGAAACTCATGGGTAACTTTTTTCCAAGTTAGGAAATAAGGACAAAGCATAAATTGTTTCATTACTCGTGTTTCACCCATGATGGGTGTTGTAAGATTTGGTCGTGGCTTGTCGCCTTTCGTTACCGACATAATTTTCTTCCATTCATGATCTATTTCATGTTTTGTGATTTTGGCTACATCTTAGAAATTTCGATTTATATTCTAGAGTCGAATTTAATTAAATAAATCAAGGTTTCACCTAATCTATTTTTATATATGCTTTTGTTAATGCTTGGTTGTTACTATTTGGGTTTTCCTTAAATAATTGCGGGGACGTTATTTCCTTAAGGGCGGAAGTTTGTAACAACTAGTATATTTTATGATTATTTAATTAAGGGATTTATTTAAATATTGTATTTTGAGTTCAATTTGAAACACAAAATTTGCGACTTCTAATAAATGGATGAACTAACACTCAGGACCACTTCCATTGAGTTCAAAATGTTGTTTACGATATTTAAAACCGTGAACATCGAAATGTTTGGAGATAGCAAAATTCGGGACTTTGGTTGGGGCTTGGTTAGTAAACCTAGCCTACTACCTTATATCCTACTTAACCCATCCCTCTTCATTCATTTATCACTCACGCAAGAAATAGAAAATGGGGAGGGGAATAGGAAATTAAAATTTCCTAAACCTATTTTGATCTTAGGGATTCCAATTTATGAAGAAATCAAGTGCAAATTCAAGGAGAAGTGAAACACCCCACCTCTGTTAAGGTCACTCACAAAGGGAATGCCTTAATTTCGATGGAGCATTATAGGTAAAAGATGCAGATAAATTACAAGAAAGACAAATAAAGAAGCAGAAAATAAAGTCATTTTATAAACTATGTGGCTCGGTCAAGCTTTTACAATAGTTGTCTTAAAAACAATACATAGTACTTCTGTCTTGATTCAAAAACTTCCAAGTATAAAAGAAGCATAAAAATAACAATGATTATTCCCCAATAGAGTAAAGCAAGCCATAGCTGAAATGAGACTGAATCCAAAGCAATGCATGATGATCTTGAAGCAACAAGTAATCCAAGCTAAGCAGAACTGTTTCCTCCCTGAGAACCTTGGGGGGGAAGAAAAGATGCGAAACAAAACTAGGTCAGACATAAGTCTGGTAAGTCTAGCTACTTTCAGCATATGAACAAACAAGAACAACATGACTTAAATTAAACTAAATAAAGACATAAGAATGATGATAAGGAACATAGGATACACAGGATAAGAAATAGGCAAGATAAACTAAGTATAACATCGCATGTTAATTATTCTCTGCTTCGCTACTACCCTGTTATTCTGATTTCTATATCTTTGCACCACCTAACGAGTGTCCCAACTAGTAATTTGTATAAAGGACAATATTACAATGTGATCCCAATCCCCGCAATTGTGGTAGCCTTCAGGTGTACATCTATTATGAGGATTCCACCTCAATCAGCCTAATTTCCATGAAGATGTTAGATGTACCCTTACTACTCTATCGATAGGCTCCCTACTTGTACAAATGTTCCATGTGTCTATGTCAATCGGCCCCCCTCTTGCGTGTAGATACCTTGCGTTGGTCCCACCATAAGGTGTATCAATCCTTATGATAGCGACCCGACACGAGTCAAGATGCACAATGTATAACTACTGTTATCCAGTGCCTTCTTTTTTCCACTCTGGAGTACGTGCACGCCCGTAAACCATCGGAACCTACACTGACGTACCCCCTGCCGTTGTTTTGACCTCTTATAATCAGCCTAGTAATCGTGCCCCACCCTGCCTAGCTCAGGGTACCGTGATACATCTATGTGGGTTACTGCTGAAATGGGTCCCCGTTACTAGGGTTTCCTACTGGTTAAGTTTGTGGGCCTATATTTTCTAATATTACCCTCCAACCCGATATGCACTTAACCCTCCTACCAATTCAAGCATGTTTATATAATGGTTAAGTTTTGTGGGCCTATATTTACTAATGTTACCTACCAACCCGGCGTATACTTAACCTTCCCACGGATTCAAGCAGGTTTATATAATGGTTAAGTTTTGTGGGCCTATATATTTACTAATATTACCCATCATCCCGACGTGTACTTAACTTTCCCACGGATTCAAGCATGTTTATATAATGGTTAAGTTTTGTGGACTTATATATTTACTAATATTACCCACCATCCCGACGTGTACTTAACCTTCCCACGAATTCAAGCATATTTATATAATGGTTAAGTTTTGTGGGCCTATATATTTACTAATATTACCCACCATCCTGACGTGTACTTAACCCTCCTACTCGTCATGCCATGTTGGTTAAGTGGTTCTTATTAACTTAACCTTTCTCACTTATCATGTTGGATTGGTTAAGTGTGATTTATTAACTTAACCCTATTCATTCATCGGGTTATATTGGTTAAGTATTACCCATTTAACTTAACCCCATTCGATCATCAAGTTATATTGGTCAAGTGTCATTAATCAATTCAAGTTAACTTAACCCACCCACTTGTCACGTCATGTTGGTTAAGTGTTTCCTTCTGGTGTTGACTTGACCCTACCTCAAATCATGTTATATTGGTTAAGTGCTGTACTCTCGTGTTAACTTAACCCTTCCCATACATCATGTTATATCTTGGTTAAGTGTTATCCTCTTGTATTACTTAACCCCACCACATGTCATTATATATTGGTTAAGTGTATCCTCTTGCGTTACCTAACCCTACCACAAGTCATTATATATTTTGGTTAAGTGTTACCTTAGTTAACTTAACCCTACCATCTGTTTAATTAATATGTTATAATGGTTAAGTGTTCCCTTAGTTAACTTAACCCTACCATCTGTCATATTGGTTAAGTATCATTAACCTAACCCTCCCATACTTAGCATGTGTCATTAGCATTAATTTATTTATTAATGCACCAACCTCTCACATTAGATATGTGTTATTGCGGTTACTGAATATGTCGGGCGGTTCCGGGCAGTTTTACACCACAACTCAATCTAACCTCGGGTTTTTCTTGGGCATGATGCACTAACCTTTCACATTAGATAGGTGTTGTTGTGGTTAATGGATGTGCTGGGTGGTTCCGGGCAATTTTACACCACAACTCAATCTAACCTCGGGTTAGGCATTCTCATCTTTTAGCATATTTACGGTGTATATGTAAATTATTCACAATTAAATTATAACATTAATCATGTTCATAATTAATGGCATACCAATTATACCGTTTTCATGCTAATTACCCAAATCCACCAAAACTAGTCATGATCCCGTTTCTCAAGTTATGCCCAACCAATTCCAATTTCAAGTTATTAATCAAAATAGGCTATACCCCGCCTTCCCAAACTTGCAATAATAGTCATTCCCAAAACCACTATGTCATATATTTGGCGTTCCAAATCAATAGTTAAGCCCAATCTTGTTTTAATATTCTAGTTTACAGTGTATGGCCGAAACTTGGTTTACAAGCCAACTAGCCCAAACTTGCTGTTATTGTAACACCCTGAATTTTTGAATAATCGAATAAACTAAATTAAAAGGAAAAATATATATATATTAAGTAGGCATAATTTGGGAACATGTATCATGGCATGATTGTTTTTTATGTGGCCTTCTTTGATTGGCTTTTATGACAAATTAAAGGTAAGAAAGATTTATGCATGTATAAATGGATAATTGTATATGGGTAATTAATGTATACGGTAAAAGGGAGAATATGTAATTAACAATAATAGATTTATAATTTACATATAAATATGAAGGATAAACATGAAAATTACATGGCATAGATTGGTTCATGAAATGGTATATTTAGTATACCATTAATTGTGAGCATAATTAAAAATATAGTTATGGCATAATTAAAATGGGAATAATTTACATATGGAATTTGTCATAAATAATAAATATGTAAATTATAGAAAAAAATGAACATTTAATACACTGTGCTGACTCATTAGGGCTGAGGTGTCACCCTATCTTGGTTGGATGGTTCAGGTAGCATCTAGGTTGATCGGATGGCCTTAATTAATCCTAAACTCTATAAAAATACCTCTAGACTCAAACCCTAAAATCAAAACAAAATTAGATTCATGGCCTCCATGCCGTCACCTAGCAACACAGCATAGCCACCACCAATTAAAGAGGAAGAAAGCTAGTCTAAATCAATCCTTTTCAACTTTAACAACGAATCTTCTTCAAGGGAAAACTATTACAACTTCAGAACTCAGAATTCAAGACCTTCTCTGAATTGTGAGTTCAATAATTTTAATAAAATAATTAGCAAATTAATTGGATTGAGTTATGATGTGGACTATTTGGATATGATGTGAATTATTGACCGCATGTTATTATTCATGTAGTAAAATTGTGATGTTTATGTTGTAAATTATATGATGCTATCTTGTAAAGTTGTGATCATCTATGTTGTAATTTTATGACTGGCTTATGTATAATCGAATCACCATGTTGTTCATATGCTAGTTTGGGTATGTTGATTCATATGATAAATCATAAGTATGTACGCAAGTTTAGATTTTTTTATTAAGACATGAATCATATGCAAGTTGGGGAAAGGTGTACGTATAACCTTATATGCTTCATGGCATCTATTTTAGATCTAAAGTTAGGCTATGACATGTGTGAGTTATATGCCAAATTCTACATGCTGGTTTACATGTTTATATGTAAATTTATACTATTGTTATGTTGCATAAATCACATATGCAAGTTTATATGAATACATGTGTTTGAATATGAATCATGTTATGCAAGTTTGTGGTTACTGCCTATGCAAGATTAAACCTTTAGATGTAGATCTATGACATGCAAGATTTATGCAAGTTTGTGACCATTATCCCAACAAGTTCACACCTTTATATTTGGGTCTATGACATATGTAGTTTTATGCAAGTTGTAACTTTGGCTTATGCAAGTTTTAGATGTAGAACATCATTCACACATGCAAGTTCACCCTTATGTTTAGATCTAGTTTTAATTATATGTATGTTATGATGTTTTCTCTTTATTCCATGAGTTAGACTATTCGAGTCTAACATATATTTTACGTTAAACGAACGAACGTACAACGTGGGGTAAAGGGGATAATATTAAAAGATTTAATTAGCATAAACGCCTTAAAAGACATAAAATAAATTTGTGATGAAAATTGGTATGATTTTACATACCATAAATGGATGGACATAATTGAGTCAATTATGGACATCGTTAAATTTGGAATTGATTGATAATTTGAATAGGGAAAGTAATTCAAATTGGGGAATGATTAATTAGGAGTAATTAATCGTCTAAGACACGAGGTTAGGCTCTTTTGTGGTATAAGACTGCCCGGACCCGCCCGACAAATCCAGCTGCCACAAATGCCAGTCTAATGTGGGAGGTCTTAGGCATAAATTAAATACGTAACAATTGTAAAGACACGAGGTTAGACTCTTTTGTGGTGTAAGACTGCCCGGACCCGCCCGGCAAATCCAGCTGCCACAAATGCCAGTCTAATGTGAGAGGTCTTTATGAGGTTACGGTCTTAATGAATTAAGAAACACTTAACCAGATAAACATGTAGTGGGACATGAAGGGTTTAAGTGGGTGCCTTAGGTGGCATGTGGAATCTAGTGGGTGCCTTGGGTGGCATTTGAAATACGATTAGAAATACTTAACCAACATTGAAATATGTAATTGAAACATGAATAAGAAGTGGGTTAAGTGGGAAATACTAGAGGGGACCAAGCTTAGGTGGATAGCTTGTGTCAAGTCATGGGGGCCCATTTCAACCAGTAACACATACGTATCTTTGTGGGCTCGACCCAAGTCGAGGACGGGACACGCATACTGGGATTGACTGTAAGAGGCCAAACCGGGTTAGCGGTGGCAACGCAAGTCCAACGGGTTCATATGCATGTGTGGACCCGGGCTGGTAGGTAAGACGTTGTTGCATCGTGTAGGTATAAGCCGTGCATCTCTGGTAGTATTGGGTTGCCACTTTGGGGAGTGATACACCCCACTTTGGGACGAGCACGGGTATCTACGAGTTAGGGAGCCGATCGAATGGGGAAGGTAGTGGGTACGACTAGTGGAGATAGGAGCAGGCGACACCTATGACAGCAGCTAGGAGTACAGCTACCATATTATGAATATTGTAATTAGAACGGGGAGGGTAGTGGGTACCACTAGTGGAAATAGGAGCAGACGGCACCTATAACAGCAGCTAGGGGTACACGAAACAACCATTATTATTATCACTTATGTTCAGTAGGCATGATCAACCTTAGGGTGACTAGTGGTGGTGCAGTATACTAATGGTGGTGCAGTATATCAATTATTTCATAGTGTTGGTGTAGTTTAGTAATCATCTTACAGTGGGTTAGGTGCGCTTTAACGATATCGTTGTTCATCCTGTTTCCTTGTTTACTCTGCCTTACTCAATGGTTCATGGTCATTTCCTGATTTTCCAACTTATGCCTTAGCCTAGTTACTTCGGTGATTATATTGTTAAAGTTATCGCACTCGCCAGACTTTATGTCTGACCTCCAGTGGAGCTTGATTTTGGACAGCTGTGCTTCTTGCTTTTAGAAGATTGCTTGGATCGCTGAAGTAAAGTTCAGTCTCTCTTTTATTTATGGCTATTTTGTATTAGGGATTATGTCTTTCAATTTATGTACTTTTATTTAGTCAAGATGGATATTATGTACTTGGCTCTGGTTTTGACGATGTAATCAAACATACGTATTTTCCGCTGCAATGAAATAAAGTTTTAAATTTTCAAGTATTGTTTATATCTGTCTCGTTGTTAAGTTTCTGTCCTATACTCACTTAAAACGCTCCATAGAAGTTAATGCATTCCCTTTGTGAGTGACATTAATGGACATGGGGTGTTACACGTGGTATCAGGGCTGAAGGTTATCAGAACAGATATGAATTTCGAAAAAAAAAATTCAAAAACAATTTTATAAAGAAGTACCTACAAAAGTATGTTTTAAGGAAAGTATTTTCAAGAAAAAAGCTTATTTTAGAAAGCATAACCCCAAGGGCCATATATCTTATCTTTAGTATATCCTCTCGTCAGTACTTTTGACCTTTAGGTAGGGTAGTCCTATGGTTGAAACATGTGTTTGAGATTAGTTATGTATGATGGATGCATATGGATGTAAGTGTTTGCTAGTGGTTGCTCGCGGATGCATATACACACACTTTAGGCACTAGATCGGCTCAGTCACTTCATATTGCATATTGCATATAAATGTGTGTACATATTTAAGTAATGGATGTATAATGGTTGTACCATCATATGGATGTTGCATTTTGGTGAATGGTTGTGCACGCATGTAGAGATAATATGTATCGATAGGATTCTTTTGCATACATAATGGACGCATGACACTATCATGGTTTGCATTAAGGAGGTCAACTGAATCAGTAGACCGCCTGATTTTGCATTAGATAAGGAACATATACACACACTACTTGCATATGTTCATACAGCATTAGAAAATTTTAAGGACAATGGATGTCTGTGTTTGATGGTTGAGTAGATGGTTGTTTGGATGGTAGGATACGTTCTTCTTGACTTAGAGATTTCGAGGACGAAATCCTTTAAGTAAGGGAGAATGTAACACCCTGAATTTTTGAATAATCGAATCAACTAAATTAAAAGGAAATATATATATATATATATATTAAGTAGGCATAATTTGGGAACATGTATCATGGCATGATTGTTTTTTTATGTAGCCTTCTTTGATTGGCTTTTATGACAAATTAAAGGTAAGAAAGATTTATGCATGCATAAATGGATATTTGTATATGGGTAATTAATGTATACAGTAAAAGGGAGAATATGTAATTAACAATAATAGATTTATAATTTACATATAAATATGAAGGATAAACATTAAAATTACATGGCATAGATTGGTTCATGAAATGGTATATTTAGTATACCATTAATTGTGAGCATAATTAAAAATATAGTTATGGCATAATTAAAATGGGAATAATTTACATATGGAATCTGTCATAAATAAGAAATATGTAAATTATAGAAAAAGAACGAACATTTAATACACTGTGCTGAGTCATTAGGGCTGAGGTGTCACCCTATCTTGGTTGAATGGTTCAGGTTGCTTCTAGGTTGATCGGATGGCCTAAATTAATCCTAAACTCTATAAAAACACCTCTAGACTCAAACCCTAAAATCAAAACAAAATTAGATTCATGGCCTCCATGCCGTCACCTAGCAACACAGCATAGCCGCCACCAATTGAAGAGGAAGAAAGCTAGTCTAAATCAATCCTTTTCAACTTTAACAACGAATCTTCTTCAAGGGAAAGCTATTACAACTTCAGAACTCAGAATTCAGAATTCAAGACCTTCTCTGAATTGTGAGTTCGATAATTTTAATAAAATAACAAGCAAATTAATTGGATTGAGTTATGATGTGGACTATTTGGATATGATGTGAATTATTGACCGCATGTTATTATTCATGTAGTAAAATTGTGATGTTTATATTGTAAATTCTATGATGCTATCTTGTAAAGTAGTGATCATCTATGTTGTAATTTTATGATTGGCTTATGTATAATCGAATCACCATGTTGTTCATATGCTAGATTGGGTATGTTGATTCATATGATAAATCATAAGTATGTATGCAAGTTTAGATTTTTTTTATTAAGACATGAATCATATGCAAGTTGGGGAAAATTGTATGTATAACCTTATATGCTTCATGGCATCTATTTTAGATCTAAAGTTAGGCTATGACATGTGTGAGTTATATGCCAAATTCTACATGCTGGTTTACATGTTTAGATATAAGTTTATACTGTTGTTATGTTGCATAAATCACATATGCAAGTTTATATGAATACATGTGTTTGAATATGAATCATGTTATGCAAGTTTGTAGTTACTGCCTATGCAAGATTACACCTTTAGATGTAGATCTATGACATGCATGATTTATGCAAGTTTGTGACCATTATCCCAACAAGTTCACACCTTTAGATTTGGGTCTATGACATATGTAGTTTTATGCAACTTGTAACTTTGGCCTATGCAAGTTTTAGATGTAGAACATCATTCACACATGCAAGTTCACCCCTGTGTTTAGATCTAGTTTTAATTATATGTATGTTGTGATGTTTTCTCTTTATTCCATGAGTTAGACTATTCGAGTCTAACGTATATTTTACGTTAAACGAACGAACGTACAACGTGGGGTAATGAGGATAATATTAAAAGATTTAATTGGCATAAATGCCTTAAAAGACATAAAATAAATTTGTGATGAAAATTGGTATGATTTTACATACCATAAATGGATGGGCATAATTGAGTCAATTATGGACATCGTTAAATTTGGAATTGATTGATAATTTGAATAGGGAAACTAATTCAAATTGGGGAATGATTAATTAGGAGTAATTAATCGTCTAAGACACAAGGTTAAACTCTTTTGTGGTGTAAGACTGCCCGAACCCGCCCGGCAAATCCAGCTGCCACAAATGCCAGTCTAATGTGGGAGGTCTTAGGCATAAATTAAATACGTAACAATTGTAAAGACATGAGGTTAGGCTCTTTTATGGTGTAAGACTGCCCGGACCCGCCCGGCAAATCCAGCTGCCACAAATGCCAGTCTAATGTGATAGGTCTTTATGAGGTTACAGCCTTAATGAATTAAGAAACACTTAACCAGATAAACATGTAGTGGGACATGAGGGGTTTAAGTGGGTGCCTTGGGTGGCATGTGGAATCTAGTGGTTGCCTTGGGTGGCATTTGATATACGATTAGAAATACTTAACCAAAATTGAAACATGTAATTGAAACATGAATAAGAAGTGGGTTAAGTGGGAAATACTAGAGGGGACCAAGCTTAGGTGGATAGATTGTGTCAAGTCATGGGGGCCCATTTCAACCAGTAACCCATACGTATCTTTATGGGCTCGACCCAAGTCGAGGACCGGACATGCATACTGGGCTTGACTGTAAGAGGCCAAACCGGGTTAGTGGTGGCAACGCAAGTCCAACGGGTTCATATGCGTGTGTGGACCCGGGCTGGTAGGTAAGACGTTGTTGCATCGTGTAGGTATAAGCCGTGCATCTCTGGTAGTATTGGGTTGCCACTTTGGGAAGTGATACGCCCCACTGTGGGACGAGCACGGGTATCTACGAGTTAGGGAGCCGATCTAATGGGGAAGGTAGTGGGTATGACTAGTGGAGATAGGAGCAGGCGGCACCTATGACAGCAGCTAGGAGTACAGCTACCATATTATGAATATTGTAATTAGAACAGGGAGGGTAGTGGGTACCACTAGTGGAGATAGGAGCAGGCGGCACCTATGACAGCAGCTAGGGGTACACGAAACTACCATTATTATTATCACTTATGTTCAGTAGGCTGGATCAACCTTAGGGTGACTAGTGGTGGTGCAGTATACTAGTAGTGGTCCAGTATAGCAATTATTTCATAGTGTTGGTGTAGTTTAGTAATTATCTTACAGTGGGTTAGGTGCACTTTAACGATATCGTTGTTCATCCTGTTTCCTTGTTTACTCTGCCATACTCAATGGTTCATGGTCATTTCCTGATTTTCCAGCTTATGCCTTAGCTAAGTTACTTCGGTGATTATATTGGTGGAGCTTGATTTTGGACAGCTGTGCTTCTTACTTTTAGAAGATTGCTTGGATCGCTGAAGTGAAGTCCAGCCTCTCTTTTATTTATGGCTAATTTGTATTGGGGATTATGTCTTTCAATTTATGTACTTTGATTTAGTCAAGTTGTATATTATGTACTTGGCTCTGGTTTTGACGATGTAATCAAACATATGTATTTTCCGCTGCAATGAAATAAAGTTTTTAATTTTCATGTACTGTTTAATTATATCTATCTTGTTGTTAAGTTTTTGTTCTATACTCACTTAAAACGCTCCATAGAAGTTAATGTATTCCCTTTGTGAATGACATTAATGGACATGGGGTGTTACAGTTATAATGATAACAATGGCCCAATGTCAATTACAAGTTTTTCCCAACCATTTCACCAAATATGTTATGTTCAGTTACTTTCCCCAAATATGTTATGCCAATATTGTCAATTTCATGTTTACGCCCCCAATAACCCAAACCTTCCCCGTATTCCCATCGTACGTATATCGCGATTCAACCTAGATTATAGGTCAATCTAGATTCACAAATAAAAAGGAACAAATAGGAATAATATGACAATGATAGGCATAAGAACTGGCACAAGATGATAGTCCCAAAACACAAGAATTATAGATCTAATAGAATTACAGCATAAGTGAATAAACTGATTTAGAATCATTGCAGGCATATAGATCTGATTATGAACAATATTATGGACATGAAAGGCTTGAATAATAAACTTGGTTCGACAACTTGTATTGATTCGATTGGATCAATAAGAAGCAACCCAAAGTCATAGATTCACAAAGGCTAAGAATAGATCCAAATAGAAAATCAAGCATAGGTCCAAATTCATTTTATTCCATGTCCATACTATAATTGGTTGTCTAAATCTTAAAGTAATCGTAAACTTACAAAACAAAGCCAAGTCTTGTTTTCTGGAATCTGTATTCTAAAACTGAATTGCTCGCCTTTGATGTAGACCGTTGAATACTCTAAATTAGATTTGATTTAATTTGATTCTTGCTTTTATCTTGTCTTTGAGTTGAAAGAGAATGGCGGCTACTCTAGGTTGACAGCATGACGGCTCTAGGTAAGAATTTGTATGGTTTAGGGTTTAGATTTAGGTTGCTTATATAGAAGTTTAGGATTATTTAGAGCCCTTAGATGATCTAGGAGTCCATCAGAACCACTCAGCTCAAATACGCATCATCCAGCCACTCAGAAGAAGACACATCATCACAGAACACTCCAGAATTCTGTGCTAGATTAGTATGGGCGCACTTGGAAGGTGCGCCAATGCATTCTTGTACTGGCGCACTTGTGAAGTGCGCTAGTGCATTCTGGTCGACTTCTAGTTTTTCTACCTAATTTCGTTCGTCCATATCTTCTTCATACGGTATTCGTTTTACGCAAACTCGGACTCTATCTCAAGCAGAATTCTGAGACGAACGTAATGGTGTAACCCTTTTCATCTAATTATTCTTTTAATAATTAATTATTCTTTAATTATCTCTTATGTCACGTTTTAAAATTACGGGGTTTTACTTTCCCCCTACTTCATCCCCGAAATCTTCATGTTAAGAAGAATGTATATCCTACCATCCAACATCCATCTACTCAACCATTCAATTACAGGCATCCATTGTCCTTAAAAAGGTTTCTAATGTTTTTCATGAACATATGCATAGTGTGTGTATATGTCCTTACCCAAATGCAAAATCAGGCGGTCGACTGATTCAGTTGACCTCCTTAATGCGAATCATGTCAGTGCCATGAGTCCATCATGTATGCAATTATTCCTAATCGTACTTTATAACTTCTACATGAGTGCACAATCATTCATACAAATGCAACATCCATATGATAACACATCAAGTTTCAATTCATACATATAAAAAATTCACTCATGCATATGCAATATGAAAGTGACTGAGCCGATCTAGTGCCTAATGTGTGTATATGCATCCACGAGCAACCACTAGCAAACACTTACATCCACCAAATATAACATGCTTCAAACACATGTTTACATCCATTGGATTCTACCTAAGGATCGAGGATAGGATCGAGAGGATATACTTAAAGATAAAGACTAGCAAATAAACTTTACAGAAAAAGAGAAATTAAGGATATACCCCCAGAAAGGGTATGATGTGCGTTTCTAGTCTTCAGTCTTCTAAGTCACATCTTCTTGAGCTTCACTCCATATTGCTATGACTGTCTTAACTTCACGATTTCCGTAGCTTCTTGACCTCCATTTCCCAAACCCACTGCTAAAGATAGGACCTCGATCACTTACTATGCTAGAGGGTATCCAATGTAGTCGAACTATCTTTCAAACATAAACAAATGTTAAACATGATGCCAAGTGTATATACTAAGATGATTAGAGGTCTCTCTTCTACTTAGCTTATCCATCATATCACAAATATGAGGGTCGATATCTCTCACGCAAACCATCCTAGTTGAACTTGACATCCCTCAATTACAAGCCCCAAAGACCTAAACCAATATCAGACAAGCACCCAAGGAATACCTTCTTCGAATTTGGACGATTTATGTGAGATGATACTAGCAAAACAACCAAACAATTGAGCACTTAACCGACTCTGGCTATCCTCGCCAATCTTGCTCCAAAACTATCATTGATCGCATAACTGACTTTGTATTGTCAACTAGACATATGCGGAAGTCTATCTCGAGTTTTAGGGAGAAAACCCCTAACCTAATCAAAACATCCTCGTACTCATAGGCTATTCTGGCGGATCTCAAAATCGTCGATAGATGCATCAAGTGATTCTAGGTAGTTAAGCCTAACTGATCTCCTTAGGATCGCACGAAATCTCGAGGGTGTTCCCGAGGCAAGTAAAAAGTCTAACTACCCTCCTTACTAGCTAACCAACCCATGCCTAGAATCAACCCATAGCCCATGAAACCAAAAACATAAGCATTACGCTTAAACCCAATACTTCTGATAGATATCCTCAAATCCTTACAAACCAAAGATAAATGAGCCGAACCACTAATTAGATTTGAGACAATAATGCGATCTTCTACTATACAGGTACTAAGGTGTAGAGACTCAACTATGGAAGCAGATATAAATGAATGGGAGGCACTAAAGTCAAGAAGAGTACTAATAGGAGGATCGGAAAGATAAACTAATCTCTACCTCTCTCTCAGGTACGCTGGCGGTGAGAGCATGCACTTTCCCTCCTGAAAATCCTGTCCTTTGTTCTTGCCCTTGTCCTTAATTATATGACCTGTTATACCATAATAAAGACACTTCCTCTCGTCTTAGGTTTTTCTATTCTTTCCTTCTTATCCTGATTCTTCCACTTATACCTCTTTCTTTTTACCTTCGTTGCGAACTAAGTCAATATCCATGAGTTGCTCATCCTTGGGTTGTGCTCCTTAGCCAAACTCCCTCATTACTATCCTTGTGTAATATGTTGACAAGTCTCTCGAAAGCTGCCTCCATCGCACGAAAAACCCTACAAAGCTCAAAAAAAAATTAGCCGTAGGTGAAACTACTGCGACTATAGATGGAAGTTGGGCGCTTATTTTCCCTTTGTCAGGTGTCGTAGTCTCATCAAGCCTACGGAACTATGCCGCGATGAGGTTACCTCCTAGAGAGTCAGGAGCCCCGGAGACTAAGGAAAGAAGGAGACAAGGATTCAAACAAAGGATCAAAAGATAGTGCATATGGCTTAGCGGAATATGCCTTTAAAACAAAAACTTTTCTTTTGAAAATGCTTCTTTTAAAACCATTGAAAATAATTTTTCAATTATTTTATCTGATCCGGTAACCTTCAGCTCTGATACCAAGTGAAACACCCCACCTCTGTTAAGGTCACTCACAAAGGGAATGCCTTAATTTCGATGGAGCATTACAGGTAAAAGATGCAGATAAATTACAAGACAAACAAATAAAGCAGCGGAAAATAAAGTCATTTTATAAACAATGTGGCCCGGTCAAGCTTTTACAATAGTTGTCTTAAAAACAATACATAGTACTTCTGTCTTGATTCAAAAACTTCCAAGTATAAAAGAAGCATAAAAATAACAACGATTTATTCCCCAATAGAGTAAAACAAGCCATAGCTAAAATGAGACTGAATCCAAAGCAATTCATGATGATCTTGAAGCAACGAGTAATCCAAGCTAAGCAGAAGTGTTTCCTCCCTGAGAACCTAGAGGGGGGGGGGGGAACGGAAGAAAAGAGGCGAAACAAAACTAGGTCAGACATAAGTCTGGTAAGTCCAGCTACTTTCAGCATATGAACAAGCAAGAACAACATGACATGAATTAAACTAAATAAAGACATAAGTATGATGATAAGGAACATATGATACACATGATAAGCAATAGGCAAGATAAACTAAGTATCATAGCATGTTAACTATTCTCTGCTTCGCTACTACCCTATTATTCTGATTTCTATATCTCTGCACCACCTAACGAGGGTCCCAACTAGTAATCTGCATAAAGGATAATATTACAACAAGATCCCGATCCCCGCAATTGCGGTAGCCTTCAGGTGTACATCTATTATGAGGATTCCACCTCAATCAGCCTAATTGCCATGAAGATATTAGATGTACCCTTACTACCCTATCGATCGGCTACCTACTTGTACAAATGTTCCATGTGTCTGTGTCAATCGGCCCCCCTCTTGCGTGTAGATACCCTGCGCTGGTCCTGCCATAAGGTGTATCAATCCTTATGATAGCGACCCGACACGAATCAAGATGCACATTGTATAACTACTGGTACCCAGTGCCTGCTTTTTCCCACTCCAGAGTACGTGCACGCCCGTAAACCATCGGAACCTACACTAACGTACCCTCTGCCATTGTTTTGACCGCTTATAATTAGCCCAGTAATCGTGCCCCACCCTGCCTAGCTCAGGGTATCGTGATACATCTTTGTGGGTTACTACTGAAATGGGTCCTCGTTACTAGGGTTTCCTACTGGTTAAGTTTGTGGGCCTATATTTTCTAATATTACCCACCAACCCGATATGCACTTAACCCTCCCACCAATTCAAGCATGTTTATATAATGGTTAAGTTTTGTGGGCCAATATTTACTAATATTACCCACCAACCCGGCGTATACTTAACCTTCCCACGGATTCAAGTAGGTTTATATAATGGTTAAGTTTTGTGGGCCTATATATTTACTAATATTACCCACCATCGCGACGTATACTTAACCTTCCCACGGATTCAAGCATGTTTATATAATGGTTAAGTTTTGTGGGCCTATATATTTACTAATATTACCCACCATCCCGACGTGTAGTTAACCTTCCCACGGATTCAAGCATGTTTATATAATGGTTAAGATTTGTGGGCCTATATATTTACTAATATTACCCACCATCCCGACATGTACTTAACCCTCCTACTCATCATGCCATGTTGGTTAAGTGGTTCTTATTAACTTAACCTTTCTCACTTATCATGTTGGATTGATTAAGTGTGATTTATTAACTTAATCTTGTTCATAAATCATGTTATATTGGTTAAGTATTTCCCATTTAACTTAACCCCATTCGATCATCAAGTTATATTGGTCAAGTGTCATTAATCAATTCAAGTTAACTTAACCCACCCACTTGTCACGTCATGTTGGTTAAGTGTTTCCTTCTGGTGTTGACTTGACCCTACCTCAAATCATGTTATATTTGTTAAGTGTTGCCCTCTCGTGTTAACTTAACCCTTCCCATACATCATGTTATATATTGGTTAAGTGTTATCCTCTTGTATTACTTAACCCTACCACATGTCATTATATATTGGTTAAGTGTATCCTCTTGTGTTACTTAACCCTACCACAAGTCATTATATATTTTGGTTAAGTGTTACCTTATTTAACTTAACCCTAGCATCTGTTTAATTAACATGTTATAATGGTTAAGTGTTCCTTTAGTTAACTTAACCCTACCATCTGTCATATTGGTTAAGTATCATTAACCTAACCCTCCCATACTTAGCATGTGTCATTAGCATTAATTATTAATGCACTAACCTCTCACACTAGATATTTGTTGTTGCGGTTACTAGATATGCCGGGTGGTTCCGGGCAGTTTTACACCACAACTCAATCTAACCTCGGGTTAGGCATTCTCATCTTTTAGCATATTTACATGGTGTATATGTAAATTATTCACAATTAAATTATAACATTAATTATGTTCATAATCAATGGCATACCAATTATACCGTTTTCATGCTAATTACCCAAATCCACCAAAACTAGTCATGATCCCGTTTCTCAAGTTACGCCCAACCAATTCCAATTTCAAGTTATTAATCAAAATAGGCTATACCCCGTCTTCCCAAACTTGCAATAATAGTCATTCCCAAAATCACTATGTCATATATTTGGCGTTCCAAATCAATAGTTAAGCCCAATCTAGTTTTAATATTCTAGTTTATAGTGTATGGCCAAAACTTGGTTTACAAGCCAACTAACCCAAACTTGCAGTTATAATGATAACAATGCCCCAATGTCAATTACAAGTTTTGCCCAACCATTTCACCAAATATGTTATGTTCATATACTTTCCCCAATTATGTTAGGCCAATATTGTCAATTTCATGTTTATGCCCCCAATAACCCAAACCTTCCCCGTATTCCCATCGTACGTATATCGCGATTCAACCTAGATTATAGGTCAATCTAGATTCACAAATAAAAAGGAACAAATAGGAATAATATGACAATGATAGGCATAAGAACTAGCACAAGATGATAGTCCCAAAACACAAGAATTACAGATCTAATAAAATTACAGCATAACTGAATAAACTGATTTAGAATCATTGCAGGCATATATATCTGATTATGAACAATATTATGGACATGAAAGGCTTGAATAATAAACTAGGTTTTACAACTTGTATAGATTTTATTGGATCGATAAGAAGCAACCCAAAGTCATAGATTCACAAAGGCTAAGAACAGATCCAAATAGAAAATCAAGCATAGGTCCAAATTCATTTTATTCCATGTCCATACTATGATTGGTTGTCTAAATCTGAAAGTAATCATGAACTTACAAAACAAAGGCAAGTCTTGTTTTCTGGAATCTGTATTTTGAAACTAAATTGCTCGCCTTTGATGTAAATTGTTGAATACTCTAAATTAGATTTGATTTAATTTGATTCTTGCTTTTATCTTGTTTTTAAGTTGAAAGAGAATGGAAGATACTCTAGGTTGACAGCATGACGGCTCTAGGTATGATTTGTGTGGTTTAGGGTTTAGATTTAGGTTGCTTATATAGAAGTTTAGGATTATTTAGAGCCCTTAGATGATCTAGGAGTCCATCAGAACCACCCAGCTCAAATACGCATCATCCGGCCACTCAGAAGAAGACACATCATCACAGAACACTCCATAATTCTGTGCTGGAATAGTATGGGCGCACTTGGCAGGTGCGCCAGTGCATTTTTGTACTGGCGCGCTTGTGAAGTGCGTTAGTGCATTCTAGTCGACTTCCGGTTTTTCTGCCTAACTTCGTTCATCCATTTCTTCTTCATACGATATCTGTTTTATGCAAACTCAGACTTTATCTCATGCAGAATTCCGAGGCGAACGCAATAGTGTAACCCGTTTCAACTAATTATTCTTTTAGTAATTAATTATTCTTTAATTATCTCTTATGTCCCGTTTTAAAATTACAGGGTGTTACAAGAAGCTTGGGTAAGTCTTCATCTTCTCCATCTTGTTCTCTCTTTAATCCTTATGGTTTCCTAAACCTAACTCTTAGTAATTTATTAATATGATCTTAGATTGAAGATTATAGAGCGTTGTTTGAAGAGAAGTTGATCTTTCTTGGTTTTGGAGCCTCTCCTTTCTTATCAAGATCAATGGTGAGTTCTTGTGAACTCACATCTACGACTCAAGCTTACATGCTTGGCTAGTGTGACCTTGGCACTTATATGTTGTATATGCACTGTGTGTTTTGGATCGTTCGTGTGTGAACTTTCCAATTTGTGAGTGTTCTAATTTACTTATATGAATTTGAAGTATAATTCTTTTTAGTGGTTTGTGTTTGTGTTATTGAGTTGTTTCGGCGAGTTATAGAAGCTTTATTTCCACTTGAATAATGATATCAGCCTTCACCATTAGTTTAGGCTCATTCGAAGGTGATTGGGCATTCATAGCTAGGAAAACAACTCCCCAAGCTTTAGCTCAAACGTCTGAGCAGAGCCCTCGACGTCTAACCTGATGCTCGGGGGAAAAAGGAAGAGAAGATGGTCGGGGTCTGACCTTAGGGCTCAGACGTCTCAGAATTGTTTCCTGCTAATGACGGTGGAAACCACGATCAAAAGTATAGGTTGATCCAGACTTATTCGCGACCGAGTTTCAGCTCGTTTGTTATTTTCCTTTGTTTTCTCAGTTGCTCTAATTCGTGAATTTCAGTAGCTTGAGTATGTCGACCTTTGATGGTCATTTGAGTTATTCGTGATAAATGCATTTATAATCGATATTCGTGGGATTTGATTTATGTTATTAAAACATGAATCTCAGAGTCGGTTTTTATTACAATCGGTATTTGATTAGATATGTCACTTCACACAATAAATGAGTTTATATTATTAGTAAATAACAAATCTCTTGCTAAAATGGTTTCAAATCCTACTTCATTATACAAAGTTACTTTACAAATTATTTTCCAATCTACTAGTACGTATGTTATAAATCTTTTTCTCACTCATATGAGAAATCCAATTAAACTCCTTAGTAAAATGAGAGGTATGAAACACTTGCGTTTGCTTCAATGGTTAATTCTAGAAATCGTTCGATTGAAAATTGTGTAATGTGTTTCTAGTGGATTATACAACTTGCTTGTAAATATTCAAGTAGAGCAAGTGGTTATGAGACATGTAGCTCAACTTTAATATTTACTAGCTTGGAGTAATACACACTTTCATTGATATTCATATCATTATGATGATCTTCAGATCATTGTGAGGATCTTCGAATCATTTTGACGATTTTCGAATCATTTTGAGGAACTTCGGTTCATCTTGTGTGGCAATCTTCAGATTCGTGGGGAACTTCGGTTTGTGTGATGTGTAGCGATCTTCGAATTCACGTGGAACTTTGGTTCATCTAGTGTAGCTATCTTCGGATTCGCAGGGAACTTTGGCTCTTCTAATGTGGCGATCTTCGGAATCACGTGGAACTTCAGTTAATCTTGTGTGGCGATCCTCGGATTCATAGGAAATTTTGGTTCATCTTGTATGGCGATCTTCGGATTCGCGGGGAACTTCGGTTCATCTTGTACGGCAATATTCAGATTTGCGGGGAACTTCGGTTCATTTTGGACTAGAACCATATTAGTGTTTTGATATGGGGTATCCATTTGAGTTGTTTCATAATATGTTATCAATTATGTGATGATTTGGTATGTGAATCATTTCTTGTGAGTAGCTATATAATTTAGAATGGGATATTCTCTTGTAGCATTGGTATCTCTTTGGGATATTGTGGGGACATTTTAGGGACTTCGTACTTAAGTGTGAATATGGTTGTTATTGCATATATGTCCATACCTATTTATATCTCTTATTATTATATCCTAGTTTATGAGATAAGTATAGCTAGACTGATATGTTTATTGTTCATTTTCTTATAAAAAATACTCGAGTCAGGTCGAGGTGTTATAGGTGCTTCACATGACCTTTTAGCGGGGACCACTTATTGATTTTTTGCAAACTAAAATAGTGTTGTAGCATTGGGATTATATGTATATGAGATAAAGAATCCTTATGTATACATATTCTTTTGGCTAAAACTTATACCTAGTCTTTTGTGTATAGTGGATCGAGTATGACCACTATCTCGTGTACACTCTCATGTGTTATATTCATATCTATTTCTGCCTTAGTGATGTGAATATCCATGTTTGACTCTGATTATACTGTTATGTTATATTATTTTATATTGTTTCTGAATTATATGTAGCCACTGTGTAATGGGTTTGGACTTGAATTAGATGTGTCAGATTTCCTCATGAGATTCAAAAACTAACACCACAATATCAGACATGTTTAACACTTATTCATAGCTATTATATAGACGGTCTCTCCTCAACAACCTTATTCTTAAGGTTAGTTGGCTACAATATTAGTAATGTCCTTGGCTAACGCGACTATAGAGGTGGGGAGTCACATGATCCACTTCCTCGACCCATGGAAATCGACACTAATACATCCACTGTATTCATGTGTCGCAAACCAAGTGATGGAGAAGCGAATTGTTTATAATAAGAAAGAAAGGGGTGAGAAAGTAGAAGCATAGAATCTTGCACAATAGAAAAATGTATATTTATTTATCATCTAAAATGAATATAGCAAAAAATTTAATCTTACTCATCAGAGTGAAATCACATCAACCTGCACATTTATAGAACCTGCCCCTACAATGCTGAAAGAAACTAAGAAAATGGGAATATATGACTATTTCTAGATTCTTCAGAACCAAGCTCCATCTGGTTTATCCAAGAAAATCTACTACTAGGCTTCCCGAAGAAAATATAGGCACCCAAAGTTTAAGGGGAAAGAAAGGGATACTTCTGGTCAGTCATGGGGCTGGTGTGACAATCTTAAATTCATCATTTGAAAATAAACGGTACCCCATAAGACAACGACCACATGTAAACATGAAACGGATTTTTTAACTTATGGTAATCAAATCATTTTTACGTCAAAATCATTTGATATTATTTCTATTGACTTAAGGATAAAAAAATTCAAATAAATTATAAAATATGGAAAAAAAAATTCTAATTGAATTCCACATACTTTATGGGCTCTACAATAGAACATGAAAGCTCTTGGGGAAATGGCTTCCCTAGGATGGCAAGGTAAGGTACTATCTTCCAAATAGTATACCTCTAGAGGGATGTACCGATTACCACTCTCATCCGCATAGTTAGCAAGGCCAAAACAGTTACATAGACCTTTTCCCCAGGTGGTGCACTGCTCGAATACGTATTACCCTAGTCATAACTGATCTTTCACCGATAGGTACCCGCATATACCACTTACTCGACATATAATGAATAATCTAGAAGGGTGATAACGTCTTCTCGTGGGAGCTACCTAAGCTGACCTCTCGGCGTGCCTTGTTTTTGCAAATAGTTGTTGCTGAGGCTTAGAGGTCTACGATTACCTTTCCTTTTGGAGCTTCCTTCACTTCAAATGCCACGTTAACAAATCCAACACACGCCACTGATTTCCACTAATGTACAACCTCTAAGCTCGTACGTCTCAGAGAAGGGAGCAAGCTAAGAGAAGTTTCCTTCTCCGTCGCCAAACAGATGTATATTCGTGGAGATCAATAAAATCATATTAGAAATACAACGTTAGACATTCATCCATACAAGTCTTCATGGGTTTGGATGCGATCAAAGATCTAAGTGCATAATAGCCATTAATGTAATATAGAAGAAATCCCCCAAGGGTCATGAAAGAAACCTTAATTCAATCTCTCTAATCCTTCAATCTTCATCACTTCGAAACATTTAACTGATTCAAAGTGGTTTCCATATAGGAATCACCCAAATCTGGTCCCAGTCTTCTCGGATCAATCATCGTAAAAATAATGTTTAAGTAGTTATCGATGTTGGGTGTTCTTCATTTCTTAATTCATTACTTCACAAAACATCTTTTAAGGATGCATAACTTTCAAATACTCTTTGGATTATTCATGTAATTGTCAAACCTCATTCACTAAGTTTTTTGGATGGTAATTCCGTTTTAGTTTAATAGATACGAAGAAATCATAATTATCTTACTCGATATCAATTTCCATCTTCAAAATCGACTATCCGTCGAACATCGGTGTAAAAACCTTTTGAATTCTTAAGGACACTAAGGATTCCCTCCTTGGAATTTGATACTAAAAACAACAAGACCACCCCTAAGAGATTCGATTTACTTATCTTGGGAAAGTAGATCTTTTATACTTAACTTGTTTCCGACTTTCACCCTTATCTAGTCCTCACCCAGGAAAGGGCCAGGTGATCCAAGGCATTGATTTCTCTGGAACCTCTCCATGGGTAAACACCCACAACTGGAGGTCAGAGATAGAAAATTCATGCTTGCTCATCAGCTTATTAGAGCCATGATTAAACCATTGCTTATTTGATTTAATTCAATCAATAATATCTTCAATTCATTTATAAATCTTCAAAACAGTCTCCAAATTACTTCGTTAATCTTTTAAAAACATTCATTAAACATTTGGATAAGATTTATTAAGTTTAAACTTTTTCATTATTGAAAAAAGTGTTGCAAAATGTCGTTTTAAGCTTAATTCATTAAAACGACTTTTAAGATTTATATAATCAACTTAAATCACTTGTAAAACATTTTAAATGATTTTTAAGATTTATTTCATATTTTTAAAAGATCAAAAAATTACATCTTTTAAAAACCGCATTTACAGAATTTTGAATTGTAAAACCATGATGTTTTCGAGATTTTTTTTGGTTATATTTCAAAATCTACCCAAGGAAATCTTTATTTTTTCGATTCTTGGTTATAAGCATTTAGAAAAATTTTGGTTTAAATAATTTGGATTTATACTTTTCAAGATACGAAATGTTGACTTTTTAAATAGTGAAATTGTGAGTTACCGATTCGCCACACACCAAAATTGCTTGAAATTTCATTTTTTTTCAAACTTCACTTATACAATTGGAAGTATTTATATTTCATTTATAAAGCATTTTAATCATTTTTGAGAGGTTAAACAATCCATTTTTCACCATTTCATTCATTGAAAGGAAAGTGGTTTCCATTATGTTTATCGATGTGTATTTAACTTGACTTGTAAAAAATCCATATAATCAAACATTTTGGCATCCAAACTTGGTAAAAGTTCATCATCTCACTCATAAGAATCATTTGGAATTCATTTAACAATCATTAACTTGTTCACAGTTAAGGTTGTTTGAAGTTGAGTTTCTCACCTTCATTGGTTATATAAATTTTTAAATTTGGGTATAGCTCTGCTATGATTGCACCAAAGCTTCTTCAAATGTCTCCTTCTCTCCTTGATGTGGTCGGCCTCTCTCTCCTACTCTTCTTGGTCACGGCTCAGGTTGGTGTTAGTGGAGTTTTGCACTTCGGATCTTTCTCGAGGGGTGGTAACTTTTTAGAGGAGATTATAAGTAGTTTGGCGACAATTTTTACTCATTTTGATATGCATTTGAGTGTGAGTAAATTTATTTCTTTTTTCTTATTGATTTCTTAGGATGTAGTAGACAATAAAGAGGTTTAGTAAGAGAAAGAAGAGAAGAAATTGTCTGAAGAAATTTAAAGAAATGTATGGATATGTAACAACCCGTATTTTCAAAACCAATTTAAAATTTTGATTTAAGCTATTTTAATGAATATTGAATATAAATTGGTTATTTTGCTAAATAAAATTTGAGAATAATTTTAAAATCAGTTTTTTTAATTATAATCCCTTAGTATATTATCTTACCCGTCAAGTCATGAGAGTTCGACGTTCGATACAGCTTTCATATCCGAATTGCTATGCACCTTATTGGCATTCACACTAGTCTAACAAAGTTGGTTGCCCAAAGGAAGGTTCTTATTATTATTATTTCTCATGTAAGGGGTTTCTGAAGAATCTCCAGTTATGTGATATCAGATATCACATGGAGGAAGACAGTTGTGGCGCCCACCTTCGCTGGTCTGCGTCTGACTACTGTTCCCTAATTGACATTCCATTCTCTGGATTTTTATTCCTCAGGTGTCATTGATTTATCTGTATCGTAATAGACGAGGGGGCACTCCTAAGAGAAGAAGGTAGTGATCTCGGTTCAGGGCATGAATGAATTTGACATAAAACATACTCAGTAAAATTATTAAATTGAATTATAAGCCTTGTATTTGAGAATTTTGAAAATTCGATTTTTAAGTCATCACATAGCCCTTAAAAAGTGAAAATTTTCTAGTGAGCTAAGAATTCGACAAGACCAACTTTATTGGATTCGGAATAGTAAGCCATGGCTAGATTTCTAATTTCACGAGAAACGGAGTTAGAATGTGACCGTGAGAGGCAAACCCGTTTGGGGTAAAAGTGATAGTCGATTTACAAAGGAACGTTATTGAGATGATCTCAAAATTCGATTTCACTTTTTTCTTCCGGATTCGTATCGTCAAATAATGGTAGAATCCATAATTTCATAATTTTTGGAGTTAGCTAGCGGGTGGGTGTACAAGAAGAAAAAGTACGCTAAAATTGCATTTTTGAAGCTAATTTGAGCATATTTGAGAAATTAAACAGACGGTCAAACAAACTCGGAATTCGACGAAACTTGATTCATTGGATTCATAATTTCGTATATTTTCTCTTGTTGAAATTTCATAGCGAACGAAAATCGTTTGCATTCAAGTAATTGGAGAGAAGTTGGCATATAATTTCTTTCCCTTATTTTCTTTCTTCACTTTCCTCCTTCCTCTCTTTTCTACTTCTTCAAATAAAAATTACCTCCTCTCCCAGTTGCTTGCTGTTGCAGCCCACTCCCGCCATCGTCGACCATCAGCCCCATCCCCCTCCACCTATCCTCCTCTCCTCTCTCTTCTCTTCCTTTCTACGAAACCCTAGCCCCTTTCTACAAACCCTTACCGCCTCCATGGACCCCACTGCCTGCCACCCCGCGTCGCTGCTCCTCTAGTCAGGCCTCCCCCTACGGCCGTGGGACCCACTTCCTCCAAAATCCCCTCTTTTCAAAATTTTCCCATTTGCAAATAACCTCCTCTCTTTCTTTGCTTAATACCCATCGACCGTGCATTTCTGGCCAATGCCCCATAAATGAAAGTCGTAGATATCATTTTTCTCTATGAAATGCACATGTCAAAATCGAATTTTAGAGTTCGGAGCTGCTCGGAAAAGGCATTTGAAGTTGACTGACTTAGAGCGAACATTGACGATTTCTGGCGAATCCGTGCATTTTTTGTAGAAAGTGCACTTGGCAAAAGTTGTTCGGAATGACGTTTCCGTTTTAGTGACCAAGTTTGGTGAAGATTAGAAGTCGTATGCAAACTGTAGAGCCAGAAAGGCGAATTCGAGTTGTGGAGAGCGACAAACGGCGAGTGCGCGACAAGAGAATCTTCATAAGAAGTGTCGTGGCAATTGGTCTACCTTAGGTGAGAACTTCTATTTTAAATATTTAAAGTGAGAGATTCTTGCTTTAATTAGTATATTATAGTAGTTAATTAGTTATGCATTTTAAGTTTCTAAGTATTGCGGTGAAAATTAGCAAGTTGCATGTTAGAAATTGTACTATGTTACGATTAGAACGACATTTAGAACCTTCATGTAGTTAAATTACCCAATACCCATTGCATGTAATACACCATTTGGAGTTTAACACTTGAACTATTCACAAATCATTTGCATTAGAAGTATTGTATGAATATGTGATATTCGCATTTCATACCCCATGGATGGATACTTTTGGCACCGTAAATGGCATTGGATAATTGGTTATGTCATGATATGGATAATAATTAATTAATTGATAAAAATCCAATGTTATTTATAGTAGTGAAATTGGAGTAAAAAAACATTCACAAGTAGAACGACTTGTTTATGTTCACCTATTTTGATAAAATCAATGAGATTAAATAAATTATTAATTAGATAATTGTTTGATGGTTGAAAACCCCACACAGGTCTTGGGGTGATATTTGACTCACACATCTCCCTTATGTGAAATAGCAGTTAATCGTTTGATTGACAGATTTGTATAAGCGTCAATTATTTGATTGAAGCTTATATGAAAATGAAATGCACATTGGATGTCATTTTGGAAGTTGATAGTTGTTTACAACTATTGTTGGATGTATATGATGAATGTAATCCATACAGATTTATTTATATGGATATTGGTTGAAATTTTATTACAATCTAAGATAAATATGAATATTGAGAAGATTGAATTTGAAAATATTATCATTTGAGATCATAATGAGATGAATGTTCAATTTTAATTTAAAATTGAAATGGATGTTGGAATCATTTTTAAATGAATTTACAAACGTTTTATAAATTATGTTTTGTCGACGAAAAATTATATATATATATATATATATATATATATATATATATATATTTAAATGGTTTGAATAGAACGTATCGCCCAACGATCGTTCGCGAATTTCGACCATTAACTTGAAATGGATGCAATGGGAGATCCGACCGTCGGATTCTCCTAAAATCGGGATTGTTAAGTTCGTATCGAGAATATCTTTCCAATGAATATATGTGATTTAAATTTGAACAATTAGATTTTAAAATATGTCCAGATCAATTTTGAGGAAAGGTCGCTATGAATGTAGTTCAGTGGCCGATATTGGAAACCGACTGTAAGGGCCTTAATAAAATAATTAAAAATATGAATAAGTTATGTAGAATCATAATATATGCTTTGGAAAGATTTTGGATGAAATATTCCATATGTGAAAAGATAAAATATATTTTTATCCTAAGGAACTAGTTAATAACTGGTATAATAATCCAATGATTCTTAGAAATAATAATTTGGATTTGTGAACGGTTTTGTCATAACCATAAGTCTCCAACATGTAAACTGGAATTAAATGAAAAATAGAATTTTGGGTTTGTTGTCAATGGTATCTTAAACAATATTGCTTTTAAACCAATTTATGAATGGAATAAATCTTTTAATTATGGTTTAGAGAAGTTTTCCAGTTTATTTAATTAAATTGGAATTGATGGAATTTATGTTAATAATAATAATCGAAATGAGTTTATGTGAAGGAAGGCGTTTACTATTTATGGAATTTAAAAGGCCTGGCTGTTATTCCACTTATAGTATTGGTCGGATATGGAAATTTATATCGATTATAAATTGTTCAAATTTCCACGAAGATTCTATATTAAATAAAAGTTGATTTTGGGTTTATTGTGAGCGGTGTTTTTACATGACATTTGTTCTTTAACTCGAGTAAAGACAAGACTAATTTACAAAGGTTAAATAAGCATTAAGTAATGATTTTCGGGGTTAAAACTAAACTAGAGTTTCAATGAATCTTTAATTAGACTGAAACATAAAGAGAGATAATTAAATTTACTGAGTTTGAGAAATGATCGAGATGGAGTACCACCAATTTTACTTCATGTGATAGTCAAATCTTTAATTAGATTTGAACATTAAATGATAGTTAAATTTACCGATAAAACGATGGGTGTTAAATATGGAGTGCCACCAGTTTTGCTCCAGGGGATGAATAGGTTGGAATTGGGATAATAAAATGAATAATTACTTTGGTAAGGCTCGTTAATCTCGACTAGTTCATAAAACATTAATTTGGTTTAAGTTGTGAAAAGATAAGATAAAATCTTTTGAAAATGATATCCACAGGAAGATTAAACAAAAGTTTAAATGACTTAAACCTTTGATAAAATTAATGGGAGCCTTTCCCTAAAAATATGAATATTTTATTAAAAGAATATTCTGGATTGGAATGAGATGTGTGCTATCTTTGTGAATTTACCATGTGATTGTAAAGATGCACGAGTCATACGGAAACCGGGTTTAACCCATTCTGAATAATTGTTACTATGATTAAAAATCGACGATTAAGATGGTGGTTGAAGACCAGCGATCTTCACATCGAATGGAAGATTACTAATGCCTTGATTGGGCTAATCACCAGAGACAAGGTAATAAGTGGTGATCATCCAAACGTACTTGGAGATCGATCGGATATACGAGGACCTCTCTCCCGTATTGGACATATGAGACAAGAAACAAGTTGCCTCCGGTTTCATTCAGACCCAAAACGGACATATGAGTAGATTATGTCTGATACTGTATTGTGTGTTATATTCGTTGATCTCTGCTAAATATATATCTATTTGGTGGCAGAGAATTTATTCTCTTGCTTAACACCCTTCTCTGAGACGTACGAAATTAGAGGTTATATACTAGTGGAAATCAATGGTACGGTATGGATTGACAATGTGGCATGCTGAGATACATGGATCAAAGCTTTTTTGAAAAGTAGGGATTTATGGTTGATGATCAAATCACGGCTTTAATTAGCGTAGTTTTTTGTATAGCGTTAATTTGTGAGCCTCACACCCCGGTATGAGTCAAAAACGGGATGAAGGATAGCAGGGAGGACATGCGTTTCTTTCTAGCTAGGAGTGATGTCATGGTATGGAGCCTAGATATTTTTCTTATGTGGATGTTGGAAAGCGAGGTACCTCGAATATAGAGCCAACTAAAAGGCTCAAGTGATAGGTCTGATAGGACTGGGAAACGCATTGTTCAGGAATTGTCAATCCACAAAAGTAAGAGTGAACCGACCCTACATGATCCAAGGGACACATGTTGTGAAACCCTGGGACATATGCTAGAGTGTCTCGAAGTCGTATGAGGAAGATCCCATGCCTCTACTCAAAGATGGAATCCAATTTCCAATACGCGGCTTTACAGTTTTAGTTGTAAACCTATATGGAAACATAGAAGGATGGGTACTATGTCGTCTATGGTTGATACATTCATATTTGAAGTTGTTTTCACACTATGCACTTATAGTTATATCAAAATTATTTATTTTAACGTGTACCAAGCATTTTTGGATATTATAAGGTAAAACTTTATCCTCTGGTTTGTGTTGCATTATGTGATGGGACCTAAGTCTTACAATAGCTTCATTTTCCGTAAAGCATTGCGTTGTTTTGTTTTAAACAGATATTCATGTGGAGTAAACCCATTCCGTGTTATACAGCGTGGTCCCATGATTTTTCCAACCTTTTTATATAAATTTTTAACAACTGTTTTAGTTCTCGGACTACTAGTCCCATAAGTGACTCGGAGTTTATTATTTCCACCTAAAATCTGGGTGCCCATACTTTCCGCATGGGCATCTAATCGTTTTGGTTTTCGCAGATATTTCTTTTAGTAGGATCATGGTTTATAGCTGGAGTCATATTTAGAAAGCTTTGTATCCGTTTATTTCTTTCAGTTGTGTATGATTGATGTATTTTCGTTGTGCATTGTATTTATACATTTTTATTCCGCTACTATATAATTTATTCTCTAATATAAATTTTTTCTGCTGTATAATATTTATTCGTACTCTAATATTCTTGTACTCTGATGTAAATTATTGTAATGGCAAGGAAATGTTCTCCTATTTGCGTTCTGATGCGTCGTGTTCTCACGCAATCCGTGTTCCCGTTCAGTTTAGGCCGGGCGGGGATTTCATGTTGTGTCAGGATATTTATAGTAAAAACCTAGAACAAAATATTTTAGTGGCAAGTTACCAAAACACCCCTCTCTACCCCCACACGTTACCCTCCGTTGATGTGTTTCATATCATTTGTAAGAGTGATGTGTCTAGACAATGGTGAGGTGATGTGCATTTGACTTGATTTGTTTACTTAGAGGGGAAGTATACATATATAAGGAGCTTACGTATGCATATATACATGTAAATGTCTTAGGGTATTTATTTACTTTGATTTGACATGTATATGTATATAAACGTGACGTGATGTGTATTTAAGTCAAGTGATGGTGTGTTAACAATAATTATGATGGTGAGTGGTATCATTTTATTAAAGTAATTTTTTTGTTTTATTATGCTTACTTTTACTAATCTCTCTTACCTTAATTAATCCCTTTTTAGCTTAATTTAATATCTATGTTATCATCTTATGGTTATGTTATCCTAAACATATATCTGTGCGCATATGTTTTACACTTTCATACAACTTTCATTCGTCAAAGTGTTGAGAATCCGGAACTTGTTTACAAGTCACATTTTCTGTTTTTCACTTGAAATGTTTATCTGGGTAAACAAAATTCAAAAATGATTTCTTATTATTTTTAAATAATCAAAACATGATTAATTAGTCATTAAAACTCTATTAAACAATATTTATGCATTATTTATGAAATTCGGGGTTTTACCGATAAAGCGATACTGATTTTCCCTATATTTTCAAGTCTAGTTTATTTCTTTATGTAACTTGTTTCGAATTAATTTTTTATTACTAAATATCATGTCTAAAATGATTTCTTATCATTTTTATCCTTATTTGAATTATTGAATATAATATCCATATCGATGATGTCATCAATTTATTAAATTTTCAAAGATTTGAATTATAACATCTTATTTCATATTATTAATCCATTATGAAAATAACAGTGCATATCTAGGACCATTCACAATTCTTATGGATAGAAATCAGTTTTATTGAAAAAATGCTTTCGATTATTTCCCTAAGGGAATATTTTACAAACTAATTTCCCCAAAAGAAAATAAGTTATTATCATTTATCTTTTCCATACTTCATTATTAGTTGGAATTAATACAATTTAGATATTTCAAATAATTTAGATATCCCTAAGTAAGGTCGCTAAATTCCGGGTTGTTTCATCCTCCCTCCTTAAAAGGATTTCGCCCTCGAAATCACACCAAAACAAAACCAAGGTAGTTCTCCACCCCTCCCCCCCCCCCCCGCCCCCCCCCCCCAAAAAAATTATTTAGCTTACTCTCATTAGATATATGTAGATCCTTCATATTAAGTACCTGATTTGATCTTTAACTCAAATTCACAACTTCTCCTTTCGAACTAGTGTTGATCCTTCGACTTTTTAATGCGGACTCCAATTAGACTCTTTGATCGGAAAACTTTGCTTTCCTTGCATGGTTCTCAACCATGATAGAAAAATTAAGTGTTCAATTATAAATACCAATCAATATTCACCATTAAAATTGAATACTAAATTCTCTTTCGAATAGAGGTAAAGATCTTAAGTTCCATCACATTCAAATATTACGTTGTTTTTTCGATATTCCATACATTTTATAATTCATTCTCATAATTGTATAATACTCCATTACATCCTAGAGTATGAACAATATTTAATTCATTTTCCTTATGAATAGGTTCAACAAATTTTCTTCTTAACTCGTTATCTTCTTACATCAAGTTCTATGTAAACTCTACTTTATATCGTTACCAATGTTTCAACACTAAGTTCTAAATCAATTTCGAGGTTCTCAACTGTATAAAATCGTTGAACTTGGTTCATTTAATCGTTAAAATTTCCACCAAGTTACTTGTTATTCTCTCATTTACTTATGCAGAGATGAACCCTTTGCTTTTTTAAACGCACAATCTATTCTAATACCCAATATTTTTTATTTTGAAATTCCGCTTTTCATTAAATATTCTTTTATGAAAATCGTCTTTCAGATTCATTTGAAAGTCTCATACCAAATGAAACGAAGTTCATGAAAAGGTTACTAGGCTGGGTACCAAACGAAACTTAGATAAAACCATGTGAAATCCTTTTGATACAAAGTCGGACTTACTTAAAAATTCCTCTGCTTTCAACCCTTGGGTGGTGGTAGTGGATTCAATTGATTGAAATGATATGTTATAACTTGTTTAGTTTAGCTGTTCAAAATAATTTTTAATGCTTCTCTTAATTTGATGAAAATTATTTCCCCATGTCCTATCTTTTTTTAGGGCGGGATTCATTCAAAGTATATAACCCTGAAGATTCTCCCATTGACCCAAACTACTTACTGTGTCGTTTAGATTAAACATTACCAATACAAGGATTCATACTAAATTTCTTTCCTATGGAAACTACAGAACTAAATACTGGGTTTCATTTATATCGATTAAGAAACACCAAAATGATTCAAGGAACCAGGTACTGCTGATAGTATCATATATCTCCTTTACTAAGAAGGGTAATACTTAAGAGAAGTGCTTACCAACTGAAAATATCTCCTGTCCATTTTATCACTTTCGATCCATTTGAGTTAAAACTTTTTTAGAAATCATTTATTTAAACACAAGGACCTAACTTAATAAATTTCTAATTTGGATCCATTTTAGTGTTATTATAAATATCTTACAGTCAAAGTGTGATATTCTAATCACAAGATTTTCATCGCTTACAGTGTTGACGCTTCTTATTTAATAACTATAATATCTACATCCTTCAAAGATTTATTTTATCGAAAATAAATCGAAGGTAAAATTATCTCTCCATCAGTTTCAGGTGAATTCATTTATCAAAAAATCATCAAATATTTCATTTCCTTTTTATTCTTATTTGAATTCATTGCTATAGACTTTCACCTAAGTTCAATTCTTACTTAATAGCTGTGTAGGAAAATATAAGATTACTCCTATCCGAAAGTAGTAGCCAATCCCCATATACTGATTGGGTATAACCACGAATCAATCAATTAAGTCAATGCTCGTAAGTGGATAAGCATGACCGATCAATCAATGAATGATAATAATTACATATCATCACAATTATTAAATTATTCATGAATTTATGCTTAGTTTAATTTTTTTTATTTATATATAAATTCTTGGTAAAACTATTCATATAAAATATCACATTTGTTCAAGGGCATTGGAATCTTATCAAAACAAAGATCAACCATTGGAAAATTCAGACTTAACAAATCAAACAACTCAAGATAAAACAATTTAATTTAACAACAAATACACTCTTATATATACACTCAGAACTCATTCTCAAGTATTACTAATTCTATCTCTAATAAGTTACTCATCATAAGGTATTACTAAACCAATCTTTAGTAAGTCATTTATCCTCGATCAGGCTTAGGTATTCGCTTAACCTAACCGCCAATACCAAATGAATTCTATTTGATATGGTCCTTATATGATAACTAGACCATGGTATTTGATAAACAAAGGATCTGATGCCAAATGAAACGACCCGCTTCCTCGACCCATGGAAATCAACACCAATAAATCCACGATATTCATGTGTCGCAAAACCAAGTGCCGTAGAAGCGAATTGTTTATGATATGAAAAAAAGGGGGTGAGAAAATAAAACACATCAAAATCTTGCACAGTGGAAAAATGTATATTTATTTATCATCCAAAATCATTACAGTGGAAATTTTAATCTTACTTATCAGAATGAAATTACATCAGCCTGGATAGTTATAAAACCTATCCTTACAATGCTGAAAGAAACTAAGAAAATGGGAATAGACAACTTTCTCTAGATTCTTCAACTCCAATCTCCATCCGATTGATCCAAGAAAAACCTGCCACTAGGCTTCTAGAAGAAAATATAGGCACCCAGAGTTTAAGGAAAAAGAAAGGGAAACTCTGAGTTAGTCATGGGGCTTGTGTGAGAAACATAAATTTTCCATTTGGGAATAAAGGGTATCCCATAAGACCACAATCACACATAATCATGGAACGAAGTTTTTACCTTATGGTAACCAAATCATTTTACGTCAAAATTGTTTGATATTATTTTTAATGACTTGCCGGTGAAAACCCATTTCAAATCAATTATAAAAATATGCAAAATTATTTCTAACTAAATTCAACACCCTTTATGGGCTCTACAATAAAACATGAGGGCTCTTAGAGATGCATCTTATATACAATGTCAAGGTAAGGGACTAACTTCTAGATAGTACACCACAAGAGGGATGTACCGATGACCACTCTCATTCGCATAACTAGCAAGGCCAGAATAGTTACACAGACTTTTTCACCAAATGGTGCACTTCCTGAATGTGTATCACCCTGGTTGTAACCAACCTTTCACGCTTGAGTACCCATATACACCACGTACTCGACAAAATATGAGTAATCTAAAAGGGTGATAATGTCTTCTCATGGGAAATAACAAAACGACCTCACGGCGTGACTTATTTTTTCCAGTACCAATTATTGAGTTTTAGAGATCTTCGATTACCTTTCTTTTAGGCACTTCCTTCACTTCAAGTGCAACATTTCCAAATCTAACACACATCATTTATTTCCGCTAATGTACAACCTCTGAGCTTGTCCGTCTTAGAGAAGGGTGTTAAGCTAATAGAATTTGGCTTCTCCGCCCCTAAACATAAGTACATTCATGGAATCAATAAACATGTGTTAGCAGTACAACATCAGACATTTATCCATGCAAGTCGTCATGGGTTTGGACGAATTGATCAAAGATCTGAATGCAGAACCACTATCTTTGTAATATGGGATAAATCACCAAGGGTCATAACAGAAACTCTTCATTCAACATCAATATTCCTTCCATCTTCAATCTTCATCACTTCGAATCGTTTAGCGGATTTGAAATGGTTTTTAAATAGGAATCACCCAAATTTGACCCCGGTCTCCTTGGATCAATCATCACAAAAATACTATTTAAGTAGCTTTGGGTTTTGGAAGTTCTTCATTTATTAATTCATTACTTCATAAGCGTCTTTTAAGGATGTTTAACTTTCAAATACTCTTATGGATCATTCATGGAACTATTAAACCTCATTCATTAAGTTATTTGGATGGTTAGTCCGTTTTAGTTTAATGAATCTAAAGAAATCATACTTATCTTACTCGATATCAATGTCCGTGTTCAAAACTAACTATCTGTTGAATAATGGTGAAAAAACCTTTTAAATTCTTATGGATAGTAAGGATCCCCTCCTCGTAATTTCATTATAAATACAATAAGATCATCTCCATGAGATCCGATTTATTTATCTTGGGAAAGTAGACCGTTTATATTTAACTCGTTTTCAACATTTCAACCTTATCTTGTCCTCGCCTAGGAAAGAGCCAGGTGAGCCAAGGCACTGGTTGCTACTGAACATCTCCTTAGTTAAACACCCGTATCTAGATCTTGAAGATAGAAAAATCAGGCTTACTCATCGGCTAATAAGAGTCATGGTTAAATCATTGCTTATTTTGTTAAACTCAATCATTAGTATCTTCAGTTTATTTATATATCTTCGGAATAATCTTCAAATTACTTCATTAATAATTTAAAAACATTTATTAAAGATTTTGAGAAGATTTATTAAGTTTAAACTCTAATTTCAATGGTTGTTGAAAAAGCGTTGCAAAAGTGTCATGTTAAGCTTTATTCATTAAAATGACTTTTTAGATTAATATAATAAATTAAAATCACATTTAAAACATTTTAAATGATTTATAAGATTTATTTCATATTTTTAAAAGATCAAAAAATCTCATCTTTTAAAAATTGAATTTACAAGGCCAAACCGCGATATTTCCCAAATCTTGTTTTGGTCATATTTCAAAATCAACCTAACGGAATCTTTATTTTCTTGAATTTTTTGTTTTAATAATTCAAAAAAAATCTAATTTAAAGAATTTGGACTCATACTTATCAAGATAAAAAAGATCTAATTTTAAATAGTAAAATTGCGAGTTATCGATTCGCGACATGTGCGAATTGCTTAAAATTTCATGTTTTTTCAAACTTCATTTATACACTTGGAAGTGTTTATATTTCATTTTTAAAACACTTCAAATCATTTTTAAGAGGTTTACCAATGTGTATTTAACGTGACTTGTTAAACATTCATACAATCAAACATATAAGCATCCAAACATAGTGAACATTCTTCGTTGCATTCATAAGAATCTTTAACATTCATATAGCAACCATTTAACTTATTTTAAAATCATTAACTTGTGTTTAGTTAAGGCTGTTTAAGGTTGAGTTTCTCGCCTTCATTGGTTGTATAAGTTTCTAAATTTGGCTATAGCTCGGCTATGTTCGCTTTAGAGCTTCTACAAATATCTCCTTCTCTTCTTTATGTGGTCAACCTCCTTCTCCTCCTCTTCTTGCTCATGTTCTAGGTATATGTGACTATAGTTTTGTTCTTTGGATTTTCGTTGAGTGGTGGTGACTTTTGGAAGGATGTTTGAAGTGGTTTGGTGATAGTTTCGGTGCTTCTTAATATTGGTTTGAGTGGTGAGTGGATTTCTTTCCCTTTTCTTATTAATATATTAGGATGCAGAACCATTAAAGAGATATAGAAAGAGAAAGAAGAGAAGAAATGGTCTAAAGAAATAAAGAGAAATGGGTGGGTATTTATAGGAAAAATTTGAAAAAAAATATCTTGGTGGCAAATTACCAAAATACCCCTCTCTACCTCCCCCACATGTTACTCCTTTGATGTGTTGTCATGTCATTTGTAGGAGTGGTGTGATTAGACAATGGTGTGGTGATGTTCATTTGATTTTATTAGTTTACTTAGAGGTGAATTATTCATACATAATGAGCTTATATATGCATATATACATGTAAATGTCTTAGGCTATTTCTTTACCTTGATTTGACTTGTTATGTATATAAAAATTTACATGATGTGTATTTAAGTGAATTGATGGAGTGTTAAGAGTAATTTTGATGGGAGTCGTATTATTTTATTAAGGTAAATTGTTTTTGTTTTCTTATGCTTACTTTTAATAATCTCTCATGTTATAAAATGATTCCTTATCATATATATATATATATATATATATATATATATATATATCCTTATTTGAATTATTACAACAATTATTAAATTGCTAAATTCTTCATTTAAATCCATATTTCTATTATTGAATATAATATTCTTACCGATTATGCCATCAATTTATTAAATTTTCAAAGATTTAAATTATAACATCTTATTTCATATTCTTACTCCATTATGAAAATAAGTGTATGTATCCAGAACCGTTCACGACTCATATTGATAGAAATCAGTTTTATTGGAAAACAAATTTTGGTTATTTTACAATTATTTCCCTAAGGGAATATCTACAAACTAATTTCCCCATAAGAAAATAAGTTATTATCATTGCTCTTTTCATTAAACTTCAATATTAGTTGGAATTAATCCAATTTAGATATTTAAAATAATTTAAGGGGAAAGTCTATTTAGACACAAAAGTTTGACACAAATTGAACGACACAAAATCTGAACCATAGGATTACCCCATGATTTGCACCCCTCACATTAAAACAAAATAATCATGTGGCTGAGATTTTGTATCTCTTGATTTATGTCAAACTTTTGTGTTCATACAACCGCTCCCTTATTTAAAAATCCCTAGTCATGATCGCTAAATTCTGGGTTGATTCAAAAAAGGTTGTTACTAAGCTTGTGAAATCATTGGATTATTGTTAGCATAGAAAAAGTAAGAGACAGACTTAATTTCGGATAAGAAGGGTGTTTGGAGGATAGTCCAACTAGTTTATAGTGGATAGGTAAATAATTTAGTGAATCTCGCAAACTCAAGTCAGCCATAAAGGTATATAGTGAACTTAGGAAATCTATGAAGAGGAGATAGATAGTCAAGATTGCCCATGAGATAGACAGTCAGGATAACCATGGGACATGCATGCATATACTTTCTTATCATTGATTAATGGTTATTATGTTTAATAACCATTGTGATTGCATGTGCAATACTGATTGATTGATTCAACTAAGGATACCAACGAGGGAAAAACCTATTCTGCTCAGCGGTGTGGTCTTACTAGATATCTATTTGCTAAGATGTTAGATTATTATTCGTACTAGACTATTTGCTTGGCTAAAAAAAATTTGTTTTAACCTCTAACTCTCAGGTGCTTGGTTGAGCAGCTTGGGAGTAAGATTCTAGGTTTTTGGATCTTTTGGGAATAAAATTTGCAAAGGCATGCATGATACACTCACTAACTATTTTTGGAGTATTTTGGAGTCCTATGTATTTTTCTTGATGTTATTATAATTGTACCATGATCAATCAAGGAGGCATCTTCATATGTTGATACTGAAATACTTATGCATTTATAATTTATCGATAATCTGGGAAACAAATATGAGATTATGTATGTATGAATATGAAATGTGTAGAATGTTCTGGAAATTAAGTTTAAATTTTGTTCCATACTCATATGCTACTGGTATTGATATCATTAAAACGCTCATGATCGGGCGCTAGTAGTTATTGTAGATGATTGCAATATCCATAGCGCTTAGTTTCGGACCTTGGAGTGACGGGATGTTACAGTTTGGTATTAGAGAATAAGGCTATAGAATATTAAAAAGAATTTCGTACTTTAAAAAGGTTTTGTAAATATAATCAAAATAAATTAAAGAATAAATTGGGATGTAGGATAACATTATAGTAACATACTTGTATTTTTATTGTGTAAATATGAGATACTATCTCTATTCTTCACTTCCTTTTGGCTCTCAGACGGTTGTTTAATAACTTACAAAGATTCGAATGTAGATTTAAGGACATAAGATACAGATATGAAAAACAGAAGACTTAACCTTATTGGAGGAAGTACCATGACTAATGGTTTTGACCTACTATAAGGAAAAACCAAGGTTGATAAGCTAATGCTAATGTTTCTACTGGAACACTACATGTAGATATAGGAGACATGTGTCATTTCTTTGTCAACCTGCTACTGGAGTATCGGAAGGGAACACTCTGGTAGCATGCGCCCAAGTCCTTATTAACAACTATGCTGTTTAGAGTCGGGTTTATGCTTTGTTTTGAGGAAATTCATTTATGGGAACAAAAGATAGTATTGAAATAGTGAAATTATTACTCCATTGTGAAAGTTTTTTTTTTGACCTAAGGCAGAATGATGAGCATAAGAGGAGACTGGCATCTAGAAAACTTCAAGGAGCTATTTTGTATTGGTGGAATAACTTGATTGTTGGAGTGGCAAAGGATATCATGCCTTGGGCAGCATTTCGAAGGTGATTCGAGGAAAGTTTTATGTTGAAAGTTTCTACTTCTACTTTATTCAGGAGAGTTGTAGGGTTGGAGCAGGAAGATATGTATGTACTTGAATATGTTACAAAATTTATGAAGTTGTCTTGTTTTGGATATGCGACTGCGGATACAACAATAAAGAGAAATGAGAAGTTCATTCGAGGTTTGAGGCCAGAGCTTGATAAGGCGACTTTGCCATACATAAAGGCTACTTGTCATGTGATGGTGGAAATGGAGTTAAGGGATAAGGAGATGTTTCATTTCCTTATTAGTAAATCTGGAGGTGCTTAGAGAGCTGGCTAGATCTGAAATATAAATTTTATCATAAGAAAAGAGCTCAGAAGAGTAAAGCAACTATGACAGGAAAGGAAGTTATCATGTGCGATAAATGTGATAGGAAGGAGCATTATGCCAATGAGTTCCACTCTAAGGATTGAAAGATTGTGACAACCCAAAATTTTAAGATATGGCAATAAATGAATTCATTAGTTAATAAAATAAGTTGTGAATTTTTAGAACTTGGCAACGGAACTTGTACCATGAGTCCATTGCAATTTTTTTGTCATTTTGCATGCGGAAAATGGAGTTAAAACGAAGAAGTTATAAAAGAGACAAGTTATAAGACAATTTTGAAATTAATAAAAGAAGATAAAAAGATTTTTTTTTTTTTTTTTTTGCAAATGATCGAACTTGACTATGGGCTTGTCCAATTGCGCCCGTTACAGTTTTCCGGCTAATTTTCATATATAACTTTCCAATACCTGAGTTTGTATGGAAGAGTTAGCGTAAAATCAAAATCCTCACAAAATAAAGGAAAAAATTTACCCAACGTGGGACGACCAAGGTAGCAGTTGGGTCGATCCACCCGGGTGCTTGGGTGCAAGTCATGCCAGGCACGAGAATAACGAGCCAAACAAATTTTATTTCATAATTGAGCTGATGCAGCTTTATTTTATCGGTTCAATTCCAAACTTTTGTTGACGAGGAAGTTCCTATTGGTTGCGTGATGTGGTTAGCCTAGATTTATTCTAAAAATCCAATGGCCTAAGATCCCTAGCCTAATCCATAAATAGACCCCTAAACACGGCTCACTCTTCACAACTTAATCTCTTCCCCTTTGGGTTCTCTCTTGAGACGAACCTGACCTAAATTTTTTAGAGAAAAGATTTTATAGCAATAAATCTTTATATACATGCATATTTATACCCTTTACGAGGCAGGATCCAAAGGGGCCACAGAGGAATGCTTTGGATTGTAGTGAGTTTGTAATTATTTAGATTTTTGATAATTTAGGAAAATAAGGTTTCTAATAATTGTAGAGTTTTCTATAGTTTTTATTTTCAAATTTCTAATAGTTTTTATTAGTTTTCTGTAAGTTAGTATTTTTTATAAGCTTTTTCTATAAAGTTATTTTCTGCAGTTTTTTCAGTCCTTTTCTTACGGTTTTATTTCTTTTAAGTACTGAAAGATGTTCTCTCATTCTTGTTCCCCCTTTTATGTTATTTTCAAATATTTAATAGTTTCTATACCTACTTATGGTCAATGACTAAAACACATATGATTCTGTAAATGTAAGTATAGTAACTACTGATTTAATCTTTTTTACTTTGCGCGCGTGAAGAATAAAATTAAAGAATAATTGTGCACATATAGATTAAACATATGTAACTAATTTTACAAAATAATGTACATAAATATAGAACTATAATTAAAAAGGGTTGGACTGAAATAGGTAAATTAAAATAGATTTGCAATGAAATTACGACACAGGTTGTAATTTACAGAACATATTTGCAAAGTAGTATTATGATAATTTTACAAACACATATGGAAATCATAACGAACTAATTAGACGTAATTGCCAATACAATTATAACATGAAGGTTATAGTTGAACGAAACATTGGAAATGCTTATTATTATTGACGAGAATTTAAGACCGAGGTTAAGTAAAATAAACATGTAGTGGATTTGGTCCGTCCAATAACAATGGGCTGATTTAGGAAAATAAGACACATAAACTAATTAGCGTATACTAGTTGTGGTCTGTTATGGTAGCACAAGGCTGATTAGGGTAAATAAGTGATTACTAAATTTTAATGAATGACCGGAGTCCTCACCAATGGTACGGGGCGAATTGTGGTAGATAACCAACTCATAAATAAACATGATAGCCCGTACCAATAATATACGTTGAATTATGGTAGATAATTGGCTAATAGATAGACAACGTAGATCAGTACCAACGATAAATGTCGAATTATGGTAGTAACCAGCATATAAACAAAGCTCGGTTATGGAGGTCAAGATGAGGGGCAATTAGAAGATTGTTTGGAGGAGTCTGTGCTCGCGACACTCAAAAGGAGAAATGCTTGCCAAATTGTGATAGGTAAATGACTCAGGGTCTGTACCATCGGCCTCAAGAGGAGGCACGCTTACCGAATTATGGTAGATTAACGACCAACTAGAAGAAGGATCTCAAGTAAGTGTATACCAGCGATGGCCGAGTGTGTGGTTGGATCAAATTGTGATAAAGAAGGCATTATAGGTCTCTGTGCTAGATAGATGTCCATCTGAAGTGTGAATCCGTAGATAATTAGTGACACCCCACGTCCGTTAATGTCACTGACTAAGGGAATGCATTAAGTTTCGTGAAGCGTTATAGGTAAACAGACACAGAATAATTACAAGACAGATATAAATAAGATAGCAGCGGAAATTTTAAGTTTTTATTTCAAACATAAATCATAATGCCGTGGTCCATAATAGCATAAGTCACAAAAACCATTACAATAAAATAACTTCTGTCTTGCATCATCAGAGTACATAAGAATATGAAAAACATAATTCCCCAATAGAAAGAGTTAAGCTATAATAGAGACAAGAACTTGAGCCATAATTCAGAAGTAGCTCCTAGCAAGATGATATGTGAGTTCTGACTAAGCCTGAGTGTTTCCTCCTTGAGAACCTTAGGGGGGAGAGAACGGAAGAACAGGAAGAAACAAAAGGGTCAGACATAAAGTCTGGCAAGTCTAGTTACTTTTAGCCAGTAAATAAATAAAAGTAACATGATAGGCATATAAAGTGGATAAGAGAGATCACTACATAAATGGTAGGTGTGACAAGGTAGACAGGGTAAGGCGTATACACTTCTCTAATGATTACTCTGCACTATTACTAGTATAACTAAAATGAAATGATCCCTTCCACTATAAGTTGGTAGACTTAGGGCATACGTCTGAGTGTACCCAAACCACTACCCTAATCGATCGGCTCTCTACTCCGTAGATATCGTGTGCTGGCCCCATAGTAGGAGGTATCACTTCCTAAAGTGGCAACCCTTAAGATGTGCACAACCATATCTACTGGTGTCACGGTCGTTTTAATCCGCCTCTGCCCGGCTCATGCACGCACATGGGCCGGTCGGTTTGCACCGCCCACACCGTCCGTCTCGTTTGAATCTCTTATAATCAATCATTAAGCGTGCCCCTTCTCCGCCTAACACAGAGTACTTTATTTGATACCTTTTCCGGGTTACTGACTAAAATGGGTCCCACACAATCTGATACAAGCTCTCCCCTTTGTCTTGTATCCCCACTAGGTTTTTCGCTGACTATGTATACCCTTAGGTGTCTTTAATTACATAGCCCTATGTCAGTTATGCTTACCCTAAAGGGTGTCTTTAATTACATAACCTTATTGGGTTAAGTTCATGGGCCTATATGTAAATATTACCTACCCCCTCTAATTTACTTAACCCACCCACTACCCATCCAATTTTACTTAACCCTAACTTAAGTTCATAATCATACAATCCTTATGGATTAAATTAGGTTAAGTAGTCCAATTCATTACCATGTCCAATTATGGTTATAATGGGCTATACCTTCCACACTAGGCCTACAACGTGTGGATGCTGGATATGCCGGTCGGGTCCAAGCAATCTTATTCCACAGTTGGGTCTAACCTCATGTCTTAGCCTGATTCATATTTGCACACTTAGACCTCTCACATCAGGTTCAACATTAGTGGTTGTTGGATATGTCGGTCGGGTCCGCGCAGACTTCTACCACTAATGCAACCTAACCTTGTGTCATAAGTGCAATTACAATTCCTAATTGTAATTACTAGACAAGCATTTTTATCTAAATCTACCTATGTCATTATAGGTGATTATTTATCTTTTTATTCCCATTTAAATTATATGTCCAATAATGTTAATATTCTAATTATGCCAATATTAACCCTTCTCCCCTGTTCCCAAACTAGCGTACTCATAAACTGGCGGCATGCCTCGGCTAGACAATAGCCTAGTCACAAACGATAATCGGGAAAATAATGGGAATACAACTAAAGTGATCATCTTGGCATAAACATAAACTAGCATGATAATAGGGTGAATGGACATATAATTAACATCATAACAAGGTGGACATAAAATTGATAAACTGGTGGCAGTCAATTGATTCTAACATAATTATGCTGTCATAATAAGCATAGTAAAATCTAAATTAGCAATTTAGATGTCCAATTGGATTAGATCTAACATTATAACACAAGGTGATAAATTATATCACATAATTTAGATTTAGAGGTTAAAGTAGTTCTAACACCATTAGAATGACATAATAGCTTGTTTAGATCTAAATATAGGTTCTCATGTCGAATTTACAACTTATCTAAGTTGATCGCAATATGACAGGTGAAAGGTGATTTACATAAAGAACTGGATCTAACCAATGTTAAACTGTCCAAATTAATAGATATACATTCACCACAATATAGTTACAAGTCAAGATCCACATAGGTAACATAATAGATTAATCACAACTGCATTAGATCTAAAAGTATAGATCTATTATGACATAGTATATGATTGAACAGCAGCATAGATCCACGGTTTACAACATATCCAATTTATAGTCTTTCACAATTTACTTTTATTTGTCTAAACCTATAAGCAACTAGAAACTCACTGCATTAGGTTTAGAGAATTGAGAAAGAACGGATCTTGAATTTATGAATTTGATTTGCAAAGTATGTCGTTGTAGAAAATGGTTCCGTCTCAGTTCGTATCCTGGCAGCATATGGCCTTCATGATTTCCAATGAATAAAATAGGAGAAAAGGACACATATATATAGCTGCCAGACCCCCTGAAAACGAGTGCCACGTTATCCCTAGGGGTGTCGACACCCCTGTGGGTGGGTCGACCCATAGGTCGGCACCCCTCTAGGGGGGTCGACCCCCTAGGACGGGATTTTTGCCGCCTTGATGAATTTTTCAAATTCGAACTGTTCAGGATAAAATTCTGACTCATCTCTGACTCATACGGTGTCATTTTTACGCAAACCAAATGTCTATCCTGACCATAATTTCGAGACGAACGCAATAGTGCAGTCCGTTTCCTCTAATTCTGAAAATTAAATTAATTATTATTTAATTTATCCTCTTTAATGTTGTCAAAAAATCTTTTTGTTACATTCTCCCCTACTCAAAGATTTTGTCCCGAAATCTCTAAGTTTGAGAAGAATGCATATCCTACCATCCATCATCCATCTACTCATCCACCAATCACTGGCATCCATTGTCCTTAAAGATTTCTAATGCTTATATGAATATATGCAAAGGTTTGTGTATATGTACCAACACTAATGCGAAAATCAGGCGGTCTACTGATTCAATTGACCTCCTTAATGCAATGTATGTTAGTGCCATGAATCCAATATGTATGCAAATTATCCTATTATAACAAGTAAGCTCTATATGTGTGCACACTCATTCGTCCAAATGCAACATCAATTTGCTAATACATCCATTTCCATCCATAAAAGAAAAGAAAATGCACACACATTCATATGCAGTACGGAAGTGATTGAGCCGATCTTAGTGCCTAATGTGTGTGTATATGCGTCCATAGGCAACCACTAGCAAACACTTGCATCCATCAAACATAACATGTTTCAAACACATGTTTACATCCATAGGATTCCTATCTAAAGACCGAAAAATACTATGGATAAGATATACAAGATATACTCAATCGACAAAAATAAGTACTGATAAAACCTTAAAAAAGGAGTTAAGAACATACCCTCGAAAATATAAGGGTACGAAGCATGAATCTTGTCTTCAGTCTCCCAAGTCACATCCTCTGGGCTATCTCCCCATTGAACCTTTAGCAACTTGATCTCCTTATTTCGCAGCTTCTTAACTTCTGATTCAAGAATATGGGAAGGGACTCGTCTGACTGTCGCTTCCCGTTCCACTTTTACTTCTTCCAACATACTCGGTTCAACAACTTCAGCGGTGTCATGCAAGCACTTCCGCAGATGAGAGACGTGGGAAACGTCATGAACAACGGATAGATTTTCTGGAAGTTTCACTCTATAGGCCATTTGGCCAATTCTCTCGGTTATGGGAAATGGTCCCACAAACCTAGGTGCCAACTTCCCTACTGCTCCGAAGCGAACCACCTTCCCCAGAGGTGATACTTTGATAAAAATTAAGTCTCTTACTTCAAATTTGATGTCAGTTCTTCACTTGTCTTCATAAGACTTCTGCCTATCTTGAGCTGTCTTCATCCGCCGTCGAATAAGGTCAGTCTTTTCGGTCGTTTCCCTAACCGTATCTAGTCCAAGTAATGATCTTTTTGTAGATTCCCATTAATAAGTTGGTGATCTACAGGGTCGTCCATACAATGCTTCGAAGGGTGCCATGCCGATGCTAGCTTGATAACTATTATTATAGGCAAAATCTACTAAAGGAAGATGCTCTTCCCAAGTCTCTCCGAAGTTTAGGATACACAGTCTTAAAAGATCTTCAAGAATTCTGTTCACCCTCTCCGTCTGCCCATCGGTCTGAGGATGATAAGTGGTGCTCAAACACAACTATGTACCTATTGCTTCTTGCAAACTCCTCCAAAATTAGCTAGTAAAGATGGGGTCACAATCGCTTACGATGTTGGAAGGTACTCCATGAAGTCGAACTATCTCACGAACATATATTGCTGCCAACCACAATATTGTCCTCTTATTCTTAACCGGAATAAAGTGAGCGCTCTTAGTGAGTCTATCCACCACTACCCAAATGCTGGTATTGCCTTTCTTTGACCTAGGCAAACCATCTATGAAATACATAGAGACGCTCTCCCATTTCCACTGCGGAACCTCCAACAGATGAAGTAATCCACCAGGCTTCTTTTGCTCAGCTTTGACCTGCTGGCAAACTAAACATTGAGAAACAAATTCGGCTATATCTTTCTTCATCCCAGCCCAAAAGAAAACCCTCTTCATGTCTCTATACATCTTGTCACCACCTAGATGAATAGTCATCTTAGAATGGTGGGCTTCTTCTAGGACTGCCTTTATCAAGCTTCCAGTTTGAGCAACACAAAGCCTTCCATCTCGTCGCAACCAACCCTTTTCATTTATGACATATCTACTGAGGTGACCAGAAGTCTCCCCCCTTCTGAGCTTTTCCATGATGTCTAAAATTTGTAGGTCACCTTGTTGCGAAGCACCTGTTTGGTCCATAAGATTTGGTCGTATCTCCAAGGATGCAAATAAATCAAGCAAAACTTGATGGAGGGTCTAAAATCAAAAGCTGATATGAACTCCAAGTACTTTCTTTCCACAAACAGAGGACTTAGGGCCATCCTATGCCTACTTAGTGCATCTTCCACCACATTACCCTTGCTAGGAGTATAAGCGATTTTAAAATCATAAGAAGCTAAGAACTCCATCCACCGTTGTTGCCTTAAGTTGAGATCCTTCTGTGAGAACAAATACTTGAGAGACTTATGATCGGTGTATAACTCGAACTTCTCTCCAAGTAAATAATGATGCCATGTCTTTAATGCAAACACCGCGACAACTAACTCTAGATCATGAGTGGGGTAGTTATTCTCATGAAATCTCAACTGTCTACCCCCATAACATACTATTTTCCCTTCTTGCATTAGAACCGCACCAAGCCCTGTACCACATGCATCAGTGTAAACAGTAAACACCTTATTCCTGTCAGGAAAGGTCAAGACTGGGGCTGTTGTCAGATCCCTCTTCAGTTGTTGGAAAGCAACGTCACAGTTTATATCCCATGAAAATGCCAAATTCTTCTTTGTCACTCTGGTGAGAGGGGATGACATCTTCGCGAAGTCCTTAATGAACTTCCTATAGTAACCTGCCAACCCAAGAAAGCTTCTTACGTCGGTTGCATTTTTAGGAATCTGTCAATCTTGCACTGCAACCACCTTGGCGGGATCTACAACTATCCCTTCTTTGGAGACCTCATGCCCTAAGAATCTCACCTCTTTTCTCCAAAAATGGCATTTGGAGAACATCGCCTTAAGCTGATGGTCACGGAGAGTTTTCAAAACTTCTCTCAAATGTTGGGCATGCTCTTCCTCGTTTTTGGAGAAGATCAAAATATCATCAACAAAGACAACAACAAATTTGTTTAGGAACTCCCGAAACACCCTACGCATCAAATAGGAGGGTGCATTCGTCAGCCCAAAAGGCATCACTAGCCATTCAATGAAACCGTCCCGAGTTCTGAAAGCAGTATTATCTATGTTGTCCTCAGCCACCCCTAATTGATGGAATCCCATAGCCAAGTCCAACCGAGAAAATACCGAGGCACCAACAAGTTGATCAAATAAATCATCAATCCTCAGAAGCGGGTGCCTATTCTTCTTGGTGAGCATATTCAACTCTCTATAGTCAATACACAAACGAAGCGAACCATCCTCCTTAGTTGCAAATACCACCAGAGCGCCCCATTCAGATATGCTTCGTCTGATAAACCCTTTCTCAAGTAGCTTCCCTACTTGCTTACTCAGCTCCATCCTTTCCCTTGGATCCATGTGGCGCACTGTTAATGCAACTGACTTTGCATTGTCCACCAGATGTATGCGGAAGTCGACATCGCGCTTTGGGGGTAAACCTCGTACCTCTTCAAAAACATCAGAATAATCTTTAACCACTGGAACAGATTGCAAATCATCTATAGATACATCTAGAGACTCTAGAAAGCTAAGCATAACAAACCCTTGGGGTCACAAGAAACTTCGAGGGTCTTCCCATGACAAGTCAGGAGTCTAACAACCCTCCTCTCGCAATCCAGAATGGCCTCATATGTGGTAAGCCAATCCATTTCTAGAATCAACCCATAGCCCATAAACCCGAGCATATATGCGTCACATTCAAATTCGACGCCTAACACAGATATTTTCAAACCCCGACAAATCATCGATAAATGAGCCAAATCACCAATTGGGTTTGAAACAACTACGGGATCTACTGCCATACTAGTAATTAAGTGTAGAGATTCAACCACAAAACTAGATATAAACGAGTGTGAAGCGCCAGAATCAGAAAGTGTTCTAACTGGATGGTTTGAAAGAGAAACTAAACTTTCTACGAAAATTTTTCTACCTCTTTCAGGAGCACTAATCATGAGGGCATGCACCTGCCCTCCAGAAGTTCCTTCTCTTTGACCTTGTCCCTGCGATCCCTGTTTCTTTAGGCACTCTTTAGAGAAGTGGCCAACCTCTCCGCAAATGAAGCAATTTCTCTTCCTTCTCTTACAGTCTTTGATCGGGTGACCTTCCTTTCCACAATTGCGACATTTTCTCTTATGCTTTCCTTAATCTTCTTCCCTCCTTTCTTCTACTGTTGTTTCTGCCCCTTCTTGGGCCACACCTTCTTATTCTGCGATGTCCCCTCAGCCTTTGCTTCCTTTTTTTCTCCCTTGTCCTCCTCATGCGTTAGGGCCATATCAACAAGCTTTTCAAAAGGGGCCTCCATTGGAATATGGGACATGGCTAACCCATGCAGAGGCTCATTCATCCCTTTAGCAAACCGCAAAGCCCTTTTGTGCAGTGTATCCACAACTCTAACCCGAACCTTGCCAGCGGGTTGAACTTGTTCACATACTCCTTCACCGTCAATTTTCCTTGTTTGAGTGCTAAGAACCTCTCCATCTGTACGCTTCTCTCAGCTTGGGAAAGAAATTTTATTTCAAACCTTTGTCTAAAATCTTCCCAAGTTTCCACCGGACGTCTAACTTGGGTGACTTCCCACTAAAATGTGGCTTCTCTTTTAATAGCCAAGCAGCTAACTGAATCTTTCTTCAATCCTCTACTTCAAAGATTACGAACAAACCTCAGTCTCCTTAAGCTTGTTCCTAGCTTCTACGAATGTCTCGTCCCATGGAATGGCTTCGCTCCCATAGCACGGAAGTCCTTGCAGATCTTGGCGAAGTATCTGCTCTTGGAGGGGGGAGGAGGAATGACTGGTGCAACTAGGGGAGGAACGTCTCTTTGGCCTTCGGTAGGCGTCGTGGCCTCCGAATACCTATGGAACGATCCGGGTATTGTGACGCCCTCTGGAATATTAGGAAAGTTTTGTCTCCCAGACATGCTAAAAAAGGAAAAGGGAAGAAATTTAGATAAAGCCCGAAGGATATTACATATGGCTTCTTGGGAAATATTTTCAAAACAGACTTTTCTTTCTGTACATACTTTCTTTTGAAACCTTTTTAAAAAATAAAATTTCAAAAATTTCCATCTAATCTGGTAACCTTCAGCTCTGATACCAAGTGTGACACCCCACATCTGTTAATGTCACTCACTAAAGGAATGCATTAAGTTTCGTGAAGCATTATAGGTAAACAGACACCGAATAATTACAAGACAGATATAAATAAGACAGCAGCAGAAATTTTAAGTTTTTATTTCAAACATAAATCAAAATGTCATGGTCCATAATACCATAAGTAACAAAAACCATTACAATAAAATAACTTCTGTCTTGCATCATCGGAGTGCATAAGAATATAAAAAATATAATTCCCCAATAGAAAGAGTTAAGCTATAGTAGAGACAAGAACTTGAGCCATACTTCAGAAGTAGCTCCTAGCAAGATGATATCTGAGTTCTGACTAAGCCTAAGTGTTTCCTCCCTGATAGCCTTGGGGGGGGGGGGGTCGGGGGAGAAAGAAGAAGAAACAAAAGAGTCAGACATAAAGTCTGGCGAGTCTAGTTACTTTTAGCCAGTAAATAAATAAAACTAACATGATAGGCATATAAAGTGGATAAGAGAGATCACTACATAAATGGCAGGTGTGACAAGGTAGATAGGGTAAGGTGTATACACTTCTCTAATGATTACTCTGCACTATTACTAAAATAACTAAAAAGAGATGATCCCTTCCACTATAAGTTGGTAGATGTAGGCATACGTCCGAGTGTACCCAAACCACTACCCTAATCGATTGGCTCCCTACTTCGTAGATATCCTGTGCTGGCCCCACATTAGGAGGTGTCACTTCCTAAAGTGGCAACCCTTAAGATGTGCACAACCATATCTACTAGTGTTACGGTCGTCTTATCCCCCTCTGCCTGGCTCATGCACGCACATAGCCCAGTCGGTTTGCGCCGCCCACACCGTCCGTCTTGTTTTGATCTCTTATAATAAATCAGTAAGTGTGCCCCTTCTCCGCCTAGCACAAAGTACTTTATTTGATACCTTCTCCGGGTTACTGATTGAAATGGGTCCCACACAATCTGATACAAGCTCTCCCCTTTTTCTTGTATCCCCACTAGGTTTTTCACTGACTAATTATACCCTTAGGTGTCTTTACTTACATAGCCCTATGTTAGTTATGCTTACCCTAAAGGGTGTCTTTAATTACATAACCTTACTGGGTTAAGTTCGTGGGCCTATATGTAAATATTACCCACCCTCTGTAATTTACTTAACCCACCCACTACCCATCCAATTTTACTTCACCCTAACTTAAGTTCATAATCATACAATCCTTATGGATTAAATTTGGTTAAGCAGTCCAATTCATTACCGTGTCCAATTATGGTTATAATGGGCTAGACCTCCCACATTAGGCCTACAACGTGTGGATGCTGGATATGTCGGTCGAGTCCGGCCAGCCTTATTCCACGGTTGGGTCTAACCTCATATCCTTGCCCGATTCATATTTGCAAACTTAGACCTCTCACATTAGGTTCAACATTAGTGGCTGCCGGATATGCCGGTCGGGTCCAGGCATACTTCCACCACTAATGCAACCTAACCTTGTGTCATAAGTGCAATTACAATTCCTAATTGTAATTACTAGACATTCCATTTTTATCTAAATCTACCTATGTCATTATAGGTGATTATTTCTCTTTTTATTCCCATTTGAATTATATGTCCAATAATGTTAATATTCTAATTATGCCAATATTAGCCCTTCTCCCCCATTCCCAAACTAGCGTACTCATAAACTGGCGGCATGCCTAGGCTAGACAATAGCCTAGTCACAAACGATAATAGGGAAAATAATGGGAATATAACTAAAGTGATCATCTTGGCATAAACATAAACTAGCATGATAATAGGGTGAATGGACATGTACTTAACATCATAACAAGGTGGACATAAAACTAATGAACTAGTGGCAGTCAATTGATTCTAACATAATTATGCTGTCATAATAAGCATAGTAAGATCTAAATTAGCAATTTAGATGTCCAATTGGATTAGATCTAACATGATAATATAAGGTGATAAATTTATTTAGATCAAGAGGTTAAAGTAGATCTAACACCATTAGAATGACATAATAGCATGTTTAGATCTAAATATAGGTTCTCATGTCTAATTTACAACTTATCTAAGTTGATCACAATATGACAGATGAAAGGTGATTTACATAAAGAATTGGATCTAACCAATGTTACAACTGTCCAAAATAACAGAATTACATTCACCATAATATAGTTACAAGTCAAGATCCACATAGGTAACATAATAGAATAATCACAGTTGCATTAGATCTAGAAGTATAGATCTATTATGACATAGTATAAGATTTAACAACAACATAGATCCACAGTTTACAACATATCCAATTCACAGTCTTTCACAATTTACTTTTATTTATCTAAACCTAAAAGAAACTAGAAAATCACTGCGTTAGGTTTAGAGAATTGAGAAAGAACGGATCTTGAATTTCTAAATTTGATTTGCAAAGTACGTTGTTGTAGAAAACGGTTTCGTCTCAGTTTGTATCCCGACAGCATATGGCCTCCATGATTTCCAATGAAGAAAATAGGAGAATAGGACACATATATATAGCTGCCATATCCCTTGAAACCGAGTGCCACATCAGCCCTAGGGGCTTCGACACCCCTGTGGGTGGGTCGACCCATAGATCGACACCCCTTATGGGGGGTCGACACCCCTCTGGGGGGTCGACCCCCTAGAGCAGGATTTTTGCCGCCTTAACGAATTTTTCAAATTCGAACTATTCTGGATAAAATTCTAACTCATCTCTGACTCATTCATATATATATATATATATATATATAATCTTTCTGCGTGTATACAAACTTAAAATCCTCATAACTTCTTCATACGATGTCCGTTTTATGCAAACCAAATGTCTATCCTGACTAGAATTTCGAGATGAACGCAATGGTACAGTCCGTTTCCTCTAATTCTGAAAATTAAATTAATTATTATTTAATTTATCCTCTTTAGTATTTTTAATAATTCGGGGTGTTACATTAGTGATCTTAAGGGCATGATCCAGTTAACATCCAAGCAGGATTGATTCAATGTATAAGGCATCTACTACCATATTAGTTTAATGGTTGTGTGGTAGCCGATCGATGGGTAGTGTTAGTAAAGTTGTAACACCCCACCTCCACCAATGCCACTCTTGCAAGGACACTAGCTTTGGAGGGGCGTTAAACGAGGTAAACATGCATGCAGATATCATAAGACAGAACATATAAGTAAAACAGAGTAGTAAAGCAGCAGATAAAACTAGCATTTCAAAACCATAGTCAAGTTACATCAAAGTACTTGGTCATTATTATCCAATAAAACAAAGTCTAGAACATAAACTGAAAACTGAAAAAGAAACATAAAGTAACTATCCCCAAGGCAGAATAAAGCCATAGTGTGCTCAAGTCCAAACCATACATGAGCTATCCAGAAAAGCAGCTAAAGATCCAAGCTAAGTACCAGTGTTCCCACCCTGTAAACCTGAGGGGGGGGGGGGGGGAAACGGAAGAAAAGAGGCGAAAGAAAACGAGTCAGTCAAAAAGACTGGTAAGTCCTATCTACTTTTAGTATAAAAACTAATAAAGTTAACTGAGCATGTAGAACAGAGATGAGGTGTAGGGTGATAACTGGCATGGTGAGAAGTTAACAAGATAGATCAAGTGTGGCATCACATATACAAGGTTAAGTTGCACCAGGTGTGTACTAGTATTCCCATTCATGTCAAGTATAATCAAGAAATGATCCCTTGGCCCAAAGCTGGCCCACATCATGAGATGACCTAAATCGAGGTCCAACTACTCGGTCTAGTCGATCGGCTCCCTATAAGCCTAACTCGTCGTGTATCGGTGTCATACGGCTTAATCGTGGAATGTAGTTAACTGTGCTAGGTCCACCCCAGGGTGTATCCAGCCCTAAGGTGTAAACCACAGACACAATTCAAGCACGCACAGTCTAAACCTACTGGTGCCCATGTTCAACTTCGAACTTAATGTGCACGACCATGGTCCGCCTGAACAACCGGTGCACCCTTCAGCCGTCTCTTTTGGTCTCTTACAATCAGTCTAGTAATCGTGCCCCACCCCAGCCTAGTCCAGGGTACCCATGATACTTCCAAGTTGGTTACTGCTGAAAAGGACCACGTAACTAGGGTTTCAAGCGGGTTAAGTGTGGTTAACCCTATCCTAACCATGTATTGAGTTGGTTAAGTGTATTCAAGCAGTTCATGACTTAACCCTATCAATACATCGGGTTTAATTGGTTAAGTATATTCAAGTAGTTCATGACTTAACCCTACCAATCCATCGTGTTTAATTGGTTAAGTATTCAAGTAGTTCATGACTTAACCCTACCAATCCATCGTGTTTAATTGGTTAAGTATTCAAGTAGTTCATGACTTAACCCTACTGTAATGCCCGAACACCCGCTATGGTCACTCTCTAAGGGAATGCCATAACATCGGTGGAGTATTTTGAGTGAATATAGAACAGAGTAATTACAGCAAGACAGATATAAGTAATACTTGAAAGTTAAAACAACATTTCAATGCAGCGGAAAATAAAACATGTTTGGTTACATCACAAACCCATAATAAGAGTTAAGTACAAATATCCATTCTTGCTAAATAAAAATACATAATCCCAATACATGAACTGATAGCCATAAAAGAAAAAGGGTAAGCTGAGCTCTACATCTACGGTCCAAGCTCCAAGAGAGTAATAAAAGCAGCCTGATCAAAGCCCACTCGTACTGGGCCCACTCTGAGAACCTGAGGTTTGGGAAAAAGATAAAAACAACGGGGTCAGACATAAGTCTGAGCGAGTCCTATAACTTTAACAATACAATCATTAAAGTAACCAGAGAAGACATAAACTTGACATACGGTAATGTCTGGGGATGAATGGCTACACTAAGCAGCTTGGTAGACTTAGGATAAACTAAGATAACTGTAAAGACGCATTTACCCACCCAAGGGTAATTACTACACTGCACCACACCAGTCATTTCTACTTAAAGGTTGATCCCTCCCAAGGACTTAGAAAATTTCCCCAGTAGTCTCGTATACCCCTAGCTGACTACATAGGTGTCGTCTGCCCCTATCTCCACTAGGTGTAACCACTACTCCCAAATGATCGGCTCCCTACCGTAGATACCCGTGCCGGCCCCACAGTGGGGTGTATCACTCCCCAAAGTGGCAACCCGATATAATTAACGGTGCACGGCTTATATCTACACGATGCAACAACGTCTTACCTACCAGCCCGGGTCCACACACGCATATGAAACCCGTTGGACTTGCGTTGCCACCGCTAACCCGTTTTGGCCTCTTATAGTCAAGCCCAGTACGCGTGTCCCGTCCTCGACATGGGTCGAGCCCAATAAGATACATATGGGTTACTGGTTGAAATGGGCCCCCACAAGCTACCCACCTAAGCTTGTCATTCATCTAGTGTAACCCACTTAACCCTTTTAATAATCATGTTCACTTACATGTTTAAAGTTTGGTTAAGTCATTTAATTATATTTCAATTGCCACCCAAGGCACCCACTAGATTTCCACATGCCACCCAAGGCAACCACTAAATTTCCACATGCCACCCAAGGCACCCACTTAACCCCTCATGTCCCACTACATGCTAATATGGTTAAGTGTTTCTTAATTAATTAAGACCGTGATCTCCCATAAAGACCTCCCACATTAGACTGGCTGTTATGACCGCCTGGTTAAGCCGGTAGGGTCCGGGCAGTCTTACGTCATAACAAAGTCTAACCTCGTGTCTTTACTTTAATCACGTATTTAATTTATGGCTAAGACCTCTCACATTGGGCTGACATTTGTAGCAACTGGTTAAGCCGGTAGGGTCCGGGCAGTTTTACACTACAAATGAGTCCAACCTCGTGTCTTAGTCGATTAATTACACCTAATTAATCACCCCCATATTAATTATCTCTAATTAATATCAAGTTTTTCATAACATGGGTAGACCTAACTCAATAGGTAAATTCCCATGGGGTAGACCTAACTCAATAGGTAAATTCCCACTTATGTTAATTTTTATGGTATGCTTAATCATACCCAATCATACTTTTATTAACATATTTATTAACCCCATCGTTCCCCACGTAAATCGTTCTCATTTCATAACATAATAAAGGGAAGATCCATCACAAATATTATGGGTTTAACCAAATCTTAGCATATAACTTTGTCATGGTTTAAGAGGATGTCAACTTGCATATATGAGCATATATTAACCCAACTACATTTAACCCAAACTTGCATATTATCATACACATGACTTGCATAACATGTTGCATATGAACTTGCATATTATCATACATATGACCTGCATAACATGTTGAATTTGCATATAAGCATTCTCATAACTTGCATAACATGTTAAACATGCATTTAAGCATACACATAACTTGCATAAGCATTCACATTCTTGCATAAGCATTCACATACTTGCATAAGCATGCATAACTTGCATATCATGTTAAACTTGCATTTAAGCATATACATAACTTGCATATGAACTTGCATAACAACCTACACATAACTTACATAACATCATACACATAACTTGCATATGAACTTGCATAACTCACTTGTTAAACATGCATAAACCCACTTATTAAATATGCATAAACCCACTTATTAAACATGCATAAACCCACTTGTTAAACATGCATAAACCAACTTATTAAACATGCATAAACCCACTTATTAAATATGCATAAACATAGGAAAACATAGAGTAGCATATCATTACAAATGATTCAAACTCACTAATCCGCATTCAAGACCATAAGTCTCATTACACCCAATCTACTTACTTTAGCAATTGATGTTAAAGTGATAGAAACTCACCAAAACCAAGATTAGCAAACTTATGAAGTAGAACTAGTTGCTATATTTGAAGATGGTGATGATTAGAGATTGATTAGAGAGTGATTAGCTTGCAACCCTCTTCATAAATTAGTGGAGGCTCCTTCTAAGATTTAATTTGGCGGCATGTAGCCCTCAATTCTATTTTTAGTATGGATTAGGGTAGGTTTAGGGTGTATTTATAGATTAGGTGAGTGTTTTAGGCCCTTAGATTAACCCTAGATTAGATTAGGACCCTTATATTTCGGAAATCTCTAGAACCCAGCCCAAGACTCAACCAAAAAATAGATCTGGTGCACCCAGATCAACAGGGCCGACACCCTGTGTCGACACCCCTGTCGACAGGGCTGTCGACACCCCTGTCGACAGGGCTGTCGACACTCCTGTCGACATGCCTGTCGACACGGGGCTAGGCGGGAACTTTCCCGCCACCTCCGCTTTTGGCTCCAATTATGTTTTCGAACTGAATTTTAAATCTGTTTTTTTAATTTTGAATTTTCTGAAAACTTCTTTGGGCCTTAACTGGGTCATACGGACTCCGATTTACAAAATTTCGGACTCTATTCTGCGTATTTTTCCGAGACGAACGCAATGGCACAGCCCGTTTCCCCTGATTCAGAATTTAGAATTTAATTCTGCCCTGATTTATATTATAATAAGTTATTTCAACATACGGGGTGTTACATTCTCCCCTACTTAAAGGATTTCGTCCCCGAAATCTCTAAGTCAAGAAGAACGTATCCTACCAACCAAACAACCATCTACTAAACCATCAAACACTGGCATCCATTGTCCTTAAAACAATTTCTAATGATGTATGAGCATATGCAAAAAGTGTGTGTATATGTTCCCTATCTAATGTATGAACATATGCAAACCATGATAGTGCCATGCATCCATTATGTATGCGAGAGAACCCTATCGACACATACAATATCTACATGAGTGCACAATCATTCACTAAAATGCATCATCCATATGATAACACAATCATTATACATCCATAAATATAGCTTCCTACACACAATTTTATGCAATATGCAATATGAAGTGACTGAGCCGATCTAGTGCCTAGAGTGTGTGTGTATATGCATCCACGAGCAACCACTAGCAAACACTTGCATCCACTTGCATCCATCAACCATAACATGTCTCAAACACATGTTTCAACCATAGTTTTACCCTATCTAAAGGTCAAACAGTACAAACGAGAGGACATACTAAAGATAAGATAAGTACTAGACAACGATAGAGGAGAAAGTAAAGACATACCCTCAAAAAGAAATGGGTACAATGAACGCATCTTCGCTTCCGTCTCCCAAGTTGCGTTGCTCTCATCTTCTCCCCATTGCACTTTGACTAGTTGAATCTCTCTGTTTCTCAACTTCCTAGTCTCTGACCCAAGGATGCGGGTAGGAGCTCGTCGAATAGTCGCATCACGCTCTACTTCCACTTCTTTAAGCAAGCTCGGCTCTACCACCTCTGCGGTCTCATGTAAGCACTTCCTCAAATGGGACACATGGAATACATCATGTACACCACTAAGTCTGTCGGGCAACTCCACTCTATATGCCATCCGTCCAATTCTTTCCTTAATGGGAAATGGCCCTACGAACCTTGGTGCTAACTTCCCAACAGATCCAAAGCGAACCACATTTCGTAACGGAGACACTTTGACAAAGACCATGTCCCCAACTTCAAACTCAAGATCCGTCCTTCTCTTGTCCGCATAAGATTTTTGCCTATCCTGCGCTGCTTTCATCCTTCTTCGAATCAAGTCAATCTTCTCAGAAGTCTCCCTAACCATATCAGGCCCAAGCAAGATCTTATCCGTAGATTCCCACCAACATGTAGGTGATCGACAAGGCCTTCCATAAAGAGCTTCGAAAGGAGCCATACCAATACTGGACTGAAAGCTGTTATTATATGAGAACTCCACCAATGGAAGATGCTCTTCCCATGTACCTCCAAAATCTAAGATACAAAGCCTCAAAAGGTCTTCTAGGACACGATTCACCCTCTCAGTCTGACCGTCCGTCTGAGGATGATATGCGGTGCTCAGACACAATTGAGTCCCCACTGCTTCTTGCAAACTTCTCCAGAACTCGCTAGTGAAGATAGGATCTCGATCACTCACTATGCTAGAGGGTACCCCATGCAATCGAACTATCTCTCGAAGATAGACTGAAGCTAGCCATGGAGCAGTCCTCTTGCTCTTCACAGGTATGAAGTGGGCGCTTTTAGTAAGTCTGTCTACCACAACCCAAATTCCCGTATTACCCTTTCTTGATCTGGGTAACCCGTCAATAAAATCCATCGAGACGCTATCCCACTTCCATTGCGGAACCTCCAATGGGTGAAGCAACCCACCAGGTTTCTTTTGCTCCGCTTTCACCTGTTGGCACACCAAGCATTGAGCGACATACTCGGCCACATCTTTCTTCATACCGGCCCAGAAGAAAACCCTCTTCATGTCTTGGTACATCTTGTCCCCACCGGGATGAATGGTCATCCTAGAACGGTGTGCATCATCAAGAATAACCTTCCTCAAACCCTCGTCTTGCGGTACACAAAGTCTACCGTCTCTACGCAAGCAACCCCTATCGTCTAGGGTGTACCTACTCAAATGGCTGGACGACTCCCCCCTTATGAGCTTCCCCACCAACTCAACCAACTGTGGGTCGTCCCTCTGTGCTTCCCCAATCCGCCCCAAAAGAGTAGGTCTAACCTCCAAGGAAGCTAGCAAACTGGGTACATAATCAATGGAAGGTCTGAAATCAAACATCGAGATAAATTCCAAGCTTCGTTGTTCCACGAACAATGGACTCAAGGACACCCTCTTTCTACTCAAGGCGTCCGCCACCACGTTACCCTTGCCAGGGGTATATGCTATCTCGAAATCATAGGATGCTAAGAACTCCATCCACCTTTGCTGTCTCAAACTCAAATCCTTCTGAGAAAACAAGTACTTCAATGATTTGTGGTCAGTGAACAATTCGAATCTTTCACCAAGAAGATAATGGCGCCAAATCTTAAGCGCAAAAACAATAGCGGCCAACTCTAAATCATGGGTAGGGTAATTTTTCTCATGCACTCTCAACTGCCTTCCACCATAGGCTATTACCCTTCCCTCTTGCATTAAGACTGCGCCAAGTCCTGTCCCACAAGCATCGGTATAAACAACAAATGGCTTGCTCCCATCTGGCAACACTAAAACTGGAGCAGTGGTTAAAGCTCTCTTTAACCGTCGGAACGCATCATCACAATCTACGTCCCATGCGAAAACAAGATTCTTCTTCGTTAAGCGGGTTAATGGGGCTGATATCTTCGCGAAGTCTTTGATAAACTTCCTATAATAACCCGCCAACCCCAAGAAACTTCTTACTTCGGTAGAATTATTCGGAACCTTCCAATCCTGAATTGATACTACCTTCGCGGGATCCACAGCTATCCCTTCCTTGGAGACCACGTGCCCCAAGAACCGCTCCTCCTTCCTCCAGAAGTGACATTTAGAGAATTTAGCCTTAAGGCTATGTGCTCGAAGAGTCTTCAATACCTCCCCAAGATGTAGGGCATGCTCTTCTTCACTCTTAGAAAATACTAAGATATCATCCACAAAGACCACCACAAATTTATTAAGGAACTCCCTGAACACCCTACTCATCAAATCAACAAAGTATGCAGGGGCGTTCGTCAACCCAAATGGCATCACCAGCCACTCATAAAAACCATCCGGAGTCCTAAAGGCAGTCTTGTCTATGCTATCCTCAGCCACCCTCAACTGATGAAACCCCGTGGCTAAGTCCAACTGAGAAAATACTGAAGCGCCAACCAACTGATCGAAAAGATCATCAATCCTCGGCAATGGGTGTCTATTCTTCTTTGTGAGCTTGTTGAGTTCTCTATAGTCTACACAAAGTCTGAGGGACCCATCCGCCTTCGTAGCAAATACTACTGGAGCACCCCACTCCGATATACTCCGTCTTATGAACCCCTTCTCAAGCAACTCCCCTACTTGCTTATGGAGTTCCCTCCTCTCACGAGGAGCCATGTGGCGCACTGGTAAAGATACAGGTTTAGCATTATCCACCAGATATATTCGGAAGTCAATCTCCCGCTTCGGAGGTAAGCCCTTCACCTCCTCAAACACATCCGGATATTCCCGGACCACTCTAACAGATTGTAAACTCTCGACCGAAGCGTCAAGCGATTCAAGATAACTTAGCATAACAGAATCCATGGGATTACAAGAAATCTCGAGAGTGTTACCCAAGCGGGTCATGAGCCTAACAACTCTCCTTTCGCAATCAAGAACGACACCATTACTGGATAACCAGTCCATGCCCAAAATCAACCCATAGCCCGTGAAGCCCAAAACAAAAGCATCACATCTAAACTCAATGCTAAGTATAGAAATCTTCAAACCCAAACATATCATGGACAAATAAGTGGAGCCCCCAATTGGGTTTGAAACAACCAAGGGATCATCTACCAGACTGGTGTCTAAGTGCAGTGACTCAACTAATGATGATGAGATAAACGAATGCGATGCGCCTGAATCAAACAATGCACGGACAGGATGATCAAATAGAAAAAACAGACTTTCAACGGAAATAGTTCTACCTCTTTCCTGAATCGGTGGAACCGCGAGAGCCTGTACTTGCCCCCTAGCCTGACCCGGTGCCATAAGAGCTTGCACCTGTCCTCCTGAGGTAGACCCCGTCCTTTGCCCTTTCTTAGGACAGTCTTTCACTAGATGCCCTGCTTCGCCACAGTGGAAGCAGCCAGTCTTCTTCTTCTTGCGACAATCCTTGCTTAGGTGGCCAGGTGTCCCACAATTGAAACACTTCTTCTTCTTGCCCTTGCCATCGTTGCCTTTCCCACCTTTATTTTGCTGTTGTTGCTGAGGTCTCTTTTGATCTCCCTTCTTCTCGGGTGCCTTATTAGCACTAGGACCCTTCTCTTCTTCATGCATGAGTGCCATGTCAACTAGCTTCTCGAAGGTGGCCCCCATAGGGATATGAGTCATAGCCAACCCATGCATCGGTTCATTCAAGCCTTTCACGAACCTCAAAGCCTTCTTCTCCGGTGTATTCACCATGTCTAGCCCAAACCTTGCCAATTGATTAAACTTGTTAACATACTCCTTCACTGAGAGATTTCCTTGCTTTAGAGTCAAGAATCTTTCCATATACAAGTTTTCCTCCGCCCTTGAGAGAAACTTTGCCACAAATCTTTGCCTAAAATCCGCCCAAGAGTCAATGGGGCGTTCTCCATTAGTGACCTCCCACCAGAATGAGGCCTCTCCCTTCATTAACCAAGCAGCTAACTTGACTTTCTTTCCTTCTTCCATCTCAAAGATATCTATCAACTCTTCCACCTCCTTAAGCCAATCTCTAGCCTCCACAAAAGTTTCAGATCCTTGAAAAGGTTTCCCTCCCATAGCTTTAAATTCCTTGCAAGTCTTAGCAAAAGTATCCGTGCGAGGAGGAGGGGGAGGAGGAAGATCGGGTGCTACGGTTGGTGGAGGAACATTTGCTGGACCCGCAGTGGTGGCCCTAGCCTCCATCAATCTCCTATACCATATTGGTACCGTCACACCCTCCGGAAAGTTAAGATCCTCAGCCATGCTGAAACGAAAAAGGAAAGATTCAAAACGGAGAATTCAAAGGATATAGATATGGCTATTGGGGATTATGCTTTTCTTTCAAAAACTTTTCTCTTTAAAGACATGTTTTTGAAAATATCTCTTCCAAAAATGTTTTAGAAAAATAGTTTTCTAAAAAATTTATCTGTTCCGGTAACCTTTGCTCTGATACCACGTGTAACGCCCCAACGCCCGCTATGGTCACTCTCTAAGGGAATGCCATAACATCGGTGGAGTATTTTGAGTGAATATAGAACAGAGTAATTACAGCAAGACAGATATATGTAATACTTGAAAGTTAAAACAACATTTCAATGCAGCGGAAAATAAAACATGTTTGGTTACATCACAGACCCATAATAAGAGTTAAGTACAAATATCCATTCTTGCTAAATAAAAATACATAATCCCAATACATGAACTGATAGCCATAAAAGAAAAAGGGTAAGCTGAGCTCTACATCTAGGGTCCAAGCTCCAAGAGAGTAATAAAAGCAGCCTGATCAAAGCCCACTCGTACTGGGCCCACTCTGAGAACCTGAGGTTTGGGAAAAAGATAAAAACAACGGGGTCAGACATAAGTCTGAGCGAGTCCTATAACTTTAACAATACAATCATTAAAGTAACCAGAGAAGACATAAACTTGACATACGGTAATGTCTGGGGATGAATGGCTACACTAAGCAGCTTGGTAGACTTAGGATAAACTAAGATAACTGTAAAGACGCATTTACCCACCCAAGGGTAATTACTACACTGCACCACACCAGTCATTTCTACTTAAAGGTTGATCCCTCCCAAGGACTTAGAAAATTTCCCCAGTAGTCTCGTATACCCCTAGCTGACTACATAGGTGCCGTCTGCCCCTATCTCCACTAGGTGTAACCACTACTCCCAAATGATCGGCTCCCTACCGTAGATACCCGTGCCGGCCCCACAGTGGGGTGTATCACTCCCCAAAGTGGCAACCCGATATAATTAACGGTGCACGGCTTATATCTACACGATGCAACAACGTCTTACCTACCAGCCCGGGTCCACACACGCATATGAAACCCGTTGGACTTGCGTTGCCACCGCTAACCCGTTTTGGCCTCTTATAGTCAAGCCCAGTACGCGTGTCCCGTCCTCGACATGGGTCGAGCCCAATAAGATACATATGGGTTACTGGTTGAAATGGGCCCCCACAAGCTACCCACCTAAGCTTGTCATTCATCTAGTGTAACCCACTTAACCCTTTTAATAATCATGTTCACTTACATGTTTAAAGTTTGGTTAAGTCATTTAATTATATTTCAATTGCCACCCAAGGCACCCACTAGATTTCCACATGCCACCCAAGGCAACCACTAAATTTCCACATGCCACCCAAGGCACCCACTTAACCCCTCATGTCCCACTACATGCTAATATGGTTAAGTGTTTCTTAATTAATTAAGACCGTGATTTCCCATAAAGACCTCCCACATTAGACTGGCTGTTATGACCGCCTGGTTAAGCCGGTAGGGTCCGGGCAGTCTTACGTCATAACAGAGTCTAACCTCGTGTCTTTACTTTAATCACGTATTTAATTTATGGCTAAGACCTCTCACATTGGGCTGACATTTGTAGCAACTGGTTAAGCCGGTAGGGTCCGGGCAGTTTTACACTACAAATGAGTCCAACCTCGTGTCTTAGTCGATTAATTACACCTAATTAATCACCCCCATATTAATTATCTCTAATTAATATCAAGTTTTTCATAACATGGGTAGACCTAACTCAATAGGTAAATTCCCATGGGGTAGACCTAACTCAATAGGTAAATTCCCACTTATGTTAATTTTTATGGTATGCTTAATCATACCCAATCATACTTTTATTAACATATTTATTAACCCCATCGTTCCCCACGTAAATCGTTCTCATTTCATAACATAATAAAGGGAAGATCCATCACAAATATCATGGGTTTAACCAAATCTTAGCATATAACTTTGTCATGGGTTAAGAGGATGTCAACTTGCATATATGAGCATATATTAACCCAACTACATTTAACCCAAACTTGCATATTATCATACACATGACTTGCATAACATGTTGCATATGAACTTGCATATTATCATACATATGACTTGCATAACATGTTGAACTTGCATATAAGCATTCTCATAACTTGCATAACATGTTAAACATGCATTTAAGCATACACATAACTTGCATAAGCATTCACATTCTTGCATAAGCATTCACATACTTGCATAAGCATGCATAACTTGCATATCATGTTAAACTTGCATTTAAGCATATACATAACTTGCATATGAACTTGCATAACAACCTACACATAACTTACATAACATCATACACATAACTTGCATATGAACTTGCATAACTCACTTGTTAAACATGCATAAACCCACTTATTAAATATGCATAAACCCACTTATTAAACATGCATAAACCCACTTGTTAAACATGCATAAACCAACTTATTAAACATGCATAAACCCACTTATTAAATATGCATAAACATAGGAAAACATAGAGTAGCATATCATTACAAATGATTCAAACTCACTAATCCGCATTCAAGACCATAAGTCTCATTACACCCAATCTACTTACTTTAGCAATTGATGTTAAAGTGATAGAAACTCACCAAAACCAAGATTAGCAAACTTATGAAGTAGAACTAGTTGCTATATTTGAAGATGGTGATGATTAGAGATTGATTAGAGAGTGATTAGCTTGCAACCCTCTTCATAAATTAGTGGAGGCTCCTTCTAAGATTTAATTTGGCGGCATGTAGCCCTCAATTCTATTTTTAGTATGGATTAGGGTAGGTTTAGGGTGTATTTATAGATTAGGTGAGTGTTTTAGGCCCTTAGATTAACCCTAGATTAGATTAGGACCCTTAGATTTCGGAAATCTCTAGAACCCAGCCCAAGACTCAACCAAAAACCAGATATGGTGCACCCAGATCAACAGGGCCGACACCCTATGTCGACACCCCTGTCGACAGGGCTGTCGACACCCCTGTCGACAGGGCTGTCGACACCCCTGTCGACATGCCTGTCGACACGGGGCTAGGCGGGAACTTTCCCGCCACCTCCGCTTTTGGCTCCAATTATGTTTTCGAACTGAATTTTAAATCTGTTTTTTTAATTTTGAATTTTCTGAAAACTTCTTTGGGCCTTAACTGGGTCATACGGACTCCGATTTACAAAATTTCGGACTCTATTCTGCGTATTTTTCCGAGACGAACGCAATGGCACAACCCGTTTCCCCTGATTCAGATTTTAGAATTTAATTCTGCCCTGATTTATATTATAATAAGTTATTTCAACATACGGGGTGTTACACCTACCATGTGGCATTAATTAATTTAATGCACTCAACCTCTCACATTAGACCTTGTTGTGGTTACTAGTTAAACCGGGCGGGTCCGGGTAGCTTTACACCACAACTTAGTCTAACCTCGGGTTTCAAGTACGACGTGACCAACTACTCACATTGGGTCCTATTGTTTGTAGCCACTAGTTAAGCCGGTCGGTTCCGGGTAGATTTATGCTATAAACTCAACCCAACCTCGAGTTGGCCACACTCATATTTTCTAAGTGTCATGTCCATCATTATGTTTACAAACATAATCACAAGTCAATGTTCATGTCATATTTTAAAACCATGTTTTCATGTCATTAATATTACCCAAACCCAACGCATTCCCATCGCATGTACGTTTCGCATAACATAACATAGATCAAAAGAGGGAACTTGGCAAAAGCATGACAAAAGGGCATAAGGTAATAAGGTTGGCCACAAGTTAAACATGGTGGCATATGAGGCATAAATATGTTCATAAGCTTGCATATTACATCATGGGCCTCAAAACATGCATAATATCAACTTAAGCAAATAGGTGAAACATGATCATAAATGACATAGGATAATGACTAGAAGTTCGCATATAACATTATATGCAAGTTATCATGAAGGTTATGAGAGTTCTCATGTTGCATAATGCAACATTCCAAATCAAAGGTCATAGCTTTTTATGCACATAGTCAAGGTGATAGCTTTACAAACTTGCATACGGTAAATCTATGCATAACATGATAGGATCAAAGCACAAATCATACTTAGGCCCAAACTCAAACTTGCAACATGTCATATTTAACTTCATAGTTAAAATCTAAGAGTAGTATAGGGCTTACAATGCTATGAAGACTAGAATTAATATAAAATAAGATTGAGACGAAGCCACACTAGCAAATCTGCAACCAAAGACGATAAACTCCACTTCAAGACTTGAGAACAAGAAGGAATAACCCCAAAGACAAAGAAAGATGGCTCTTTTACTTAAGAAAGATGGCTTCTCTATGACATAGATTGATTTGAGACACTCATGCTCTCATGAAGAAGGTGGAGGCCATGATTAGTGAACATTTGGGCAGCATTTAGTTGTAGGAATGATTAATGAGGGTTTAGGCTAGGTCTAGGGGTCTTTTTATAGAGATTAGGGGTAGTTTAGACCATAGGATTAACCCTAAATCGAATCTGAGCCATCAAATCCTGTTAGAAACTTCCAGAACAAGACCCAACCTGTCAAAATGGTGCACCAGAAAAATTGGTCCGACTGGGGGGGTCGACCCCTGGGTCGACATGGGTGTCGACCCCTGGGTCGACATGGGTGTCGACCCATTGGGGGGATCGACGCTGGTGTCGACCCCTGTGTCGACCCTGCCTGGGGCGGGAAAATTCCCGCCCATTCTGCCTTAGTTGTAATTTGAATCTGAATTCGAATTTGAACTGTTTTCGGGCTTAGAATTTTCTGAAAACTTCATTGGGCCATAACTTGGTCATACGGACTCCGTTTTTCGAAAACTCGGACTTTATTTCGCGTATTTTTCCGAGACGACCGCAATGGCACAACCCGTTTCCCTTGATTCAGATGTTAGAATTTAATTCTGCCTTGATTTACATTATAACATGTTATAAAAATACGGGTTGTTACATTCTCCCCTCCTTAAAGGATTTCGTCCCCGAAATCTCCAAGTTAGGAAGAACGTATCCTACCATCCATCATCCATCTACTCAAAACATCATCCACAAGTAACCATTGTCCTTAAAAAGGTTCTAAATGCTGTATGAAAATATGCAAAAGGTGTGTGTATATGTACTTATCTAATGCAAAAATCAGGCGGTTACTGATTTAGTAAACCTCCTTAATGCAAAGTATGTTAGTGAAATGAGTCCATATGTATGCAAATTCCTAACATAATTTATAATCTCTACATGAGTGCACATAAAATTCATTCATATGCAACATCCACGTGATAGCACAACAAGTTTCATCCATGAATAAGCATAAACACTCATGCATATGCAACATGAAAGTGTGTGAGCCGATCTTAGTGCCTAATGTGTTATCATGAATCCACGAGTATCCACTTGCAAACACTTGCAACCACTTGCAAACATCAAGCATAACATGTTTCAAATACATGTTTCATCCAAAGGGTTTCTACCTAAGGTTCTCATGACAAGGTTAACGAGATAACAAGATAAACAGGATAAACATGGATAGCAAAAAGAAAGATATGCTGATTAAGAACGGAGATTGGGAATGTACCGTCAAAAAGGAATGGATAAAGCCCACGCATCTTCTCCTCGGTTTCCCAAGTAGCATCTTCATCGGCTTCACTCCACTGAACTTTCACCAATTTGACTTCTCGATTCCTTAACTTCTTGATCTCTGTTCCCAAGATACGAATCGGAGCTCTCCTCAAGGTTGCCTCTTTCTCTACCTCCACGTCTTCAAGAATGCTTGGTTCAACCACCTCAGCGGACTCATGTAAGCACTTTCGGAGATGCGAGACATGAAAGACATTATGTACTCCGGCTAGCTTCTCGGGCAATTCCACCTTATAGGCCATCTTTCCAATTCTCTCTATGATAGGGAAGGGTCCTACGAACCTTGGTGCCAGTTTCCCAACTGCTCCAAAACGTACCACATTACGCAAAGCAGAAACCTTCACGAAAACCATGTCTCCCACTTCGAATTCCAAATCTGCCCTTCGCTTGTCAGCATAGGATTTCTGTCTATCTTGGGCCGCTTTCATCCGTCTTCTCACCAATTCAACTTTCTCGGATGTGTCCCGTATCATATCGGGCCCAAGTATAAGCCTATCTGTTGTCTCCCACCAACAAGATGGTGACCTACATGGCCTCCCATACAAAGCTTCAAATGGTGCCATCCCTATGATGGCTTGATAGCTATTATTATAAGCAAACTCTACAAGAGGAAGGTGGTCTTCCCAAGTACCACCAAAGTCAAGAACACAAAGCCTCAAAAGATCTTCTAGCACTCTATTCACCCTTTCAGTTTGGCCATCCGTCTGGGGGTGATAGGCTGTACTCAGATTCAATCGCGTACCCATCGCTTCTTGCAAACTATTCCAGAACTGGCTAGTGAAAATTGGGTCACGATCGCTTACTATGCTAGAAGGAACTCCATGCAATCTCACTATCTCTCGAAGATAAACAGATGCTAACCATGATGCGGTCCTCTTGCTCTTCACTGGAATGAAATGAGCACTCTTCGTAAGTCTATCAACTAAGACCCATATGCTCGTATTCCCTTTCCTTGACCTAGGCAATCCGTCCACAAAATCCATAGAGATACTTTGCAACATCCATTGCGGGACCTCTAATGGATGTAATAGCCCACCGGGTTTCTTCGACTCGGCTTTCACTTGTTGGCACACCATGCACTTTGAAACATACTCTGCCACATCCTTCTTCATTCCAGCCCAAAAGAAAACGCGCTTCATATCCCAATACATCTTATCTCCTCCGGGATGTATAGTCATCTTCGAGTGATGCGCTTCTTCGAGAACTTTATGCACCGAGTCTCCTACTTGTGGAACGCATAGCCTTCCATCACACCTTAGCCAACCCTTATCATCAATAGTATATCTAGCAAGGTGACTAGACGTCTCACCGCGAATCAACTTGTCCATGACCTCGATTATCTGTGGGTCTCCTTTCTGGGAAGCCCCAACTTGATCAAGAAGTGTGGGTCTAAGCTCAAGGGATGCTAATGAACCTGTCATCGACTCAACAGTCGTCGTGAAATCAAAGGTTGCCAAGAACTCTAAGTTCTTCATCTCAATAAACAAGGGACTCAAAGTCAACCTCCTTCTGCTTAGTGCATCTGCCACAACATTACCCTTGCCAGGGGTATAAGCTATCTCGAAGTCATAAGATGCCAAGAATTCCATCCACCTTTGCTGCCTTAAATTCAGATCTTTCTGTGAGAAGAGGTACTTGAGTGACTTGTGATCAGTATACAACTCAAACCTTTCGCCTAGAAGATAGTGGCGCCAGGATTTGAGTGCAAAGACGATCGCCGCCAACTCCAAATCATGAGTGGGATAGTTCTTCTCATGAACTTTAAGTTGCCTACCCCCATAACATATCACTCTTCCCTCTTGCATCAGAACAGCACCTAACCCCGTGCCACATGCATCGGTGTACACGGTAAACATCTTACCGCCATCGGGTAATGCTAAAACTGGAGCGGTAGTAAGGGCCCTCTTGAGCCTTTGGAAAGCAAGCTCACACTCTAAGTCCCATGCAAAGACTAGGTTCTTCTTCGTCAACCAAGTAAGAGGGGCCGAAATCTTAGCGAAGTCTCTGATGAACTTCCTATAGTAGCCCGCCAGACCGAGAAAGCTTCTTACTTCGGTCGCATTCCTAGGAGTCTTCCAGTCTTGAACCACAACCACTTTCGCGGGATCCACCGCTATGCCTTGCTTAGAAATTATATGTCCAAGAAACCGAACTTCCCTTCTCCAAAAATGACATTTGGAGAACTTGGCTTTCAACTGATGCGCTCTAAGCGTATCCATCACTTCCTTGAGATGTCTAGCATGTTCTTCCTCATCCTTTGAGAAGATCAGAATATCATCCACGAAGACAACCACGAACTTGTTAAGGAACTCCCTGAACACCCTACTCATCAAATCTACAAAGTAGGCGGGTGCATTAGTCAAACCGAATGGCATGACAAGCCATTCAAAGAATTCATCTGGAGTCCTAAACGCAGTCTTATCAATACTATCCTCAGCTACTCTAAGCTGATGGAATCCGGTGGCTAGATCGAGCTGAGAGAAAACAGAAGCACCAACAAGTTGGTCAAAGAGATCATCAATCCTCGGTAACGGGTGCCTATTCTTCTTTGTCAGCTTGTTCAACTCTCGGTAATCAACACATAGACGAAGCGAACCATCCGCCTTTGTAGCGAATACCACCGGAGCACCCCATTCAGAAATGCTTCGCCTAATAAAAAAATTCTCAAGTAGCTCCTTGATTTGCTTACTGAGCTCTCTTCTTTCTCGTGGGGCCATGTGCCTAACGGGCAATGATACTGGCTTGGCATTATCAACAAGATAAATACGAAAATCTATCTCTCGTTTAGGGGGTAACCCCTTAACCTCTTCAAAGACATCAGGATATTCTCGTACCACCCTTACAGATTGCAGATCATCGATGGACGAGTCAAGAGATTCAAGATAACATAACATGACGGGACCTCTAGGGTTACAAGAAATTTCTAGGGTATTACCGAGGCGAGTCATGAGCCTCACCACCCTATGCTCACAATCGAGGATGGCTCCATAAATGGACAACCAATCCATGCCCAAAATCAACCCATATCCCGTGAACCCGAGAACATAAGCATTACACATGAATTCTACGGTCAAGATAGAAATCTTCAAATCCACACAAATCATAGATAGATGGGCGGAACCCCCAATTGGATTTGAAACGCTGACGGGATCCTCAACTAGACTAGTACTTAGGTGCAAACTTTCAACAATGTCAGAAGAAATAAAACTATGCGATGCGCCAGAATCAAATAAGGTGCGAACAGGATAATCAGAAATATAAACAAGGCTTTCTACAGAAATACTACCTCGGTCCTGAACTGGAGCAGTTTTGAGGGCATGCACTTGCCCTCCAGAAGGTCCTGCACGCTGAGTCTGCCCTTGCCCTTGCTTCTTGGGGCAATCCTTGCTAAAGTGTCCAGTCTCTCCACAATGAAAGCATTCGCCCAACTTCCTCTTCTTCTTTCTGCAATCCTTGGCTATGTGCCCAACAATCCCACAGAAGTTGCATTTTCTTGGGTCCTTTGCCTTGGCCTTGTTGCCCTTGTTGTTCTTGTTGTTCTGATTGCTCTGATTCCCTCCCCACTTGGAGTCCGTCTTCTTGGTTTGAGTCTCATTAGGCTTGACTTCTTTCTTGCCATTCTTATCGTCTCCTTGAAGCAATGCCATGTCCACTAGGCCTTCAAAAGTGGCTCCCATGGGTATATGAGATAGGGTTAAACCTTGTAATGGCTCATTCAACCCTCGTGCAAAGCGTAAAGCCTTCTTCTGAGGAGTATTAACCATGTCCAAACTGAATCGAGCGAGCTGGTTAAACTTATTCACATACTCCCTCACTGTCATGTCCCCTTGCTTCAAAGATATAAACTTCTCCAATTGCAGATTCGCCTCAGCTGATGATAGAAACTTAAGCCCAAATCTTGTCCTAAAGTCGGCCCAAGTCTCTATAGGTCTAGTAGCATTGGTGACCTCCCACCAATAAGCAGCTTCTTCTTTTAATAGCCATGCTGCCAATAAAACCTTTCTATGGTCTTCTACATCAAAGATAGCGAAAAGATCTTCGGTTTCTTTCAACCAATTTCTTGCCTCCACAAAAGTCTCCATCCCAATAAAATTCTTGCCACCCATCGCCTTAAAGTCTTTGCAAACCTTAGCGAAATCTGCTTGTGGATTCTGAGGAGGAGAAGGAGGAACCTCAGTTACGGTGGGGGTGTTTGCTGGGCCCGCATCGTTGGCCCTAGCTTCCAAGTACCCCCGGAACCATCCGGGAATGGTCACTCCCTCGGGAAGGTTAAGATCGGCCATACTGAAAAAGAAAAAGATAGATTCAGAACGAGGAAACGAAGGATAGTGCTAATGGCTTTTGGGGAATAGCCTTTTAAAATAACTAGACTTTTCTTGGAAAATACTTAATTGGTTTTGAAAATAGTTTTCCAAAAGGTAAGTTTAAAAAACCTTTTGCTCAGATCTTGTAAACCTTATGCTCTGATACCAAATGTAACACCCCACCTCCACCAATGCCACTCTTGCAAGGACACTAGCTTTGGAGGGGCGTTAAACGAGGTAAACATGCATGCAGATATCACAAGACAGAACATATAAGTAAAACAGTGTAGTAAAGCAGCGGATAAAACTAGCATTTCAAAATCATAGTCAAGTTACATCAAAGTACTTGGTCATTATTTTCCCATAAAACAAAGTCTAGAACATAAACTGAAAACTGAAAAAGAAACATAAAGTAACTATCCCCAAGGTAGAATAAAGCCATAGCGTGCTCAAGTCCAAACCGTACATGAGCTATCCAGAAAAGCAGCTAAAGATCCAAGCTAAGTACCAGTGTTCCCACCCTGTAAACCTGAGGGGGGGGGGGAACGGAAGAAAAGAGGCGAAAGAAAACGGGTCAGTCAAAAAGACTAGTAAGTCCTATCTACTATTAGTATAAAAACTAATAAAGTTAACTGAGCATGTAGAACAGAGATGAGGTGTAGGGTGATAACTGGCATGGTGAGAAGTTAACAAGATAGATCAAGTGTGGCATCGCATATACAAGGTTAAGTTGCACCAGGTGTGTACTAGTATTCCCATTCATGTCAAGTATAATCAAGAAATGATCCCTTGGCCCAAAGCTGGCCCACATCATGAGATGACCTAAATCGAGGTCCAACTACTCGGTCTAGTCGATCGGCTCCCTATAAGCCTAACTTGTCGTGTATCGGTGTCATACGGCTTAATCGTGGAATGTAGTTAACTGTGCTAGGTCCACCCCAGGGTGTATCCAGCCCTAAGGTGTAAACCACAGACACAATTCAAGCATGCACAGTCTAAACCTACTGGTGCCCATGTTCAACTCCGGACTTAATGTGCATGACCATGGTCCGCCTGAACAACCGGTGCACCCTTCAGCCATCTCTTTTGGTCTCTTACAATCAGTCCAGTAATCGTGCCCCACCCCAGCCTAGTCCAGGGTACCCATGATACTTCCAAGTTGGTTACGGCTGAAAAGGACCACGTAACTAGGGTTTCAAGCGGGTTAAGTGTGGTTAACCATATCCTAACCATGTATTGAGTTGGTTAAGTGTATTCAAGCAGTTCATGACTTAACCCTATCAATACATCGGGTTTAATTGGTTAAGTATATTCAAGTAGTTCATGACTTAACCCTACCAATCCATCGTGTTTAATTGGTTAAGTATTCAAGTAGTTCATGACTTAACCCTACCAATACATCGTGTTTAATTGGTTAAGTATTCAAGTAGTTCATGACTTAACCCTACCATGTGGCATTAATTAATTTAATGCACTCAACCTCTCACATTAGACCTTGTTGTGGTTACTTGTTAAGCCGGGCGGGTCCGGGTAACTTTACACCACAACTTAGTCTAACCTCGGGTTTCAAGTACGACGTGACCAACTACTCACATTGGGTCCTATTGTTTGTAGCCACTAGTTAAGTCGGTCGGTTCCCGGTAGATTTATGCTACAAACTCAACCCAACCTCGAGTTGGCCACACTCATATTTTCTAAGTGTCATGTCCATCATTATGTTTACAAACATAATCACAAGTCAATGTTCATGTCATATTTTAAAACCATGTTTTCATGTCATTAATATTACCCAAACCCAAAGCATTCCCATCGCATGTACGTTTGACATAACATAACATAGATCAAAAGAGGGAACTTGGCAAAAGCATGACAAAAGGGCATAAGGTAATAAGGTTGGCCACAAGTTAAACATGGTGGCATATGAGGCATAAATATGTTTATAAGCTTGCATATTACATCATGGGCCTCAAAACATGCATAATATCAACTTAAGCAAATAGGTGAAACATGATCATAAATGACATAGGATGATGACTAGAAGTTCGCATATAACATTATATGCAAGTTATCATGAAGGTTATGAGAGTTCTCATGTTGCATAATGCAACATTCCAAATCAAAGGTCATAGCTTTTTATGCACATAGTCAAGGTGATAGCTTTACAAACTTGCATAGGGTAAATCTATGCATAACATGATAGGATCAAAGCACAAATCATACTTAGGCCCAAACTCAAACTTGCAACATGTCATATTTAACTTTATAGTTAGAATCTAAGAGTAGTATAGGGCTTACAATGCTATGAAGACTAGAATTAATATAAAATAAGATTGAGACGAAGCCACACTAGCAAATCCGCAACCAAAGACGATAAACTCCACTTCAAGACTTGAGAACAAGAAGGAATAACCCTAAAGACAAAGAAAGATGGCTCTTGTACTTAAGAAAGATGGCTACTCTATGACATAGATTGATTTGAGACACTCATGCTCTCATGAAGAAGGTGGAGGCCATGATTAGTGAACATTTGGGCAGCATTTAGTTGTAGGAATGATTAATGAGGGTTTAGGCTAGGTCTAGGGGTCTTTTTATATAGATTAGGGGTAGTTTAGACCATAGGATTAACCCTAAATCGAATCTGAGCCATCAACTCCCGTTAGAAACTTCCAGAACAAGACCCAACCTGTCAAAATGGTGCACCAGAAAAATTGGTCCGACCGGGGGGGTCGACCCCTGGGTCGACATGGGTGTCGACCCCTGGGTCGACATGGGTGTCGACCCCTGGGTCGACATGGGTGTCGACCCATTGGGGGGGTCAACACTGGTGTCGACCCCTGTGTCGACCCTGCCTGGGGCGGGAAAATTCCCGCCCATTCTGCCTTGGTTGTAATTTGAATCTGAATTCGAATTTGAACTGTTTTCGGGCTTAGAATTTTCTGAAAACTTCATTGGGCCATAACTTGGTCATACGGACTCCGTTTTTCGAAAACTCGGACTCTATTTCGCGTATTTTTCCGAGACGAACGCAATGGCATAGCCCGTTTCCCTTGATTCAGATGTTAGAATTTAATTCTGCCTTGATTTACATTATAACATGTTATTAAAAATACGGGTTGTTACAAAAGTTATCCTAATCATATATATTGTGTTCAATCGTTAAGAAAGTGTAAACAATCAAGGCCTGTTGAACTAGATAAACCATTGAACTAATCTATACTTGTATGATTCAAATATATTCCCCTGTACATCATTGCAGTATGTATACCTGTTGTAGTTATATATCGGCATTTACCCTATCTGACACTAGAATTCTTATTGAGTTTATCTTTCCTTTATAACTCAATCGTGCTAGTAATTACAACACTCACTAGGCTTTATGTCTGACCTATTCCTCTTCCTTCATTCTCTTTCGCTAGCAGGCTCACAAGGCAGAGATTTGATTCGTGCTAGCATCTTGGAAAGGTTAATGTCGAAGTCTTAACTTCTTTCAATTTCGTGAGAACTTATTTATCATCACAGATATTTGTACTTGAGAAGGAAATTGTTTATTTTTACACTTTTATTTGATCTCATATTATTACATGTTTTGTATTAAACTTATCTTGTGTTAAGTATAGTTTTGTAATAACAAGTTATTGAAAAATCAATGTTTCTAAAATTTTTGTTTTATGTCTTGTGAATCTTATTCTCTGTTATTTGTTTCTTTGTACCTAATACGCTCTACATTCCTTAGCATGACCTTAATCAGGAATACTAAGTGATGTGGGATGTTGCATTTGATATCAGAGCCTAGGGTTACAGGATTTCTAAAAAATTGTTTTAAAGTAAAGTATTTTCTTAATAAAAATAGATTTTCAAAACAAAAAGTAACAAAAGTATTAGGAAAATCTCCTTAAGTTCATGTCCTGTCCTTGTCTTATTCTCTTTTTTCTCCGTGAGTTATAGAACAACTAATCCAAGCTTACCTATATATGTTTGGACCTTTGATCTTTATAATTCAGAGTTTTGATTCATGAATAAACTAGTGTAATCCATTATTTTTGTATTCTTTGTGAAACCAAAGTTTGTAGATAAAATTGTTACTTGGCATATATTAAGTGGGGCCAATCATAGATAAGGCAACCCTAGAGGCCAAGGATTGTGAGATGTTTTAAGAAGTAATATCATAAGGATTCAGGAAGGTATTATCAGCTTTGAAAAGGAAATAGTTGACGTGGGAATTACGTTGAGTGTTATAGGGAAAGTGTTGATTAAAAGGATCGAGCAATGGAAATGAGTAAATGTTGGTGAAAGAAGTGTCATCTATCTCTTATTTTGTCTAGCTTACCTATTTTATCTGATGTAGGAGTAACCCATTCCTTTATCTTTGATTCACTAGTTGGAGGGTGGTTGCATGGACCTATAGGCACGCTAATATGAGATAGGCCATGTAGGGCATCTGTGTTGTATTCCTAATGAAGTTGTCCTATACATATATAGCAAATCCCGAGTGTGCATTTGTGGCACTAGCTAATTGTTTACACATGAACACTATTCTTGGCCTAATAGTAGATTCTTGGACCTCATAGGAGGACCAACATAAATATCTAGGATTAGTTGGGGTTTGAAACTAGAGATTCTAGATCTAGGGGATCCTTGGGGCATTTTTGGGTATGGGGTAGTTTTGGGTTTAGCAATATAATTGGTTATCTTAGATTTTGACATTAGTAGTAGAGTTTGGCGGGGATGCTTATATTTTGTGATTTTCGAGATAGGAAAGTTTTGACAATGGATTGGTTAGCCACAAATTAGGTTGTTTTGACTGCAAGAGGACAGATGATAGACTAGGATATGCAGCGGATGAACTCTTGAGATTTCATATGACCTAGTGTGTAACACCACAAAATTTAATACACTATAACCATACTTAAAAGATAATAAATTGGGAATTACTTAATTAAATATTCAGAATTAAGTAAAACCGGCTTTACCGTTGCGTTCGTCTAGGAATTCTGGTTTAGATAGACCCCAAGTTTGTGTAAAATAGATAACGTACGAAGAAGTTATGAGAATTAGAAGTTTGTATACATATAAGAGGGTTATATATGAATATACTTTGAATTAATTTAGACCAGAAGATAAAGCGCATATTTGACCGTTAGGGAGCGACCTACAATGGGCATGGTCGACCTATGGGTCGACCCAAGTCAGGCTGGGTCGACCTAGGGGATCGGTGGTTGACCCACCCAGATCCGGGGAAGATTGTAAATTCTATATTTTAACTGATTTTTTGGCTAGGTTCATCCTGACTCAGCGCTACATGTAAGCTTAGATTGAAACCATAGAATCTAAAGGTTAAGGTTAACTTTGTGAATCTATAAATAGGTCGCTCTCTCCCATTCCAATACACACAATTTCTTCATACCTTCTGCCTTCATGAATCTATTCTAATATATATATATATATATATATATATGTAGTGGGAGATGTTGTTGAAGCCTGGATCTACATAGATGACTCAAAATACAAGATTTGCATACAATCAACAAAGAGATATAAGTGGACTTTTCTACAAAGGCATGTGTGTGTGTGTGTGTATATATATAAGATCCAATCTCTTCTTCACAAAGACCCACTGTGAGTTCCCCATTATTTTCAGATCTTATACCTAGAACTAAATCATGACAGTTAAATAAAATTGGGTTTAGAATAGGGCTGTCAATGGAAATCCTAAATATTCGAAATCCGTCCATATCCGCATCCGAAAATACGAAAAATATCCGATATCCGAAAAGCGGATACGGATATCCGATATCCGAAATGCTTAGCGGATATGGATACGGATATGGCAGTATCCGTATCCGATAAATATCCGTCAGCTATGAAAATATATAGTTTAGTATTTTTATATTTAGGTTATAGTAATTTATTATTTTATAAACAGATGGATAAAAAGTAAGTAACAAAACACATTTAAATTAGTGTTGAATTTTATGTGATTAAATGTGTTATTGTTAAATCGGTATGTTTTATCATTTATGTATTATTTCAAAATTTTCAGCTATTTTTTAGTACCAAATGAAATATGCATCATATTGTAACTTACATATTTTTAAGTTCGGATTCGGATATTTTCAGATATCCGGAAATATCCGTATTCGCTAAGCCGGATACGGATATTTTCGGATATCCAAAAATATTCGCGGATACGGATACAGATATTATTTAGTAGGTATCCACCGGATACGGATACAGATTCGGATATAGATTTTTATTTTCGGATACGGATACAACACTATCCGCATCCGTTTGCATCCGTTTATAGGCCTAGCTTAGAATATATAGTTTTTATATGATAATTTCTATGCTTGTTATTCATAATTAATCACCTATGCCATTACTGTAAGTAAAATATATTCCTTTACTGTTGGATAATTGATCGGTTATGTTTATCTATCTTCCTTTTCCCTATTTCTATTGTTTTAGTTTATTTCCAGTCTTTCCTATACGCCTATGTGATTTGATTCTATTCTCCTTCCTCTATTTTTCTTCCTTTTTGTTTACGCTAAGCCAAGACCGTGGGAAGCCTAGGCTATGTATGATTAAAGTTTGCGTATTGTAGGAATTGGGATGATAAGAAAAGACATGAAATAGGGAAATTTGGGCATATTGATAATTTGAGGACTCATTGATGTAATTTGGAAAAGGGATAATATGTATATTGTGACAGCCCACGTCCGTTAATGTCACTCTTTATCACAATGCATTAAAGTGTTATAGGTAAATAGGAACAGCAACATTACAAGATAGATATAAAATAATAGCATAACTTAAAACTTTATTAAGTAGAAAACATCGTGGTTCAAAACAAAGTTACATCATAAGTTTGAAATGCATAAAACCCAGTACATCAATTTAAAACTTCTGTCTTGTACTAAAATCATCAGAGTACAGTAAACATAAAAAGAGCATAATCCCCAAATCATAGCCATAGTAGAGAAGATACGAAATCAAGCAGTACATCTAAGCAACTCCAAGCAGAATGAAAGAAGAATCATGATCAAGCCTAAGTATATCCACCCTGAGAACCTAGAGGGGGGAGGGGAGTGGGAATGAAAGAGAAAGAAGAGGAAACAAAATAGGTCAGACATAAGGCAAGCAAGTCCAGTTAATTTTAGCATATAAATAAGTAAAAGCATCATGACAAGCATATAAACTGGATAAGAGAGATACAACATATAAGGCACGAATGACAAGGTAAACAGGATAAGTAGAATAGAATTAATAGTGTTTCCCTAACACTTTCTCTGCACCAATACTAGTATAACCACAATAAGATGATCCCAACAATTACAAGATGGTATACTTAATTGTACTTCTAGTGAGAGGTTTCATCCCATACAATAGCAGGTAGCCCAACAGAACTGACGGGTGTTACTCCCAATGATAATAACGGGCTCCTAAATAGGCGAGACTAGATGTACCCTAATTACTACCCCAATCGATTGGCTCCCTAACCCGTAGATACCCTTGCTGGCCCCACAGTAGGATGTATAACTTCCTAAAGTGGCAACCTCGTTATTTCCAAGATGCATAGCTATATCTACTAATGTCACGGTGTCTTATCTTCCCGAGCAGGCGGACCCATGCACGTACATGAGCCCGGTGGAATGCGCCATCAGACACCTTTCTCCCAAATGACCTCTTATAACCAGCTGCTTAGTAAGCGTGCCTTGACCCCGACCTAGTTCGGGGTTCTCTGTTTGATACCGATATAGGCTACTGACTAACACAGGTCCCACACACAAGATGATACAAGCTTCCCCCTAGGCTTGCATCCCCGCTACAAGGATTTCAACAGATTATGCCCACTAGTCTAACAAGATCGCATAACCCCAACTGGTTAAGTTTGTCGGGTTCATATGTATAACCCGTCCCCACATATTTAACAAGATTAACTTAACCCTCCCACTGATTCAAGCAAATCTACTTAAAGCCTACTCAAGATAACAGGTTCATGCAATCGTTATGGATTCTAACAGATTAAGTATTACAAGTTCATTACCGTACATTCATTTATGGTTATAATGTGCTAGACCTCCCACATTAAGTCTACCACTTATGGATGCTGGATATGCCGGTTAGGTCCGGGCAGACTTCTTCTACAAGTCGGACTTAACCTCGTGTCTTAGCACTATCACATGTTTATGCACTTAGACCCCTCACATTAGATTTACCACGTATGGATGTTGGATATGCCAGGCAGTTCCAGGCAGGCTTCTACCACAAATGTAATCTAACCTCGTGTCTAACCACGGTTACAGTTTCTAATTACTATAAATCTTGGCATATTCATTCTTTAACAATTAATCCTATTTCATTATAGGTTTTCATGCCCTTTTCACAAGTCATATTGTTCATGTACTATATGCCCTAAATTAAGATCTTTAATCACAGTTCGGTTTATGCCCCAAACCCATATTCATATTTTCAATTCAAGTTATGCCCCCAAATTTCCCAATACAAGTTATGCCCTAATTTTAACGTTTCTCCTCATTCCGAATTTCACGCATTTGCATATTTCAGCGGTATGCCTTGACTCGAAGGTAGCCTTGCTATAAAATAAAAAGGGAAAAGAAGAAGGGAAGAGAACATAAATAAGCATAATAACAAGATAGACATATGATGGCAGAAATAGGCATAGCAACTGAATATGCATATAGTGACAGAATTGGGCATAATAACAAGATAGGCATATAAAACAGATTTGATGAACATGTGATAACAGAACTAATTAGGCATAGTTTTAGATCTAAATTCATATATATGTCAAGATTACATTTTAGGTGTTTTTATCTAAAAGCAACATAAACTCACAGAGAATGGATCTAAGAAAACTGAGAAAAATGTGTTGATGTTGAATCAGTTTTACGCAAACCACGTGTCTATTTTAACCAGAATTCTGAGACGAAAGCAATGGAGCAGTCTGTTTCACTTAACTCTGAATATTTATTTAAGTATTCATTTATTTATTGTTAACAGTGTGTTTTAAAATACGGGATGTTACATTCTCCCCTACTTAAAGGATTTCATCCTCGAAATCTCCAAGTTAAGAAGAATGTATATCCTAACATCCATCGTCCATCTACTCATCCACCAATCACTGGCATCCATTGTCCTTAAAAGATTTCTAATGCTAATGAACATATGCAAAAGTGTGTGTATATGTCCCTATACTAATGCGAAAGATCAGGCGATCTGCTAATTCAGTTGACCTCCTTAATGCAATGCATGTTAGTGCCATGAATCCAAAATGTATGCAAATGGTCCTAATGTAATAGGTAAGCTCTATATGTGTGCATAATCATCCATTCAAATGCAACATCGATATGATGATACACCCATTTTCATCCATAAAAATTTAAAATGCACACACATTCATATGCAATATGTAAGTGACTGAGCCGATATAATGCCTTGTGTGTGTATATGCATCCACGAGCAACCATTAACAAGCACTTGCATCCACCAAACATAACTTGTCTTAAACACATGTTTTCATCCATTGGTGTTCTACCTAAAGGTCAGAGATTCGATCGATGGAATATACTCATACGATAGATACAAGTAACGAAAGCTGGGAAAAAGAAGTTAAGAACGTACTCTCAAAAAGGAAAGGATATATAGCGCTAATCTTGTCTTCAGTCTCCCAAGTTGCCTTCTCGCGGTCCTCTCCCCATTGCACTTTTACTAACTTAATCTTCTTGTTGCGCAGTTTCTTAACCTTCGATCCAAGTATGCGGGTAGGTACTCGTCTAATCATCGCTTCCCTTTCTACCTCTACCTCCTCAAGTAAGCTCGGCTCTACCACTTCTGCGGTATCGTGCAAGCACTTCCGCAAATGAGAAACGTGGAGGACATCATGAACACCGGCCAATCTCTCTGGTAGTCTCACCCTATAAGCCATCTGACTTGTCCTTTCCACGATGGGAAATGGTCCTACAAACCTTGGAGCCAATTTCCCTACCAATCCGAAGCAAACCACATTCCTCAAAGGTGATACTTTGATGAAAACCATGTCTCCCACCTCAAACTCAATACCAGTCCTTCTTCTATCTACGTAGGATTTCTGCCAGTCCTAAGCTGTCTTCATGCGTCTGCGGATGAGATCAACCTTTTCTGAAGTTTCTCTAATCATCTTAGGTCCAAATAGAAGTCTGTCTATAGACTCCCACCAACAAGTCAACGATCTACAAGGTCGTACATATAATGCCTCGAAGGGTGCCATGCCAATACTAGCCTGATAACTGTTGTTGTAGGCGAACTCTACCAATGGAAGATGCTCCTCCCAAGTCTCTCCGAAATCAAGGATACACAGCCTCAAAAGATCTTCTAGAACTCTGTTCACCCTCTCTGTTTGTCCATCGATCTGAGGATGATATGTTGTGCTCAAACATAACTGTGTACCAAGTGCCTTTTGCAGACTCTTCATGAAATCACTAGTGAATATAGGATCTCAATCACTCACTATGATGGAAGGTACTCCATGTAAACGAGCTACCTCCCGAAGATAAACCAATGCTAACCATGTCGCTGCCCTCTTACTCTTAACCGGCATGAAATGAGCGCTCTTAGTAATCCTGTCAACTATAACCCAAATACGGGTATTGCCTTTTCTTAATCTAGGCAAAGTATTATTGAAATCCATATAGATGCTCTCCCACTTCCATTGTGGGCCCTCCAAAGGATGAAGTAAACCACCGAGATTGTTTTGCTCAGCTTTTACTTGCTAGCAAATCAAACATCGTGAAATGAATTCTGTCCCTTTCCCAAGTCATATTCATTATGTACCATATACCCCAAATTAAGATCTTTAATCACTGTTTAGTTTATTCCCCAAACCCATATTCATGTTTTCAGTTCAAGTTATTTTATATCTGTCTTGTAATGTTTTTGTTCCTGTTTACCTATAACCTTTACGAAGCTTAATGCATTCTAATAAAGAGTGACATTAACGGATGAGGGTGCCACATTTGGTATCAGAGCTGAAGGTCACCAGATCGGATAAAAGATTTTGAAAATTGTTTTCAAAAAGGTTTTAAAAGAAAAGAATTTTCAGAAGAAAAGTCTGTTTTGAAAAACATATTCCCTAAAGCCGTAGGAAATATCTTTCAATTCTCTATTTGAATCCCTTTTTCTTTTCTTTTTAGCATGTCTGGGGAAACTAGTATTCCGGAGGGCATTCAGATACTGGCTTGCTTTCGTAGGTATCTGGAGGCTACGACACCCATCGAAGGCCAAGCAAACGCCCCTCCCCCAGCTGCAACTGTTGTTCCTCCTCCCCCTCCGTGGGTAGATAATTTCTCCAAGATATGTAAGGATTTCTGCGCTATGGGCGGAAAGCCATTCCGAGGGACAAATACTTTTGTAGAAGAAAGGAATTGGCTCAAGGAGACGGAGGATTTGTTTAGGATTTCTGAGGTTGACGATCGTAGGAAGATTCAGTTGGTCGTTTGGAAGTTGAAAGATAAGGCCTCGTTCTGGTGGGAAGTGACGCAAGCAGGGCGTCCAGTGGAGACTTGGGATGATTTTCGTCAGAGATTCAAACTGAAGTTTCTTCCTCAAGCAGAGCAAATATGCAAATGGAAAGGTTTTGACGCTTAAGCAAGGAAGCATGTTTGTAAAAGAGTATGTTAATAAATTCAATCTATTGGCACCGAGGTTTATAGGACCATTTCACATCGTGGAACGGATAGGTCAGATGGCCTATAGGGTGAGACTACTAGAGAGACTGGTCGGTGTTCATGATGTTTTCCATGTTTCACATTTGCAGAAGTACTTGCATAATACCGCAGAAGTGGTAGAGCTGAACTTACTTGAGGAGGTGGAGGTAGAGAGGGAAGCGACGATTAAACGAGTACCTACACACATACTTGGATCAGAGGTTAAGAAACTGCGCAACAAGGAGGTTAAGTTAGTAAAAGTTCAATGGGGAGAGGACCGCGAGAATGCAACTTGGGAGACTGAAGATAAGATTCATGCTTCATATCCATTCCTTTTTGAGAGTAGGTTCTTAACTTCTTTTTCTTAGCTTTCGTTAATACTTGTATCTATCGTATGAGTATATCCTATCGATCGAATCTCCGACCTTTAGGTAGAAAACCAATGGATGTAAACATGTGTTTGAGACAAGTTATGTTTAGTGGATGCAAGTGTTTACTAGTGGTTTCTTGTGGATGCATATACACACAAAAGGCACTATATCGGCTCAATCACTTACATATTGCATATGGATGTGTGTGCATTTTAAATTTTTATGGATGAAAATGGGTGTATCATCATATCGATGTTGCATTTGAATGGATGATTTTGCACACGTATAGAGCTTACCTATTACATTAGGACCATTTGCATACATTTTGGATTCATGGCACTAACATGCATTGCATTACGGAGGTCAACTGAATTAGTAGACCGCCTGATCTTTCGCATTAGTATAGGGACATATACACACAAACTTTTGTATATGTTTATAAGCATTAGAAATCTTTTAAGGACAATGGATGCCAGTGATTGGTGGATGAGTAGATGGATGATGGATGTTAGGATATACATTCTTCTTAAGTTGGAGATTTCGAGGATGAAGTCCTTTAAGTAGGGGAGAATGCAGCACCTCGTATTTTAAAACGCACTATTAACAATAAATTAAGGATTACTTGAATAAATATTCGAAATTAAGTGAAATGGATTCCGCAATTGCGTTCGACTTAGAATTCTGATCAAAATAGAAGTCTGGTTTGCGTAAAACGGACATTGTATGAAGAAGTTAGTAAGGTTAGAAGTTTGTATATGCATAAGAGAAATATATATAAACAAAATAATCCAGAAATTCAATTCAAAAATCAAACGAGGCGGGAGGACATGGGAAATCGGCCCATTGGGTGTCGACCCCGTGCACTCAGGGTGTCGACCCGTGGGTCGACCCCTCAGCAAGGATATCGACCCCAGGGTCAACCCCCTGGGCGCACCTAGATGCTTTTCTGGTTTTGTTCGTCGGCTAATGACTGTATAAAGGACCTTATACCCATTATTTTATTCATCTAAATCAATCGCAACGACGATATGCTACTCCAACTTAGATTAAATTAGCCTTTTCTTTAGCAATGATGATCATACGTATTCAATGATCGCTGATTCAACATCAACACGCTTTTATCAGTTTTCTTAGATTCATTCTCCGTGAGTTTATGTTGCTTTTAGATATAAACACCTAAAACGTAATCTTGACATGTATACGAATTTGGATCTAAAACTATGCCTAATCAGTTCTATTGTCACATGTTCATCAGATCTGTTCTTATATGCCTATCTTGTCATTATGCCTAGTTGTTATGCCTATTTCTGTCATCATATGTCTATCTTGTTATTAAGCTTATTTCTGTTCTCTTCCCTTATTCTTTTCCCTTTGTATTTTATAGCCAGGCTACCTTCAAGCCTAGGCATACCGCTAAAATATGCGCACGCGTGAAATTGGAAACGAGGGAAACGTTAAAATTAGGGCATAACTTATATTGGGAAATTTGGGGCATAACTTGAATTGAAAACATGAATATGGATTTGGGGCATAAACAGAACTGTTATTAAAGATCTTACTTTGGGGCATATGGTACATGATGAATATGACTTGGGAAAGGGGCATGAAAACCTATAATGAAATAAGAATAATTGTTAAAGAATAAGTATGCATATATAGTAATTAGAAACTATAGCCGCACTCAGACACGAGGTTAGATTACACTTGTGGTAGAAGCCTGCCCGGAACCGCCCGACATATCCAGCATCCATAAGTGGTAAATCTAATGTGAGGGGTCTAAGTGCATAAACACGTGATGGTGCTAGACATGAGGTCAAGTCCGACTTGTGGAAGAAGTCTTCCTTGACCCAACCGGCATATCCAACATCCACAAGTGGTAGACTTAATGTGGGAGGTCTAGTGCATTATAACCATAAATGAATGTATGGTAATGAACTTGTAATACTTAACCTATTTGAATCCATAAGATTGCATGAACCTGTTAACTTGAGTAGGGTTTAAGTAGATTTGCTTGAATCAGTGAGAGGCTTAAGTTAATCTTGTTAAATATGTGGGGACGGGTTATACATATGAACCCGACAAACTTAACCAGTTGGGGTAATGTGATCTTATTAAATAGTGGGTATAACCTATTGAAATCCTACTTGCGGGGATGCAACCTAGGGGGAAGCTTGTATCATCTTGTGGGTGGGACTCGTATCAGTCAGTAACCTATATTGGTATTAAACGGAGAACCCCGAACTAGGTCGGGGTCAGGGCACGCTTACTGAACTGGTTATAAGAGGGCACTTGGGAGAAAGGAATCTGACGGCGCGTTCCATTAGGCTCATGTGCATGCATGGGTCCGCCTGCTCGGGAAGATAAGACGTTTGACATTAGTAGATATAGTTGTGCTTCTTGTAAACAACGGAGTTGCCACTTTAGGAAGCGATACATCCTACTATTGGGCCAGCATGGGTATCTACGGGTTAGGGAGCCGATCAATTCGAGTAGTAGTTAAGGTACATCTAGTCTCGCCATTTAGGAGCCCGTTATCATCATTGGGGGGTAACACCTGTCATTTCTGTTGGGCTACCTGTTATTGTATGGGGGTAAAATCTCTCACTAGAAGTACACCTAAGTCTATCATCTTGTAATTGTTGGGATCATCTTGTTCTGGTTATACTAGTATTGGTGTGGAGAAAGAAAAGTGTTAGGGAAGTGTTATTTATTCTATTCTGTTTATCATGTTTACCTTGTCATACCTGCCTTATATGTTGTATCTCCCTTATCCAGTTTATATGCATGTCATGATGCTTTTACTTATTTATATGCTAAAAGTAACTGGACTCGCCAGACTTATGTCTAACCTATTTTTATTTCTTCTTCCTCCTCTTCTGTTTCCCCTTCAGGTTCTCAGGGTGGGAATACTCAGGCTTGATTAGGATTCTTCTTTCATTCTGCTTGGAGCTACTTAGATGTACTGCTTGATTTCGTATCTTCTCTACTATGGATATGTTTTGGGGATATTCTCTTTTTATGTTTACTGTACTCTGATTTTAGTACAAGGCAGAAGTTTTAAATTGATGAACTGGGTTTTATGCATTTCGGACTTATGATGTAATTATGCTTTGAACCATAATGTTTTCTGCTTAATAAAGTTTTAAATTCCGATGATATTTTATATCTTTCTTGTAATGTTTTTTCTCCTGTTTACCTATAACGCTTCATGAAACTTAATGCATTCTGACAAAGAGTGACATTAACGGACATGAGGTGTCACATTTGGTATCAGGGCTAGGTTCGAACCTGGGACCTATGGATAACAACGAAATTTAAAACTTTATTAAGCAGAAAACATCGTGGTTCAAAACATAGTTACATCATTAGTCTAAAATGCATAAAACCCAGTATAACAAATTAAAACTTCTGTCTTGTACTAAAATCATCAGAGTATAGTAAACATAAAAAGTGCATAATCCCAAAAACATAGCTATAGTAGAGAAGATACGAAATCAAGAAGTACATCTAAGCAGCTCCAAGCAGAATGAAAGAAGAATCCTGATCAAGCCTGAGTATTCCCACACTAAGAACTTTGGGTGGGGGGGACGGAACAAAAAGAAGAGGTAACAAAATAGGTCAGACATCCAGTTACTTTTAGCATATAAATAAGTAAAAGCATCATGACAGACATATAAACTGGATAAGAGAGATACAACATATAAGACAGGTATGACAAGGTAAACAGAATAGAATAAATAGCGTTTCCCTAACACTTTTCTTTCTCTGCTACATCTTTCTTCATCCCAGCCCAAAAGAAAATCCTCTTCATATCTCTATACACTCACCGCCTGGATGTATAGTCATCTTGGAATGGTGGTCTTCCTCGAGGATTGTCTTCAACTAACTCGCAACTCGAGGAACACAAAGCCTTCCATCTCGTCGCAACTATGCACTATCGTCTATGAAATGTCTAATGAGGTGACTAGAAGTCTCCCCTCTACTTAGTCTATCCAAGATGTCAGAAATCTGTGGATCCTCCCGCTAATAAGTTCCTATCTAATCCAAAAGAGTAGGTCGCACCTCTAGTGATGCCAATAAACCAGATGTAAACTTGGTGGAGGTTCTAAAATCAAAAGTTGATATGAATTCCAAGATTTTCCTCTCCACAAATAGAGGACTAAACGTCATCCTCTGCCTACTCAATGTGTCTGCCACCACATTACCCTTGCCAGGAGTATAAGAAATCTCAAAGTCATAGGATGCTAGGAACTCCATCCATCTTTGTTGCCTAAAATTGAGATCCTTCTATGAGAACAAGTACTTGAGAGATTTATGAACAATGTACAACTCAAACTTCTCTCCAAGTAGATAATGGCACCAAGTCTTAAGCGCAAATACTATGGCAGCTAGCTCTAAGTCATTGGTAGGGTAGTTCTTCTCATGTACTCTTAGTTGTCTACCTCCATAACATACTACCCTTCCCTCTTGCATCAGAACCGCATAAAGCCCTGTACCACATGCATCAGTGTATACTGTGAATACCTCGATCCCATCTGGCAAAGTCAAGACTGGGGTTGTTGTCAAAGCCCTCTTCAATCGCTGAAAATCATCTTCATAGTCTATATCCCAATAAAATGTCAGATTCTTCTTCATCAGCCTAGTGAGTGGGGCTGATATCTTTGCAAAGTCCTTAATGAACTTCCTATAATAACTCACTAAACCAAGAAAACTCCTCACCTCCGTTGCATTCTTTAGGATCTGCCAATCTTGAACTACAACTACCTTCGCGGGATCTACAGCTATCCTGAAACACCCCACCTCCGTTAGGGTCACTCTCAAAGGGAATGCCCTAATTTTGGTGGAGGTTTATAAGTATAAGTCACAGATATACAAGACAGATATAAGAACACATATTTTTGAACAGCGGAAAACAACAACTTTTATTTCATTAAAATATGTGTTACACAATCCATGCCATAATTTGTTTTACAATACTTCAAAAAACATAACATCTTCATAACTGTCTTGATTACATTATTTAAAGAAGCATAAAGAAAACATAAATAAACTGCAAAAGTCCCATAATTGCTGTCCAAAGCCATAGTCCAAAACGAAAAGATCCAAGCAATACATTCTTTCTCTTCAAGCTGGATATGAAGGCTGGTCAAGCTGCGGTATTCCCTCCCTGTGGACCTGGGGGGGGGGGGAACGGAAGAAAAGAAGACGAAAGAAAAGTAGAGTCAGACATAAAGCCTGAGTAAGTCTAGGACTATTCAGTCTATGAATATAGAACTGGGTATGATAAGTATAAACTAGAAATGGGAAAGCACCATAAACTTAGTTAAGTTGTCTAGGGTCGAATATACTATCGTACCCCATATCAATCTCTGAACCCATATAAACTAGTTCCCAACTGGCACCCCATAATCAGGGTGAAGTGATCCATTTTATGATGATCGGCTCCTACTCGCATAGTTACATGTGTCTTACGGCCCCCGATGTTGTAGTTACCTATGCTGGTCCCACCATGGGGTGTATCAAGTCCCATGGTGGCGGCCCGACACAAATCCTAGAATGCACAGGTATGCTACTGGTGCCCAGTGCCTTATTTTTCTGCGCCGGAGTGTGTGCACGCCCGCACCCCGTTAGAACCTACACTGCTGCACCACCGCCGTCGATTTGACCTCTTACAATCAGCCCAGTAATCGTGCCCCACCCTGCCTAGTTTCAGGGTATCATGATACCTTGTAGGGTTACTGCGAAAAGGGTCCCTCGCTACTAGGTTTTCTATTTCTAGCCAACATGCTAAGTTGGTTAAGTGTTTTATAAACCTAACCCCCAATCAGTCTGTTTAGTTTAGCATGTTCCATTTTGATTAAGTATTAATATAATTTACTTAATCCTATCAATCCTGACTCAGCCTTAATTGTCTTATTAAAGCCTTGACCTCTCACATTAGACAGGTATTGTTGTGGCTGCCTGTTGCCGGTTGGGTCCGGGCAGTCTTACGCCACAAATCAGTCTAACCTCGGGTCCTTATTGGGCTCCGTGTTTAACCACCCACATTGGATAGGTATTGTTGTGACTACTGGACAGCCGGGCGGTTCCGGGCAGGTTTACATCACAACTCAATCCAACCTCGGGTTAAACACATCGTATTTTTCTACATTTACATATTTTGTCTCTTTTCTTTTTATATGTAAATATTTGCGGCCCATTATTCAAATTCATCTTTATTGGTTAAATTTCATTTATGCCACTTAATTGTTCTTTCAAGGTTGTTGGCATGCGTTAAACATGCCAACACATATGTTCTATATTTTAGCCCAAACGTCATTACCCCCGTATTATACGTTCGCTCCAACTTAAGGTGTGTTGGGTTTAATACTTAAACCCAATTTAGCCAAATGAAAAGGGGAGGCTTATGAAATGGTGTTTATAAAGTAACATGAAAAAGGGGAGTGTGAACGCATGAACTTGCAACGAACGATTCAATTAACATAAAATAGGCACATGTGAACTTGCAATTGTAACATCATATAATCATGGCATAACATGAATCATTTTATCCACATAATCATAGCATAAACAATAATTAAACATAAATCATTCTATTCATATGGTTAATGCATAGACAATACTTAAACATGAATTATTTTATTCATATGATTATGGCATAAGCAGTACTTAAACATGAATTATTCTAGTCATATGATAATGGCATAAACTTAAACATGAATCATAGGTTCAACTAACCATGTAAACTTGAAATTAAGAATCTAACTAAATTAGATATCATTATTATTGGCACAGGGTCTTGACTAGAAATATAAGCCTATATTTTTATTTAGGCATAAACTAATCGTGTTCATAAAATCACTACATGTTAACAAAAGGGTACTTACTTTTGTCACTAATACAAAAGTATGGTTCAACTAGAATTATCCCAACCTAATTCTTATATGAATCATGGTTTTCATTCTATTCATAGAATTATAGCATAAACATATCTAAACTTACATCATGGTTTTTATTTTATCTATGTAAACTTGCAAGAGGAATGTAATTCTAATGTAATTCTAATGTAACTTATGATAACAACATGAGCCTAAAAACATGTTTTTCAATTGGGCATAATAACGAACATAGTTTAGTCATGTTCATAAAATTAATAAAAATTTACAAAGATGCGTGCTTTTGTCACTATCACAAAAATATGATTTTTATACTTGAACTATGATGCCAATTCCAACATAACTTCATATGAATCATAATACTCAAATGGATCAAATTACACTAAAGATGACCATAGAATTATACCTCATTTTGGCATAACAGTAAACCATATACTTGCATGAATCTCAAATAAACTATTACACATATAGTTGTTACTTTCAACATGAATCATATACTTGCAATTATCAAATGGGTGTTGTAAATAACTACCACAAACATGTAGTTTTCAATATGAATCATATGCTTGCATGAATCCCAATTAAAATTCCACAACATGTGGTTGTCAACATAAATCATATACTTGTATGAATCCAATCGTACACCATAGTATTGCCAAATCGTTTAGAATCAAAATAACATACAAATATAGATTATTATCGCCACAATTCCATTTCGCAAATCACGTACTTGCAAATATCCAATCATATGCCACAATATTCCCAAATCGTTTAGCATCAAAGCAACATACAAATATAGATTATTATCGCCACAATTCCATTTCTTTCTTTACACAAATCAACACAATTATTTAATTCATATCGGAATAGCACTCTACTTACAACGTATGACGAATCTTCAATTCAGGAATCTGAATTCTGAATTTGGAGATGCTATCCTTTGTTGTAGGCGTTGCTTTGATTGATTTGATGTTGCTTTAAGCTTTTTGATTTATCTCCTAATTGTCTCTCTATTTCCGACGGCTATCTTTAGTCTCTCCTCAGCAACATGACGGTCTCAGCTCCATTTTAGTTTGTGTGAATTAGGGTTAGTCTTAGGTCCTTTTTATAGAGTTTGTGAGTTGATTTAGACCGTCGATGAAGCTTGGTTCAATAATAGCCGTTCGTTTGAAGGAGAGACCAACCAGGAGCTAACACCTAGCCCTAGTGACAAGGCAAAGCTCAGAAAATCGACCAAACACAGACCTGGCCAGCCAGGACTTGACCAGACCTGACCAGCAGGTCATTTTTGACCTGGGCACACTTGGCAGGTGCGCCAGGTCAAAAATGTACTGGCGCACTTCCCAAGTGCGCCAGTGCATTCTGACCCATTTTCTGGTTTTTCGCCCAACTTCGTTCGTCCATATCTTCTTCATACGATATCCGTTTTACGCAAACTCGGACTCTATCTCAAGCAGAATTCCGAGACGAACGCAATGGCGTATCCCGTTTCCCTTAATTCTCTGATTTGAAATTAGTTATAATTTAATTTATGAATTTCACAGTTATAGAATACACGGGGTGTTACATTCTCCCCCACTTAAAATGATTTCGTCCCCGAAATCTTCAAGTTCAGGAAGAATGTACATCCTAACAACCAAACATCCATCTACTCATCCATCAAACACAAGCATCCATTGTCCTTAAAAGACTTCTAATGCTTCATGATCATATGCGAAGTGTGTGTGTACATGTACTTATCTAATGCAAAATCAGGCGGTCTACTGATTCAGTTGACCTCCTTAATGCAAATTATGTAAGTGCCATGAATCCATTATGTACGCAAATTTTTCCTATTTATGATTCTATATGAGTGCGCAATCATTCATACAAATGCAACATCCATATGACAACACATTAAAATTCAACCATATACAAATGCAAACATATATGCATATGCAATATGAAGTGACTGAGCCGATCTAAAACCTAGATTGTGTGTGTATATGCAACCACGAGCAATCACTAGCAATCACTTGCAACCACTTGCAATCATCATCCATAACATGTTTCAATTACATGTTTTCATCCAAAGGGTTTCTACCTAAAAGATAAGGTCGAGGAGATATACCTAAAAAGATAGATAAAAGCGCAACTTAAGGAAAAAGAAAGATCAAGGATGTACCCTCGAAAAGAAAAGGGTAGGCTGCGCGTATTTTAGCTTCAGTTTCCCAAGTTGCATCTCCTTCGGCGTCGCTCCACTGAACTTTGACTAGCTTGACTTCGCGGTTGCGTAGCTTTTTCACTTCCGTTCCTAATATGCGGGTTGGAACTTTTCTTATGGTTGCTTCGCGTTCCACTTCAGCTTCTTCTAGGATATTTGGCTCTACCACTTCAGCAGACTCATGTAGTCATTTTCGAAGATGTGAAACATGAAAAACGTTGTGAACTCCGGCCAATCTTTCGGGTAGCTCTAGTCTATAGGCCATTTTCCCAATTGTTCCTATCTAAAGGTATAGTCGAATGATAGAAGCAAGTAAAAACTTTGTGCCCATTAGGCAATGTCAAAACTGGAAATCTATGCCACACATATATTGATTAGGAGAAGAACTCTCTAAGCATCCGCCCCGAAGACTGAAATCAACATCAGACTGACACCCAAAGAATTACTCAACCCAACCACCATATATGATTCTAGGAAACTAAGCATGATGGACTCCTTTTAGGTCACAAGGGAGTCCCTTCCTAAGACCAACCCGTATCCTATAAAACCCAAAAACTTTAGTCAAACCAACGAACACCCTCGAGCCCCAATATGTGTTACTAACAGATGAGTCATACTCCCTATGGGGTTTGCAACAGAAATTGGATTAAGAATAGGACCGAGAGGATATACACAAAAGATAGCATGCAAGTAAGCTCTACAGGAAGAGAGGGATCAAGGATATAATCTTAAGAAGAGATATGATGCACAAATCTAGTCTTCAATCTTCTAAGTCGCATTTCTTGAGCTTAACTCCATTATGCTTTGTCTGTCTTTAACTTCACAATTTCGTAGCTTCTTAATTCTTGTTTCCAAAATATGAGTTGGAACCTATTTCACTGTTGCCTCTCGTTCCTCTTTCACTTACTCTACTTCTAGTATACTCAGCTCAAACATAACTGCGTACTCATGGTCCCATGCAAGCTCTCCAAAATTCACTAGTGAATCTTGGATCTTGTTCACTTACTAGAAGGTATTCCACATAGATGAATTATCTCTTGAAAATAAACAAATGTCAACTATGTTGCCAAATGTACTTACTAAGGTGATTCTTTACGACTCATGCATAAGCGAAATGAACCTTCTGCCTTAGTGGCGAACACTACTGGAGCGCCCCATTCTGAAATGCTCCTCCTAATGAACCCCTTCTCTAGAAGCTCTTTAATCTGTTTACTGAGCACTTTCCTTTCCCGTGGAGCCATGTGTCTAACGGGCGATGCAACGGGCTTTGCATTATCTACAAGATGTATACGGAAGTCTATCTCCTGCTTCGGAGGCAAGCCCTTCACCTCTTCGAAGACATCCGGATATTCCCGGACCACTCTAATCGATTGCAAATTTTCAACGGAGGCATCTATCAATTCAAGATAACTAAGCATAACTGCATACGAGGGATTACAAGAAATTTCCAAAGTATTACCGAGCTGGGTTAGGAGCCTAACAACCCTTTTCTCACAATCAAGGATGGCCCCATTACTGGATAGCCAATCCATGCCCAAAATCAAACCATATCCCGAAAAGCCCAAAACAAAGGCACTACATTGAAATTCTACGCTTAGAATAGAAATTTTCGATCCCAAACAGATCATAGACAAATGAGCTGGGCCCCCAATTGGGTTTGAAACAATTAAGGGGTCCTCTACCATACTAGTTTTTAGGTGCAGAGATTCTACTAAAGCAGACGAGATAAAGGAGTGTGAGCGCCAGAATCAAATAAAGTGCGAACGGGGTGATCATAAAGGTAAACTACACTTTATACAGAAGTATTTATACCTCGCTGTTGCAGAGGTGGCGCTTCTAGCACATGAACTTGTGCCCCTGAGGTGGATCCAGCCCTCTGCCCCTGTCCTCGTTTCTTTGGGCAGTCCTTAGCCCTGTGGCCTGTCTCACCGCAAAAAAAAGCACCCACCATTCATCTTGGCCTTCTTTTTCCGGCAATCTTTCACTAAGTGCCCCACTTTGCCACAGAATTTACACTCCCTCTTCTCTCGGGACTTGTTGTCTTTCCCGCCCTTCTCAAAGTCTGTCTTCTCAGGGCAGTCTATGCTGATGTGTCTAGTCTCCCCACAATGAAAACATTCTCCTTGCTTTCTTTTCCTCTTTCTACAATCCTTGGCTATGTGCCCTTCCGTACCACAAAAATTGCATTTCCTTTTTTCTCGTTTCTTATTATTACTATTACGATCCTTTCTTGTTTGACTATTATTTGTCTTCCTGCTCTGGGACTCTTCCGCTTGCTGGTTCACGTGGAGGAGGAGTGAAAGCATCAGCAGCTGGGGAGTAAGGTCTCCAGACATGCTGAAACAGAAAGGATAGTTTCAAAACGAAGGATAAGAGATAGTACCTATGGCTTTGGGGGGACTTTGCCTTTTAAAACAAAATAATATTTTATCTTTTAAAAATGCTTCTTTAAATTTCTTTTTGAAAAATAATTTTTCAAAACTTTTTATCTTATCTGGTAAACCTATGCTCTGATACCAAGTGAAACACCCCACCTCCGTTAGGGTCACTCTCAAAGGGAATGCCCTAATTTTGGTGGAGGTTTATAAGTATAAGTCACAGATATACAAGACAGATATAAGAACACATATTTTTGAACAGCGGAAAACAACAACTTTTATTTCATTAAAATATGTGTTACACAATCCATGCCATAATTTGTTTTACAATACTTCAAAAAACATAACATCTTCATAATTGTCTTGATTACATTATTTAAAGAAGCATAAAGAAAACATAAAAAAACTGCAAAAGTCCCATAATTGCTATCCAAAGCCATAGTCCAAAACGAAAAGATCCAAGCAATACATTCTTTCTCTTCAAGCTGGATATGAAGGCTGGTCAAGCTGCGGTATTCCCTCCCTGTGGACCTGGGGGGGAACGGAAGAAAAGAAGACGAAAGAAAAGTAGAGTCAGACATAAAGCCTGAGTAAGTCTAGGACTATTCAGTCTATGAATAAAGAACTGGGTATGATAAGTATAAACTAGAAATGGGAAAGCACCATAAACTTAGTTAAGTTGTCTAGGGTCGAATATACTATCGTACCCCATATCAATCTCTGAACCCATATAAACTAGTTCCCAACTGGCACCCCATAATCAGGGTGAAGTGATCCATTTTATGATGATCGGCTCCTACTCGCATAGTTACATGTGTCTTACGGCCCCCGATGTTGTAGTTACCTATGCTGGTCCCACCATGGGGTGTATCAAGTCCCATGGTGGCGGCCCGACACAAATCCTAGAATGCACAGGTATGCTACTGGTGCCAGTGCCTTATTTTTCTATGCCGGAGTGTGTGCATGCCCGCACCCCGTTAGAACCTACACTGCTGCACCACCGCCGTCGATTTGACCTCTTACAATCAGCCTAGTAATCGTGCCCCACCCTGCCTAGTTTCAGGGTATCATGATACCTTGTAGGGTTACTGCGAAAAGGGTCCCCCGCTACTAGGTTTTCTATTTCTAGCCAACATGCTAAGTTGGTTAAGTGTTTTATAAACCTAACCCCCAATCAGTCTGTTTAGTTTAGCATGTTCCATTTTGATTAAGTATTAATATAATTTACTTAATCCTATCAATCCTGACTCAGCCTTAATTGTCTTATTAAAGCCTTGACCTCTCACATTAGACAGGTATTGTTGTGGCTGCCTGTTGCCGGTTGGGTCCGGGCAGTCTTACGCCACAACTCAGTCTAACCTCGGGTCCTTATTGGGCTCCGTGTTTAACCACCCACATTGGATAGGTATTGTTGTGACTACTGGACAGCCGGGCGGTTCCGGGCAGGTTTACATCACAACTCAATCCAACCTCGGGTTAAACACATCGTATTTTTCTACATTTACATATTTTGTCTCTTTTCTTTTTATATGTAAATATTTGCGGCCCATTATTCAAATTCATCTTTATTGGTTAAATTTCATTTATGCCACTTAATTGTTCTTTCAAGGTTGTTGGCATGCGTTAAACATGCCAACACATATGTTCTATATTTTAGCCCAAACGTCATTACCCCCGTATTATACGTTCGCTCCAACTTAAGGTGTGTTGGGTTTAATACTTAAACCCAATTTAGCCAAATGAAAAGGGGAGGCTTATGAAATGGTGTTTATAAAGTAACATGAAAAAGGGGAGTGTGAACGCATGAACTTGCAACGAACGATTCAATTAACATAAAATAGGCACATGTGAACTTGCAATTGTAACATCATATAATCATGGCATAACATGAATCATTTTATCCACATAATCATAGCATAAACAATAATTAAACATAAATCATTCTATTCATATGGTTAATGCATAGACAATACTTAAACATGAATTATTTTATTCATATGATTATGGCATAAGCAGTACTTAAAACATGAATTATTCTAGTCATATGATAATGGCATAAACTTAAACATGAATCATAGGTTCAACTAACCATGTAAACTTGAAATTAAGAATCTAACTAAATTAGATATCATTATTATTGGCACAGGGTCTTGACTAGAAATATAAGCCTATATTTTTATTTAGGCATAAACTAATCGTGTTCATAAAATCACTACATGTTAACAAAAGGGTACTTACTTTTGTCACTAATACAAAAGTATGGTTCAACTAGAATTATCCCAACCTAATTCTTATATGAATCATGGTTTTCATTCTATTCATAGAATTATAGCATAAACATATCTAAACTTACATCATGGTTTTTATTTTATCTATGTAAACTTGCAAGAGGAATGTAATTCTAATGTAATTCTAATGTAACTTATGATAACAACATGAGCCTAAAAACATGTTTTTCAATTGGGCATAATAACGAACATAGTTTAGTCATGTTCATAAAATTAATAAAAATTTACAAAGATGCGTGCTTTTGTCACTATCACAAAAATATGATTTTTATACTTGAACTATGATGTCAATTCCAACATAACTTCATATGAATCATAATACTCAAATGGATCAAATTACACTAAAGATGACCATAGAATTATACCTCATTTTGGCATAACAGTAAACCATATACTTGCATGAATCTCAAATAAACTATTACACATATAGTTGTTACTTTCAACATGAATCATATACTTGCAATTATCAAATGGGTGTTGTAAATAACTACCACAAACATGTAGTTTTCAATATGAATCATATGCTTGCATGAATCCCAATTAAAATTCCACAACATGTGGTTGTCAACATAAGTCATATACTTGCATGAATCCAATCGTACACCATAGTATTGCCAAATCGTTTAGAATCAAAATAACATACAAATATAGATTATTATCGCCACAATTCCATTTCGCAAATCACGTACTTGCAAATATCCAATCGTATACCACAATATTCCCAAATCGTTTAGCATCAAAGCAACATACAAATATAGATTATTATCGCCACAATTCCATTTCTTTCTTTACACAAATCAACACAATTATTTAATTCATATCGGAATAGCACTCTACTTACAACGTATGACGAATCTTCAATTCAGGAATCTGAATTCTGAATTTGGAGATGCTATCCTTTGTTGTAGGCGTTGCTTTGATTGATTTGATGTTGCTTTAAGCTTTTTGATTTATCTCCTAATTGTCTCTCTATTTCCGACGGCTATCTTTAGTCTCTCCTCAGCAACATGACGGTCTCAGCTCCATTTTAGTTTGTGTGAATTAGGGTTAGTCTTAGGTCCTTTTTATAGAGTTTGTGAGTTGATTTAGACCGTCGATGAAGCTTGGTTCAATAATAGCCGTTCGTTTGAAGGAGAGACCAACCAGGAGCTGACACCTAGCCCTAGTGACAAGGCAAGGCTCAGAAAATCGACCAAACACAGACCTGGCCAGCCAGGACTTGACCAGACCTGACCAGCAGGTCATTTTTGACCTGGGCGCACTTGGCAGGTGCGCCAGGTCAAAAATGTACTGGCGCACTTCCCAAGTGCGCCAGTGCATTTTTGTTCTGGCGCACTTCCCAAGTGCGCTAGTGCATTCTGACCCGTTTTCTGGTTTTTCTCCCAACTTCGTTCGTCCATATCTTCTTCATACGATATCCGTTTTACGCAAACTCGGACTCTATCTCAAGCAGAATTCCGAGACGAACGCAATGGCGTATCCCGTTTCCCTTAATTCTCTGATTTGAAATTAGTTATACTTTAATTTATGAATTTCACTGTTATAGAATACACGGGGTGTTACATATCCCATCGTTAGAGACCACATGCCCGAAAAATCTCACTTCTTTTCTCCAAAAATGGCATTTGGAGAATTTCTCCTTAAGTTAATGTGAACAGAGAGTCTTCGTAACCTCCTCAAATGTAGTTCATGCTCTTCCTTGTTCTTCGAGAAGATCAAGATATCATCAACAAAGACCATAACAAACCTATTCAGAAACTCCCGAAATACCCTACTCATCAGATCAATAAAATAGGCGGGTGCATTCGTTAACCCAAAAGGCATGACGAGCCACTCAAAGAAACCATCTGGAGTTCTAAAAGCAGTCATGCCTATACTATCCTAGATCACCCTCAACCAACGAAACCCCATGACCAAGTCTAACTAGGAGAAAATAGATGCGCCAACAAGCTGGTCAAACAGACCATCTATCCTCGGAAGTGGGTGCCTATTTTTCTTAGTGAGCTTACTCAACTCCCTATAATCCACACATAAGCGAAGCGTACCATCTGCCTTTGTGGCGAATACTACTGGAGCACCCCATTCAGATATGCTTCGCCTAATAAATCCTTTCTCAAGTAGTTCCCCAACTTGTTGCTGAGCTCCCTCCTTTCCCTTGGAGCCATATGGCACACAGGCAATGCAACTAGCTTTGCATTGTCCACTAAGTATATACAAAAATCAATCTCACGCCTCGGAGGTAAGCCTCAAACCTCATCAAAAACATCAGGATACTAACAGACTACTGGTACAAATCGTAGATCATCGATAGTTGCATCAAGTGACTCTAGGAAACAAAGCATGACAGACCCTTTAAGGTCACAAGTAATCTCGAGGGTACTCCCATGGCAAGTCAAAAGTCTAACGACCCTCCTCTCACAATCCAGAATGGCACCGTACATGGCTAGCCAATCCATTCATGTAATCAAAAGCCGATGAAACCAAGCACATATGCGTCGCATTCAAACTCGAGCCTAACGCAAATATTCTCAAACACCGATAAATCATAGCCAGATGAGCCGTACCGCCAATTGGATTTGAGATAACAACGGGATCCAAAACCATACTAGTACTAAGGTGCAGAGACTCAACCATAGAATCAGATATAAAAGAATGCGTAGCGCCCGAATTAAAAAGAGTTCTAACAGGATGATTGGAAAGAGAAATCAAACCTTCAACGGAAACTTTCCTACTCTGTCCGGCGCACTGGTCACGAGATCATGCACTGCCCTCTCGAAGATCCTGCCGTTTGACCTTGTCCTTGCTTCTTCGGACACTCTTTAGAAAAGTGTTCAACTCTCCACAATTGAAACAAGCATTTTTCCTCCTTTGGCAGTCTTTGAACAACTGACCCTCACATCCGCAATTATGACATTTCCTTTTATCTTTAGCCTTGTCATTCTTTCGGCCTTTCTTTTGTTGTTGTTGTTGTCCTTTCTTGGGCCACACTTTCTTATTATGTGTTTCCTCAGCCTTAGCCTCTTTCTTTTCACCTTTATCTTCTTCGTGCATTAATGTCATATCAACGAGCTTCTCAAAAGTTTCCCCCATCGGAATATAAGACATAGCCAACCCATGGAGGGGTTCATTCAATCCTCTAGCGAACCTCAATGCCTTCTTGTGTGGGGAATTCTCTAGCTCCAACCCAAACCTCGCCAATTGATTCAATTTATTAACATACTCTTTCACAGATATGGTTTCTTGCTTAAGCTCCAAAAACCTTTCCATTTCATACTTTGCTCGGCTTGAGAATGAAACTTTATTTCGAATCTCTAACGGAAATCATCCCAAGTCTCCACTGAACGCCCTGCTTGCGTCACTTCACACCAGAACGAGGCCTCATCTTCCAGCTGCCAAATGGCCAACTAAATCTTCCTACGATCGTCAACCTCCAAAATCCCTAACAAATCCTCCGCCTCCTTAAGCTAATTCCTTGCTTCTAAAGAAGTCTCTGTCCCTCGGAATGGATTTCCGCCCATATCGCAGAAATCCTTACATATTTTGGAGAAATTGTCTCCCCGCGAAGGGGGAAGAGGAGGAACAGCGGTTGCAGCTCGGGGAGGGGCGTATGCTTGACCTTCGGCGGGTGCCGTAGCCTCTAGATATCTACGAAACCAAGCTAGTACCTGAATGCCCTCCAGAATATTAGGTTCCCTAGACATACTAAAAAGAAAAGGAAAATGGATTCAAACAGAGAATCGAAAGACATTTCCTATGGCTTTGGGGAATATGTTTTTTAAAATAGACATTTCTTTTGAAAATGCTTTCTTTTAAAAAGTTTTTGAAAATAATTTTCAAAATCTTTTATCTGATATGGTAACCTTCAGTTCTGGTACCAAATGTGGCACCCTACATCTGATAATGTCACTCTTTATCAGAATGCATTAAGTTTTATGAAGCGTTATAGGTAAATATGAACATCAACATTACAAGACAGATATAAAATAACAGCGAAATTTAAAACTTTATTAAGCAGAAAACATCGTGGTTCAAAGCATAGTTATATCATAAGTCTGAAATGCATAAAACCCAGTACATCAATTTAAAACTTCTGTCTTGTACTAAAATCATCCGAGTACAGTAAACATAAAAAGAGCATAATCCCCAAAACAAAGCCATAGTAGAGAAGATATGAAATCAAGCAGTACATCTAAGCAACTCCAAGCAGAATGAAAGAAGAATCCTGATCAAGCCTGAGTATTCCCGCCTTAAGAACCTGGGGGAACGGAAGAGAAAGAAGAGGAAACAAAATAGGCCAGACATAGGATTGGCGAGTCCAGTTACTTATAGCATATAAATAAGTAAAAGCATCACGATAGTCATATAAACTGGATAAGATAGATAAAACATATAAGGCAGGTATGATAAGGTAAACATGATAAATAGAATAGAATAAATAGTGCTTCCCTAGCACTTTTCTTTCTCTGCACCAATACTAGTTTAACCAGAACAAGATGATCCCAACAATTACAAGATGGTAGACTTAGTTGTACTTCTAGTGAGAGGTTTTACCCCATAAAATAATAGGTAGCCCAACAGAACTGACAGGTGTTACCCCCAATGATAATAACGGGCTCCTAAACAGACGAGACTAGATGTACCTTAATTACTACACTAATCGATAGGCTCCCTAACCCGTAGATACCCGTGCTGGCTCCATAGTGGGATGTATCACTTCCTAAAGTGGCAACCCCATTATTTCCAAGATGCAGAGCTATATCTACTGATGTCACAACGTCTTATCTTCCCGAGCAAGCGGACCCATGCACATACATGAGGCTAATGGAGTGCGCCATCAGACACCTTTCTCCTAAATGACCTCTCATAACTAGCTCAGTAAGTGTGCCCTAACCCCGACCTAGTTCGGGGCTCTCCGTTTGATATCGATATAGGTTACCGACTGATACGTATCCCACACACAAGATGATACAAGCTCCCCCCTAGGCTTGCGTCCCCGCTACTAGGATTTCAATAGGTTATGCCCACTAGTTTAACAAGATCAGATAACCCCAACTGGTTAAGTTTGTCAGGTTTATATGTATAACCCGTCCCCACATATTTAACAAGATTAACTCAAACCTCCCAATGATTCAAGCAAATCTACTTAACCCCTACTCAAGTTAACATGTTCATGCAACCCTTATGGATTCAAACAGGTTAAGTATTACAAGTTCATTACCATGCATTCATTTACGGTTATAATGCGCTAGACCTCCCACATTAAGTCTACCACTTGTGGATGCTGGATATGCCAATTGGGTCTGGGCAGACTTCTTCCATAAGTCGGACTTAACCTCGTGTTTTAGCACTGTCACGTGTTTATGCACTTAGACCCCTCATATTAGATTTACCACTTGTGAATGCTGGACAAGCCGGGTGGTTCCAGGCAGGCTTCTACCACAAATGTAATCTAAAATCGTGTCTAAGCACGATTATAGTTTCTAATTACTGTAAATCTTGGCATATCCATTTTTTAACAATTATTCCTATTTCATTATAGGCTTTCATGACCCTTTCCCAAGTCATACATCATGTAACATATGCCCAAATTAAGATCTTTAATCACATTTTGGTTTATGCTCCAAATCCATATTCATGTTTTCATTTCAAGTTATACCCCAAATTTCCCAATACAAGTTATGCCCCAATTTTAATGTCTCCCCTCGTTCCCAATTTCACGCGTTTGCATATTTCATCGGTATACCTAGGCTCGAAGGTAGCCTAGCTATAAAATAAAGGATTAATTGACAGGAATAATCCGAAGTTTGACGTGCCTTCCTATATTAATCCAAAGTTTGGATTATTTTTAAATAGTCCCAAGTTTAGGGGGTCCCTTCCCATATTGATCCCGATGACTTATTAACTTGTTGTAGCCGGTTATAAAACTTAAATTCGTCTTCCCTAAACGATTTTTCTGGAGTGGGAAACTAGTTTGGGGAAGATGAATTTAAGTTTGATAACCAACTACAACAAGTTAATAAGTCATCGGGATCAATATGGGAAGAGACCCCCAAACTTGGGATTAATTAAAAATAATCCAAACTTCGGATTAATTTGGGAAGACACGTCAAGCTTCGGATTATTGCTGTCAATTTATCCTAAAATAAAAAGGGAAAAGAAGAAGGGAAGAGAACAGAAATAAGCATAATAATAAGATAGACATATGGTGGTAGAAATAGGCATAACAACAGAATAAGCATATAATGACAAAATCGGGCATAATGACAAGATAGGCATATAAGAACAGATTTGATGTGCATGTGATAATAGAATTGATTAGGCATAGTTTTAGATCCAGATTCCTATATATGTCAAGATTACATTTTAGGTGTTTAAATCTAAAAGCAACATAAATTCACAAAGAATGGATCTAAGAAAACCGAGAAAAGAGTGTTGATGTTGAATCAGCGATCTTTGAATAAGTATGAATCGTCATTGCTAAAGAAAAGGCTAATTTAATATGAGATGTAGTAGCATCTCATTGTCACTAATGATTTAGATGAATAAAACAATGGGTATAGGGCCCTTTATATAGCTATCAGCTGACGAACAAAGCCAGAAAAACATCCAGGTGCGCCCAGGGGGTCGACCAATGGGTCGACACCCTAAGGGCACGAGGTCGACCCCTAACGGGCTGATTTCCCGCGTTCTCCTGCCTCGTTTGATTTTTGAATTAAATTGAATTTCTAGAATAATTTTTTTATATATTTTTCTCTTATGCATATACAAACTACTAACCTTAATAACTTTTTCATACGATGTCCGTTTTATACAAACCAGGTGTCTATTTTGACCAGAATTCTGAGACGAACGCAATGGCGTAGTCCGTTTCACTTGATTTCGAATATTTATTTAATTATTCCTTAATTTATTGTTAATAGTGTGTTTTAAAATACGGGGTGTTGCACATATACTTGAACCTACTGTAAATTGGGAATGTAATAGAAATGGATAATATGCATAAACTTGTACATGCTGTAATTTGGTGTATAATTGAATGGAATAGTATGCATATGTATAAACATGTTAGATTTGACCTAATAAAGATATTAAAAAAAGGACATGTTAAAGTTATGTTATACCGTATGTAGTTTAGTAAACTGATTCACTGTAGTAATTATACGTACATCTGGGCAGGTGTTTTTGGGAAGGATTGTACACACAAAATAACATGTAATATTACAACCACGCTTATTAGTAAACCTAAACCTGCTAGGTTAATGTTGATTATTAATAAGCTAAGAGGTCCCTCATTCCATTGTTGGGATTTTGGGGACTCTTAAATACTAGTTACTTGGGGACACAAGCTTAGGGGGTTTGGCTTGTGTCAATCTGCTGTTTGGAACCCATATCTGTCAGTATCACTACTGGTATTTTGTTAGAGGGCCTCGCACTAGGTAGGGGCTAGGGCATGCTTTACTGAACTGGATAGTAAGAGGTGCACGTGGGGAAGGTGGGTATAGGCGCGTTCCGGCGAAGTCATGAGTGTTCATGAGTTCGATTAAGGGAACTTAGTCACTGTAACACCAGTAAATAGGTATGTGTTATACAAGTTGTTGTGTTAGGGAGTGATACACCCTGCTACTGGGGATGACACAAGGTTTTTACGTATTAGGGAGCAGATCGTGTAACACCCCACACCCGCTATGGTCACTCTCTAAGGGAATGCCATAACATCGGTGGAGTATTTTAAGTGAATATAGAACAGATAAATTACAACAAGACAGATATAAGTAATACTTGAAAATTTCAAAACATCATTTCATTGCAGCGGAAAGTAAAACATGTTTGGTTACATCACAAAACCAAAATAGGTACAAAATCCATCCTGAAAAATAAAAGTACATAATCCCAATACATGAACTGATAGCCATAAAAGAAAGGGTAAGCTGAGCTCTACATCTATGGTCCAAGCTCCAGAAGAGAATAAAGCAGCCTGATCAAAGCCCACTCGTACTGGGCCCACTCTGGTAACCTGAGGGTTGGGAAAAAGATAAAAACAACGGGGTCAGACATAAGTCTGAGTGAGTCCTATAACTTTAACAATACAATCATTAAAGTAACCAGAGAAGACATAAGCTTGATATATGGTAACGTCTGGGGATGAATGGCTACACTAAGCAGCTTGGCTGACTTAGGATAACTAAGATAACCGTAAAGACGCATCCACCCACCCAAGGACAATTACTACACTGCACCACACCAGTCATTCCTACTTAAAGGTTGATCCCCCTAAGTATACTTAGTAATTTAGTAGTTTCGTGTACCCCTATCTGACTACATAGGTGTACCCACTACTCCCCAAGCGATCGGCTCCCCTACGTAGATACCCGTGCTGGTCCCACGATTGGGGTGTATCATTCCCCTAAAGTGGCTACCAGATAATATCAACGGTGCACGGCTTTATATCTACACGATGCAACAACGACTTACCAACCAGCCCGGGTCCACACACGCATATGAAACCCGTTGGTCCCGCGTTGCCACCGCTAACCCGGTTTGGCCTCTTATAGTCAAGCCCAATATGCGTGTCCCGTCACTCGACTAGAGTCGAGCCCACAAAGATACGTTTAGGATATTGGTTGAAATGGGCCCCCACAAGCTACCACCTAAGCTTGTTATTTCTAGTGAATCCCACTTAACCCTTTAACCATGTCCCCTTACATGTTATACATTTTGGCTAAGTCATTTAATCATATTCCTGTTGTCATACAAGGTACTCACTAGATTTCCACATGCCACCCATGGCATTTACTTAACCCTTTAATCATGTTTAATTACATGTTCCATTTTGGTTAAGTATTCTAATTGTATTTTCGCATGCCACCCATGGCACTTACTTAACCCTTTAATCATGTTTAATTACATGTTCCACTTTGGTTAAGTATTCTAATCGTATTTTTCTATTGCCACCCAAGGCAACCCACTAGTCTCCTCATGCCACCCAAGGCACCCACTTAACCCCTCATGTCCCACTACATGCTAATATGGTTAAGTGTTTCTTAATTCATTAATTAAGATCATGACCTCATAAAGACCCCTCACATTAGACCGTCTTTTATGACTGCTGGATATACCGGTTGGTTCCGGGCAGACTTCTGTCATCAAAAGGGTCTAACCTCGTGTCTTTACTTTAATCATGTATTTAATTCATGACTAAGACCTCTCACATTGGGCCAATCATTTGTAGCCGCTGGATGGCCGGTCGGTTCCGGGCAGACTTCCGCTACAAAAGGGTCCAACCTCGTGCCTTAGTTGATTAATTACACCTAATTAATCACCCCCATATTAATTATCCCTGATTAATATCAAGTTTTTCATAACATGGGTAGACCTAACTCAATAGGTAAATTCCCATGGGGTAGACCTAACTCAATAGGTAAATTCCCACTTATGTTAATTTATTTTTATGGTATGCTTAATCATAACCATTTCACACCATTTCATTAACATGTCTATTAACCCCATCGTTTCCCACGTACTTATGCTAACACGACATATTTCCAAGAGAAGATTCTCTCACAATTAACATGGGTTTCACTTAGCATACATTAGCATTAACATGGGTTAAAAGGTGTCCACTTACATCATGATATTAACCCAACTAGCATTACTAAATAACCCAACTTGCATGAACATACATATGTCATGTATAAAGGCAACTTGCATAAGTGTTCATAGGTTATACAAAGGTGAACTTGCATAAGTCTTAGAGGTGTGAACTTGCACAACATGTTACATGTTAACTTGCATAACATCATACACATAACTTGCATAATATTATAAACATAACTTGCATATCAACATACACATAACTTGCATAACATCATGCACATAACTTGCATAACATCATACACATAACTTGCATATGAACTTGCATAACAACATGCACATAACTTACATAACATCATACACATAAACTTGCATAACATGTTGAGCTTGCATATAAGCATACACATAACTTGTATAACATGTTGAACTTGCATATAAGCATACACATAACTTGCATAACATGTTGAACTTGCATATATGACTTGCATCTTAAAGGAGGGTAAACATGCATATATACATATATACATATATTCATAGCATATAAAGGTGCCATCTTGCATATGTATGCATCACATTTAAAAAGGGTAAACTTGCATGTCATGATTTATGCATAATACCAAACACTTAGCATGCATAAAACCACCTACTTAGCATGCATAAAATCAATTACTTATTATGCATAAACCTTCCACTTAACTTGCATAAACCCACATATCCATCTTGCATAAACTCACATATTCAACATGCATAAACTCACATATTCAACATGCATAAACTCACATATTCAACATGCATAAACATAGGATTAATATTAAACATAGATTAGCATATTCACATCATATCATATGACTTGAAAACTCATTAATCCTCATGCAAAACCATAGATCTCATCATATCTCATCTACTTAATTTAACAATTGATCATCAAAGTGATAGAAACTCACCAAAACCAAGATTAGCAAACTTATGAAGTGGAATTAGTTGCTTTAGTTGAAGAAGATGTTGATTAGAGGTTGATTAGCTTGCAACTCTCTTCATTGATTTGTGGAGGCCATGATCAAGTTTTATTTTGCCATAGTTTAGTTACAAGATCTAATTATGAATGAATTAGGGTAGGGTTGGGGTCTTATTTATAGGATTAGGTAGTGTTTTAGGCCCTTAGATTAACCCTAGGTTAAATTAGGTCCGTTAGATTTAGCAAATCTCTAGAACCCAGCCCAGCCCTAGCCAGAAAACCAAATCTGGTGCACCCAAGCCCTCTGGCTCGACACGCCGTGTCGACAGGCAAGTCGACAGGCAAGTCGACCCCCCTGTCGACAGGCCTGTCGACAGCCCTGTCGACATGGTTAGGGCGGGAATTTTCCCGCCTGGCCCCGCTAGTTCGATTTTGAAATCTGAATTCGAATTTTTAAATCTGTTTTTAGCTTTAATTTTTCTACAAACTTCATTGGGCCTTAACTGGGCCATACGGACTCCGATTTACAAAATTTCGGACTCTATTCTGCGTATTTTTCCGAGACGAACGTAATGACGCAGCCCGTTTCCCCCAATTCCCACGTCTGAGATTATTTATTCTGCGATTAGTGAATTTTAGTATTAACTAAAATACGGGGTGTTACATTCTCCCCTCCTTAAAGGATTTCGTCCCCGAAATCTCTAAGCTAAGGAGAATGCATATCCTACCATCCAAACAACCATCTACTCAATCCATCAAACATGGGCATCCATTGTCCTTAAAACAATTTCTAATGATGTATGAGCATATGCAAAAAGTGTGTGTATATGTTCCCTATCTAATGTATGAACATATGCAAACCATGATAGTGCCATGCATCCATTATGTATGCGAGAGAACCCTATCGACACATACAATATCTACATGAGTGCACAATCATTCACCAAAATGCATCATCCATATGATAACGCAACCATTATACATCCATAAATATAGTTTCCTACACCCAATTTTATGCAATATGCAATATGAAGTGATTGAGCCGATCTAGTGCCTAGAGTGTGTGTATATGCATCAACGAGCAACCACTAGCAAACACTTGCATCCACTTGCATCCATCAACCATAACATGTCTCAAACACATGTTTCAACCATAGGTTTACCCTATCTAAAGGTCAAAGGTACTAATGAGAGGACATACTAAGGATAAGATAAGCACAAGATATGCGATGAAGGAGAAGCAAAAGGACATACCCTCCGAAAGAAAAGGGTACCTCGAACGCATCTTCGCTTCCGTCTCCCAGGTAGCGTCGCTCTCTTCATCTCCCTTTTGTACTTTGACTAGTTGAACCTCTATGTTTCTCAACTTCCAAATTTCTGACCCAAGGATGCAAGTAGGAGCTCGTCGAATCGTCGCATCATGCTCTACTTCCACTTCTCTAAGCAAACTCGGCTCTACCACCTCTGCGGTCTCATGTAGGCACTTCCTCCCCTGGAATACATCATGTACACCACTAAGTCTGTCGGGCAACTCCACCAATGGAAGACGCTCCTCCCATGTACCTCCAAAATCCAATATACATAGCCTCAAAAGGTCTTCTAAAATACGATTCACCCTCTCGGTCTGGCCGTCTATCTGAGGATGATATGCGGTACTCAAATACAACTGAGTCCCTACCGCCTCTTGCAAACTTTTCCAAAACTCTTTAGTGAAGATAGGATCTCGATTGCTCACTATACTGGAAGGTACATCATACAATCTAATAATCTTTCGAATGTAAACTGAAGCTAGACATGGAGTAGTCCTCTTGCTCTTCACGGGTATGAAATGGGCACACTTAGTAAGTCTATCTACCAAAACCCAAATCCCCGTATTACCCTTCCTTGATTTCGGTAATCCTTCGAGATACTATCCCATTTCCTTAGCGGAACTTCCAATGGGTGAGGCAACCCACTTGGTTTCTTTTGCTCCGCTTTCACCAAGCATCTAGCGACATACTCGGCCATGTCTTTCTTCATACCGGCCAAAAAGAAAACTCGCTTCATGTCTTGGTACATCTCGTCCCATGAGAAAACCAGATTCTTCTTCGTCAAGCGGGTTAATGGGGCTGATATCTTTGCGAAGTCTTTGATGAACTTCCTATAATATACTGCCAACCCCAAGAAACTTCTTACTTCGGTAGCATTCCTAGGAACTTTCCAATCCCGGATAGATACTATCTTTGCGGGATCCACAGCTATCCCTTCCTTAGAGACCACATGCCCTAAGAATCGCACTTATCTTCTCCAAAAATGACATTTAGAGAATTCAGCTTTAAGACTATGTACTCGAAGAGTCTCCAACACTTCTCTGAGATGTAAGACATGCTTTTCTCCACTTCTAGAGAAAATCAGGATATTCTCCCATGCAAAATCGTCACGACTATCCATCTCTCACGCAGACCACCTTAGTCGAACTCGACATCCCCCAAATGCAAGCCCCAAAGGCCTAAACCAATATCAGACAAACACCCAAGGGATACCTCCTTCGAATTTAGACGACCTACGTGAGATGATACTAGTAAAAATGGCTAAATAATTAAGCCCTTGTCCAACTCTGGATGTCCTCGCCAGTCTCGCTCCAAAACCACCGTTTATCCCATAACTGGCTTTGCTCGTCCTATTGAGCACATATGAAAACTTATTTCGCTCCTAGAAAAGACCAAGATGTCATTTACAAAGACCATCACAAACTTATTTAGGTACTCCCTGAACACCCTTCTCATCATATGCGGGGGCGTTCGTCAAACCAAATGGCATCTCCAGCCACTCATAAAAACCATCCGGAGTCCTAAAGGTAGTCTTCTCTATACTATCCTCAGTCACTCTCAACTGACGAAACCTCGTGGCTAAGTCCAACTGCGAAAATACTGAGGCGCCCACTAACTGATCAAAGAGATCATCAATCCTCGACAATGGGTGTCTATTCTTCTTTGTGAGTTTATTTAGCTCTCTTTAGCCTACACAAAGTCTAAGGGACCCATCCGCCTTCGTGGCAAAAACTACCGGAGCACCCTACTCCGATATACTTCGTCTTCTAAACCCCTTCTCAAGCAAATTGCCTACTTGCTTATGGAGTTCCCTCCTCTCACGAGGAGCCACGTGGCACACTGGCTAAGACACTGGTTTGGCATTGTCTACCAGATATATTTGGAAGTCAATCTCCCGCTCCGGAGGTAAGCCCTTCACCTCCTCAAAACACATCCGAGTATTCCCGGACCACTCTATAGATTGCAAACTCTTGACCGACGTGTCAAGCGATTCTAGATAACTTAGCATAACAAATTCCATGGGATTACAAGAGATTTTGAGAGTGTTACCCAAGCGGGTCATAAGCCTAACAACTCTCCCTCCACAATAAGAACGGCACCATTACTGGATAACCAGTCCATGCCCAAAACTAACCCACAGCCCGTGAAGCCCAAAAAGCATCACATCTAAACTCAACGCTAAGTATAGAAACTTTCAAACCCAAACACATCATAGAGCCCCAATTGGGTTTGAAACAACTAAGGGATCATCTACTAACTGGTGTCTCAGTGCAGTGACTCAACTAACAATAATGAAATAAACGAACTCGATGCATCAAAATCAAATAAAGTTTGACCCGGATAATCAAACAGAGAAACTAGACTTTCAATGGAAATAGTTCTACCTCTTTCCTGAATCGGTGGAACCGCGAGAGCCTGAGCTTGCCCCCTTGCCTGAGTTGGTGCCAAAAGAACTTGCACCTGTCCTCCTGAGGTAGATCCCGTCCTTTCCCCTTTCTTAGGGCAGTCCTTAACTAGATGTCCTGCTTCGTCACAGTGGAAGCAGCCAGCCTTCCTCTTCTTGCGACAATCCTTGCTTAGGTGGCCTAATGTCCCACAGTTGAAGCACTTCTTCTTTCCCTTGCCACCGTTACCTTTCCCACCCTTATTTTGTTGTTGAGGTTTCTTCTGATCTTCATTCTTCTCGGGTGCTTTATTAGCATTGGGACCCTTCCCTTCCTCATGCATAAGTGCCATGTCCACTAGCTTCTCGAAAGTGGCCCCCATAGAGATGTGAGACATAGCCAATCCGTGCATTGGTTCGTTTAAGCCTTTAACGAACCTCAGAGCTTTCTCTTCCGGTGTGTTTACCAAGTCTATGCTGAATCTCGCTAACTGCTTAAACTTGTTGACATATTCTTTCACCGACAAGTTCCCTTGCTTTAAGTTCAAGAGCCTTTCCACGTGCATATTTTCTTCCACTTTTGAGAGAAACTTTGCCTCAAACCTTTGCCTGAAATCCATCCAAGAATCAACAAGGCGTTCTCCATTAGTGACCTCCCACCAGAACGAGGCCTCTCCTTCCATTAACCAAGCGGCTAACCTGACTTTCTTTCCCTCTTCCACTTCCAAGATTTCCATCAATTCTTCCGTCTCATTAAGCCAATCCCTAGCTCCCACAAAAGGTTTTCCTCCCATAGCCTTAAACTTCCTACAAGTCATAGCAAAAGTATCCGCGCGAGGAGGAACGAGTGCAACGGGTGGAGGAGGAACATTTGCTGGACCTGCAGCGGTGGCCCTAGCCTCTAACAACCTCCTATACCATACTGGTACCGCTACACCGTCCGGAAGATAAAGATCTTTAGCCATGCTGAGACGAAAAAGGAAAGATTCAAAACGGAGAATTCGAAAGATAAAGATATGGCTATCGGGGATTATGCTTTTCTTTCAAAAACTTTTCTCTTTAAAGACATGTTTTTGAAAATATTTCTTCCAAAAATGTTTTTAGAAAAATAGTTTTCTAAAAATTTTATCTGTTCTGGTAACCTTTGCTCTGATACCACGTGTAACACCCCACACCCGCTATGGTCACTCTCTAAGGGAATGCCATAACATCGGTGGAGTATTTTAAGTGAATATAGAACAGATAAATTACAACAAGACAGATATAAGTAATACTTGAAAATTTCAAAACATCATTTCATTGCAGCGGAAAGTAAAACATGTTTGGTTACATCACAAAACCAAAATAGGTACAAAATCCATCCTGAAAAATAAAAGTACATAATCCCAATACATGAACTAATAGCCATAAAAGAAAGGGTAAGCTGAGCTCTACATCTATGGTCCAAGCTCCAGAAGAGAATAAAGCAGCCTGATCAAAGCCCACTCGTACTGGGCCCACTCTGATAACCTGAGGGTTGGGAAAAAGATAAAAACAACGGGGTCAGACATAAGTCTGAGTGAGTTCTATAACTTTAACAATACAATCATTAAAGTAACCAGAGAAGACATAAGCTTGATATATGGTAACGTCTGGGGATGAATGGCTACACTAAGCAGCTTGGCAGACTTAGGATAACTAAGATAACCGTAAAGACGCATCCACCCACCCAAGGACAATTACTACATTGCACCACACCAGTCATTCCTACTTAAAGGTTGATCCCCCTAAGTATACTTAGTAATTTAGTAGTTTCGTGTACCCCTATCTGACTACATAGGTGTACCCACTACTCCCCAAGCGATCGGCTCCCCTACGTAGATACCCGTGCTGGTCCCACGATTAGGGTGTATCATTCCCCTAAAGTGGCTACCAGATAATATCAACGGTGCACGGCTTTATATCTACACGATGCAACAACGACTTACCAACCAACCCGGGTCCACACACGCATATGAAACCCGTTGGTCCCGCGTTGCCACCGCTAACCCGGTTTGGCCTCTTATAGTCAAGCCCAATATGCGTGTCCCGTCACTCGACTAGAGTCGAGCCCACAAAGATACGTTTGGGATATTGGTTGAAATGGGCCCCCACAAGCTACCACCTAAGCTAGTTATTTCTAGTGAATCCCACTTAACCCTTTAACCATGTCCCCTTACATGTTATACATTTTGGCTAAGTCATTTAATCATATTCCTGTTGTCATACAAGGTACTCACTAGATTTCCACATGCCACCCATGGCATTTACTTAACCCTTTAATCATGTTTAATTACATGTTCCATTTTGGTTAAGTATTCTAATTGTATTTTCGCATGCCACCCATGGCACTTACTTAACCCTTTAATCATGTTTAATTACATGTTCCACTTTGGTTAAGTATTCTAATCGTATTTTTCTATTGCCACCCAAGGCAACCCACTAGTCTCCTCATGCCACCCAAGGCACCCACTTAACCCCCTCGTGTCCCACTACATGCTAATATGGTTAAGTGTTTCTTAATTCATTAATTAAGATCATGACCTCATAAAGACCCCTCACATTAGACCGTCTTTTATGACTGCTGGATATGCCGGTTGGTTCCGGGCAGACTTCTGTCATCAAAAGGGTCTAACCTCGTGTCTTTACTTTAATCATGTATTTAATTCATGACTAAGACCTCTCACATTGGGCCAATCATTTGTAGCCGCTGGATGGCCGGTCGGTTCCGGGCAGACTTCCGCTACAAAAGGGTCCAACCTCGTGTCTTAGTTGATTAATTACACCTAATTAATCACCCCCATATTAATTATCCCTAATTAATATCAAGTTTTTCATAACATGGGTAGACCTAACTCAATAGGTAAATTTCCATGGGGTAGACCTAACTCAATAGGTAAATTCCCACTTATGTTAATTTATTTTTATGGTATGCTTAATCATAACCATTTCACACCATTTCATTAACATGTCTATTAACCCCATCGTTTCCCACGTACTTATGCTAACACGACATATTTCCAAGAGAAGATTCTCTCACAATTAACATGGGTTTCACTTAGCATACATTAGCATTAACATGGGTTAAAAGGTGTCCACTTACATCATGATATTAACCCAACTAGCATTACTAAATAACCCAACTTGCATGAACATACATATGTCATGTATAAAGGCAACTTGCATAAGTGTTCATAGGTTATACAAAGGTGAACTTGCATAAGTCTTAGAGGTGTGAACTTGCACAACATGTTACATGTTAACTTGCATAACATCATACACATAACTTGCATAATATTATAAACATAACTTGCATATCAACATACACATAACTTGCATAACATCATGCACATAACTTGCATAACATCATACACATAACTTGCATATGAACTTGCATAACAACATGCACATAACTTACATAACATCATACACATAAACTTGCATAACATGTTGAGCTTGCATATAAGCATACACATAACTTGTATAACATGTTGAACTTGCATATAAGCATACACATAACTTGCATAACATGTTGAACTTGCATATATGACTTGCATCTTAAAGGAGGGTAAACATGCATATATACATATATTCATAGCATATAAAGGTGCCATCTTGCATATGTATGCATCACATTTAAAAAGGGTAAACTTGCATGTCATGATTTATGCATAATACCAAACACTTAGCATGCATAAAACCACCTACTTAGCATGCATAAAATCAATTACTTATTATGCATAAACCCACCACTTAACTTGCATAAACCCACATATCCATCTTGCATAAACTCACATATTCAACATGCATAAACTCACATATTCAACATGCATAAACTCACATATTCAACATGCATAAACATAGGATTAATATTAAACATAGATTAGCATATTCACATCATATCATATGACTTGAAAACTCATTAATCCTCATGCAAAACCATAGATCTCATCATATCTCATCTACTTAATTTAACAATTGATCATCAAAGTGATAGAAACTCACCAAAACCAAGATTAGCAAACTTATGAAGTGGAATTAGTTGCTTTAGTTGAAGAAGATGTTGATTAGAGGTTGATTAGCTTGCAACTCACTTCATTGATTTGTGGAGGCCATGATCAAGTTTTATTTTGCCATAGTTTAGTTACAAGATCTAATTATGAATGAATTAGGGTAGGGTTGGGGTCTTATTTATAGGATTAGGTAGTGTTTTAGGCCCTTAGATTAACCCTAGGTTAAATTAGGTCCGTTAGATTTAGGAAATCTCTAGAACCCAGCCCAGCCCTAGCCAGAAAACCAAATCTGGTGCACCCAAGCCCTCTGGCTCGACACGCCGTGTCGACAGGCAAGTCGACAGGCAAGTCGACCCCCCTGTCGACAGGCCTGTCGACAGCCCTGTCGACATGGTTAGGGCGGGAATTTTCCCGCTTGGCCCCGCTAGTTCGATTTTGAAATCTGAATTCGAATTTTTAAATTTGTTTTTAGCTTTAATTTTTCTGCAAACTTCATTGGGCCTTAACTGGGCCATACGGACTCCGATTTACAAAATTTCGGACTCTATTCTGCGTATTTTTCCGAGACGAACGCAATGACGCAGCCCGTTTCCCCCAATTCCCACGTCTGAGATTATTTATTCTGCGATTAGTGAATTTTAGTATTAACTAAAATACGGGGTGTTACAGATCGCATGGGTTATAATTAGGATACACCTAATTATGTTATGTAATTAGGGTACGCCTAATCCTGATGTTTAATCCTACTGTTTGAACCTGTTGTTTAATCCTACCATTTCCGTTAAGTAATTATGGTAACGCCTAATCCCGTTATACTAGTATTGGTGCAAAAACAACCTTTTTTAAGGATATAAATGAGAAGCATTACCCGATCACTGTTTTATCCTGCTATTTCTGTTTATCTTGTTGTCTTATATGATACTGTACTTTCTTATCCAATCTTATTTACCTGTCTTGGTATCTCTATTTTATGCATATTTGAAAATCACTGGAACTCACCAGACTTTATGTCTGACCCTTTTTTTCTCTTCTTTCTTCCTTTCCCCCCACGTCCTCAGAGTGGTAGCACTCCTCAATGATTAGGACTTTCTCTTTCAGCTTGGATATGTACTTTCTGAGATGTACCGCTTTGACTTGCTTTCTACTCTGTTATGGCTTACTATAAAGGATATGGTTTTATTTTATGGCACTCTGTTATTTTTCATTATGAGACAGATTTGAGATACTTAGTTGTGATGTAACTGGTTTGATGATGTAACCTGTTTTGAGACTGTTTTATTTTCAATAATAAAGTTGAAATTTTCCGCTGCTTATTTTATATATGTCATGTGAATTTCTGTACTGTTTACCTTTTGTGCTTCACAAAACTTAATGCATTCTCTTATGAGTGACATTAAGGGACGTGAGGTGTCACATTTGGTATCAGAGCCGGAGGTTTCAAGATCAAAGAAAAAGATTTGAAAATTGTTTTAAAAAGCAAAGTAAAAACCCTTTTTTGAAAACATATCCCATCTAGCCATATTCAATATTCTCTCGATCTCTAGTTGAATCTTTTGTTTCTTGTCTTTTCAGCATGTTTGGGGCACCCAATCTTCCTAAGGGCTTCCACTATTGACATGGTTCCGTAGGTATCTTGAGGCAACGACACCTGTCGGAGGTCAAGGAGATGCCCCACTCCCATCTGCAACTGTTGTAGCTCCACCTCCACAAGTAGATAACTTTTCTAAGCTATGTAAATACTTTTGCGCTATAAGAGAAAAACCATTCCATGGTACCAAGAGCTTTGTTGAAGCGCAGAATTGGCTATGAGAAACGAACAACATGTTTGGTTGTTTTGAGATCGATGATAGAAGGAACATACAATTGGCCGCATGGAAACCGAAGGATGATGCTTCTTACTAGTGGGAAATAACGCAGTTAGGACAACTAGTAGCTACTTTGGATGATCTCCGATAGAGATTCAAGATTAAGTTTTTATCTCAGGCGAATTATTGATTACAGAGGAGAGATTCTTGGCTTTGAAACAAGGGGACATGTTTGCTAACGATTATGTGAATAATTTCAATCAGCTAGCAAGATTTGGTCTAGACCTGGTGAATACACCCCATAAGAAGGCTCTTAGGTTTGCGAGAGGGTTGAATCAACCTCTCCAAGGACTTGATTTATCTCATATCGGTGGAGGTGACATTTAAAAGGCTGATTGGCATGGCTCTTATGCACGAAGATGGCAAGTGTAACACCCCGAATTTTTGAATGATCAAATTAACTAAATTTAAGAATACTTAATTTCAAATTGGGAATTAAGGGAAATGGTCGCGCCATTGCGTTCGTTTCAGAATTCTGCTTGAGATAGAGTTCGAGTTTGCGTAAAACGGACAACATATGAAGGAGATATGGACGAACGAAGTTAGGCGGAAAAACCAGAAGAAGAAAGAGGGAAAAATGCACTGGCGCACTTCCCAAGTGCGCCCAGGCCGAGCAGAAAGCCTGCACAGCTTTCTGGTGTGATCTGATCCACACTGTGATTCATTGCTGAGTCCTTTCTGACTCCTTGCTGAGTCATTAGGGCTGAGGTGTCACCCTATCCTGACTAAATGGTTTGGATTAACCCTAAGAGCATCCGACGGCTCAAATTAAATTGAAATTCTATATAAACATGGGTAGACTCAAACCCTAAAATCAAATCAAAATTAGATCAATGGCCGTCATGTTGTCACTCCAAACCCTAGAGTATCCGCCACCAACTAGAAGCAAATTAAAGACAACACTTCAAATCAAATCAAAGTCTAATCTCAACAACGAAATTGTCTACAACAAGGGACCGCTAATCAATTACGGAATTCAGATCCCAGAACTAAAGACCCTCTTTTTCTGTGAGTTCTAGTCACTTTTAGGTTTAAATAGATAAAAGTGAATTGTGGTAGACTATGATTTGGGTATATGTTGTTTGTAGTTATGCAAGTTTATTGTTGTTGTGGATCATGAAATTATACAAGTTTATTGTTGTGGTGAATCATGAAATTATGCAAGTGAAATTCATAAACCTATGCAAGTTACCTATGCAAGTTATTATGTTGCGAATTCATGAATCTATGCAAGTTGTTATCATGAACCTATGCAAGTTGTTATCATGAACCTATGCAAGTTCTTATGAGATCATGCAAGTTACCTATGAAAGTTATTGTGTGATGAATTCATGAACCTATGCTAGTTGTTATGTTATGGATCATGAACCTATGCAAGTCTCCTATGCTAGTTGTTATGTTATGAATCATGAACCTATGCAAGTTGTTATGTTGTGAATCATGAACTTATGCAAGCCACCTATACAAGTTGTCATGTTGTGAATCATAAACCTATGTGAGTTGTTAATTATGTTGTTAATTCATGAACCTATGCAAGTTGTTATGTTGAAATTCATGAACCTATGCAAGTTGTTATGTTGCAAAATCATGAATCTATGCAAGTTGTTAATTATGTGATGAATCATAATTATATGCTAAGTTATCATGTCATTTCCCCTAGTTGTCATGCTTATGCCAAAAATTGTACTGAAAACAATTACCTTGTCGTTCCCTTTATTTTTTTGTTATGGTGAGGCTACCTTGTAGCCTCGATGATGCCAAAAACGCAAACGGTTACGCTAGTTAAGAAACGGGGAAAAGGGGAATTTGTAATAGGCATAATTTATATAGTGATTATGTAAATTGGACACATGATTCTAGTAGGGAAACATATAAATAATTACCTATTATGACATAGGTAAAGTTGAGTAAAAATGGTATAATTTGAATATGACCATTTATGGATAGGAAATTCAAATTGTTAATAAAATAGGTATTGACACCTATAAAAAGGAAAGGATTAATTAATTAACTTAATTAATCAAAAGAGGAATGTTTAAGCAATAAAGAGTGAAAATTTAATTAACATTTATGACACGAGGTTAGGTTATATTAGGGGTGGAAGTCTGCCTGGACCCGACCGGCATATCCAGCAGCCACTAATGTTGAACCAAATGTGAGAGGTCTAAGTGTGTGAATACGACTAGGTCTAAGACACGAGGTTAGACCCAACTGTGGAATAAGACTGCCTGAACCCGACCGGCATATCCAGCATCCACATATTGTAGGCCTAATGTGGGAGGTCTAGCCCAATATAACCATAATTGGACATGGTAATAAGAAAAGACTACTTAACCTAACTTAATACGTGTGGACTGTATAATGATAGACATAAGTTAGGGTTAAGTAAAATGAGTTGGATTGTGGGTGGGTTAAGTACAACTGATGGGTAGGTGGGTAATATTAATATATATATAGGCCCACAAACTTAACCATTAAATAAATAGGATTAAATCAGTGAGAGGGTTAAGTACAAGTGAAGGGTAGGTGGGTAATATTAATATATATAGGCCCACAAACTTAACCATTAAATAAATAGGATTAAATCAGTGGGAGGGTTAAGTACAACTGAAGGGTAGGTGGGTAATTGTAACAACCCGTATTTTGAATAACATGTTATAACATAAATCAAGGCAGAATTAAATGTTAAAATCTGAATCGAGAGAAACGGGCTGTGCCATTGCGTTCGTCTCGGAAAAATATGCGAAATAGAGTCCGAGTTTTCGAAAATCGGAGTCCGTATGACCCAGTTATGGCCCATAGAAGTTTTCAGAAAATTCCATGTTAAAAAACAGTTCAAATTTCAAATCTGGAGCCAAACAGACTGGGCGGGAAAGTTTCCCGCCCAACCCCCAAGTCGACTGGGGAGTCGACTTGGGAGTCGACACACCCCAGTTGGTGTCGACTGCCCAGTCGACACCCCTGTCGACCTGGGTGGTCGGCCAGTTTGGCCTGGTGCACCTGTTTTGGCTCCTGGGTCTTGTTTTGTTGGCTAGAGATGTGATTTGATGGCTCAGATCTGAATTAGGGTTAATCCTATGGCCTAAGCTAGTCTCTAACCTATAAAACACCCTAATACCTAGCCTAAATCATCACAAATCATTCCTACAACTAAAATATGCCAAAATGCTTCCTAATCATGGCCTCCACCTTCATATCATGGCCTCCATCTTCTTCATGAAAGCTTGAGTGTTCTAAGCTAGTAAAAGAGCCATCTTTCTTCATACAAATCAAAGGAGCGTCTTAAGACAACTTGGAGCTTATATTCATTTGGGGATTTCTAGTGTGGCTTCGTCTCAATCTTGTTTTATTTTGTTCTAGTCTTCTTAGCCAAGCTTTGTAAGCCCCACTCTACTCTTAGATTTAAACTATGAAGTTAAATATGATCATGTAGCAAGTTGAAATGAGACTTTTGGGTATAATGCTTGTCTTTGGGCTATATTTGTATGCATAGATCCATGTATGACTCTTTTGATCTATGATTGTGGCACTATCATGAACCTAGTATCATTTACCTTGATTTTTGGGTAGAAAGCTATGAGCTTTATTTGATGGTTATGCATAATGCAACATAGAACTTGGTAGTTATGCATAATGCAACATAGATCCTCTCATGATCTTTATGTTAACTTGTCTATGATGTTATGAACTATATGCTAATCACAAGTTATCACCCTATGTTAACTATGACCATGTTATCACCTATTTGCTAAGTTGATGTCATGCATGTTTTGAGGCCAATAACCTTATATGCTAGTATGTTGAACCCCTTTTGCCTCAAATATTACCATGTTTAACTTGTGATAGACTTTGCCATCTTATGCCCACCTTGTCATATTCTTATGTTTCCCCTTTTGATCTAGTTGTGTTGATGCGAACTTACGTGCGATGGGGTTACGTTTTGGGTAAAATTAAATGACATGAAACATGACTTGAAAATATGACATGTGATTATGCTTGAAAACATGAACGTGGATATGACATGTAGAAAACATGAAAGTGGCCAACTCGAGGTTGGGTTGAGTTTGTAGAATAAATCTACCCGGAACCGACCGGCTTAACTAGTGGCTTCAAACAATAGGACCCAATGTGAGTAGTTGGTCATATCGCACTTAAAACCCGAGGTTAGACTAGGTTGTGGTGTAAAGCTACCCGGACCCGCCCGGCTTAACTAGTAACCACAACAAAGTCTAATGTGAGAGGTTGGGGTGCATTAAGATAATTAATGCCACATGGTAGGGTTAAGTCATGGACCACTTGAATACTTAACCAATTAAACACGATGGATTGTTGGGGTTAAGTCATGAACCACTTGGGTATACTTAACCAACTTGATACATGGTTTGGATAGGGTTAACCACACTTAACCCATTTGAAACCCTAGTTTGCGGGGCCCTTTTCAGCAGTAACCCACCAGGGAGTATCGGGATACCCTAGGGACTAGGCTAGGGGAGGGGCACGATTACTGAGCTGATTGTAAGTGACCAAAAGGGATGGCTAGGTAAGAGCGCCATTGTAGATTCCGACGGACTATGGTCGTGCACATAGTCCGGGGATGAAAGACAGACATGGGCACCAGTAGGCTTGGACTGTGCGTGCTTGTTTTGTGTCAGTGGTTGGCACCCTAGGGCCCGGATACACCCGAGGGCCCGGATACACCCTAGGGTGGACCTTGCACAGTCGACTACATTTCGCGGTTGGGCCGTATGACACCGACACTTGACGAGTTAGGCTTATAGGGAGCCGATCGACTAGAGCGTGTAGTTGGACCTTGATTTAGGTCAACTCATGATATTGGGCCAAGGGATCATTTCTTGTTTATACTTGACATGGGTTGGATTACTAGTACTATTGGTGCAAAACTTAACCTTGTATTTGCAATGCCACACTTGATCTATCTTGTTAACTTTTCACCATGCCAGTTATCATCCTATGTTTCATCTCTGTTGTACATATCCAGTTAACTTTATTAGTTTTTATACTAATAGTAGGTAGGACTTACCAGTCTTTTTGACTGACCCGTTTTCTTTCGCCTCTTCTCTTCCGTTCCCCCCCCCCCCAGGTTCTCAAGGTGGGAACACTAGCACCTAGCTTGGATCTTTAGCTTGCTTTCTGGATAGCTCATGTACGGTTTGGACTTGAGCTCGCTATGGCTTTACCACATCTACTTTGGGGATAGTTTACTTTATGTTATTCCACTTTTCAGTTTATGTTTCTAGACTTGTAGTAGCTTGGAAAATAATGACTTGGTACTTTTGATGTAAGTTGACTATGGTTTTGAAATAGTAGTTTTATTCGCTGCTTTATTTACTCTGTTTTACTTATATGTTCTGTCTTGTGATATCTCATGCATGCTTACCTTGACAAACACCCCTCCAAAGCCAGTGTACTTGCAAGAGTGACCCTGGCGGAGGTGGGGTGTTACATTTGGTATCAGAGCATAAGGTTTTACTAGACCGGACAAAAGTTCTAAAAACCCTTTTGAAAAAATATTTTCAAAACCAATTAAGTATTTTCCAAGAAAAGTCTAGTTTATTTTAAAAGGCTATTCCCCAAAAGCCATTAGCACTATCCTTTGGTTCCTCGTTCTAAATCTATCTTTTCCTTTTTCAGCATGGCCGATCTTAACCTTCCCGAGGGAGTACCCATACCCGGATGGTTCCGAAGGTACTCAGAAGCTACGGCCAACGATGCGGGCCCAGCAAACACTCCCACCGTACCTGAGGTTCCTCCTCCTCCTCAGCGTCCACAAGCGGATTTCGCAAAGGTTTGCAAAGACTTTAAGGCGATGAGTGGCATGAATTTTGTTGGGACAGAGACTTATGTGGAGGCAAGGAACTGGTTAAAAGAAACTGAAGACCACTTTGCCATCTTTGATATGGAAGACCATAGAAAAGTTGTATTGGCAGTATGGCTATTGAAAGAGGAAGCTGCTTATTGGTGGAAGGTCACCAACGCTACTAGGCCTATAGAGACTTGGACCGACTTTAGGATGAGGTTTGGGCTTAAGTTTCTATCATCTGCTGAGGAGAATATGCAAATGGAGAAGTTTATATCTTTGAAGCAAGGGGACAGGACAGTGAGGGAGTATGTGAATATGTTTAACCAGCTTACTCGATTCGGTTTGGACATGGTTAACACACCCCAGAAGAAGGCTCTACGCTTTGCACGAGGATTGAATGAGCCATTACAAGGTTTAGCCATGTCTCATATACCCATGGGGGCCACTTTTGAGAGCCTAATAGATATGGCCTTGCTTCAGGGAGATGATAAGAATGGCAAGAAAGAAGTCAAGCCTAATGAGACTCAAACCAAGAAGGCGGACTCCAAGTGGGGAGGAAATCAGAGCAACCAGAGCAATCAGAACAACAAGAACAACAAGGGTAACAAGGCCAACAACAACAAGGCAAAGGACACAAGAAAGTGCAACTTTTGTGGGATCGTTGGACACATAGCCAAAGATTGTAGGAAGAAGAAGAGGAAGTTGGGAGAATGCTTTCATTGCGGAGAGTCTGGACACTTCAGTAAGGATTGCCCAAAGAAGCAAGGGAAGGGGCAAGGACAGACTCAGCGAGCAGGACCTTCTGGAGGGCAGATGCATGGTCTCAACACTGCTCCAGTTCAGGACCGAGGTAGTATTTCTGTAGAAAGCCTTGTTTATATTTCCGGTTTTCCTGTTCGAACTTTATTTGATTCTGGCGCATCGCATACCTTTATCTCTTCTGACATTGTTGAAAGTTTGCACCTAAGTACTAGTCTAGTTGAGAATCCCGTTAGTGTTTCAAACCCAATTGGGGGTTCCGCCCATCTATATATGATTTGTATGGATTTGAGGATTTCTATCTTGACCGTAGAATTCACATGTAATGCTTATGTTCTCGGGTTCATGGGATACGGGTTGATTTTGGACATGGATTGGTTGTCCAGTTATGGAGCCATTCTCGATTGTGAGCATAGGGTAGTGAGGCTTATGACTCGCCTTGGCAATACCCTAGAGATTTCTTGTAACCCTATGGATCCCGTCATGTTATGTTATCTTGAATCCCTCGACTCGTCTATTGACAATCTTCAATCTGTGAGGGTGGTCCGAGAATATCATGATGTTTTTGATGAGGTGAAGGAGTTACCTCATAAACGCGAGATAGACTTCTGTATTTATCTGGTTGATAATGCCAAGCCAGTTTCATTGCCTGTTAGGCACATGGCTCCGCGAGAAAGAAGAGAGCTTAGCAAGCAAATCAAGGAGTTGCTTGAGAAAAATTTCATTAGGCGAAGCATTTCAGAATGGGGTGCTCCGGTGGTATTCGCTACTAAGGCGGATGGTTCGCTTCGTCTATGTGTTGATTATCGTGAGTTGAACAAGCTGACAAAGAAGAATAGACACCCGTTACCGAGGATTGATGATCTCTTTGACCAACTTGTTGGTGCTTTTGTTTTCTCTCAGCTCGATCTAGCCATCGGATTCCATCAGCTTAGAGTGGTTGAGGATAGTATTGACAAGACTGCGTTTAGGACTCCAGATGGATTCTTTGAATGGCTAGTCATGCCGTTCGGTTTGACTAATGCACCCGCATACTTTGTTGATTTGATGAGTAGGGTGTTCAGGGAGTTCCTTAACAAGTTTGTGGTTGTCTTCGTGGATGATATTCTGGTCTTCTCTAAGGACGAGGAAGAGCATGCTACACACCTCAAGGAGGTTATGGATACGCTTAGAGCTCATCAGTTGAAAGCCAAGTTCTCTAAATGCCATTTCTGGAGAAAGGAAGTTCGGTTCCTTTGGCATATAGTTTCTAAGCAGGGCATAGCTGTGGATCCCGCTAAAGTGGTGGCGGTACAAGACTGGAAAGTTCCGAAGAATGCAACTGAAGTGAGAAGCTTTCTCGGTCTGGCAGGATTCTATAGGAAGTTCATTAAGGACTTCGCTAGGATTTCAGCTCCTCTTACTAAGTTTACGAAGAAGAACTTAGTCTTTGCATGGGACTTAGAGTGTGAGCTTGCTTTTCAAAGGTTCACGAAAGCCCTCACCACAACTCCAGTTCTAGCATTACCCAATGGAGGGAAGTTGTTTACCGTGTACACCGATGCATGTGGCACGGGATTGGGCGCTGTCCTGATGCAAGAAGGGAGAGTGATATGCTTTGGGGGTAGGCAACTCAAAGTTCATGAGAAGAACTATCCCACTCATGACTTGGAGTTGGCGGCGATCGTCTTTGCACTCAAATCCTGGCGCCACTATCTTCTAGGCGAAAGGTTTGAGTTATATACTGATCACAAGTCGCTCACGTACCTCTTCTCGCAGAAAGATTTGAATCTAAGGCAGCAGAGGTGGATGGAATTCTTGGCATCATATGACTTCGAGATAGCTTATACCCCTGGCAAGGGTAATGTTGTGGCGGATGCACTAAGCAGAAGAAGGTTGACTTTGAGTCCCTTGTTTGTTGAGATGAAGAGCCTAGAGTTTTTGGCAACCTTTGATCTTGCACTTGCTGTTGGGTCGATGACTGGTTCGTTAGCATCTCTTGAGCTTAGACCCACACTTCTTGAGCAAGTTGGGGCTTCACAGAGGGAAGACCCGCAGATAGTCGAGATCATGGACAAGTTGATTCGGGGTGAGACGTCAAGTCACCTCGCTAGATATGCTATTGATGACAAGGGATGGCTAAGGCATGATGGAAGACTATGTGTCCCACAAGTGGGAGACTTAGTGAATAAAGTTCTTGAAGAAGCGCATCACTCGAAGATGACTATACATCCTGGGGGGGGGGGGATAAGATGTATAGGGATATGAAGCGCGTTTTCTTTTGGGCTGGAATGAAGAAGGATGTGGCAGAGTATGTTTCAAAGTGTATGGTGTGCCAACAAGTGAAAGCCGAGTCGAAGAAACCTGGTGGGCTATTACATCCATTGGAGGTCCCGCAATGGAAGTGGGAAAGTATCTCGATGGATTTCGTGGATGGATTGCCTAGGTCAAGGAAGGGAAATACGAGCATATGGGTCATAGTTAATAGACTCACGAAGAGTGCTCATTTCATTCCAGTGAAGAGCAAGAGGACCGCATCACAGCTAACATCTGTTTATCTTCGAGAGATAGTGCGATTGCATGGAGTTCCTTCTAGCATAGTTAGCGATCGTGACCCAATCTTCACTAGCCAGTTCTGGAATAGTTTGCAAGAAGCAATGAGTATGCGATTGAATCTAAGTACGGCCTATCACCCAAAGACGGATGGCCAGACCGAAAGGGTGAATATGGTACTGGAAGATCTGTTGAGGCTATGTATTCTTGACTTTGGTGGTACTTGGGAAGATCATCTTCCTCTAGTGGAGTTCGCTTATAATAACAGCTATCAGGCAAGCATAGGAATGACATCATTCGAAGCTTTGTATGGGAGGCCGTGCAAGTCACCAACATGTTGGTGGGAGACGACAGATAAGCTTATACTTGGGCCCGACATGATAAGGGACACATCCGAGAAGGTTGAGTTGATTCGAAGGCGGATGAAAGCGGCCTAAGACAGACAGAAATCCTATGCAGACAAGCGAAGGACAGACTTAGAGTTTGAAGTTGGAGATATGGTCTTTGTGAAGGTTTCTCCTTTGCGAAATGTGGTTCGTTTTGGAGCAGTTGGGAAGCTGGCACCAAGGTTCGTAGGACCCTTCCCTATCATAGAGAGGATTGGGAAGATGGCTTATAAGGTGGAATTGCCCGAGAAGCTGGCCGGAGTGCACAATGTTTTTCATGTCTCGCATCTCCGAAAGTGCCTACATGAGTCAGCCGAGGTAGTTGAGCCTAGCATTCTTGAAGACGTGGAGGTAGAGAAAGAGGCAACCCTGAGGCGAGCTCCGATTCGTATCTTGGGAACGGAGATCAAGAAGCTGAGGAATCGAGAAGTCAAGTTAGTAAAGGTTCAGTGGAGTGAAGCCGATGAAGATGCAACTTGGGAAACCGAGGAGAAGATGCGTGGGTTTTATCCATTCCTTTTTGAGGGTACATTCTCAATCTCTTTTCCGAGTTAGCATATCTTTCTTTTGCAATCCATGTTTATCTTGTTATCTCGTTAACCTTGTCATGAGAACCTTAGATAGAAACCCTTTGGATGAAACATGTATTTGAAACATGTTATGCTTGATGTTTGCAAGTGGTTGCAAGTGTTTGCAAGTGGATACTCGTGGATGCATGATACACATTAGGCACTAAGATCGGCTCACACACTTTCATATTGCATATGCATGGGTGCTTATACCTATTCATGGCTGAAACTTGTTATGCTATCACATGGATGTTGCATATGGATGAATGTTATGTGCACTCATGTAGTGATTATGAATTATGTTAGGAATTTGCATACATATGGACTCATTTCACTAACATACTTTGCATTAAGGAGGTTTACTGAATCAGTAACCGCCTGATTTTCGCATTAGATAAGTACATATACACACACCTTTTCATATGTTCATACAGCATTTAGAATCTGTTAAGGACAATGACTGCTCGTGGATGATGTTTTGAGTAGATGGATGATGGATGGTAGGATACGTTCTTCCTGACTTGAAGATTTCGGGGACGAAATCCTTTAAGGTGGGGAGGATGTAACAACCCGTATTTTGAATAACATGTTATAACATAAATCAAGGCAGAATTAAATGTTAAAATCTGAATCAAGGGAAACAGGCTGTGCCATTGCGTTCGTCTCGGAAAAATACGCGAAATAGAGTCCGAGTTTTCGAAAATCGGAGTCCGTATGACCCAGTTATGGCCCATAGAAGTTCTCAGAAAATTCCAAGTTCAAAAACAGTTCAAATTTCAAATCTGGAGCCAAACAGACTGAGCGGGAAAGTTTCCCGCCCAGCCCCCAAGTTGACTGGGGAGTCGACTTGGGAGTCGACACACCCCAGTTGGTGTCGACTGCCCAGTTGACACCCCTGTCGACCTGGGTGGTCGGCCAGTTTGGCCTGGTGCACCTGTTTTGGCTCCTGGGTCTTGTTTTGTTGGCTAGTGACGTGATTTGATGGCTCAGATCTGAATTAGGGTTAATCCTACGGCCTAAACTAGTCTCTACACCTATAAAAACACCCTAATACCTAGCCTAAATCATCACAAATCATTCCTACAACTAAATTATGCCAAAATGCTTCCTAATCATGGCCTCCGCCTTCATATCATGGCCTCCATCTTCTTCATGAAAGCTTGAGTGTTCTAAGCTAGTAAAAGAGCCGTCTTTCTTCATACAAATCAAAGGAGCTTCTTAAGACAACTTGGAGCTTATATTCATTTGGGGATTTCTAGTGTGGCTTCGTCTCAATCTTGTTTTATTTTGTTATAGTCTTCTTAGCCAAGCTTTGTAAGCCCCACTCTACTCTTAGATTTAAACTATGAAGTTAAATATGATCATGTAGCAAGTTGAAATGAGACTTTTGGGTATAATGCTTGTCTTTGGGCTATATTTGTATGCATAGATCCATGTATGACTCTTTTGATCTATGATTATGGCACTATCATGAACCTAGTATCATTTACCTTGATTTTTGGGTAGAAAGCTATGAGCTTTATTTGATGGTTATGCATAATGCAACATAGAACTCGGTAGTTATGCATAATGCAACATAGATCCTCTCATGATCTTTATGTTAACTTGCCTATGATGTTATGAACTATATGCTAATCACAAGTTATCACCCTATGTTAACTATGACCATGTTATCACCTATTTGCTAAGTTGATGTCATGCATGCTTTGAGGCCAATAACCTTATATGCTAGTATGTTGAACCCCTTTTGCCTCAAATATCACCATGTTTAACTTGTGATAGACTTTTCCATCTTATGCCCACCTTGTCATATTCTTATGTTTCCCCTTTTGATCTATTTGTGTTGATGCGAACTTACGTGCGATGGGGTTACATTATGGGTAAAATTAAATGACATGAAACATGACTTGAAAATATGACATGTGATTATGCTTGAAAACATGAACGTGGACATGAGATGTAGAAAACATGAAAGTGGCCAACTCGAGGTTGGGTTGAGTTTGTAGCATAAATCAACCCGGAACCGACCGACTTAACTAGTGGCTACAAACAATAGGACCCAATGTGAGTAGTTGGTCATATCGCACTTAAAACCCGAGGTTAGACTAGGTTGTGGTGTAAAGCTACCCGGACCCGCCCGGCTTAACTAGTAACCACAACAAAGTCTAATGCGAGAGGTTGGGGTGCATTAAGATAATTAATGCCACATGGTAGGGTTAAGTCATGGACCACTTGAATACTTAACCAATTAAACACGATGGATTGTTGGGGTTAAGTCATGAACCACTTGGGTATACTTAACCAACTTGATACATGGTTTGGATAGGGTTAACCACACTTAACCCATTTGAAACCCTAGTTTGCGGGGCCCTTTTCATCAGTAACCCACCAGGGAGTATCGGGATACCCTAGGGACTAGGCTAGGTGTAGGGCACGATTACTGGGCTGATTGTAAGTGACCAAAAGGGACGACTGGGTAGGTGCGCCATTGTAGATTCCGGCGGACTATGGTCGTGCACATAGTCCGGGGATGAAAGACAGACATGGGCACCAGTAGGCTTGGACTGTGCGTGCTTGTTTTGTGTCAGTGGTTGGCACCCTAGGGCCCGGATACACCCTAGGGTGGACCTTGCATAGTCGACTACATTTCGCGGTTGGGCCGTATGACACCGACACTTGACGAGTTAGGCTTATAGGGAGTCGATCGACTAGACCGTGTAGTTGGACCTTGATTTAGGTCACCTCATGATATTGGGCCAAGGGATCATTTCTTGTTTATACTTAACATGGGTTGGATTACTAGTACTATTGGTGCAAAACTTAACCTTGTATATGCGATGCCACACTTGATCTATCTTGTTAACTTTTCACCATGCCAGTTATCATCCTATGTTTCATCTCTGTTGTACGTCCAGTTAACTTTATTAGTTTTTATACTAATAGTAGGTAGGACTTACCAGTCTTTTTGACTGACCCGTTTTCTTCCGCCTCTTCTCTTCCGTTCCCCCCCCCCCCAGGTTCTCAGGGTGGGAACACTAGCACCTAGCTTGGATCTTTAGCTTGCTTTCTGGATAGCTCATGTACGGTTTGGACTTGAGCTCGCTATGGCTTTACCATGTCTACTTTGGGGATAGTTTACTTTATGTTATTTCCAGTTTTCAGTTTATGTTTCTAGACTTGTAGTAGCTTGGAAAATAATGACTTGGTACTTTTGATGTAAGTTGACTATGGTTTTGAAATAGTAGTTTTATCTGCTGCTTTATTTACTCTGTTTTACTTATATGTTCTATCTTGTGATATCTCATGCATGCTTACCTTGACAAACACCCCTCCAAAGCCAGTGTACTTGTAAGAGTGACCCTGGCGGAGGTGGGGTGTTACAGTAATATTAATATATATAGGCCCACAAACTTAACCGGATAAAAAGGGTTATGTAATTAAAAACACCTGATGGTATACATAACCGGGGCAAAATAGTAAAGTTATGTATTAAAGACACCCTTGGGGTACGCATAACTAATGGGAATAGATAGAGTTATGTATTAAAGACACCTATAGGTAAGCATAACCGATAGGTAGATTAAAGGTTATGCATTAAAGACACCTATAGGTACGCATAACTGATTGAGGGCTATGTAATTAAAGACACCTTAGAGTATACATAGTCAGTAGAAAACCTAGTGGGGATACAAGACATAGGGGAGAGCTTGTATCATGTTGTGTGGGACCCATTTCAGTCAGTAACCCGGAGGGGTATCAAAGTAAAGAACTCTGTACTAGGCGGGGAAGGGGCACGCTTACCGATTGATTGTAAGAGATCCAAAACGAAACAGATGGTGTGGGCGGCGCAAACCGACCGGGGACATGTGCGTGCATGGGCCGGACAGAGGGGGACAAGACGACCGTGATACCAGTAGGTATAACTTTGCACACCTTGGGTTGCCACTTTAGGGAAGTGATACCCCCTAGTTGTGGGTCAAGCACAGGGTATCTACAGTGTAGGGAGCCGATCGATTAGGTAGTGGTTAGGGTATACCCGGACGTATTCCCTAAGTTTACCAATTTATAGTAGGAGGGTAGTGGGTACGACTAGTTGAGATAGGAGCAGGCGACACCTATGACAACAGCTAGGAATACACGAAACTACCACCATCGTTATCGTTATTATGGTTAGCAGAAGGGATCATCCCACCTTGATTTTACTAGTATTAGTGCAGAGTAGTTTGTAGTGAAGCATGCATACACCTTACCTTATTTGTCCTGTCATACTTGTCATCTGTACCGTGAATCCTCTTATCCACTTTGTATGCATGTCATGTTTAACTTTATTTATTTACTGGCTAAAAGTTACTGGACTCACCAGACGTATGTCTGACCTAGTTTGTTTCGCCTCTTTTCTTCCGTCCCCCCGCCAGGTTCTCAGGGAGGAAACACCCAGGTTTAGTTAGGATTTGGATATCATCTTTTAGGAGCTACTTCTGAAGTATGGCTCGAGCCTCTGTCTCTTATATGACTTGCTCTTTAATCCGGGGAATGATGTTTTTCTTTTAAATACCTATGTACTCTGATAATGTAAGACATAAGGGTTTTATGACTCATGGTATTATGTAACAAAGTATTTTGGTGATTTAATAAAGCTGTTTATTTCCACTGCAAAAATTTTAATATCTGTCTTGTGATATTCTATATCTATTTACCTAAAACGCTCCACTGAAGTAAAGGCATTCCCTTTGTGAGTGACCTTAATGGAGGTGGGGTGTTACACTTGGTATCAGAGCTGAAGGTTACCAGATTAGATAAAGTTTTGAAAATATTTTTCAAAAAGGTTTTAAAAGAAAGTATTTTCAAAAAGGAAAGTTATTTTGAAAAACATAGTCCCCAAAGCCATATATCTATCTTCTGATTTTCTGTTTAGTCCCCGTTTTCCTTCTTTTCTGAGTCTCCGGGGCTCCTGGCTTTCTGGGAGGTAACATCATCGCGACATGGTCCCATGGGCATGATGAGACTATGGCGTCTGTCGATGGGCAAAGAAGTGCCTAACTTCCATCTGTAGCCGCAGTTATTCCATCTACGACTAATCCTCTTTCGGGCTTCGTAGGGTTTTTTGTGCGATGAGGGCAACTTTAGAGAAAGACTTGTTAACATGTAAGAAGGTTGGTTGTTTTCGGTGCCATGAGACAGGACATCTGATTTAGGATTGCCCAAGAAGGCAAGGGAAAAGGATAGAATCTTCTAAAGGGTAGGTAGATGCTCTCGTGGCAGATGGATAGAGATAGGAAAAAATTATGTAAAAGGTTTAATTTCCTTATCTGATTATGAAGTTAAGACTCTTTTGGATTCTGGCATTGAGACTCTGCACTTTAATACTAGTCCTGTTTCTGATCCCGTAGTTGTTTCAAACCCCTTTGATGGTTCAGCTCATTTATTGGTGATTTGTAAGGGGTTGAAATTATCTGTGTTATGCGTCAAAAATTTGAATGTGACATTTGTGTGCTCAAGTTTATGGGCTATGGGTTGGTTCTAAATGGACCAGCTTTCTATGTAGAGGGTTGTTCTAGATTTTGAGAGGAGTGTCGTTAAGCTTCTAACTTGTCATGGGAAGACCCCCAAAGTTTCTTGTGACCCGCAAGGGTCTGTTATGTTTAGCTTTCTGAGAATCATTCCGTAATCTAATTTGTACCAGTAGTCTGTAGTTATCTGAATATTTCTGAAGGATAGGGGTTTCTACTCGAAGCATGAAGTAGATTTCCAGTTTTGACATTGTTTAATGGGGGTGATTCTCTGCGTGTCAGTATGATGTTGATTTCGGTCTTCGGGGCTGAAACTTAGGGAATTATTCTCTTAACCGATGTCAAATGGGAACAGAGCTTTTGTTTTAGTTATATCATTTGTTTGTATCCCATTGACCGAATCTTCGACCTTTAGATAGGAAATCCATGGATGTAAACATGTGTTTGAGGCATGTTATGTTTGATGGTTGCAAGTGTTTGTTAGTGGTTGCCTGTGGACGCATATAAACACACATTAGGCACTAGATCGGCACAAATCACTTTCATATTGCATATAAAAATGTTTGCATATTTAGGGTAATGGATGTATAATGGTTGTGTTATCATATGGATGCTGCATTTTGATGAATGGTTGTGCACACATGAAGAGATAATATGTATCAAATAGGAAAATTGCATACATGTTGGACTCATGGCACTGACATAATTCGCATTAAGGAGGTCAACTGAATCAGTGGACCGCATAATCTATGCATTAGATAAGGAACATATACACACACTTTTGCATATGTTCATACAACATTAGAAGTTTTCTAAGGAAAATGGATGCTTATGGATGATGGTTGAGTAGACGGGTGATTGGATGGTAGGACACATTCTTCTTAACTTGAAGATTTCGGGGACGAATTCCTTTAAGTATGGGAGAATGTAACATCCTGAATTTTTGAATAATCAAATTAACTAATTTAAGAATATTTAATTTCAAATGTGGGAATTAAGCAAAACGGGTCGCGGCATTGCGTTCGTCTCGGAATTCTGCTTGAGATAGAGTCCGAGTTTGCGTAAAACGAACACCATATGAAGGAGATATGGATGAACGAAGTTAGGTGGAAAAACCAGAAGAAGAAAGAGAGAAAAATGCACTGGCGCACTTGGGAAGTGCGCCAGTACATAAGTACACTGCCGCACTTCCCAAGTGCGTCCAGGTCGAGCAGAAATCCTGCACAGCTTTCTGGTGTGATCTGATCCATACTGTGACTCATTGCTGAGTCCTTTCTGACTCCTTGCTGAGTCATTAGGGCTGAGGTGTCACCCTATCCTGACTAAATGGTTTTGATTAACCCTAAGAGCATCTGACGGCTCAAATTAAATTGAAATTCTATATAAACATGGGTAGACTCAAACCTTAAAATCAAATCAAAGTTAGATCAATGGTCGTCATGTTGTCACTCCAAACCCTAGAGTAGCCACCACCAACTAGAAGCAAATTAAAGACAACACTTCAAATCAAATCAAAGTATAATCTCAACAACGAAATTGTCTACAACAAGGGAATGCTAATCAATTAAAGAATTCAGATCTCAGAACTCAAGACCCTCTTTTTCTGTGAGTTCTAGTCACTTTTAGGTTTAAATAGATAAAAATGAATTGTGGTAGACTATGATTTGGGTATATGTTGTTTGAAGTTATGCAAGTTTATTGTTGTTGTGGATCATGAAATTATACAATTTTATTGTATGGTGAATCATGAAATTATGCAAGTGAAATTCATAAACCTATGCAAGTTATCTATGCAAGTTATTATATTGCGAATTCATGAATCTATGCAAGTTGTTATCATGATTCTATGCAAGTTATTATCATGAACCTATGCAAGTTGTTATGAGATCATGCAAGTTACCTATGCAAGTTATTGTGTGATGAATTCATGAACCTATGCTAGTTATGTTATGGATCATGAACCTATGCAAGTCACCTATGCTAGTTGTTATGTTATGAATCATGAACCTATGCAAGTCACCTATGCAAGTTGTTATGTTGTGAATCATGAACCTATGCAAGTCATCTATACAAGCTGTTATGTTGTGAATCATGAACCTATGTGAGTTGTTAATTATGTTGTTAATTCATGAACCTATGCAAGCTTTTATGTTGAAATTCATGAACCTATGCAAGTTGTTATGTTGCAAAATCATGAATCTATGCAAGTTGTTAATTATGTGATGAATCATAATTATATGCGAAGTTATCATGTCATTTTCCCTAGTTGTCATGCTTATGCCAAAAATTGTACTGAAAACAATCACCTTGTCATTCCCTTTGTTTTATTGTTATGGCGAGGCTACCTTGTAGCCTCGATGACACCAAAAACGCAAACGGTTACGCTAGTTAAGAAACGGGCAAAAGGAGAATTTGTAATAGGCATAATTTATATAATGATTATGTAAATTGGACACATAATTCTAGTAGGGAAACATATAAATAATTACCTATTATGACATAGGTAAAGTTGAGTAAAAATGGTATAATTTGAATATGACCATTTATGGATAGGAAATTCAAATTGTTAATAAAATAGGTATTGACACCTATAAAAAGGAAAGGATTAATTAATTAACTTAATTAATCAAAAGAGGAATATTTAAGCAATTAAAGTCTAAAAATTTAATTAACACTTATTGAACGAGGTTAGGTTACATTAGTGGTGGAAGTCTGCCCGGACCCGACCGGCATATCCAACAGCCACTAATGTTGAACCTAATGTGAGAGGTCTAAGTGTGTGAATACGACTCGGGCTAAGACACGAGGTTAGACCCAACTGTGGAATAAGACTGCCCGGACCCGACCGGCATATCCAGCATCCACATGTTGTAGGCCTAATGTGGGAGGTCTAGCCCAATATAACCATAATTGGACATGGTAATAAGAAAAGACTACTTAACCTAACTTAATACATGTGGACTGTATAATGATAGACATAAGTTAGGGTTAAGTAAAATGAGTTAGATTGTGGGTGGGTTAAGTACAACTGATGGGTAGGTGGGTAATATTAATATATATTGGCCCACAAACTTAACCATTAAATAAATAGGATTAAATCAGTGAGAGGGTTAAGTACAACTGAAGGGTAGGTGGGTAATATTATTATATATAGGCCCACAAACTTAACCATTAAATAAATAGGATTAAATCAGTGGGAGGGTTAAGTACAACTGAAGGGTAGGTGGGTAATATTAATATATATAGGCCCACAAACTTAACCGGATAAAAAGGGTTATATAATTAAAGACACCTAATGGTATACATAACCAGGGCAAAATAGTAAAGTTATGTATTAAAGACACCCTTAGGGGTACGCATAACTAATGGGAATAGATAGAGTTATGTATTAAAGACACCTATAGGTAAGCATAACCGATAGGTAGATTAAGGGTTATGTATTAAAGGCACCTATAGGTACGCATAACTGATTGGGGGCTATGTAATTAAAGACACCTTTGGGTATACATAGTCAGTAGAAAACCTAGTGGGGGTACAAGACATAGGGGAGAGCTTGTATCATGTTGTGTGGGACCCATTTCAGTCAGTAACCCGGAGGGGTATCAAAGTAAAGAACTCCGTACTAGGCGGGGAAGGGGCACGCTTACTGATTGATTGTAAGAGATTCAAAACGAAACAGATGGTGTGGGCGGCGCAAACCGACCGGGGACATGTGCGTGCATGGGCTGGAAAGAGGGGGACAAGACGACCGTGACACCAGTAGGTATAACTGTGCACACCTTGGGTAGCCACTTTAGGGAAGTGATACCCCCTAGTTGTGGGACCAGCACAGGGTATCTATAGAGTAGGGAGTCGATCGATTAGGGTAGTGGTTAGGGTATACCCGGACGTATGCCCTAAGTCTACCAATTTATAGTAGGAGGGTAGTGGGTACGACTAGTTGAGATAGGAGCAGGCGACACCTATGACAACAGCTAGGAATACACGAAACTACCACCATCATTATCGTTATTATGGTTAGCAGAAGGTATCATCCCACGTTGATCTTACTAGTATTAGTGCAAAGTAGTTTGTAGTGAAGCATGCATACACCTTACCTTATTTGTCCTGTCATCTGTACCGTGAATCCTCTTATCCACTTTGTATGCCTGTCATGTTTACCTTTATTTATTTACAGGCTAAAAGTTACTGGACTCACCAGACGTATGTCTGACCTAGTTTGTTTCCCCTCTTTTCTTCTGTTTCCCCCCCCTCCAGGTTCTCAGGGAGGAAACACCCAAGTTTAGTCAGGATTTGGATATCATCTTCTAGGAGCTACTTCTGAAGTATGGCTCGAGCCTCTGTCTCTTATATGGCTTGCTCTTTAATCTGGGGAATGATGTTTTTCTTTTAAATACCTATGTACTCTGATAATGTAAGACAGAAGGGTTTTATGACTCATGGTATTATGTAACAAAGTATTTTGGTGATTTAATAAAGCTGTTTATTTCTAGTGCAAAATTTTTAATATCTGTCTTGTGATATTCTATATCTGTTTACCTAAAACGCTCCACTAAAGTTAAGGCATTCCCTTTATGAGTGACCTTAATGGAGATGGGGTGTTACAGCAAGGACGAGAAGAAAGACAATAAGGCTGAAGAGACACAGGCTAAGGGCGAGAAACAGAAATGGTGGCCCAAGAAAGAAAAGCAAAAGAAAGGAGGAAAGCCTGACAAAGCTAAGATCGAGAAAGATATCAAGTGTCATGATTGCAGAGCTATAAGTCATTTTGTGAAGGACTTCAGAAAGGAAAAGAAAGCCTGCTTTAATTGTGGACAAGTGGGACACTTCACTAAGCAATGCATTACCAAGCAAGGATAAGGGGTAGGAACTTTTGGACGAGTACACGCTCTTGAGGCTAGTGGACCTGATCAAGGTAGGAAATTCACGGATCAAGGTTTGATTTCCATTTTTGACTATCCTGTTAGAACCCTGTTTGATTCTGGCACTTCATGTTCATTTATATCTAGTTCTTTAATAGATAGTATGCACCTTAATACTAGTATAGCCTTTGATCCTGTAGTGGTCTCAAACCCCATAGGATGTACGACTCCTTTGTCCATAATATGCAAGGGTTTGAGAATTTCTATCTTGGGCATCGAATTTGAATGCGACAAATATATGCTGGGCTTTATGGGCTATGGCTTGATTCTAGGAATGGATTAGATAGCCATGTATATTGCCATTCTTGATTGTGAAAAGAGAGTAGTTAGACTTCTTACTTGTCATGGTAGAACTCTCGAAATTTCAGGTGACTCACGGGGATCTGCGATGCTCAGTTTTCTAGAATCACTTGATACTTCTGTCGACAATTTGCAATTTGTACCCGTAGTCAAAGATTATTCAGACGTGTTTGAGGAGGTTAAGGGACTACCTCCAAGGCGTGAAATAGACTTCCGGATTTACTTGGTAGAGAATGCGGAGCCAGTTGCGATACTAGTGCGCCAAATGGCTCCTAGGGAGAGGAGGGGGCTTAGTAAGCAAGTAGGGAAGCTATTCGAGAAAGGATTTATTAGGTGAAGCATATCAGAGTGGGGAGCTGTAACACCCTGATTTTTTGAATGATCAAATTAACTAAATTAAATAATAATTAATCTCAGATGTGAGAATTAAGGGAAATGGGTTGCGCCATTATGTTCGTCTCGGAATTCTGGTTGAGATAGAGTCCGAGTTTGCGTAAAACGGATACCGGATGAAGGAGATATGGACGAACAAAGTCAGGCGGAAAATCAAAAAAAAATTGCACCGGCGCACTTAGGAAGTGCGCCAATACAATTTGCACTGGCGCACCTGCCAGGTGCGCCCAGGCCGAGCAGAAAGCCTGCAGAGCTTTCTAGTGTAATCTGATCCATATTGTGACTCCTTGCTGAGTCCTTTCTGACTCCTTGCTGAGTCATTAGGGCTGAGGTGTCACCTATCCTGACTGAGTGGTTTTGATTAACCCAAAGATACTCTGACGGTTATAATTAAATTGAAATTCTATAAAAACATGGGTAGACTCAAAACCTAAAATCAAATAAAAATCTGAATCATGGTCGTCATGCTGACATCTTGTAACCTAGAGTAGCCGCCACCAACTAGAGGGAAATCAAAGCTAATCAACTCAATTCTATTCAACTCTAATCTAAACAATAACGAATCTACTACAAAGGCGAGCTAAATCAATTTCAGATCTCAGATTTTAGAACGCAAGACCTTCTTTTTATGAGTTCGATTTCTTTAATAAGATAATTAACAATTTAATTGGATTGAGCTATGATTTGGATTATATGGTTATGTTGCGAATCATTGACCGTATGTTATTATCTATGTTGTAAATCTATGATGTTATTATCTATGTTGTAAAGCTGTGATGTTATCATCTATGTTGTAAATCTATGTTAATTGTTGGCTTATGTACAATCAATTCATAATGATGTTTCATATGCTAGTTTGGTTATGTTGTTGGAACTAATTCATATGTTAAATCATATGTATGTATGCAAGTTTAGATGTTAATTTAGATATGAATCATATGCAAGTTAGTGAGAATCATATACAACCTTACATGTTTCATGACATCTATTTTATGTGTAAATTGGATCTAAAGTTAGGCTATGACATGTGTGAGTTAGATGCAAGTTTACATCATAGTCTATGTTGTATAAATCACATATGCAAGTATATATATATATATATATATATATATATATATATATATATATATATTGGAGTATGAATCATGTAATGTAAGTTTGTGACTATTGCCTATGCAAGTTTACACCTTATGATTAGATCTATGACATCCATAGTTTATGCAAGTTCGTGACTATTGCCTATGCAAGTTTACACCTTATGATTAGATCTATGACATCCATAGTTTATGCAAGTTTCTAACTTTTGCCTATGCAAGTTTTAGATGAAAAACCTTATTCACACATGCAAGTTCAACCCTTATGTTTAGATCTAGTTTTTATTCTATGCATGTTGTGATGTTTTCTCTTTATTCCTTAAGTTAGACTATTCGACTCTAACGTATATTTCACGTTAAACGAACGAACGTACAACGTGGGGCAAGGGGATAACATTAAAAGATTTAATATTGAGAATTGGCATAAATGCCTTAAATGTGAGGTTAATTGGTATAATTTTATATACCATAAATAGATGGATATAATTGAGTCAATTATGGACATAGTTAAATTTGTAATTGATTGACAATTTGAATAGGGAAATTAATTCAAATTGGGGATAATTAATTATGTGTAATTAATCACCTAAGACATGAGGTTAGACTCTTTTATGGTGTAAGAATGCCCGGACCCGCCCCGCAAATCCAGCTGCCACAAATGCCAGTCTAATGTGGGAGGTCTTAGGCATAAATTAAATGTGTAACAGTTGTAAAGACACGAGGTTAGGCTCGTTTGTGGTGTAAGAATGCCTGGACCCGCCCGACAAATCCAGTTGCCAGAAATGCCACTCTAATGTGGAAGGTCTTTACAAGGTTACGGTCTTAATGAATTAAGAAACACTTAACCAGATAAACATGTAGTGGGTCATGAGGGGGTTAAGTGGGTGCCTTGGGTGGCATGTGGAATTTAGTGGGTGCCTTGGGTGGCATTTGAAATACGATTAGATGCACTTAACCAAGATTGAAACATGTAAGAAGACATGAATAAGAATGGGGCTAAGTGGGGGAAAAACCTTAGAGGGGACCAAGCATAGGTGGAAAGCTTGTGTCATCCATGGGGGCCCTTTTCAAACCAGTAACCCATTAAGTATCTTTGTGGGTCCGACCCAAGTCGACGACGGCACACGCGTATTGGATTTGATTGTAAGAGGTCAAAACGGGTCAGGGTGGCAACGCAAGTCCAACGGGTTCATATGCGTGTGTGGGCCCGGGCTGGTACGTAAGACGTTGTTGCATCGTGTAGATATAAGCCGTGCATTTTTGGTTGTATTGGGTTGCCACTTTGGGGAGTGATACACCCCACTGTGGGGGCCAGCACAGGTATCTACGAGTTAGGGAGCCGATCGAATGGGGGTAGTGGGTACACCTAGTGGAGATAGAGGCAGACGACACCTATGAAGGTAGCTAGGGGTACACTAAACTACCATTATCATTATTAAGTTCCGTAGGCGGGATCAACCTTTAGGGTGACTAGTGGTGGTGCAGTGTAGTAATTATCTCACAGTGATTAGGGGCGCCTTTAACGATATCTTGGTTTATCTTATTTCCTCGTTTGTTCTGTCATACCCATCTGTTCACAGTCATTTCCTTATTTTCCAGCTTATGCCTTAGCCTAGTTATTTCGATAATTATATTGTTAAAGTTATCGCACTCGCCAGACTTTATGTCTGTCCCCTTTTTTCTTTCCACCTCTTTTCTTCCTCCCCCTCCCCCCCCCCCCCCCCGGGTTTGGTAGGAGGGAATACTACAGCTTAGTGCCGATTTCTTTCAGTTGCTTGAAGATAGTAGATGTATCGCTTGGGACTCTCTCATCTTTATGGCTTTGCTTATGCTTAGTGGGGATTTATGCATTTATGTTATTTAAGTATTTGCTTCTTTATGTACTTTGAAGTTTTTGGGAAAGACTACTGATCCTATTGTAATGGTTTTGGAAACTACTTATGTAAACTCATTTTGAGTTATGATGAAATAAAATAAGTTTTATCTTCCACTGTGTTGTTTTATTTATTTATTCTTGTAATTTATCTGTTCTATACAAACAATAACGCTTCATGGGCATTGATGCATTCCCTTTGTGAGTGACATTAATGGACGTGGGGTGTTACACGTGGTATCAGAGCTATGGTTACAAGAACAGATAAAAAGTTTTGAAAAGTGTTTTCAAAAGTATTATTTTTCTAGAAAGTATTTTCAAAAACTTGTTTTAAAGAAGCTATTTTCAAGGAAAGTTTACTTAAAAGAGCATAATCCCCGCAAGCCATACATCTCTCTTTCGCTTCCCTTGTTTTAAAACTCTTTCTTTTTCTTTTCAGCATGTCTGGAGCATCTGAGATACCAGAGGGTGTTCATGTACCCGGTTGGTTTCGTCAATATCTCGAGGCTAGGGCCGCTGCCGCGGGACCGGCCAACGTTCCTCTTCCTCCAGCTCCAGCCATTCCTCCGCGTGGAGATACTTTCTCCAAGATATGTAAAGACTTTCGTTCGATGGGTGGAAAATCTTTTAGTGGGACTGAAACATTCATTGAAGCTAGAAATTGGTTGAAAGAAGTGGAGGATCTGTTTGACATCTTCGATTTGGACGATTGTAAGAAGGTCCAATTGGCTGCTTGGTTGATGAAGGACGAAGCTTCGTTTTGGTGGGAAGTCACCAATGGAGAGCGTCCAGTTAATACATGGTCGGAGTTCAGACGTAGGTTTGAGGCAAAGTTTCTCTCACGGGCTGAAGAGAATTTATATATGGAAAGATTTTTGGCGTTAAAGCAAGGGAATCTATCGGTAAAAGAATAAGTCAAAAAGTTCTATCAGTTGGCGAGATTTGGCTTGGACTTGGTGAATACACCCGAAAAGAAGGCCCTGAGATTTGTTAAGGGTTTGAACGAGCCACTACATGGGTTAGCTATGACCCACATCCCTACAGGGGCCACCTTTGAGAGGCTAGTTGATATGGCGCTTATGCATAAAGAGGAGAAGGGCGCCAATGCTAATAAGGCACCCGAGTAGAAAGGGGATCAAAAGAAACCGCAACAACAACAACAACAAAACAAGAAAGGCGGGAAGAACAATAATGGCAAAGGAAAGAAGAAGTGCTTTAATTGTGGGACACCAGGCCATCTGAGTAAAGACTGTAGGAAAAAGAAGAAGACTGACTATTTCCACTGTGGAGAGGCAGGTCATCTAGTTAAGGACTGCCCAAGGAAACAGGGACAAGGGCAAAGAACTTCTGGAGGGCAGCTTCAGGCTCTCGTGGCACCAGGGCAGGCAATGGAGCAGGTCCAGGCTCTCGCGGTCCCACCGCTGCAAGAACAAGGTAGAAACATTTCCGTTGAGAGTTTAGTTTTTCTATTTGATCATCCTGTCTGTACCTCATTCGATTCTGGCGCATCACATTCGTTTATCTCTACATCGTTAGTTGAAACACTACACTTAGATACTAGTCTTGTTGTGGATCCCATTGTAGTCTAAAATCCTATTGGTGGGTCGGCTCATTTATCCATGGTTTGTAGGGATTTGAGATTGTCTATCTTAGGCGTTGGTTTTGAACGTAATGCTCTTGTGCTTAGTTTCATGGGTTATGGGTTGATTCTAGGGATGGATTGGCTAGCCCGATATGGCGCCATCCTAGATTGTGAACGAAGGGTAGTAAAATTGTTGACTCGTAGTGGAAAGACCCTTGACATTTCTTGTGACCCTAGAGGACCGGTGATGCTTAGTTATCTTGAGTCACTTGACGCATCCAATGATGATTTACATTCTGTTCGTATAGTCCGTGAATATGTTGATGTCTTCGATGAGGTAAGGGGTCTACCCGCAAAACGTGAGATAGACTTTCGTATTTATCTTGTAGACAATGCAAAACCAGATCTCTGCCAGTATGCCACATGGCTCCTTGTGAGAGGAGGGAACTCAATAAGCAAGTAGAGGAGTTGCTTGAGAAGGGGTTCGTAAGACGTAGTATACCGGTGTGGGGTGCTCCAGTAGTATTTTCCACGAAGGCGGATGGGTCCCTTAGACTTTGTGTGGACTATAGAGAACTTAATAAACTTACTAAGGAGAATAGGCACCCACTGCCGAGGATTGATGATCTCTTTGATCAGTTAGTTGGCGCCTCAGTGTTTTCACAGTTGGACTTAGCCACTGGTTTCCATCAGTTGAGAGTGGTTGAGGATAGCATAGACAAGACTGCCTTTAGGACTCTGGACGGTTTCTATGAATGGCTTGTGATGCCCTTCGGTTTGACAAACGCCCCCGCATACTTTGTTGACTTGATGAGTAGGGTGTTTAGGGAGTACCTTAATAAATTCGTGGTGGTCTTTGTGGATGACATCTTGGTCTTTTCTAAGAGCGAGGAAGAGCATGCCCTACATCTTAGGGAAGTATTGGAGACCCTTCGAGCGCATAACCTTAAAGCTAAATTTTCTAAATGTCACTTTTGGAGGAAGGAAGTGCGATTCGTAGGGCACGTGGTTTCCAAAGAGGGGATAGCTGTGGATCCCGCGAAGGTGGTGGCCATCCAAGATTGGAAGGTCCCTAAAAATGCTACCGAGGTGAGGAGTTTCTTGGGGTTGGCAGGCTACTATAGGAAGTTTATCAAGGACTTCGCAAAAATATCAGCCCCATTAACATGCTTGACAAAGAAGAACCTAGTTTTTACGTGGGACGTAGATTGTGATGATGCGTTCCAACGTTTAAAGAGAGCTTTGACCACAGCCCCAGTCTTAGTGTTTCCAGATGGGAGTAAGCCATTTACCGTTTATACCGATGCTTGTGGGATAGGACTAGGCGCAGTCTTAATGCAAGAGGGAAGGGTAATAGCCTATGGAGGAAGGCAGTTGAGAGTACATGGAGAAATTACCCTACGCATGACCTTGAGTTGGCCGCTATTGTTTTCGCGCTTAAGTCTTGGAGCCATTATCTTCTTGGCGAAAAATTCGAATTGTTTACAGACCAAAAATCACTAAAATATTTGTTCTCTCAGAAGGACTTAAACTTAAGGCAGCAAAGGTGGATGGAATTCTTAGCGTCCTACGATTTCGAGATAGCATATACCCCTGGCAAGGGTAACGTGGTGGCAGACGCCTTAAGTAGGAAAAGATTGTCCTTGAGTCCATTGTTTGTTGAACGGCGAAGCTTAGAGTTCATCTCTACGTTTGACTTTAGACCTTCCATTGACTTTGTACCCGGTTTGCTAGCATCCTTAGAGGTCAGACCTATGCTTTTGGGATGGATTGGTGAGGCACAGCGAGATGACCCACAATTGGTTGAGTTAGTATAAAAGCTCATAATGGGGGAGTCGTCGAGCCATCTCAGTAGGTATACCCTAGTTGATAAGGGTTGGTTACGTAGGGACGGTAGACTTTGTGTACCACGAGACGAGGACTTGAGGAAGACCATTCTTGATGATGCACATCGTTCGAAGATGACCATTCTTCTTGGTAGGGACAAGATGTACATGGACATGAGACGAGTTTACTTTTGGGCAGGTATGAAGAAGGATGTGGCCGAGTTTGTCGCTAGATGCTTGGTGTGCCAACAAGTAAAAGCAGAGCAAAAGAAGCCCGGTGGGTTGCTTCACCCAATGGAGATCCCACAATGGATGTGGGAGAGTGTCTCGATGGACTTTTTGACGGGTTACCGAGATCGAGGAAGGGTAATACGGGGATTTGGGTCGTGGTAGATAGACTTACTAAGAGCACTCATTTCATTCCCGTGAAGAGTAAGAGGACTGCTCCATGGTTAGCCTCCGTATACATTCGAGAGATAGTTTGTTTGCACGGTGTTCCTTCTAGCATAGTGAGCGATCGTGATCGTATCTATACTAGCGATTTTTGGAAGAGCTTGCAAGAGACGGTAGGGACTCAGTTATGTTTGAGCATCGCATATCGTCCTCAGACGGACGGCCAAACCGAGAGGGTGAATCGTATTCTAGAGGAACTTTTGAGGCTATGTGTTTTAGACTTCGGAGGTACATGGGAGGAGCATCTTCCTTTGGTAGAGTTCGCATATAATAATAGCTTTCAGTCTAGCACCGGCACGGCACCTTTCGAGGCTCTTTATGGACGGCCGTGTCGTTCGCCTACATGTTGGTGGGAATCTACGGATAAGATCTTACTTGGGCCCGATATGATTAGAGAGACTTCGGAAATGATCAATTTGATTCCAAGGAGGATGAAGACGGCACAAGATAGGCAGAAATCTTATGCGGACAAGAGGAGGACAGATCTTGAGTTTGATATTGGGGACATGGTCTTTATCAAGGTGTCCCCATTACGGAATGTTGTTCGCTTTGGGTCCGTTGGGAAGTTAGCACCAAGGTTCGTAGGGTTGTTTCTATTAAGGAGAGGATTGGACAGATGACGTACAAAGTGGAGTTGCCCGAGAGACTCAGTGGTGTACACGACGTATTCCATGTATCACATTTGAGGAAGTTCTTGCACGAGACCGCGGAAGTGGTAGAGCCGAGCTTGCTTAGAGAGGTGGAGATGGAGCGTGATGCGATGATTCGACGAGCTCCTAATTACATTCTTGGGTCGGAGATTAAGAAGTTGAGGAATCGAGAGGTCAAGCTAGTCAAAGTGCAATGGGGAAATGATGATAGCAAGGCTACTTGGGATACGGAAGAGAAAATGCATTCATTGTACCCTTTTCTTTTCGAGGGTATGTCTTTTATTTTCTCCTTTATCGCCTAGCTTGTACTTATTTTATCCTTAGTATGTCCTCTCGCTAGTATCTTTGACCTTTAGATAGGGTAGTCCTATGGTTGAAACATGTGTTTGAGACATGTTATGTATGATGGATGCATGTGGATGCAAGTGTTTGCTAGTGGTTGCTCGTGGATGCATATGCACACACTTTAGGTACTTGATCGGCTCAGTCACTTTCATATTGCATATTGCATATAAATGGATGTATTTAGTAAAATGAATGTACATTGAATGTGTGTATCATATGGGTGTTGCATTTAAATGGATGGTTGTGCACACATGTAGTAATGATATGTATAGGATTCTTTGCATACATAATGGATACATAGCACTATCATTATTTGCATTAAGGAGGTCGACCGATGTAACACCCCACCTCCGTTAAGGTCACTCACAAAGGGAATGCCTTAACTTTGGTGGAGCATTTTAGTAAACAGAACAGAAACTTACAAGACAGATAAAACAGTACTTGAAAAATTTTAACTTTATTACAGCGGAAACAGAAATTAATATGGTTACATCCTTTCAATTTCAGAATTCAAGTACAAAATATCAGTCTTGTACAAAAGCCTTCAAAATGCATGGTTTAAAATCATAATCCCCATGGAACGAAAGCTATACAGAGCCAAGCCATACTTTAAGCACTTCAAGCAAAGAGAAATCCGGGTCAAGCTAAAGTATTTCCCTCCTTGGATAACCTGGGGGGAACGGAAGAAAGGAGGCGAAACAACAAGGGTCAGACAAAAAGTCTGGTAAGTCCAGTGACTTTCAGCATATGAACAGATAATAATAATATGATATGAACATAAAACTGGATGTGAGATAACTATAACAGGTGTAGCAGATATAACAGAAAAACAGAATGATATAAACTATTGTTTTACACTTCTCTGCACTAATACTAGTATAGCAGAATTAGGTGTCTCCCTAATGTCTTAATTGAAGCAGGAACGGGTACAGAATACTTTAACAGAAACAGAATGCTAATAATGGGCTTTTACTACCCGATCAGAAACAGACAGAAGAAGAAACAGATTTATCCCTATGGAAACAGAATGTGGAATTAGGTGTACACTAGTAATGGGCCTTTACCACCCGAACAGACGGTACCACACAGAAACAGACAGGTGTTACCACCCAACAGAAACAGACGGTACCAACAGAAACAGACAGAACTAAGCGTACCCTAAAACCCTACCCCAAGCGATCGGCTCCCTAACACATAAATATCCTGTGTCGACCCCACAGTAGGGTGTATCACTCCCTAAAGTGACAACCAATTGGCACAGACCTATTTACAGATGTCACGGCGTCTTACATCCTCAGAGGCAGGCCGGGATCCATGCACGCACATGACCCGGTTGGAACGCACCATCAACACCCCTCGCCATTATCAGAATGAACCTCTTATAATTAGTTCAGTAAGCGTGCCCGGACCCTACTTACTGTTGGGTCAAAGTTTTGATACCAGAAAGGGTTACTGACTAATATGGGTCCCAAACAACAGATGACACAAGTAATTCCCCTCCTAACCTTGTGTCCCCAGACTAACAGATTTCAGATTAACTTGTTTACAAGTTCAGACATACAGAATTCAGATTTACTAATTCACAAATTAAGTTAACAAGTTTTCAGACTAACGGGTCAGATGTACAGATTTTTCAGATTTGTCTAACCTTGTATTGGGCCTACAGATTCATGGACGGGTTTTACTACATCTATTAATCCCTTTGGTTTAACCCTATTTTTCCCCAATACGTTTTAGACGTCAATCTTATCTTAGATTTGCATTAATTAATTATTAATGCACAGACCTCTCACATTAGGTCGGTAGCTTGTGGCCGCTGGATATGCCGGGCGGTTCCGGGCAGACTTCTGCCACAAGCCAGACCTAACCTCGTGTCTTACGCATGTTATGACTAACTTCTCACATTAGAACCTATTGGTTGCGGCCACTGGATGTGCCGGGCGGTTCCGGGTAGATTTACGCCGCAAACTCATTCTAACCTCGAGTTAGCCATGTTTATCTTTGCGGCCAATTAATTAATAATTTACCGTTTATGCGCACGCCCAATATATATGCCAATTCAGATTATATCAATAACAGGATGATTATATCAACATAGCAGATTTTATATGAATTAACGGATTTTACAGATTTAGCAACTTAGCAGATTTTGGCATATAACAGGTTAGGCATTTCAACCGACAAATTTAACAGATTAGGCATTTCAATCTAATTAGCAGTCTAGGCAATATAACAAAACTAGCAGTTTAGGCAACTTGGCAAATTAGCAGATTTAGCAAATTTAATATTTCCAAAGGTTCTATTTACATGCCTTGCCTAGTCATAAATTGGCCTAAATTCATATGCCTACATAATTGTCATGATTCACAACATATACTCCATGTTTGCATAAGCACAGAATATGGACATAATTTGCCATATAACATATGTTCCAATTTTTGTTAAACTAGCTTTTTACGGCAGATTCACATATAAATTATACCAAATATAACCATTAATTTTAATGCATGTCATATATCCAAAAATCCCTATTTAGGTGTAACCACAATAATAGATATCCTAATTAATGTAAATCCTAAGTTTCCATATCTTCTTCTTTTTGAGTCATGAATCATTATGCAAACTATACCCAATAATATAAATCTTTAAACCATATCTTCTAAAAATCAGATCTTGCCTTTTTATATGCATTTTGTCCAAAGTCTCAAATCATATGTAATCTTACAATGGTTCCTCTTTTCTTCTATCATAGAATATGCATAGATCCAAATCTAGTTTACAACATATGCTCATTAATTACAGTTCTAAATTACAACATAACTATGCATACAACATGCATAAATTATATGTTCATAGTCAAATTTATGCATATGTCCAATATATTTTATGCCTCAGGCCTAAAGTCATACATTCAATTCGCATCATTCATTATTTATCCCAAAATTTGCGTTCATACGTTCATCTCTTATGAGATTAGGCACAGGCTCGTGGTAGCCTGGCTATAAAAACAGAAAAGAAGAAAAGGGATACAGAACAGTCACAGAAAAACAAATCTGACAGAAGAGAATATATATACAATCTCAGATTCAGAATTAAAAACATATCAAAATTATAATTAACGTTTATAGCGGAAAATAACTGTACTTGCCTTGATTGGATTAAAGAAAGAACTTTTAACTTGTTGTAGAATCTTTGCAGAACTTTAATCTCTAGTTTGAATTGAGTTGCTTAGGCTGATGTTGATTATCTTCTAGTTTTAATTCCAGCAGAGCAGAGACGCCATTTTTATTTTTTTATTAGAAGAAGAGAGCAATGGAGGCTAGAGAATTGTGTAAGAAACCTAGGCAGAGTCTAGGGTCATTTTTATAGAGGTTATGAACTGATTAGGACCCTTGATGTTGCTTGGATTGATCGTAGCCATTCATTCGAAAGAGAGACCAATTAGAGCCTGCCACCTAGCCCTAATGACAAAGCAGACCACAGAAAATCGACTAACAGAGAATAGGCCAGCCGGGTTGGACTGGGCTCGACCTGTCTTTGAACCAGGTCGACAGCCCTGTCGACAGCCCTGTCGACCTGGTTAGACCAGGTCGACAGCCCAGTCGACCTGGGTGCATCTGGCGGGATTTTTCCCGCCCTGGCCAATTGGGCCCGGTTTTAATTTTAAATTGTTTTATTCTGAGCTGTTCGAATTTTAAACTTAATTCAGAAACTTCCAGAGGCTATATCTTCTTCATACGGACTCCGTTTTTCGAAAACTCGGACTCTATTTCGCGTATTTTTCCGATACGAACGCAATGGCGTATCCCGTTTCCCTTAGTTCTTTGATTTCAAATTAATTATACTTTAATTTATGACTTTCACGGTTATAGAATATACGGGGTGTTACATTCTCCCCCACTTAAAAGGATTTCGTCCCCGAAATCTTCAAGTTAAGAAGAATGTGTCCTACCATCCAATCATCCATCTACTCAATCATCAACCACAGGCATCCATTGTCCTTATAGACTTCTAATGCTTTCATGTTTAAATGCACAGTGTGTGTTCATGTCCGTATCTAATGCAAAATCAGGCGGCCCACTGATTCAGTCGACCTCCTTAATGCAAATCATGTTAGTGTCATGAGTCCACTATGTATGCAAATTTTCCTATTTGGTACATATCATTTCTATATGAGTGCACAACTGCTCATTCATATGCAACATCCATATGCTGATTCAACCATTTTGCATCCATAAAAATTTAAAAATGCTCACACATCCATATGCAGTATGAGAGTGCTTTCGAGCCGATCTAGTGCCTAGTGTGTGTATATGCATCCACGGGCAACCACTTGCATCCACTTGCAACCATCAAACATAACATGTCTCAAACACATGTTTACACCCATTAGTTTCTACCTAAAGTTCAAATATTCGATCGATAGGATACAGTCGAATGATGGAAGCGAGTATAGATAGAACGAAAATTTGGTTCCCATTAGACATGGGTCCTAAGCATCGGCCCCAAAGACCGAAACCAACATCAAATTGACACCCAGAGGATTACCTTCTTTAGACAATGTCAAAACTGGAAATTCTATCAAAAGTATTTAGATATTTACAGACTACTGGTACAGACCAGGTTCCCTAATGATTCTTAGGAAGCTAAGCATGATAAAATCATACCCCACGAAAACTCAGAATGTATGCGTCATACTTGACGCCTAACACAGATATCCCTCAAACCCCAATCTCAAACAGATGATCCATAACCCTTATGGGTCTGAGTCTATAGCGGAATTCAGAAATAATACTAGTATTAAAGTGCAGAGTATCGATTACAAAATCAAAATACCAGAATCAGAAAAAGTCTTAACTCCATAATCAGATAAAGAAATTAAACCTACTATATAAATTTTCCTATTTCTATCCTAGCCACTAGCCTCAAGAGTGTTCGCCTGCCCTCCTTGTCCTCGTCTCTTCGGGCAGTCCCTAGTGAAGTGTCCCATCTCCCCACAATTGAAGCAAGCGCCCTTCCATTTTCTGCAATCCTTGTTCAGATGAGTTGAGCTCCCACAAGTAAAGCACTTTTTCCCCTTCTTATCTTCAGACTTCTCATCCTTCTTTTGTGTTTCCTTTTTGGGCCCCGCCTTCTTATTCTGTGGTTCTTCCTTCTTTGTCTCTTTCGGGCCCTTGTCTTCCTCGTGCAGTAGTGCCATATCCACCAATTTCTCGTAAGTTGCTCCCATGGGTACATGGGTCATGGCTAGGCTGTGCAGTGGCTCATTCAATCCTTTAACAAAGCGGAGAGCCTTTTTATGCTGAGTGTTGACTAAATCCAATCCGAATCTTGCTAGTTGGTTGAACTGGTTGACGTATTCCTTGACCGTCATACTTCCTTGCTTAAGAGACAAGAACTTTTCCAATTGTAAACTTCGTTCAGCTTGCGAGAGGAATTTTATCTCAAACCTTGTTCTGAAATCCATCCATGTCTCAACTGGTCTCTCGGCGTTAGTGACTTCCCACCAGTAGGAAGCTTCGTCTTTGAGCAGCCATACTGCCAACTGTACCTTCTTCCTATCGTCCACCTCGAAGATAACGAATGGATCCTCAGTTTCTTTGAGCCAATTCCTTGCTTCTACGAATGATTCAGTTCCTTTGAAATCCTTCCCACCCATGGCCCTAAAATCTCTACAGATCTTTGAGAAAGCAATTGCACGAGGAGGGGGTGGAGGAGGGGGATCATTTGCTGGACCTGCAGCGGCGGTCCTAGCCTCAAGATATTGACGAAACCAACCGGGTACATGAACACCCTCTGGTATCTCAGATGCTTCAGACATGCTGGAACGAAAAAGGAAAGGTTCAACACAAAAAGGACTGAAAGAAAGATATATGGCTCTTGGGGATCATGTTTTTCAAAATAAGCTTTATTTTTGAAAATACTTCCTTCCAAAACCTTTTTGAAAATAGTTTTCAAAAACTTTAACCAATCTGGTAACCTTCAGCTCTGATACCAAGTGTAACACCCCACCTCCGTTAAGGTCACTCACAAAGGGAATGCCTTAACTTTGGTGGAGCATTTTAGTAAATAGAACAGAAACTTACAAGACAGATAAAACAGTACTTGAAAAATTTTAACTTTATTACAGCGGAAACAGAAATTAATATGGTTACATCCTTTCAATTTCAGAATTCAAGTACAAAATATCAGTCTTGTACAAAAGCCTTCAAAATGCATGGTTTAAAATCATAATCCCCATGGAATGGAAGCTATACAGAGCCAAGCCATACTTTAAGCACTTCAAGCAAAGAGAAATCCGGGTCAAGCTAAAGTATTTCCCTCCTTGGATAACCTGGGGGGGAACGGAAGAAAGGAGGCGAAACAACAAGGGTCAGACAAAAAGTCTGGCAAGTCCAGTGACTTTCAGCATATGAACAGATAATAATAATATGATATGAACATAAAACTGGATGTGAGATAACTATAACAGGTGTAGCAGATATAACAGAAAAACAGAATGATATAAACTATTGTTTTACACTTCTCTGCACTAATACTAGTATAGCAGAATTAGGTGTCTCCCTAATGTCTTAATTGAAGCAGGAACGGGTACAGAATACTTTAACAGAAACAGAATGCTAATAATGGGCTTTTACTACCCGATCAGAAACAGACAGAAGAAGAAACAGATTTATCCCTATGGAAACAGAATGTGGAATTAGGTGTACACTAGTAATGGGCCTTTACCACCCGAACAGACGGTACCACACAGAAACAGACAGGTGTTACCACCCAACAGAAACAGACGGTACCAACAGAAACAGACAAGACTAAGCGTACCCTAAAACCCTACCCCAAGCGATCAGCTCCCTAATACATAAATATCCTGTGTCGGCCCCACAGTAGGGTGTATCACTCCCTAAAGTGACAACCAATTGGCACAGACCTATTTACAGATGTCACGGCGTCTTACATCCTCAGAGGCAGACCGGGATCCATGCACGCACATGACCCGGTTGGAACGCACCATCAACACCCCTCGCCATTATCAGAATGAACCTCTTATAATTAGTTCAGTAAGCGTGCCCGGACCCTACTTACTGTTGGGTCAAAGTTTTGATACCAGAAAGGGTTACTGACTAATATGGGTCCCAAACAACAGATGACACAAGTAATTCCCCTCCTAACCTTGTGTCCCCAGACTAACAGATTTCAGATTAACTTGTTTACAAGTTCAGACATACAGAATTCAGATTTACTAATTCACAAATTAAGTTAACAAGTTTTCAGACTAACGGGTCAGATGTACAGATTTTTCAGATTTGTCTAACCTTGTATTGGGCCTACAGATTCATGGACGGGTTTTACTACATCTATTAATCCCTTTGGTTTAACCCTATTTTTCCCCAATACGTTTTAGACGTCAATCTTATCTTAGATTTGCATTAATTAATTATTAATGCACAGACCTCTCACATTAGGTCGGTAGCTTGTGGCCGCTGGATATGCCGGGCGGTTCCGGGCAGACTTCTGCCACAAGCCAGACCTAACCTCGTGTCTTACGCATGTTATGACTAACTTCTCACATTAGAACCTATTGTTTGCGGCCACTGGATGTGCCGGGCGGTTCCGGGCAGATTTACGCCGCAAACTCATTCTAACCTCGAGTTAGCCATGTTTATCTTTGCGGCCAATTAATTAATAATTTATCGTTTATGCGCACGCCCAATATATATGCCAATTCAGATTATATCAATAACAGGATGATTATATCAACATAGCAGATAACATATTTTATATGAATTAACGGATTTTACAGATTTAGCAACTTAGCAGATTTTGGCATATAACAGGTTAGGCATTTCAACCGACAAATTTAACAGATTAGGCATTTCAATCTAATTAGCAGTCTAGGCAATATAACAAAACTAGCATTTTAGGCAACTTGGCAAATTAGCAGATTTAGCAAATTTAATATTTCCAAAGGTTCTATTTACATGCCTTGCCTAGTCATAAATTGGCCTAAATTCATATGCCTACATGATTGTCATGATTCACAACATATACTCCATGTTTGCATAAGCACAGAATATGGACATAATTTGCCATATAACATATGTTCCAATTTTTGTTAAACTAGCTTTTTACGGCAGATTCACATATAAATTATACCAAATATAACCATTAATTTTAATGCATGTCATATATCCAAAAATCCCTATTTAGGTGTAACCACAATAATAGATATCCTAATTAATGTAAATCCTAAGTTTCCATATCTTCTTCTTTTTGAGTCATGAATCATTATGCAAACTATACCCAATAATATAAATCTTTAAACCATATCTTCTAAAAATCAGATCTTGCCTTTTTATATGCATTTTGTCCAAAGTCTCAAATCATATGTAATCTTACAATGGTTCCTCTTTTCTTCTATCATAGAATATGCATAGATCCAAATCTAGTTTACAACATATGCTCATTAATTACAGTTCTAAATTACAACATAACTATGCATACAACATGCATAAATTATATGTTCATAGTCAAATTTATGCATATGTCCAATATATTTTATGCCTCAGACCTAAAGTCATACATTCAATTCGCATCATTCATTATTTATCCCAAAATTTGCGTTCATACGTTCATCTCTTATGAGATTAGGCACAGGCTCGTGGTAGCCTGGCTATAAAAACAGAAAAGAAGAAAAGGGATACAGAACAGTCACAGAAAAACAAATCTGATAGAAGAGAATATATATACAATCTCAGATTCAGAATTAAAAACATATCAAAATTATAATTAACGTTTATAGCGGAAAATAACTGTACTTGCCTTGATTGGATTAAAGAAAGAACTTTTAACTTGTTGTAGAATCTTTGCAGAACTTTAATCTCTAGTTTGAATTGAGTTGCTTAGGCTGATGTTGATTATCTTCTAGTTTTAATTCCAGCAGAGCAGAGACGCCATTTTTATTTTTTTATTAGAAGAAGAGAGCAATGGAGGCTAGAGAATTGTGTAAGAAACCTAGGCAGAGTCTAGGGTCATTTTTATAGAGGTTATGAACTGATTAGGACCCTTGATGTTGCTTGGATTGATCGTAGCCATTCATTCGAAAGAGAGACCAATTAGAGCCTGCCACCTAGCCCTAATGACAAAGCAGACCACAGAAAATCGACTAACAGAGAATAGGCCAGCCGGGTTGGACTGGGCTCGACCTGTCTCTGAACCAGGTCGACAGCCCTGTCGACCTGGTTAGACCAGGTCGACAGCCCAGTCGACCTGGGTGCATCTGGCGGGATTTTTCCCGCCCTGGCCAATTGGGCCCGGTTTTAATTTTAAACTGTTTTATTCTGAGCTGTTCGAATTTTAAACTTAATTCAGAAACTTTCAGAGGCTATATCTTCTTCATACGGACTCCGTTTTTCGAAAACTCGGACTCTATTTCGCGTATTTTTCCGAGACGAACGCAATGGCGTATCCCGTTTCCCTTAGTTCTTTGATTTCAAATTAATTATACTTTAATTTATGACTTTCACGGTTATAGAATATACGGGGTGTTACAACCGAATCCGTGGACCGCCTGATTTAGCATTAGTATACGGACATAAACACACACTATGCATATGTACATGAAAAGCATTAGAAATTTTTAAGGACCATGGTTGCTAGTGGTTGATGGTTGAGTAGATGGATGATTGGATGGTAGGATACGTTCTTCTTGACTTAGAGATTTCGAGGGCGAAATCCTTTAAGTAGGGGAGAATGTAACACCCCGAATTTTTAAATGATCAAATTAACTAAATTAAAGAATAATTAATCTCAGATGTGAGAATTAAGGGAAACGAGTCGCGCCATTGTGTTCGTCTCGGAATTCTGGTTGAGATAGAGTCCAAGTTTGCGTAAAACGAATACCGGATGAAGGAGATATGGACGAACGAAGTCACGTGGAAAAATAAAGAAAAAATAAATTTCACTGGCGCACTTGGGAAGTGCGCCAGTACAAATGTTGCACTGGCGCACCGGCCAAGTGCGCCCAGGCCGAGCAGAAAGCCTGCACAACTTTCTGGTGTAATATTATCCATATTGTGACTCATTGTTGAGTCCTTTCTGACTCCTTACTGAGTCATTAGGGCTGAGGTGTCACCCTATCCTGACTGAGTGGTTTTGATTAACCCTAAGATCATCCGACGGCTATAATTAAATTGAAATTCTATATAAACATGGGTAGACTCAAACCCTAAAATCAAATAAAAATCTGAATCATGGCCGTCATGCTGTCATCTTGTAACCTAGAGTAGTCACCACCAACTAGAGGGAAATCAAAGCTAATCAACTCAATTCTATTCAACTCTAATCTAAACAATAACGAATCTACTACAAAGGCAAGCTAAATCAATTTCAGAACGCAAGACCTTCTTTTTGTGAGTTCGATTTCTTTAATAAGCTAATTAACAATTTAATTGGATTGAGCTATGATTTGGATTATATGGTTATATTGCGAATCATTGATTGTATGTTATTATCTATGTTGTAAATCTATGATGTTATTATCTATGTTGTAAAGCTGTGATGTTATCATCTATGCTGTAAATCTATGTTAATTGTTGGCTTATGTACAATCAATTCATAATGATGTTTCATATGCTAGTTTGGTTATGTTGTTGGAACTAATTCATATGTTAAATCATATGTATGTATGCAAGTTTAGATGTTAATTTAGATATGAATCATATGCAAGTTAGTGAGAATCATATACAACCTTACATGTTTTCATGACATCTATTTTATGTGTAAATTGGATCTAAAGTTAGGCTATGACATGTGTGAGTTAGATGCAAGTTTACATCATAGTCTATGTTGTATAAATCACATATGCAAGTATATATATATTGGAGTATGAATCATGTAATGTAAGTTTGTGACTATTGTCTGTGCAAGTTTACACCTTATGATTAGATCTATGACATCCATAGTTTATGCAAGTTTGTGACTATTGCCTATGCAAGTTTACACTTTATGATTAGATCTGTGACATCCATAGTTTATGCAAGTTTGTGACTATTGCCTATGCAAGTTTACACCTTATGATTAGATCTATGACATCCATAGTTTATGCAAGTTTGTAACTTTGGCCTATGCAAGTTTTAGACGAAAAACCTTATTCACACATGCAAGTTCATCCCTTATGTTTAGATCTAGTTTTTCTTCTATGCATGTTGTGGTGTTTTCTCTTTATTCCATAAGTTAGACTATTCGAGTCTAACGTATTTTTCATGTTAAACGAACGAACGTACAATGTGGGGCAAGGGGATAACATTAAAAGATTTAATATTGAGAATTGGCATAAATGCCTTGAATGTGAGGTTAATTGGTATAATTTTATATACCATAAATAGATGGACATAATTGAGTCAATTATGGACATAGTTAAATTTGTAATTGATTGACAATTTGAATAGGGAAATTAATTCAAATTGGGGATAATTAATTATGTGTAATTAATCGCCTAAGACACGAGGTTAGACTCTTTTGTGGTGTAAGACTGCCCGGACCCGCCCAGCAAATCCAGCTGCCACAAATGCCAGTCTAATGTGGGAGGTCTTAGGCATAAATTAAATGCGTAACAGTTGTAAAGGCACGAGGTTAGGCTCGTTTGTGGTGTAAGACTTCCCTGACCCGCCCGGCAAATCCAGCTGCCACAAATGCCAGTTTAATGTGGGAGGTCTTTACAAGGTTACGGTCTTAATGAATTAAGAAACACTTAACCAGATAAACATGTAGTGCGACATGAGGGGGTTAAGTTGGTGCCTTGGGTGGCATGTGGAATTTTGTGTGTGCCTTGGGTGACATTTGAAATACGATTAGATGCACTTAACCAAGATTGAAACATGTAAGAAGACATGAATAAGAATGGGGTTAAGTGGGGAAAACCTTAGAGGGGACCAAGCATAGGTGGAAAGCTTATGTCATGCATGGGGGCCCTTTTCAAACCAGTAACCCATTAAGTATCTTTGTGGGCTCGACCCAAGTCGAGAACGAGACACGCGTACTGGATTTGATTGTAAGAGGTCAAAACGGGTAAGTGGTGGCAACGCAAGTCCAACGGGTTCAATGCTTGTGTGGACCCGGGCTGGTAGGTAAGACGTTGTTGCATCGTGTAGATATAAGCCGTGCATTTTTGGTTGTATCGGGTTGCCACTTTGGGGAGTGATACACCCCACTGTGGGGCCAGCATGGGTATCTACGAGTTAGGGAGCCGATCGAATGTGGGTAGTGGGTACACCTAGGGCAGACTGCGTCTATGAAGGTAGCTAAGGGTATATTAAACTACCATTATCATTATTAAGTCCCGTAGGCGGGATCAACCTTCAGGGTGACTGGTGGTGGTGCAGTGTAGTAATTATCTTATAGTGATTAGGGGCACCTTTAATGATATCTTGGATCATCTTGTTTCCTTGTTTTTTTCTGTCATACCCTTCTGTTCACAGTCATTTCCTTATTTTCCAGCTTATGCCTTAGTCTAGTTATTTTGATAATTATATTGTTAAAGTTATCACACTCGCCAGACTTTATGTCTGACCCCCTTTTTCTTTCCACCTCTTTTCTTCCTTCCCCCCCCCCCCAGGTTTGCCAGGAGGGAATATTACAGCTTAGTGCCGATTTCTTTCAGTTGCTTGAAGATAGTAGATATATCGCTTGGGACTCTCTCATCTTTATGGCTTTGTTTATGCTCAGTGGTGATTATGCATTTATATTATTTAAGTATTTAGTTCTTTATGTACTTTGAAGTTTTTGAAAAAGACTACTGATCCTGTTGTAATGGTTTTGGAAACTACTTATGTAAACTCATTCTAAGTTATGATGAAATAAAATAAGTTTTATCTTCTGCTGTGTTGTTTTATTTATTTATTCTTGTAATTTATCTGTTCTATACAAACAATAACGCTTCATGGACATTGATGCATTCCCTTTGTGAGTGACATTAATGGACGTGGGGTGTTACAAGAGCTCCAGTTGTCTTTGCAACTAAGGTAGATGACTCACTTTATCTATGCATGGATTATAGGGAGCTGAATAAGCTCACCAAGAAGAACAGGAACCCGCTTCCGAGGGTTGACGACTTGTTTGATCAACTAGTAGGTGCACCAGTTTTCTCATAGATGGATTTGCCACAGGATTTCATCAGCTGAGGGTGGAAGATAATGGTATTGATAAGACTACATTCAAAACTCCAAATGGTTTCTTTGAGTAGCTAGTTATACCTTTTGGGTTAACCAATGCACCCGCCTATTTTGTGGACTTGATGAGTAGGGTGTTTAGGGAGTTTCTGAACAAGTTTGTGGTGGTCTTTGTGGATGACATTCTGTTCTTCTTATGGAACGAGGAGGAGCATGCGCAACACTTAACGAAGGTTCTACGCACTCTCTGAGCACATCAGCTCAATGCAAAATTTTCTAAGTGTCACTTTTGAAGAAAGGAAGCAAGGTTCCATGGGCATGTGGTCTCTAATGACAAGATAGCAGTGGATCCCGCTAAAGTCGTCACATTTCAAGACTGGAGAGCTCCAAAGAATGTGATAGAGGTGAGAAGTTTTCTAGGATTGGTGGGCTATTATATAAAGTTTATCAAGGACTTTGCAACAGTATCAACCCTGCTTGCCCGATTGACAAAGTAGAATTTGGCTTTTTCGTTGAGCATTGATTGCGAGGATGTCTTTCATAGGTTAAAAAGGGCTCTGACAACATCCCCATTTCTGACTCTCCCTAATGGAAGCAAGATGTTCACGGTTTACACAGATGCTTGCGGCACAGGACTTGGTGTCGTTCTGATGCAGGAGGGAAAGCTTGTATGCTATAGTAGTAGATAGTTGAGAGTTCACGAAAAGAAATACCCTACCCATGATCTATAGTTGGCTGCAATAATGTTTACATTGATGTCTTCTCGACATTATCTACTTGGAGAGAGATTTGAGCTATACATAGAGCATAATCCGATCAAATACTTGTTCTCACAAAAGGATCTCAACCTAAGGCAACACCAATGGATGGAGTTCCTAGCATCCTACGAATTTGAGGTGACTTATAGCCCATAAAAGGGTATTGTAGTCCAGACGCATTAAGTAGGCAGAGGATGACTTTGAGTCCTCTACTCGTAGAAAGTCGGAGATTTGGAGTACATCTCGACCTTTGATTTTAAGTTATCTACCGATTTCACATTGGGATTGTTAGCATCATTGGAGGTGCGACATACTCTATTGGAGCATATTGAATCTATGCGGCAAGAGGACCCGCAGATATCAGACATTTTGGAGAGGCTTAGTAGAGGAGAGAATTCTAGTCACCTAGATAGATACACTGTAGACGAGAAAAGGTGGCTAAGACGAGATGGAAGGCTATGTGACCCTAGGATTGAGGAATTGCTAAAGGTAGTACTTGAGGAAACTCATCATTCTCGGATGATTATCTATCCGGGGGGGAACAAGATGTATCGAGACATGAAGAGAGTTTTCTTTTGGACTAGCATGAAGAAGGATGTGGTGGAATTTGTAGCTCGATGCTTGACTTGCTAGCAAGTAAAGGCTGAACAAAGGAAACCTGGCGGATTGCTTTAACCCTTAGATATCCCACAATGGAAGTGGGAGAGCGTCTCTATGGATTTCATCGATGGATTACCCCAATCGAGGAAGGGCAATACGAGCATTTGGGTGATAGTGGATAGACTAACGAAGAGTGCTCACTTTATTCATTTTAAGAGTAAGAGGACGACAACTTGGATGGATCAGTATATCTTCGAGAGATAGTCCGACTTCATGGGGTACCTTCAGTATAGTAAGCAACCATGACCCCATCTTTACTAGTGAGTTTTGGAAGAGCTTACAAGAGGCATTAGGTGCATAACTATGTTTGAGCATAGCATACCACCCGCAGACGGATGGACAGACTGAGAGGGTGAATAGAGTTCTTGAGGATCTTTTAAGACTGTGTATCCTAGAATTTTGAGGGACTTGGGAGGTGCATCTCCCGTTGGTGGAGTTCACAAACAACAATAGTTATCAATCAAGCATAGGCATGGCACCCTTCGAAGCGTTATATGGACGACCTTGTAGATCGTCTACTTGTTGGTGGGAGTCTATGGACAGACTTCTACTTGGGCCCGAGATGATTCGAGACACTTCCGAGAAGATTGATCTTATCCTCCGAAGAATGAAAGCAGCTCAAGATAGACAAAAATCATATGCCGATAAAAGGAGGACCGATTTGGAATTTGAAGTGGGAGATATGGTATTCATTAAAGTATCACTGCTAAGGAATGTTGTTCGCTTTGGCTCAATAGGGAAGTTAGCACTAAAATTTGTAGGTCCATTCCCTATAGTGGAGAGGATATGTCAAATGGCCTATAGGATTAGGCTACCAGACAGACTGGCAGGCATGCACGATGTGTTTTATGTTTCCCGTTTGAGGAAATGTCTACATGATGCGACAGGGATAGTGGAGCCGAGCACACTTGAGCATGTGGAAGTTGAGACGGAAGCATCGGTGAGAAGAGTTCCTACTCGTATTCTCGGGATAGAGATCGAGAAACTACGTAAGAAATCAGACCGGTAAAGGTATAGTGGGGAGAAGACCACGAAGATGAAACGTGGGAAACCAAAGATAGAATTCATGATTCTTACCCTTTTCTTTTTGAAAGTACGTTCTTGACTTCTTTCCAAGCTTTTGCTTTGCATTTGCTTCTATCATTCAACTATGTTTATCCTATCATTAGAAAATTCGATCCTTAGGTAGAATCCAATGGTTGGAAACATGTTATGATTGTTGGTTGCAAGTGGATGAAAGTGGCTGCTTGTGGATGCATACACACACACGGAATTAGATCATCTCAAGCACTTACATATAGCATATGGATGTGTGTGCATTTTAATTTCTATGGCTGGAAATGGGTGAATCATCATATGGATGTTGCATTTTGGTGAATGATTGTGCACATATACAGAGTTTATATGTTATGTTAGGGTTATTTGCATACATCGTGGATACATGACACAAACATATATTGCATTAAGGAGGTCAACTGAATCAGTCGGCCACCTAATTTTTGCATTAGTATAGTGACATATACACACAACACCTTTTGCATATGTTCATACAATAATTAGAAATTCTTAAGGACAATGGATGCTTGTTGATGACTGATGAGTATATAATTGTGGATGGTTGTTAAGATAATAACATTCTTCTTAACTTGGTGATTTCAGGGACAAAATTATTTAAGTAGGGGAGAATGTAACACCCTAAAATTTAATACACCATAACCATACTTTAAAGAGAATAAATTGAGAATTATTTAATTAAATATTGAGAATTAAGCAAAACCGGTTTTACTGTTGTGTTCGTCTCAGAATTCTAGTTGATTTAGACCCCCAAGTTTGTGTAGAACGGATAACGTACGAAGAAGTTATGAGCAAGAAGTTATGAGCATTAGAAGATTGTATACATATAAAAGAGTTATATATGAATATAATTCGAATTAATTTAAACCTGAAGATAACGTGAATATCAGACCATTAGGGGGGCGACCCACAACGGACCTGGGTCGACATATGGGTCGACCCAAGTCAGGCTGGGTCGATCCAGGGGGTCGATGGGTCGACCTACCAAGATCCGTGGAAAATTCCGAATTCTGTATTTTGGCTAATTTTGTGGCTAGGTTCATCGCTGACTTGGTGCTACATGTATGGCTTCGATTGTTACCCTAGAATTTAAAGGTCGAGGTTAACTCTGTGAATCAATAAATAGGTTGCTCTCTCCCATTCCGAAACACACAATTTCTTTATACCTTATGCAGGGTACATACTAGCGTAGCACGTGCAAGGTTTTATGAATATGTAAAAGCCATTTAAGTATATTTCATGGTTTGTGCACCTATGTAGTATGCTCACTATTGTGCAATGGGTCATGATCTACTTCTTAGGTCATTAGGCTTAGATATGTTAATTTTTGTAACACCCCACGTCCATTATTGTCACTCACAATAGGAATGCATTAACTTCCATGGAGGTTATAAGTGAATATAGAACAGAAAAATTACAATAAGACAGATAATAAGTAGTACTTGGAAATCTAAAACTTCATTTTATTGCAGTGGAAACATGTTTATTACATCACAAAACCATTAATCAGAGTCAAGTACATTATCCATCTTCATAAAATCAAAATACATAATCCCATTACACAAATAGCCATTAAAGAAGATAACAAGCTGGACTTTACTTAAAGGGTCCAAGCTTTCCAAAGAGATGAAGCAATCCAATCAAACTCCACTAGAGCTGGGTCCAACCTGAGGACCTGGAGGGGGAAAAAGGATAGAAATAGAGGGGGTCAGACATAAAGTCTGGCGAGTATGATAATTCTAACAATAATATTATCAAAATAATTAGACCAAGGCATAAGCTGGAAGACAGGTAAATATCTATGAACTATTAGGAAGATAAAGATAGCGTTTAAGATAACGGTAAAGGCACACCTAATTACTAACGAATAATTACTACACTGCACCGCACATTACTACACTGCACCTCACCAGTTACCCTAAAGGTTGATCCCACTTGCTTCACACAGAAACATATAAATAGCCTTACGTACCCCTACCTAACTACATAGGTGTCGTCTGCCCCTATCTCCACTAGTGTACTCCACTACCCACTTTCGATCGGCTCCCTACTCGTAGATACCCGTGCTGGCCCCACAGTGGGGTGTATCACTCCCCTAAAGTGGCAACCCGATACAACTTGAGAATTCACGGCTTATACCTACACGATGCAACAACGTCTTACCTACCAGCCCGGGTCCACACACGCATATGAAACCTGTTGGACTTGCGTTGCCACCGCTCCCCGTTTTGGCCTCTTACAGTCAAGCCCAGTATGCGTGTCCCGTCCTCGACTTGGGTCGAGCCCACAAAGATACGTTTGGGTTACTGGTTGAAATGGGCCCCCACAAGCTACCCACCTAAGCTTGTCAACAATAGTATATCCCACTTAACCCTCTTAGTCATGTTCATTTACATGTGTGTTTGGTTAAGTCTTACTAATCGTATTTCTCATGCCACTAAGGGCACCCACTAGATTCCTCATGCCACCCAAGGCACCTACTTAACCCCATGTCCCACTTTACATGTTTATCTGGTTAAGTATTTCTTAATTCATTCAGGCCATAACCTCATAAAGACCTCTCACATTAGACTGGCATTTATGGCAGCTGGATTTGCCGGGCAGGTCCGGGCAGTCTTACACCATAAAAGAGTCTAACCTCGTGTCTTTATAACTGTTATGCTTTAGTTTAGGCCTAGGACCTCTCACATTGGGCTGACATTTGTGACCACTGGATTTGTCGGGCGGGTCCGGGCAGGTTTACGTCACAAACGAGTCCAACCTCGTGTCCTAAGCATTGATTAACACTTATAATCTTTTACCCCAGTTTTAATAATTCCCTATCCAAATTATTAATTAAGTCCACTTTTATTGATGTCCATAATTGACTCAATTATGATCATCCACTCATGGTATGCAAAATCATATCAATTGCACCCCAACATCTTATTATTAAATCCTTAATATTACCCCTACCCCACATTTATACGTTCGCTTATTCAACGCATAATATAGGCTAGACTTGAATAGTCTAACACACAGCACAAAGATAAATTATCACAACATATAGACAATTAAAATAAATCTAATCATAATAGGGGTGAAACTTGCATAAACTACGCATGTTAAGGATCAAAAGGTGTCAACTTGTTAAATGTCACAATTTACATGATATGATCATAGCCCAAATCTATACATAAACTTGCATATGGGGTTTTTAGGCAACATAATGATGGTGTGAAATAGCATAGAATATTACATATGTCATAGCATGATTCTAGGTATAATAGGTGTCATGGCATATGTTCACAACTTTTCTAATCAATCTAACTTGCATATGTAACTTGTCATATAGATCAACATAGCCCAAACATGATGATGAACTAACTAGCATAGGCAATAACATCATGACTTCAAAGCATGTATGATTTATCACAATTTCTCAACATACATAACATCAACATAGCATGATTTACAACATATAGGATATCATCACCACATAGCATAGAATTTATAACATACATGATAACATAAGGTTTACAACAACATATATGACAATTCACATCACCTACTCATAATCCATTCATGACTTAACCTAATTAAAATGATAATAATCTTGTTAAGACTATCATACTCACAATTTAGAAGAGAAAAGAAAGAGTTTTGCTTTGCTTTAGGGTTGAGAGAATTAGAATTGAATTAGCTTTTCTTCCTTAGTTGGCCGCGGCTCCATTGATTTCCATGGCGACGGTATGACGGTAACTATTCTATTTTTCTTATGAATTAGGGTGAGAGACTACCTAGGTATTTATAGAGTTAGGGTTTATTTTAGACCGTCAGATCAACTCAGCACTAATCCCCGCCAACCAGATTAGGTCAGAAACCCTAATGGGTCATTAGCCCATTAAAAACAGGTCAGCCAGAAACCCTAGCCGCCAGACCAGGTCGACACCCAGGTCGACTGCGCAGTCGACCTGGTCCTTGGGGTGTCGACTGCCCAGTCGACTCCCCCTGGGGTGTCGACTACCCAGTCGACTCCCCAGTCGACCTGGGGTGCTGGGCGGGAAATTCCCCGCCTAGCCTGTTTGACTTCGAATTTTGAATTTTAAATTTTCTGCGAGCTGTATTGAATTTTCTGAAACTTCCGATGGCCATAACTTCTTCATACGAAGTCCAATTCACGCAAACTCGGACTCTATTTCAACCAGAATTCCGAGACGAACACAATGGCGCAACCCATTTCCCACAATTCTCATGTCTGAGATTAGTTATTCTTTAATTTGTGAATACTAATAGAATTACGGGGTGTTACATTCTCCCCTCCTTAAAGGATTTCGTCCCCGAAATCTTCAAGTTAAGAAGAATGTATATCCTAACATCCAATCGTCCATCTACTCAACCATCAAACACAGGCATCCATTGTCCTTATAGACTTCTAATGCTTTCATGTTTAAATGCACAGTGTGTGTATATGTCCCTATCTAATGCAAAATCAGGCGGTCCACTGATTCAGTTGACCTCCTTTAATGCAAACCATGATAGTACCATGCGTCCATTATGTATGCAAAATTCCCTAATGCTACATATTATTTCTACATGCGTGCTCAACCATTCACCAAAATGTGGTATCCATATGATAGCACAACCATTATACATCCTTTTTACTAAATACAGCCATTTATATGCAATATGCAGTATGAAGTGACTGAGCCGATCTAGTGCCTAATAGTGTGTGTATATGCGTCCACGAGCAACCACTAGCAAACACTTGCATCCACTTTGCATCCATCATACATAACATGTCTCAAACACATGTTTCAACCATAGGATTATCCTAACTAAAGGTCAAAGATACTAGTGAGAGGATATTCTAAAGATAAGCTAAGTACAAGATAAGCGATAAAGGAGAAATTAAAAGACATACCCTCGAAAAGAAAAGGGTATCGTGAACGCATCTTCTCTTCTGTCTCCCAAGTAGCGTTGCTCTCGTCATCTCCCCATTGCACTTTGACTAGTCTGACCTCTCGATTCCTCAACTTCTTGATCTCCGACCCAAGAATGCGCGTAGGAGCTCATCGAATCGTCGCATCACGCTCTATCTCCACCTCTCTAAGCAAGCTCGGCTCTACCACTTCCGCGGTCTCGTGCAAGCACTTCCTCAAATGTGATACATGGAATACGTCGTGTACACCACTAAGTCTCTCAGGCAATTCCACTCTATACGCCATCTGTCCAATCTTCTCCTTAATAGGAAACGGTCCTACGAACCTTGGTGCTAATTTCCCAACGGACCCAAAGCAAACAACATTTCGTAATGGAGACACTTTGACAAAGACCATGACCCCAACTTCAAACTCGAGATCTGTCCTCCTCTTATTCGCATAAGATTTCTGCCTATCTTGCGCTGCTTTCATCCTCCTCTGAATCAAGTCGATCTTCTCCGAAGTCTCTCTAATCATATCGGGCCCAAGTAGGATCTTATCCGTAGATTCCCACCAACATGTAGGTGAACGACAAGGTCGTCCATAAAGAGCTTCGAAAGGTGCCATGCCAATGCTGGACTGAAAGCTGTTGTTATATGCGAACTCCACTAATGGAAGATGCTCTTCCCACGTACCCCCAAAGTCTAGGATACATAGCCTTAATAGGTCCTCTAGAATACGATTCACCCTCTCGGTCTGGCCGTCTGTCTGAGGATGATATGCGGTGCTCAAACATAACTGAGTCCCTACCGCTTCTTGCAAGCTTTTCCAAAATTCGCTAGTGAAAATAGGATCGCGGTCGCTCACTATGCTAGAAGGAACACCGTGCAAACGAACTATCTCTCGGACGTATACAGAAGCAAATCATGGAGCAGTCCTCTTACTCTTCACGGGAATGAAATGGGTGCTCTTAGTAAGTCTATCTACTATAACCCAAATCCCCGTATTACCCTTCCTTGATCTTGGCAATCCATCCACAAAATCCATCGAGACACTTTCCCACTTCCATAGTGGAACCTCCAATGGGTGAAGCAACCCACCAGGTTTTTTTTGCTCCGCTTTTACTTATTGGCACACCAAGCACCTAGCGACATATTCGGCCACATCTTTCTTCATGCCGGCCCAAAAGTAAACTCTCTTCATGTCTTTGTACATCTTGTCCCCGCCGGGATGAATGGTCATCTTCGAACGATGTGCTTCGTCAAGAATAGTCTTCCTTAGGTCATCATCTTTTGGTACACATAGTCTACCATCCCTACGTAACCAACCCTTATCATCTAGGGTATACCTACGGAGATGGCTTGATGACTCCCCTCCTTTGAGATTTTCTACTAACTCAACCAATTGCGGGTCGTCTCGCTGTGCCTCGCCAATCCGTCCCAAAAGCGTAGGTCTGACCTCCAAGGATGCTAGCAAACCGGGTACAAAGTCAACGGAAGGTCTAAAATCAAACATAGAGATGAACTCTAAATTTCGCAACTCAACAAACAAAGGACTTAAGGATAATCTCTTTCTACTTAAGGCATCGGCCACCACGTTACCCTTGCTAGGGGTATATGCTATCTCAAAGTCGTAGGACGCCAAGAACTCCATCCACCTTTGCTGCCTTAAGTTCAAGTCCTTCTGAGAGAATAAGTATTTTAAAGATTTATGGTCAGTGAATAATTCGAATTTCTTGCCAAGAAGATAGTGACGCCAAGACTTAAGCGCGAAAACAATAGCGGCTAACTCTAGGTCATGTGTAGGGTAATTCTTCTCATGCGCTCTCAACTGCCTTCCACCATAGGCTATTACCCTACCCTCTTGCATTAAGACTGCGCCTAGTCCTGTCCCACAAGCGTCAGTATAAACAGTAAATGGCTTACTCCCGTCTGGCAATACTAAGACTGGGGCTGAAGTCAAAGCTCTCTTCAACCGTTGGAACGCATCGTCACAATCTACGTCCCATGTGAAAACTAGGTTCTTCTTTGTCAGGCGTGTCAATGGAGCTGATATCTTTGCGAAGTCTTTGATAAACTTCCTATAATAGCCAGCCAACCCCAAGAAACTTCTCACTTTGGTAGCATTTTTAGGGACCTTCCAATCTTGGATGGCCACCACCTTCGCGGGATCCACAGCTATCCCTTCTTTGGAAACCACGTGCCCCAAGAATCGTACTTCCTTCCTCCAGAAGTGACACTTAGAAAATTTAGCCTTAAGGCTATGCGCTCGAAGAGTCTCCAACACTTCCCTAAGATGTAGGGCATGCTCTTCTTCATCCTTAGAAAAGATCAAGATGTCGTCTACAAAGACTACCACGAATTTGTTAAGGTACTCCCTAAACACCCTACTCATCAAATCAACAAAGTATGTGGGGGCGTTTGTCAAACCGAAGGGCATCACTAGCCATTCATAGAAACCGTCTGGAGTCCTAAAGGCAGTCTTGTCAATGCTATCCTCAGCCACTCTCAACTGATGGAAACCAGTGGCTAAGTCCAACTGCGAAAACACTGAGGCGCCAACTAACTGATCGAAGAGATCGTCAATCCTCGGCAGTGGGTGTCTGTTCTTCTTAGTAAGCTTATTAAGTTCTCTATAGTCCACACAAAGTCTAAGGGACCCATCCGCCTTCATGGCAAATACCACTGGAGCACCCCACTCCGATATACTTCGTCTTATGAACCCCTTCTCAAGCAACTCCTTCACTTGCTTATCGAGTTCCCTCCTTTCACGAGGAGCCATGTGGCGTACTGGTAAAGATACTGGTTTCGCATTATCCACAAGATATATTCGAAAATCTATCTCCCGCTTAGGAGGCAAGCCCTTCACCTCCTCAAACACATCCAAGTACTCTCGGACCACTCTAACAGATCGTAGATTTTCCTCAGACGCGTCAAGCGATTCTAGATAACTTAGCATAACAGAATTTATGGGATTACAAAATATTTCGAGAGTGTTGCCAAGGCGAGTCACGAGCCAAACAACTCTCCTTTCACAAGCAAGAACGGCCCCATTTCTGGATAACCAATCCATTCCTAAATTAGCCCATAGCCCGTGAAGCCCAACACATAAGCATCACATCTAAACTCAACGCTAAGTATAGAAATTTTCAAATCCAAACACATCATGGACAAATGAGCTGAGCCCCCAATTGGATTCGAAACTACTAAGGGATCCTCTACTAAACTGGTGTTTAAGTGCAGTGATTCAACTAATGATGTAGAGATAAACGAATGCGATGCGCCCGAATCAAATAAGGTACGGACAGGATGATCAAACAGAAAAACTAAGCTTTCAACAGAAATGGTTCTACCTTGTTCTTGCAGCGGTGGGACCGCGAGAGCTTGAACTTGTCCCCTTGCCTGCCCTGGTGCTATAAGAGCCTGCACCTGTCCTCCCGAGGTAGCCCCTGCCCTCTGCCCCTTCCTTGGGCAGTCCTTCACTAAATGTCCTGCATCGCCACAATGAAAGCAGCCAGTCTCCTTTTTCTTTCGGCAGTCCTTACTGAGATGGCCTGGGATCCCACAGTTAAAACATTTCTTCTTTCCCTTACCATTATTGTCTTTACCACTCTTCTTGTTTTGCTGTTGGGGTTTCTTCTGATCCCCTTTCTTCTCGGGTGCCTTATCAGGTTTAGCACTTTTCTCCTCGTGCATGAGCGCCATTTCTACTAGCTTCTCAAAGGTGGCCCCCATAGGGATGTGGGTCATGGCCAACTCTTGCAACGGTTCATTCAAGCCATTCACGAACCTTAGAGCCTTCTTCTCCGGCGTGTTCACTAAGTCCAAGCCAAACCTTACTAACTGATTAAATTTGTTAACATATTCTTTCACTGATGAGCTTCCTTACTTCAATGTCAAGAACCTTTCCATATATAGATTTTCTTCCGCCCTAGAGAGAAACTTCGCCTCGAACCTACGTCTGAAATCCGCCCAAGAGTCAACAGGACGCTCCCCATTAGTGACCTCCCACCAAAACGAGGCCTCTCCCTTCATCAACCAAGCTGCTAATCTAACTCTCCTCCCTTCTTCCACTTCAAAGATTTCTAGCAATTCTTCCACCTCCTTAAGCCAATCTCTAGCTTCCACAAACGTTTCTGACCCTAGAAAAGGTTTTCCACCCATAGCCTTGAATTCCTTGCACGTCTTTGCAAAAGTATCTACGCAAGGAGGAGGAGGAGGAATGGGTGCAACTGGTGGTGGAGGAACATGGGCTGGACTTGCAGCGGCCCTAGCCTCTAATAACCTCCTATACCATCCTGGTATTGTTACACCGTCAGGTAGGTTAAGATCTTCAGCCATGTTGAAACGAAAAAGGAAAGATTCAAAATGGAGAATTCGAAAGATAAAGATATATGGCTATTTGGGGATTATGTTTTTCATAAAAACTTCTTCTTTAAATTTCTCATTAAAACATGTGTTTGAAAACATTTCTTCCAAAAATAACTATTTTTTTTCTGAAGTATTTTTATCTGTTCTGGTAACCTTAAGCTCTGATACCACGTGTAACGCCCCACGTCCATTAATGTCACTCACAAAAGGAATGCATTAACTTCCATGGAGGTTATAAGTGAATATAGAACAGAAAAATTACAACAAGACAGATAATAAGTAGTACTTGGAAATCTAAAACTTCATTTTATTGCAGCGGAAACATGTTTATTACATCACAAAACCATTAATCAGAGTCAAATACATTATCCATCTTCATAAAATCAAAATACATAATCCCATTACACAAATAGCCATTAAAGAAGATAACAAGCTGGACTTTACTTCAAGGATCCAAGCTTTCCAAAGAAATGAAGCAATCCAATCAAACTCCACTAGAGCTGGGTCCAACCTGAGGACCTGGAGGGGGAAAAAGGATAGAAATAGAGGGGGTCAGACATAAAGTCTGGCGAGTATGATAATTCTAACAATACTATTATCAAAATAATTAGACCAAGGCATAAGCTGGAAGACAGGTAAATGTCTATGAACTATTAGGAAGATAAAGATAGCGTTTAAGATAACGTTAAAGATCACGGTAAAGGCACACCTTATTACTAACGAATAATTACTACACTGCACCGCACATTACTACACTGCACCGCACCAGTCACCCTAAAGGTTGATCCCACTTGCTTCACACAGAAACATATAAATAGCCTTACGTACCCCTAGCTGACTACATAGGTGCCGTCTGCCCCTATCTCCACTAGTGTACTCCACTACCCACTTTCGATCGGCTCCCTACTCGTAGATACCCGTGCTGGCCCCACAGTGGGGGTGTATCACTCCCCTAAAGTGGCAATCGGATATAACTTGAGAATGCACGACTTATACCTACACGATGCAACAACGTCTTACCTACCAGCCCGGGTCCACACACGCATATGAAACCCGTTGGACTTGCGTTGCCACCGCTCCCCGTTTTGGCCTCTTACAGTCAAGCCCAGTATGCGTGTCCCGTCCTCGACTTGGGTCGAGCCCACAAAGATACGTTTGGGTTACTGGTTGAAATGGGCCCCCACAAGCTACCCACCTAAGCTTGTCAACAATAGTATATCCCACTTAACCCTCTTAGTCATGTTCTTTTACATGTGTGTATGGTTAAGTCTTACTAATCGTATTTCTCATGCCACTAAGGGCACCCACTAGATTCCTCATGCCACCCAAGGCACCTACTTAACCCCATGTCCCACTTTACATGTTTATCTGGTTAAGTATTTCTTAATTCATTCAGGCCATAACCTCATAAAGACCTCTCACATTAGACTGGCATTTATGGCAGCTGGATTTGCTGGGCGGGTCCGGGCAGTCTTACACCATAAAAGAGTCTAACCTCGTGTCTTTACAACTGTTATGCTTTAGTTTAGGCCTAGGACCTCTCACATTGGGCTGACATTTGTGACCACTGGATTTGCCGGGCGGGTCAGGGCTGGTTTACGTCACAAACGAGTCCAACCTCGTGTCCTAAGCATTGATTAACACTTATAATCTTTTACCCCAGTTTTAATAATTCCCTATCCAAATTATTAATTAAGTCCACTTTTATTGATGTCCATAATTGACTCAATTATGGTCATCCACTCATGGTATGCAAAATCATATCAATTGCACCCCAACATCTTATTATTAAATCCTTAATATTACCCCTACCCCACGTTTATACGTTCGCTTATTCAACGCATAATATAGGCTAGACTTGATTAGTCTAACACATAGCACAAAGATAAATTATCACAACATATAGACAATTAAAATAAATCTAATCATAATAGGGGTGAAACTTGCATAAACTACGCATGTTAAGGATCAAAAGGTGTCAACTTGTTAAATGTCACAATTTACATGATATGATCATAGCCTAAATCTATACATAAACTTGCATATGGGGTTTTAGGCAACATAATGATGGTGTGAACTAGCATAGAATATTACATATGTCATAGCATGATTCTAGGTGTCATAATAGATGTCATGGCATATGTTCACAACTTTTCTAATCAATCTAACTTGCATATGTAACTTGTCATATAGATCAACATAGCCCAAACATGATGATGAACTAACTAGCATAGGCAATAACATCATGACTTCAAAGCATGTATGATTTATCACAATTTCTCAACATACATAACATCAACATAGCATGATTTACAACATATAGGATATCATCACCACATAGCATAGAATTTATAACATACATGATAGCATAAGGTTTACAACAACATATATGACAATTCACATCACCTACTCATAATCCATTCATGACTTAACCTAATTAAAATGATAATAATCTTGTTAAGACTATCATACTCACAATTTAGAAGAGAAAAGAAAGAGTTTTGCTTTGCTTTAGGGTTGAGAGAATTAGAATTGAATTAGCTTTTCTTCCTTCTTAGTTGGCCGCGACTCCATTGATTTCCATGGCGACGGTATGACAGTAACTATTCTATTTTTCTTATGAATTAGGGTGAGAGATTACCTAGGTATTTATAGAGTTAGGGTTTATTTTAGACAGTCAGATCAACTCAGCACTAATCCCAGCCAACCAGATTAGGTTAGAAACCCTAATGGGTCATTAGCCCATTAAAAACAGGTCAGCCAGAAACCCTAGCCGCCAGACCAGGTCGACACCCAGGTCGACTGCGCAGTCGACCTGGTCCCTGGGGTGTCGACTGCCCAGTCGACTCCCCCTGGGGTGTCGACTGCCCAGTCGACTCCCCCTGGGGTGTCGACTGCCCAGTCGACTCCCCCTGGGGTGTCGACTGCCCAGTCGACTCCCCAGTCGACCTGGGGTGCTGGGCGGGAAATTCCCCGCCTAGCCTGTTTGACTTCGAATTTTTAATTTTAAATTTTCTACGAGCTGTTTTGAATTTTCTGAAACTTCCGATGGCCATAACTTCTTCATACGAAGTCCAATTCACGCAAACTCGGACTCTATTTCAACCAGAATTCCGAGACGAACACAATCGCGCAACTCGTTTCCCACAATTCTCACATCTGAGATTAGTTATTCTTTAATTTGTGAATATTAATATTAATAGAATTACGGGGTGTTACACTTTTTCAGGCCCTGCCTGTATGAAACTTCTCACTGCGTTGAGATGTATAGTAATCCGGGCAACTCTGTCAAGTTCCCATGTTGTAACCTTTTATAAGCTGTTGTGGGCGGACCACTCTAAAAACCGACAGTGGTAGACAACCTACCTTAAAAACCAAACGTAGTTAGTTGGCAATCTGCCAACCACCTGTAACATTTGTAATTATTATTTGTTATAGTAATAAGTGTTTACGGTCAATTTAAAACCGATTAGCTTTACCAAAAAAAAATATCATTGCCTGAAGGAACTATTGAAATGGCTAAATATGTTAGTACAGTTGATCTAAATTCTAGAATAATTCTTAAAAATGTCATTTATATTCCTGATTTTAGACATGATTTACTTTCTGTTGGCAGATTATTAGGTAGTAATCATCAAATTGCAAAATTTGAAAGAAATTTATGTTATTTTCATGACCCTTCAACTAAGCAAAAATATGTTGTTGAATCAAGGTATTTTGGTTAATACAAATTCTGCAAATCCTCTTCAAACTCCATTTCATGCAGTTTAGTTAGTTTTTTCTGAATTTGCTATTACTAATACTTCCTTTTCTTATGCAAATAATACCATTACTGCAAATGTAAAGCCTAGTATTCACATTATTCATGTTAGACTAGGTCATATTTCTGCTAGTCATATGAAACATTTGATAATTTCTATTTCAGGCAACAATGATAATAATAATTTAGATTTTAGTTGTGAAGCTTGTGTTTTGGGTAAACATCATAAAACGCCTTTTATAGAATCAACTTCATATGCTGATGATTCTTTTGACATGACACACAGATCTTTGAGGTACATATTCAAGACCTTCTTTGTCTGGTGCTAAATATTTTTTGACAATTGTGGACGATTGCGCTTGAACTACTTGGACTTATTTAATTCATTCAAAAACTCAAGTGTATCCTTTGTTGTTGGTTTTCTTGAGTGTTCAAACTCAGTTCAATAAGAAAGTGAAAGTGATTAGAAGTGATAATGGGACTTAGATTATTCAGGAATCGTGTAAAATTTTATTTGCAAAAAAAGGTATTGTTCATCAAAAAGGTATTCCAACAAATGGTAGGGCAGAAAGAAATCATAAACATCTTCTTGAAACTGTTAGAACTATAAGATTCCATGCTGGTTTGCCATACAAATTTTGGGGTGATTGTTTGGTTGCTACAAGTCTTATCATTAACTTGTTGCCGAGTTCTATTCTAAAATGGAGAACCCCTTATGAATTACTTATGAAGAAGCATCATGATTATAGTCATTTGAGGATTATTGGTGGCTTATGTTTTGCCGCTCTGAAATTATCTGATAAATTTGCTTCTAGATCAAAAAGGTGCATTTTTTTTAAGGTATCCTTATGCTAGAAAAGGATAAAAATTATATGATCTCAATACTCATAAAGTGGTTTTTAGTAGAGATGTTTATTTTTTTGAAAATTGTTTTCCCTTCAAGGACGATCCAAGTATGTTTACTTCTTCTATTTCTCAAATAACATAATCTTTCTCATCATACAAATTATCAAAATCATGATCAGCAATCAGTTCAACTTCCTCAAAATAATTCCAAAGCCTCTCTTCAAAATTTTGCTTCTCCTAAAAATTTAAATACAAATTCTATTGTTCCTTCTCCTACTCAATATATTATTCCTTAAGTTACTGAAACACAAAATCTTAGGGTGCGTTCTCTTTCTATTTTCTACTTTCGGTTTTCATACGTACAAAAGTACAAACAATGCACACATATTGTGGAAAACAATCATTTTACAAAACGAAGTTAATACACAAAACAAAAAAAAACTTTTTATCATTTTCCATTTTTTAAGAAACAACGGAAGAATGATGTCAAATTCATCCATCCACCATCCTCCATCAACCCCTCCGTCTTTAGTCCGTTACCTCCGTTACCCTTCAAATCTTTGTATCTTTCAAAATTAACGTTGAAAACTCAAAAAACAAAATAAAACAAACACTACTTTAGATTTTTCTCCAGAACTAGCAATTGCCTAATAAATTTGATGATTTTGTTATGACAAAACTAGCTACAAGAGTCATTCAAAATGTTGATTCTGAAAGTTATGTTTCTTTCAATGTCTATGTTAAACAATGTCTTGCTTATTTAAATGATGAAAATTTACATAGCCTGAACAATGTGTTGGTTGCTTATGAGCTTTCCTCGTATAATCAAGCGAAGGATCATCCTGAATGGGTAGAAGCAACGAATAAAGAGTTGCAAGCACTTGAAAATAATGCCACATAGGAATTGACTAATTTACTTGTTGGTAAAAAGACCATTGGGCAAAATATGGGTGTGAAAAACTAAATTTAAACCAAATAATGATATTGAGAGATGCAAAGGCAGAGTCGTTACAAGAGGTGCTAAGCAAATATCAAGTAAAGATTATGAATATGCTTTTAGTCCAGTAGCAAAATTAACCACTGTTAGGTTAGTCATGGATATGGTTGCAATAAAGAAATGGGATATTCAGCAAATGGACATTAATAATGCTTTTCTTCATGGTTATCATGACATATATGACTCCTCCTCTAGGTTATAAAAAGGTTAAACTAGGTCAGGTTTGTAAACTTAGAAGATCAATTTATGGTTTGAAACAGGCAAGTAGATGCGGGAATAAAGAGTTAACTAGTTTTTTGGTTGAACGTGGTTTTACTTAGCCAAATGTTTTCATGCACTAAGATGACTCCTTTATAGTGATTGTCACATATGTTGATAATTTGTTATTAACTGGAAATGTTACTACAATGATGAATAATTTGAAGAATGATTTGCATAAAACTTTCATAATCAAAGATTTAGGCACATTGAAAATAATTCTTGGAAAAGAAGTTTCAAGATCAATATCTAATTTACTTTAAATCATAGGAAGTTCATTTTGGACATGCTTTGAGATAATCAAATGGAAAGATACAAACCTGCTTTTTTCCAATGCAAAAAGGTTTGAAGCTCAGTCTTATTGATGGTGAAGTTTTAGAAGATCCTGAAGTTTACATGAGGCTTATTACATTACAAGAAAAATACCTAAGGGCAACTAGCCATTTGCAACTAGCGACACACGACGATTGCAATAAATGATATTTAGCAACAGACCTTTCGGATTAGTTGCAATAGATGGGATTTAGCAACAGTCCTTTTCTTTCTATTGCAAAAAACATATTTTTAGCAATGCGCTTTCCTTCCAGTTGTAAAAACATACTTTTAGCAACTGCGCTTTCATAACAGTTGCAACAAACATATTATTTGCAACTGCACTTTCAAACTTATTGCAAAAAATATCTTTAGCAACTGTTTTCGCCACTTGCGATAACTGTATTTTTTTTTTACAACTGGTAAAGCCTGCTGCTAAAAAAATGTTGTTAAAAATAAGTAGTGGCTTTTAAATAAGTAGTAATAAACAACTACTTATAATTAACCATTAATAAATAAGCACAGTATTTATTGATTAGCTTTTAATAATTAACTTCAAATAGTTACTATTAAATAATTAACTATTAGTAATTATATAATAATTATGATTAATATTTAATAATTATTAATAAAATTTACTTTTTATAAAGTGATATTTATAACCAATAAATAATTAATTAAAAATAATAATTAACAAATAATAATAATTAATACCTAAAAATAATAATTAATTATTAAGTAACAATAATAATTAATTATTAATAATAAACTAATGGATATTGCTGAATAATTACTTTGAAATACGATTATGTATAAATAATAAATAAATAATAGATAATTAATTAAAAAATTCATAATCAATTGATAAATGATATTTGATTAATATTACTATTAAGGAGCAATTAACAACTAATATTAATTTTTTTATGAATTAATATATAATTTATGTTTGAAAGAGGTATTTTTATGAATTAATTAATTATTTGCTATTAAAAATTTCTGATATTTCGGCTTTAACTTTTTTAAAAAAATTAAATTTATATTAAATTAATATAAAATTATAAATTATTATTAAATACTTAATTATATATTTAAATATTGCTAAATTATATACTAAGTAATGTCATTGCTTAGTAAAAATTAGGAAAAATAAATTAAAAATAGGATAGTTCGCGATCAATAATTTATAAATTATAGTTACTAATTTTATTATGGTAATTAACAAAAATTAGTAAATTATAGTTTTTTGGCAAAGCCAACCGGTTTTATAGTGGTTGCACTACTATGTCTAAAATAAGGAAAAACATGTGCTCTACACATGCACAGAGCAATTATACTGGGTTTATTGTGTCTAGACCACAGAAAGTAAAGGTAAACACAGGTGTGTAACCAACTGACTGCACAACTAAAGAACCATGACATCTTTGTAAGGGAAATCTCCTAGTCAACAAGACATGGAAAGAATGTCATTCCTCAGCAAAGGAGGAATCCGGAACAAAAACAGGAGTGGTCACATGACTAACAAAATCCTCAAAATTAGAGGTAAGCCTCGAGTCATAGAGAGGATGCCCAGAGGAATATATGATCGATCTGTCCCATGAATTGTCATCTAAAACTTTCTTATTCAACTCACCCAAATCACACTCATGAGTTATAGTGAAGTCACGATCCAAGACCAAATAATAAAGATAACATTGTTGTGAAACCTAACACCCCTTAATGTTACCCATATGAGGATGCATTAAGTTCTGTTAAGTGCAACAATAATAAGAGACTAATTTTAACAAGACAGAATATAAAAAAGCGGCGGAAAAACTTCAAACTTTTATTTTAAATCAAATTCAACATTATATTTTCAAATGAACCACCAATGTCATAAAGTCATAAACATCTGTCTCATAAGTCATCAGAGTAAAAAAACCATAAAATAATATCCCTTACATGCCATAACAATAAACATAAAAATAAGTGAAGTAATACGTGGAAAGAGAAGTATTAAAATTCAAGCTGAATAAAATCACAGTCACTACTACTATTCACCACCACTCTGAGAACCTAAGGGGGGAAAGGAAGAGAGACGGAAAAGCAACCTAGGTCAGACATAAAGTCTGGCGAGTTCCAGGGACTTTCAGCACAAGCTAAGATAAGAAGTATCAAGAAAGATAAATGGTACTGGACATGAAAAAACATTAAATATACAATTAAGAAATAAACGAGATAACAAGGGAAGATAAAGATCAAGTAAGCTTCTCATTCATATCCCTAGAAAAAGTTTCTGAACCAGCTATCAGGATTAAGTGTTACCCTATTAACCACCCATACGATCGGCTCCCTACAGACACGAATGACCTATGTCAGCCACGATAGTAGGGGATATCAGTCATTAACCTGTCAGCACTTAAGACATAACCCTATTCGCCAGTGTTACAGCGTCTTAGTTTCCCCTAATCGGACATATGCATGCTCATGACTCCACCAGAACGCGCCCATACCCATATCCAAACATCGAACCTCTTACAATCCAGATCAGTAAAGAGTGCCCTGGCCCCTACCTAGTGCGAGGGCCCGCTGTGATACCAACATGGAAACTGACAGATATGGGCTGAATAGCATTTTTTTCTCGATTGACCTCCTACTTCCACACGACAAGATTGACACAAGCCACCCCCTAGGCTTGTACCCCCAAATAACTAGGATTTTAAGAGTCCCAAAACCAGATATATCCAACAAGTCGTGGGACTTCTTAACTTATTAATTAACAAGTTTAACTTAGCAGGCTTAAGTTCATTAATAAGCATGGTTGTAAATGACATTTCATATAAATGTTATTCCGTGTACAACCCTTACCCCAAAACAGACAAGCACCTTGTAATTACCCAAATTTACAGTCAAAGGTTCTAAAGTTATAATATGCCCAATCTTCCTTTCTGTTGTCTTTACAAGTTATTCCAATTTATCCTAATTATACGCAATTCAAACAGAAATGGCCTGGGCTCTAGATGGCCTAGGCTTAGTATAAAATAAAACGTAAAAGGAGAAAGCAGATCCAAACTCAAACTGAACAAATAGGCATAGAAGTGACTGTAAATAAATAAAAGACAGAAAAAGGGATAAGGAAGAAAGGTGCATATATGAACATGTAATAAATGTAAGTTGAATAGATAATTGACTGTAAAACAATAACATATACATATATAAACATGATTACTTTTCAGATCCAAATCATTTACTATCAAATATTATTTAAATAACAGATCTAAAAATAACTAGAACTCATAGTGATTTGAATTAGATCCAAAAAAGTTCATTTTAAAATATTTGTAAAAAAACCAGAATTATACATTTAATCTACGTTTTGACAACACCTCGGCATCTTCTTATTTTTATTCAGAAATGGCTTGGAGGAAGAAGAATGAAGAATGTTTGTGTGTAAGAAAATGGTGAGGCAGTTAGCCTATTTATAAATTAGCTAGGATAATTCTAAACCATTAGATATTAAGTTTATAAATCAAACTGTAAACCTCAAGCTGAGTCAGCATATGTATGTTGCAAATAAAACAGTCCAAGTTCAGGTGTAGGAATCTTCCCTGTAAGAAAATGGGTCGACCCACCTACTACCTGGGTCGACACATAGGTCGACCCGCCTTAGACCTGGGTCGACCCCTTTGTCGACCTAGTTAAGGGGCTGGGTCGCCCACTTATCGTAGCTTTTCTACGCTGTTTTATTTTAAATTATTATATATTATATACTATTTGGTCTAATCTTCTTTAGTTCGTAACTTCTTCATATTTAATCTGATTTACGAAAACCAGAAGTCTATCTGAACCAAAATTCCGTAATGAATGCAATGGTAAAGAATGTTTTACTCAGTTCTAAATAGTTTATTAATTAATATTCATTTTATTATCTTTGTTATATAATCGTGGTGTATTAAATTATGGTGTGTTACATTCTCCTCTAACTTGAAGATTTCATCCCCGAAATCTTCAAGTTAAGAAGAATGTTATTACTTAACAACTACCTACACCCATCTACTCATCCATCAACCACTGGCATCCATTATGCTTAAAATTCCTAATGCTTTGTATGAACATATGCAAAGGTGTTATGTGTATATGTCCCTACACTAATGCGAAAATCAGGCGGTCGGCTGATTTAGTTGACCTTCTTAATGTAATATATGTATGTGCCATGTATCCAATATGTATTTAAAAGAGTCCCAATAGTATATATAAATTATATACGTGCACACAATCATTCACCAAATTGTAACATTCATGTGATGATTCAACCATTTTCATCCATTGAATATTAAGATGCGAACACATCCATATGCAATATGTAAGTGTTTGAGTCGACCTAGTGCCTAATGTGTGTGTATGCGTCCATTGGCAACCACTAGAAACACTTGCATCCATTTTCATCCATCAATCATTAAATGTCTTAAACACATGTTTCCAACCATATGATTCTATCTAAGGACTGAGTTTCAAATGATAAGATAAACAAATTTTAATTCAAAAGCTAAGAAAGGAAATTAAGAATGTACTCTCAGAGAGAAAAGGTTAAGAAGTGTGAATCATGTCTTTGGGTTCCCATGTCACCACTACAAGAAAACATTGATTTTGCAACGGAAAAATCCGTCGCTAAAAGCCTGTTAGCGACGGATTTGCAGCAGAGTGTTAAAAAACACGTCGGTATTTCAGGCACACTTTTGCGACGGAAATTAACATCAATTCTCTGTCACTTTACCGTCAATTTCTGATTTATTACCATTTCATTTTAAAATATTTCACCGACGTTTTACCGACGAATATATATAACATACTAAAATCAGTTAAAAAATTCTGTCGCTAAATGCACGCTATTTAGCGAGAGACACGGAAATGTATAACAAACGTTTTGCATTCTAGTTATCCTTCGGTAAACCGTCGCTATCTTTAAAATATTAGTTTCTACTTAGCGACATTTCAGTGTCGATTTTGATAAAAATTTTGTCGGTATTCTCTTTCTATTCTGGTTATATATTGTTTTTTTTAGCCATCGCTAGCAATCGATATATATATATATATATATATATATATATATATATATATATATATATATATATATATATGCACACATAAAATGAGCGACATTAACAAAAAAGGAAATGCAATTGTAAGCGTAAACTAATATTAGGCAATATACAAACCATTTGCATAAAGGGAAGATGGTACAGATGAGAAAAGGTTTGTTCATACTCAACATATTTAACACCAACACTGCTATAATCAGAGTAGCAAGTTGAAAAATCACAAAAATAATACAAACTAGCTCCAGCAAAACAATACAAATTAAGCAAAGATACAAATTCGATGTTTGAGTACACGCAAAAGATACATTTAGACCTCAAAATTACGATGAGGCAGCTGCCCTCTTCCTTGGAGCAGCTTCAGTTCCTTCACTCATAGCATAAAGTTAGTCACTACATGCTAAATGTAGTAGGTGGCAGATAATAATAAGAAATAATAAGAAGTTAATAAGAAGTTAACTGATCTCAGATCAAATGACAGGGAATAGAGGAAAAAGTAGTAGGTGGTAGATAAGAGCTTACCGAAGCCGCAATGTTGTATTCTTCCACCAATATTATAAATTCTAATTCTGCACAACCGTATTCAATACATTGAGATACCACTTTTCAAATCTAGAGTACCACGCAGTTAATACATATGTGTCCTAATACAAATAGAAATGGGTTTCCCCAAAATCACTATGAAATTAAATTAAGTGACAATATGTCAATATATGGTTACAAAATTAAATTAAATGACAACATATGTTTTGTGTACCTATCTAACAAAGTAAATAAAAAATCAAGATGTAAATATAAGTTATATTATTATGCAAAAGAGTTAAACACTTAATATAAATCTCAATTACTTATTTTAAAGTTAAAATAACATATGAAGGTGCAATAAATATTACTGTTATGCACTCTAAAAAAAACCATGATGTTATGCCTGTATTGTGCATATTATCTAAGAAAAATTGCATATAAAAACCATAATTGCATCTATTATGTCATACTTTCCATACAACCCTAACTTGCTTGAAATTCTAAGAGGGATTAAATGGACATAAACCTTTTTCAGCAAAAAGATACCAGCATTTTCTATTTTAGTTTTTGAGTGAAATTATTGCACTTATTGTTGTAAAAACTAAAAAAGGATAGCATAATGCCTTCTCTATGGGAACTTCATTGCGCTTACACCATGCAACTGATATCCTGGGATCCAAATAATTAATTTTAGAAGTGCTACTGTTTTTAATTCCTCTCTATTATTTTTATCTGATTCCATCTTCTCTATTTTGGCATCCACTTGGTTTAACTTTTCTCTAACCCGACAATTTATTTTGAATAGGTATCATCTATAATAAGAATTTAGATAATATGTTCAAAATTACAGTGATGATTCAAAAAAATTTTCAATACAGTGATGATTCAATACATTTCACTTGACAGGTTCCTTTTCGAACCAAGTGATGGTTTCCCTTTTTTGCCCTATTCAAATCGTCTACCAATTCATTCCTTTGTAATCAAGTCGAAATATAGTAAGTAAAAAAAATTGGCAAAACAATGGGATACTGTAAGTACCATCAAACCTTTAATTCATCTATTTTCTCATTTAATCTTGAAATTTGGGCTTCATGAGACTTTGGGACACTGCGTTGATGATTGCAACCTGTAAAATGATTACCAGGTGGTAGTGAAACGATTGTTCATAATAGAATGACAAATTAACTATTAAGATTTAAGAATGCAAAATGAATCTGCAAATATCCAAGGTTTTACCTCATAATTTGCTCTTTGATAAATAGTGATTTTCTCTAGTAATGAGCCCTCATTGGTTTCTTCATTCAACTAAATTGTAGGTAAGAAATGATCAGACATAATACAATGAATTGAGATATTGTATGATTAGTTTACTTGATGAGCCTGATTCCATGCCAACTACAATGATAGCGAGCTGATGATTTATAGTTGAAGTTTTGGCTGAATCACCAGCGCACACAGCTTAAAAATGAATTTGATTACCAACAAATAATATATTTTCACTCATGCTAAATACATATATGTGCAGTACTATCCATTATTTACTAGTACATAGATCATACTAGTAACTACCAAACCAGAGACTGAAATATTTTCTTTAGGCGGTGTCAAAAGTTTATAAACAGATTAGAAACTGATTTCCGGTCTTTGGTATAAATTATAAGTAACTGACTCTTGTAGTTACTGATCAGTCTTTGACTAAAGACTGATTTTTATGGAGTTTCAGTTTACAGTCTTTAGTTCGGGCATTTTTGGTAGTGTTATTACCTGAGAGAGTGTGGGACACGCATTGTGAAAGCACTGCAGCTATTGATTGTCACCGTTCTTTCCTTACAAAGCAATGAATCCAAGCCAAGGTTTTCCATCTAAAAGTCGTAAGTATACAATTGTGAACACTTTGAATAAGAGCTGTTTTTTTTCCTAATTCTTTTGTAATTAATCATAAGGTAATAGCAAAACATATATTACGTGAAAAAGTTCAAGTATGGAAATGTCCTAGGTATTTATGCTCCATACAGTGTTAAAACTGAGGAAAACACAACTTGGATCTTCTTGGCACACATTATTTTCTACAGTCCTAACCTTGGATGCATAATTCTGTTATCAAACTGGTATTTGGTGCCTTGCATCCATCCACCATGTATTGGTTCTTTCTGGATATCATAAAGCACTAAGGTAAGTTGCTTATTAATAAGAATTGTAAAACAACTACTTTTTACGTAGAAGAATACACAAATGATCTGCTTTTCATTCTAGCAAGTAAAGCTTTAATCTTAATCAGAATAGTTTAAGATTGTGACTGTCACAGTGAAAAACACATTTGTCTAACATTGAGAAATATGATTTTAAACAAAAGTAGTAATAAAACATGAAAGGACATAAAGATGCAAGCAGTAAAATTGAATACCTAGGAAACATTGAGAAATCCTAATCTCCATTGTCTGTCAATATGCTGAACCAAAAAGCCGCAATAGATAAAAGTACAGAAGACTTCATATGGAAAACTTGAAAATTGTGTTAAAAGCCCAGCCCTAAAATACTATTCAGTATATTGTAAAACGAGTGTATAGTAAATAGCACAGTACAATTAACATTGTACGTTATTACATTGAAACAGCTAACGAAATAAAGGAGTAAATTTTTGTTAGAAACCTATAAGGTAATTATTCAAAAACCAAGTATAAAACAGTCTTATTAGGTAAAATTCAAATGTATTAAAGATACCTAAAATAAAAGGTGGAAAAATATTATTGTTACCTAAAATGTTTTTAATGGTAAATTAATGGTAAATAACAGTTATAGGCACCAAGTGCATAAATACCACGCAGTTTGTCAAATAGGAAAAGGTATACTAAGCATTTTGATGTTTTCATCTTCTTGTCATAGAATACAAAACAAACAAATGCCAACAATTTAGATTTCATTCCAATAAAAAAACATGAAGATATGGAAAGAGGATAAGTTGTATATTGCTATAAAATCAAAAAATAGAAACTTTGCTTCATTTTTCTATATTTAACAGTAAATTATCTCACATAAACGACAAAGGATGAAAATTCAGATATTTCATCGCAATATGTAAGGAAAATTATTACATTTTTTTTTTATTGTTGAAATACCAAAATACTTAAATGATGAATAATTTATGTGATATAATTAGTTGATATCTGAACCATATGTGATTTTTGCAAAAGATAATAAGTTATAGGAAATTGCATGCTCATCAAACATAAATATAAACACTAATACTCAAATTGTTATTTCTGTCACTTATTACCTCCTGTATTTTATAGATTTTTAAACAATACAAATATTACTTTGTTAATTAGCTATAGATTTTAAACCCATAACAAATAAACAAATATATATTTCCCTGTGTGAAGCTTCTGATTAGAGTGAAAATTAAATAGAATCATGTGAAATGAAGTAAAAAGATAAAAATCTATGGTACAAATAATACAAATCATATAGTTGAAGACTTGACAACAACAACGAAGGAAAATACACGTTAATCAAATTATAAACATCGAAATAGCGATCCTATTATAAATTTTAGGAGAAAAGTTATTTATTATGCATAAAATATGAATATGTACTATTCATCCAACATGTTAAAAGAAAAAACACAGTAATCATAAAAGAATAAATTCAGGATTTCTAGTAGAAAACAGAGAAGGAGCCTAGAACTGTAGAAAATAATAAGTTAAATTATTATAGAAGATATCAAAGTTTAGAACTGAAATTTATTATCAAAGCCTACAAATGCCACTTATATTAAAACCTTATTTTTACAGGCTAGCATGTTTGTATAAGAAATATCAAGCTGCTAAATACATTTACCGGTATTAGACATTCTAATAAAACAGAATTGTTACTATAAATCTATTTGGACTTCTTAGTCTGTACACTATGAACACATATGACATGGTTAATCTTCCTACGAAAATAGGAAAGATAAAAAAGAGAAGTGCACGTGGTTTTAAAGAAAGCAAACCATTAACAAAAAGATATTACAGCATGACAACACAATATATGCAATAGGCATAAATAAGAACCAATTAACAATCCAAATCTTATTAATGCCCTTCAGTATATGAATTATTTATAACGCCAACACAACTGATGTGTACACCTCAAAGAGATATGAATATATTAGCAAATTACAACTTCATGGGTAAATTTGTCTATATGCATATAAGGATCTTGAATGCTTTATGCATCACCAATAATTTCATATACTAACAGATTAGAAAACACTTTTAGTTGTAGTAAGTTAAAGCAAATGAATTGCATATATAATGCATAGCACATGCAAATTCTTTATATATTTTTTAATCTATACATTTCCAAAGTCACTCAAGTATATATGGTAGATGCCAAGGAAAAGGTTGAATTTATGCTTTCAATAAATAAATAAATAAACCCACATCAAAAGGAAGGTAGCAAATCTTTCAGAAAGGAAATTATTGTTGATAACTATTTAATGGAGTTATATGCAGTAATAAATTTGTAATATCCATATGTATGTAGAGATTAATAAATATATTGTGGACAATTATGTTAGACACTAATCAAATAATATTGCACTTGGTTAAAAAGATCTCAGTATTTGGCACACTGCAACTTCTGAAATAGCAATATTATTTGGCACTCTGACGTAATGTTGATCATAAATTAAAAAAAAGTAACAAACAAAAATAATTCAACAGTTTGAATTAGTCTAAATGTTGAATCCATTTGCAGTCTATAACGCTTACAGTTGCTAAAATCCTTCCCCTTATTTGAATGTATTCCTAAGTAGAAAGTAACATTAGAGTTGCAGCCAAAATCCAGAAACGAAATGCATGCCCACCCATGCCTTTTTAAATATACGAACTTCAAAAGGTTGCCATATCAACAGGTATAACAAAAATGAACTGCACGTTGGCAACCCACCCCTACATAATGCCTATATAATTGAACTGATGTATATATAAATGAAATACATATGAATACTAAGTGAACAGAGCACTTATTAAATGGGCTCGATGTTGCATACATCGTTGAAAATAAACAAATAAATTAACTATGTTATAATAATTCTACTCATATGTTGCATGGACAAAAAAAAGTATTAATGGCCTATAGTATTTGCATAATTCTAATCAAATTCAAACCAAGAACAACTAAGTATCAGATAGATCTGGAAAAAAGCATGACGGAAAAGGCAAATTCGGCTGTACTTACCCAATTCCCAAAATCAGTATCCAAACTTGGCAATATGCAATTGCTCATATAAAAAAGAATAACCAAAGCCAAGTTCATATTCTAAGTAGAAGACCAGAAAAGAGCACCTGGATTCCTTTAACAAATCTACGGGGTTAACATAAGACATTAATTAAAGAACCACAAAATAGCGTAAAACTAACTAGTCATGCTTAAATTTGATGCCACTTGAATTTTATGAAGTTCTGGAGCTGATTTGGAATCATAGCCAGTCATAGAGCAATTTTGTTTCTTATTCATCCAAAATAAAGCATGGAGTTTTTATTTTATTATTTATCTGCACATACATTACAAAAACATTATTGTATAAAGTATCTATCTATAGAGCATTTGCAATAAACATGCGATAGAAACCTGCTTGTCCTGTTTGTTGTTCACCCCAAAGCAGTCTATAATTAATTGTGTCCCCTTACTAAGACTTTCCTTTTTCCTTCTATCTATATCCAGCAAATGAAAGCATTAATTAGCATTAGCCTTTAAAAGATAATGCCAAAAAGGATAGGATGAAATAAATGGATATTTATAATGAAAAACAGTATTTAAATGATTAACGCGATGTACATAAAAATTCATGCTATATAAATTTAGAAAAAGGGTTTACAACATGATCCTTGAATAATGATACATGTCATATTCTGTCTTAAGACTTGTAATAATGAACATATTTTAAGGAAATGAGTAGTGAATAAATCAGTTTTTCTGCCCTCTTTCTCACCAGCAACAGGAGAAATAATGGATAATAAGTACTCCCCGAAATAATGAATAAATCAGTTTTCCTGTTAGTAAGGATATGGTTTTTATTATATCATTCCAATAGCTTTTATCTATTGTTTGAAAATCAATTTCATATTTCTTTCATATGACTCATACTACCCGAAATCTAATGAATTATGATACTATTTTTTTGATGCACAATGTCATGTTCAGTATTCTTCAAACTAATGTCTAAAATGAGAATAACCGAGTATTGAAATGAAACTGATTTCATATCATAGAACAATGCAACTTTAGTTAGGTGAGCACTTCTGTTGTATCCGAAATGAGAGCTTTATTTTCATTTTTTATCACTTTTTAAACTCATCCTAAAACATATTATAATGATAGAACTAATTTAAAAACAATTCTAGATCTTTAAAACATTATATTTACTATATGGGTCTGCATATAATAGTGAGAAGTACAAAAAATCTTGCTTATCACTAAAATTACCCAACCTTTGCCCAAATATCATGAGGATAACCAATGCACAAACTCTAAAACATCAAAAAAGTATAATTAAGATCTATCCTTGATAATTATCTTCTAATAATTATTTAGGCTAGTTTAAGTACGAAAAACAGTAGCTTTCTATAGCAAATAGCTTAACGAAGGTTTTTTTTAAGAAGCAAAAAAGTATTTAGATCTATCCTAACATCTCATAATAAGCTATAATCCTGAAAAGTTATAGCCTTAAATATGTACTCAAATAATTACATGCTAGGTCCATGGGCTGTTCAAACATAAAATAGCCACATATTCTAAGTAGTAATACTGTTTTCCTATTATGACCAATCAAAAATAAAAGGAGAAACCACCGTATGAATCTAATGGGTCAATTTGACACAGAAATTCATCTCATATCGATGGTTACTCACTTTGTAGTTATCAGTATAACATCTCATGCACTACATATAATTTAAGGCCAAATACTCATTTCACCCAACTGTAAATTAAACCATTGCTACAAACAAGCACTCAAATTAACAGTAATATTGAGCAAGTCAATTGTAATTAATAATCTTTCTTGCTTCATTACGTCAATATGCAACTAATATGAACTACATAGCACCGATTAAACACTAGTAACTAAAAAAAATCAAGAATCATAATAATGAGCAGTAAAAAATATATGATACACCTTACAGTACCTGTAGCACCCTTCGCTATTTTGGAATCCCAAATCGCGATTCCCAATTTTTACGAAGCATGATAACAGCTATTTGGGGAGATGCAGGATCGACTCTAGTGCTATTTTCTAGTACTTGTAGCATCCTTCGCGATTTTGAATTCTCAATTCATGATTCCCGATTTTTACGAAGGACAGCGATTTTGGGTGATGCACGATCGGCTCCGATGCTATTTGCAAATATGCGAGATGAGTTGAGTACATGGGATTTTGACAGCTATCTGAAGGCAGCGGCGACCTGTTGTCTTCGGGAGGCAGAGATGAAGAGTTTTATATGAGAGGCGGATCTGAAAGAAGCTGCTTCAGGAAGGAAAAGGTCTTCAATCGTATTAAAGTTACACGTTTTACAATCGTATTAGTTGTTTTTCCAAGGTTTTCAATGCACGCGGATGACCAATTACAACCGTTAGATAGTTCGATCTCAATGACTCAAATTAACACTAGTGTGAGGATGTGGATTGCCTCTATATATCATAAAAAATAATATAAATATCACTTGAAAATCTGTCGGGATTCTGCTGCAAAATAGCTTCTATAAATATTCGTCGGTATTCTGCCTGGATTTACAGCAGAAAATAGCGGTAGAAATTTTCCGTCGGTGATTTGTCGCAATTTGCAACGGCTTAGTGAGGGATGACAGAAGGCGACGGTGATAAATAAAAGAAAAAAATTGAAAAATCAAAAAACTATCCCTTGCAGATCTCTTGGAAATCCGTCGCAAATTTACGACGGAAATTTCCGCTTTTAAATTTTTGATGCTAAATCAGTGTTTTCTTGTAGTGCACATTGTCATGGTCTTCTCCGCATTGCACCTTCACTAACTTTATCTCCTTGTTACGTAGATTCTTAACTTTCGATCCAAGTGTGCGAGTAGGAACTTTCAAAGTTGATGCCTCCTTCTCAACTTCAACATCTGCAAGCGTACTTGGCTCAACTACGTCTTCTGAATCATGTAGACATTTCCTCAAGTAGGAGACATGGAACACGCCGTGAACTCCCTCTAGCCTTTATGATAGTCTAATTATATAGGCTATCTGGCCTATCCTCTTAACGTTTGGAATGGTCCTACAAACCTTGGTGTCAGCTTCCCTACTAAGCCAAAGTGAACAATGTTTCTTAGAGGCGATACCTTGATAAAGCCCATATCTCCTACCTCAAATTCCAACCTATCAGTATATGACTTATGTCCTGTACTAAGCTGCTTTCATTTGTCTGCGAATAAAGTCTATCTTCTCAGAATTCTCTCTAATCATCTCAGACCCAAGTAGAAGTCTGTCCGTAGACTCCCACCAAAATGTCAGCGATCTACAAGGTCATCCATAAAGTACCTCGAAAGGCGCTATCCCTATGTTTGACTGATAACTATTATTGTAGGTAAACTCAAGCAATGGGAGATGCTCCTCCCAATTCCCTCCAAAGTCTAGGATACATAGTCTCAGTAAATCCTCAAGAACCCTGTTGACCCTTTCTGTCTGTCCATCATTCAAAGGGTGGTAGGCTGTGCTCAATCGTAACTATGTACCTAGTGCCTCATGCAAGCTCTTCCAAAACTCACTCGTGAATATGGGGTCACGGTCACTTACTATATTTTAAGGTACCATATGAAGTCGGACTATCTCTCTAAGGTATACCAATGCTAGCCAAGTTGTTGTCCTCTTGCTCTTGACAAGAATAAAGTGAGCGCTCGTCGTTAGTCTATCTACTATAACCCATATACTCGTGTTGTCCTTCCTCGATCTGAGAAGTCCACCAATAAAGTCCATGGAGATTTTCTCCTATTTCCACTGTGGAGTATCCAAGGGCTGAAGCAATCCACCAGGTTTCCTTTGTTCAACCTTAACTTGCTGACAAGTCAAACACCCGGCCACAAACTCTGCAATGTCCTTCTTTATTCCAGTCCAATGAAAAACTCGCTTCAGTCTCGGTACATTTTACCACCGCTCGGATGGATAGTCATCCGAGAGTGATGAACCACATCAAGAACTGATCTCAGCAAATCCTTAAATCTGGGAACACACAATCTCCCATCTCGTCATAACCACCCTTCCTTGTCCACTGAATATCTAACTAGGTGACTAGAGGTCACTCCTCTACAGAGTTTATCCAAGATGTCCACTAACAATCAATCCTCTCGATTTGTGGATTAAATGCGCTCCATAAGAGTAGGCCGCATCTCTAATGATGCTAACAAACCAAGCATAAAATCTGTAGATGGCCTAAAATCAAATGTTGAGATAAACTCCAAGCTTCGCCTCTCTACAAATAAAGTAATCAAGGTCATCCTTTGCCTATTCACCACGTACGCAACCACAATACCCTTACCTAAGGTATAAACTATCTCAAAATCATAGGACACAAGGAACTTCATCCATCATTGCTGCCTTAAATTGAGATCCTTCAGTGAGAACAAATATTTGAATGACTTGTGATTTGTGTATAGCTCAAACCTCTCTCCAAGTAGATAGTGTCGCCAAGACTTAACTGCGAACACTATTATAGCCAACTCCAAGTTGTGGGTGGGATAGTTCTTCTCATGAACTCTTAATTTCCTACTTCCATAGTAGACCACCCTGCCTTATTGGATCAACACGGCACTTAACCCCTTGCCACAAGCATACATGTAGACCGTCAGCATCTTACTACCATCGGGAAGAGTCATAACGAGGGCAGATATCATAGCCCTCTTTAATCCTTGGAATGCATCATCGCAATCAATGCTCCAAGCAAAAGTCAAATTATTCTTAGTCAGACGGGTGAGTGGAGCTGATAGCCGAGCAAAGTCCTTAATGAACTTTCTGTTATAACCCACCAATCCTAAGAAACTCCTAACCTCTATCGCATTCTTAGGGGCTTTTCAATCTTGAACTGCGACGACTTTGGTGGGGTCCACCGCTATTCCATCCTTGGAGACTACACGCCCTAGGAACCTTACATCCTTTCTCCAGAAATGACACTTAGAAAACTTAGCCTTAAGCTGATGCGATCTGAGAGTGAGTAGAACCACTTCTAAGTGTACGACATGTTCTTACTCGCTCCTCGAGAAAACCAAAATATCGCCCATGAAAACCATAACGAACTTGTTTAGATACTCCTTAAACACCCTACTCATCAAATCCACAAAGTATGCGGGTGCATTGGTCTGCCCAAAAGGCATGACCAACCACTCAAAGAAACCGTCCGGAGTCCTGAAAGTCGTCTTGTCAATACTATCATCTGGTAGCCTAAGCTAATGAAATCTCGTGGCTAGATCTGACTGCGAGAAAACCTAAGCATCTACTAGTTGGTCAAACAAGTCATCAATCCTTGGAAGTGGGCGTCTATTCTTCTTGGTCAGCTTATTCAATTCCTTATAGTCCACGCATAGACAGAGAGAGCCGTCTGCCTTGGCTGCAAAGATGACTGAAGCTCCCCACTCAGAAATGCTCCATCTAATGAATCCCATCTCGAATAGCTCACCTACTTGCTTACTAAGCTCCCTCCTCTCTCTAGAAGCCATGTGGCGCACTAGTAAAGAGACTGGTTTCGCATTCTCCACTAAGTAAATCCGGAACTCTATCTCTCGTCTAGGAGGTAATCCTATAACCTCATCAAATACATCTGGAAAACCACTACCTATAAGTATTGATCGAAGATCGTCAATGGAAGCATCAAGAGAATCTAGGAAATTGAGCATGACTGAACCCTATGGGTCACAAGAAATCTCTAGAGTTCTACCATGGCACATTAGAAGTCTAACCACTCTCCTCTCACAGTCTAAAATGACACCATACATGGCTAGCCAATCCATTCCTATAATTAGCCCATAACCGTTAAAGCCAAGAACATATGTGTCACATTCAAATTCGACGCCCATAATAGAAATTCTCAAACACCTACATATCATTGACAAATGATTCGTTCCTCCTATGGGGTTTGAGACTACAACAGGACCAGAAACAATACTAATGTCTAGGTGCAGATTATCTACTATAGAATTGGATACGAATGAATGAGAAGCACCAGATCAAAGAGAGTCCTAATAGGAGAGCCAAAAAGAAAAATCAAACCTTCAACGATGACTTTCCTAACACAATCTGGTCCACCAACGTCTAGAGCATGAACTTGTTCTCCAGACGATTCTGCCTTCTGACCTTGCTTGTTGGGGCATTGCCTAGTGAAATGTCCAATTTTACTACAACTGAAACAAACATTCTTCATTTTCTTATAGTCTCCCACAAAGTTCCCCAAATTTCCATAGCCATGGCACTTAACCTTTGTCTTAATTTGGGCCTTGTCAGGTTTTACTACTTTCTTTGTAGTCCTCTTCTTGGGCCACCATTTCTTTTTCTCAGCTTAGGTTTTCCTCCTTAGTCTTAACTTCTTTCTTCTCCTCTTTACCATCCCTATGCATCAAAGCCATGTCAACTAGCCTCACGAAAGTCGCTACCATTGGGATATGGGTCAATGCTAGTCCTTGCACTGGTTAGTTTAATCCTTTCACGAACCTTAAAGTCTTCTTATGAGAAGTGTTTACCAAATCCAAACCAAATCTTGCTACTTGATTAAAGCTGTTGACATATTCCTTCACCGTCATGCTTCCTTGTTTCAAATTTAAGAACTTCTCTATTTGCATCCTTTCCTCCGCTTACGACAAGAATTTCATCTCAAATCTGCGTCTAAACTCATCCTAAATGGCGACCGCCTTACCTGCCCGAGCCACCTCCCACCAGTACGAAGCTTCCTCTTTTAGTTGCCAAGCGTCCAACTAAATCTTTCTCATATCATCGAGCTCCAAATAATTAAACATATTCTCCATTTTCTCTAAGCCAATTGTGCACCTCCACGAAACTCTCAGTACCACGAAACGACTTGCCTTCCATCGCGTAGAAATCCTTACAAAGCTTATAAAAGTTGTTAGGAGCCCCAGACATGTTGAAAAGAGACGAAACAAGGATTCAAAAAGAGATCGAAGGAATTTTGTAAATGACTTAAGAGGATATATTTTTCAAAAATTGGTTCTATTTGAAAATATTTACTTTTAAAAATACTTCTTCAAATTTTTTTCTTTGATATTGTAACCTTAGGCTCTGATATCAAATGTGACACCCCATGTACCCTAATGTCACCCATATGAGGATGCATTAAGTTCTTTGAAGTACAATAATAATACAAAGACTAATTTTAACAAGACATAATACGAAAATGCAGCGGAAAAACTTCAAACTTTTATTTCAAACCAAATTCAACATTACATTTTCAAATGAATCATCAATGTCATAAAGTCATAAACACTTGTATCATAAATCATCAGAGTACAAAACCATAAAATAATATTCCTCACATGTTATAACAACAAATATAAAAGAAACTGAAGTAATAACGGAAAGAGAAGTAATCCAAATCCAAGCTGAGTAGAGTCACTATCACCTCCACTGTCCATCGCCAGTTTGAGAACCTGAGGGGGTAGGAAGAGAGAGAAGGAAAAGAAAAATAGGCCAGACATAAAGTTTGGCGAGTTCAAGTGATTTTCAGCACAAGCATAAGATAAGAAGTATCAAGACAGATAAATGGTAATGGATATGAAAATATAGTAAAATATACAAGTACGAAGTAAACGAGATACAAAGGCAAGGTAAAGATCAAGTAAGCTTCTCATTTATATCCAAAGAACATGTTTCTGCACCAACTATCAGGATTAGGTGTTACCCTAATTACTACCCATGCGATAGGCTCCACATAGACACGAATAACTTGTGCCAGCCACGACAGTAGGGGATATTAGTCTATAACCCGTCAACTTTTAGGGCCCGACCCTATTCACCGGTGTTACAACATCTTAGTTTCCCTTAATCGGACCCATGCACGCTCATTACTCTGCCCGAACGTACCCATATCCACCTCCAAACTTTGAACCTTTTACAATCTATATCAGTAAAGTGTGCCATGTACCTACCTAGTGCGAGGCTCCTTATGGTACCAACAAGGATACTGACTGATACAAGTTCCACACATCAAGATTGACACAAGCCACCCCCTAGGCCTGTAGCCTTAAATAACTAGGATTTTAAGAGTCCCAAAACCGAATATAACAACAAGATGTGTGAACTCTTAGCTTGTTAATTAGCAAGTTTAACTTAGTAGGTTTAAGTTCATTAATAAGCATGGTTGTAAATGACATATCCTATAAATATAATTCTGTGTAACCCCTTCCCCAAAACAAACAAGCACCTTCTCAGATGTATATATACCTAAAGTGACATGTTTTACTAAATTTACATATGATCCTCGTATTTTTCATAACATGTTCTACGTAATATTAAATTAAGTCCAACCTATTCAGATTAACATGCTTGCATATACATCCCTTTGCAGTTACCCCAAATTTACAGTCAAAGGTTCTCAAGTTATAATATACCCAATTCTCCCTTTTTATTGTCATTACTAGTTAGTCCAATTTATTCAAATTATACGCAATTCAAATGGATATGGCATAGGCTCTTGATAGCCTAGGCTCGACGTAAAATAAAAAGGAAAAGGAGAAAATAGATCAACACTCAAATTGATTTAATAGGCATTGAAAAGACTGTAAATAAATAAAAGACAAAAAAGGGGATAAGGAAGAAAGGTGTATATATGAACATTTAATAATTGTAACTGAATAGATAATTGACAGTAAAACAATAACATATACACATATAAACATTTTTACTTTTCAAATCCAAATCATTTACTGTTTAAATAGCAGATCTAAAAATAACTAGAACTCACAGTGATTTGAATTAGATCCAAAAAATGTCTTTTTAAAATAGTTATTGTAGAAAAACTAGAATTATCCTTTTAATCTACGTTTTGTGTAACAACCCAGAATTTGGGACCAATTTAAAATTTTCATTTTAGAGATTTTAAGGGTGTTTAAATATTTGAAATAAATTATTTCAAATAAAAATGAATAGAAATTTATTTTGAGCAAAGCTAATACAAATATATTCGACTTAATTATAAAAGGAATTAAAAATAGCACGGTAGTTCGAAAAGTCAAAGCTGAACTTTGACTGACTGTACAGGATGCAAGATAAATCGGATTTTGATGAAACCAAAATATTAGAATCTATTTAAAAATATCTTTCCAACGAATCCGAAAAATTGAAATTTCATAATGGAAATTAAAAGTTATGGCCGGTTGAAATTTCAGAATAGTCGCTGTAGAGTTTCGGTATATATTTTAATATTAAAAATAGCCATTTTTCAAACGACCTTTGTTTTTGACGAAACCACTTTTGTTGGATTCAGAATGTCAAATTATTGATAAGTCTAATTTTTCATAATTTTTAGAATTAATTTGTGACTGTGGCAAAAAGGTTTAAGTTTGGTCAATTTCGGTCAATTTTAATCGACTTGAAAAAGGCCATTTTTCAAACAGTCACAGAATTCGATGAAATTATTTTTTTTAGGACCATATCGTCATCACGAAGCCAAAAATATTTTTTTTTTTTGAATTTTTCTGAGATCGTATGTATCCCCGGTAAATTAGAAAGTACGTCTGAATTTTAAATAAATGATTTATATTTTTAAAACTGAGAAACGAGGGCCAAGACGATCATTTGGGCCTGCGGGACATAGTTAGATGAGTCCAGAATATGGGTAAATAGGTAGGAATGACAGTCGTTGGGCTGAAAAAGAAAGTTGCAAAATGGGCTTTATTGGGCTAATTAATTAATTAACCCTAATTTTATATTAATATAAATACCCGCACACTATTCCTCCTTCTTATAGTACATATAAAAAGTGATTTTTATCTACAATGTAAATCTCTTCTTAAGTTACATAAAAAAATGATTTCTTTTTAATGTAAATTCGTATTCTATAATTACACATATAAAAAAAAATGTAATTATAATTACATTGCTATGATTACATATAAAATGTAATTTTATTCGCATCGCCAAAATCTTGTTCTATAATTACATATAAAATGTGATTTTATTCATATCACCAAAATTTTGTTCTATAATTACATATAAAATGTAATTTTATTCATATCATAAATTTCATGTCTTTTAGTTGCATAAACAATTGCAGATCTAAATAACAGAAAATGAATCTAGAGGGGAGGAGCATATTTTGAATTCAAACTAGAATGGTTTGAATTGGCATACATGTAGATAATCCAAATGTGATTTCAGATCTAAATAAATCAATGACTAAGGTAACCATATAATACTTAAACAAATCAATAATCCATCGCAACATCACAGATCAGAACCAATAACGTACGCAGCATGATTTATAAGCAAACGAAATAACTAGATTAAAATTAATTAATTAAATCGGAATACTCACCTTGCTTTAAACAGAATTAAAAATTCAAATAAATTCAGAAATTGTCCCAATCAGTTCTAAGTCGAAGTATTTGCTATCACGATTCACGCGGATCTGAAATTTTTCAGTTTGAAGTTCGTATGAATTAATTATCAATTTTTGAATAATATTTACTTTTTAACAACTGCAGTTGCCACAGACAAAAGCGTGGCAAAATCTGAAATGAATTTCATACCTTTTTATTTCAATTTGTTCAAAACTTTGATTTGGATTTTCAGGAGATATAGGCAACGGTTTGTTGGAGGTTGTCGGGCTTGGAGAGGGGGATCGGTGCCTGGAAAGGAGGGAGGTGCGGTTCGCCGTGGAGGGGCTGGGGGAGGCCGAACGGCGGCGGTTTCGGGGGTTCGGGGAAGGAGCTACAGGCTTTTTTAGATCTTGCAACTTATATGAGATCGAAGAGATTGATGAGAGCTTCAAAAAAGTCCAAAGGGGCATATGTTAATTCTCCATGGATTTGGAGAAAAAGAAGAGAGAAGTTTAGAAAGGGTAGGCGGCTATGGGTTTGAACGATCGGGAAGAAGGAGGAATAGTGTACGGGTATTTATATTAATATAAAATTAGGGTTATTTAATTAATTAATTAGCCCAATAAAGCCCATTTTGCAACTTTCTTCTTTTTCAGCCCAACGACTGCCATTCCTGCCTATTTACCCATATTCTGGACTCATCTGACTATGTCCCGCAGGCCAAATGATCGTCTTGGCCCCCGTTTCTCAGTTTTAAAAATATAAATAATTTATTTTAAATTCAAACGTACTTTCTAATTTACCGGGGATACATATGATCTCAGAAAAATCCAGAAAAAAAATATTTTTGGCTTCGTGATGACGATACGGTCCTAACAAAATTAATTTCATCGAATTCTGTGACTGTTTGAAAAATGGCATTTTTCAAGTCGATTAAAATTGACCGAAATTGACCAAACTGAAACCTTTTTGCCACAGTCACAAATTAATTCTAAAAATTATGAAAAATTAAACTTATCAATAATTTGACATTCTGAATCCAACAAAAGTGGTTTCGTCGAAAACAGAGGTCGTTTGAAAAATGGCTATTTTTAATATTAAAATATATACAGAAATTCTACAGCGACTATTCTGAAATTTCAACTGGCCATAACTTTTAATTCCCGTTATGAAATTTCGATTTTTCAGATTCTTCGAAAGATATTTTTAAATAGATTCTAATATTTTTGGTTTCATCAAAATCCGATTTATCCTACATCCTGTACAGTCAGTCAAAGTTCAGCTTTGACTTTTCGAACTACCGTGCTATTTTTAATTCCTTTTATAATTAAATCGAATATATTTGTATTAGCTTTGCTCAAAATAAATTTCTATTAATTTTTATTTGAAATAATTTATTTCAAATATTTAAACACCCTTAAAATCTCTAAAATGAAAATTTTAAATTGGCCCCAAATTCTGGGTTGTTACATTTTGGCAGCACCTCGGCATCTTCTTATTTTTATTTAGAAAAATCATGAAGGAAGAAGAATGAAGAATGTTTGTTTGTAAGAAAATGGTGAGGCTGCTAGCCTATTTATAGATTAGCTAGGATAATACCATTAGACATTAGGTTTATAAATTTAACCGTACACTTCAAGCTGAGCCAGCATATGTATGTAGCAAATAAAACTGTTCAAGTTTAGGTGTAGGAATATTCCCTACATGCAGGTTAGCAGGTGGGTCGATCCACCTACTGCCTGGGTCATCACATGGGACGACCTGCCTTACACCTGGATCGACCTCTCTGTCGACCCAATTAAGAGGTTGGGTCTCCCATTCACCATTTCTTTTCTGCGCTGTTTTATTTTAAATTATTATATATTATATACTATTTGGTCTAATCTTCTTTGGTTCATAACTTCTTCATATTTAATCTGATTTACGAAAATCAAAAGTCTATCTGAACCAGAATTTCGTAATGAACGCAACAGTAAAGTATGTTTTACTCAATTCTGAATATTCTATTAATTAATATTCATTTATTATATAATTGTGGTGTATTAAATTATGGGGTGTTACTGTTGTTCCCTAACTTCACAACAAAGAAAGTGGAAGAAATAACCCTTACCAGGATTGTAACGCAAGTCGAACCGATAGTGCATCCATCTTTTCTCAACTTCAATCCATTAAAAGATGGGATGGTAAGGTACAAGAGGAGGGTTAATAGGAGGAACATGAGGAGGTATCGGTGGAACTACAGGAGACAGAGGAGGTACAAGAAGAGGAACAGATGGTACAACAAGAGGTGCAATTGGGGAAAGAGTCTCGAAAATAGGCTGAACATCCTTCGTAACCCAACATAGGAAGGAGGCTTAGGAAAACCTTATCAGGAAAGCGGAAAGAATGAGGGTGCTTACAATTAGAGGCAACATGACAGAAGGTGTGGCAAGAGGTACTGATATCTGGAATCCATCTGCATCGCACTCTAACCTCTACAATAACATCAAGGGCAAGTTGAACCTTAATCGAATAGGGAAGAGGCATGTTAGGGGAAATTTCTATGAGTTCTTTGGCATAAACTAGTTTAGTACGAGCATTGGTACTAGCATCAAAACATTTCAATCTACCAATGTGGCAAGCAAGCCAATTCAGACCAACTAACGATTGAAGAATTGATGGGATTTGTGAGAAGTAAGTCCAAACTGGGATTGATAGCACTTGCTCTCTAAAACTGGAAATAATAGGAGACCGTGCAGAGACAATAAGCGGTTCTCCTTCTATAAAAGAGGGCTCGGATTGCAATACAAGAAGACGCTCTTCGGAGGATAAAAATTTGTAGTACATAGAATCTAGGTAGATTACCTGAATATCACCCCTAAGTTCCCAAATTCGTTTGTATAGAGTTTTTGGATCATTAATACGCTGCTGAAGATCCAAAAAAAAAAAACCCCACAACATATCCAAAATAAAAAGCTAGCTCCGGATTCAATTAATTCAAGGAAAAATTGCAAGACATGTACAGTTAACCACAAGGGGTTCATAATCTACAGGACAATAAGCTCCTGCAATATTCGTGGAGGAGAAGAGTGACGTCCAAGACTTAGGGGCAGAGCCAAGTAGAATAGGCTGCATATCTCTCTCTTTGGCATTCCCATGGGTAGTTGGAGGGCGTGTTGAATTAACAAGTGAAACTACCATTCAGGGCAGTAGTATCATGCTCATTACAATCCGAGCCTTAGAGCTCACTCAGCACAATTGATCTATCCAAATATCCTAAATCTAACTTTGCATTACTAGGAGAATTCATGGCAACAGAGCTACCAACGTTGGCAGTATTACAAAGGGACGTGGGGGAGGAACTTACAAGATTGACAGTGAGAACATTGATAGGGGAATGGCTCCGAAAATAGAAGACAGGACCGGGAAGTCATTGGCAATGGGAATAGGGGCAGTACAAACAGTAGATCTCCGATCTATACAACGTTCCTCGCTAACGCAGAGAAATGCACTGGGTGCGTCGCGATTGAGAAGAAGAGGCAAGAACTTATGCTTACGAGACATTGAGTTTGGAGACGAAATTGGAAGGAAGGCACTAGGTAAAAACTGCAACTTCGAGTTTCGCAGGGCCGACATTAGAGAACAATATTTTGAATTAGACTGAATTAAAATTAAATGAACTAAATTATAGTTAATATTTACTTATTACCTTCAATAATTAAAGATTAAAAATTGAATTGAATACTTAGTTAAATGATTAATAATTAAATTCTAATAATTATTATTTTACAATTAATTTAATCTTTAGTATTAATGATTAGTTTTATTAACTAATGATTTGTAAGTGATCCTTCATAGTTGGAAAGTAATATTTTTTTTATTTAGATTTTAATATTTTATAGATTAATTTGTGATTGTGTTTAATATTTCATAAAATTTAAAAGCAAAATTTGAAATTTTCACAAAATTCAAATTTAAAATTTTCTATAGTAAGTTCAAAAAATTATAAAATTCAAACACTTGTGAACTTTTAAAATAAAATTTTGTAGTTTTCTCAAAATTTAAAGTAAAAAATAATTAATTTTAAATTTCACGATAATTTATTTTTCTAAATATAATTTTTTGTAACTTTCTTCTTCCACAAATAAATTTTTAGTTCGATGTAAAAGAAATATTGGCTCCACCTCGAAATATTTTTTAAGAGTTGTAAATTTCAATCTATGACTGCTTTTTTTATTATGTGATCTAGCTCATAAATATTCAACAACTATTTTTCTAAAGTAGTAATAAATATATTCAATAACAATATCAAATTATTAACTTTAATAATTAATATCTAATAATCTTCTAAAAAATGTTGCTTTTATATATGTTTAAAAAATAATTTCTATCCATTTCTTGGGTCAGTACCATCCTAAATCTTAAGTTTCTTCTTTGTAGGCTTTTGGCTCTAGCCGCCAAATTTTTGTTCTGTTCAAATATTGCTCTTCCTAAAGTATATTCTCTCCCATTGCATTTTTCATCTCAAATTCAAAGTAAAAAGGTTTTACTTTCATCAATGGGACTGGATATATTCTTCAGTCGCCTCTTTGTTCTTCTCCAACCCTAGCTCGTCTTACCCTTTCCTCTTCAATCTTTAATCCTCACGTCCCTCAGAGCTAGTTTTCTTCATTGCTACAAGTAGCCTTTTTCTCCTTTCTCTAGAGCCCTCAATTTTTACTGTCCTCTCTCAGATCCCTGTGAAATGCAGGAAGCAATTAAAGTTTAATAGCTAGTTGGTTTTTGATGTAACTATTCATTTGGTCTTCTTATACTCGAGTACGGTCACTAAGATGCCGCTGAATTTAATATTCGTTAAGAGTAGCAATGTTAAACTTGTTCAGCATGAATTTTATATTCAGTAGGACTGCCTGATTGGACCAATCTAGTAAGTTTTAAAAGTAGGCCCATCAGTCAAATTTTAACCTTTAGTATCTTTATGCCATTCAATATTTGGTTCGTAATTTTATTATTTCCATCATAGGTTGTCCATGTTGATAACTTCGAATGTGTACAGTTGCAGCATGCACCTTTAACATGAATTCTTTTTTTTGTTTAACAAAACCGATACTCATTTTGTTTGATTTGATATTTTGCTGGAAACTATGGGTAGGATGCGTGTGTTGAAGCGAAAATGAATGGTTTGTGTTTTACACAAAAAAAATGCAAGGTAGATGTTATTGGTGTGGAATGTGTTTTGAAGAGTTAAGCAATAGTTTGGTGGTGGAAAAAGGAGATAACAAGTGCATGTGCCTAATACAGTAGAAAATAAATATAAACTAGAAGTTAAGTTATATGTCGGATATATCATAGGACACTGGAATCTAAGGCTGAATTGTGATAGGTCAGAAGAAAAGAATAGAAATGGGATGCCATCAGAGTTGGGACTGAGATAGAAAAGTGAGACGGCGATGAAGAAAGTCTAAAGCAACTAAAATTCAATGATCAAAGCTCTGGGTATGTGGTGGATAAATCAACGACATCATGTATATTGGAAACTGAATTGTGAGGTGTAACAACCCGCATTTTACATATCGAAGGATCGTAAAATATTTTTATTTTATTCCCCGAGGGTTGGATCGTTCTCATATTTTAATATGTTGCTTATGGGGATGTGAGACATGTCCATAATTTTTACCACTTTTGTTTGTATCTATTTTTCCCCTTTCAGTCTTGTACAGGGAGTAACTTCTGACTCAAATCGAATCAGGTGGTGAGATCTATTCCATTGGAAAGGAAATGATGATTGTCTTTCTGTAGAGTGGTTATATTAAAGATTTGGCTTAGCAGTTTGGGAGGAATCGCTGTTTTAAGGTTTCACAGTTAGCTGTTCAGGTTTTGTAAGCCACAATAGGTTGATTTGGGGAGGCCCATTAGTGGGATGGTGGAAGCTATAAACAGGGGGTGAAAGATATAGGAAACATTTTAGTTTCTCCACTCTCTCATTTGGTGGCCTATGTTCCTCCTTCCTCTAACACCTTTCCACAATTAAAATCGAGATCTAAAGGAAGGAAATCGAAGATGTACACCATTTGAGGCTAGATCTACATCAATTGAAGTGAGAATTCATCAGATCAAGGAGTTTGGTTTGAATTACTTGTTGTACAGAATCTTAATACAATTATTTTAGCTTATTTTGGAGAATTGGTGAGTGATTTGCATCTCTCACATAGATTCAATGAAGTGTATGAATGTTTGATCATGTTTTTATCAAATTCAAGTGTTTTACCATAGACCTATACCTTGGTAAGTCCATTATCATATAAATCACCCTAGGATCTAATTTAGCATGTTTAAACCAGTAATTCCCATGCCATTTCATATGTTTATGCAAGTTATATCTGCAATTTGGATCATATGTTCATTAATTATGATTTTGGTGAAATTGTGTGATTTGGATGAGAATTGTCATATTCATGATGTTAGTGATCTCATATCATGCTTATGGTTGTACTGGATGAATTAAATGAGTATATTTCGTCGATTGTATCGATTGGCGAAGTTTTGGTTGTAATTGGATTTGGAATAGGCCCGTACAGGCCAGGGTCAAGCGCGGTACAAGTGTAGTATGGTGTTGTACAACTTGTGGTCAGTCCGAGTAGAAATACATGGGGTCAGTCGCACGTAGCAAGGTGGTCGGTCGTCCATGGGAGAGATAGGGTCGGTCGGTCGAGCTGCCTCCTGGTCGGGTCGAGAAGAAAATGGTGGATCGGAGTGCCAAGATGGGGTTGGTCTCTGGTCGGGTCGAGCATAGGCTCGAGCATGCGTGGTCAGTCATGATTCTAGAATTGGTCAAGTGGTGATCGAGCAGTGAGTGGCTCGAGCAGGGTACGGTCGGTCATTATGGTGTGGCCGAGCGAGAAGGGTGGTCGGTCGAGCATCCCAATGCGGGGGGAGGGGGGTCCGTTGGTCGTGCATAACAGGGTCATTTATGAAAATTTTATTTTTCGGTTATGATCCAGATTTGAACCAAAGGGCCTAGAATTTTTTTTCGGGGGAAACCCCCGTACCCTAGCCTTGGCGCAATGATGTAATTTGGTTCAGTGAGGGTGTGACTAAGAAGTAAATTCAAGTAGGAAGGTTCAAAGTGTTGAAAGGTGTTCGTCGATCGGTATAGAACAGCAAATGGGGTGACAATTCGAAGGTTGTGAGTTGATGGATAATGGTTGCTTGAGCTATGAAAAGTCGTCGGGTTGGATGACTAGAGATGTGAAGGCCTGGAGATTATCATTGTCGTAAGTTCTAGCAGGTCAGTACCCTGGGTATTGCTGAAAGGCCTAGTTGTCAAGGTTGGACAAACATACGTATCGTTCAAAGGCGTATGGAGTTTATGCTAGAACTAGGGTCACCATTAGCCCTTGACATATGACAAGGTTGGCCGTCATATGATTAACGATGGTTTCAAAGCAGGTTTGGAAGTGATAGCCAGTGTCAGTCATGGATGATTGGTTGCTCTGTTTGTACCATCTTATGTAGATTATCCAACGTCGAAGGAAATGTTCCTTGGGTGCTTGTCTAATATTGGTTTTCGGCCTCTAGGGCTTGTGCTTGAGGGATGTTAAGTTTGATTAGAATGGTCTACATGAGATATATATAATTTGGATGTCATAAGTGTTTTACCATGATTGAGTGGGTGTTCTGGTTTCCGTAGATGCATGGTTGAGATCTTATCGTAAAGGCTATCACTGTCCGATGTAGGGAAGATAGGGTTGAGTTATTCTCTGGAGTTGTGGGTGGATTAGTACGATTATCTATCCATTCTCATATACTTTATTGATGATGTTTGTTAGCTGTTTTATCACTCACTAAGACTGTTGTCTGACTCAAGGGTTTATGTTTCCCTCTTATTATCTTGGGCTGCTCATACGGTTGTGGATGGGCAAACTAGGTAGCAGGTGATAGCGTAGAGAGGACGATGTTGCAGTTCAGAGGCAAGCTGGAGGCTTACGTACCAATTTTATCACTCTCTAGTGTTTCTGTTTCCGCTGTTTGAGTTGCTCTATGAGTTTTATAGTGAGGCTTTATGTACAAATTTTGGTATTTCTATGATGTTTGGATAATCTTTCAGGATGTCATGAAAGTTTCACAAGTTTGTTATATGATGCTTCACTATTATTACCTGTTATATATTTTCTTTATGCTTGCGCTGTGAGTTCTACGACAGGTATCGATTGTGTTTACCTACTTTGACAATCGTCCGCACACCTTTCAGCGCATTATTCCTCTTGTTTAGTGCGGGGGTTGTGGAAGATCGTCACATGAGGCTTAAAACTTTATGCATAGCAATTAAACATGGTTAGGCTGTAAACTTATGAAATTGAAACAAATATGGGATAAGTTATGATGAAAAATATATACTGAGAATAAGAGCATGCTAAAATGGAATTAAATGAGTAACCATGGTGACAACCCAAGTGAACTAAAATGCTGAGAAGTTGAGATGCTGAGTTATCTACAATTAATTTTAAATTACTGGGAAAGAAATGTTCAACTGTTGTACAGGCTGCATGAACCAATAACTGGCTTTAATCCCTTTGTGATATAAGTGCGTTATATTTACTGAGAGTTGAGATGTGTCATACATAGGTCAGATGCATGATAATCACTAGTGATTCAAGAATTATGTTGGACTATGGAACCATATTATTTGAAACAAGCATGGTATATTATCTAAGAGGGAGATACTATAGACTTCTCTACACTCCTATCGCTAATTTCAATTATTATATGTCAAATCCAGTTTCAAATGATTGGAGTGATTTCATATGGCTCACGCTTCCACTGCGAGTTTGTTCACACCTTTTTTGAAGATGTGAACATAACACTTTCCTCTGATTAGTGGAAATCAGCGGGACCCGTATGGGCCTCCTGATTTCCACCAATCAAGGTCGAGAGTTATGTTCACATTCCTTAAAAAGTGTGAAAAAACTCGGACTCCTCACGCTTGATGTTTATATATTACAGACCGAGGTCATCACTTTAGATGGATTATGATACATATTTTTATATTGATTGGTTTAAAATACCCATTTACTATATTTTGGTAGATCGATATAGGACGAATTTCTTCAAAACATGGTATGCATATTTTTTTCACATGTATAATCTGTGATATTAATGATGTGTATATACTTTACCTTAACCCTTAGCAATATTTCTTGATTTTAGACTACCATATCTATAAAATTTATCTACATGCTTAAAACTGAGTTTTTATTAACACTACTACAATTGAATTTTTGAGCTCCTCTACTTCTCTAATATGTACTTATGTGAATGTGAGATTAAAATGCACACTATTGCTAAGTCCGGTTTGTGAACTGATATTAGTCGTAAGCTCTAGTTTTTTTCAATTGGGAGTGTTTGATCTTTTTTCATATATTATTGCTAAATCAGCTTTGTGTATAAGTTATCTTTTTTGGTTGGGAATGTATAAATTATCTTCTTTATGGTATTGCTTTAACTTTTTTTAATCGAATTTTACGGTCCTCAACAATATATTGGGAGCTGGAGATAATACAATACTCGATGTATGTTTTTGATGCAGGGACTGAGTTGTTGAATTCATGCGTGATAATGCTTCAGTAGGTAAAGTTCAAAGAATTAGAATATATATGTATATATATATTTATATCTTCTTTATTATATGATATTCATGTTTTGTAGTTTATGTTAATTTTGCATATATATCTAGTGTTGTTGTTTTAGATTGTGATACAATCTAAGGTTACATGTAACTTCCTTTTCCCCTCTTTTATAATTGTGTGTGTGTGTATGTATATATAACTAGGTTGAAATGATTTGTATTCAAAACAATGTTTTTTTTGTAGCAACGCAAGGTGCACAAGGTCCGTTGCTTGGAAAAAAAAGTATATTTCACTAGACTATCTTGGCTTTAAGATTTTGTACTGTACTATATTTTGAAATTGTTACTTGGATATGCGTCATGTCTACGTATTATGTGTTTTAATATGTTAGAAGTCTGAAGGTAACTTTATTAAGCATTTTGGAATGTGTAATAAAAACTTATGTATATAATTTTATCTTAAATGTGTTTTTTGTTATTTTATTGTGATATTTATTCTTCAGCGTTGAATTATTACATGCTAGTAATAGTGAATAATATATATACAATGGTTGATTGTCCTGCAGGGTAATGTTTTTAGTTTAGTTTTACAACTGTCAATAGCAGTAAAAGATTATGTTGCCAGTGTTTTTGATAGTTGCAAGAAGTCTATACCACAACTATTTTTTGCAACTATCGGAAACATTTGTAAAATGTAACCAGTCTATTGCAACTTGGGATATCCAGACTGGCTGCAATAGGTCTATTGCAACTTGCTTTCCCTGTTGCAAAATGACTATTTTGTTGCATTGTTGGTAAATTTCTTTATTTGAATCTTACTCAACCTGATATTTCATTTGTTGTTCAACAATTAAGTCAATTTCTGACTGTTCGAAGAATACCATATTCTAGAGAAGATATTCTCAAACACCTTAAGGGTACTTTGAATTTGGGCCTTTATTTTTTCACAAACTCGGATTTAGCATTAACAGCTTATTGTGATGCTGATTGGGGGTACTTGCCTAGATTTGAGGAGATCTTTAAGTGGTTATTGTATTTTTCTTGGTAATTTTCTAATTTCCTGGAAAACGAAGAAGCAGAAAACAGTTTCTAAAAATACTACAGAATCAGAATATAGGAGTATGAGTTACACAACAGTGAGATTGTTTGGCTTGAAGGACTGCTTAGTGAGCTAGGTATAAATGTTCCCATTCCTATTAGTTTATATTGTGATAATATTTCCATTCAACATATTGCTGAAAATCCAGTTTTTCATGAGAAAACTAAGCATATAAGGAGTAAACATCATAAATTGGATGTTCACTATGTCAGAGAGCTTTTGCAGACATGTTTTATCCAGTGCAAGAATGTGAAATCTTCAATGCAACTTGTTGATATCATGACCGAGCCATTGGGTACAGATCAACACAAATTTCTTTCTTCTCAAATTGGTTTGGTGAATCATGTTCCTGTTCAAGATTGGCCTTGTTATTTGAAGTTAAGTTCATCTTGAGAGGGGCTGTAAAGAGTAGTGATTTTGTATGTTTGAATCGTGTGTAGATGTAAAATTGAACATGTTGTATATACTTCTTTTTCTTTTGTTTCCTTTTGTTTCAGCCCATATTGTTTTGTTCGGCCCATCTAGTTCAGTTTGGGCCTATGTACTTTTACTGAAGTGTAATATTGTTGGGTAAGAGGGTTTTGTAAGAGCACTCCCAACCAGAAGGGTTTGCTCGTGGTCAATTCGAGACCAATTGACCCGAGCAACCCCCCAACGGGGTGGGAGTTGCTCCGGCCTTAGCTGGCTTAGGCAATGTTTCCTTAGTCGGCTTATTAAAATTCGGCTAAGGGTATAGCCAGCTTGCAACAATTTGCAAGCCGGCCATGCACAATACCCCGTCCGCCAAACCCTTCTCTCTCCTCTCCATTTCTCTTCTTCCATTTTCAGCCGTCACCTCTAAAATCAAAAAATCAACCCCCCTCCTTTTAAAAAAAAGTGAGGAGAGCATTGAGAGCTATTCACGGTAGCGGAAGCAGGAGTGCCAAAAACGATAACCCAGACGAGAACACATCACTACAAGAAATAATTATTACCCGCGCTCGTCATACGATGCACGTTCGGAGAAAATGAGTCGGCTGAGGCGGCGATTATGCTACTCTGGATCCTCACATCATTCATAATTTAGGACCAAACAAACATCTGGCTAATTTTTATGAATTGCCTAGAGACGAAGTCCACGTTAGTAAATCCGTGGATGCGTCAGTATAACTTTTTAAACTCATTAGTTTGCAAAATATTGTCGTATAAACATTCGACAATTCTCATGTATATTATTGATCGTACACGAGACTCTTGGGTTAGTATCGTCCGTATGTATAGGATTATTCGAGCGTACGACACAGACGGCGTTATTCACGGATATCTTTGTAATATTGGATTTAGAGACTTTTTTAGTACATGATTTTGCCAAAGGTACCTTTTTAAATGCATGCTAGTTTACGTGATATATTACTTGAATTTAATATTATAGATTTGCTTATTAGACATTGAGAACCTATTAAATAACGATGTTCAGTTATATGGTGCATTAGTCATGTGTTAGTGAAAAACAACTCATACATTTCACTTCAGTTTTGGAAAGATGGGTTTTATGCCACTTGATTTTACCATTCTCACTGGTATGCCCATCGGTCAGGGTGAAACCTTACCGTATGATGAACAATATCAACAATATGACCATTTATCTAGTATATTTCCACATCTAGACTTACAAGGCTAAGGCATCACATCTGATCATCATATTAGATGCTCCTACATTAAGCAAGCCATCCAACATTTAGTTCAAGTTCGTCCTACAGTTCACCATTTAGAGATTGTTAGACTTTTTATATTATATATAATGGGTAATTTATTCTTTACAAATCCATCAAACACATTGCCTTGTGGATAAGCGCTTCATGTATTTGTTGTGGCTCGCAATCAAATAGAAATACATACCACACAAGAGTCGGTTTTATGGCCACCGTATGATGGTTTCCCTTTCTTGACAGGCCCCACGGTTCGGTGGGCTTATATTCTTTCGAGTAGACGCTTCCCATTGGTATCTTCACCACCATGTTTAGGATGCTATTGTTACTTGGTTGAGCGTAGCTAGAGACGTGTGTGTGTGTGTGTATATATGATGGTGATTTTGTTCCTGATGATCGACACCCAGATACCGCTCATTTGAGGGTTTATCCTAGTGTTGATTTACAGCAGTATGGCGGTTAGTGGTGGTTAGCTAATAGCTGCATCCTTACGCATAGGGATTAAATTTATTTTTTGCATGAGTATTACTCTCCACCACATACGACCACATTTGTGCATGCGACTTCAGTTGATTTAGTCGGACCTTCTGTTCTCAGGAGTGGGGTTGTACCCCTTGTTTTCCAGGACCTGTCATAGAGTACGCAGGAATATTATCCTCCTCAACCTCCCTAACATCCTCAACCACCACAGCCTTATGCGACACCAGATTACGGTTGGACTATTGGCATACCGGGTACACTGGAGTGAATAGATACATTGATATTTCAAGATTGCAGACTTCGCAGTACCCAGATCCAACTGTTCTTCCTTATGAGGAAATATACCAGATGCATGTTGGGCTTCGACGGGAAATGTACACAGAGTATCACCGAAGCATTAACGAGTTGACAACTCGTATTAACGAGCTTACTACTGCTGATGACGATCGATATCATCCTACACCGAGATTCGATGACGATGATGATGACCATTCTGGACCTGCAGTTTCTCTCTGGATGATGTGTGGTGCTTTGATGAGATGTAGTTTGATTTCTTGTATTATACAGCTGTAGTCGGATTTATCAGTATTATATAGTGTTAGATCAATGTACCATTAGTTTGTTAAACTCGTGTTTAGTTTGTTGCAGTGTGTACTTTTATTTGTCTAAGTATTGGTAAGCATCTATTTATGTTATGTAACTTGTTCTTCATGATATTGTTCCTTGTACTTTGTGTGTTTTTTCTTGTTACTTGTAACTTACACGTTCTTGATATCTTATTTGTTCCATTATGCTGATAACAAACTACTACGACGTTACGATATGGTTTTTTGTATAATCTATAAATTATAAATTATACGTTCAAACGACGAGTAATTAATAGATTTCTTATGCAGTTGCTAATAATCATACAGATACAAGTGGTCATAAGCATAATGATACAATTGATATTAAGCATATCGATACAACTGATATTAAGCAAATGATACAACTACAAGTAAGCATAAAGATACAACAGGTCATAAACATCTTTAACCGGCATAACATAGATAGTGAACTTCTAATTTAAACCATGTCGTAGTCGATAATTTGCATGACTAAGGTCGTTGATTTCATAGCATTCTAATTTCTTCTTCCAATCCCAAAGTATACGTAATTACTCTAGAAGGAAAACGATCGTCTACCCACTGTCCGAATTCACATCCAATCGTACGTATTGGACAACAGTAATATCGACGTCTGACGTCATTTCCATGTCGGACGACTATTTATGGTGCTTCAAATCCGCAAAAGCATACAATATTTGCAGATTGTATCTCATTGTCTTCAACCATAGCTCTGACGGGAGGAATTACAATGTTTGACCTTTGGACACGTTGTTAAGCTTGTTGTTGTTGCTGATGTCCTATTTCCATTTGATGCATCCCTTCTTCCAGTTCCATTTGACGCAAATCGTCATATAGTCGCTCTTCCATTTCGATATATCACTCAGTCGATTCTCTAGGTGAAAACGGATTAAGATTTGATGGTCCATACAGATGGTCAGTATTAATTGTAAGAGGATGGATAAGAAATTGGCATTTCTTTGAGTTGAGGTAATTTAGTCACTTAGTTTGTCTCTGGTATTTATGAATGAAGGCTACAAAGAAAAAGGAGGAAAATGAGTCAACGATTGAGTCAATCTTTGCAAGCGCTTTGTAGTTTGTGCAATGTGGTTGGAGTTTATGATTGAGACTCTACCCTGACATTAATTAGACATAAATGTGTCTGATCACTGTTCCATCATTGTTTAAATATAATGGCTACAATGATGGTATTTGCAATGGAAATGACTACTCATTTGTGTAGTCATTGAAGTTGACGACACCCTGATGCATGCCATGCTGATGACCCTTAAGGCTGATAACATCCTCTTTAAAGAAAATGGCAACAATGATGGTACTGGCAATGGATGTGATTGTGCACTGTGTACTGTGCACTGTATACTGTAGTCACTTTGGATATCGTGTTGAGAAGTCACAAGCATTATAGTCATGTGGATGAGGAAGACCCTAATTTATAAAGCATAACGTTATGATAGTAATCCGATAGATTAAATAATTTTACACTATTGCGTACATACTTAACCGGGACTAACTCTTAAAGCAAATAACACAATCACAAAGAAGGTAATACGAACTGAAAATACTAACAATCAATCACACCATGACAACTAAACACACAAACAACAAATAATAAGATAAACAAGACCACAAGTTTGCTTCGACTTCAATCTACCACTGACTTTTGACAAATCCAACTCTATTTGCTTCTTAAGTAATTTTGTTCAAATGCCTTATTTCTGCTTGTGCTTCAAGAGCGTATTGCAATCCACGAGCGCACATCGGGAGGTCAGTCCACTTCATAAAATTACAACATTGCACTTCATTAGGGTACATCATATGATCCTCGTAACCAATGCAACCATAAAATCTACAACCTACATTTTTTAGTTTTGGAATAAATACCACATATTCATCTCCACAACGACAAATAAGATAGGATCTGGACGGAAGTGTAGGCCCGATAGGATGTCGCGGCTCGAGTATTTTTCCTACACTTTGATTTGATACAACCACGCGCAAACGAGCATTCAACGAAGATATTTTAGACTGGACCATCTGAGGTATTGAATCGACTTGGGTTTCCGGAACAAGCTCAACCTCATCATCTTTATGTTGTAATCTGTTCTTTTCCACTTACTAGTCGAAACAATTGTTCATCGCATCATCACCAATCTCACAATTGTCCGTGTCTGCAATTGGTAACGTTAAATAATGAAAAAAGAAAAATTTGAAATATACAATACTTAAGGGCATAAAAGAAGGAAATATATAGTGCTGACACTCTACAGAAGTAAAGCTTTTTGGGTTTGGCAGGATACAGTCGGAACTGTTGACGTGTGATATCACTGGCACCGTTGACGCGTGATATCGTGTAGGTTTAGATTTCGCAGAAGTAAAGCTATTCACTGGCACTATTGATGCGTTATTTTTTCGTTTCTACATAAAAGAAGGGCACATCAATGACTAATCTATTCCCTGGCACTGTTGATGTGTGATATCATTGACACACTACAGAAGTAAAGTTATTCCCATTTTGAAATTCGTAGCAACATCTAGTCTATTCCCTGGCACTGTTGATGCATGATATCACTAACACGCTGCATAAGTAAAGCTATTCCCATTTTGAAATTCGCAGGAACATCTAGTTTATTCCCTAGCGCTGTTGACGCATGATATCACTGATACGCTGCATAAGTAAAGCTATTCATTCGTCTTAATTTAGTAGGAAAGTTATTATGGACAAAAACTTATAGACAACCCCATTCTTTTAAATAGTTTTACTGTGCCATTTGGTCACAATGGCCTCAACATACAACCCCATTCTTGTAAATAGTTTATACTTGAAAGTCCAACTAAAAACTAAAATCTGTACACACTCAACCTTCCAAGTCCTTTAAGGTGAGAAATCATTATACTTCTTTGTATCAAGGTTACGGTTTTTGATATAAACAAAATTCATTCCCCCAACATTTTCTGTACTATCGATTTCATGTAGGTTAAATGACGATTAGGAAATCAGTGATGAAAATATGGGAAAAATGTTTGACGAATACAAACAGAACAAAGAGGAAGAGAAAGAGAAAGAGAAAGAGAAAGAGGATGGATTCGTTCTAGACACACAAATAGAAGAGGTGGACGAAATGGTTCAAGGTCCAGTACTTCAAGCTCTAGTACTTGGACCACGGACTTTTGTTCAAGCTCCAATACTTTGTCCAAACCCCAGTGCTTCAAGCTCCAGTACTTCGACCATTGAATTTTCTTCTCATGATTTACTTATCCTCGTGAAATCTTATATTGAAGTTGATCAAAGAGATGAGTTACTATTGCAAAGAGGAGGGGGCCTAACCTATGAAGAGTATTGGTCAATGATTACAAGATTACATAACAACAATCGCAGCTGTCCTGTTAGACGATCGTCACATGAAATCCATATGTCTCATCATCGTTTTGCAGAAGCTTGTGATCAATACCATAAGATTACTGAGATGGTTAAAGAAGAAGGCATATTTCAAGCAACTAAAGCGACTTTTCATTCTCGTTACCTATTTGAACACGGTAAGGAATTTGTTGGTCACAAAGCATATAAACTTCACTATAGTTGGCTAACCCGATATGGGGCTAAACAGGGCTATGGTATTTGTCTATTTTATTTGGTTGTATGAATTAGTGTTTTATTTTATGATTGTATGAAAAATATGGAGTAATTACGATTTTGTACTTTATTTAAATATTCACTTTGTCATTGATAAACATTGTTTATTAAACATCGTTTATTAAATTTTATTTACTAGATGCAACAAATAATATCCCATAACCTAATAAACGATGTTTATTAAACATTATTTATTAACAGTCATTTATTTAACGTCGTATCCAATAAAGACATTGCAACATGGTTACAACGACGTAGACTATGACAATACACTATAGCAACTTTCGTTACTTTGTCGGAATGCGTTGGCAGCACTACAAGAAAACAAGGATTTAGTTACACTTATTGGCAGCGTTTGGAAAGCAACAACAATTGTTAATCCAAATCTGAAAGTTGTCTAAAATTTTCGTTGTTCCCACAATTGTAAAACATTGTTACATTTTTTTACTATAGAAGTTTCAGCTATTTTAACTTTCCTCTCTTTAAAAAAAATTCACGAAATCCTAAATCACAATTATCGTGACAACATATTTCCTCCGTTATAGCCGCACTACCTCTTTCCTCTCTACATGGTTTAGCAACTCCCTCTTCCTTCTAATTATTTATCGTTTGATTGAGATTTTGCACAAACCCTAAACTGGTATGGATTTGTACTTTATTTTGTGATAATACATTGATTTTGTACGGTTCAGTATTGATTTTATATTTTAACACAGAAACCATAGTTCCTTAAACCATCAGTGTCAATCTACATAAACCTTAGCTTGACTATTTCACCTTGTTCTTGTTATTTTAAATTAATAGCATAAGATAACTATAATCTAGCATAGTTAGGACACGATGAGATGAGTACTCCAACTATATTTTCCTATGTCAGTATTACTAGCATAATTTTAGAATAAATGGATAAAATGGAGATATGGTGTGAGAGGTTGGTATAATTATTATTATTTTGATATCATGAAGTTTGAGTTTAGTGATAATTTTATAGTCCATGGATTAACTTTTTCGAAATAATAACCTCCTTAAAACCATGCCAAATACAAAATCAGATAATGTAATTCAAAATAAGTGACATAGCAGTGTATGATACATACTAGCAAAATAATTGATATGAATATGGATAAAATATTATCATCAAATATCATGGTCGATCCTTTGAAAATATCATTTTTTACATGTAAATGTTATTTCGTTGTAAATTTCATTGTTACATGTAAAACATGTAAAACAAAATAAAATTACTTTCTATTCTACATTTAAATTTCATTTCAAAATTGTTTGTTTTTCAGTAATATATATAGCGGATGCGCTTTTGTTTACTCAAAAATAAAAACGACAAACCTAATGGGGACTAAGCTTCTCCAATTGTTCTACCTCTTTTTTGAGTCTATCTTTTTTTTTAATTAAGATACTTTTGGTGAATAGATTGCAAGTATATGCCAGTGATTACTCACGGACCCATATCTTTAACGAATTCATGTCATGGCATGGTAGTTGGTTAGGTTGTCTTTGGTTTTATATTAAAGTGTACGAAATGATATAAATTCAAATGTGCACCACTAATACACAAGTCCTACACATTGTTGCTGAATGTTGGAACAGCAGGTTCAGGAGAGAAATTTTTGACTATAATAATTATTATTGTGGATTTTAGGATTGCTTTTTTGGTGAATTGAAGTGACTGATGCGGGTTATATTGTTGTTATGGATTAGGTTGATTAGGCTGGATGTAGTTATTGATAGGGATTTAGGTGCTGAGGAGAGGACGAGGTTTGTTCATATGTTAGAAGAGATCCAGTGTGGTTGCTTTTGCATTTGATATATGCAGGGGGTAAAAACTATAGATGTTTTGAAAAAATAGTGTAAAATTGTGAATAGAAGGTAAAAACTAAAGAAGCTAATTGAGATGTACATGTCTTGGGACATCAGCTTCTGATTTTGACAGTTAGAATATGCAGTAAAAAAAAAACAGAATCACAACTAGGTTGATGTTGGTAGCTGAAATTTTGACAGTTAGAATATGTAGTTTCTTTGAATTGATTATATCTTGCCAATGAATTATATTGTTACATGCTTAGGTGCCTGAAAAGTTGTAGCTGAGTGAAGCAACTTTGAATTTGATCCAATATGTTATGCGAAAACCTGAAAATCTTAAGCATCTTGTGTAAGCACTATATTATTTCTTAAGAAATACTACTTCCCGACAATTTGCAGATGATAGAACCCATATTATCTCATTTTTCACTCAAAGCATTTGCACCAAGAGGATATCGTATGATCATACTCAAAGATATGTACTCATTATAAAAATGTTAAGGTCAGTGTAAACTTAATTTAGTAAATATAATAAATTCGGTTAAGTAGAAATCGAGTGAACTCAGTTTTGAAACTGAGTAGAAACCAATTAATGAAAAAAAATTAATTCCAGCTGTTGCACAACAGCAGTTTGCAAAAGTTCTTGCTACTGTTGTTCTACCGATGTATTTGGTTCTATCTGTTTGCGTTTAAGTGGGATGCAGTCCAACTAAGTAAAAAAAAGCGAGTGAGAGGGGAAGGGAGGATAATAGAAGTAGAACCTTAATGCAGTGTCCCACAAATACATCTGGGTCCAATATCTAGGATTTTATAGCCTAGACACTTGTATAGGTTATAATTTTGTATAAAATATTCTCAAATACATGCAGTTTCAGTTTATAACAAAACTGGGCATGGTGTCATGTTATATAGTGCTACACGTATGGGTTGTGTGTGTGCATTCCAGTATCTGCATGCTATATGTGTGTATCGTGCACTTTCTAGTTGACAGGTTGTATGAGCAACTGTGTTTTTGTGAAACTTTTGCATAGGTGAGCATGTCTGGTTTAGTGTGTGTTAGATAAGTGCTAGTGGTTGGTCAAAGAGGAGTTTGCAAGTGCATTGGTGGTGTAGTGTATTTGATAAATTTGCGTGGATAATTGATTTGGTAAATGATTAATGCAGGTTTCTTATAGGCGGGTACCCAATTTTGAGATGAAAAGTTGAAGGCTAAGCTTGCAGTAGGCCAAATTAGTGCAACTGACAGGTACAAGAGTATGCTTTTATATAAGCTTTAAATAATCATCCTGAAAAGTACCAAATGCACTCCTGGACTCTTCTCTTTCTATTAACCCTCATTCAGAAGTGAATTATTGATGCTCTACACATTGCTATTAAGAATAGCAGCCATTTCTAACTACTTATTGTTATGTTGTATTTCGTCTTTAGATTTCTTCATCCGTTTAGCGCCACGACCCTTCCCTATATTCATGATTGCTCCTTTTTTTTACCTGACAATGTAATTATACTAACAGCCATGTTTGCACGTAGATTACCTGAATGCCCATGTTTAGTTTCCCAACTAATCTGGAAAGCCCCTCCTTTATTTCCTTCTGAAAATAAACCCGCTCGCCATTTGCAAAAGCAACACACAAACATGTTGAAATAGGAACCTTACTGCCCTATTTTCACTTGATCCATGAATTTTTTGTACATTTGCACTTGTGCTTCCTTTCTTGAACATATTTTCTTTTGCAGCATGTATAAGATAACCATTCTTTTGTTGATGTTCATTTGCTTCGTCCTCGTTGATTTTGTACTCTCTTTCTATTTTGCTGTTTGGAACCCTTTTCATCTATGCTGGAGTGAACCTGCCCATGTACTTTTGTTTTTATTTATATTTTATATGTGACTCTATCGACGTCTAAGTCAGGTATAAACTAATCTTTTGATATTCTCAATGGTTTTTCAGTCGTCCTTTTCTGGTTCGTGCTTACTTCAGGAATGTTTGGGAATATCTCATGTTGACAAAGAACACATAACTTCTATTGATTAGAGGCTTCTGCTTTCGGTTGAGTTTGTAAACTAGATTGTCTCGCTGCCAGCGGAGGAAACTCTTTAGACTTTTTAATCTATTTTTGTTGATTAGAGTCCCTTTAATCTTGCCTAAATTATTCTGAAAAAGCAGGTTTTGCTTCCTCTTCTTCTTTATTCTGCTTTACTTTGGTGGTGTCTAAATCCAATTAGTTCGTTTTAACAATTATGACACCCTCTTCAGAATTTTCCCCGGGTTTCGTTTAGGTCTTGAAGAATAAGCTTGTCCTACTTTAGGAATCTCCGTTGCCTTAGTTTCTTCTAGTTTTTCTCATCGTCCTTTTTGGGCTTTCATTCTTTGAAACTGTCGGGTTGTCCTTCGAGCATTGCTGTTACTACAGATTTACCTATCGAATCAATTAGATCTACTTTCATATTTGATGGTAATCTAGCTGGAGAAGATGGCTTCGTTGATGCATTGAAATTTGATGGTAGTTGCTTCCTTGTTGGGTCACTTGAATTTTTTGGAAGTGAAGATCTTCTGGATGATGACGAAGAATGTGACAGTTGTGATCTTTGACCTAAAGAAGCAGCTGGTTGTTGTGACGTAAAGCTCCGAGATTGTGTTGGCTTACGTTTTGGTTGTGTGCGGTTTGGGCTTGGAGTTTGGGTCGGATTGTTCCAATATGGAAACCATAATTTGAGTGGTTGTTGATTGCTTCTTCAAGACATTTTTGTATATATTGGAAGTATTTGGCTATTACAGTTCTTGATGGCGCAAAAATAAATGAACGTGTTATATATAGATCCAACTAAATATATAGCTATATATATCCATTGGTTAAAGTTTTAAATGATATTCTTTGCCGACTCTTACGTACTCTTATTGCCCAGAAGTTAAGATGGATTTGGTAAATGATTAGTGTAGGTTTGAAAAATTCAAGACTGAGCTTACAGCAGCCATATTAGCATAGCTGCATTTGATTGGTACAAGTTTGTGTTTTTATATAAGTTTGAAATATATACAATCAACCTGAAGTTTTTTATTTATATACATTCAGGTATTGCATGGAACTTTTCATTAGGATAGCAGCGGAAGCCCTAGTGTACGGAGAAGCTGAAGGCAGATAAAATGATGAGAATTTGTTCTAAAGCATACGTGTTCTTTTAGGACCTCCATTTACAGTTAAACATGTATAATTCAAATTTTAGTGCAAATAAATGGTAATTATATAGTTGTTTCTATGAAACTTGCATTTACAGTTTACATATACTTCACTGACTCATTATATTTGATTTATACTTTTATTGAGTTATATGTTATTGACTTATGCTAACTTGTTTAAACAAGAAGTTTGTTTTACCTTTTGCAAACATAGTCAATATCTTCCTTCTTTAAGACAATAAGTTTAAAATATATCATATATATCTCAATTACACTTTTTCTCCTTCGAATTAGATGGTTATAAAAGTAGTTCACCATGTTTTTTTATGGTTATTTTCCACCTTCAATGTTAGATTAGAAATAGGCTGATCATCATAATTAGATTAGGCGAAGTTCATAGGTTAACTATTTAAAGGAAATTGAATCTCTTGAAACCTGGTGAAATCAAACTATTGGACGCAAATATATATGTACTCCACCGAAGAAAACAAAAATAAATTGCAACATAACATAATGGGAAATATGCCACGAAGGTACTACAAAACAAAGTAAAACATTCAAAGTACATATTGGAGGTTAAATTCCTTGACATGTAGGAAGTAACCGCGGACAGGAAAGCACTGGATAATTTTTAAAACCTTTTGTGCTCGCCATTGACTTTTGTTTTATTTAGTAAACGTTGTTTTATTTTTCAACTATAGTAATATAAAGGTGAGGACAGGTTAAGAAAATCAAAGCCCTCATTCATGTTAGCATGTGTACGGAAGTAAAAAGAGGACTATCAGAGTTGGTGCAGACGAAGCATAATCATATTTGGGAAAATAATTCAATGCTTGAAGATTACATTAGTCAGATTGTATGGTTATTTTCTTTGTCACCTAATTTACTAAAATTTATTTTATGTATCAGTGTATTAGAGCATTAAATAATAATTTATATGCAATAATTCCACATGTGAAATTTGTTTGCGTAATGGATATGGTTTGCAATCAGTTAATTCTTATATTTTTATTTACATGCATGTTAAATAAGATAGAACTGATATATAGCATAATTATAAAACTCACCTACTTATCTAATCAAAAATTTTATGCATGTTTGTTGAGACTATAACGTTTATTGAGACTATACAAACCATTCTTTTATGTATAGATTGTGTGTAGATTGCAAAATGCAGACTTGTACATTTTTGAAACTACTATACTGTTGGCAACAAAGCTAGCCTTACATGCCAATTTATATTACATCAAACCCAAACACTATACAGAAAAAACTACCATGTTGTTGGATTATTTTTTGGTCATTCATTTTTGATTGTATCTCAACTCTTCTTATTGCTATGCATGTTTATCAGTTTGAAAGTTCGGATGATGCAGTTTTTTATTTGGGAAGTATGATTTAGAATGTGTAAAATGCTTTCCAACTCGATTTCTAGTACAAATTAGTCAACTGTCATGGTAAGAGTGGCTCATTTAGAGTTTGCTATTTGTTTGCTAAAAATGTTCTGTGTTCTCTCCATTTGCATACTTGGGCTTGGACTATTTTGTCATTCACAAACTACTTTGTCAAGTTAGCATTTATATCTCATAAATTTATTTTTTGTCTAAAATATCTTGATTCTTTACTTCTTAATTCTCTCATTACTACTTTACTTACCACTCTTTTCATTGCTCTATTACTTTAGTCTTACTGCAAAAAAAACTTTCATTAATCTATTACCTTTTAGTCTTGTTGAAAAATAAACTTGGTTTTTAATAGGAAATATTAATTAGTGACATAATTAATTATTGTATTAGGAAAGGGCAAGATAAAGGGAAATAAATTATAGATATATTAATATGAGAAGAATCTAGACTAAAGGATATGTAAAAGAAAAGTCTAGAAAAAGAAGTGTCTGGAGATTGTCTCTTATATAAATTAGGATGTAATCACTCATTTGTATGGATTATGAAGTATGTATGAAGGAAGTATCAAGAAGGATGGATGAAGGAAGAATCAAGAAAAAAGAAAAGTGAAATAAAAAAGTTATTAAAGTTTTCCTCTTTTCCAAATATTCCTTTTTCTCATTAATGTATTCCTCTTCCTCCTCTAAAATTCTAACAAAGTGGTATCGGAGCAATTAAAATAGCTAACAAAGTGGTATCAGAGCCTAGTTGAAAGTATGGCGCATCCGCATCTACTTTTTCCATCGTTTCTTCTCACTGATCTCACAAAAGAAAATTTTGAAGAATGGAGTAATAAGAAGAAAGAAGAGCTGATTTCCAAAGGGTTATGGGAAATCATTGAAAGTGGCTACGAATGGCCAAAAGATAGAAATATGACGGAGAAAGAGAGAAAATCATTTGTAAGCTGGAGACGGAAAGATCTTCAAGCACGTGCTGTGATGAGTGAGAATGTCGATCAAGAAGCATATCGTCGTATTTATGGACAAAGAACTGCAAAAGATTCATGGAAAATATTGAAAGAATTATATGCAATGGATAACACAAAAGTAGAAGAAGAAAATGAAGATGAGGTCGAAGAAGAGGACGAAAACAAAGGAGTTAAAAATGAAGATATTGGGAGTGAAGAAAAGGAGGATGAAACACTTGCCACGGATTTAAAGTTTGGTGAAAAGTCAATGAAGATTGGTCACACTATCGAGGAAGATCAAATTGCTAAAACTACTGTTAATGGGCCAGATTCAGCTGTAAAAGTACAACCGCTGATGTTGGAAAATGAGCTTGATAATTCCAAGATGCGAGTAGCTGGAAAATTTGATTGCAATGCTTCGGTTGTGGAAAAAGAAGAGACGGATAATGACTTTTCAATGATGGATATCGACGAAGATACAAATCATGGTGCGTCTAACTTACAGTCTCATTTTGTAGAAACTGGTGTTCATGTTCGTATTCAAGACAGAGCGCTTGTTGTCGCTGCTCAACTTTCTGTCTGCTACATCACTGGGCGGCGTTTGCCTGATAAGGCAATAAGGGATAAGCTGAACCCATTAAGAATGAAATACAGAATGGAAAAGGAAAGAATTGATGAGGTATGGAAACTAAAGCAGTGGCGTGATGATTTGATGTTCACTTTGCAAGAAGCGGAGAGAAGAATAGATTTAGCTCAAGATGCCGATCTCAAATACGGTGCCCTTCAAGATTTTGATGCAACCATTGCAAAGCTTGAAGGTGAGAACAAAATGGTGTGCAATGATTATATCAAACCTTTTTGCAACAATTTTATTTTTCAATCAAAATATTTTGGAATCCCTTGTGATTGTCAAACTTTGGAAACATACAAAGAAATTGAATGGAGAGATATTATGTATGATTCATTCAATATTTATGATGCGGGGCCAAGATGGAATTTGATGAGCTTACTTTTTGGAGTATTTTATGGCAATGAAGGAGGACGAGATGAACGGAGCTTTGCAACAAGGATTCGAGAAATCATGTTAAAGATCTTCATGGTGAAAAAGAAGAGAAGAAAAAGGAAAGCTTGGATGATTTCTATACTTCTGCCAAAGCACGTAAAATACAAAAACTAAAACTTTTGGTACGAGTTGAAAAACCCAAGTTTAAGGGGGGATGTTGAAAAATAAACTTGGTTTTTATTAGGAAATATTAATTAGTGACATAATTAATTATTGTATTAGGAAAGGGCAAGATAAAGGGAAATAAATTATAGACATATTAATATGAGAAGAATCTAGACTAAAGGATATGTAAAAGAAAAGTCTAGAAAAAGAAGTGTCTGGAGATTGTCTCTTATATAAATTAGGATGTAATCACTCATTTGTATGGATTATGAAGTACATATGAAGGAAGTATCAAGAAGGATGGATGAAGGAAGAATCAAGAAAAAAGAAAAGTGAAATAAAAAAGTTATTAAAGTTTTCCTCTTTTCCAAATATTCCTTTTTCTCATTAATCTATTCCTCTTCCTCCTCTAAAATTCTAACAAAGTGGTATCGGAGCAATTAAAATAGCTAACAAGTCTTACTAAAAAAACTTATTAATTCTCTCGTTTCTACTTTGAAAACCAGTAGGCGTACACTATTTTCATGATGTTTATTCGCGGATCTGCTAATATAGAGAATAGTTGCAGCTTAAGGGATCACTGGGGTTCTTTCGACTTTAATTTATTGTCGGTTAATTTGGATATTGCTTTGCCTATCAATTTTAGTCTGGGTAAGTACTCCATCTTTGATTATCTACTTCTAATTATATTATTTGATGAACCTATACCTCAACTATTTGTGATTGCATTATGGTTAATAATGATCACCAAACACTATTTACGTTTTGTTTCCTCCTTGATTTACTGGAAGTATGGATTCCTAAAGTTGTAGCATATTTATTTCATCCTTGTTGCTACAACTTATACTAAAATAGATTTTTGTCTTGAACTGATTGATTGGAAGACCTCCATATGATGTACTATGTCTGTTATACGTTTAATACACATAGAACTATAAAGATTTGCAGCAGCAAATAGCATAACATTTTTTCATAAAGGACGTGGGAGACCTTATTGCATTTATTTGTTGGCTCAGATTTTCCAATAAGCAGATTCAATATCTCCGTGCATGCAAAATTTCAGTTATTCATTTAAAAAAAATAATAGTAGCAAAAATCATGCACTTTACATGTTTTAGTAAAATTTTAACTGGACACAAAGTGTTGCAAAACGTGTCAATCGACAATATATCTCTTTTAGCCAATACCATTTGGATGTCCGTACTGTTTTTAACTGTAAAGTAGTGGCATTGAGTTGTGTGTGGGGTTAATTTACTATGTTCACTAGTGAGGTTGACTAATTTTATATCGTAGCTTGTTGTATAGAGTAGGGGCAAAGAAACGTCCCAGTCATAGGAGACCCACTTGATTTGTTTGACTATATTATTTATGTTGGAAGCAAAGCCCAGATTAGCAAAAATATATGCTCACGTGTTTAGCAACATAAAGTGATAAAAATAGTAATCGGGGTTTGTTTCCATTAGAGCACGTTCCATAATTCTTTTTATAACGGATGATTTTGATGTTCTGTCAATTATTGAATCCGAATTTTTTATGCATGCGAGGTGATGAAAGGCTGACGATGGTATCATTTTAGTTGGCATGAGAGCAACTTCTTTTCGCATACTAACCAGTTTTCATGCCATATAATGGTGTTTGAAGCTTGGTATTAGGGTTAGTATACAGTAGATTTTTTTGTAATATATACATATGTATATTTGTTTTGTAAATTACATGTGTGTGTATAATCGTCATAATTATTTGGTGGATGATAAGTTCCACAATGAAACAGTTAGAGTTTATCATGATATTCTTGGTTTCCATTTGAATGGTAAGATTTTAACAGTGACATGTTAAAATATGGTTTTTTTTCTTTCTTTTTTACAGTAACAACCTAGCTTAATACATCTTCAGCTACAAACTTTGGAAGAAGACCACGTAGATGATGGAAGCAGTGAGGAAGAGGATGAAGATGATGACAATGAGGAAGAAGAAAGGTCTAAAGGAGAAGATGAAGCCACAAAGGTGACAAAATTTATCCGCTGATAACTATTTTTGATCGTTTAATGTGTTATATTATAATTCCTTTGACCAACTGTTGTTTTGGAATGGAACACAACTATTTAGGTCATGCGCATGACTTGTATTATTTTCTTGGTTTTCCATATATTTATCATCAGTGATGTTATACCGATCCCTTTGATCGTTTAATGTGATATATTTCTGTTTTTATTTATATTCGTGTCTAAAAATTCTTATTATTAGTTGTTGAACTTGTACGTCTACAAGTAATTAGCTTTTTCGAAGTGAAGGCTAGCAGCAACAAAGAATTATTGGTAATCAGGCAATGAATATTGTTTTAATTGTTACATACATTATGATATTTTGTTAATACTATCTGTGTAAACTTGTTTGTGGATGTTTATGGTATGTGACTTATTTTATCGAAAAACTTGTTTTGTTTGAATATGATTAATTGTATGATTAATTGTTGATTTTAATATATCATTTATATGATTGATGGTTGGTTATAATATGGATAAAATCTAAGCAATTGTTGAAAATGATACAGGTCATCAACGGTAAATAAAAGTATCTAAATATGCTATTAAATAACAAATAACTTTTAGTAGCATTTTAAAAATGTTACAAAAACAAATGTAAACTAATATATAGTTGCATTTGACAACGCTGTAGAAAATCAAAAATATTATACAAGCAAGAATGCAAAAAAACAAATTTGTTAGTGTTTTGTGAACACTGCAGAAGAACATTAGTTGCATTACAAAAACGCAACAACGTGGTATTTTCGGTAGCGTTTACAACAACGCAACAAAAAGTTTCAGACTTTTAGTTGCATGTCGTATTGCATCATTCTCTACAATGCTACTACAAGTTAAGGTCGCATTTTCTCAACGCTACCAAAGGCCTTTTCTGGTGTAGTGCAGTATCCAAGATTAGCATGGCTACAGTGTCCTGATCACTAACCTAGCTTTAATGTGGAAACAAAAATGGACTTTAAACAATCACTCAATATATCTTCATTGTTTAATAGTACATGCACTATACCAATCACATGACATATCTTTAATGCTGCAATAGTATGCACAGTATCAATTTGTACTGTACCAATCACTAACATTACTTTATTGCTTTACAAAATAGTTTAAACAAACAGTCCATTGTACATGCATTGTGCCCATAACTTACCAATCCACATGAATGCTTTAAAAAAACATCCCTTTCCACTTTATCAAAAAAGAATTCATACCATTTAGAGCACATTATCTCCATAAATGCTTTAAAAAGATTATGATGCCTCACAAATTCTTATTCATCTTCGTCTTGTACTTCTGAGGAGGATCAAGAACAATTCAACAAACAACAATTAATGTATCAAAGTGAAATGCTAGCTACGATGGAACGTGATATCGCAAAGAGCTCAGCATCGATCCAATGAGAAAGTGTTGTGGTATAAAAGATTTACACTACGGACGTGACTATACTGGAGGGCACAACATATTTATGAAGGATTACTTTTGTAACAACCTGTATTTTCAATAACCTGTTATAACATAAATCGAGACAGAATTAAATTCTAAAATCTGAATCAAGGGAAACGGGCTATGCCATTGCGTTCGTCTCGGAAAAATACGCGAAATAGAGTCCGAGTTTTCGAAAATCGGAGTCCGTATGACCCGAATAAGGCCCAACGAAGTTTTCAGAAAATTCCAAAGCAAAAACAGATTTCAAATTCAAGTTTGAATTTGAAATTTGGGCCAGTTTGGGCCAGGCGGGAGAATTCCCGCCAGAGCACCCAAGTCGACAGCCCTGGCGACTTGGGAGTCGACTTGGTTGGACCCAAGTCGACAGCCCTGTCGACTTGGCTGTCGACTTGGTCCAGCCGGGCTGTTTAGCCTGGTGCACCATTTTGAGATTGTGTTGAGCTTGGGGGCCAGATTCGGTTTTAAGGGTTGAGATTGCAACTAGGGTTTAATCCTATGGCCTAAAACACTTGCCTAATCTATAAATAAGGCCCTAACCTAACCCTAAATCATCATTATTCATTCTAGTAACTAAACTATGGCAAAATCAATCCTTTCATGGCCTCCACTCTCTTCATAAAATTCCTAAATAAATTTCTAAGTGATTTTCCATGCATACAAGTGTTTTCAAACTTGTATGAGCATCATTAGCTTGCATTCAAGTCAAGTTTCTATATTTACATCATAAAGAAAGAGTTTTGATCATTTTGGCTCAAGGGTTTTGCTTGCATTTTGGGTTTGATTGATTTCATAAGGGCTTTTGTCATATTTTTGTGACTTCTTAAGCATTGTAAGCCCTATTCTACTTTCATACTTAGATTCTAAAGTTAAATGTATGATATGCAAGTTTGATATGCAAGTTTGATATGCAAGTTTGATATGCAAGTTTTCCATAATATGCAAGTTTACAATGATGTGTTACGCAAGTTCATCAAGTTATGTTATGCAAGTTTGATATGCAAGTTGTCATATGATATGCAAGTTATGTTATGCAAGTTATGTTATGCAAGTTTGATATGCAAGTTGTCATATGATATGCAAGTTATGCTATGCAAGTTTGGGTTGAACATTTTGTTCATGCTATCATGTTATGCAAGCTTATCTTGGGTTTATGAACATAAAGCTTCAAGCTTTATGCCAAAGGTTGCATTTTGGCAACATGTAAGTTATCATATCCCTTATGATAACTTGCATGTGAGGCTAAATGCAAACTTATGGCCATGTCTACATGTCATTTAGCACCATGTATCTCCAATATGCCAAGTTTGGTTTTATGCATGCTTTTGAGGCCTAAAAATGTAATATGCAAGTATATGAACATATGTACATTTCATATGCCACCATGTTGAACATGTGGCTTCAACACCTTTTATGTCATGATTATGCCAAGTTCCCTCTTTCTATCCTTTATGCGCTATTGCGATATGTAAGAGATGGGATTGCGTTTGGGGTTGGGTAAAAGTAAAAGACATAAAAACATAAGCTTGGGAATTTACCTATTAAGTTAGGTCTACCCATTGGGAATTTACCTATTAAGTTAGGTCTACCCAATTGCTTGAAAATTTGTAACATGTTTTGGAAACATGATGGACATGACACTTCGAAAAGATAAGTGTGACCAACTCGAGGTTGGGTTGAGTTTGTAGCGTAAACCTATCCGGAACCGACCGGCTTAACTAGTTGCTACAAACAATAGGACCCAATGTGAGAAGTTGGCCATGTTGTACCTTGAACCCGAGGTTAGACCAAGTTGTGGTGTAAAGCTACCCGGACCCGCCCGGCTTAACTAGTAACCACAACAAGGTCTAATGTGAGAGGTTAAGGCGCATTAAAATTAATTAATGCCTCGTGATTAGGGTTAAGTCATGGTCCACTTGATACTTAACCAATTTGGGCTTGGTAGATTAATCGGGGTTAAGTCATGAACTCATCGTTACACTTAACCAAGTTAATCCATGATTAGCAAGAGGGTTAATCCGTACTTAACCCACTAGAAAATTCTAGCAATGGGGGGCCCACTCCGCAGTAAATCCCCAAAAATTGGTATCATTAAGGCCCTAGGGACTAGGCTAGGGAGGGGGCACGATTACTGGGCTGGAGGTAAGCGACCCAATAAACGACGGCCGAGTGGTACGCCGATGTAGTTCCGGACGGACTATGGTCGTGCACGTAGTCCGTATTTGGAGAAGTCACCCATGGGTACCAGTAGATCGAGACTGTGCACTCATGTTTATGGTGTCTAGGGGTTGGCACCCTAGGGCTTGATACACCCGAAGGGTGGACCTGGCACAGTTCGACTACAATTATGTTTGGGCCGTATTGACACCAACACGTGACGAGTTAGGCTTAGGGAGCCGATCGACTAGACCGTTTGATTGGACCTTGTGTTAGGGTCACTTCATGTTATTGGACCTTGTGTTAGGGTCACTTCATGTTATTGGACCTTGTGTTAGGGTCACTTCATGTTATTGGACCTTGTGTTAGGGTCACTTCATGTTATTGGACCTTGTGTTAGGGTCACTTCATGTTATTGGACCTCGTTTTAGGGTCACTTCATGTTATTGGACCTCGTGTTAGGGTCACTTCATGTTATTGGACCTCGTATTAGGGTCATTTCATGTTATTGGGCCAAAGCTTGGGCCAAGGGATCAATACTTGTTTATTCAAGTCATGTTAGTTTGCTAGTACACCTGTGGTGCAAAACCTTAATCCTGATTATGCGATGACACCTTTATCTACCTTGTTAGTTAATCATCATGCTAGTATGTTGTTATCCTTATGTTCATCCCTGCTGCTCATGCCAGTTAACTTTATCAGTTTACATTGATTGTAGTAGGGCTTACTCAGTCTTTTTGACTGACCTGTTTTCTTTCGCCTCTTTTCTTCTGTTCCCCCCCCCCAGGTTCTCAGGGAGGGAATACTGGAGCTTAGCTTGGATTTCAGATTGCTTGCTTGTGGGATTTCAGCATGTACGGTTTGACATGAAGCTAGCTATGGCTATCACTTCTTTTGGGGATTAGTACTTATGTATTTCAGTTTTTCAGTTGATGTTGTTTTATCTAGACTTGTTTATTTGGAAAGTTTACATTATGTTGTACCAGACTGGTTTTGAAATGGTTTGAAATCTTCCGCTGTTTTATCTATGTTATTTACTCTGTTTACATATATACATATGTTCTTGTTCTGCCTTGATATATCATTATGCATGTTTACCTGATTAAAACACCCCTCCAAAGTCAGAGTGCTTGCAAGAGCCACCCTGGCAGAGGTGGGGTGTTACATTTGGTATCAGAGCATATGGTTTACGAGAAGGAACAAAAAGGTTTTTATAAAACTTTTGGAAAACTATTTTCAAAACCAAGTATAAAGTATTTTCCAAAGAAAAGTCTAGTTTATTTTAAAGGTTAATCCCCAAAAATCCATTAGCAAAAATTCCTTCGTTTCTTCTCCATTCTGAATCTGTCTTTTTCTTCGTTTTCAATATGGCCGATAACTTTGTCATCCCGAAGGGAGTACATGTACCTGTTTGGTATAGGAGACTTTTGGAGGCTAGGGCAACCGAAGTCGGTCCCGCTAATGTTCCTCCTCCTCCTCCGGTAGTTAATGTTCCTCCTCCTCCTGTCGCTGAGGTTCCTCTTCCCCATTCCCCTCAGCATCCTCAAACTGACTTCGCAAAGATTTGCCAAGATTTTAAGGCGATGGGTTGCAAGAATTTCTTTGGAACCGAGACTTACGTAGAGGCAAGGAATTGGTTGAAAGAAACCGAAGATCTTTTTGCCTTCTTTGATATGGGTGACCATAGGAAGGTTTTATTAGCAGTGTGGTTGCTAAAGGAAGAAGCTGCACGTTGGTGGGTGGTCACCACCGCTACTAGGCCAATTGAGACTTGGGATGACTTTCGGGGAAAGTTTGGACTAAGGTTCCTATCACTGAAGCAAGGGGACATGACTATTAGGGAATACATAGATAAGTTTAATCAGCTGGCTCGGGTCGGTTTGGACTTGGTTAACACAGCTCAGAAGAAGGCCCTATACTTTGCTCTAGGATTAAACGAGCCATTACATGGTTTAGCCATGTCTCATATACCCTTGGGGGCAACTTTCGAGAGTTTGGTGAATATGGCCCTACTCAATGAAGAGAATAGGAGTGACAAGAAAGAGGAGAAGTCTGAAGATAAGAAGGAAAAGAAGTGCTTTACTTATGGAAGCTTGACTCATCTAAACCAGGATTGCAGGAAAAGGAAAGGCACTTGCTTTAACTGTGGGAAAATGGGACACTTCACTAGGGATTGCCCGAAGAAGCGAGGGCAAGGCCAGGGTCAGATTCAACGTGCTGGACCTTCAGGAGGGCAAGTTCATGCTCTCAATGTCGCTCCAGTTCCCGATCAAGGTAGTATTTCTGTTGAAAGTCTTGTTTACATTTCTGATTTTCCAGTACGTACCTTGTTTGATTCTGGTGCATCGCATAGCTTTATCTCATCTGATCTTGTTGATAGTTTTCACCTTAGTACTGTAATAACCCGGAAATTTTGGGCCAGTTTGAAATTTTTATTTTGGCAATTTTAGCGAATTTTGAATATTTAAAATGAATTATTTTAAATAATATCGACGAGGAAATTTATTTTGAATAGAATTCGACGTATATATTATATACGTCGTCGTTAGAATATAAATATTTATATATAATTATAAATAGAATTGAAAATGGCGCGGTAGTTCGATAATTCGATTTCAAACTTCAATTGAATGTACCGGGTGCAAAACAATCCGGATTTTAGTGAAACCAAAAATGATAGGATCTAATTGATAATATCTTTCCAACGAATCCGACAAATTGAGATTTCATGGCGGGAATCAAAAGATATGTCCAGTTGAAAATTCTGAATAGTCGCTATGGAATTCAGGCCCTTAAAAATGGACATTTTGCAAACGACCTCGGATTTCGACGAAACCACTTTTGTTGGGTCCGTGATGTCAAATTATTGCTAGGTTTCAAATTTCATAATTTTTCGAATCAATATGTGAGCGTGGCTAAGAAAAACGCGTTTGACCAGTTTCAGTTGATTTCAATCGACTGGAAAATGGCCATTTTTCCAATAGTCTCAGAATTCGACGAAATTAGTTTTGTTAGGACCGTATCGTCAATACGAAGCTAGAAAATATTTTTCTGGAATTTTTAAAGTTCGTATGTGACCTCGGTAATTTGAAATGCGCGTTTAAAATTCAATATATAGATTTAAATGTAAATATTAACGGAAACTGATTCAAACGATCGAATCAACTTGCGATACATATCCCATTGTGTTCGGAATGGGGGTAGAACGCTATGGACGACAGGCGGTGGGCCTCGTTTCGAGGTCGTATGCAAAAGTCAACTCTTTGCAAATTAAATAATTAATAAATAAATAAATATAATAAAAAAAATTTATCTCCCCCCTTAAACCCGCTCTGCCCCCCCCCCCCCCCCCGTTCGTTTCATTCTAGAAAAAAAAAAAAGAAGAAGAAGAAGGCGACGAAGGCGGGGAGGAGCCGCCGCCCTCCCCAAGGGCCACCGCGCCTCATCGGAGACCCCCCCCCCTCTTCCACCTCGACCGCAACGCGCAGCACCCCCCCCCCCAGTCGGCAATCGAGCACCGCACCCCCAGGAAAACCCTAACCCTAGCCCTCCCTTCCCGCCGCCCTCCCCTCCTTCTTCACCTCCGCCACCTCGAAGCGCCACCAACCCCGAGCCCCCTCGCAGTATCGACCGCCGGCCTGACAGCCCCCCCTGTAAGTTTTTTTTTATTATTTATTTTATTTTTATTTTATTTAAATAGAAGAAAAACTGAATTTTATTTTATTTAAAATCTGAATTTTATTTTGTTAGAAGAAAAACTGAATTTTATTTTATTTAAAATCTGAATTTTATTTTGTTTAAAAACGGAATTTTATTTACTTTAAAAACTGGTTTTTATTTATGTTGTAAAGTCATAACAATATAATCTTTTATATTGTCGAAAGAAAAATATAATCTTTTATATTGTCGAATTAAAAATATAATTTTTATATGTTGAACTTCGAAATAAAAATAGAATTTTTATATGTTGAACTTCGAATTAAAAATAGAATTTTTATATGTTGAACTTCGAATTAAAAATAGAATTTTTATATGTTGAACTTCGAAATAAAAATAGAATTTTTATATGTTGAACTTCGAATTAAAAATAGAATTTTTATATGTTGAACTTCGAAATAAAAATAGAATTTTTATATGTTGAACTTCGAATTAAAAATAGAATTTTTATATGTTGAACTTCGAATTAAAAATAGAATTTTTATATGTTGAACTTCGAATTAAAAATAGAATTTTTATATGTTGAACTTCGAAATAAAAATAGAATTTTTATATGTTGAACTTCGAATTAAAAATAGAATTTTTATATGTTGAACTTCGAAATAAAAATAGAATTTTTATATGTTGAACTTCGAATTAAAAATAGAATTTTTATATGTTGAACTTCGAAATAAAAATAGAATTTTTATATGTTGAACTTCGAATTAAAAATAGAATTTTTATATGTTGAACTTCGAAATAAAAATAGAATTTTTATATGTTGAACTTCGAAATAAAAATAGAATTTTTATATGTTGAACTTCGAAATAAAAATAGGATTTTTATATGTTGAACTTCGAGATAAAAATATGATTTTTATAAATGGAATAGCGAGGTAAAATTCGATTTTTACATATGTAGTGAAAGCGGACAATGAAAGCGACAAAAGGCGAGTTGGCGAAGATTTCCTGCATTAGAAGTGCCGTGGAGCTAGGATAGCTATCTGTGAGAATTCTCACTCTTCAATTTCTATTTCTAGTTATATATATATATACTAGGATGCAGACGGTGCTTAGTAGCACCCGACACAATCGTCCACAGACCATGGACTTGTTTGTTTGGTTGCATAGATTAGTTATATGATTTGATTTGAATTTGGTTGTTTGGTGATCTGATTGATGTGTGAATGGCGTGGGCCTTCACTAGACCGGGGATAAGGCTAGGCCTTGTCCCGTTTCTAGTATCGTGCCGTTATGCCGCCGAAATTTTCTAAAATATGTTAGAAAAATAAAAATATCATTTTATTGAATAAATGAATTGAATAGAAATTCATAGGTTGAAATAAAATGTTTTATCGTTAAAAATATAATTTTTAACGTGAATATGAAAATAGTGAAGTGAACAAAATAAAATATTCATTTGCAAACCGGACGGTTTGTTTATGTACACCTATTTGAATGACATTGATTGGGACGATAAATTTTACACATCGCCCAACTGCACAAATAAAATTTGTGTTTGGTTGTTTGAAACCCCACACGGGTGTTGGGATGAAATTAGAAGTTCACTCATCCTGATTGATTAAATATGTTGATCGATTGATTGACATGCTGTTATAAGCGTTAGATATCTTTATTTGATGCTTATACAGTGTAGTGCACTTTGGTTGATGGTTGATCATTTTTCAATGCTATTATATACATGTGTTGTATGAAAATCCATATAATTAATTTTATATGGTAATTGATTGGGCCTCATTCCAGTTTAGAAATAGAAATATTTGAAATAGAAATATTCGAAATGGAATATTTGAAAATATCAATATATGAAGCCGTGTTGATTAGATTGACGCCATTTTGACGTGAACGATATTTATATCGATTTCGAAATGAATTGAATTGAAAACGATTTCGAATTGAAGTGAATTGAAAACGATTTCGAAATGAAGTGAATTGAAAACGATTTCGAAATGAATTGAATTGAAAATGATTTCGAAATGAATTGAATTGAAAACGATTTCGAAATGAATTGAATTGAAAACGAATTCAAAGTGAATTGAAAACGATTTCGAAATGAATTGAATTGAAAACGAATTCAAAGTGAATTGAAAATGATTTCGAAATGAATTGAATTGAAAACGATTTCGAAATGAAGTGAATTGAAAACGATTTCGAAATGAATTGAATTGAAAACGATTTCGAAATGAATTGAATTGAAAACGATTTCGAAATGAATTGAATTGAAAACGATTTCGAAATGAATTGAATTGAAAACGATTTCGAAATGAATTGAATAGAAAACGATTTCGAAATGAATTGAATTGAAAACGATTTCGAAATGAATTGAATTGAAAACGATTTCGAAATGAATTGAATTGAAAACGATTTCGAAATGAATTGAATTGAAAACGATTTCGAAATGAATTGAATTGAAAACGATTTCGAAATGAATTGAATTGAAAACGATTTCGAAATGAATTGAATTGAATATGAATTCAAATTGAATTGAAATTTGAATTGAATAGAAATGAATATTTAAAACGAATTTATAAAGAAGAATTCAATTTTGATTTGAATTGAAATGAAAGTTGAAATTGCTTTTGAAATGAATTTTAAAACTATTTATATAATTCGTTTTAAATAGAAATCGACGAAATATATATTATATATATTATATATATAATATAATGGCCTGAATAGAACGCGCCGCGCCGCGGTAGTTCGCGAATTTCGACCATTTATTTCAAACGGACATTACGGGAGATCCGACCGTCGGATTCTCTTAAAACCGGAACCGTTGGGTTCGTATCGAAAAGAGCTTTCTAATGAATATTAGAAATTTGAAATCTAACAGTTGGATTTGGAGATACGTCCAAATCAAATTCGAAAAAGGTCGCTGTAAGTGCAGTTCGATGACCGTTGATGGAAATCGACTGTACGGACCTTGATAAAATTATTAAAAATAGTAATAATTTGTGTAAAATCATAAGAAATGATTTAGAAAGAATTGGGATAAAAAAAAACTCCATATTTGAAAAGATAAAAATAGATTTTTATCGGAATGAACTAGTTTTGAACTAGAATTATAATTCTATATATTTTTAAATAAATAAATTGAATTTGAAATGGTTTTGAAAATAACCAAAATTTCCAATGATTGCATTGGAATGGACTTGAATCGAAATTGTCTTCGGAATATTTCGATGTTGGATTTCGTGATTATACAAATGTTGTTATGGAAATTTGAAAGATATAGATATATATATCGTTATTTCCAATACGATATTTGTTAGTCGTAGAATTTGATATTGAATATAAGCCGGTATATATTCTATTCAGAGCCTTGTGTTTAATATCAAATGTGATTTGGGTTTGTCGTGAATGGTGTCTTCACTAACACTGTTCTTGAACCCAGTTGAGAAAAGATTAAATCTTTTTATTTAGATTTAATGAAGTGTACCAATTAAATAATATTTAATTGGAATTGAATTGATATTGATTTTTGGGTTTATCGTGGACAGTGTTTTTAAATAACACTCGTTCTTTAACCCGATAATTAATGAAGGTGATTTTGGGTTTATTGTGAACTGTGTTTTTAAATGACACGGATTCTTTAACCCAGTCACAGATTAAAACTAAGTGGAGTTTTAACGAATCTTTAATTAGATTGAAATAATCGAAATGGAGTATCACCAGTTTTGCTCCAGGCGATAGTTAAATCTTTAATTAGATTTGAACGTGAAATGGTAATTGAATTTACTGATAACACCGTGGTGTTAGATATGAAGTATAACCAGCTTTACTTCATGGGATGAATAGGTTGGGATTGGGAAATTAAAACAAATGATTACTTCGGTAAGGTTCGTTAATCCCGACTAGTTTGAATTGATATTCAAAAATAGATTATAGAATAAATTCAAGAAATTTATCTTGGATAAAATTAATGGGAACCTTTCCCTATGAATGTGAAATTTAGAAATTGACTGTCGGTTAGCCAAACAGAATGGTTTTCTGGATATTGATCTGATGTTGGTTTCGGCCTTCGGGGTTAATATTTGGGGAATTATTCTCTTGATTAATTTACGGTTAGTGACTAATGAATTGGAATGAGGCGTATGTTGTGTTTGTGTAACACTTATTTAAAATATACGCGAGTTATTCGGAAAGACCGGGTTTATCCCATTCTGAATAACTGATACGACGACAAGTCGAAGATGAAGACGATGGTCGAAGACCGGAGGTCTTCACGTCGTTTGGGTGATAACTGATGATCTTGATTGGGCTGTACACCCAAGAAGATGGAAACAGTTGGTGATCGTCCAGACGTACTTGGAGATCGATGGATATGCGGGGTACTAGGTGCCTCCGGTTTCGTTCAGACCCAGAACGGACTTGTAAATGGACTGTGTGTCTGACATTGGATTTTAGTCTGTGTGATTGATCTCTATTAAATATATATCTATTTGGCGGCGGAGAATTTATTCTCTTGCTTAACGCCCTTCTCTGAGACGTACGAGCTCAGGGGCTATATATTGATGGATATCAAACGCATGGAGTGAATTGCCTGTGTGGCATGCCTAAGTGGCAATTGATCGAGGCTTCTGTTGAAAAGCAAAGTCTTGTGGTGATGATCAAAGCAAGGCCTTTGTGGCGTAGCTTTGTGTAACGTTGATCGCGAGCTTCACACCCGGTATGAACCAAAAACGGGAGACGGACCTCAGGGAGGGCATGCGTTTCCTTCTAGCTAAAAAGTGGCGTCAGTGGTTTTACACGCCCTGACGAGTTTGACTTATGTGGTTGTTGCTGTTGCGAGGCGCCTCGGATTGATCGGTCGTTCTCGAACCGATGGAGTCATTTAGTTGGCTCACCTACGCCCCATAGGGCGGGGAAACGCATGTTCAGGGTTTAAGTTTAATCCACATCGGTGGACTGGCCCTGACGATCCAAGGGTCACTCGAGCTCTGATCCTGAGACACGGGCTAGAGCGTCTCGAATCGGTTGAGGACTATCTTTTGCCTCGGTTCATAGATGGAAACCCAATTTCGAAATACGTGATCTTGCGGTTTTGATTGTAAACTTATATATGGCGACATAGTGGTATGGGGCATTCATGCCGCCTATGATTGATACTTATGATTTGAAGTTGTTTTATACACTATGTACTTATAACAGTATCAAATGATTTGTTTTAAACGTATCAAGCATTCTTGGCTATTATAAGGTAAAAACCCTATCTTCCGGCTTGCGTTGCATTGTGTGATGGGAACTGGGTCTTATAATAGCTTCATTTTTCTTTATTTAGCATTGCGCTGTTTGTTTTATGCACTGGTATTCTTGGGAGGAAGCCCGTTCCGTGTTATACGGCGTGGTCCCTTGATTTACCTAACTTTCAAATAAAGATTAATAACTGTTTTAGTTCTCACACCAGTCCCATGACTGACCTGGAGTTTATTGTTTTAACCTAAACTCTGGGTGCCCTTATTTTGACACGGGCAGCTAGTAGTTTTGGTTTTGCAGATTTATATTCACGGGGTCCTGGTTCACAGCTGGAACGATATCCGGAAAGCTTTGTATCCGTATATCTACTTCTAGTTGCGTATTGTATTATTTTTCGCTGCTATGTATTTAAATGTAATTTAAATCTCTGATATTTCTGTGTAATATTTATTCATTTATACTCTGTATATTCTTGTAATCTGATGCATTGTTGTAATAAACAATGAAATGTTCTTTATATGCGTTCTATTGTGGCTTGTTCTCGAACTATCCGACACTTTCCTTTACGGGGAAGTTACGGGTCTTTACACGTGGTATCAGAGCTTTGGTTTACAGAGCTCGAGAACAAGACACATTAGAACCGTACGAAAGAATTCATCAGATATTGGATTAGTAATATCCAATGAGAATGACTCGTTAGAAATGGGATCAGTGGTATCCTAGGACGAGTGTGAAGAGTATATTTTTAAAATGAAAACCAATTTTGTTTTGAAAATTTAAATCAACTATTCGTATTTGATTATTTATTTGTATTGATTTGGACAGTCTAGTATATAAAGAATTTGCATATACGCCTTGCAAACGTATATTCAGAGTTTTAATATATTGGATAGATATAGCATCACACTCTAGTCGCCCGAAGATGATATTGATGATGGTGCATCATCATCAGCATTTATATTCGAGTGTCGAAGGTGTGATATCTATATATTTCCTATTGACTGGTGTGAGAACCAAAATTAGATAGGGCCTATTGTTGTGATTTGGCATCAAAAATCTGATTTTTGACTATGTATCAAAGTTATCAATTTGAAAAGCTAATCAACTAATTAATTGATGTTTGCGTTGTTTGTTTATTTGTTTGCTAATTTTTAGCCATTTAGCCTAATAGCATCACATATTGAATTGTATTGAAAATTGGTCGCATTTGCTTGCATATACCTATACTTACGTTGAACAGGTCATAGCAAGGAGGCTAGAGCAGAGAATAAAATTTGTTTGCCCGACAAATAGGTACATGTTTACTACATAATTTACTGTTTTGTTTGGGTGATGATGATTTTATGAGCCTATTGGCTAGCCGCTTGGCTTTTTCTTTTTCTTTTTGAGATCTGAAGGACCGGGGAAGCTATTTGAAATTCCCCGATGCTCCCGGTGCAGGGGAGGTTATGGCGAAATTTTTCGAAAATTTAGGGTGTGAGCCAAATTTTTGAAAATTTGAAAATTCTCAGAAACTGAAAAGTTGGAGAATGGAAGCCAAATCGAACGTAGAGTTGATTGATCAAACCACTTTCGACTTTGTTCCTTTTCGGGGACGAAAAGTTTTAAGTGGGGGAGATTGTAATAACCCGGAAATTCTGGGCCAGTTTGAAATTTTTATTTTGGCAATTTTAGCGAATGTTGAATATTTAAAATGAATTATTTTAAATAATATCGACGAGGAAATTTATTTTGAATAGAATTCGACGTATATATTATATACGTCGTCGTTAGAATATAAATATTTATATATAATTATAAATAGAATTGAAAATGGCGCGGTAGTTCGATAATTCGATTTCAAACTTCAATTGAATGTACCGGGTGCAAAACAATCCGGATTTTAGTGAAACCAAAAATGATAGGATCTAATTGATAATATCTTTCCAACGAATCCGACAAATTGAGATTTCATGGCGGGAATCAAAAGATATGTCCAGCTGAAAATTCTGAATAGTCGCTATGGAATTCAGGCCCTTAAAAATGGACATTTTGCAAACGACCTCGGATTTCGACGAAACCACTTTTGTTGGGTCCGTGATGTCAAATTATTGCTAGGTTTCAAATTTCATAATTTTTCGAATCAATATGTGAGCGTGGCTAAGGAAAACGCGTTTGACCAGTTTCAGTTGATTTCAATCGACTGGAAAATGGCCATTTTTCCAATAGTCTCAGAATTCGACGAAATTAGTTTTGTTAGGACCGTATCGTCAATACGAAGCTAGAAAATATTTTTTTGGAATTTTTAAAGTTTGTATGTGACCTCGGTAATTTGAAATGCGCGTTTAAAATTCAATATATAGATTTAAATGTAAATATTAACGGAAACTGATTCAAACGATCAAATCAACTTGCGATACATATCCCATTGTGTTCGGAATGGGGGTAGAACGCTATGGACGACAGGCGGTGGGCCTCGTTTCGAGGTCGTATGTAAAAGTCAACTCTTTGCAAATTAAATAATTAATAAATAAATAAATATAATAAAAAAATTTTATCTCCCCCCCTTAAACCCGCTCTGCCCCCCCCCCCCCGTTCGTTTCATTCTAGAAAACAAAAAAAAAGAAAAAAAGAAGATGACGGAGGCGACGAAGGCGGGGAGGAGCCGCCGCCCTCCCCAAGGGCCACCGCGCCTCATCGGAGACCCCCCCCTCTTCCACCTCGACCGCAACGCGCAGCACCCCCCCCAGTCGGCAATCGAGCACCGCACCCCCAGGAAAACCCTAACCCTAGCCCTCCCTTCCCGCCGCCCTCCCCTCCTTCTTCACCTCCGCCACCTCGAAGCGCCACCAACCCCGAGCCCCCTCGCAGTATCGACTGCCGGCCTGACAGCCCCCCCTGTAAGTTTTTTTTATTATTTATTTTATTTTTATTTTATTTAAATAGAAGAAAAACTGAATTTTATTTTATTTAAAATCTGAATTTTATTTTGTTAGAAGAAAAACTGAATTTTATTTTATTTAAAATCTGAATTTTATTTTGTTTAAAAACGGAATTTTATTTACTTTAAAAACTGGTTTTTATTTATGTTGTAAAGTCATAACAATATAATCTTTTATATTGTCGAAAGAAAAATATAATCTTTTATATTGTCGAATTAAAAATAGAATTTTTATATGTTGAACTTCGAAATAAAAATAGAATTTTTATATGTTGAACTTCGAATTAAAAATAGAATTTTTATATGTTGAACTTCGAATTAAAAATAGAATTTTTATATGTTGAACTTCGAAATAAAAATAGAATTTTTATATGTTGAACTTCGAATTAAAAATAGAATTTTTATATGTTGAACTTCGAAATAAAAATAGAATTTTTATATGTTGAACTTCGAATTAAAAATAGAATTTTTATATGTTGAACTTCGAATTAAAAATAAAATTTTTATATGTTGAACTTCGAATTAAAAATAGAATTTTTATATGTTGAACTTCGAAATAAAAATAGAATTTTTATATGTTGAACTTCGAATTAAAAATAGAATTTTTATATGTTGAACTTCGAAATAAAAATAGAATTTTTATATGTTGAACTTCGAAATAAAAATAGAATTTTTATATGTTGAACTTCGAAATAAAAATAGAATTTTTATATGTTGAACTTCGAATTAAAAATAGAATTTTTATATGTTGAACTTCGAAATAAAAATAGAATTTTTATATGTTGAACTTCGAAATAAAAATAGAATTTTTATATGTTGAACTTCGAAATAAAAATAGGATTTTTATATGTTGAACTTCGAGATAAAAATATGATTTTTATATATGGAATAGCGAGGTAAAATTCGATTTTTACATATGTAGTGAAAGCGGACAACGAAAGCGACAAAAGGCGAGTTGGCGAAGATTTCCTGCATTAGAAGTGCCGTGGAGCTAGGATAGCTATCTGTGAGAATTCTCACTCTTCAATTTCTATTTCTAGTTATATATATATATACTAGGATGCAGACGGTGCTTAGTAGCACCAGACACAATCGTCCATAGACCATGGACTTGTTTGTTTGGTTGCATAGATTAGTTATATGATTTGATTTGAATTTGGTTGTTTGGTGATCTGATTGATGTGTGAATGGCGTGGGCCTTCACTAGACCGGGGATAAGGCTAGGCCTTGTCCCGTTTCTAGTATCGTGCCGTTATGCCGCCGAAATTTTCTAAAATATGTTAGAAAAATAAAAATATCATTTTATTGAATAAATGAATTGAATAGAAATTCATAGGTTGAAATAAAATGTTTTATCGTTAAAAATATAATTTTTAACGTGAATATGAAAATAGTGAAGTGAACAAAATAAAATATTCATTTGCAAACCGGATGGTTTGTTTATGTACACGTATTTGAATGACATTGATTGGGACGATAAATTTTACACATCGCCCAACTGCACAAATAAAATCTGTGTTTGGTTGTTTGAAACCCCACACGGGTGTTGGGATGAAATTAGAAGTTCACTCATCCTGATTGATTAAATATGTTGATCGATTGATTGACATGCTGTTATAAGCGTTAGATATCTTTATTTGATGCTTATACAGTGTAGTGCACTTTGGTTGATGGTTGATCATTTTTCAATGCTATTATATACATGTGTTGTATGAAAATCCATATAATTAATTTTATATGGTAATTGATTGGGCCTCATTCCAGTTTAGAAATAGAAATATTTGAAATAGAAATATTCGAAATGGAATATTTGAAAATATCAATATATGAAGCCGTGTTGATTAGATTGACGCCATTTTGACGTGAACGATATTTATATCGATTTCGAAATGAATTGAATTGAAAACGATTTCGAATTGAAGTGAATTGAAAACGATTTCGAAATGAAGTGAATTGAAAACGATTTCGAAATGAAGTGAATTGAAAACGATTTCGAAATGAATTGAATTGAAAACGATTTCGAAATGAATTGAATTGAAAACGAATTCAAAGTGAATTGAAAACGATTTCGAAATGAATTGAATTGAAAACGATTTCGAAATGAAGTGAATTGAAAACGTTTTCGAAATGAATTGAATTGAAAACGATTTCGAAATGAATTGAATTGAAAACGATTTCGAAATGAATTGAATTGAAAACGATTTCGAAATGAATTGAATTGAAAACGATTTCGAAATGAATTGAATTGAAAACGATTTCGAAATGAATTGAATTGAAAACGATTTCGAAATGAATTGAATTGAAAACGATTTCGAAATGAATTGAATTGAAAACGATTTCGAAATGAATTGAATTGAAAACGATTTCGAAATGAATTGAATTGAAAACGATTTCGAAATGAATTGAATTGAATATGAATTCAAATTGAATTGAAATTTGAATTGAATAGAAATGAATATTTAAAACGAATTTATAAAGAAGAATTCAATTTTGATTTGAATTGAAATGAAAGTTGAAATTGCTTTTGAAATGAATTTTAAAACTATTTATATAATTCGTTTTAAATAGAAATCGACGAAATATATATTATATATATTATATATATAATATAATGGCCTGAATAGAACGCGCCGCGCCGCGGTAGTTCGCGAATTTCGACCATTTATTTCAAACGGATATTACGGGAGATCCGACCGTCGGATTCTCCTAAAACCGGAACCGTTGGGTTCGTATCGAAAAGAGCTTTCTAATGAATATTAGAAATTTGAAATCTAACAGTTGGATTTGGAGATACGTCCAAATCAAATTCGAAAAAGGTCGCTGTAAGTGCAGTTCGATGACCGTTGATGGAAATCGACTGTACGGGCCTTGATAAAATTATTAAAAATAGTAATAATTTGTGTAAAATCATAAGAAATGATTTAGAAAGAATTGGGATAAAAAAAACTCCATATTTGAAAAGATAAAAATAGATTTTTATCGGAATGAACTAGTTTTGAACTAGAATTATAATTCTATTTATTTTTAAATAAATAAATTGAATTTGAAATGGTTTTGAAAATAACCAAAATTTCCAATGATTGCATTGGAATGGACTTGAATCGAAATTGTCTTCGGAATATTTCGATGTTGGATTTCGTGATTATACAAATGTTGTTATGGAAATTTGAAAGATATAGATATATATATCGTTATTTCCAATACGATATTTGTTAGTCGTAGAATTTGATATTGAATATAAGCCGGTATATATTCTATTCAGAGCCTTGTGTTTAATATCAAATGTGATTTGGGTTTGTCGTGAATGGTGTCTTCACTAACACTGTTCTTGAACCCAGTTGAGAAAAGATTAAATCTTTTTATTTAGATTTAATGAAGTGTACCAATTAAATAATATTTAATTGGAATTGAATTGATATTGATTTTTGGGTTTATCGTGGACAGTGTTTTTAAATAACACTCGTTCTTTAACCCGATAATTAATGAAGGTGATTTTGGGTTTATTGTGAACTGTGTTTTTAAATGACACGGATTCTTTAACCCAGTCACAGATTAAAACTAAGTGGAGTTTTAACGAATCTTTAATTAGATTGAAATAATCGAAATGGAGTATCACCAGTTTTGCTCCAGGCGATAGTTAAATCTTTAATTAGATTTGAACGTGAAATGGTAATTGAATTTACCGATAACACCGTGGTGTTAGATATGAAGTATAACCAGCTTTACTTCATGGGATGAATAGGTTGGGATTGGGAAATTAAAACAAATGATTACTTCGGTAAGGTTCGTTAATCCCGACTAGTTTGAATTGATATTCAAAAATAGATTATAGAATAAATTCAAGAAATTTATCTTGGATAAAATTAATGGGAACCTTTCCCTATGAATGTGAAATTTAGAAATTGACTGTCGGTTAGCCAAACAGAATGGTTTTCTGGATATTGATCTGATGTTGGTTTCGGCCTTCGGGGTTAATATTTGGGGAATTATTCTCTTGATTAATTTACGATTAGTGACTAATGAATTGGAATGAGGCGTATGTTGTGTTTGTGTAACACTTATTTAAAATATACGCGAGTTATTCGGAAAGACCGGGTTTATCCCATTCTGAATAACTGATACGACGACAAGTCGAAGATGAAGACGATGGTCGAAGACCGGAGGTCTTCACGTCGTTTGGGTGATAACTGATGATCTTGATTGGGCTGTACACCCAAGAAGATGGAAACAGTTGGTGATCGTCCAGACGTACTTGGAGATCGATGGATATGCGGGGTACTAGGTGCCTCCGGTTTCGTTCAGACCCAGAACGGACTTGTAAATGGACTGTGTGTCTGACATTGGATTTTAGTCTGTGTGATTGATCTCTATTAAATATATATCTGTTTGGCGGCGGAGAATTTATTCTCTTGCTTAACGCCCTTCTCTGAGACGTACGAGCTCAGGGGCTATATATTGATGGATATCAAACGCATGGAGTGAATTGCCTGTGTGGCATGCCTAAGTGGCAATTGATCGAGGCTTCTGTTGAAAAGCAAAGTCTTGTGGTGATGATCAAAGCAAGGCCTTTGTGGCGTAGCTTTGTGTAACGTTGATCGCGAGCTTCACACCCGGTATGAACCAAAAACGGGAGACGGACCTCAGGGAGGGCATGCGTTTCCTTCTAGCTAAAAAGTGGCGTCAGTGGTTTTACACGCCCTGACGAGTTTGACTTATGTGGTTGTTGCTGTTGCGAGGCGCCTCGGATTGATCGGTCGTTCTCGAACTGATGGAGTCATTTAGTTGGCTCACCTACGCCCCATAGGGCGGGGAAACGCATGTTCAGGGTTTAAGTTTAATCCACATCGGTGGACTGGCCCTGACGATCCAAGGGTCACTCGAGCTCTGATCCTGAGACACGGGCTAGAGCGTCTCGAATCGGTTGAGGACTATCTTTTGCCTCGGTTCATAGATGGAAACCCAATTTCGAAATACGTGATCTTGCGGTTTTGATTGTAAACTTATATATGGCGACATAGTGGTATGCGGCATTCATGCCGCCTATGATTGATACTTATGATTTGAGGTTGTTTTATACACTATGTACTTATAACAGTATCAAATGATTTGTTTTAAACGTATCAAGCATTCTTGGCTATTATAAGGTAAAAACCCTATCCTCCGGCTTGCGTTGCATTGTGTGATGGGAACTGGGTCTTATAATAGCTTCATTTTTCTTTATTTAGCATTGCGCTGTTTGTTTTATGCACTGGTATTCTTGGGAGGAAGCCCGTTCCGTGTTATACGGCGTGGTCCCTTGATTTACCTAACTTTCAAATAAAGATTAATAACTGTTTTAGTTCTCACACCAGTCCCATGACTGACCTGGAGTTTATTGTTTTAACCTAAACTCTGGGTGCCCTTATTTTGACACGGGCAGCTAGTAGTTTTGGTTTTGCAGATTTATATTCACAGGATCCTGGTTCACAGCTGGAACGATATCCGGAAAGCTTTGTATCCGTATATCTACTTTAGTTGCGTATTGTATTATTTTCCGCTGCTATGTATTTAAATGTAATTTAAATCTCTGATATTTCTGTGTAATATTTATTCATTTATACTCTGTATATTCTTGTAATCTGATGCATTGTTGTAATAAACAATGAAATGTTCTTTATATGCGTTCTGTTGTGGCTTGTTCTCGAACTATCCGACACTTTCCTTTACGGGGAAGTTACGGGTCTTTACAAGTACTAGCTTGGTAGATGATCCCGTTTGTGTCTCAAATCCTATTGGGGGGTTCCGCCCATTTGTCTATAGTATGTGGGGATTTGAGGATCTCTATACTGAGTGTAGAGTTCTTGTGCAGTGCTTATGTTCTTGGTTTCAGGAGATACGGATTGATATTGGGCATGGATTGGCTGTCCAGATATGGAGCCATTCTTGATTGTGAGCATAGGGTTGTGAGGCTCGTGACTCGCCTCGGAAACACCCTAGAGGTTTCTTGTGATCCGAGAGGTCCCGTCATATTGTGTTATCTTGAATCCCTCAACTCGTCTATCGATAGTTGTAATCGGTGAGGGTGGTTCGAGAATATCCGGATATCTTGGGAGAAGTGAAGGGGGTTACCCCTAAACGAGGGATAGATTTCCGCATTTATCTGGTTGATAATGCCAAGGTAGTTCCGTGGCCGGTAAGGCACATGGCCCCGCAAGATGAGTGTTAAGAAAGCAAGTCAAGGAGTTGCTTGAGAAGAATTCATTAGATGAAGTATATCTGAATGGGGAGCGCCTGTGGTATTTACTACCAAGGAAGATGGTTCTCTTCGACTTTGTGTTGATTATCGTGAGTAAAACAAGGGGTATAGACAACCATTGCCAAGGATCGATGATTTGATTGATCAGCTTGTAGGAACATCTGTTTTCTCTTGATCTTGCTACTGGATCCCATCAGCTCAGAGTAGCTGAGGATAGTGTAGACAAAACTGCGTTCAGAACTCCGGATGGATTCCTAGAATGGTTGGTCATGCCATTCGGTTTGACTAATGCACCCGCCTACTTCGTGGACTTGATGAGTAGGGTGTTCAAGGAGTTCTTGAACAAGTTTGTCGTGGTCTTTGTAGATGATATTCTGATCTCCTCTAAGGATGAGGAAGAGCACGCAAGGCATCTCGTGGAGGTGATGGATACGCTTAGAGCGCATCAGTTGAAGGCCAAGTTCTCCAAGTGTCACTTTTGGAGAAGGGAAGTTAGATTCCTTGGGCACGTAGTTTCTAAGCAAGGCTTAGCGGTGGATCCCGCTAAGGTGGTTGCAGTTCAGGATTGGAAGACTCCAAGGAATGCAACCGAAGTAGGAAGTTCTCTCAGTTTAGTTAGTTAGTAAGCGTCCCTTGAGTTTAGGCCTACCCTTCTGGATCAAGTAGGGACTTCACAGAAAGAAGACCCGCAGTTAGTCGAGATCATGGACAAGTTGATTCGAGGCGAGATGGCAAGACACCTCGCTATAGATGACAAGGGATGGCTAAGACGCGATGAGAGAAAGAAGGTTCTTGAAGATGCACATCACTCGAGGAGGTGGCCGAGTTTGTCCCAAGGTGCATGTTTTGCCAACAAGTTATAGGCCAAGTCATAAAAGCCCGGTGGGCTATTATAGCCGTTGGAGGTCCCCGCAATGGAAGAGGGAAAAGCATCACGAAGGATTTCGTGGATGGACTGCCTAGGTCAAGGGAAGAGAATACGAGCATGTGGGTCATAGTGGGTGGACTCACGAAGAGTGCTCATTTCACTCTGGTAAAGAGCGAAAGGACCGCTCATAGCTAGCGACAGTTTACTTTCAACAAATAAAGCGGTTGCACGAGGTTCCCTAAAGTATAGTCAGTAACCATGACTCAGCCAGTCTTGGGATAGTCTACGGAAAGACATGAGCAAGCAACTGAATCTAGGAACAGCCTATCATTCGCAGGTGGATGGTTCATTGGCAACATGGATTGGTAGTTTTAAGAAAAGTTCTGCTGCGTGGAATACTTTATAGTAAGTAAACGAGATCCAGGATTCACTAGTGAATTTTGGAGAGCTTGCATGAAACCATGAGGTCATAGTTATGTTTAAGCCAAGAATGTTAGAAGAGTAAGTGGAAAAGGAAGACGAGAGACGACAATGAAATGGGTTCCAACTCATATTTGGAAATAAGAGTTAAGAAGCTAAGAAATCATGAGGTAAAAGACGGTTAAAGCACCGTGGAGTTAAGCTCAAGGAAATGTGACTTAGAAGACTGAAGGCTAGATACGCGCATCATATCTCTTTTTAAGAGTATATCCTTGGTCCTTGTTTTCCTGTGGAACTTACTCGCATGTTATCTTTCACGTATATCCTCTCGGTCCCATTCTCGGTCCTATTTTTGTCGGGAGGTATGACTTATTGGCTAGTAATACATGTCAGGGTTTGAAGGGGGTCTGTTAGGTTGACTAAACCTTTTGGGCTTTTATAGAATATGGGTTGGGTTAGGAAGGGATTTCTTGTAATCCGAAAGGAGTATATCCTGCTTATCTTCCCGATCTCTTTGTAGCATATCTTTTGCTCTCCATGTTGGTCTTGATCATCTAGTTTATCGTGTTAATCTCGTCATGAGAACCTTAGGTAGAAACCCTTTAGATGAAACATGTGTTTGAAACATGTTATGCTTGATGGTTGCAAGTGGTTGCAAGTGTTTGCAAGTGGTCACTCGTGGATGCATTATACACGTTAGGCACTAGATCGGCTCACACACTCCTCATATTGCATATGCATGAGTGTTTACGCTTATTCATGGATGAAAATTTTTGTGTTATCACATGGATGTTGCATATGGATGTATGTTATGTGCACACATATAGATGTTATACATTATGTTAGGTATTGCATACATATGGATTCATTTCACTAACATAATTTGCATTGATGATATTTGCATTAGATAAGGACATATACACACACCTTTGCATATGTTCATACAACATTTAGAATCTTGTAAGGACAATGATTGCTCGTGGATGATGTTTTGAGTAGATGGATGTTGGATGGTAGGATACGTTCTTCCTAACTTGAAGATTTCGGGGACGAAATCCTTTAAGGAGGGGAGAATGTAACAACCCGTATTTTCAATAACCTGTTATAACATAAATCGAGGCAGAATTAAATTCTAAAATCTGAATCAAGGGAAACGGGCTATGCCATTGCGTTCGTCTCGGAAAAATACGCGAAATAGAGTCCGAGTTTTCGAAAATCGGAGTCCGTATGACCCGATTAAGGCCCAACGAAGTTTTCAGAAAATTCCAAAGCAAAAACAGATTTCAAATTCAAGTTTGAATTTGAAATTTGGGCCAGTTTGGGCCAGGCGGGAGAATTCCCGCCAGAGCACCCAAGTCGACAGCCCTGTCGACTTGGGAGTCGACTTGGTTGGACCCAAGTCGACAGCCCTGTCGACTTGGCTGTCGACTTGGTCCAGCCGGGCTGTTTAGCCTGGTGCACCATTTTGAGATTGTGTTGAGCTTGGGGGCCAGATTCGGTTTTAAGGGCTGAGATTGCAACTAGGGTTTAATCCTATGGCCTAAAACACTTGCCTAATCTATAAATAAGGCCCTAACCTAACCCTAAATCATCATTATTCATTCTAGTAACTAAACTATGGCAAAATCAATCCTCGCATGGCCTCCACTCTCTTCATAAAATTCCTAAATAAATTTCTAAGTGATTTTCCATGCATACAAGTGTTTTCAAACTTGTATGAGCATCATTAGCTTGCATTCAAGTCAAGTTTCTATATTTACATCATAAAGAAAGAGTTTTGATCATTTTGGCTCAAGGGTTTTGCTTGCATTTTGGGTTTGATTGATTTCATAAGGGCTTTTGTCATATTTTTGTGACTTCTTAAGCATTGTAAGCCCTATTCTACTTTCATACTGTAACACCTCGAATTTTCTATTAACACTAAAGTTGCTAAAATAATAATAAGTGTGTAGAAGAGGGGATGCATCTAATATGAATATAAAAATATTAATAAGTATGTAAGAGAGGGGATGTATCTAATATGAATATAAAAATATTAATAAGTATGTAAGAGAGGGGATGTATCTAATATGAATATAAAAGTGTGTAAGAGAGGGGATGTATCTAATATGAATATAATAATATTAATAAGTGTGTAAGAGAGGGGATGTATCTAATATGAATATAAAAATATTAATAAGTGTGTAAGAGAGGGGATGTATCTAATATGAATATAAAAACAATAATAAGTGTGTAAAAAGGGGGGGGGGATGTATCTAATGTGTACATTGTAGAATATATATATATATTGCTGAGTGTTTGCTGAGTCACTTCTGACTCATTGCTGAGTCAACAAGATAAACCCCATCTTGTCTGAACGGCTGCGGTTATTTCTAGGTTAAATCTAATGGCCTAGAATGAATTCTAAAATCTATAAATAAGTGGGTAGACCCTAGACCTAAATCACTTGTAAAATTAGAGAAGCTACCGTCATGCTGCTGCCATGGAGTACAGCATAGCCGTCACAAACTAAGAAGAGGAAGCCTAATCATCTACAACTAAATCTACACAAATCAAATCAAAAATCTCTCTTTCTCTAATTCTTTTCTTTTGTTGGTGAGTATGATGATTCTCACAAGACTATTACAAACTAATTTGACTCAGTTATGAATGGATCACAAGAAAGTGATGTGATTTGTAATTGTAAATTCTATATATTGTGGATCTCTTATCATGTTATTATGTTGTCGTATGATGTAAATTATATATGCTATGTCATGCTATGTTGTAAATTCTCTTATGCTATGTCGTGCTATGTTGAGAATCATGTCAAGCTATGTTATACTATCATACTATGCCATGTTATAAATCATGCTATATTATGTTGAAAAATCATGTTGTTGGATCATGCTTAAAGTTATGTTTTTTTTTTCTTAATTTAAATGGATCTTGTTTATGGGAATTTGCCTATTAGGTTAGGCGTACCCATAAACTTGAAACTATAATTAAATAAAACTTGATTATGGGAATTTGCCTATTGAGTTAGGTGTACCCATATAAAACCATGTTGTTAAAAAAATTAGATGATGTTGATTCACACATGTTCATATGTAAGTTTATGAAAATTGATTGAGATTATATTAGGTGAATTTTGAACAAGTTGACACCTTTAGGTCCATGACATGTATAATCTATGCAAGTTGGACATATGCAAGTTTCACCCCTTATTATGATTCATTTGGTCACATATACATGTTGTTATTATGATAATCTCTTTTATGCTATGAGTTAGGCTATTCGAGTCTAACATATATTTTGCGAATAAACGTTCAAACGTGGGGTAGGGGTAATATTAGGAATTAATAAATTGGGTGCAATTTTGTAAGATTTTGCATACCATGAATGGATGTCCATAATTGAGTCAATTATGGACATTGTTAAAAATTGGAAGTAATTAATAATTCAAGTAGGGAATTATTAAAATTGGGGGAAAGTGGATTATTATTAATAATCAATGCTTAGTACACGAGGTTGGACCCGTTTGTGATATAAACCTGCCCGGACCCGCCCGGCAAATCTAATAGTCACAAATGTCGGCCCAATGTGAGAGGTCCTAGGCCCAAACTAAAGCATAACAGTTGTAAAGACACGAGGTTAGACTCTTTTATGGTGTAAGACTGCCCGGACCCGCCCGACAAATCCAGCTGCCATAAATGCCAGTCTAATGTGAGAGGTCTTTATGAGGTTATGGCCTTAATGAACTAAGAAATACTTAACCAGATAATCATGTAAGGTGGGACATGGGGGTTAAGTAGGTGCCTTGGGTGGCATGAGGAATCTGGTGGTTGCCTTTAGAGGCATTTGAAATACGATTAGACTTAACCAAACACACATGTAAATGAACATGACTAAGTGGGTTAAGTGGGATGGACTAACGGGGACAAGCTTAGGTGGAATGCTTGTGGTAAATAGTGGGGGCCCATTTCAACCAGTATCCCAAAACGTATCTTTGTGGGCTCGACCCAAGTCGAGGATGGGACACGCATACTGGGTTTGACTATAAGAGGCCAAAACAGGGAGCGGTGGCAACGCAAGTCCAACGGGTTTCATATGCGTGTGTGGACCCGGGCTGGTAGGTAAGACGTTGTTGCATCGTGTAGGTATAAGCCGTGCATGTCCGTTGTATCAGGTTGCCACTTTAGGGGAGTGATACACCCCACTGTGGGGCCAGCACGGGTATCTACGAGTTAGGGAGCCGATCGAATAATGGGAAGTAGGGTACACCTAGTGGAGATAGGGGCAGGCGGCACCTATGTAGTCAGTTAGGGGTACGTAAAGCCATTGGGAAAGTTTCTAAGTGAAGCTAAGTGGGATGAATCTTTAGGGTGACTGGTGTGGTGCAGTATAGTGTTTATCCTTTAGTATTTAGGAGCGCCTATAACGTTGCCTTTAGCGATTGTCTATGTCCTTAATCTGCTCTTCATAGACATTTTCTTGTTTTCCAGCTTATGCCTTAGTCCAGTTATTTTGGTAATAGTATTGTAGAATTATCATATTCACCAGACTTTATGTCTGACCCCCTCTTTTCCATCCTTTTTCTCCCTTCAGGTCCGCAGGTTGGGCCAAGTTCTAGTGGAGTCTAGTTGGATCGCTTATCTTCTGGAAAGCTTGGACTGCTGAAGTAAAGTCCAGCTTGTTATCTTTCTTTTTAATGGCTATTCATGTAATGGGATTATGTACTTGTTTTATCAAGATAGATATTGTACTTGACATTGAATATGGTGTTATGATGTAATCAAACATGTTTTGACTTCTGCTACAATGAAATAAAGTTTTTGAATTTCCAAGTACTATTTTATATCTGTCTTGTTGTAATTTTACTGTTCTATATTCACTTAAAACCTCCATGGAAGTTAATGCATTCCCTTTGTGAGTGACATTAATGGACGTGGGGTGTTACACGGTATCAGAGCATAAGGTTACCAGAACAGATAAAAAAAAAATTTTAGAAAAATATTTTTTTTCTAAAGTATTTTTGGAAGAAGTGCTTTCAAAAAAAAACATGTTATTTAAAGAGAGTTTTTATGAAAAACATAATCCCAAATAGCCACATCCTTATCTTTATCTTTCGAATTCTCCATTTTGAATCTTTCCTTTTTCGTTTCAGCATGGCTGAAGATCTTAATCTCTCAGAAGGTGTGACGATTCCAGGGTGGTTTAGGAGATACTTGGAGGCTAGGGCCACCACTGCAGGCCCAGCGGATACTCCTCCACCCCTAGTTGCACCCATTCCTCCTCCTCCTCCTCCTCGTGTTGACACTTTTGCAAAGACGTGCAAGGAATTCAAGGCTATGGGAGGAAAAACTTTTCAAGGGACTGAGACGTTTGTGGAGGACAGAGATTGGCTTAAGGAGACTAAGGAATTGTTGGATATCTTTGAAGTGGAAGATGGGAGGAAAGTCCGTTTAGCTGCTTGGTTAATGAAGGGAGAGGCCTCGTTTTGATGGGAGGTCACTAACGGGGAACGTCCAGTTGATTCATGGGCGGATTTCAGACGAAGGTTTGAGGCAAAGTTTCTTTCAAGGGCAGAGGAGAACTTAAATATGGAAAAATTCCTGGCACTAAAGCAAGGGAGCTCATCAGTAAAGGAATATGTCAATAAATTTAATCAGTTAGCAAGGTTTGGCTTGGAGTTGGTGAACACGCCAGAGAAGAAAGCTTTGAGGTTCGTTAGAGGCTTGAATGAACCGTTGCAAGGGTTGGCTATGACCCACATCCCTATGGGAGCCACCTTTGAAAAGCTAGTAGAAATGACACTTATGCATGAGGATAAGGCAGTTGAAAAGAAAGGGGATCAGAAGAAACCCCAACAGCAAAATAAGAAGGGTGGTAAAAACAATAATGGCAAAGGGAAGAAGAAATGCTTCAACTGTGGGACGCCTGGCCATCTCAGCAAAGATTGTAGAAAGAAAAAGAAGACTGGTTGTTTTCATTGTGGAGATGCGGGACATTTAGTGAAGGACTGTCCAAAGAAGGGGCAGAGGGCAGGGTCTACCTCGGGAGGACAGGTGCAGGCTCTTATGGCACCAGGGCAGGCAAGGGGGCAAGTTCAGGCTATTGCGGCCCCACCGCTGCAAGAAAGAGGTAGAACAATTTCTGTTGAAAGCTTAGTTTTTCTGTTTGATCATCCTGTCCGTATCCTATTCGATTCTGGCGCATCTCATTCGTTTATCTCTGCATCATTAGTTGAATCACTGCACTTGAACACCAGTTTAGTAGAGGATCCCTTGGTCGTTTCAAATCCAATTGGGGGTTCGGCTCATTTGACCATGATATGTTTGGATTTGAAAATCTCTATACTTAGCGTTGAATTTAGATGTGATGCTTATGTATTGGGCTTCATGGGCTATGGGCTAATTTTAGGAATGGATTGGTTGTCTAGAAATAGGGCCATTCTTGATTGTGAAAGGAGAGTAGTTAGGCTTGTGACTCGCCTTGGTAATGCTCTCGACATCTTTTGTAATCCCATAAATTCCGTTATGCTAAGTTATCTTGAATCGCTTGACGCGTCTGTAGAGAACCTGCGATCGGTAGAAGTGGTCCGGGAATATCCGGATGTGTTTGAGGAGGTGAAGGGCTTACCTCCAAAGCGGGAGATAGACTTTCGAATTTATCTTGTGGATAATGCTAAACCCGTATCTTTGCCAGTGCGCCACATGGCTCCTCGTGAAAGGAGGGAACTCAATAAGCAAGTAAAGGAGTTGCTTGAGAAGGGGTTCATAAGACGTAGTATATCGGAGTGGGGTGCTCCAGTAGTTTTTGCCACAAAGGCGGATGGGTCTCTTAGACTTTGTATGGACTATAGAGAACTAAACAAGCTTACTAAAAAGAACCGACACCCACTGCCGAGGATTGACGATCTCTTTGATCAGTTAGTTGGCGCCTCAGTGTTTTCGCAGTTGGACTTAGCCACTGGCTTTCATCAACTGAGAGTGGCTGAGGATAGTATAGATAAGACTGCTTTTAGGACTCCTGACGGATTCTATGAATGGCTAGTGATGCCCTTTGGTTTGACAAACGCCCCTGCATATTTTGTTGATTTGATGAGTACGGTGTTTAGGGAATACCTTAACAAATTCGTGGTAGTCTTTGTGGATGACATCTTAGTCTTTTCTAAGAATAAAGAAGAGCACTCCCTACATCTTAGGGAAGTGTTGGAAACCCTTCGAGCGCATAACCTTAAGGCAAAATTTTCTAAGTGTCACTTCTGGAGGAAGGAAGTACGGTTCTTAGGGCACGTGGTTTCCAAAGAAGGGATAGCAGTGGATCCCGCAAAGGTGATGGCCATCCAAGATTGGAAGGTCCCTAAAAATGCAACCGAAGTAAGAAGTTTCTTGGGGTTGGCTGGCTATTATAGGAAGTTTATCAAAGACTTCGCAAAAATATCAGCTCCATTAACACGGTTAACGAAGAAGAACCTGGTTTTTACGTGGGACAAAGATTGCGATGATGCGTTCCAACGTTTAAAGAGAGCCTTAACTTCAGCCCCAGTCTTAGTGCTGCCAGACGGGAATAAACCGTTTACCATCTATACTGATGCTTGTGGGACGGGACTTGGCGCGGTCCTCATGCAAGAGGGAAGAGTAATAGCCTATGGTGGAAGGCAGTTGAGGGTTCATGAAAAGAATTACCCCACGCATGACTTAGAGCTAGCCGCAATTGTTTTCGCGCTTAAGTCTTGGCGTCACTATCTTCTTGGTGAGAAATTCGAACTGTTCACTGACCACAAATCATTAAAATACTTATTCTCTCAGAAGGATTTGAATTTAAGGCAGCAACGGTGGATGGAATTCTTAGCCTCCTACGATTTTGAAATAGCATATACCCCGGGCAAGGGTAACGTGGTGGCAGACGCCTTAAGTAGGAAAAGGTTGTCCTTGAGTCCGTTGTTTGTTGAATGACAAAGCTTAGAATTCATCTCTATGTTTGACTTTAGACCCTCCGTTGACTTAGTACCCGGTCTGTTAGCATCCTTGGAGGTTAGACCTACACTTCTAGGACGGGTTGGTGAGGCACAGCGAGACGACCCACAGTTGGTTGAGATAGTAGAAAAGCTCAAAAGGGGGGAGTCGTCAAGCCATCTTCGTAGGTATACCCTAGACGATAAGGGTTGGTTACGAAGGGATAATAGACTTTGTGTACCACAAGACGAAGACTTAAGGAAGGCCATTCTTGATGATGCTCATCGCTCAAAAATGACCATTCATCCCGGCGGGGATAAGATGTACAAAGATATGAAGCGGGTTTTCTTTTGGGCCGGTATGAAAAAGGATGTGGCCGAGTACGTCGCTAGATGCTTGGTGTGCCAACGAGTTAAAGCAGAACAAAAGAAACCCGGTGGGTTGCTTCACCCATTAGAAGTTCCACTATGGAAATGGGAAAGCATCTCAATGGATTTTGTGGATGGATTACCAAGATCAAGAAATGGTAACACGGGGATTTGGGTTATAGTAGATAGACTTACTAAAAGCGCCCATTTTATTCCCGTGAAAAGTAAGAGGACTGCTCTGTGGTTGGCTTCTGTATACATTAAGGAGATAGTTCGTTTGCACGGTATTCCTTCTAGTATAGTAAGCGACCGTGACCCCATCTTTACTAGCGAATTTTGGAAGAGTTTACAAGAGGTGGTAGAGACTCAGCTATATTTGAGCACCGCATATCATCCTCAGACAGACGGCCAGACCGAGAGGGTGAATCGCATTCTAGAGGATCTTTTAAGGCTTTGTATCCTAGACTTTGGGGGTACATGGGAAGAGCACCTTCCGTTAGTAGAATTCGCATATAATAATAGCTTTCAGTCTAGTATTGGCATGGCACCTTTCGAAGCTCTTTATGGAAGGCCTTGCCGTTCGCCTACATGTTGGTGGGAATCTACCGATAAAATCCTACTTGGGCCCGATATGGTTAGGGAAACCTCGGAGAAGATTGAGTTGATTCGAAGGAGGATGAAAGCAGCACAAGATAGGCAGAAATCGTATGCTGATAAGAGGAGGACAGATCTTGAGTTTGACATTGGGGACATGGTTTTTATCAAAGTATCTCCGTTACAGAATGTTGTTCGCTTTGGGTCCGTGGGGAAATTAGCACCAAGGTTTGTAGGGTCGTTTCCTGTAAAAGACAGGATTGGGAAGATGGCATATAGGGTGGAGTTGCCTGAGAAACTTAGTGGAGTACACGACGTATTCCATGTATCACATTTGAGGAAGTGTTTGCACAAGACCGCGGAGGTGGTAGAGCCGAGCTTGCTTAAAGAGGTGGAAATAGAGCGTGATGCAACAATTAGACGAGCTCCTACATGCATTCTTGGGTCGGAGATCAAAAAGTTGAGGAATCGAGAGGTCAGACTGGTTAAAGTGCAATGGGGAGATGATGAGAGCAACGCAACTTGGGAGACAGAAGAGAAGATGCGTTCGTTGTACCCTTTTCTTTTTGAGGGTATGTCTTTTAATTTCTCCTTTATCGCTTAGCTTATCTTATCTTATCTTTAGTATGTCCTCTCATTAGTATCTTTGACCTTTAGTTAGGATAATCCTATGGTTGAAACATGTGTTTGAGACATGTTATGTATGATGGATGCAAAATGGATGCAAGTGTTTGCTAGTGGTTGCTCGTGGATACATATATACACACACTTTAGGCACTAGATCGGCTCAGTCACTACATATTGCATATTGCATATATATGGATGTATTTAGTAAAATGGATGAACGATGGTTGTATTATCATGTGGATGCTGCATTCAGATGATGGTTGTGCACGCATATAGAAGTATTATGTGGCATTAAGAATCTTTTGCATACATAATGGATGCATGGCACGATCATAGTTGCATTAAGGAGGTCAACTGAATCAGTGGACCGCCTGATTTTGCATTAGATACGGACATATACACACACTGTGCATTTAAACATGAAAGCATTAGAAGTCTGTAAGGACAATGGATGCCTGTGTATGATGGATGAGTAGATGGACGTTTGGATGGTAGGATATACATTCCTCCAGACTTGAAGATTTCGGGGACGAAATCCTAAAAGGAGGGGAGAATGTAACACCCCGAATTTTCTATTAACACTAAAGTTGCTAAAATAATAATAAGTGTGTAGAAGAGGGGATGCATCTAATATGAATATAAAAATATTAATAAGTATGTAAGAGAGGGGATGTATCTAATATGAATATAAAAATATTAATAAGTATGTAAGAGAGGGGATGTATCTAATATGAATATAAAAGTGTGTAAGAGAGGGGATGTATCTAATATGAATATAATAATATTAATAAGTGTGTAAGAGAGGGGATGTATCTAATATGAATATAAAAATATTAATAAGTGTGTAAGAGAGGGGATGTATCTAATATGAATATAAAAACAATAATAAGTGTGTAAAAAGGGGGGGGGATGTATCTAATGTGTACATTGTAGAATATATATATATATATATATATATATATATATATATATATATTGCTGAGTGTTTGCTGAGTCACTTCTGACTCATTGCTGAGTCAACAAGATAAACCTCATCTTGTCTGAACGGCTGCGGTTATTTCTAGGTTAAATCTAATGGCCTAGAATGAATTCTAAAATCTATAAATAAGTGGGTAGACCCTAGACCTAAATCACTTGTAAAATTAGAGAAGCTACCGTCATGCTGCTGCCATGGAGTTCAGCATAGCCGTCACAAACTAAGAAGAGGAAGCCTAATCATCTACAACTAAATCTACACAAATCAAATCAAAAGATCTCTCTTTCTCTAATTCTTTTCTTTTGTTGGTGAGTATGATGATTCTCACAAGACTATTACAAACTAATTTGACTCAGTTATGAATGGATCACAAGAAAGTGATGTGATTTGTAATTGTAAATTCTATATATTGTGGATCTCTTATCATGTTATTATGTTGTCGTATGATGTAAATTATATATGCTATGTCATGCTATGTTGTAAATTCTCTTATGCTATGTCGTGCTATGTTGAGAATCATGTCAAGCTATGTTATACTATCATACTATGCCATGTTATAAATCATGCTATATTATGTTGAAAAATCATGTTGTTGGATCATGCTTAAAGTTATGTTTTTTTTTCTTAATTTAAATGGATCTTGTTTATGGGAATTTGCCTATTAGGTTAGGTGTACCCATAAACTTGAAACTATAATTAAATAAAACTTGATTATGGGAATTTGCCTATTGAGTTAGGTGTACCCATATAAAACCATGTTTTTAAAAAAATTAGATGATGTTGATTCACACATGTTCATATGTAAGTTTATGAAAATTGATTGAGATTATATTAGGTGAATTTTGAACAAGTTGACACCTTTAGGTCCATGACATGTATAATCTATGCAAGTTGGACATATGCAAGTTTCACCCCTTATTATGATTCATTTGGTCACATATACATGTTGTTATTATGATAATCTCTTTTATGCTATGATTTAGACTATTCGAGTCTAACATATATTTTGCGAATAAACGTTCAAACGTGGGGTAGGGGTAATATTAGGAATTAATAAATTGGGTGCAATTTTGTAAGATTTTGCATACCATGAATGGATGTCCATAATTGAGTCAATTATGGACATTGTTAAAAATTGGAAGTAATTAATAATTCAAGTAGGGAATTATTAAAATTGGGGAAAGTGGATTATTATTAATAATCAATGCTTAGGACACGAGGTTGGACCCGTTTGTGATGTAAACCTGCCCGGACCCGCCCGGCAAATCCAGTAGTCACAAATGTCGGCCCAATGTGAGAGGTCCTAGGCCCAAACTAAAGCATAACAGTTGTAAAGACACGAGGTTAGACTCTTTTATGGTGTAAGACTGCCCAGACCCGCCCGGCAAATCCAGCTGCCATAAATGCCAGTCTAATGTGAGAGGTCTTTATGAGGTTATGGCCTTAATGAACTAAGAAATACTTAACCAGATAATCATGTAAGGTGGGACATGGGGGTTAAGTAGGTGCCTTGGGTGGCATGAGGAATCTGGTGGTTGCCTTTAGAGGCATTTGAAATACGATTAGACTTAACCAAACACACATGTAAATGAACATGACTAAGTGGGTTAAGTGGGATGGACTAATGGGGACAAGATTAGATGGAATGCTTGTGGTAAATAGTGGGGGCCCATTTCAACCAGTATCCCAAAACGTATCTTTGTGGGCTCGACCCAAGTCGAGGACGGGACACGCATACTGGGTTTGACTATAAGAGGCCAAAACAGGGAGCGGTGGCAACGCAAGTCCAACGGGTTTCATATGCGTGTGTGGACCCGGGCTGGTAGGTAAGACGTTGTTGCATCGTGTAGGTATAAGCCGTGCATGTCCGTTGTATCAGGTTGCCACTTTAGGGGAGTGATACACCCCACTGTGGGGCCAGCACGGGTATCTACGAGTTAGGGAGCCGATCGAATAATGGGAAGTAGGGTACACCTAGTGGAGATAGGGGCAGGCGGCACCTATGTAGTCAGCTAGGGGTACGTAAAGCCATTGGGAAAGTTTCTAAGTGAAGCTAAGTGGGATGAATCTTTAGGGTGACTGGTGTGGTGCAGTATAGTGTTTATCCTTTAGTATTTAGGAGCGCCTATAACGTTGCCTTTAGCGATTGTCTATGTCCTTAATCTGCTCTTCATAGACATTTTCTTGTTTTCCAGCTTATGCCTTAGTCCAGTTATTTTGGTAATAGTATTGTAGAATTATCATATTCACCAGACTTTATGTCTGACCCCCTCTTTTCCATCCTTTTTCTCCCTTCAGGTCCGCAGGTTGGGCCAAGTTCTAGTGGAGTCTAGTTGGATCGCTTATCTTCTGGAAAGCTTGGACTGCTGAAGTAAAGTCCAGCTTGTTATCTTTCTTTTTAATGGCTATTCATGTAATGGGATTATGTACTTGTTTTATCAAGATAGATATTGTACTTGACATTGAATATGGTGTTATGATGTAATCAAACATGTTTTGACTTCTGCTACAATGAAATAAAGTTTTTGAATTTCCAAGTACTATTTTATATCTGTCTTGTTGTAATTTTACTGTTCTATATTCACTTAAAACCTCCATGGAAGTTAATGCATTCCCTTTGTGAGTGACATTAATGGACGTGGGGTGTTACACATACTTAGACTCTAAAGTTAAATGTATGATATGCAAGTTTGATATGCAAGTTTGCCATAATATGCAAGTTTACTACGATGTGTTATGCAAGTTCATCAAGTTATGTTATGCAAGTTTGATATGCAAGTTGTCATATGATATGCAAGTTATGTTATGCAAGTTATGTTATGCAAGTTTGATATGCAAGTTGTCATATGATATGCAAGTTATGCTATGCAAGATTGGGTTGAACATTTTGTTCATGCTATCATGTTATGCAAGCTTATCTTGGGTTTATGAACATAAAGCTTCAAGCTTTATGCCAAAGGTTGCATTTTGGCAACATGTAAGTTATCATATCCCTTATGATAACTTGCATGTGAGGCTAAATGCGAACTTATGGCCATGTCTACATGTCATTTAGCACCATGTATCTCCAATATGACAAGTTTGGTTTTATGCATGCTTTTGAGGCCTAAAAATGTAATATGCAAGTATATGAACATATGTACATTTCATATGCCACCATGTTGAACTTGTGGCTTCAACACCTTTTATGTCATGATTATGCCAAGTTCCCTCTTTCTATCCTTTATGCGCTATTGCGATATGTAAGCGATGGGATTGCGTTTGGGGTTGGGTAAAAGTAAAAGACATAAAAACATAAGCTTGGGAATTTACCTATTAAGTTAGGCCTACCCATTGGGAATTTACCTATTAAGTTAGGTCTACCCAATTGCTTGAAAATTTGTAACATGTTTTGGAAACATGATGGACATGACACTTAGAAAAGATAAGTGTGACCAACTCGAGGTTGGGTTGAGTTTGTAGCGTAAACCTACCCGGAACCGACCGGCTTAACTAGTTGCTACAAACAATAGGACCCAATGTGAGAAGTTGGCCATGTTGTACCTTGAACCCGAGGTTAGACCAAGTTGTGGTGTAAAGCTACCCGGACCCGCCCGGCTTAACTAGTAACCACAACAAGGTCTAATGTGAGAGGTTAAGACGCATTAAAATTAATTAATGCCTTGTGATTAGGGTTAAGTCATGGTCCACTTGATACTTAACCAATTTGGGCTTGGTAGATTAATCGGGGTTAAGTCGTGAACTCATCGTTACACTTAACCAAGTTAATCCATGATTAGCAAGAGGGTTAATCCGTACTTAACCCACTAGAAAATCCTAGCAATGGGGGGCCCACTCCGCAGTAAATCCCCAAAAATTGGTATCATTAAGGCCCTATGGACTATGCTAGGGGGGCACGATTACTGGGCTGGAGGTAAGCGACCTAATAAACGACGGCCGAGTGGTACGCCGATGTAGTTCCGGACGGACTATGGTCATGCACGTAGTCCGTATTTGGAGAAGTCACCCATGGGTACCAGTAGATCGAGACTGTGCACTCATGTTTATGGTGTCCAGGGGTTGGCACCCTAGGGCTTGATACACCCGAAGGGTGGACCCGACACAGTTCGACTACAATTATGTTTGGGCCGTATTGACACCAACACGTGACGAGTTAGGCTTAGGGAGCCGATCGACTAGACCGTTTGATTGGACCTTGTGTTAGGGTCACTTCATGTTATTGGACCTTGTGTTAGGGTCACTTCATGTTATTGGACCTTGTGTTAGGGTCACTTCATGTTATTGGACCTTGTGTTAGGGTCACTTCATGTTATTGGACCTTGTGTTAGGGTCACTTCATGTTATTGGACCTTGTGTTAGGGTCACTTCATGTTATTGGACCTTGTGTTAGGGTCACTTCATGTTATTGGACCGCGTGTTATGGTCACTTCATGTTATTGGACCTCGTATTAGGGTCATTTCATGTTATTGGGCCAAAGCTTGGGCCAAGGGATCAATACTTGTTTATTCAAGTCATGTTAGTTTGCTAGTACACCTGTGGTGCAAAACCTTAATCCTGATTATGCGATGACACCTTTATCTACCTTGTTAGTTAATCATCATGCTAGTATGTTGTTATCCTTATGTTCATCCCTGCTGCTCATGCCAGTTAACTTTATCAGTTTACATTGATTGTAGTAGGGCTTACTCAGTCTTTTTGACTGACCTGTTTTCTTTCGCCTCTTTTCTTCCGTTTCCCCTCCCCCCCAGGTTCTCAGGGAGGGAATACTGGAGCTTAGCTTGGATTTCGGATTGCTTGCTTGTGGGATTTCAGCTCATGTACGGTTTGACATGAAGCTAGCTATGGCTATCACTTCTTTTGGGGATTAGTACTTATGTATTTCAGTTTTTCAGTTGATGTTGTTTTATCTAGACTTGTTTATTTGGAAAGTTTACATTATGTTGTACCAGACTGGTTTTGAAATGGTTTGAAATCTTCCGCTGTTTTATCTATGTTGTTTACTCTGTTTACATATATACATATGTTCTTGTTCTGCCTTGATATATCATTATGCATGTTTACCTGATTAAAACGCCCCTCCAAAGTCAGAGTGCTTGCAAGAGCCACCCTGGCAGAGGTGGGGTGTTACAACTTTGTGGAAAGACCAGTATACGGAGATGTGTATTTTCGTCGTAGATTTTGTATATCTAAGAATGTATTTAATCGAGTTCTGGACAAGGTAGCTGCGTCAAATATATTTTTCCCACACAAAAGAAATAGAATCAACGAACTAGGAGTTTCACCCCTACAAAAAATTATTGCTGCACTTCATATGATATCATACGGAAGTTCAGGTGATTCCCTGAATGACAAATTAAGAATCGGTGATTCAACGTGAATATCACATATGAAATAATTCTACAAAACATTTGTTCGCGTCTTCGGTGAAGAATATCTAAAGATCCCCCATGGCGCGAGACATTGACAGATTGCTAGCAAGGAGTGCTCAACGTGGATTCACAGATATGTTAGGAAGCTTAGATTGTATGCATTGGACGTGAAAAAATTGTTCAGTAGCACTACAAGGCCAGTATAGATGTCATGCCAAAAAAGCAACATTAGTGTTAGAAGTCGTTGCTTCATTCGATTTGTACATATTGCACGCTTTTTTTGGGGAGCCTATTTCACTAAATGATATTAATGTCCGATGACAACCATACTTATTAGTGACTTGTACAACGATCTGTCACCCTATGCAACTATAAAATTGGAGATAAAGATCATTCTGTTGGTTATTATCTAGTAGATGACATTTGTCCTAAATGGAAAACACTCGTGCAAGCGTTTAAAAATCCTAACAATGCTAAAGAAGCAAAATTTACACAACAACAAGAGAGTTTAAGAAAAGACGTCGAAAGATCATTTGGAGTACTTTAGGAGTAGTTTCATATTTTAAGAAAGGAAGTGCACTACCATGATCAAGCAGTTATGTCTGATATTATGTACTGTTGTATTATATTACATAATATGATTGTTGAAGAAGAAAGGGTAGATATGAACTTCAACATAGAAACTATCCAGATATTGAAGTGGCATTTAGAATCAAACCATATAAGGATCCAAATAGTTTTGCAGAATACTTACAACGTATCCAAGATGTTCGAGATCCTCAAGCCCATCTAGATTTAAGGGAAGAATTAGTCAAACACTATTGGAAGCACATGGGAAACTAGTAGGGAGTTGATTACCGTTTGTACCGACTCAAGTTAAATTACCTAAGGGCTATTTTTAATATGTATGTTCTTTAGCTATTATGTATCATTTAATGATTAAGGTTTGAAATTTTATGGCATGATTATTAGATATTCTGAAATAGTGGTAAAAGTATAGCTTAACACAATTACAGTAATGACAGTATTAACATAAACACCAAATTAAATTCATGAACTATTACAGCAACAACAATAACAACTAGTACCAAACTTAGGAAACATAAATCTATGACTATTGCATTACCAGAACTTAATAATTAGAAAATGATTAACAATAAAGCAACAAATAACTAAAACAATACAACCCAAATTTAATTACAATCTATCTCATGCGTCGTTTGTAGCACTCCATTATTTCCTCCTCCATTAAAAGGCATTGCATTGGATTTAAGGTATCAAGGTTGCAACTTATAACTGTCCTATCATCAGCTCATTCTAGTCGAACTAATTCACCATCTCTTCAATCCAATTCGCGTTCTCTTGGTCTTTGAAGTTCTTCATGTCTTCATTGTTTTTCCTGTGCTCTCTCAGATCTCTTAGCTTCCTTTGATTCAACCAACAATTTATTCAGTTCTTCAGAAGCAATCATTCGACTATTTAGTTGTTCGTAGTATGTACTATAATCTGCGGTTGCTTTTTTCTTAGATTCATATTTACCTGGTGGCCTACCTCCTGAACTAGTCTTAAATATGGTGTTTTCCTGTGGATCCGAACTACCGAGGATAGATTCCTCCATTGGCCTTCTAGGCATAAATCGTGATGCCGAATGTTCTTGGTGTATTTGCTCCACTTTTCTTACTTTGAAAGAATGATGCAACAATTGTGTAAGTTGAAAGGTTGGTTTTTGTGTTCAGTCGTATACACGACATTTGCTTGGTTTAGTTGTATGGCATGAATTCATGTAAATTGCTAGAAGTATACGATACTATAAAATAAATATAACTTAAGTATGGAGAAGTACCAAATTCTTGTCTTTAGCACTACTTTGTTGTCTACTTTCCAATCCGGTCATTATCTCCTTCCAACGCTAGCAGTTAGAATCGATTCTCTTCCAAGACCGCTTCAAAGAGTCAATAGATCTTGAGGGGTTTTGTGGACTAAGACCATTGAATAATTTCAAAACAAAACTCCAAAATGAAGTTTCACTTTGACTCGTTCCTTTTACGTTGTCTCTGGAGCATTCAACCCAACAGAAAGCTAGTTTAGCTTGTTCATCTGGAGACCATTTGTAACAACCCGGAATTTTGGGGGCCAATTTAAAATTTTTAATTTATAAATTTTAATGAATTTTAAATATTTAACATGATTTATTTTAAATAATAAACCATGCAATTTAATTTAATCTTAAACAAGGATTTTTTTTGTGTAGTGACATATCATAAAAACTAATTTATCAAATTATATGTATAAATGGCGTAATAAACGTTAATTAATCTCAAATATATGTTGAAGATTTAATGGTGATTAATTTTTGTAGACTAATAAGTTTAATTTTATTCCCATATTATTCATAGTACAATGAATGCAATAGGGACACTCTAACTTTATATGTAATTTAAAGCTTGAATTGAAGAGAGTAATATATTAAGGAAGGAAGATTTTATCATTGGAAATTTCAAATTGAAATTTAATATATATAGTAATTTAGTTCGTTTAAAAAAAATAAAAAAAAAAATAACGAATGTAACTTTGTAAATACAAGCTGTAAAAGCTAGTCCATATTTATATAAGAAATGCGCACTATAAGAAAGAAAACAAATTGTGCAATAAATTCATTACAATTTGAACTTAATTAACGGTGCATAACGATTGAATTTATAACGTTATGAAATAACTAAATAACGCTGCCTGTTAGTTCGTGTTAAGATGAGCATTCACACACACCATTTATAAAGAACAAATCAAGTCTTTCCCCTTCTTTTCCTACTTTCCCAAATTCATTGTCTCATCTCTCTCCACCTTAATTATTTTCCTATTTTGTTCAAAATGTAACATTTAAGAATTTGTAAAAGCTTATTAATTTATTTATTTACATCATGAATAGTTACAACAGTTTTCAATGACATTCCCTCTTCGTTGTGTATTAATACAACATTTATTCCTTCCCTTCATTTTATCAATTTCTTTCCCCTTTCTCTCTTGTTTCTCTCCAAATACTAATGAACTCATATATATATATATATATATATATATATATATATTTCTCTTCTTTATATTCTCGCATGCTCATTGAAAAGATTCCTTCAATTATGGAATTTTAATATTAAGTATTTTGGAATTTAAGAAGTTACACAATTCTCTATTAGGCAATCAATAATGCATTTATTCCTTTCCATTTGTTCTCTTTTCTTCTTTGTTTTACTTTTGAATTTGAAAGAGAAATTAGTGTTGACATGTCATGTATAGTTAACAAATTTGTCTCGCTTGTAACCTATTACATATGTAGAGACACCAGTAGGGAATAAAATAAATAAATATATATATATATATATATATATATAAATATAAAGGTTATTTCCTCCTACTTTATAACATCTTAAACCTTTCCAAATCCTAACTCATTTCCTCTAACACTAAATTCCTTCACTCATTTTTTTTTCTACCCCAAATTCTGCGTGACTACCTTTCTTCACGTGAGAAACAGAAAGAAAAAAAGAAGCTTCACCCATTTCTTCGCACTATGCCAAACCGCACCTTAAAGCTTCAGCAAACCTCACCGCACCTCTACCCCCTCTTGACCGTGATTCAAGCAACACCAAACACCTTGGCCTTCTCTTGCTTTGAGGAATATTGACGTGTGTTTAAGTATAAAGTGTATATATATTTATATATACAAACAGTTGAAGCTAGAGGGAATAACGCGTTGTTCGTGAAATTTGCATGCGATCATTCACAGGCTTGCTCCGCAATAGACACAAAGTTTTGACAGTGAAGAATTGGAAAGCATAACTGGTGAGAACTCAAATTTAATTAATTTTAAATTTAGTTAAAATGGTTAATTAAATCTAGTTGTTAAATAGGATTTATCTATAAACATACCCAATTGTTCATGTGATAGAATTGTGTGTGCGATAAAATTTGTTATGTGATGTGAGATTTCTATTTTTAATAATAAATTAAAATTTTAATTATGTTATTGTTATTAGAAATTGATGTATGTATGTATGATATTAGAGTTGTGATGTTGTGATGGAAACTTGTTGTTTGTGTTGATTTCGACATTCATTTTGTCATGTTAGATTAGGAATTACGCGCAAATAAAAATATTGCTTTTATCCGTCATGTTTAAAATTAGAAATGGTATACGAATAAAAGTATTGTTTTTTTTTATTTATTCGCCTTGTTGAAATTAGAATTAAATGCGAATAAAAATGTTGTTTTTATGTGTGACGTTAAATATTAAAATAATATGCGAATAAAAGTATACACTTTTATTTGTTATGTTAAAGTTAGTAATTTGTTGAAATTAAAAACGTTCTTTCTTTTTATTGTCATATACAATATAGGGATGGTCATTATTAGGAAATGTCATATGTTAGAATAAATATGTCGTTTCTGTTAGAAAACATGTTTTTTTTAATAAAAATATGCCATTTAGTAAGATGTGTTTTGCCGATAAAAACATGTCACTTAGTCAAGATTTGTTTTTGTCAATAAATTAATGTCATTCATTTAGAAATGTAAATTAGTTAGAATCATGTTTATATAAACCCAAACACTTATTTGTCAAAACAGGTTAACGAATTGGGAATAATCATTTTTGTCAAAACTCGTTAGTTGCAATAAAAATAACCTTTTTGTCAAAACATGTAAACTGAAATAAAAGCTCTCATTTGTGTCAAAACATGTCATTTAAAAAAAAATCATGTTATGTTAGAATATAAAATGTCATTCATTTTAAATCATGTTATATTAGAAACAAATTGTCAATTTTGCTGTATTAAAAATTGACAATATAAATTATGGCATTTATGTTGAATCAAAATTGACCAAATAAGCATATCATTCATATGAAGTAGAATTCGTAAATAAGTATATAAGCATATCATTCATATGAATCAAAATTGACAATATAAATTATGGCATTTATGTCAATGCAAAATTGTCATTTTGTCATTAGAATTCGTAAATAAGTAAAAATACCATTTTTACTTGTTAAGATTTGATTAGAAACTTAGAGTTTGTTTTGACAAATAAAATTTACTTTTATTGTCATTGGAAACTTTAAATTTGACATACAAATAAAATTCACTTTTTATTTGTCATTAGGAAACTTGGAATTTGTATGCAAATAAGATTTGCTCTTTTTATATTATTAGAAACCATAGAAAAATGTGAATATGTCAAATACTCTTTTATGTGTCATTAAGATTCATAGGAAATTGTTTATATATAAAGGTGCATTTATGAGTGATTACAAATAAATGACTATTTAATTGTCATTTGAATAACATAGAAAGTGATTACAAATAAATGACTATTTAATTGTCATTTGAATAACATAGAAAGTGATTACAAATAAATGACTATTTAATTGTCATTTGAATAACATAGAAACTTGTTTACAATAACATGACATCTTTTTTTTACATTTTGTTATTGTGAATAAAAAGGACATTCTTGTTAGAAAATATACATTAGGATAAAAATAACCCTTTTTGTTGAATTAGAATTTACAAGTGGAAATTGTCAACAAAGACAAAGTTATTATTTTTCATTCGTTGTAGAAATAGAATTGTATGCAATATAAAGAATATTTCAATGTAAAGTTATACTTTGGAAAATATGATATTTCAGAAGTTAAATATTTTTAAAATATGAAATATTTTAAAATAACATTTTTAGAAAATAATTATAATTATAATTATAATTGTTCTTGGACACGAGGTTAGGTCACGTTTATGGCGGAAGTCTGCCCGGAACCAACCGACATATCCAGCAGCCATAAATGTTGGGCCTAATGTGAGAGGTCCAAGTATACGAATACAAATTGGGTTTTGACTCGAGGTTAAGCCCAACTGTGGAATAAGTCTGCCCGGACCCAACCGGCATATCCAGCATCCAAAGTTGTAGGCCTAATGTGAGAAGTCTGGCCCATTATAAAACATAAATGGATAATATAATGAATTGGATTATTTAATCCATTGTGAATAGAAACATCATTTTAACCTGAATAAGTTTATTAACTTATATTATCCATTTTATAATGAATATTAAAAGAGTTAATTTCAAAATTAATATTTTGAAAATAATGTTTTAATATGAGAAATGATATTTTGGTCAGAATAAATGGTTTATTTATTTTAAAATAAACAAAAGGAATTAAAAATGGTTTTATTATAACTACGGATTTACAATGAAATTTGAATTTGGGTTTATCGTGAATTATGTTTTAAATAACATTTATTCTTTAACCCGGATTAATGAGGGGATTAATTTCCTAATTTTTGATTAATTATTTAATAATGACTTTGGAAGGTTAAAACGAAATAAGGTTTTAATTAAAACTTTAATTAGATTGGAGAGGAATTAAGTAAATAAATAAGGAAGAAAAAGAAGATGAAACCATTTATTTATATTTAGGTAAATAAATAACAAAAGGATAAGAATATATTTATTTACATTTAGGTAAATAAATAGGAAAAAGAAAAGTAAAAACATTTATTTAGGTAAATAAATAAGAAAAGGAAAATGAAAACATTTATGTATATCTAGGTAAATAAATAAATGATAGGAAAGAATAATTTATTTACATTTAGGGTAAATAAAACCAGAAGATAGAGAAGTATAATTTATTTACATTTAGAGTAAATAAAGCAAATGGTAGAAAAGAATAATTTATTTACATTTAGTGTAAATAAAACAGAGATAATAAAGGTGATATTTTTATCGTCATTTTATATGCGATAAAAGGAATAAATTTTTATAATTAAAATCGCCAAATGATTTATATTTATATATATATAAATATAAATTATAAACTTAATGACACGTGCGCGACAGTTTGCGTATCGACAATCTAGTTATACCGAAAGATCCGACCATCGGATTTTCCCAAAACTGGAACCGTTAGACCGTTTTGGGAAGATCTTTCCAACGATATAAACTTCATCAAAATCCAACGGTTAGTTTTCGAGATAAGTGTAAATCAAATTTGGTTGAAAACAGCGCCAGGGTCGCCCATTGACCCGAAGCGTCGTTATATTAATTTAAGTTATTTTTATTTAAATAAAAATAGAAATAGGTCGTTATTAAATACCAATAACGATATGAAATGATTTCAAGTTATATATATATGCGAGAATCATTTGAAAATCCGAGTTCAATCTCATTTCAAATGATTATACGACGATCTAAGTCGAAGAGTTGAAGACGGTGATTGAAGACCGACGATCTTCACATCGAATGGATGTATTGCTACTGAGACCCATGAGAGGAGTAGCTACCTTGAAAGGGGTTCAGTGGTGGCCGTTCGGACGTAGTGTTGATTTGTACGGATTTGACTTTCGCTCAGACCCAGAGCATAAGTTTATAAATGGAATGTATGTCTGACGTTGTAGTCCTTTATACTACATTCGTTGATCTCTGTTAATATATATCTGTTTGGTGGTTAACGCCCTTCTCTGAGACGTACGAGCTTAGAGGTTATATATTGGTAGAAATCAATGGTGTGGTATGGATTGACAATGTGGCATGCCAAGATGCATGAATCAAGGCTTTTGTTGAAAAGCAGGCCTTGTGGTCGATGATCAAAGCACGGTCTGTTTAAGCGTAGCTTTGTGTATAGCGTAACTTCGCGAGCCTCACACCCCGGTATGAGTCAAAAACGGGATACGGACTGCAGGGAGTGCACACGTTTCTTTCTAGCTAGAGTGATGTCAGGGACCTACCAGCGCTGACATTTTACTTATGTGGATGATGGATTTTGAGGTACCTCGTGTTTTATAGGCCGTTGGTGGTCATACTATAGGTTCAAAGGAACCGGGAAGCGTGTGTTCAGGCATAACTAATCCACTGCCGATAGGAGGGGACCGGCCCTGAAGATCCAAGGGTTCACTGCGGGGGATCCTGAGGCATTTGCTAGAGTGTCTCGAATCGGAGAGGAGCTTGCCCCTAGCCTCGACTCATGATGGAAATCCAATTTCCGATACGACCTTGCGGTTTTGATTGTAGAACTAGTATGGCGACATGATATATGGTACCCATGCCGTCGATGATTTATACATTATGATTGAAATGTTTTTATTAGAACATATACACACTAGTATTAAACTCGTTTTATCGTATCAAGCATCTCTTGACCATTATAAGGTAAAACCCTATCCTCTGGTTTGCGTTGCATTGTGTGATGGGACTTGGGTCTTATAATGGTTTCATTTTTCTAAAAAGCATGGCGTTGTTTTAACGTTTTACTTTATTTTATGCACTGGCAATCCAATGGAGTAAACCCGTTCCGCGTTAGCGGCGTGATCCTGTGATTAGCCTTATCAATAGATTAGTTTAGTTAAGATTTCTCATACCAGTCCCATGACTGACCTGTAGTTTGTTTCACTGGCAAACTCGGGTGCCCATATTTTTCCACACGGGCAGTCGAGTAGCTTGTTTTGCAGATATCTATTCTTTTAGCAGGATCCTGGATTGAAGCTTAAAGCTGTGTCCAGAGCATTTATAGTCTTCCGCTGTGTATTGTATTTATGTATTGTAATTTAACTTCCGCTGTATCATTCCTTTAATTGATGTACTCTGATATTCTGTACTCTGATGTAACATTATTGTAATGTCTATAAAAGTCTATTGTTATTTGTTCTTATGAATTGTATTCCCAAAGTTAACGTATGCGAGTTTTGAACGGTCTTGGTCAATTTTGCGATCGTTTAGGTCTGGGCAAAATCCGTGTCGTTACACCATTTGACAATTTTATGCAAACTTGTTGGTGGGGTATTCGTATATGGATCTGGAATTTCAGTAACATAGGCTTATGTTTCTTCGTATCTGCCACTGTTTTCTCCGAACGAACAATTTTCCACTTCTGTTTCAAGATTTAGAGCACTTATGGAAGAGGTAAGAAGAGATAAATAATCAAAACAATTATTCTTTGCGAAATCTGGATTTTTTTTAACTCAATAATTGCATTAGAAATTTGAAGGGATTCGAAACTTGATCACGAACCTAACCCATAAATTCGATGAGCAATTCAGAAACTCACCCCCTTATACACCTCCTGCACCATCAATTATGCCTCACAAACTACTTTAACACCATAAGTGCCAAAATACATTGTGCCATTGTCAAGAAATGCTCCAAGAAATCATCAAGAAATCCTTCCCACTCCCTATACAAGTTCTTCACCTATTATTCCTGCATCCTCATCTTTTAAGCCAAGAAACCAATTCCTAAACCCAAAACTGCTAGTAATAACACTCTTTTCTCCTCCAAACCCAACAACAGTTGAAAATATTGAATTGATCAGAGAGGAAGTTAGATGTGAAGTATTGGCTTATAAACCGGTTGATTATAGAGAAGCAATTCCCTTGACTAGAATGTTAGAAGCAAAATGGCTCGGCAAGATAACAAGACATGTAGACCTATATAGTTAAAGTGCTTAGCGATTTTATATGTTGTAACTGTTGTGATTAATCCGATTCGAGACCACTCGAATCTGATATCTAAACCATAATGCGCTAGCGGAAGACTAGATCGTTGTTAGACATGCAAAAACAACCAAAGCAATAACTCTAACCACAAACAAAGATAAACCAATCACGAACAATCCAAATCTCAATCACAAGCAAGAAACTAATGACAAAGTAGCAAAAATAAATCACATAAGGATTTATAGTGGTTCCACTAACATCTTGTTAGTGTACATCCACTTTGGAGAGAGTATTTTATTATCACGATGAAAGGAATACAAGAGATTGATCCAATAATCACTATATTTCAATATAGAAAAGAGTTTGAGGAGAATAGAATTGAAGAATTGGAATTAGGTTAAAAACCCTAATTCTCCCTTGAGAATAGACCCTTGATCCCAAATCAAGTCTTCAAGCTCACCTAATTCACTTCAGAAAATAGCTTATATAGAGGTTATCCAATTACCCAAATTTCCCCCGAATTAGTCACAAATCAGTTTGCTAATCTTCAGCCCGAAAATAGCCCAAAACCCGATCAGACGTCTGTCGTACCTCCTGACAGACGTCTGTCATCTTCCAGATATCCATTAGGCAAATGTCTCAGCACAGACGTCTACCAAGGGTATGACAGACGTCTGCCAAGGGTATGACAGACATCTATCTGAGCTCTCGGAAAACCAATTCCCTGCAGTCAGACGTCTTTCATCCCCTATGACAGACGTCTGTCGCTCCAGACCACTGAAAACTGCACCTTCCAGCTCGTATCTCCTCCATACAAGCTCCGATTTGCGAACGGTCACCTCTGACTCGAAGCTATCTTCGTCCTCTTCAATCCAACACATATAGTATCGCATATCACAACACTCCACCTCGATACTATAACCATCTCAACTCCAAACTCCGATGCACCATGAACTTCCTTCTACCTTCGACCAAGCAATTTGAATGTTTCCCCAATGAGCTCCGGCATGGCCACCGCCCATTGCACTACACCAACGAGTTCAGGCAAAGCCCCCACCCACCAATGTAGTGTTGAAAACATTCAAACCAAAAACTGTCTCACCAAAAGACAATATACTTGGGAGTGTAACAAGTACTTACCATGAAGATAGATTTCCAATCTCTCACCGCTATTCCTTTTCCATCAAACACAAAATCACTCTCTCCACCTCGTGCCACCCCGTGGCACCTAGCAACTCAACAAGCGAATTAAGTTCGAGCAGTGCTTGAACTTCCCATATGGCATTGCCTCCGTAAACATATCTGCCGCATTATCCTTTGTGTGCACTTTTCGAAGGTATACTAGCTTACCCTCATCGATGGCTACAAGAAATGACTCCCTCACCTCAATATGCTTGGTCCGTGAGCTAAACGCCAAATTCTCCGCCAAATGGATAGTACTTTGGCTATCACATCGAACATCAACACTCTCATGTTCGACACCCAAGTCACACAACAATCGCTTTAAGTATAGTGCCTCCTTGGCCGCTTCCACAGCGGCAATCAACTCCGCCTCTATAGTGGATAAAGCAACTACGGTTTGCAATCACAATCTCCAACTAATGGTTGTCCCGCCAAGTGTGAAGACATACCCGGAAGTTGATTTCCTCCGATCCCTATCACCGGCGTAGTCCGAGTCATAATAACCAACCAACTTGCAACTCCTTTCATCACTACCGCCAAAGACAAGTCCATGAGATGATGTGTCTTTCAAGTATCTCATAATAGCCTTCACGGCTTCCCAATGCGATTTCCACGGATTAGCCATATACTGACTAACCACCCGACGACATTTGCAATATCGGGCATTGTACACACCATTGCGTACATCAAGCCACCAACCGCACTTGCATATGGCACCTTTGCCATATAAGCCTTATCTTTATCCCCGATGGGTGATCCCTTATCCGAAAGCTTCATATGCAAAGGTAAAGGTGTATTTAATGCCTTTGCATCCTCCATGTTAAACCGACAAAGCACTTTCTTAATGTATTCCTTTTGAATCAATCTTAACTCAAAACGCTTTAGGTCCCTTTCAATTTCCATGCCCAAGATTTTCCTTGCTTCTTTAAGATCTTTCATTTCGAATTCCGATTTCAAAAGCATCTTCAACTTGTTGATTTCATTTTGATCCTTGGAAGCAATGAGCTTATCATGCACATGCAAGAGTAAATACACCCAACAATCATTTCCCAACCTCTTGAAATATACGCAAGCATCCTTGATGCTTCGATGGAAGCCACTTTCAAGCATGAAATGATCAAATCTCTTGTATTATTGTCTAGGAGATTGCTTCAACCCATATAGTGATTTCTTAAACTTGCAAACCAATTTAGACTTACCATCTACAACAAACCCTTCTGGTTGCTCCATGTAGATGTCTTCATCCAAGTCTCCATGCAAGAAGGCAGTTTTCACATCAAGTTGCTCCAACTCCAAGTCATGGATAACAACTATGACTAGTAAAACTCGGATAGATGTATGACGAACCACCGATGCAAAAATTTCATCATACTCCTTTCCTTTTCTTTGTGAGAACCCCATTGCCACTGACCTTTCTTTGTACCTTCCATCATCCTTCACCTTGTAAATCCATTTGCACCATATAGCACGGTTTCCTTGAGGAAGTGGAACCAACTCCCAAGTTCGGTTCTTCATAAGCGATTGCATCTCTTCCTCCGTGGCGCAAATCCACTTCGAGCTCTCTCTTGACTCCATGACGTCATCAAGGTCCATCGGCTCATCTTGGACTACATTGAGAGCATAGTCCAAATGATCACAAAAGCTAAGGTAGTTTCAATCACCATATCTTTCGGGAGGCCTTATTGCACGTCGACCAACCCGAGTAGCAATACTATCACCCAAACCCCTTTCGGCTCCACCTTGAGTCGAAACTTCTCTAGTATCATGTACATCACCAACATCACTAGAGGAACCATATGGACTATGTGATGTTTTCATCAACCACTTGAACCCCACGAGCTTCTTCAACTCTACTACCACTTGGACGGAATATGGGAATGACTTACTTCTCCTTTGATTCACCATGAACCAAATCCGGAACGTCCGATGAGCTCTCATTCACCTTGAATTAAGCCGACTCATCAAAAGTGACATGACGAGAATTAACAACCTTCTTCGTTTCCGGATTCCAAATCCGATAGCCTTTCATGTCGTCCATGAAACCAAGCAAGACCCCTTTGAATGCTCTAGCTCCAAGCTTATCATTCCCCGGATCATGCAGATAAACCGGGTTACCAAACACACGAAGATATCTCAAGTCAACACTCTTCCCTTTCCACATTTCCTCCGGAATTTTGTTACCAATGTCCGAGCATGGAATTCGATTTACAATATGCACCGCGGTTGACAAAGCTTCGGCCCAAAATCCCTTAGACAAACCCGATGTCAATCTCAAGCATCGAGCTTTCTCAAGTAGAGTTTGGTTCATTCTCTCCGCTACTCCATTAGATTGCGAATCTCCCGGTGTAGTAAAATGTCTCCGGATTCCGTGATGCTTACAATACTCCAAGAATTCACGCGAGACATATTCACCGCCATTGTCGGTCCTTAACACCTTCAAAGTCATACCACTCTCATTCTCAACAAGAGCCTTCCACACTTTGAACTTAGCAAATGCCTCCGACTTGGCCCCCATTACATACACTCATACCTTTCGAGACAAATCATCAATGAAAGAAATATAATACCTTGCTCCTCCCAAAGAAGCAACCGGTGCCGGTCCCCAAACATCCGAATGAACATACTCAAGAACCTCCTTTGAGTCATGCTTGCCTTCATCGAATGATACCCTTGTTTGCTTCCCCATGACACATTCCTCGCAAAATTCTAGTTTGTTGAAACTCTCACCCTCGATCATCTCCCGCTTCCGAAGAATATCCAAACTCCTCTCCGAGACATGACTCACTCTCAAATGCCACAACCGTGTCGCATCCAAGTCACGAGAACTATCAACACCCACACAAGTCTCACCTCCTACGGTCACACCTTGAAGCAAATATATACCATGAGTCCTAGCACCTTTCATAACCACAAGTGCCCCCTTCGAAACCCTCAAGCAATCCTTCTTGATAGTGATCTTGCATCCTAGAGAATCCAATTGCCCCAAAGATATAAGCGACTTCCTAAGTCCCGGAACATAGCTAACATTGGTGAGCGTGCGAACAACTCCATCAAACATCCTTATTTGCACGGAGCCACTACCCATCGACTTGCAAATAACACCATTTCCCATAGCAATTGCATTTCCTTCTTTGACCTCAAAGGATGAAAAACAATTTCTATTTGGCGTCATATGATATGATGCGCCCGAATCGAGTACCCATTCATTACCCGAAACACACGTTGCTACCGCCGTCAACACATTCTCATCTATCTCACCATTCCCACTCTCCATCGCTACGGATGAAGATGCTACTTCCTTCTTATCTTTGTCCGAACATTCATTTTTCCAATGTCCTGGTTTTTTACAAATAAAGCACTTGCCTTTTCTCTCTTTCGATTTACCTTTTCCATCGGGTTTTCTTGATTTAGAACGCCCCCGGTTTCCTTTCTTCACATTCTTTTCTTTCTCCATAAACAACCCGTGACTACTACTAGCTCCACTACTACCCTCACTCATCTCCTTCATTTGATCTCTCAACTCCTCACTAAGAAGACCCGTCTTGACATCATCTAGAGTCAAAGTATCCCGTCCATAGATCAAACTATTTGAGAAACCCGTATAATGGTCCGGCAACGAACACAATAATATCATCGCCTTTTGCTCTTCCTCAATCTTCAAATCAATGGCCTTCATCTTCATGAGCAAGTCATCAAAGGCATTCAAATGTGCATTAAGCGAATTACCCTCCTTCATCTTGAAGGTGAAAAACGTTCGCAACAAGATCAAACGGTTAGTGAGCGACTTCTTTATATAAAGTTCTTCCAACTTGTCCCAAATACCTTTAGCGGTAGTCTCACCACTAATTTCGGAGATCACATTCTCCCCCATAGCAAGTTGAAGAGTAGTGTAAGCCCATTCCTCCATCTCCTCTCTCTCAACATCCAAGATATCACTTGGCAATAAGTGAGTATCAAATACTACCCGGTGCATCCGATTCCGCCTAATAACCGCTTTCATTTTCCGTTGCCACTTCTCAAAGTCATTATTACCATTCCGCTTGTCAATAACCAAGTGAGAACCCGACGCCGCATACGAACCCCGTACATAAGGCGCCACACTATTCGGACTTCCGGTTGAAGGACTTACCAAGCTACTATCCGTCTTCAGCATTTTCACAAACACCTAACAAGCACCAAAACAACTCTGATACTAACTGTTGTAACCATTGTGATTAATCCGATTCAAGACCACTCGAATCCAATATCTAAACCACAATGCGCTAGCAGAAGACTAGATCATTGTTAGACTTGCAAAAACAATCAAAGCAATAACTCTAACCATAAACAAAGATCAACCAATCACGAACAATCCAAATCTCAATCCCAAGCAAGAAACTAATGACAAAGTAGCAAAAATAAATCACACAAGGATTTATTGTGGTTCCACTAACATCTTATTAGTGTACATCCACTTTGGAGAGAGTATTTTATTACCACGATGAAATGAATACAAGAGATTGATCCAATAATCACTATATTTCAATATAGAAAAGAGTTTGAGGAGAATAGAATTGAAGAATCGGAATTATGTTATAAACCCTAATTTTCCCTTGAGAATAAACCCTTGATCCCAAATCAAGTCTTCAAGCTCACCTAATTCACTTCAGAAAATAGCTTATATAGAGGTTATCCAATTACCCAAATTGCCCCCGAATTAGTCACAAATCAGTTTGCTAATATACAGCCCGAAAATAGCCCAAAATCCGATCAGATGTCTGTCGTACCTCCTGACAGACGTCTGTCATCTTCCAGATATCCATTGGGCAAATGTACTCAACACAGACGTCTGCCAAAGGTATGATAGACGTCTGTTTGAGCTCTCGGGAAACCAGTTCCCTACAGTCAGACGTCTGTCATCCCCTATGACAGATGTCTGTTACTCCAGACCACTGAAAACTGCACCTTCCAGCTCATATCTCCTCCATACGAGCTCCGATTTGCGAACGGTCACCTCCGACCCGAAGCTATCTTCGTCCTCTTCAATCCAACACATATAGTATCACATATCACAACATTATAGAGGTGGAGGTGCAAAAAGGTATAGCGGGATATAGCAGATGTGCAAAAATGTTCATTAGATGTAAAATCAAACATATAAAATTAAATAATTATCATTCTCACATTATTCATGTAGAAGAAACTTAAATAATCTTATATGACAAAATCAAAGAATACCAAGGTTGTCCGTTTAAGATTTGATGACTATAATATATTTTCAATATATATTGGACATTTATTATGCCATAAAATTTGCTTTTTATACAAAATTTATAGCTAAAGTGAATGCTAAAAAATATTAATATTTAGTGGGCATAACAGAAAACAACGGAACATAAATTGAATTTACTATTTATCAACGCTAAATTAAAATAACGTAACGGTTGGAGAGTGCTATAGGCTATAACGAGGATTCTGCAAGGCTTTAGCAGGGCTTTAGACTCATGCATGTGTTCCATGTTGGATACTGGAACCATATATGTATTCAATATGTAAGCAAACGAAGAACCAAAACCAATTAAGAACTGACTTCTTAATCTGGCTTTCCATCCAAGAACGCCACATACTACACCAATCATGACCAAGCTTGCTGTTTTGCCTCTATCTAATGATTAAGAGAGATGCATTGATGTTGATCTTGAACAAAAGAAGGCTAATATTATATCTAAAGAAACTAAAATGACGCACCAATTCTTCTGTCCCCGTTTTGTATGTCCCCGTCTCCCCAGCCAATCACAGCCCCTTGATTTCGCTTTTTGCAGTTAAATCCCTCAATTGTCCGGGGACTTAAATGCAAAAAAAGAAAAATGAGGAGATTTGATTGGTGGGTGATAGAGAACCCAAGATTATCACAAAACCAATTGGCAATGTGAAGGGGGAACTCCTCATATATTAAGGAAGATTAGGTAGACAAATTTTCGATGTGGGACAATTCCAACACGCCCCCGCACGTGTGGCGTATCTTTAGCCTAATATGTGGATCTTTTGGGTGACGTGAGGCAGATCATGAAGAAAGTTTTTTTTTTTTTTTTTTTTTTTTTTTGATCAGTGCTCTGATACCATGATAGAAGAACGCGGGGACGGAGGGTTGGACACAGAAGAGTTGCTCTCCTAAAATGGTGGAGTCTGTTTCTACTGCCATAATTTATGGTAAACTTGCAGCATTTTCAATGCTTTCATCATCACAGTTTTCTAATCCAGCTAATAAAAGAGAACATTACATCTGAAAATACATCAATTCCGCTTATGCATGTTCAAGAACTTCCTGTCACTCCAGTTCCCTTCGAATTTTCTGAACACTGTAGATTCTTTTGTAATAGCTCAAATAAGGGTTATATTGTACCATAACTTGAAGTATATCGAAATGCTTGAGGACCTGCAATTAAGCATGATCAAACTCGATGAGAGAACTGTGCTTGTGTTTGATCCTAGTGGAACATAAGATATAAAATATTCTACTCTCTCATCTCATGTACTTATTTCTCTTTCATTAATTTGCAACCTTATGATGAAAAGATCCACATGAAAAGATCCAAAGTTGAACTTTGGATTATAAACCACAACCTTGAGGACAATGTTGTTCTTGAATGGGAAGGGAGGTGTGATGACCATGAGTTAATTGCTAGTTTTAGAGATAGACTGCTGTTCATTAGAAAAGGAAGCTTACACTTAGTCCACATTCAATGGAGACAAGGCAGATAAAGAAGCCGAGGAGTAGATAGGTGTCAAGTGCTGGAACGACTGAAGCCATGGCTGGTAAAGGGAGATATTTTGATGTATCAATGGTGCATGTGTGCACGTATACACAACAGCTGCATGTTCATCTCATTTGTTTTTCTGTGCAATGATGGTAACTGGTTTAAGCTTGTAACTATGAAATCCTGGCTATATTTGAATTGTACAGGTATGAGTTGATCAAGTCAAGAGGTTAGGTGGATGGTTGTGTACATATACACGGTGTGTAATGATTGTAAGGATGTGGAGAAAATCTGAAAGAAACTAGTTCCAGCTCATTAAAATTTTATTCAAGTTTTATTGCTCTAGTTTATTTTGTGGCAAATTCTACTTAAATATGTGGAAATGCTGAGTTGCCTCCCTTTTCATAAAAAAAATAACGAAAATACCCTTTCTGTATTTTATTTTATTTTCTGATTTTTTGTTAGCAGTGGCAATGCAAGATACTCTAATGGCACCTTGCTATGACACTGAGATGTATCCTCAAGGCATCCCGCACTAACCTGACCATTTTGGCCGATTTTGAAATGGTTCAAAAACCTCTGGCTGTGGTCGAACGCGTTCGACGCCAACTGGAAGTTTTTGAAATAATACACGGTTTACATTCAATTATTACTACACTTATCATTCAGTTACCCCATTTACCTTTAGTTATCCCATTTGAATACTCCTAATTTGCTCCGTTTAAATACCTCGTTTGGATACCGCAAATCGCATATCCTGTTAAATTTACAGTACCGTTTAAATACTCCATTTAAATGCTTGGTTAAAATGTCCCATTACCGTTCAACGTAAAGACACCCTTATTCCTTGTTCATGTTCTTTTCCTTTGTGTTTTCAGGAATCATTTATCATTGCAATTTGTATTGTTTCCTCTCTCATGTCAATGCAGATTTCCAGTTAACAATTGTTCCTGTTCATATCACTTGTTTTAGTTTGATATTATAATCGTTTTCTTGTTTCAATTCCTGTAAAATTCAGTTTGAACTATAATTTCTTATGCAATTACAAATTCCAATCACTAATTCTTGCACTGACATTTTTATTGCAATTTAGTTCTTGCTGCATTTCAACAATTTCCAGTTTAGTCTTTCTTGTTATTTCAGTTACATTGATGCTTAATCTTGACATTTGTGTTTCTGCAGATCCTTTAAAATCAATTCATTTGCAACAATTCTTGCTTCTTTTCTTTGTCTGTACAAAAGATGGCAGTGGAGGAGAGGATTAGGTTTAAGCTGAGGAGGAGAGGATGCAGTGGTCAGTGGGTCACGGAAAAAAGGGAACAGCTAGAAGCTGGGGTTTTAATTTCAAAAGAACAATAATGGTGGCTTCTGCGTGGTTGCAATGCAATGCACTAATAATATAATAGTATAGGTAAGAAAGGAGAGGGAGATTTTTTTTCCTCCACGTATAAGAGATACAAGAAAGCGAATTATTCTGTGTAGAAGAACAAATCAAACTATATACTAAAAATTTAGAATGTATACCAAGAGGATCTTATCCCTTTTGGCGAACGCTTCACAGTATTTGCATTATTTTTTGGCATGAACACCCTGCGTTTTTTCTTTGTTGAGATTTCAGCTTATATTTAACAGAATAAAAATTGGAGTTTTTATAATAGGTTGGATGACAGTTATAAAAATGAATTTAAACAGCAAATAAATAAAAAACTCATCACTAGAAAACATAGAAAAATAAAAGAAGACAGAAAGACAAAGGGACGTAAGAATTTTTTAGTTATTCGGTATAAATTTGGCCTGTATCATCAACTGTTGTGTTAATTATTTTTTTACATCATATAGCTTCTTGGCACAAAGTGTTCCATGACAGTTGTTTAAAGGAAAATTGAATATACATTTGAATGGTTTAGGAGAAAAAATGATGGAGCTCTATGTACGTAGTTGTGGGGGAGAATGACCTAGTCCCTTTCTTCATCTACCAAGGCTCCAAGTTGATAATGACAGCCTTCATCTAGTGGTAGAATTACATGTTACAGAAAATCATACTGTTCTTCAACGTGCACTTTAGAATGTGCTTTGTATGGCTAGCAACATGACTGGACATAACTGTGATCTTAAATGGTTGTTTTTTTTCTTAAAGCTCCAACTGTTTCATAAATTATGCTTATGGACACAAATGTTTGCCCCAAAAGAAAAAAGCCAACACAGTTTCCACGAGTTATACAGTATTATGTAGCTTTGGATTGAAGCTAAAACTTAACCTTATCGCACTAGTGGATTCTTATATGATAGCAATCGTATATATGCTTGATGGCAGCTGAATCCTACCCATACATGCATCACTTATTATTCTGTGTTCAGAATCCAGATACGTACACAAATATAACTTCATATTTTTGCATTTGCACTCCACCATCATTCCAAAATTATCACGGAGTATACATCAAGCCTGTGATACCATCACATGTCTACAATCTTTTTCATTCTATAAAACCGTAGGTTTAAATGTTTAATGCATATATAGAACAGAGAATAAAATAAAAGTTCACCTTTTGTTTGTCCTCATGCCTTCTATGACTGAATAATAAGGCATTAAATACTAGTCTCAGCTCTCTACCTTGAGTATCTTCTGCGATGAAATTCGACTTGTTCTTTGTCTTTTTTCTTGCTATTCCAGCACTGGTATTTTCAGAATGCAGGAATAAACCGATAATATTCAATTTTGGTGATTCAAATTCTGATACAGGAGGAGCAATGGCTGGTATGGGTATCAATATACCTCTTCCGATTGGTCGAATTTTCCCTCGGCAACCAAGTGGTCGATTCTGTGATGGTCGCCTTGTAGTCGATATTTTATGTACGCAGTTTAATTTTTATTTTATTTTAATTACCAGCTTATATTCAATGTATATGTTTCCTAAAACTTATTGCACCGGTCTTAATTTATTGTAAAGGTGAGAACTTGAACATGAGCTACTTGAGTGCATACTTGGACGCCTTACAGCCTGATTTTGAGCATGGTGCAAATTTCGCTATTGCTGGGGCAGCAACACAGGCTTATGCTACGAATCCATTCTCTCTGCATGTTCAAGTGCTTCAGTTTCTTCTGTTTAGATCGAGGTCGCTCAAGCTACCTAATCTTGGTAAATATCTTTACCCATATCTTGAGATTTGATTCTTGCATGCTATTGTAATATTTCTCTATTATACACAATTGTACTATTCGATCCATAACTTGACTTGAGGTGTCAAAATTTTATGTGTAAACAAATTGTGTTAAAAGCAAGCATATGCATGAATGCGGTATATTACATGACATCCTTGTTGCAGAAATGGTGTATAAGCAATGTAGAGCTCTTATGTCATTTGCAATTTGTTATTTTCACAGGCTATTATAACAACAGACAGTTAATTGACGAAGAAGGATTCAACAGTGCACTATACACATTTGATATTGGTCAGAACGATCTATATGGTGCATTTGCTACTAATTTCACCAATCGAACCGATTTCGTAGTTTCAGAAGTAAAAAATGCCATCCAGGCAAGTCTTTTGATTCCCAAGATCAAATATTCATTCAACAACTATATTCAAATCTCAACCTTGCTGAGAAATTGATATGCAGACAATATACAAGGAAGGGGGTAAAAACTTCTGGGTTCACAACACAGGCCCATTCGGCTGCCTACCGGAAAGACTCTCAGTGCAAAGAAACGATTCGGATCTTGACGAACATGGATGCCTTTCAACTTTGAACAAGGGAGCTCAAATTTTAAATGAAAAATTAAGCATGGCGTGCGATGAGCTAAACTCAAGCTTGCAAAATGCGACCGTGGTCTACACGGACATATACTCTATCAAATATGATCTTATTGCTAATCATTCCGACTATGGTGAGTTGGTACAGGCTGATAAATGAAAAAAGCAATGTACTTGTTGATTTGTGTATGATAAATTTGCTATTGAAACTGGTGCAGGATTCGAAAGTCCAGAACTTGTGTGTTGCGGGTATGGAGGACCGCCGAATAACTTCAACTCGAGTGTAAGATGTGGCGCTAAGGGAAGCCAGGCTTGTCCAGTTGGTTCCAAGTACGTGAGCTGGGATGGAGTTCATTACACTGAGGCGGCTAATGCCTTTGTGGCTTCTAAGATTCTTAGTACAGAGTATTCCAAACCAAAACTGAGTTTTGATCATTTTTGCACTTAATTTGATGCTTTTATTGGGCTTGTTGAAGGATGAAAAATATCAGCTAAATTTCAACAGGAAAAATGTAGGTAGAAAAAAAAAAAAAATGAAGTAATTTATTGCAACGGTGGTTTGTTAATGTGTGCCTTGGAGCTTGATTAATCATATAAGTAGAGGCAAGGTATATAGCTGCAATGCTCTATTGTACAAATCATTCAAGCATCCCACCTGGGTCCCCTTTAGCCTTACCGCCTTGATTTGGCTCAGTCCGCTCAGATGAAATCTATTGAAGTATCAAACAGGTTTATATGCTTCAACTTAGACTTATGCCTCATACATGCATTATAATTTTTTTAAAAGAGATTTTGTCCACATATCTGCTTGCAGTCCATCCGAATATATGATTTTCCATTGAAGATCAGTTAATACTGTATCAAATACTAAAATTACATTCAAAATGTATGAGTTTATCAAAAAACGTCGTGTTCTAATTGTTCCTCAATTAATCTCTAGTCCTTATTTACCACCTAGCATCGCTTAGCGTTTTTACAATCTTGTTGCAATTGGTAAAAACCATACATTTTTTTAAACTGGTCGGAGTACACTATGTCCATAAAGAAATATTCACAAACGCACGATCGACTCGATCTCTGAAGCCAGTTAGGATCTATAAGAATATTCTCTATTTTTTTTTACTCAACTTGTGGATTAAACGTCCATTAAATAAACTTTTCAATTGCTAACATGAACTACAAAGATCTTGCACAATGTAGCACATACATGTGCATGCATACACATATAGTACCGTGATCTCGTGTTGCACACATGGTATCTTAAATTCTATTTAGTTTTGCGGAAAAAGTTGAACAAATAATCCCATTTCATCAACTTGTATAGTAAGAAGATGTTCTTATTTCCTAAAATATACGCGTTGCGTGTAAGGATAGGTATTCATAGGCAAAAGAGTACACTTTCACCAAAAAAAAAAAAAAAAAAAAAAAAAAAAAAAAAACACGCATTAAATGGAAATATAATCCATATATCAACAAAGATGACCAAAATTGTTCTCGTTAACATCATTGGTAATATTAAAGTCATAGACAAACACTTTGTCTAAATTGGTTAGTACACTTGAACATAATCCAAGAGGTCACGAGTTCGATTTCCATTTCGCGGGGTCGAACCCCACTTGTTATGTACAGTGCTATGGAGCCCGAAGGAAATGAGTACGAATTTGTATGAATTTGAAATCAAGGGTGCAATACGGGGGGCTGTAAATATGTGTATGGCTGTCATTACATCCGCACTTTCCCTAGCCTTGTATTCCGGGCCTCACAACATTGCTGTATTTATATACTACCTAAACTTGTACATATAGTAACCAATTCCGGAAATAAAAATGAAGTCGTATGTATCGGAATGTTCACTTTCTCTACATTTGTTCTAGCCGTCATTGTTTAATTCATATTAATCTATTTATAAATCATTGAATAAAAATTTGGAAATCTTAAAACTTAATTGAAATGTATATGCATAGGATTATTATTTGCTATGTGCCGATTGTTTTGTAATTATCATCTCTTTCTTTTATGTTTGCACTAAAACCATTAGAACTGAAAATTAATTCGTCGGTAACTATGAAGGTGTAACCAATGTCGGCTCGAACAACCACGTTGCCCTAGGAAAAATGCAAAAGCATTGAACAGAGAAAGGTTGGAAAAAATATATAATTTTGTGGATGCCGGAATAAAACTCCATTGAACCGACAGTTAGTTAAGTTAGAAACCACTATGCTACAACTATATTACAATTAATTTATTGCCATATCACTTTACTAACTCGGTATTATCTAAAGATAACTTCAACTTTTGTTTCCCCCTTCGTCGTCCACAATCGTGTTACCCTAGGCAACAGCCTAGCTCGCCTGCCTTCTGGGTCGGGTCTGGATGCAACCAAAAAAGAAAAAATGTTATCAAACCCGCTATGAAGGTGCAACAAAAAAAGAGGAAATTTTATTATGCTCGATGTGAACTTTTAGAAACTGAATAGAAAATATTGAACTCCTAGTAGAGTGGTAGATGTGTGGCAAGGTATAAGGAACCACAAGACTTTGAACTAAATTAAAACACACATGGCAAGGGTTAGACATTTTTTTGTTAAAAAAATTAGAAAATCTCATGTTCTTCTCGAAGGGAATGATGAAATTGGATGCTTATTTTGAAGAAAACTGAGGAATTAATAGGATATTTATATTCTATATATATTTTGCAATCTTTTTTTTGGCAAAAATAGGGATAAAAGAACAATTGAATTAAGGGTAACAGAGACTAGAAAAGCAATTTGAATAGAAATAAAAAATGAAAGACCATAAATGAATTTATCCACATGTAGAAAAATGAATTTCATATATAATATTTTTACTTCGTGTTGACCTTTTAGTTTGGACAAAAGAGAAGTTTGAGATTCTAAACACATTGAAAATGTTGAAATAATATGATATAATATATTTATTTACTCCCACATCGTGGGATGGTTTCATTCCAAGCTCTAAAACCTATGTATAATGAAGACGGGGACTATGGTTCTGAAGTTCAATAAATAGCAGAAGGCGATGGCTATTTTGTGTTCACTTCTGGAGTATTACACAGGTTTGCCCAAAAGTCTGATTTATGAAGATAGGCTGGCTATGAATGATGTAAAGTCGAGTCTCCTTTCTGAATACCTAATGGATTAGATGGAGTTCATTGAAGGAGGAGAATGGAGTAGCGATCAAGGTCTATTAGTAAAGAGAGGAAGACAAAAGAACGATAACTGGAATCCCAAGGAGAATTCTAAGTCTAGGAAGCCTGGAAATAGCTAGAGAGAAAAATCTAAAGATGTGAAGTGTTACTATTGTAAGAAACCATACCATTGCTAAGGAGATCATCTGGATTTGAAGAAGAAGACTGAGGATGGATCTACATCGATTGCGGTAGAGTGGCATATCGACATCTTGTGTATATGACCATTGAGTGCTTGATTCTCGAGCATCATTCCAAATGACGTAAAAATGGATTATATGAGCTCATTGGTTGATAAAGAGGGAAATGTAACCCTTATTGGAATGATGTTACTTGTAGAGTCATATTGTACAGTTAAAGCGCTTAGCGGATCCAATGTGATCGAGGTCCAAAATCATAGAATGGATAAAGCGAAAAAATAGCAGAATATTGCGGATGACTGTAAAATATCATATGTGACTCATTCGTATTTCTTTTACGAATGTAAAAACGGTAATCAAATGAAAAGCTAGCACTCAATTTAACCATAATTAGTACATTCTTAAGTTTAAACAAAAATATGTGCAAATATGCGTAAATTGTTATTTAACATAATTAAATTTCATAGAATATTGAGTATTTTTGTTTCTAAAAAATATATATTAAAAAATTCAATTAAAAAAACTTAACTTCATAACTTTTATAATGCAATGTGTCATTTTTAGTTCATTTCATTCATTAAAAATATAGCAGGAACAACATACAATAGCAGAAATGACTGAAAATATCGAGAATAGCGGAATATAGTGGGGCTTAAAGCGGAGAGGCTATATCATGGGCCATTTGGGAAAAGCATAGCGGTGGTAATCCACTACGGGATACAGCGGGGTAATACCGAAGCATTATTTGTACAGGAGCCACATGAGATGGTATAATTAAGATTAGGATCTTTATATGAGGGCATTTTTTGGAAATTTAAGAATGTGAAAATTGATGCTCCTGGTTTGAATTCATCTTATACAGCAGCTACTTTAGCTGCTTCATCTTCCTCTCACGTAACCCATTCTACTGCAATATCATCTAATGCAGCAGCTTCATCTACTACAACAACTTCATCTAATGCAGTAGCTTCTAATACTATTTCATATTCATATCTTTTGAAATCATTTGAGAAGGGTTCTCAGGTCCATTTAGTTATTGGTAACAATGTAACTTTTTCTCCTGTGGCTACCATGTCCTGTGCTTCTTCATCAAGTTCTAAAAAGTCTGTCGTAAATTCATCTTTGCAGTCATCTTCCTCTGCATCTCGTAAACAATCTCCTTATGCTCACTTGAAACCACCTTCTAATATTCAGTTACCTCCACCTGGTAAAAATGCATCAACAGCTTCTTTTTCTACTTCCAAATCAAAGAGTCAAAATTCATGGTTAATTTTGGGATGATTTGGATGAAGGTGTTGAATATCGACTTGAAGATGTTATGCCATTTTATAGCAACCTAAAATCTAATAAAAGACACAAAAGGAAGAATCCATAGTATTGATGCACTGTTTTGTTCTAACTTTTGTTCAGTCAGCTTGGATGATAGTATGGAACAAGTGTACTATGGATGGTTTTGTTGTAGTCTGAAACTATGGATAGCTTGGATGGTCATATAGATGGTGTTAACATAAAATTTCATACCAATCAAATGTGAAGAAGCGGAAGCTTTAAAGCCGAAAGGATAAGAGGGGTTTCAGACAGCGAAACCAGGTTCGCAGGGAAAAGACCAAATCCGAGGATTCACCGGAAGCAAAGACCGAGAGTCAATAACAAAGCCATATGGCAAAAAGGGAAAAGCCGAAAGCAGATACCGGCAGCCAAGAAGAATCAAAACATAATAATACCGATCCAATACCGACAGCTGGAGATAGAAAGTAGTATTGAAGATTCCGAAAGGTCATGACAAGGGAAAGATCAAGGTCAATATGATAAGGACGATACCGAGAGGGTAATGACAACACTGAATGAGATGCAGAATAAAAATTATGAAAGGCATGGTACTGGAGCCACTCCCGAGAGTCCAAGATTTATATTACAAAGACAAGGAAGCATCCATGAAGACATTAAATGGGAAGAAAGGCGGCCGAAACCTTTCTGCCGGAACTGGAGTTCACAAGAACAGCTGAAACCCTGTTTCTGTATTCAAAAAGGTCTTCTGCTGAGCCCACAACAGAAGGGGTTCAGGAACCGACAGTAGAAGGGGTTCAGAAACCAGAAACGTGGTCTAGGAAGCTAGAGAAAGCTAGAGACAGATAGAGGAAGCTAACGAAAGGTTTTTGACAAAAGGCTGATGACGAAAGGGGTAAAGCCAGAAAAAGACAAAAAAGACAGCAGAAGGCCGTGGGGAGCAGGAGAAAGGAAGAAAAAGACAAAACAATGAAAGCCAAAGGCGGGAACAAAAAGATGGAACCAAAAAAATGGTGGGAAAAAGAAGCAGCAAAAGGGGACCCAAAACCTCTATAAATAAGACCCGAAGGATCACATTGAAAATGACCTTTTTTCCTGATCTCTACAATCTTCCTCTGATTTAAAAGAGAACTAACCCAAATATGCAAATCAATTTGGGGATTTCTTATGTAAGATCCTCCATGAATAAAATCATCAAAGCTCTTAAAGTGGACGTAAGTTCAATCCGAACTGAACCACTATAAATTATGTGTTCTTACTTTTTCCGCATGCTACGCTACTTTTCAGTATATTTTTGTGTGCATTTTGCTATACGCTTGGATCATCAGAATATTCCTGCTCAAATCGTTAGGTTCTTAGCAACCTGACGCTTAAGCCATCGGGTTCTTGGCGACCTGATGCTTTCCTCACGATATAAGCCTTACCGTACCTACCTTTCCCCAAGTCCTAAACCATCGACTACCAAAATTATCTTTCTCAAGCTTCCTACCTTGCACCGAGCCTAGATGAACCTTCCGAAAGTTGTTCAGCTTCCTCACATGTGTCGTGCTTAGGAAACCATTATCTCATAGTAATTGTTGGCTCTCGAGTGGCAAAAGCGTGATACTCACCCCTTGAGGGAAGAGTAACTAATCTCCAGGCTTAAGACCTTGATATCTAGGAAAGGGTAAACTAACTCATGCTTGTAGGAACTGACTCATCCCACTTTTCCCTTAGGTCCATCTCCATAGATCTATCTTCGGTGCTGATGAAAAATATCGTCAACATTTTGGCCCTAGAAGGAGGGCCCTGAACTGCTGTTCCCTTTTTCTACATTTAACCTTTTGGATAGTATTGCCGCATTTATAACTGTGTTGTTCCGCCCCGGTTTGGACGCTTTGAAGAAGCAACATTATAGAAGGAATATCAACAAGGAGCTTCTGAATACAAGGGTCCTCTGAAAATCGATTAAAATATGATTCTCTTGAGGGGAAGTGGAAAAGAAGGAACCAATATGTCATTCATTCCAGAAAACAACATCAAAATAGCCAAACTAGAAACTGGAGGATCTTCAACTTTAACAAAAGACGAGTTGGAAATATTACACTTGGCTATGCAAATTGATACCACTAGGATATTTATTGAAGCGGACTTGGTCCGAAGACCCTCTGAAGCAGAACCTTATGAAGCGGAATCAAGGATCATAGCGCCTCATGAACTTTATAATCAAATCGAGTCTTCATCAAATCTACATAACAACCCAATCTCATGGAGAAACAACCAAGCATCAAGGGAGGCAGTTAGTTTAGAAGAAAACGAAAGCCTAACATGGATGGAAGATAGAGAGTTGCAAGGAAACCCCTTCTCCAAAGAGATAATGATGGCGAAGGTCCTGTTTGAAATACAAGAGCACAAACTTTCGTATGATGGGACTATATACCCTGAAGAATACCTTGTCGTGTTTGAGAATTACATGGATAAGTATAACGCTTCTCAAGCCCTTTGATGCAAGGTCTTCGTAACAACTCTTCATGGAAGAGCTCTTAAATGGCGCAAACATTATCATGGCCCTCTCATCATATCTTGGAAGCAATTGTCTACCGCATTTAGCACGCAATTCCATATGCAAAAGGATTCAGCAAGTAGCATTTATGGTGTGGCCAGAATCAAGCAAATACCAGAGGAGTCCCTTAACTGCTATCAAAAGAGGTTTCACAATAAGTCACTCAAGGTGAAAGGGGCGACGGATAGAGAGAAGCTAAGAGCTTTACGATCGGGGCTGCTTATACCATCCCCCTTTTGGAAGGAGCTTATCTTAAATGAGTGCGGAAGCTTGGATGATTTGTATTCCAGAGCTAATAAATTCATTCTCATGAAAGAAATACTTAATACAAGGAAAAGCTTGATGCAAGGATAAAAGGAAGAAGGGCTTGGTTCCAATCCCCTTGTAGAAGGTTCTACAAAATTGAACAAAAGGAAAGACTATTGCTCTTATCATAAGACAGAAGGACACAAAACCAAACATTGTTGGACTTTGATAAAGATACATCAAGCCAAAAAGAAAAGAAAGCTCATTTGAGAAATTCAAAGTAAAATCAATGGGAAAGCTGGTCAGAGACAACGCGAAATGGAAATGGGAACTTAACGATAAGCCTCTTATCTCAAAAGATTACTCTTATTATTCATTTACCTTTATCATTTTACTTATAATCAAACAAATATTAATGTAAGTTCAAGTGTTATTACAGGTAAAAACCAATCGTGTTCAGGCTCATGCATATAACTAAAGCTCAAGTGGAGCACTTTTTGTTTATGTCTCATCCCATGAGAGGGAACGAAAGGTCAAATGGAAGCACTTAAAGAAGCACAATACAAGAATGAATACACAACAAAATTATCAATAAAAGACAAGCTTCGGTGGAGGCTATTCATATAAATATGCAGCAATGGAATGATTAAACGCTCATCATTGTTCGGATCAAATAAGATTCTTCTAAATCTTATCTCCCCTATTTCAGAATTTCATGACTTTGTCAGCCATGTTATATTGACATACTTAAATGCTTCTATGAAAGTTGTGCAACCCACCCTTGATAAATAATATTAATAAAGCTTACGAAGGGAGAAGCTACATTAACAAAGTTTCATAAGGGATAAGCTACATCAAAAAAGCTTCTGAGGGGAGAAGCTACATCAACAAAGCTTCCAAGGGGAGAATCTACATCAACAAAGCTTCCGAAGGGAGAAGCTACATCAACAAAGCTTCCGAGGGAAGAAGCTACATCAATAAAGATTCCAGAGAGAGAAGCAATAACAAACACAACCTCCCAGAAGAGGAGCAACAAACAAAGCTTCCAGAGAGAGAAGCAACAGCAAACACAACCTCCCGAAGAGGAGTGTAAAACAAAGCCTCCAAAAGAGGAGCAGCAAAGAAAGCTTCCAAGAAGAGAAGCCACAAAGTTACATCTCCACCTAATGGAGTCGCCTCCTAAGTGGGGCTAACAAACAAAGTTACATCTACACCTAGTCGAGTCGCCTCCTAAGTAGGGCTAACAAACAAAGTTACATCTCCACCTTGTGGAGTCGCCTCCTAAGTGAGGCTAACACCCCCTACAAATTATAATACCCCTAAGTGGGACTAGTAATTCCCATATCTTCCCATATAAAGTAACCAATGTTGCTCTCTTAGAGGGCATTCATTCATTTGCATATCCTATGGGTTAGGCGTAAGGCTAGACGCTAGATACCCTACGGCTAGAAAACTGAGAGAAGCTCCCACTAAACGACTAATCATATTAGGATAGGGTTATTTTATCATGAAAGCAGTCCTCTATATATACACACCTGGAGATTACTTCTCGGGATATATAAGACTCTTTCTTCAAAATGTTCTCTCACGAACCTCCAAGAAACACACACATAATCTATGGTTGCTTGATCACTTTCAATAATATTTGGATAGGTTGACACTATACACATGTATGGTCTTTGGATGGTTTGTGATGCTTTCTTTGGATGATCCTTAAGTAACCTTCTATGTTTCTTCCATGCCTTTTATTAGTGCATTTTATTTAGCTATGACATTCTTTAATAACTCTCAGTAAAAGATATGGTTCTTCGATATGAATTTCTGATTTATGTTTCACCCAAGCTTGAGTCTTGGGGCTTTCTGATTTAAATTCACCTAAGCGTGAGTCTTGGGGCTTTATGTAGAATTTCTGATTTGAAATCGCCTAAGTATGAGTCTTGGGGCTTTCTGTATGATTTCTGATTTAAATTCACCCAAGCATGAGTCTTGGGGCTTTCTGTAGAATTTCTGATTTAAATTTACCCAAGTGTGAGACTTGGGGCTTCCTATATGATTTTTGGTTCATGCTTACCCAAGTATGAGTCTTGGGGTTTCCATGCGATTTCTGGTTTCTACATACCTGAGTATAAGTCTCGAGGTTTCTGTAACAATTTATGATTTCCATTGATCCAACCATAAGTCTCGGGATTTCTGATTTTCTTATTGCCCAAGCATCAGTCTTGGGGTTTTAACTAATTGCAAATAGGAATTTCTGATATCTGATTTTCTATTTTTGGGTTTTCATTTGCTTATCACATTTAGGTTTTCGAATTCCCGTTGCATAAACTCATGTTTAAGCCTTAAACTTTCATTTCTTGGTATTTCCCTATTTCCATAAAGGGCGTTGATTTCTTTCCACCATATCTACATATGGATTTCGAATATATCGATATTGTTCCTAGATAAATGTCCTCAGCGTAGAACACCGGCAGGTACTGTGGACCTCCCATCCGAAGCCTTCCAACAAGGATCATGATCTCTCAACACTTCGTACAGGGAGTTTTCTAAACCCAAAGCACATTTACCCCTAGTATTCTCTACCATGGTTAAAATTATGTTAAGCGCATTCTCAACACTTCATACAGGCAGATCATGTTACTCTTGCTAATGCATTGTACTTGTCACTCACAGATCTCCTATTGCAAACACCCAAATGCGAAAGTTTAGATCTCACATTTCATATTTCTAATGGTGAATTTTTGAGAGTGTAACGTTTGGATAACAATATTGAACTCTTCATTCAACACTTCTAGGAGAATGCTGAACTTTAAATCAAAATTCTGCATAATCGCATATTTTCTCTCGTACATCAGGCCTCGCGATTCACAAGTTGTGTCCAAACCCTTTCAACCGTCGAAAGTCATGTTTTCTCTCGCATTAATGTTCCGGTCAATATGGAGCTAATACTAAAAGATTTTCATGACAAATTTTGAGTGACAGGCGAGTTGTACAGGAATCACAAGAGTTTGTCCTAAAGAACAAAAGCTTCTTCATACTATGGGGCTAACTATAAGCACAAAATTTCATACCAATCAAATGTAAAGAAGCGGAAGCTTTAAAGCCGAAAGGATAAAAGAAGTTTCGGACAGTGAAATCAGGTTCGCGGGGACAAGACCAAATCCGAGGATTCACTGGAAGCAAAGTCCGAGAACCAACAACAAAACCATAGGGCAAAAAGGGAAAAGCCGAAACCAGATACCAGCCGCCAAGAAGAATCAGAACATAATAATACCGACAACTGGAGATAGAAAGTAGTATTGAATATTCCGAAAGGTCATGACAGGGGAAAGATCAAGGTCAATACAAAAAGGAAGATACCGAGAGGGTAATGACGACACTGAATGGGATGCAGAATAACAATTCTGGAAGGCATGGTACCGGAGCCACTCCTGGGAGTACAAGATTAATATTACAAAGACAAGGAAGCATCCATGAAGACATTTAATGGGAAGAAAGATGACCAAAACCTTTATGTCGGAGCTGGAGTTCACAAGAACAGCCGAAACCCTGTTTCTGCATTCAAGAAGGTCTTCTGCTGAGCCCACAACAGAAGGGGTTCAGGAACCGACAGCAGAAGGGGTTCAGAAACCGGCAACGTGGTCTAGGAAGCTAGAGAAAGCTAGAGGAAGCTAACGAAAGGTTGTTGATGAAAGGCTGATGACGAAAGGGTTAAAGCCAGAAAAAGGCAAAAATGGCAACAGAAGGCCGTGGGGAGCAGGAGAAAGGAAGAAAAAGACAAAACAATGAAAGCCAAAGGCGGGAACAAAAAGATGGCACCAAAAAAGTGGCAGGAAAAAGGAGCAGCAAAAGGGGACCCAAAACTTCTATAAATAAGACCCTAAGGGTCACATTGAAAAGGGCCTTTTTTCCTGATCTCTACAATCTTCCTCTGATTTAAAAGAGAACTAGCCTGTAATAACCCGGAAATCCGAGCCATTTTAAAAAATTTATTTTGGCAATTTTAGCGAATTTTGATTATTTAAAATGAATTATTTTAAATAGTAACGATGAGAAATTTATTTTGAATAGAATTCGAACGTATATATTTATTCGAATCGTCGTTAGAATATAAATATTTATTTATATATATATAAGGAATTGAAAATGGCCCGGTAGTTCGAAAATTCGATTTCAAAGTTTAAATGAATGTACAGGATTCAAAATAAACCGGATTTTAGCGAAACCAAAAATAATAAAAACTAATTGAGAATATCTTTCCAACGAATCCGAAAAATCAAGATTTCATAGCGGGAATCAAATGATATGTCCAGTTGAAGATTCAGAATAGTCGCTATGGAATTCTGGCCCTTAAAACTGGAAATTTTGCAAACGACCTCGGATTTCGACGAAACCACTTTTGTTGGATCCGCGATGTCAAGTTATTGCTAGATTCCAAATTTCGTAATTTTTCGAATCGATATGTGAGCGTGGCAAAGGAAAACACGTTTGACCAGTTTCAGTTTAATTTAGGCGATTGGAAAATGGCCATTTTTCAAACGGTCTCGGAATTTGACGAAATCAGTTTTGTTAGGACCGTATCGTCAATACGAAGCTATAAAATATTTTTCGGGAATTTTTAGGGTCCGTATGTGGCCCAGTAAATTGAAATGTGCGTTCAAATTCAATATATAAAGATTTATAATTTGATTTAAATGAAAACTGATCGAAACGATAAAATTGGCTAACGAAACATATCCCATTGTCTTCGGAATGGGGGTAATTAGCTAGGGGCGATAGTCTTTGGGTCTTGATTGGGATTCGAATAAAAAGTCAACCTATATGAGAATAAATTAAAATTAGAATAAATATAAAATATAAAAATCTTTTACACAAGCCCTCCCCACCCCCCCCCCCCCCCCCGTTCAGTTTTCGTTCAAACCCCTTCATCCCCCAAATCAAAAGCAAATCCGATTTCGCTCGCCACCCAACCCTAGCCGCCCATCGTCGGTCGCGCCCTCCACCTCAGGCGACGCCCCCCCTCTTCCCTCGCCTCCCGTTCCTTCTCTCCCCCTCTACATCGAAGACCGAAACCCCCCTCCCTCGACGTCAAGCATAGCCACACCCCTCCTCTCGCTGACCCTCTATTCTTTTCCCCTTCCTCCCATCGCCAATTCGAACCGCGTAGACCCAGCCTTCCACTGCGAGATCGCGACCCATCACCACAGTCCCTCGCGAGCCCCCCAAGTCCGTCGCTTCTGCTCCCCATGCGCTCAGGCCAAGTCGAAGTCGACAATGGGGTGGAGGGGGGTCCGAACCCCTGTAGAGGTGGGCGGCGTTGGAAGGGTTTTGGTGTGAGGTCTGTTCGACGACTTCAGGGAAGAAGACAACGGCCTGATGAGATTAAGGGAGCACGACGTTTTGTTTACGGTGAGCTTTTCTTGATTTTATTTTTATATATATGCATTTTAGTCTTTTGCATTGATTTTAAATCAGTATAAAAATAATTTGTTGTTTTAAAAGAAAAGAAAACTGATATACATAACATAAGGAAGAGAGAACTGATTTTTATATATATATATATAACATAAAAATATTGAAATATGATTTTTGAATAAAGATTTAAATATTAAAATATGATTTTTGAATAAAGATTTAAATATTAAAATATGATTTTTGAATAAAGATTTGAACTTTAAAATATGATTTTTGAATAAAGATTTGAACTTTAAAATATGATTTTTGAATAAAGATTTGAATTTTAAAATATGATTTTTATATAGTATAGATAATAAAAATATGATTTTTATATAGTATAGATAATAAAAATATAATTTTTATAAGATAGAGAATATAAAAATGTGATTTTTATATATGTAGTGAATACGGACGACGAAAGTAACAAAAGGCGAGCACGGCGAGATGTTCTACATATGAAGAGTCGTGGTGAATTGGTTTAGCTATTGGTGAGAATTTCTCACTTTAAATTTAATTTTCTAGTTAAAATATATACTAGGATGCAGACGGTGTTTAGTAGCACCCGACACCCGTCGTCCACAGACCATGGACGGCTTGTATGCTCGTTTGTTTGATTTTGATGTGTAGTTGATTGTGTAATGTGATGCGAAATGAAATAAAATATTTTATAGTAGAAAATATTTTATAGTTAAAAATAGAATCTTTAACGTGTATTTAAAATAAATATTTATAAACAAATCGGAGATTTGTTTATATACACTTATTTGATTGATATTGATCGGAACGATAAATTTTACACATCGCCCAACTGCACAAATAAAATCTGTGTTTGATTGTTTGAAACCCCACACGGGTATTGGGATGATATATGACATACACTAATCCCAATAATTAATTGTATGTCGATCGATTGATTGACAGGCTGTTATAAGCGTTAAATATTTATATTTGATGCTTATACAGTGTAGAACGCACTCTGGATCCGGGTCTGATGGAGTCATTCGTTGGCTCATTTACGCCCCAAAGGGCGGGGAAACGCAGTGTTCAGGAATTTTAATCCACATCGGTGGACCGGCCCTGTCGCTCCCAGGGCCCACCTGAGTCTGGGTCCTGAGGCTCGGGCTAGAGAGTCTCGAATCGGTAGAGGACTATCTTTTGCCTCGGTTCACAGATGGAAATCCAACTTCCAATACGTGACGTTTCGATTTTAGTTGTAATCCTATATATGGCGACATAGTGGGATGGGGCACTTATGCCGTCTATGATCGATACTTATGATTTGAAATTGTTTTGACACTATACACTTATAGTAAAAATAAAACATGAAATTTCACGTACCAAGCATTCTTGGCTATTATATGGTAAAAAACCCTATCCTCTGGCTTGCGTTGCATTGTGTGATGGTACCTGGGTCTTATAATAGCTTCATTGTTCTTTATTTAGCATTGCGCTGTTGTTTTATGCACTGGTATTCTTGGGAGGAAACCCGTTCCGTGTTATACGGCGTGGTCCCTTGATTTTTACCTAACTTTAAAATAATGATTAATAACTATTTTAGTTCTCACACCAGTCACATGACTGACCTGGAGATTATTATTTTAACCTAAACTCTGGGTGCCCTTATTTTCGACACGGGCAGCTAGTAGTTTTTGTTTTACAGATTTATATTCACAGGAACCTGGCTTGCGGCTGGAATGATATCCGGAAAGCTTTGTATCCGTATATCTCCTTCAGTTGTATTTTGTATTATTTTCCGCTGCTATGTAATTTATTGTAATCTCTGATATTTATCGAAAGTGTATTATTAATTCATACTCTGTATATTCTTGTATTCTGATGGAATTGTTGTAATAAGCAATGAAATGTTCTTCCGTCTGCGTTCTGATTGGTCTTGTCCTTGACTCAATCCGGGCTTTCCTCACTGGGGAAGTTCAGGTCGTTTCAGCTGGTATCAGAGCTTTGGTTTACAAAGCTCAGAGAACAAGACACGTTAGAACCATATGAAAGAATTCATCAGATATTGGATTAGTAATATCCAATGAGAATGACTCGTTAGAGATGGGATCAGTAGTATCCTAGAACGAGTGTGAAGAGTATATTTTTAAAATGAAAACAAATTTTGTTTTGAAAATTTTCATCACTTATTCGTATTTGATTATTTTGTATTGAATTTGGACAATCTAGTATATGAAGATTTTGCATATATGCCTAGCTAGCGTGTATACGATGTTTTAATATACTGGATAGATATAGAATCATACTCTAGTGGCCCGAAGATGATTCTGATGGTTAAGTACTCATCGTCAGAATTTATATTCGAGTGACGAAAGTGAGGTTTCTATATATTTCCAATTGACTGGTGTGAGAACCAAAATTAGATAGGGCCTATTGTTGTGATTTGGCACCAAAAATGTGATTTTTGACTATATATCGAAGTATGAATTTGAAACATTAACCAACTAATTGATTGATGGTTGTGTTGTTGATTATTGTCTGATTAATTAAATGTTGAATCATATAACCAAATTGACCAAATAGTGAAGTGTATTGAAAATTAGTCGCATTTGCATGCATAGTACATGTATATCTATTGAACAGGTCATAGCAAGGAGGCTAGAGCAGAAGAATAAAATTGTTTGCCCGACAAATAGGTACATGTTTACCATAATTTACTGTTTTGTTGGATGATGATGATTTTATGAGTCGATTGGCTAGCTGCTTGGCTTTTTCTTTTTCTTTTGGATTGAAGAAGGCCATGGGAGGCTATATGAAATATCCCGAAGTCCCCAGTGCAGGGGAGGTTATGGCGAAATTTTTCGAAAATTTAGGGTGTTAGCCAAATTTTTGAAAAAATTGAAAAGTTCTTAGAAACTGAAAAGTTGAAGAACTTAAGCCGTAATGAAAATAACGGAAGTTGAGTTGATTAGTTAAACAACTTTCGGCTTCGTTCCTTTTCGGGGATGAAAAGTTTTAAGTGGGGGAGATTGTAATAACCCGGAAATCCGAGACAATTTAAAATTTTTATTTTGGAAATTTTAGCGAATTTTGATTATTTAAAATGAATTATTTTAAATAGTAACGATGAGAAATTTATTTTGAATAGAATTCAAACGTATATATTTATTCGAATCGTCGTTAGAATATAAATATTTATTTATATATATAAAAGGAATTGCAAATGGCGCGGTAGTTCGAAAATTCGATTTCAAAGTTCAAATGAATGTACAGGATTCAAAATAAACCAGATTTTAGCGAAACCAAAAATAATAGAAACTAGTTGAGAATATCTTTCCAACGAATCCGAAAAATCAAGATTTCATAGCGGGAATCAAAAGATATGTCCAGTTGAAAATTCAGAATAGTCGCTATGGAACTCTGGCCCTTAAAAATGGAAATTTTGCAAACGACCTCGGATTTTGATGAAACCACTTTTGTTGGATCCACGATGTCAAGTTATTGCTAGATTCCAAATTTCGTAATTTTTCGAATCGATATGTGAGCGTGGCAAAGGAAAACGCGTTTGACCAGTTTCAGTTTAATTTAGTCGACTGGAAAATGGCCATTTTTCAAACGGTCTCGGAATTTGACGAAATCAGTTTTGTTAGGACCGTATCGTCAATACGAAGCTAGAAAATATTTTTCGGGAATTTTTAGGGTCCGTATGTGGCCCCAGTAAATTGAAATGTGCATTCAAATTCAATATATTAAGATTTATAATTTGATTTAAACGAAAACTGATCGAAACGATAAAATTGGCTAACGAAACATATCCCATTGTGTTCGGAATGGGGGTAATTAGTTAGGGGCGATAGTCGTTGGGTCTCGATTGGGATTCGAATAAAAAGTCAACCTATATGAGAATAAATTAAAATTAGAATAAATATAAAATATAAAAATCTTTTACATAAGCCCCCCCCCCCCGGTTCAGTTTCGTTCAAACCCTTTCATCCCCTAAATCAAAAGCAAATCTGATTTCGCTCCTCCACCCAACCCTAGCTGTAATAACCCGGAAATTCTGAACCAGTTTAAAAATTTTATTTTGGCAATTTTAGCAAATTTTGAATATTTAAAATAGATTATTTTAAATAATATCGACGGGAAATTTATTTTGAATAGAATTACAATGTATATATTATATACGTCGTCGTTGGAATATAAATAATTATATAAATAATTATAATAGAATTGAAAATGGCGCGGTAGTTCGATAATTCGATTTCAAACTTCAATTGAACATACCGGGTGCAAAACAAACCGGATTTTAGTGAAACCAAAAACATTAGGATCTAATTGATAATATCTTTCCAACGAATCCGAAAAATCAAAATTTCATAGCGGGAATCAAAAGATATGTCCAGTTGAAAATTCTGAATAGTCGCTATGGAATTCAGGCCCTTAAAAATAGAAATTTTGCAAACGACCTCGGATTTCGACGAAACCACTTTTGTTGGGTCCGTGATGTCAAGTTATTGCTAGGTTTCAAATTTCATAATTTTTCGATTTAATATGTGAGCGTGGCAAAGGAAAACGCGTTTGACCAGTTTTAGTTGATTTTAATCGACTGGAAATTGGCCATTTCTCTAACGGTCTCAGAATTCGACGAAACTAGTTTTGTTAGGACCGTATCGTCAATACGAAGCTAGAAAATATTTTTTGGGAATTTTTCTAGTTAGTATGTGACCCCGGTAATTTGAAATGTACGTTTAAAATTCAATAAAGTGATTTAAATGTAAATTTAGCGGAAACTGATTCAAACGATCGAATCAGCCTACGATACATATCCCATTGTGTTCGGAATGGGGTTAAACGCTATGGACGACAGGCGGTGGGCCTCGTTTAGAGGTCGTATGTAAAAGTCAACTTTTTGCAATTAAAATAATTAAAATAAATTAAAAAATTAAATTATCTCTCTCCCTTCTCCCCCTTTAACTCTGCCCCCCCCCCCCGTTTATTTTTTTCTCAGAATAAAAAAAAGAGAGGAAATCGCGCAGCGGCAACCCCCCCCCCCCCCCGATCGATGCCGCCTGCCACCAGTCACCCCGCCTCCGATGATCCTGGCGCCGCCTCCTCCCCCTCGTTTCTCCCTCCAGCCGACGCTCGAGACCCCACCGCAAGCCCTGGCCACCGAACGCCCATCAAGGAACCGACGCAACCCTCGAACCCCCCCCTTCATCCACCGACCGAAGACCCCCTCCCCGCCTTCCACTTGAAGATCAACGTCCCCCTCAACCCTCTTCATATCCGAAGATTTGTAAGTTTTATAGTTTACATCGTTTTTAATTTTTAATTTTCAGTTTTACTATATAATACCCGTGTTAAAAATCAGTTTTATTATACATATAGTTTTGAAATTAAAAATATGGTTTTTACATATAGTTTTGAAATTAAAAATATGATTTTGATTTATATGAGTGAAAGGTTCGATTTTTACATAATCAAAAATAGGATTTTTGTTCATAGAAAAGATGGGATTTTTATTATGAGATGGGCGTTGTAAAAATATAATTTTTGTAAGGTAAAGGAGATAAAAATTCAGTCTTTATATATGTAGAGAATTAAAAATATAATTTTTACATGATAGGAATATTAAAAATACAATCTTTATTTTTGAAAAGGCGAAATCTTTATATGAAGAATGGCGTGATAAAAATATAATCTTTACTATATGAACATCGATGTGAAAATATAATTTTTATCTATATAGTAGCGGTGTAAAAATTCGATTTTTATATATTGAATAACATTGTAAAAATTCGATTTTTATATATTGAATAGCATAGTAAAAATTCGATTTTTATATATTAAATAGCATAGTAAAAATTCGATTTATATATATTGAATAGCGGAGTAAAAATTCGATTTTTACATATGTAGTGGCTACAGCAACGAAGATGACAGAAATGCGATAACGATGAAGATTTCTATCAAAGAAGAGTCAAGATAGTTGGATAGCTATTGGTGAGAATTTCTCACCTTTCAATTTCTTTTTCTAGTTATATATATATATATACTAGGATGCAGACGGTGTTTAGTAGCACCCGACACAATCGTCCACAGACCATGGACTTGTTTGTTTGGTTGCATAGATTAGTTGGATTATTTGATTTGAATTTGGTTGTTTGGAGAATTGAAATTGATTTGATTGATGTGTGAATGGCGTGGGCCTTCACTAGACCGGGGATAAGGCTAGGCCTCGTCCCGTTTCTAGTATCGTGCCGTTATGCCGCCGAAATTTCCTAAAATATGTTAAAAAAAATAAAAATATCATTTTTATTGTGTAAATGAACTGAATAGAAATTCATATGTTAGAATAAAATGTTTTATCGTTAAAAATATAATTTTTAACGTGAATATGAATATAGTGAAAGTGAATAAATAAATATTTATAAACAAATCAGCCGATTTGTTTATATACACTAATTTGACTGATATTGATTGGGTTGATAAATTTTACACATCGCCCAACTGCACAACTAAAATCTGTGTTTGATTGTTTGAAACCCCACACGGGTGTTGGGATGAAATTTGAAGTTCACTCATCCTGATTGATTAAATATGTCGATCGATTGATTGACAGGCTGTTATAAGCGTTAGATATCTATATTTGATGCTTATACAATGTAGTGCACTTTGGTTGATGGTTGATTATTTTTCAATGCTATCATATACGTGTGATGTATGAAAATCCATATAATTAATATTATATGGCGATTGATTGGGCCTCATTCCAATTTAGAAAATAAAGAATATTATAAAATAAAGGTTCATGTGTTGACTGTACTCATCCGTTGAGATTAGTCATGTGTTGAACGAAGTATTTTAATAATAAATTTTACATCTTTATCAATATAATATAAAGGTTCATGTGTTGACTGTACTCATCCGTTGAGATTAGTCATGTGTTGAACGAAATATTTTAACAAAAATAGTCACACGTGGACGGTACTCATTCGTTGAGATTAGTCGTGTGTTGACAAATAGAAATATTTGAAATAGAAATATTTGAAAAAGAAATATTTGAAATAGAATATTTGAAAATAGAAATATATGGAGCCGTATTGACTAGATTGACGCCATTTTGACGTGAACGATATTTATATCGATTTTATTCATTTTAAAATGAATATTGAAAAGTGATTTCGAAATCGAATATTTTGAAATGAAGTTTGAATTAAATTGAATTGAAAACGAATTCGAATTGAATTGAAAACGAATTGAATTCGAATTGAATATATAACAGATTTGATTTCAATTGAATATATAATGAATTTGATTCAAATAGAAAACGAAACAAATTTGATTTGAATAGAAAATGAATTTGAATAGAATAGAAAATCAATTGAATTTGAATAGAATAGAAAATCAATTGAATTTGAATAGGATAGGAAACGAATTCGATTTGAATTGAATAAATAACGAATTCGATTTGAATTGAATAAATAACGAATTCGAATTGAATAGATAACGAATTTGAATTGAATTGAAAACGAATTTGAATTGAATTGAAAACGAATTCGAATTGAATTGGAAACGAATTGAAATGAATTCAAATTGAATTGAAACTTGAATTGAATAGAAATGAATTTTAAAACGAATTTATAAGGAAAGATTCAATTTTGATTTGAATTTGAAATAAAGGTTGAAATTATTTTTGAAACGAATTCAAAACTAATTATAAAATTCGTTTTAAATAGGAATCGACGAAATATATATTATATATATATAATATAATGGCCTGAATAGAACGCGCCGCGCCGCGGCAGTTCGTGAATTTCGACCATATATTTCAAACGGACATTACGGGAGATCCGACCATCGGATTCTCGTAAAACCGGAACCGTTGGGTTCGTATCGAAAAGAGCTTTCTAACGAATATTAGAAATTTGAAATCTAGCGGTTGGATTTGGAGATACGTCCAAATCAAATTTGGAAAAGGTCGTTGTAAGTGCAGTTCGATGGCCGTTGATGGAAATCGACTGTACGGGCCTTGATAAAATTATTAAAAATATCAATAATTTGTGTAAAATCATAAGAAATGATTTGGGAAAATTTGGGATGAAAAACTCCATATTTGAAAAGATAAAAATAGATTTTTATCAAAATGAACTAGTTTGAACTAAATTTAAAACCCGATTTGTTTTTAAATAAATAAATTAGATTTAAAAAGGGGTTTTAAATAATCGGAATTCCTAATATATTTGAATTAAATTGAACTAGAATTGATTTGTGGGTTTATCGTGAATTGTGTTTTAAACAACACTAGTTCTTTAACCCGACGATAAATAGAATGTGATTTGGGTTTGTCGTGAGCTGTGTTTTAAATGACACTAGTTCTTTAACCCAGTAAAAGGAGTTTTAATGAATCTGTAATTAGATTGAAATGTGAATCTATAATCTAAATTATCAAATTTAGAAATAAGCGAGAATGGAGTATCGCCATTTTTGCTCCAAAGCGATAGTTAAATCTTTAATTAGATTTGAACGTGAAATGGTAATTAATTTTACCGATAACACCACGGTGTTAGATATGGAGTATTACCAGTTTTGCTTCATGGAATGAATAGGTTGGGATTGGGAAATAAAATAAATAATTACTTCGGTGTAGTTCGCTAATCTCGACTAGTTTGGAAAACCATAATTTGGTTTGAAATGACATCCAAAGGAAGATTAAAGGATAAATTTCAAAGAATTTATCTTGGATAAAATTAATGGGAACCTTTCCCTAAGAATATTCTGAACGGGAATGAGGCGTATGTTGTGTTTATGTAACATTTGTTTTTAATATACGCGGGTTGTTCGGAAAGGCCGGGTTTACACCCATTCTGAATAACCGATTCGACGATATGTCGAAGATGAAGACGGTGGTTGAAGACCGGAAGTCTTCACATCGTTTGGATAATTACTGACGATCCTGATTGGGCTGTACACCCAAGAGGATGGAAACAGTTGGTGGTCGTCCAGACGTACTTGGAGATGGATGGATATGCGAGGAAAGTGCCTCCGGTTTCGTTCTGACCCAGAACGAACTTGTAAATGGATTGTGTGTCCGACATTGGATTTTATTCTGTGTTGATTGATTTCTGTTAAATATATATCTGTTTGGCGGCGAAGAATTTATTCTTTTGCTTAACGCCCTTCTCTGAGACGTACGAGCTTAGAGGTTATATATCGATAGATATCAATCGCATGGCATGAATTGCCTGTGTGGCACGCTGAGATGCAATGATCAAGGCTTCTGTTGAAAAGCAGAGTCTTGTGGTTGATGATCAAAGCACGGCCTACGTGGCAGCTTTGTGTACAACGTGAATTCGCAAGCCTCACACCTCGGTATGAGTCAAAAACGGGATACGGACTGCAGGGAGAGCACGACGTTTCTTTCTAGCTTTGGTAGTGTCAGTGACTTACCAGCCCTGACATTTATATACTTTTCACCTTTGTGGTTGTTGGAATGCGAGGCGCCTCGATTATAGGTCTGTAAGGACCAGGAAACGTGTGTTCAGGAATAAATAATCCTCTAACGTAAGTGAGGACCGGCCCTGAAGCATCCAGGGGTTGCCCAGAGTGTGTAGCCCCGAGGCATTTGCTAGAGTGTCTCGAGCGCGGAGAGGAGCTTGCCCCTTGCCTCGACTCATGACGGAATCCAATTTCCAATACGTGTGATTCGGTTTTAATTGTAGAACTAGTATGGCGACATAGTAGATGGTAGCTATGTCGCCTATGATTGATATTTATGATTGAATTTTTTTGACACTATACACTTATTATAGTATCAAATGATTTGTTTTAAACGTACCAAGCATGTTTGGCTATTATAAGGGAAAACCCTATCTTCCGGCTTGCGTTGCATTGTGTGATGGGACTGGGTCTTATAATAGCTTCATTTTTCGAAAAAGCATTGCGTTGTTTATTGATATGCACTGGTTTTCTTGGGAGGAGACCCGTTCCGTGTTATACGGCGTGGTCCCTTGAATTACTCTCTTTTAAAATAAAGTTTTAAATAACTGTTTTAGTTCTCACACCAGTCACATGACTGACCTGGAGTTTATTGTTTTAACCTAAACTCTGGGTGCCCTTATTTTCGACACGGGCAGCTAGTAGTTTTGGTTTTGCAGATTTATATTCACAGGATCCTGATTTACAGCTGGAACGATGCTCGGAGAGCTCTGTATCCGTGTATTACTTTCAGTTTGTACTTTATATTATTTTCCGCTGCTATGTAATTTATTGTAACCTCTGATATTTATCGAATGTAATTTATTCAATTATACTCTGTATATTCTTGTATCTGATGGAATTGTTGTAATAGCAATGAAATGTTCTTCCGTCTGCATTCTGATTTGTCTTGTCCTCACAGTAATTCGTTCTTTCTCATCTCTTCGGAGACCGGGGAAGTTACGGGTCACTACACTAGCCGCCCATCGTCGGTCGCGCCCTCCACCTCCGGCGACGCGCCCCCCCTCTTCCCTCGCCTCCCGTTCCTCCTCTCCCCCTCTACATCGAAGACCGAAACCCCCCTCCCTCGACGTCAAGCACAGCCGCACCCCTCCTCTCGCCGACCCTCTCTTCTTTTCCCCTTCCTCCCATCGCCAATTCGAACCGCGTAGACCCAGCCTTCCACTGCGAGATCGCGACCCATCACCACAGTCCCTCGCGAGCCCCCCAAGTCCGTCGCTTCTGCTCCCCATGCGCTCAGGCCAAGTCGAAGTCGACAATGGGGTGGAGGGGGGTCCGACCCCTGTAGAGGTGGGCGGCGTTGGAAGGGTTTTGGTGTGAGGTCTGTTCGACAACTTCAGGGAAGAAGACAACGGCCTGATGAGATTAAGGGAGCACGACGTTTTGTTTACGGTGAGCTTTTCTTGATTTTATTTTTATACATATGCATTTTAGTCTTTTGCATTGATTTTAAATCAGTATAAAAAAATTTGTTGTTTTAAAAGAAAAGAAAACTGATATATATATAACATAAGGAAGAGAGAACTGATTTATATCTATATATAACATAAAAATATTAAAATATGATTTCTGAATAAAGATTTAAATATTAAAATATGATTTTTGAATAAAGATTTAAATATTAAAATATGATTTTTGAATAAAGATTTGAACTTTAAAATGTGATTTTTGAATAAAGATTTGAACTTTAAAATATGATTTTTGAATAAAGATTTGAACTTTAAAATATGATTTTTGAATAAAGATTTGAACTTTAAAACATGATTTTTATATATTATAGATAATAAAAATATGATTTTTATATAGTATAGATAATAAAAATATGATTTTTATATATTATAGATAATAAAAATATTTTTTTTATAAGATAGAGAATATAAAAATGTGATTTTTATATATGTAGTGAATACGGATGACGAAAGTAATAAAATGCGAGCACGGCGAGATGTTCTACATATGAAGAGTCGTGGTGAATTGGTTTAGCTATTGGTGAGAATTTCTCACTTTAAATTTAATTTTCTAGTTAAAATATATACTAGGATGCAGACGGTGTTTAGTAGCACCCGACACCCGTCGTCCACAGACCATGGACGGCTTGTATGCTCGTTTGTTTTATTTTGATGTGTAGTTGATTGTGTAATGTGATGCGAAATGAAATAAAATATTTTATAGTGGAAAATATTTTATAGTTAAAAATAGAATCTTTAATGTGTATTTAAAATAAATATTTATAATCAAATCGGAGATTTGTTTATGTACACTGATTTGATTGATATTGATCGGGACGATAAATTTTACACATCGCCCAACTGCACAAATAAAATCTGTGTTTGATTGTTTGAAACCCCACACGGGTATTGGGATGATATATGACATACACTAATCCCAATAATTAGTTGTATGTCGATCGATTGATTGACATGCTGTTATAAGCGTTAAATATTTATATTTGATGCTTATACAGTGTAGAACGCACTCTGGACGATGGTTGATTATTTATCGTTGTTATTTTGTGCATGTGTTGTAGAAAATCCATATAACTAACATTATATGGTAATTGATTGGGCCTCATTCCAGTTTCGAATAGAAATATTTGAAAAAGAAATATTTGAAATAGAATATTTGAAAATAGAAATATATGAAGCCGTGTTGATTAGATTGACGCCATTTTGATGTGAACGATATTTATATCGATTTTATTCAATTTTCAATGTATATTGAAAGTGTTTTCGAAATTTGAATTATATTGAAAATAATCGAAATTCGAATTAAATTGAATAGAATTGAATTCGAATTGAAATTGAAAGGAATTGAATTCAAATTGAAATTGAAAAGAATTGAATTCAAATTGAAATTGAAATTCGAATTAAATTGAAATGAATTGAAATTCGAATTAAATTGAAATTGAATTGAAATCGATTTGAAATGAATTTAAAACGAATTTATATTGGAATATTCAATTTTGATTTGAAACAGAATATGAAGTTGAAACTGTTTTGAAAATGAATTAAAAACAATTTATAAAGCACATTTTGAATTGAAATCGACGAAGTATATATTATATATATAATATAATGGCCTGAATAGAACGCGCCGCGCCGCGGTAGTTCGCGAATTTCGACCATTGACTTCGAATGGATATTGCGGGAGATCCGACCGTCAGATTCTCCTAAAACTGGAACCGTTGGGTTCATATCGAAAAGAGCTTTCTAACAAATATGAGAAATTAGAAATCTAACGGTTGGATTTGGAATTATGTCCAAATCAAATTTGGAAAAGGTCGTTGTAAGTGCAGTTCGATGGCCGTTGATGGAAATCGACTGTACGGGCCGTGATAAAATTATTAAAAATATCAATAATTTGTGTAAAATCATAAGAGATGATTTGTGAAGAATTGGGATGAAAAACTCCATATTTGAAAAGATAAAAATAGATTTTTATCGAAATGAACTAGTTTTGAACTAGAATAATAATTTATTTATTGTTAAAAAAAATTGGATTTGAAATGGTTTTGAAAATAACCAGAATTTCCAATAATTGCATTGGAATGGATTTGAATCGAAATTGTCTTCGGAATATTTCGATGTTGGATTTCGTGATTATATGGATATTGTTATGGAAATTTGAAAGGTATATATATCGTTATTTCCAATACGATATTTGTTGGTCGTAGAATTTGATATTGAATATAAGCCGGTATATTTTCTATTCAGAGCCTTGTATTTAATATCAAATGTGATTTGGGTTTGTCATGAATGGTGTCTTCATTAACACTGTTCTTAAGCCCAATTGAGAAAAAGATTAAATCTTTTTATTTAGATTTAATGAAGTGTACCAATTAAATGATATTTAATTGGAATTGAATTGGTATTGATTTTTGTGTTTATCGTGAACAGTGTTTTTAAATAACACTTGTTCTTTAACCCGATAATTAATGTAATGTGATTTTGGGTTTATAGTGAGCCGTGTTTTAATTGACATTGGTTCTTTAACCCAGTTAAAGACAGGATATTGATTTCTGTGAAGATTAAAACTAAGTGGAGTTTTAATGAATCTTTAATTAGATTGAAAAGATCGAGAATGGAGTATCATCAGTTTTGCTCCAGGCGATAGTTAAATCTTTAATTAGATTTGAACGTGAAATGGTAATTGAATTTACCGATAACACTGTGGTGTTAGATATGATGTATGACCAGTTTTACTTCATGGGATAAATAGGTTGGGATTGGGAAATAAAATAAATAATTACTTCGGTGTGGTTCGCTAACCTCGACTAGTTTAAAGTGATATTCAATGGAAGATTAAAGAATTTATCTTTGATAAAATTAATGGGAACCTTTCCCAAAATATAAGAATATTTGAATAAAAAGAATATTCTGAAGTGGAATGAGGCGTATGCTGTGTTTATGTAACACTTTTATAATATATACGCGAGTTATTCAGAAAGACCGGGTTTATCCCATTCTGAATAACTGATCCGACGTGGTGTCGAAGATGAAGACGGTGGTTGAATACCGAAGGTCTTCACGTCATTTGGGTGATTACTGATGATCTTGATTGGACCGTACACCCAAGAGGAGGGAATCAGTTAGTGATCGTCCAGACGTACTTGGAGATCGATGGATTTGCGGGGTACTAGGTGCCTCCGGTTTCGTTCAGATCCAGAACGAACTTGTAAATGGACTGTGTGTCTGACATTGGATTTTAGTCTGTGTGATTGATTTATATTAAATATATATCTGTTTGGCGGCGGAGAATTTATTCTCTTGCTTAACGCCCTTCTCTGAGACGTACGAGCTCAGGGGTTATATATTGACGGATATCAAACGCATGGAGTGAATTGCCTGTGTGGCATGCCTAAGTGGCAAATGATCAAGGCTTCTGTTGCAAAGCAAAGTCTTGTGGTTGATGATCAAAGCACAATATGTGTGGCACAGCTTTGTGTAACGTTGATTCGCGAGCCTCACACCCCGGTGGTGAACCAAAAACGGGAGAGGACCTCAGGGAGTACATGCGTTTCTTTCTAGTTAGAAGTGGCGTAAGTGGTTTTACACGCCCTGACGAGTTTGACTTATGTGGTTGTTGCTGTTGCGAGGCGCCTCAGTTAGATCGGATGATCCGGGTCCGATGGAGTCATTCGTTGGCTCATTTACGCCCAAAAGGGCGGGGAAACGCAGTGTTCAGGAATTTTAATCCACATCGGTGGACCGGCCCTGTCGCTCCCAGGGCCCACCTGAGTCTGGGTCCTGAGGCTCGGGCTAGAGAGTCTCGAATCGGTAGAGGACTATCTTTTGCCTCGGTTCACAGATGGAAATCCAACTTCCAATACGTGACATTTCGATTTTAGTTGTAATTCTATATATGGCGACATAGTGGGATGGGGCACTTATGCCGTCTATGATTGATACTTATGATTTGAAATTGTTTTGACACTATACACTTATAGTAAAAATAAAACATGAAATTTCACGTACCAAGCATTCTTGGCTATTATAAGGTAAAAAACCCTATCCTCCGGCTTGCGTTGCATTGTGTGATGGGACCTGGGTCTTATAATAGCTTCATTATTCTTTATTTAGCATTACGCTGTTGTTTTATGCACTGGTATTCTTGGGAGGAAACCCGTTCCGTGTTATACGGCGTGGTCCCTTGATTTTACCTAACTTTAAAATAAAGATTAATAACTGTTTTAGTTCTCACACCAGTCACATGACTGACCTGGAGATTATTGTTTTAACCTAAACTCTGGGTGCCCTTATTTTCGACACTGGCAGCTAGTAGTTTTGGTTTTGCAGATTTATATTCACAGGAACCTGGTTTGCGGCTGGAATGATATCCAGAAAGCTTTGTATCCGTATATCTCCTTCAGTTGTATTTTGTATTATTTTCCGCTGCTATGTAATTTATTGTAATCTCTGATATTTATCGAAAGTGTATTATTAATTCATACTCTGTATATTCTTGTATTCTGATGGAATTGTTGTAATAAGCAATGAAATGTTCTTCCGTCTGCGTTCTGATTGGTCTTGTCCTCGACTCAATCCGGGCTTTCCTCACCGGGGAAGTTCGGGTCGTTTCATAACCCAAATATGCAAATCTATTTGGATATTTCTTATGTAAGCTCCTCCATGAATAAAATCATCAGAGCTCTTAGAGTGGACGTAAGTTCAATCCGAACCGGACCACTATAAATTGTGTGTTCTTAATTTTTCCGCACGCTACGCTACTTTTCAGTATATTTTTGTGTGCATTTTGATATACGGTTGGATCATCAGAATTTTCCTTCTCAAGTCGTTAGGTTCTTAGCAACCTGACGCTTAAGCCATCGGGTTCTTGGCGACCTGATGCTTTCCTCACGATATAAGCCTCACTGTACCTACCTTTCCCCAACTCCTAAACCGTCGACTACCAAAATTATCTTTCTCAAGCTTCCTACATTGCACTGAGCCTAGATGAACCTTCCGAAAGCTGTTCAGCTTCCTTACATGTGTCATGCTTAGGAAACCCTTATCTCAAGGTAATTGTTGGCTCTCGAGTGGCAAAAGCGTGATACTCACCCCTTGAGAGAAGTGTAACTAATCTCCAGGCTTAAGACCTTGATATCTAGGAAAGGGTGAACTAATTCAAGCTTGTAGGAGCTGAATCATTCCATTTTCCCCTTAGGTCCATGTAACGACCCAAACTTCCCAGTAGAGGAAAGCATGGATTGTTTTGAGAACAACACATATCAGAATACAGAACAGAAGAACATTTTATTGCTGATTACAACAATTACATCAGAGTACAAGAATATTCCAAAGTATAAATAATATACATTTGAAATACAATATCAGAGTTTAAATTACATTTAAATGGCAGCGGAAAAATAACACGAATGTACAACTGAAAAGAAATAAACGGGTACAGAGCTTCCCGAATACCGCTTCAAAACCCGTCCCTTTCTGCTCAAATTTCGAACGTCCTGAGCAATTAAATTCCATCACCACCGTTCAGATTAAAGGCCCCTGAATGCTCTTCGATTTGGCATATAGAAGTTTGAATTTCATTAAGTGGATTGGAAGAATTTGTGGAATCAAATTCGGTGTTTCCTGACCATTGAGTTCATGAAAACGGCGGCTGGTAATTGGCCTTAGGGTTTTGAAGAGGATGACCTATTTTTATATTATTTTAATGTGATTTTACCCAATAAGGCCCGTTATCTCCAATTAACTCCTATTCCAGCCCAAAAAAAAATGTCCCTAAGCAAATAACCCCCCCTTCCGGATCCAATGGAACATGTCCCGAGGCCCAAATCCAAAGTCTACAGCCTGTTTTATTTAATTTTATATTTAAATCATTTATTTATTAAATTTAACTGTACATTTTTAATTACCGGGGCCACATATGACCTCAGAAAAATCCAGAAAAATTATTTTTGGCTTTGTTTCAACAATATGGTTCTAATGAGACTAATTTCATTGAATTCTGAGACTGTTTGAAAAATGGCTACTTTTTTAGTCGTTCAAAATTAACTGAAATTAACAAAACACATTTTCTTGTACTGTGCTCACAAATTAAATCAAAAAAATTCTAAAAAATTAAACTTAGCAATAAAATGACATTCCGGATCCAACAAAAGAGGTTTCGTCGAAAACGGAAGTCGTTCGAAAAATGACTATTTTCAAGGGTTATTAATTTAATATTAAAAATACATTTTTAAACAAATAATTTCCGAAACTCAAAATATATAAGTGTTTACTGTTTTTCAATGCAGAAACATCATTTCGAACTCAATGGAAGTGGTTTCGAGTCGAAATTCCTTCACATGTGAAAAGTAGCCTTTCCGACCCTATATAATATATATATAAATTCTGTAGCGACTTTTCTAAAAATTGAATTGGCCATAACTTTTGATTTCCGCTATGAAATTTCAATCAGATTCGTTAGAAAGATATTATTAAACAGATTTAAATATTTCTTGTTTCGCTCAATTCTGATTTAAAATGAATCATGTACATTCAGTCAAAGTTTGAAATCGAATTTTCGAACTACAGCGCTGTTTCTAACTCCTTTCATAATTAAATTAAATTTATTCATTTTAAAATAAATTTTTAGTCGTTCTTATTTAAAATAATTTTTTTTTAAACATTAAAATCCGTTAAAATTCCTAAAATAAAAATTTTAAATTGGCCCTAAAATTCCGGGTCGTTACAGTCCATCTCCATAGATCTATCTCCGGTGTTGACGAAAAATATCATCAACATATGGTTTTTTTGTAGTCTGAAACTGATGTACCATGGAACAAGTGTAAATGGGGCTTTTGTAGTAGACCAGTAGTTGTTTGATAACTAGATTTGTTCTTCCTGAAGATTATGGGATCAATTGATTTTCTAAAGCTTAAGATTGGATTTCAAGTGGCATCAGATTTGTGTGGAGTACTTGTTGGAATAGTGTATCATGCATAATGGGTTTTTTTCTATTTTGTAAAGTGCATTCTTTTGTTTTTTCTGTATAGTCAAGTGTCTTTGTTAATTATGAGTGATGTATTGGAAATAATAAAGAGTTTAGGTATGGTATTGTTCTTGTTTTATTTTGGTTATGTTGTAAACTTTGTAAATTTTTATGTTGAGTAATAAAATTTTGCGCTGCCTTTCAAATAAAACGTTAGGATGTTTGATCGAGTGATACAAACCAGGTGTCTACTACGTTCTAGGTCTTTGGAAGTCATTAACATCTTTAGGGAAGTTGACATCTATAAGAAGCAAGTTGAATATGCAAAAGGATGATTTAAAGGTTCTAGAGATGCTTTTGTCACAGGGAAGGAAACTATGTTTTGAAGTCAGTATTTGTTGAAGGGAATCATAGTTCTTGGAGAGTCCCATATTAGGGTGGATAGTACTTGTTCTTTTGATGCTACTAGACTTTGGCATATATGAATGGTCATGTCTTGGAGATAGGCTTAGAATTCCTTCGTAGTCAAAAGATGATCAAGGAGGGAAGCTTTGAAAATTTGGATTATTGCCAGAAGTGTGTAATGGAAAAGCCGAAGAAGGTATCTTTTGGAATTAGACTTCATAAATCAGAGAGAGTGCTTGATTATATGCATACAGTTATCTAGGTCCAATAGCTAGCGCTTCCATTTGGGGAGTGAAGTATTTAATTTCCTTTATCGATGAACTTTTTCCAAAAATTTAGGTGTATGCGATGAAGGCCAAACCAAAAAGCTTTGAGTACATTAAATCTTGGAAAACGCTAGTTGAGAATCAATCCAGTTACAAGTTAAAGCTACTTAAATCTGATAATGTGATGAATTTGTTTCAAAGGACTTCCTCAATTTTTTGTAAGTGGCATGGTATTTAGAGACATTTTGCTACAATAATAGATCTGCAATCCAATGGGGTTGCTGAGAGATTGAATCAAACTCTACTTGAGATAGCACTTTATTTGAGACTAATGGTAGGCTTGTCTAGAGGCTTTTGTCTTGAAGCTTTATCATACCGCATATTCTAAATCGAATCCATGCACATCCATACATGGGAAGATTCCATAGTAAAGGTGAAATAAAGCAGTGTATCTTAGTTACTTCTATATCTTTATTGTCCTGTGTGTGTTCACCATATGAGTAATGATAAGTTAAAAGCTAGAGTGTATAAGGGAATATTTACAGGATACATGGATTATATCAGTTGGTATCACATTCAAAATCTTATTGATAGAAAGATTGTGCATTCTCGACATGTAACTTTTGATGGACTGTATCAATGGGTATCGCATTTGGAATGTTGTTGATAGAAAGATTGTGCATTCTCGACATGTAACTTTTGACGAATCTGCAATGTTTAATCCTAAAAAGGAGTTACCTAGCGCATCAGGTGAGGCTGATAGGCCCACAAAGTCGGAAGAGGGTTCCATATTTTAGCAACCTTGAGATGTAGATGTAGTTGATGAGACATCACAAAGTAGCTCGCAGGTTCCTTTTAGTAGTGAGGGCGTTATGGATGAGACTAATGGAAGTTCAATTCATAATGGAGCAGAAAGGAGATTAGGAAAAGTTGTGCCTTTTTAGGCTGGTCATAGGACTATTGGATTACATAAGAGGTATGATGATTGGTAATATGAAAACCTTAGCTTTGGTAATTAATTTGATTATTCCCTACATGTAGTTCATAATGAGTCATTTTACCTTGAATTATTTATAAAGTCAGTGGTAACTCAGAATGGATGTGCGCTATGGACGAAGAGTTAAAGTCATTGAGAAATAACAAGACTTCATATTTTGTAACACCTCATTAATTAAGTGGAGTCATATGTTGCAAGTGAGTATTTATGGTGAATGTTAATGGGAGATACCATAACAATCTATCAAATAACATGTCCGAATTTCGACTTAGAAAAATGGCATAGAAGTTAATCCCATTTCAAAGCTGGATGTTGGTTGGTAAAATAAAACAAAATAAAGCTATCTACTTATTCTCTTGGAACTCATAGTGGAAGAAATAAAGTGTAATCACAAAATGGTAGCCATTTCATTCAACTCAAATATCATAAAACATACATAGTGACAACATAAATTGTTATGTTATATAGTTCAAAAATGCATATGTTTAAATAGGTACAACAGAAAGTATAGATAGTAACTGCTACAAGTTCAAATCTAGTCTTCTTCAAACACCTTCATTATTAATTCCTCTGGATTCGTGTCTATGCAAACTCAAGGAACATTTCAGATGTCTGGTGGGAATTCCAGACGTCAGATTCATGCCAAAATTGTTTCCTAAAGATAATTTTAGACGTCTGGAATTTTTGGGTAGACGTCTGGATCGAGTTCCGACCTGTTTTTGGGCCTGCATAGCTTGGGTTGATTTGCAATTAACAAAGGGGCATTGTCATCAATCGCCTAGGGTTTGTCTACGTCTATATAAGCTATCCTTTCTTAATTTTGAAAGAGGTGATTAGTTCATCAAATCAAGGGTTTATTCCTCCATTAATTAGGGTTTGACAATCCTAAGGGTTTCTTTAATTTTAATCTCCACAAACTTATATTGTCTATTGGATACTGGATCATTATAATCAGTCTCTTGTACTCTTCTCATTTGGTGATAATAAAAGCTCTCTCTCAAAGTGGATGTACACTGACAAATTGTTAGTTGAACCACTATAAATCTTAGTGTGATTTATTTTATTGTTATCGCTCTATTTTATTGCTTGTTTTGTGTGGTGGTTGGATTTGAATCGTTTGAGGTTGGTTTGATCATAGACTGGTTGTTTGTGCACTATCTAGCATGATCTATCTTGTTTTCCGTTGCAATAGGGATTGGATTGAGCTGTCTCAATTGGTGTTATTCCACAACATTTGGTTTCAGAGATGTTATGTTGTTAGGTGGTTGTAGAAGTGCTGGAATCAGATCAAAGTAGTCCCTCAGTGGTTGTTTCAAGTAGAATAGTGTCGTATATATGTGGATCATATGCAGCATTGGGATCACAATTGGTTACAGACAAGTGGAATGATAATAATGATTTTGAAAAGTGGCAATGGAAGATGAAAGTGGTTCTAAGGAGGAGTTGGGTGCATCAAGTAGTGTTTGATACACATTGGTTGTCGACGGACATCTCAGATGTTGAGAGAGATGAAATGGAAGAGTGGGCATTTACTACACTTCAACTTGCTATGAAAGAGAATGATATCTCTGAAATTAGTGGTGAGACGACCTTTAAGGGTATTTGGGAGAAGTTGGAGGAGTTATACATGAAGAAGTCACTCACTAATAGTTTGATCTTGTTACAAACGTTTTTCACCTATAAGATGGAAGAAGGAACTTCGCTTAAGGCACATTTGAATGTGTTTGATGATTTGCTAATGAAAATGAAGGTGGTAGATTTGAATATTGAGGAAGAGCAAAAGGAAATGATATTTATGTGTTCATTGCCGGACCGCTATACGGGTTTCATAAATAGTTTGATATATAGCCGGGATACATTGACGTTGGATGATGTCAAGACAGGTCTTCTTAATGAGGAATTAACAGATCAAATGAAGGGGCTGAGTGTGGGAATTAGTAGTGCCAATAATGGTCAAGGTTTGTTTGTGGAGAAGGAGAAATACGTGAAGAAAGAGAACCGGGGGCATTCCAAATCTAGGAATCCCGGTTGGAGAGGGAAGTCGAAGGAAAGGAAAGGCAAGTGCTATATTTTTAAGAAGCCTGTTCATCGGAAGAATAAGTGTCCAAACAAGGAGAAGGCAAAGAAGGAAGTAGCTTCTTAATGTGTAGAGGTTGAGAGAGGTGTTGGTAAAGGAGGCATGGATGTTTTGATGGTGGTAGCATCAGATGTTTCGGGTAGCGATTGGGTGCTCGATTCGGGGGCATCTTATCATATGACCCCTAATAAGAATTAATTTTCTTCTTATGTCAACAAAGAAGGAAATGCAATTTTTATGGGTTATGGTGCTATGTGTAAGTTGGAAGGCATTGGATCCGTGCAAATTAAGATGTTTGTCGGAGTGGTTTGTTCTCTCACCAATGTGCGCTATGTCCCGGGACTTAGGAAGTATCTTATCTCTTTGGGGGTAGTTGGATTCCTTAGGATGCAAGATCACTATTGAGAGTAATTGCTTGAAGGTTTTTAAAGGGGCACTTGTGATTATGAAAGGGGATAGAGCTACTGAGGTTTATTTGCTTCAAGGAGTGATTGTTGAAGGTGAAACTTTCATAGGCGTTGATAGTTCTTGTGGCTTGGATGCGACAAGATTATGACATTTGAGATTGGGTCATGTTTCGGAGAAGAGTTTGGATATTCTTCAGAAAAAGGAAATGATTGGTGGAGAAAGTTTTAACAAGCTGGAGTTTTTCGAAGAGTTTGTCATGAAGAAGGGAACTGAAGTGACATTCGGTGAAGGAAAACATGATTCGAGAGGAATTATTGAGTATGTGTATATGGATGTTTAGGGGTCAACATCGGTAGCTTCTTTGGGAGGACCTAGGTATTATATTTTCTTCACAGATGACTTTTCTCATAAAATTTGGATGTATGTAATAAAGGACAAGTCAGGGGAATTGGCTAAGTTCAAAGAATGGAGGGCTCTTGTTGAGAATGAGAGTGGTAGGTCTTTGAAGGTTCTTGGGTCCGACAATGGCGGGGAGTATGTTAACGGAGAATTCTTTGATTATTGCAAGCATCAGGTATTCAGAGGCATTTTGCTACACCGGGAGATCCACAATCGAATGGGGTTGCAGAGAGGATGAACCATATTCTACTTGAGAGAGCTCGATGCTTGAGATTGACATTGGGTTTTTCTAAGGGATTTTTGGCTGAAGCATTGTCCACCGCGGTGCATATTGTGAATCGAATTCCATGCTCGACTATTGGTAACAAAATTCTAGAGGATGTACGAAGGGAAAGAGCATCGACTTGAGTTGTCTTTGTGTCTTTGGATGTCCCGTATATGTGCATGATCCGGGTGATAAGCTTGAGCCTAGAGTGTTTAAAGGGATTTTGCTTAGTTATGAGGATGGAGTGAAAGGCTATTGGATTTGGAATTCGGAAACGAAGAAGGTTATATTATCTCGTCATGTTACTTTTGATGAGTCGTCTATGTTTAAGGAGAGTGATGGCTTATCGGACGTTCCGGATTTGATTCATGGTGAATCAAATGAGAAGGAGGTCAATACCACATTTTGTCAAAGGGAAAGAGATAATAGATTTATTGGAGATGCTTGTAGGGAAAAATCGGTTAATGGAACATCACACAATCCACAGGGTTCCTGTAGTAGTGGTAGTGATGTGCACAATTCCAGAGAAGATTCAGTTCAGGGTGGAGATGAAGGAAGTCCTGGTGATGGTATTAGAACTGGGTTGGTCGTCGTGTTATAAGGCCACCCGAGGGGTATGGTGATTGGAAGTACCTAAGTTTTTGTGATAGGTTGGACTATGCGCTTCATGTAGTCCAAGATGAACCGATGGACCTTGGTAACATCATGAAATCGAGTGATAGCTCGAAATGGATTTGTTCCATGGAGGAAGAGACACAATCGTTGGTGAAGAACCAAACTTGGGAGTTGGTTCCACTTCCTAAAGGAAACCGGGCAATTGGTGACAAATGGATATACAAGGTGAAGGATGATAGAAGATACAAAGCGAGGCCAGTGGCTAAGGGTTTTTGCACAAAGGAAGGGAAAAAAGTATGATGAGATATTCACAATAGTTGTGCGCTATACTTCTATCTGGATATTACTTGTTATAGTTGCTATTCACGACCTGGAGTTGGAGCAACTTGATGTGAAAATTGCCTTCTTTCATGGTGACTTGGATGAACCCATCTACATGGAGCAACCGGAAGGGTTTATGGTAGATGGTAAGTCGAACTTGCTGTGCAAGTTAAAGAAATCACTATACGGGTTAAATCAATCACCTCGGCAATGGTACAAGAGGTTCAATCATTTCATGCTTGAAAGTGGCTTCCATCGAAGCATCAAGGATGCTTCTATATATTTAAAAAAGTTGGGGAATGATTCTTGTGTGTGTTTGCTCTTGTACGTAGACGATATGCTCATAGCTTCAAAGGAAAAGGCGGAAATCAACAAGTTACAACTGAGATTGAAATCAAATTTTGAAATAAAAGACCTTGGGGAAGCTAAGAAGATATTGGGCATGGAAATTGAAAGGGACCGAAAGCGTTTTAAGTTGAAATTGACTCAAATGGAGTATATAAAGAAAGTGCTTTGCTGGTTTAGCATGGAGCATGCAAAGGAATCGAATACACCTTTACCTTTGCATGTAAAGCTTTCGAGTCAAGGATCACTTATCTGGGAGAGAGATAAGGATTATATGGCAACGATGCCATATGCAAGTGCAATTGGTAGTTTGATGTACACCATGGTATGTACATGTCCCGATATTGCAATTTTTGCTCGGGTGGTTAGTCGGCATATGTCTAGTCCGAAAAAATCGCATTGTGAAGCGACCATAAGTTGAAGATCGGAGAAAGTCAACTTCCGGGTATGTCTTTACACTTAGTGACATGACCATAAGTTGAAGATCAGGAATGCAAACCGTAGTTGCTTTATCCACTACCGATGCGGAATTGATAGTCGCGGTAGAGGCGACAAAGGAGGCACTCTATTTGAAGCGTTTTTTGTGTAACTGAGGCTTGAACAAGATAGCATCGATGTTCATTGTGATAGCCAAAGTGCTATCTATTTAGCGGAGAACTTGGCATTTAGCACATGAACTAAGCACATAGAAGTGAGAGAGTCCTTCTTGGTAGTCATGGATGAAGATACGCAAGTATATCTTCAGAAAGTTCACACAAATGACAATGCGACGAATATGTTCACCAAGACATTGCCAGTTGGGAAGTTCGAGCATTGCTCGAACTTGATTCGTTTAGAGAAGTGCCAGGTGTCACTAGGTAGCCTGGGTGAGACAGGAGTTTGATTTTGATAAGGAAGAGTATTGGTGTAAGATTGGAATTCTATCTTCGTATAAGTACTAATTGACACTCCTAAATACTTTAGTCTTTGGTTGAGATGTATTTGGAGTTGAGTGTTTTCAACACTTTATTAGCGGGTGGGGAGTTTGCCTGGACTCGTTGATGAAATGCAATGGGGGTGGCTTTGCCGGAACTCATGGGAAAACATTCAAGCTTGGGTGAAGGTAGAAGTGATAGTTGGAGCTATCAGTTGTAGATGATGGTATGATACCATTGGTGTTGGAGATGGATATAGTATCAAGGTGAAGTGTTAAATTTTACAATACTATATGGTCGAGTCGAAGAGGATGGAAGTAGCTTGATATAGGAGAAGACCGTTCACAAATCGAAGCTTGTACGTGGAAAAGGAAATTGAAAGAAGTTGTCTAGCTGAAGTAGGGGAAGACATCTAGATGTCTCCTCTTGTGAAAACCCGAAAGTAGGGTCAGATGCTGGCAAGTAGGGTCAGACGTCTGGAATCGTGTCTGTGCAAACCCGAGGAATATTCCAACATCTGGTGGAAATTCCAGACATCAGAATCATGCCAGAGTTGTTTCCTAAAGATAATTCCAGACGTCTGGAATTTTTGGGCAGACGTTTGGATCGGGTTTCGACCTTTTTTGGGCCTAGATAGGTTGAGTTGATTTGCAATTAGCAAAGGGGCATTGTGATCAATTGCCCAGGGTTTGTCTACATCTATATAAGATATCCTTTCTCATATTTGAAAGAGATGATTAGTTCATCAAATTAGAGGCTTATTCCTCCATTAATTAGGGTTTAACAATCCTAAGGGTTTCTTTAATTCTAATTTCCACAAACTTATATTGTCTATTGGATACTGGGTCATTATAATCAATCTCTTGTACTCTTCTCATTTGGTTATAATAAAAGCTCTCTCTCAAAGTGGATGTACACTAACAAATTGTTGGTTGAACCACTATAAATTTTTATGTGATTTATTTTATTATTATCGCTCTATTATATTGCTTGTTTTGTATTGTAATTGGATTTGAATCGTTTGAGGTTGGTTTGATCGTAGATTGGTTGTTTGTGCACTAGCTTGTAACACCCCGTGAATTCTATAACATTAAGCTTCAAAAATTAAAGTGTAATTAATTCTTCATGAAAGAATTAAGGGAAATGGGTTACGCCATTGCGTTCGTCTTGGAATTCTGCTTGAGATAGAGTCCGAGTTTGCGCGAATCGGACTCCGTATGAAGGAGTTATGACCTTCGGAAGTTTCAAAATAAAATTTAAATTCAAACAGCTCGGTTTTAAATTCGAAATTCGAAAATAGGTTCAAACTGGGCTAGGCGGGAAAATTCCCGCCCAGAGACCAGGTCGACCATGGTGTCGACCTGGCCACCCCAGGTCGACCATAGTGTCTGTAACACCCCACTCCCGCTATGATCACTCACTAAGGGAATGCCATAGCATCGGTGGAGTATTTTAGTGAATATAGAACAGAAAAATTACAACAAGACAGATATAAATAGTACTTGAAATTTTAAAACATCATCTCATAACAGCGGAAGTAAAACATGTCTGGTTACATCATAAAACCACAATAAAGGTCAAGTACAATATCCATCAAAATAAAGAAGTACATAATCCCACTCTCATACAATAGCCAAACAAAAGAAAAGATAACTGGATAGCTGGAGCTTTACATCTATCCAAGCTCCTAAAGACTGGAACAGCAATCCGATCAAGCTCCACTACTGCTAGGATCCACCGTAGGACCTGAGGGTTGGGAAAAAGATAAAAACAACAGGGTCAGACATAAGTCTGAGCGAGTCCTATAACTTTAACAATACAATCGTTAAAGTAACCAGAGAAGACATAAACTGATATACGGTAACATATAGGGATGAATGGCTACCCTAAGCAGTCAACTAAACGAAGATAAAGGATAAAGACGCATCTACCCTCCCTAAGGTAAATTACTAAACTGCACCACACCAGTCGTTCCTAACTTAAAGGTTGATCCCACCCAAGGACTTATAAAATTTACTAATTAGTACCTGCGTACCCCTAGGTGACCAAGTAGGCGCCACGGGGCCCTACAATCCACTAGGTGTACACACTACTTCCCATTCGATCGGCTCCCTAACGTAGATACCCGTGCTGGCCCCACCATGGGATGTATCATTCCCCAATGTGGCAACCTGATGGAACTAAAGGTGCACGGCTTATATCTACTCGATGCAACAACGGCTTACCTACCAGCCCGGGCCCACTCACGCATATGAAGCCCGTTGGACTTGCGTTGCCACCGCTAACCCGTTTGCCTCTTACAGTCAAGCCCAGTATGCGTGTCCCGTCCTCGACATGGGTCGAGCCCACAAAGATACGTATGGGTTACTGGTTGAAATGGGCCTCCACAAGCTACCCACCTAAGCTTGTCCCTTTTTCTAGTATATCCCACTTAACCCTTTAATCATGTTTTAATTACATGTTCTATTTTGGTTAAGTATTCTAATCGTATTTTCTATTGCCACCCAAGGCAACCACTAGATTTTCTCATGCCACCCGAGGCACCCACTTAACCCCTCATGTCCCTCTACATGCTAATGTGGTTAAGTGTTTCTTAATTAATTAATTAAGAACGTAACCTTTGTAAAGACCTCTCACATTAGACTGTCTTTTATGACCGCTGGTTAAGCCGGTTGGGTCCGGGCAGCCTTATGTCATAACAGAGTCTAACCTCGTGTCTTTACATTAATTACGTATTTAGTTTGTGCCTAAGACCTCTCACATTGGGCTAACATTTGTAGCAACTGGTTAAGCCGGTTGGGTCCGGGCAGTTTTACGCTACAACTGAGTCCAACCTCGTGTCTTAGTCAATTAATTACACCTAATTAATCACCCTCATAATTTTATATTAATTATCCCTAATTAATCAAGTTTTCTTAACATGGGTAGACCTAACTTAATAGGTAAATTCCCATGGGGTAGACCTAACTCAATAGGTAAATTCCCAACACATAGTATGGGTACACCTAACCAAATAGGCAAATTCCCATACTATGTTTATTTATTTTGTGTTATGCATAATTATATTAATTTCACACAATCTTATTAACTTATGCATTTAATTACCCCATCGTTCCCACGTAATTTCGTTCATGATATAACACATATAAAAGGTGTCAACTTGCATATGAATGAACATGTTTCAAAGGTGCCATCTTGCATATTAACAAACACATAACTTGCATATGAACTTGCATAACATGTCACATAACTTGCATATAATATGTCACATAACTTACATATTCATTTTGCATAACAAACTTGCATATTAGCTTATAGACTTGCATAATGTGTCATCATGAACTTGCATATTAATAAACATGTAACTTGCATATTTACATACATGTAACTCGCATATTAACAAACATGTAACTTGCATATAAAGAAACATGTAACTTGCATATTTACATACATGTAACTTGCATATTAACAAACATGTAACTTGCATATTAACAAACATGTAACTTGCATATTTACATACATGTAACTTGCATATTAACAAACATGTAACTTGCATATTAACAAACATGTAACTTGCATAGCATATTACCATGAACTTGCATAACATGCATATGATTACATAGCCCACAACTTGCATATTTAGCATCATGCAAACATAACATACATCATATTAAACTTGCATAAGCTTACATACTCAACTTGCATAAACATAAGATTAATGCTAACATCATATCATATGATTCAAAGCTCATTAACCCACATACAAAACCATAAATCTCATCACATCTCATCTAATTAGTTTACCAAAAGATCATCAAAGTGATAGAAACTCACAACTAGCAACTTTGAACACCAAATGAAGAAGATTAAGATGCTAAGAAGGGATTAGAAGTTGATTAGAGAGTGATTAGTATGCAACCCTCTTCATAAAATTAGTGGAGGCCATGAGAGCTAGCATTTTGCCATAGTTTAGTCACTAGGTTTAATTATGAATGAATTAGGGTAGGTTAGGGTCTTATTTATAGATTAGGCAAGTGTTTTAGGCCATAGGATTAACCCTAGATTCAATCCAAGCCATCAAAGCATGTCTTGGGGAAGAAGTCAAGTGTAGGAACCATCTAGGGCCTTTAGATTAAAGATGGACCATGAGAACCATTCAAATGCAAAATCTGCACTTGAGCGAATCGGCCCACGGGTTGACAGCCAAACACCCTGGATTAACCCCTAGTCGACCCAGCGGGCTCGGGTCGACTTCAAAAATCGGCCGGTTCGGTTATTCCCCTCTCCCAATTCGCTGTTTTGAGCATTTTTGCATATTTATTTATTAAATTTTCAATTATATATATATATATATATATATATATATATATATATATATATATATATCTACACAACCCATTTCACTTAATTAAGTATACTTTAATTTGGGAATTTTCGTGAAACTTCGCGAGGCCATATCTTGGTCATACGGACTCCGATTTTCGAAAACTCGGACTCTATTTCGCGTATTTTTCCGAGACGAACACAATGGCATAGCCCGTTTCCCTTGATTCCCATTTTAGAATTAAATTCTGCCTCGATTTATGTTATTACAGGTTATTGAAAATACGGGTTGTTACATTCTCCCCTCCTTAAAGGATTTCGTCCCCGAAATCTTCAAGTTAGGAAGAACGTATCCTACCATCCAATCATCCATCTACTCAAAGCATCATCCACGAGCAATCATTGTCCTTACAAGATTCTAAATGCTGGATGGATATATGCAAAAGTGTGTGTATATGTACTTACCTAATGCAAAAATCAGGCGGTTACTGATACAGTAAACCTCCTTAATGCAAACCATGATAGTGCCATGCATCCAATATGTATGCGAAACCCTATTGACACATACAAATTTCTACATGCGTGCACAACCATACACAAAAATGCATCATCCATATGATAACACAGCCATGATACATCCATCAATCTAACTACCACATCCATTTATGCAATATGCAACATGAAGTGACTGAGCTGATCTAGTGCCTAATGTGTGTGTATATGCATCCACGAGCAACCACTAGCAAACAATTGCATCCATATGCATCCATCAACCATAACATGTTTCAAACACATGTCTCAACCATAGGTTTTACCCTATCTAAAGGTCATAGGTATTAGCGAGAGGATATACTAAAGATAAGATAAGTACTAGACAAGCAATAAAGGAGAAGTTAAAAGACATACTCTCAAAAAGAAATGGATACAAAGAACGCATCTTTGCTTCCGTCTCCCAAGTAGCATTGCTTTCGTCATCTCCCCATTGCACTTTAACTAGCTGAACTTCTCTGTTCCTCAACTTCCTAGTTTCTGACCCAAGGATGCGAGTAGGAGCTCGTCGAATCGTCGCATCACGCTCTACCTCTACATCTCTAAGCAAGCTCGGCTCTACCACCTCCGCGGTCTCATGTAAGCACTTCCTCAAATGTGATACATGGAATACATCATGAACACCACTAAGTCTGTCGGGCTACTCCACCCTATATGCCATCCGTCCAATCCTTTCCTTAATAGGAAACGGCCCAACAAATCTCGGTGCTAACTTCCCTACGGACCCAAAGCGAACAACATTTCTCAATGGAGATACTTTGACAAAAACCATGTCCCCAACCTCAAACTCAAGATCCGTCCTTCTCCGATCCGCATAAGATTTCTGTCTATCTTGCGCTGCTTTCATCCTTTTTCGAATTAAATCAATCTTCTCTGAAGTCTCTCTAACCATATCCGGCCCAAGCAAGATCTTATCCGTAGATTCCCACCAACATGTAGGAGATCGACAAGGCCTTCCATAAAGAGCTTCGAAAGGAGCCATACCAATACTGGACTGAAAGCTGTTATTATATGCGAACTCCACCAAAGGAAGATGTTCTTCCCATGTACCTCCAAAATCCAAGATACAAAGCCTCAAAAGATCTTCTAAGATACGGTTCACCCTCTCGGTCTGACCGTCCGTCTGAGGATGATATGCGGTGCTCAAACACAACTGAGTCCCTACCGCCTCTTGCAAACTTCTCCAAAACTCACTAGTGAAAATAGGATCTCGATCACTCACAATGCTGGATGGTACGCCATGCAATCTAACAATCTCTCTAACATAGACTGAAGCAAGCCATGGAGCGGTCCTCTTACTCTTTACGGGTATAAAATGGGCACTCTTTGTAAGTCTGTCTACCACAACCCAAATTCCCGTATTGCCCTTCCTCGATCTCGGTAACCCGTCGATGAAATCCATCGAGACACTATCCCACTTCCACTGTGGAACTTCCAATGGGTGTAGCAACCCACCGGGTTTCCTTTGCTCCACTTTAACTTGTTGGCACACTAAGCATCTAGCCACATACTCGGCCACATCTTTCTTCATACCGGCCCAGAAGAAAACTCTCTTCATGTCTTGGTACATTTTGTCTCCACCGGGATGAATAGTCATTCTTGAACGATGTGCATCATCCAAAATAGCCTTCTTCAAACCCTCATCTTGCGGTACACAAAGTCTACCGTCTCTATGCAACCATCCCTTATCATCTATGGTGTATCTACCCAAATGGCTGGACGACTCCCCTCTTATAAGCTTCTCTACCAACACAACCAACTGTGGGTCGTCTCGCTGAGCCTCGCCAATCCGTCTCAAAAGAGTAGGTCTAACCTCCAAGGATGCCAACAAACCAGGTACAAAATCAACAGAAGGTCTGAAGTCAAACAAAGAAAGAAACTCCAAGCTTCGTCGTTCCACGAACAATGGACTCAAAGATAGCCTTTTTCTACTTAAGGCGTCTGCCACCACGTTACCCTTACCAGGGGTATACGCTATCTCGAAATCATAGGATGCTAAGAACTCCATCCACCTTTGCTGTCTTAAGTTTAAATCCTTCTGAGAGAATAAGTACTTCAATGATTTATGGTCGGTGAACAACTCGAATCTCTCACCAAGAAGATAATGGCGCCAAGACTTAAGTGCGAAAACAATCGCGGCCAACTCTAGATCATGGGTAGGGTAATTCTTCTCATGCACTCTCAATTGTCTCCCTCCATAGGCTATTACCCTTCCCTCCTGCATCAAGACTGCGCCTAATCCTGTTCCACAAGCATCGGTATAAACAACAAACGGCTTACTCCCATCTGGAAGCACTAAAACTGGAGCGGTGGTCAAAGCTCTCTTTAACCGTCGGAAAGCATCATCACAATCTACATCCCATGAGAAAACCAGATTCTTCTTCGTCAAGCGGGTTAATGGGGCTGATATCTTCGCGAAGTCTTTGATGAACTTCCTATAATATCCTGCCAACCCCAAGAAACTTCTTACCTCGGTAGCATTTCTAGGAACTTTCCAATCCTGGATAGATACTATCTTTGCGGGATCCACAGCTATCCCTTCCTTAGAGACCACATGCCCTAAGAATCGCACTTCTCTTCTCCAAAAATGGCATTTAGAGAATTTAGCTTTAAGACTATGCGCTCGAAGAGTCTCCAACACTTCCTTGAGATGTAAGGCATGCTCTTCTTCATTCTTGGAAAAGACCAAGATGTCATCCACAAAAACTACTACAAACTTATTCAGATACTCTCTGAACACTCTACTCATGAGATCAACAAAGTATGCGGGGGCGTTTGTCAACCCAAATGGCATCACTAGCCACTCATAAAAACCATCCGGAGTCCGGAAAGCAGTCTTCTCTATACTGTCCTCCGCCACTCTTAACTGATGAAACCCTGTAGCTAAGTCCATCTGCGAAAATACTGACGCGCCAACCAACTGATCAAAGAGATCATCTATCCTCGGTAATGGGTGTCTATTCTTCTTCGTGAGCTTATTAAGTTCCCTATAATCCACACAAAGTCTGAGGGACCCATCCGCCTTCGTGGCAAACACTACTGGAGCTCCCCACTCCGATATACTTCGCCTTATGAACCCCTTCTCAAGCAACTCCCCTACTTGCTTATGAAGTTCTCTTCTCTCACGAGGAGCCATGTGGCGTACTGGCAAAGACACTGGTTTGGCATTATCCACCAAATAAATTCGGAAATCTATCTCCCGCTTCGGAGGCAAACCCTTTACTTCTTCAAACACATCCGGATATTCCCGGACTACTCTGACAGAACACAAACTTTCGACCGAAGCATCGAGCGATTCAAGATAACTTAGCAAAACAAATTCCATGGGATTGCAAGAGATCTCGAGAGTGTTACCCAAGCGGGTCATGAGCCTGACAACTCTCCTTTCGCAATCAAGAACGGCACCATTACTGGATAACCAGTCCATGCCCAAGATCAACCCATAGCCCGTGAAGCCCAATACAAAAGCATCACATCTAAACTCAACGCTAAGTATAGAAATCTTCAAACCCAAACATATCATAGACAGATATATGGAGCCCCCAATTGGGTTTGAGACAACCAAGGGATCATCAACTAGACTGGTGTCTAAGTGCAGTGACTCAACTAACGATGATGAGATAAAAGAATGCGATGCGCCAGAGTCAAACAAAGTACGAACTGGATGATCAAACAGAAAAACCAGACTTTCAACGGAAATAGTTCTACCTCTCTGCTGAATCGGTGGAACTGAGAGAACCTGAACTTGCCCCCCTGACTGAGGTGGTGCTATAAGAGCTTGCACCTGGCCTCCTGAGGTAGACCCCGTCTTCTGCCCCTTCTTTGGGCAGTTTTTCACAAGATGCCCTGCTTCACCACAATGAAAGCAACCGGTCTTCTTCTTTTTGCGACAATCCTTACTGAGGTGTCCTGGTGTTCCACAATTGAAGCACTTCTTCTTCGTCTTCTTTTTGTCACCATTGCCTTTTCCGCCCTTGCCTTGTTGTTGCTGTTGCGGTTTCTTCTGATCCCCCTTTTTCTCTGGTGCCTTAGAATTCTTATCATCCTCATGCATAAGTGCCATGTAGACAAGCTTCTCAAAAGTGGCCCCCATAGGAATGTGAGTCATAGCTATTCCTTGCAATGGTTCGTTCAAGCCTCTAACGAACCTCAAAGCCTTCTTCTCCGGTGTATTCACCAACTCTATGCCAAACCTTGCTAATTGATTGAATTTGTTGACATATTCTTTCACCGTGAGATTCCCTTGCTTCAAATTCAAGAACTTCTCCATAAACAGATTCTCTTCCGCCCTTGAGAGAAACTTAGCCCCAAACCTTTGCTTAAAATCTGCCCAAGAGTCAACAGGGCGTTCTCCATTAGTGACCTCCCACCAGAATGAGGCCTCTCCCTTCATTAACCAAGCCGCCAACTTGACTTTCTTTCCCTCTTCCACTTCAAAGATATCTAGCAACTCTTCCACTTCCTTAAGCCAATCTCTAGCCTCTACGAAAGTCTCTGAACCAAGAAAAGGTTTTCCTCCTATAGCCTTGAACTCCTTGCAAACCTTAGCAAAATTATCCACTCTAGGCTGAGGAGGAGGAGCGGTTGTCTCTGGTGTAGTAGCATTGGCCGGACCCGCAGCCGCGGCCCTAGCCTCTTGCAACCTCCTATACCATAGTGGTATAACTAAACCCTCCGGGATGTTAAGATCTTCAGCCATGCTGAAACGAAAGAGGAAAGATTCAAAAAGGAGATTCCGAAAGATAAAGATATGGCTATTGGGGATTATGCTTTTCTTTTTCAAAAACTTTTTCTCTTAGAAGACATGCTTTTAAAAATACTTTCTTCGAAAATACTCTTAGAAAGTAGTTTTTCTCAAAAATTTTATCTGTTCTGGTAACCTTAAGCTCTGATACCACGTGTAACACCCCACTCCCGCTATGATCACTCACTAAGGGAATGCCATAGCATCGGTGGAGTATTTTAGTGAATATAGAACAGAAAAATTACAACAAGACAGATATAAATAGTACTTGAAATTTTAAAACATCATCTCATAACAGCGGAAGTAAAACATGTCTGGTTACATCATAAAACCACAATAAAGGTCAAGTACAATATCCATCAAAATAAAGAAGTACATAATCCCACTCTCATACAATAGCCAAACAAAAGAAAAGATAACTGGATAGCTGGAGCTTTACATCTATCCAAGCTCCTAAAGACTGGAACAGCAATCCGATCAAGCTCCACTACTGCTAGGATCCACCGTAGGACCTGAGGGTTGGGAAAAAGATAAAAACAACAGGGTCAGACATAAGTCTGAGCGAGTCCTATAACTTTAACAATACAATCGTTAAAGTAACCAGAGAAGACATAAACTGATATACGGTAACATATAGGGATGAATGGCTACCCTAAGCAGTCAACTAAACGAAGATAAAGGATAAAGACGCATCTACCCTCCCTAAGGTAAATTACTAAACTGCACCACACCAGTCGTTCCTAACTTAAAGGTTGATCCCACCCAAGGACTTATAAAATTTACTAATTAGTACCTGCGTACCCCTAGGTGACCAAGTAGGCGCCACGGGGCCCTACAATCCACTAGGTGTACACACTACTTCCCATTCGATCGGCTCCCTAACGTAGATACCCGTGCTGGCCCCACCATGGGATGTATCATTCCCCAATGTGGCAACCTGATGGAACTAAAGGTGCACGGCTTATATCTACTCGATGCAACAACGGCTTACCTACCAGCCCGGGCCCACTCACGCATATGAAGCCCGTTGGACTTGCGTTGCCACCGCTAACCCGTTTGCCTCTTACAGTCAAGCCCAGTATGCGTGTCCCGTCCTCGACATGGGTCGAGCCCACAAAGATACGTATGGGTTACTGGTTGAAATGGGCCTCCACAAGCTACCCACCTAAGCTTGTCCCTTTTTCTAGTATATCCCACTTAACCCTTTAATCATGTTTTAATTACATGTTCTATTTTGGTTAAGTATTCTAATCGTATTTTCTATTGCCACCCAAGGCAACCACTAGATTTTCTCATGCCACCCGAGGCACCCACTTAACCCCTCATGTCCCTCTACATGCTAATGTGGTTAAGTGTTTCTTAATTAATTAATTAAGAACGTAACCTTTGTAAAGACCTCTCACATTAGACTGTCTTTTATGACCGCTGGTTAAGCCGGTTGGGTCCGGGCAGCCTTATGTCATAACAGAGTCTAACCTCGTGTCTTTACATTAATTACGTATTTAGTTTGTGCCTAAGACCTCTCACATTGGGCTAACATTTGTAGCAACTGGTTAAGCCGGTTGGGTCCGGGCAGTTTTACGCTACAACTGAGTCCAACCTCGTGTCTTAGTCAATTAATTACACCTAATTAATCACCCTCATAATTTTATATTAATTATCCCTAATTAATCAAGTTTTCTTAACATGGGTAGACCTAACTTAATAGGTAAATTCCCATGGGGTAGACCTAACTCAATAGGTAAATTCCCAACACATAGTATGGGTACACCTAACCAAATAGGCAAATTCCCATACTATGTTTATTTATTTTGTGTTATGCATAATTATATTAATTTCACACAATCTTATTAACTTATGCATTTAATTACCCCATCGTTCCCACGTAATTTCGTTCATGATATAACACATATAAAAGGTGTCAACTTGCATATGAATGAACATGTTTCAAAGGTGCCATCTTGCATATTAACAAACACATAACTTGCATATGAACTTGCATAACATGTCACATAACTTGCATATAATATGTCACATAACTTACATATTCATTTTGCATAACAAACTTGCATATTAGCTTATAGACTTGCATAATGTGTCATCATGAACTTGCATATTAATAAACATGTAACTTGCATATTTACATACATGTAACTCGCATATTAACAAACATGTAACTTGCATATAAAGAAACATGTAACTTGCATATTTACATACATGTAACTTGCATATTAACAAACATGTAACTTGCATATTAAAAAACATGTAACTTGCATATTTACATACATGTAACTTGCATATTAACAAACATGTAACTTGCATATTAACAAACATGTAACTTGCATAGCATATTACCATGAACTTGCATAACATGCATATGATTACATAGCCCACAACTTGCATATTTAGCATCATGCAAACATAACATACATCATATTAAACTTGCATAAGCTTACATACTCAACTTGCATAAACATAAGATTAATGCTAACATCATATCATATGATTCAAAGCTCATTAACCCACATACAAAACCATAAATCTCATCACATCTCATCTAATTAGTTTACCAAAAGATCATCAAAGTGATAGAAACTCACAACTAGCAACTTTGAACACCAAATGAAGAAGATTAAGATGCTAAGAAGGGATTAGAAGTTGATTAGAGAGTGATTAGTATGCAACCCTCTTCATAAAATTAGTGGAGGCCATGAGAGCTAGCATTTTGCCATAGTTTAGTCACTAGGTTTAATTATGAATGAATTAGGGTAGGTTAGGGTCTTATTTATAGATTAGGCAAGTGTTTTAGGCCATAGGATTAACCCTAGATTCAATCCAAGCCATCAAAGCATGTCTTGGGGAAGAAGTCAAGTGTAGGAACCATCTAGGGCCTTTAGATTAAAGATGGACCATGAGAACCATTCAAATGCAAAATCTGCACTTGAGCGAATCGGCCCACGGGTTGACAGCCAAACACCCTGGATTAACCCCTAGTCGACCCAGCGGGCTCGGGTCGACTTCAAAAATCGGCCGGTTCGGTTATTCCCCTCTCCCAATTCGCTGTTTTGAGCATTTTTGCATATTTATTTATTAAATTTTCAATTATATATATATATATATCTACACAACCCATTTCACTTAATTAAGTATACTTTAATTTGGGAATTTTCGTGAAACTTCGCGAGGCCATATCTTGGTCATACGGACTCCGATTTTCGAAAACTCGGACTCTATTTCGCGTATTTTTCCGAGACGAACACAATGGCATAGCCCGTTTCCCTTGATTCCCATTTTAGAATTAAATTCTGCCTCGATTTATGTTATTACAGGTTATTGAAAATACGGGTTGTTACAGTGTCGACCTGCCTGGTTGACCTGGCTGGCTAGGTCTGGCTCTGGCTCGAATTTCTGTGGCTCGGTGTGTCACTAGGGCTGACATGTCACCTCTTGATTGGCTCTTTGAACTTTGTATGGTCTAGATTCCTCCTGTCTTCATCTGACGACTCAAAACAATTTAAAAATCTATAAATACACCCTAAGTCTCAACTGAAAATTCACATAAAAAAATAAGATGGGAGTCGTCATGCTGCCAGGAAGGACTTGAGCATAGCCGTCAAGAGAGAAAAGCTTAGAGACGAATCAAATTAAGAAGAAGATTAAAGTTTAATCAAATTAATCAACGCAACGTTAGTCTACCCAAAGGAGCGCATCTCAATTTCAGAATCCAGAATTCAAGATTCTGCATTCGTTGTAAGTATAGTGACCTTTCAGAATATGAATAAAAATTGTGATGTGATTCGATGTAAATGAAAATAGAATTGTGTTATTGTATAAATTCTGTGTATTGTAACGATTCTGTCATGACTTGTGTATTGATGTTTGTGGCATAAATTGATTGATGCAAGCCTATTGAACAATTGTATATGAAAATAATGGCACTTGCAAGTTTGTGGCAAAAACTAGAATTTGATCCCTTTATGTTTATACCTATGGCAGGGACTATATACATACACTAAGTCTAAATTAAGGCTTATGTAAACATGTTCTAGATTTGAAACCTTTTATGCCTACTTGACCCAAAAACTATGATATCATTCTCATGTTTATTTGCAAGTATAATTGGATCTATGTTAAGTATCGTTTGGGTTTCATAAACTATGCAAGTTCATGTTTATTTGCAAGTATAATTGGATCTATGTTAAGTATCGTTTAGGTTTCATAAACTATGCAAGTTCATGTTGAAATAGGCTATGTGATTAGATGTTATAATTGGACATTTTGGTGAATATACAACATGCTAGTTTTGTGGTTGACATTATGCCAAGTTAAACATGTTTAAACACAAGTTTGTATTAGCCTAAACTATGCCATTGCATATGTCACCTACTTAGTTATACTTTGATTTGACTGCAAGTTCACATGACCCATATTATATGTTAGTTGAATCGATAAATTGCAAGTTCATGCGCCACACACCTTTATGTATTACATGTTCTTGATTTCACCTTTTTCTCACGTTTATAAAGTTGGGCTGAATTGTGACAAGCCCAACACATGTTGCGAACAAACGGGGGTAATAACGTTGGGTGTGAAACATGAAAATATATGTTGGCATGGTTAGCACATGCCAACGACAATGACATTTAAGCGGTATGAATTGATATACCCAAGAATAAAAGATATGACATTTACATATATAATTGAGAAATAATAAAATATGTAAATTTAGAAAACACGATATGCTTAACCCGAGGTTGGATTGAGTTGTGATGTAAACCTGCCCGGACCCGCCCGACTGTCCAGTAGTCACAACAATACCTATCCAATGTGGGTGGTTAAGCATTGAGCCCAATAAGGACCCGAGGTTAGACTGAGCTACGGTGTAAACCTTCCCGGAACCGACCGGCACATCTAGTAACCGTAGCAATACCTGTCTTATGTGAGTGGTCTGGTGCTCCGAAGAGGCTAAGGACAGGTGGTAGGGTTAAGTCAACTATAAAAACTTAACCAAATTAAACATGTTAACAAGAATTGATGGGTGGGGGTTAGGTAAATACAGACACTTAACCACTTAACATGTTTGATTAGAAAATCCTGGTAGCGAGGGACCCATTTCAGTAGTAACCCAAGTTAGGTATCATAGTACCCTGAAACTAGGCAGGGCGGGGCACGATTACTGGGCTGATTGTAAGCGGTCAAACGACGACGGTGGGTGCACAGTGTAGGTCTAATGGGGTGCGGGCGTGCACACACTCCGGAGCAGACAACCAGGGCACTGGGGACACCAGTAGTATAACCTATGCCTTCTAGAATTTGTGTCGGGGCCACCACCGTGGGTCTTGATACACCCCAGGGTGGGACCAGCATAGGTATCTACAATTCTTGGGGGTCGTATGACACATGTTAATGCGAGTAGGAGTCGATCTTTAAATAAAAATGGGGATCACTTCACCCTCAGCATGGGGTGCCAGTTAGGATAAACTCAAGAAGGTGAAGAGATATAGTATGGGTGCGATAGTACATTCGACACTTCCTTAGCTTATGACACTTTCCTATTTTCAGTTTATGTCTATCATGCCCTTTTCTTATTCACATACTGAAGAGTTACTAGATTTACTCAGGCTTTATGTCTGACCCTATTTTCTTTTCGTCTTCTTTTCTTTCGTTTTCCCCCCAGGTCCACAGGGAGGAAACAACTCAGCTCAGTCAGACTCTTTACAAGCTCCAAGAACGTGGATGTATGATTTGGATCTCTTTTGCTCGGATTATGGCTTTGGATATCACTATGGGGATTTTTGTCACTTTATTTATGTTTTATGCTTCTTTAATAATCAAGACAGTAATGAGGTTGTAATGTTGGAAGTATTTTGAGACAATTATGGAATGTTTTGTTTGAACACGTATTGATGAAATAAAAGTCTGTTTGGTTTCCGCTGTTTAAAAATATGTGTATTTATATCTGTCTTGAGTTTATCTGTGGCTTTTACTTATAAACCTCCACCAAAGTTAAGGCATTCCCTTTGTGAGTGACCTTAACGGAGGTGGGGTGTTTCACTAGCATGATCTAGTTTGTTTTTCGACGGTTAGGGAATGGATTGAGCAGTCTCAATTTGTGTTTTTCCCCAACACTAGCATCCTTCTTTATCTAGGTCAGGGTTTCAGGTAAGAACTAGTGATTACTTGACATAAAGCAAAAAAAAGTCATTATGTTTTTTTTTTTTGTTTTTTTTACAAAAGAAAGTGAGAATTTTAAATATGAAAGAAAATCACTACAGTTGAGAATTTTCTGTACTATTTTATTATGGATGATGAATTTTGATACAATTGTTTTTCTGGAATTGAGAGCAAATGATTTCGATAATACAATTGAATGATACAGCAGTAATATATATATAGAGGAAATAAAGTAAACGGGCATCAATGAGCTTTGCTATTTATTAATGTAGATGGGCTTCGGCTTTAGTAGAGTAAAGAAATCAGTTGTAAACTGATGGATGGTTGAGATGCATCCATGTAATACTAAAGAGATATATCAGAGATGCAGTCCTTTATTCTGTATCTTTTATTTCCCCTCTTTGATCGAAGCTAGGTTTAGGGTTTTAATAGCGAACCCTAGTGGAGATTAACATCTTTCTCCACAGATTTGTCCATGTAGTAGAAGAAAATTTATTCTCTCGCGATTCTTATCATCTTCATATTTCTCGATTCTCGTTCAATCTGAGTGGTGAGCTTCATAATTTGATTTCACAACAAGATTGTTGCTAATTTCTTCACTCTTTTGAGTTTCTTTATGATGGCATGGCTTCACCTTGCTTTCGTTGTGCTTAATTTGAGAATTGTTATCGCCAATCTCCCAATCTTCATGACTCTCAACTCATTCCTGAACTTTGTGAAGTTTATGACAGAGGCTTCGTCAGAGTATCTGCACACTGGTAAGTTGAAGGTACATGTCTAACTTTCAAACTTCCTTTAACTACTTTTTCACTAACAAAGCATAAATCGATCTCTGTATGCTTGGTTCTGGAATGTAGGATAGGATTTGCTGACATATACACAACACTTTGATTGTCACTTTCGATCTCTGTAAGTAGAGACTTTAACCACATCATTTCAATAGTAGCATTAGCAATGCTTATATATTATGCTTCTGAACTGGATTTGGATATTGTAGATTGCTTTCTTGAACACCATGAGACAATATTTTTTCCAATATAAATGCAATATCCAGTAGTTGATTTCCTGTTATCTAGATCTGATGCCCAATCTGCATCAGCAATTCCAGTGATATTGAAATTGTTGTTGGCTTTTATGTGTAGACCATAGTCTAATGTAGCTTTTAAATATCTAAGAATCCTCCTGACAACTTTCCAATGTGTATCAAGGGGTTCCTGCATAAATTGACACACTTTGTTAACACTGTACGCTATATCAGGTCTAGTTATAGTTGTGTACTGTAAAGCATCAACTATACTTTTATATTGTTTTGAATTATATATGGATCCCCCCTTGTGTTTAGACAAGTGTTGATTGATAATCATTGGAGTTGGTTGACCATTAACTTTATCCGTTTGATCCTTGTTAGTAGTTCAGATATATACTTTCTTTGTGATATAATGATTTTTGTTGATGAAGGTTTGATCATGTCTATTCTCAGAAAATAGTTGAGTGATGCCAAATCTTTGATTGAGAACTGTTTGTCCAAGTAGCTTACAAGATTATTGATTTCTGTGTTATCATTTCCTATAACAATAAGATCATCAACATATATTAGTATATATATAACTGAACAACCATTAAACTTTGTGAATAAAGAGTTATATGATTTGGTAGATTGAAAACCCATATTACTCAGTGTGTCTTTCAACCTATCAAAGAAAACTCTAGGATCTTGCTTAAGACCATAGATGGCCTTTTTTAACTTGCACACATAATTTGGTTGCTGAATAAATTCTTTAGGATGTTCCATGTATACATCTTCTTGCAGTATTCCATTAAGGAAAGCATTATTGACATCTAGTTGTCCCAGTTGCCATTTGTAGCTTATGACAATTTCAAGAACAACCCTAATGGTTGATGGCTTTACTACTGGAGAAATTTTTTCCTTGTATTCAAAGCCTTGTTGTTGTGTAAAGCCTTTGGCAACCAACCTTGCTTTATATTTGTCAATAGACCCATTAGGCATTTTTTTAATTCTGTAAATCCATTTACATCTAACAATATTTTTGTCTTTTGGAGGTACAACTAATTCCCATGTTTTATTTTGCATGAAAGCTTGGTACTCAGTATCAATAGCTTTCTTCCAGTTGATATCAGCATTAGCCTGATCAAAACAGGTAGGTTCTTCCTGAATTATTGCAGCACAATATGTTTTGGGTTTGAATATACCACTCTTTGATCTAGTAATAATTGGATGTGTTGGTGCAACTTGTGGTTGAGTTTGATTCTCATCTTCAGTATCATTTGAGTTATTATTTTGATCTTCATTTTGATGATCACTAACACTTTCTCCTTGACTTTGCAGTGTAGGTGATTCATTAAATTGACTAGGTGGATGAATACTATCATCATCAAGTGATGCTGTACTGTCTTATGTCTTGCTGGTTTCACCTGCACTGGTTGGCTCAAAATACAGAGGTAATGGTGGTATTGAAATATTTGTGTCAAGTATTCTATTTGAAGTTTTAATACTCTTATCATGATATGGAAAAAAATTCTCATTAAACGTAACATGTCTACTAATGTAGATTCTATCATTATCATCTAAACACTTGTACCCTTTCTAACCTTGTGAATAGCCTATAAATGTACAAGGTTTAGATCTATATTCAAACTTGTATTTGTTATAAGATCTAAGATATGGATAACATAAACATCCAAAAGTTTTTAAAAACTTGTAATCAAGTTTAACATTATATAACTTTTCATGTGGACTTATTCCTTTAAGCAATTTAGTTGGCAATTTATTTATCAAGTAAATTGTAGTACTAAAGGAATTTGGTCAGAATTTTAATGGCAATTTTGCCTGTGCTAATAATGTTAATCCTGATTCAACAACATGTTTATGTTTTCTTTCAACAAACCCATTTTGCTCAGAACTATAGGGACAAGTTATTCTATGAACATTTCCCTTTTTAAGAAAATAATTCTTCAAAGATTTGTACTCAATACCCCCATCAGACTAAAATATTTTTCTTGACATTTAGTCTATTTTTTCATTTGTGTGATAAAATGTATAACAATATTATAAGTATCAGACATGGATTTTAAAAAATATATCCAAGTATATCTACTATAAGCATTAACAAAAGAGATATAATATCTATATCCATGATCTAAATTTATTGGGTCTGGTCCCCAAAAGTCAGTAGAAATCAACTATAATGGTTTAGAATATTCAGAGGTAGAATTGATAAATGAAAATTTATGACTCTTGCCCATTTGACAATATGCGTGTGCATATTTGAGAAATATTAACACTATCAAACTTTATATTGCATTCAGTAAGAATTTGTCTAACAATACTTGTACTTGGATAACCAAGTTTATTGTGCCATATATCAAACACATTGCTTTCATTATCTATATCATTCTCACTGAGATTGCGGTTCACTTTTCTTGATTCTATTTTGTTGAAGTTGGATTGATTGAACACACACAGTCCCTTCACTTCATTACCCTGCAATAAAACACTTTTAGTGAGTATATCTTTGACTAAACAGTAATTAGGAAAAAATTCAAAATATATTTGACTATCCTTTGCAAATTGTGATGCACCCAGTAAATTCGTTTTAATATCTAGAACTCTTAAGAGATTATTTAAAAGCAAGTGTTTGTTTCCACTTATATAGCTACTACCTGTATGAGTAATATGTATAGACTTACCATTCCCCATGCACACTAATTGATTACCTCCGTATTCCCTGCATCCAAGATTTATATTGTCTAAATTGCTTGTTAGATGAGTTGTAGCATTTGAATCAGGATACCAGTTATCATCACTGATGTATTCATCTTTTGTTGTTTCATTCTAATTGCTTGATTTAGACTCTGTCTGCACATTTTGATCATTTGGAACTTGAGCAACATTAGCATTTTGATTGTTATTCTTTTGGTTGTTGCTGCTTTGATTGGAATTAGGAGTATAACTTTGATTGAATCTAAAATATCACTTAAATGCAAAATGACCCTCTTTTTCACAAATCTGACATTTGGCTCTGCTGTTATTATAATTTCTTCCTCTTCCTCTTGATCTATTACTGAAAACACCTCTCTGAACTAGTTGATTGGATCTTTGATCTTTGTTTTTATAACTATTTGCATAGTTAACTATACATCGGATTCTTGAGGTCTTTTACACTCAATTATTGCTTCATGTGATAGTAGTATAGAGTGCACCTCATCCATAGCTAGTGTAATTCTCTGAGAAGAAGTTATGGCTTCCACTGCCTCATACTCATTTCCAAGACCATTAAGAACAATTAACACTTGTTCAGACTCAAGCATCTTTTGGCCTGCACTTTCTAACTGATCACACAGAGTCTTAACATTTGATAGGTAATCCCTCATACTGTCATTTTCTTTATTGATGTTGTGAAGTTGCCTTCTGAAATGCATAATCTAGGCTTGAGACTGTGAATTAAAGTTCTTTTCAACACATGACCAAATTTCTTGAGAGCAGATTTACACCCAATAACACTTGACATAATTGAGATTGTTGCTTATAGATGAAAGCAACCATGCACCGATTAATGTATCTTGTCTGTGATATTTGACAAACTCTTCATTACTTACAACTATGTTTTCTTGATCTGTTACAAACTTTGATGGTATGTCAATGGTACCATAAATGTACCCTTCCAAACCATATCCTTGAATGACTGTTTCTGTTCGAAAAATTTCCACAGTAGATAATTGCTTTCATCTAATTTGACTGTAACAAGTTGACTTTGTGGGCTTATTGCAGATTTAACAAACTGCTCAATAGATGCAGCCAAAGTTGTTGATTGATTTTGGGTTGATCGATTAATTATCTGATGCAGTTGATCCCAGTGCTGGAGTTGAATCTCCCATTATGCAAAAAATTGAATAGAATATTCAGAGCCAGATAAGAAGCAAAATCCAGAAAATGAGGAGATACCACTTTATTTATGCCAAAAGGCACTGATTTTCACTTCAGGTAATTTCAACTTGATGCTGTTGGGAAACAATGGCTGAGTCACGGACTAGGTCGCTTTCTTGAAGACGATTCGGCGATCTGGTCAGTGGTGCAAACCAGTTCGTACTTGTCGCCGCCGCCTCTGGGATAAAACAGCCTTCTGAGAAAAATAATTGATTTGCTTGCACAACAAACCAATTCAGATTTGCACTTTTAATTTAAATTTAACTGCTCGTTCTGATTTTGTTTTTGTTGAAGAACTTTTAATGGTTGAGGAAGAAGAAGAGAGAGATAAGAATAATAAGTTATTTTTTTCTGAGTAGTTCGGCAATAAATAAACGTGGTAATACATGTAGAGGAAGTCGGTTCAGATCTAAAAAAATGGATCTCAATTTTTTTACCAAGTCAAATAAAAAAAACCGGTTTTTTTTCTTCATATAGTCTCAAGATGTGGGACTATTCATATATGAGTCACCTCACACTTATCCAATTTTTTTAAATAATTCATCTTTATAAAAAAATGAATCATTTTTCCAACAATCCCCCACTTGAATTTAAAAATATATATTTCGAGCAGTTTCTAGAAACATAAGATTGTGCATAAACAAAGGTGTCATCCGACTTGAACCTTTGCATAGTGAATAAGGTTCAGTTTTTACTAGAGTGACACGTAGTCTTGAACTCTATTCCTGACATCAGACCACACACAACCTTTTCTATAGTGCAATCAAATAAGCCCGTGCATTAATGGCCATGCACGTCTATCCCAGTTTAGTGAACTCTCTAGGAATCTTGCCCAAAACTCCATAGGAAACGGCCACATTTCCACATTCACATAGGTGAGTCTATCAAGAGTACTCCTGAAGGTAGGTACTCCACTCCAATTAGAGTATAGATCTCATTAAGAGTTAATATCAACTCATCCTCTAATCACTTCAGGAATACATGCTTCTTAATACAAAAATTTAGCATGTTCACCTACTATCACTACACAACTTGTTTTTACCCATTGAACCTAGTTCTTGGGATCTCCAGTCATTTAGGTCGGGTTACCATCGTGCACGATTCCACAATCTCTGGGCAATAGTCCCATTCTTTTAGAATCATTAAGGACTTTCTTTCAGGTCAATCCTTTCGTCAAAAGATCTGCCAAATTGTCATCACTTCATATGTGATGTTCTCTAACAATACTGTACATACGACTGTCATTTCTTACCGTTGTAATATCGGTTCTGTCCTTCTTTCAATAGTCGTCAAATTTTCATCACTATGTATGTGATGTTCTCTTACAGTATTGTACTTATGACGTCGTCTTTTACCGTTGTAATAATGGTTCTATACTTTTTGCAATAGTCGCGGTACTATCGCAACCAATTACACCACTGGTGTTGGTTTTTCCCTTATAGGGATCTCAAATAACAGATTTCTTTAGTTCTTTGCTTCTTAACTAGCTGTGGCTAGTTCTATTATCTCAGTCTCTATAGTAGACTGAGTCAAAATAGTCTGTTTCTTGGGTTTCCAAGAGACAGCTTCTTCAGCGATGCTAAATATATGGCCACTGGTCCTTTAGAATCATCAGATTAGTATTTCAGCCTGTATCAGAATATCCTTCAAGTACAACTTAAAACTTTTCATAATGTAATCCAAGGTTCATAGTTTATTATAGGTATCTAATAACCCTCCCATTAGCATGTTAATGCTCTATACTAGGTCTAGTGAAAAACATGCAAAATAATCCCACGACATAGGTAATGTCGGGTCTAGTACAATCAATGACATTCGAAGGTTGCCAATGATGCTCGCTTAAACAGACTATCTTATACATTCACCAGTGTTCTTAAATAACTTTACACTGTGATCATATGGTGTACATTCAAGTTTACAGTCAAAGTAATCGTATTTCATTAGAGTCTTCTCAATTTAATGAGATTGATCCAAAGAAAATCCCACTTTTTACCTAGTAATCTTAATATCAGGGATTACACTCGCCTTACCTAGATCTTTCATATCAAAATTGGCATTTAATAAGAATTTGACTGAGTTTATGGCATGAATATTTGACCCAACGATGAGAAGGTCATCTACATAAAGACATATAATAGTGAAAATGTCATTCTCAGATTTGTAATAAATGCATTTGTCACTTTCACTAACTTTAAAACCATAAGAAATGATTAAGTTATCAAAATTTTTCATGTCATTGTTTAGGTGCTTGTTTTAAACCATATAATGATTTATCTAATTTGCATACTTTATGTTCTTGACCATGAACTACAAATCCTTCAGGCTGGTCCATATAAATTTCTTCTTCTAATTCACCATTTAAAGAACGTGGTTTTAACATCTATTTGGTGTATTAATAAATAACAAATAGAAGCAAGTGAGATTAATACCCGAATGAATGTAATTCTAGTTACAGGTAGAAAAAATATCGAAGAAATCTATATTTTCTCTTTGCTTAAAACCTTTAGCTACTAATTGTTCTTTATATTTATCAATAGTGCCATCAGCTTTTAATTTCTTTATAAGCACCCATTTACAACTTATAAATTTACAACCAGAGAATAAACCTACTAAATGCCAAGTTTTATAGGATTCGAGAGAATTCATCTCATTATTTATAGCCTCTTGCCAAAATTCGGCATCTAAAGAAGATAAGGCCTCTTAGAGGTTTAAGTGATCCTCCTCTATAGTAAAGGCACAAAAATCCGAACCAAAATCTTTTACGGTTCTTGCTCTTTTACTTCTTCTAGGTTCAGTTTTAGAACTTTTATTAAGTTCTGTTCTAATAGGCATACTTAATGTGCCCCCACTATTCCTTAATTTAAAAGGAAATTTTGTTTCATAAAAATCGGCATCATTTGATTAAATTATATTATGTGCATTTAGGTCATAAAATTGGTATGCTTTGCTATTAACAACATAGCCCATAAATACACATTCATATGTTTTACTTGCCGATTTTATTCTCTTAGGGTCTGGAATGCGAACATATGCTAAACAACCCCAAGTTCTAAAATATGACACATTGGATTTATAATTCTTTAAAATTTCATAAAGTGAAATTATATTCTTAGATTAGGGGATTCTATTCAGAACATAACGTGCAGTCAATTAAAATATCCCCCCACCAATGTTTTGCTGCATCAAAATTTAATAAAATGGCAATTAATAATTCGGTAAAGGTCCTATTTTTTTTCATCTTTACCGTTCATTTCAAGTGAATATGGTGTAGTTCTCTCATGTACTATACCATGTAAAAAAAATCAGAATAAACTAGATTCATATTCTGTTTCTCTATCACTATGAATTCTCTTAATTTTCTTATTACTCAATTTCAGTTTTTAATGTTTCAAACATGTCAAATGCATCACAACTTTAAGAACCACTGTCTTTCTAATTGTAAGCTTTATTTTCACATTACCAATCTCTACAGTTTTAGTGGTGTGAGGATCTCCCAACAATACTTTCTGATCATCAACAACCGTGTATATTGTGAATATATCACGATCATAGCAGACATGGCGAGAAACACCAGTGTCTACCCACTAACTCTCTGATCCACCATCAAAGTGAATCTCAGTAGTCGTAGCCTTTAAAGGCTTCTCAGTCAAGTTTGCCTGCGGTGCAGGGCTTTGCCTGTTCTGACATTGTCGTACCATATGACCTAGTTTTCCACAGTTGTAATATAGAAGCAACTATCCAGAATCATTCTTTTTGGTTGGTTGCTGCTGTCCTTTATGGTTTTCTTATGGATTCTCATTCTATTCTCAACTGTCCGGCTGTGGAGGCTTACTATTGCTTGAGATGTTAATATGTTTGAAAATTTATATTTTTCTTATAGAAAAATATACGTAAACTCATAGACTAAGATAAGTTATTCACATAAAATATTATTTTCTGCATTTGTACCATTCCACCACACTTGTGGACTATATTAATGGTAGACAACTTACATGGTAAATTTAATCATCACATATAGAGACTACATAAACCAAGATATCAAAACACTTGGCTTCAAAAAATACTTAGGTTCAGTCAGTTAACATTGTTCCAATCAAATAATGCACACTCTTAAGACTTAAGCAAAGTGATTAGTGTGACCCAAAACTACAGTACAAGATAATGAGCAGGGTTCATGATTAGTTATCAAATTTTGAAGTTTTATAAACCAATTTCCACCATGCTACCATTTTACAACTACAAAGATGACATGCTTACAGTTCTTTAAGGCTATTGGATCAATGACAACCAACAGTAACTTATAGTTTGTATCATTCTATGTCCAATGAAATTCGTACATATAAGCTTCCTTTTTGGCTTCTATTTTTCTTTTTCTAAAGGATTCTGATTAAAATGCAACCCAGAAGGTGACTTAAGCTCGTTGGAAAAAGAAGGCATAGCCAAGAAACCTCTATGTTGGTACTTAACAAGCCTAAATAGAATATGTTAATTACCTAATACCTTTCTAGTGAATTTTCCATAATACCAGGCACAATCAGCTATCAATTTAAGCATGCATTAGAAAGGGTTTAAAAAATTATATTACCTTTCTCTGACGCTCATCCTGGTGGGGGCCACAACAATAAAGAATACTGCAGCCCATCGATCCATTTCTGACAAACTTGGATTTCATGATGCTACTACGTAATTGCAGCGCGAAGCCACCTTCCATGTCTACCAAATTGTCCATCTTTTAACCCTGATTTCATGTAGATGATGGCAAATCCAGATTTCACATCAAATCTTTCTACTTTTTCTTTCGATGTCTCGTTGCCAGAGAAGATAGTAGAAGGAGTCGCAGTTACAAGTTGAGTAAGATTTCAAGGCGTTGAGTATTTCAAAGCGTTGAGCAGATAGGGGAAGATGGCGGCACCTTCAAGCAAGTTAGGGTTGCAACCATTGTTTCGGGATCGTCTTCAAATTGTTAGGAAACAATGGCTGAGTCGCGGACTAGGTCGCTTTCTTGAAGACGATTCGGCGATCTGGTCGGTGGTGCAAACCAGTTCGTACTTGTCGCCGCCGCCTCTGGGATAAAAAAACTTCTGAGAAAAATAATTGATTTGCTTGCACAACAAACCAATTCAGATATGCATTTTCAATTTAAATTTAACTGCTCGTTTGATTTTGTTTTTGAAGAACTTTTAATGGTGGAGGAAGAAGAAGAGAGAGATAAGAATAAAAAGTTATTTTTTTGAGTAGTTCGACAATAAATAAACATGGTAATACATGTAGAGGAAGTCGATTCAGATCTAAAAAATTGGATCTCAATTTTTTTACCAAGTCAAATAAAAAAAACTGTTTTTTTTTTCTTCATATAGTCTCATGATGTGGGACTATTCATATACTAGTATTACCGTACAACGGTGGGAAAACCGACCGTTAACATGTTCAATATAAAATATAAAATTATTTGTTAACACATATTTCAAGTTAGATTTTATTTAAAAAATCATATGGTATTTTAAGAGAATACGGAAGTAATTAATAAAGTAGATATTAAATTAAACTGAATTTTACATGTAAATCAATTTGAGACAAAAATATATTATCAATGTATTAATTCGAATCAGTCACAAACACATACATAAATTTAATTATATATCAAGTAGAATCAATGTAATCTTAAAGTTTAGTTTATTTTCAACTTTAACCCTTTAATGGATTGAAGAAATAAAAGGAGAAACAAAACAAATATAAGTTCAAAACATATCATCATATCGATGAATAATTAATTGAAATAAAAAAATACAAGAGTAAGATGTAATAATAAGTCCTAAATTAATAAGCTAATTTATTTAAATAAACCAATTAAAACTACTTTTGTCATTTGAAAATTTTAAACTGTTGACATAAAAATACCGAGGACAAAACAAGAGATAATTGAAGATAGATCATTTATCTTCAAAAGACTTGACTATAGGGTCTATGGTGTTAAGCTTTATGAATCCGAAGAGGGTTACTGTGATCACCATCATGTCTATGCTCTCAATAGTGGACTGCTATGATTTTTTTCCCTTTTTTTGGGCCATGTCTTACTTACGTAGATCCATTAAATGAGTTTGGAAACAAATACTTACAGGTTCAATTAAACCATGTAAATGAGTTTGGATTCACTGATAAATCAACATTATAGCTTATAAATCAGCATTACAGCAAAATCAATGTAATTAATCATCAAGACAAACAAATAAATAAATGCAATAGAAGTTATATTGTATTGTTGCCATCAATTTTTGAATAATGTTTACTAAAAACAGGTGGTATGTTCTATTCTACCTAGAATTGTAGTACTAATATCCAATACCGTTAATTACCTAATTCAATTGTTTTTAATGTTAATGAGAATTGACACCACTCCCAACATTAATGATCAATATGTCAGCATTTTTTTTTATCCATATTCTTTTTAAATCAATTATGACCTTAATGGTACAATATATGTTTCTTTAAATTATCACCATGTAATTTGCATATTGTAATTACATGGAGTGCTTTATATTCTGCAGTTAGATCCTAAAATTAATTAACCCATTCAGAAAATTCCTGGATTTTCAAAACCTTAATCGAATGTATACAGGTCAGTAAAAAAATTTGAAGAGAAACACAACAGTAGACAAAGACAAATGTATAATAAATAATTAAAGAAATAATATACAGTTGGATATATTATCACCGGTAAATTTGAAATTCGAATGTCACCCTAATGAAATACAATCAATAAAATGAAATCATTATCATGGATTAGATGCACTGAAAAGGGTAAAAATAAGAATTAAGACGCAGAACCGAGTGAGTGTAAATTAGGAAATAATTACAATACGTAAATTCAGAATTATACCCTTTGAAACACAGACAATATTAACCTATGTTAATCATCGCGAAACAGCAAGTAGCGAAAAGTGAAGAGCAATAAAAGTTAAATTACTTACAGAGAGTAGAACTAAATACCTGCAGAAGAGGCAATTTTGAAATTCGAATGTCACCCTAATGAAATACAATCGCTAAAATGAAATCATTCTCATGGAGTAGATGCACTGAAAAGGGTAAAAATAAGAATTAAGACGCAGATGGTGGAATTAGGTACCTGGGAATTCCCCAAATTTAAAAATGGTCTGGACACCGGAGAAGAACTATCATCGACGGTTGTAATGTATGTACCAATTTAGGGAAAGGACGGAAACCGATGTCAGCGTTGTTTGGTTCTATGATTGTAGCGTAATTGAAATTATCAAACTCCTGTCTATAAAATCGGGATCTGAGAAGAGAAAGATATGGCGACAATTGCGAGGAAAAAAATTGGTGAGATATGCGAGGAAAAATGCGACGAGAAAAAACATCCGCATTATGTTTTGGCTTCAAAGAAATTGATTTTGGCTACTCACAGTAAGCAAACCTCCCTAACGGTCGGTTTGATGAGTCACCTCACACTTATCCAATTTTTTTAAATAATTCATCTTTATAAAAAAATGAATCATTTTTCCAACAGATGCTTATCAAGCGATGAAGTAATTATGATGAGTAGCATAGATATGACAATTTCTTGAACTGATTTCTTGATTTTTTTGGTGACAGAATTTGGTTTTCTATGAAAAATTCTGCTTTAGGCTAGAAAAATGGTTTAGATATATTGCAGCCAGTTGTTAAACTTGGCGATGCACTGATCTAAATCAAGGTCAACTCTCACATGATGAGTTAACTCAGATGAGAGGATAAAGCCTAATGATGAGAATTCTTTGATGGGTTTAAACAATGAAAATCCAATATATTGGATCGATGAAAGACTGATGCTGTTAAGCATTAAACTCTGATACCATATAAGAAAATCACTACAGTTGAGAATTTGCTGTAGTATTTTATTGAGGATGATGAATTTTGATACAATTGTTTTTTTGGAATTGAAAGCAGATGATTTCGATAATACAATTGAATGATACAACAGGGTGTGTGTGTGTACACACACACATACACACACAGAGGAAATCAACGGTAAACTGATGGATGGTTGAGATGCATCCATGTAATACTGAAGACATACATAAGAGCCGCAATCCTTTATTCTTAATCTTTTATTTGGCAGTATTTATGAACTACTTGTAGGTACCCGAAAGCAGAGGGTATCATTTAATTTGATTTTCTGGTGAACTCGCTTAATTTCATTCCTTGCCATGACAAAATATAAATGTTGACATGATATAACTCGCTTTTAAGGTCATTTAACCTATACAGTTAATCCAAACTTCAAGGTTAGGATTTGTAGTTTATTTAGAATGGCAAACTGAATAAAACAACTGGCATATTTGATTGACAATACTTACAAATCTCAACATCATATTATACAATTAGACATTGCTTGCTTTGACTTAATATTAACTCTTTTTTTATACGCATGGCATACAAGAGATTTAAATCTACATCTCCTAGGATTAAAATTTAAAACCAATACGTGTTACAGTATGATTCAATTTGAATTCAGTCGACAATGTTATGTACAAAAATATAAGTAGGAAAACGGGTTTTTAAAACAATATTAAATACAACTGATGACAAAAGAGATCAAAACCGTTGTTTCATTTTACCTTTGTATAAAAAGTTGAAATTTAAGAGGATTCAAGAGTGAATATCTATTAAATCTCCAATTGCGATAATATTTTTCATTTAACTTAAAATATTTGATCACCATAAATTATTGATCAACTTGTTCACATGCACATGCCCATGAATAATGCTCAAACAATAGTATATGTACTGTTCAATGCATCAACCAAAGCGAAGAAGAGAATCAAGATTTGAAATATGAAAATAGCTGACATAAACATTTGCATTCTCATCCTCATACTTTTTACTTTACAAGAAGTAACTTCCAGATGCATCATTTTCAACTTCGGCGATTCCAATTCAGACACTGGAGGATTGACAGCCGGCCTTGGTCTGTTCCTTGGTCCTCCTACTGGCGGCTTCCGTTTCTTCAAAAAGCCTGCTGGCCGCTTTTCTGATGGTCGACTCTATATCGACTTCATTTGTATGTGACCATAACAGACGAGTCAAAGTGTTCGAGTTTGATTCTTCTAGGCATGCATGTTTTAAGGTTTAGTTACACGCTTATATTAAATGTGTCAGGCGAAAAATTGAAGATGGAGTACATGAGCCCGTACCTGGAGTCTTCGGGTTCAGACTACCGGCAGGGAGTGAACTTTGCAGTAGCAGGAGCAGCCACAGAGTCAAATGGAGTTCCTTTCCCTTTATTCACCCAAGTAAACCAATTCCTCCACTTCCAGAATCGAACTCGTGAACTCATGCCTCAAGGTACTATTACTATGATAATTTCTTGATTTAACAGACTACCGGTAATGCGAATGAATGGCATATGATATGATTCAGGTAAAGGAGCAATGATAAGCGAAATGCAGTTCAAGAATGCTTTGTATTCAATCGATATGGGGCAAAATGATATCAGCATTGCATTCACCTCAAATCTGACCTATGCGCAAGTCCTCGAAAAAATCCCGGTCATTTTGTCCAGGATAAAGGATTCAGTCAAGGCAAGTGATTCAGGAAAAGTAACATGATAATCCTTGTTTATAGGTTTCGAAATAGAAATCAGTGTTAATGCACTTCTGTGCTTCCAAATGCAGGTCATATATGAGAATGGGGGTAGAAAAATATGGATATACAACACGGGGCCGATCGGTTGCTTGCCTCAGACGCTGGCATTGAGACAGAAACCGGATAGTGCACTCGATTCATTTGGATGCATGGCAGACTACAACAATGCTGCTATATTTTTCAATGCAGGGCTCAGTGAACTTTGCCATGAACTGTCCTCCATTTACACTGATGCTAAGATTGTCTACACTGATAAGTACAGCATAAGATATGATCTTGTTACTAACTACACCAAATACGGTACCCATCCTGCTCTACGTGCTAACTTATACTTAGTTTTTGAAGTAAATCAGATTCTTTCATACAAATTTGAAGGAATATGCATCTGATTATTGAGCTATTAATTCTATCAGGATTTGAAAACCCATTGATGGCATGTTGCGGGCATGGGGGGCCGCCTTACAACTACAAGGACAGGATGACTTGCGGGCAGCCGACTGCATCACCATGTCCGGTAGGGTCTAGATATGTGAGTTGGGATGGAGTTCATAATACTGAATTTGCTAATGAGATTATTGCATCCAAGATTCTTTCTTCTAAGTTTTCTACTCCTAGAACCAAATTAGAAAAACTATGTAAATCTAAACTTGTTTGATGCTGAAATATTAAAGGGATTTATTATGTTCTATAGAACTGTTATGGCTTGTACGAGTAGAATATGCCATGATGGGTCATAGGAGCATTCTTAAATAGTACACTGTTCTCTTTTTTAACTTGGATGATTGGCCCAAAATTCAAAATCTTCAATGTCCATTGAACTGTGAATGAAGATAATATGAAAAGCTACTTTGTTGATACTATTTAACGTGTGTCAGCATGACATCACTAATGGTGTTAGTGGTGTATGACTGAAATTTAACAGGAGAAATTCAGGAGGCAATCTCAGTCATACACCACTAACACTGTTAGTGGTGTCATGGTGACACACGTTAAAATGGTTTCGACAAACTTCTACTCGATAATACCCATTGCCTCGACAGTATTTACCATACCCACACATGTATACACATGCTGTTTAGAAGTGGTTGTTTACTGTAATCTTGCAGCTGTCAATGATACTGTAAACAACCGTTTTTCTTACCTTTAAACGCGACAGTTAATACATTTTGGATTTTCGTATGTCAAAAGTTTGATCGTTTGAAAAAAAAGTCTTTTGAGGAAGAAAAAAAAAAATAGAATTTCACAAAACATGTCGAATAACATATAATATAAATAAGTCTTTACAATAAAAAAGAACTTTTAATACATACACATATTAGAGTACACTAAACTAATCTTAGCCTTGGACGATTATAAAACTTCACCTTACAGATGCTAAGGAATTAAACGCAACACAACAACGAAATAATAAACTAAAATGCAGAAGTACGAAAAAGTTTACTTAATCATATTTACATTATTATTAGTAGTAGCATTTAATATATCCTGGTATTTGTTATATTAAGAATTTACGTAAAGTTTTCACTTATACATAACAAATATTTTTATAATGCATTCGTAACGAACTGTAATTTCGATAATTTAAATTTAATGAAATTTATAGGATTTTTTAAAAGTTTGTTTAAATTATAAATTCATATTTCTTTTGAAATATGAGTTGACGTGGGGAAATGGTTATTCACGCACGCCAACGCCCATATGTATGTGTCGTAGAAAAACAATAATCCAAATCCAAAGTACGAGAATGTAAAGAGAGAAAACACAGTTTTTTATAGTGGTTCGACACTAACGCATTCGTGCAATTTACAGTAATCGTTCATCATATAATAGTCGATTATAAAAGTTGTACAAGTTCGGATAATTTCTGCGTAAAAAGTTGTATAATATAACAACAAAATATTTTTTAACTCTAAATTTTAACCGAAATGTCCTCTTCTTCTCCGTTTGAGTGAAAATGCGAGTAAATATCCAAAAAGTGGCTTCAATGTCCAAGAAATTCCAAAAATGTCCAAAAACAGTGTAAAAAAAGTCCAAGGAAATCTCCAAATGTTGTAGGCAAACGTTTGTGTAACGTTTAGAAGTCCAAAATCCATGAAGATGATGAAGGCAGCCATTAATGGTGCCTGCGAGCTTAAATCTCGTATGCCAAAGTGTAGGAAGGGCGTAAATGAGCCAACCCCTTTGAATGTCAAGCTTAGGGGTATTTATAGGTGAGTTTTGGGACCTACAACCCAAATTTCGTATCCCTGAGGGATGTGAAATTAACATCCCAAAAATATGATCGAAAACCAAGTTGGACTCAAGAATGGAATCGCGGAGCTCGAAAAACTCAAATCCCAAAAATTAGTTGAAAACACGTGCGGATTAGGCCAAAAACATTGATCCGCACGCTGAAATCGTTTGCTAAGGTGATCTGCTACTTTGCCACATTTCTTGATCTCGCATCCCAAAATTGTGTGCCAGACACGGTATGTGTTGGGGATGAGGATCAAGGATCTTAAGGCAAAACTAACACCAGAGGGGGGTGAACAGTGTTTAAAAGAACTTATATAGAAATCTTAACCAATTAACAATTACTCAAACAACTATTGAATCACAGAATGAATATCACAACTGAAACAATCACAGATGCAAATATAAACAGAAATAAAATGCAGAAAAGGAAAAAACACACCGGATTTTATACTAGTTCCGATTACTCCTACGTCCAGTCCCACACAACGCTGGATTGCACAAAGTTTTATTAATATCAGTATCCAATTACAACCCCCTTGATTTCACGGCTACAAGGTTAACACCGATTCAACGCCATTGATTTCACGGCTACAAAGTTAACACCGCTCCTTTTCCTTGATTTATGAGCTACAAGGAACACACCCTTTCCTTATCGATTACAATTGCTCTAGAACTCTTGAGTAGCGGTTCCAAACAGAGAGTATATGATAGAGATTGAGATTAGATGAAGAATAATATAATTTGTAATGAAATCGGTAGGGTATAAGTGTAGTAACTTAGAAAATTAAGAAAAATAATGGTGGTTTGATAAAAGAGGAAGAAGGAGAAGATATATACTGAAAAAATTCGAAATCAGACCCTGTATATAGTGTTCCAGGAGACACAATCATTCCTGAAACGTTTTAAATATGAAAAGACATATTTTTAAATTTAAAATTTGCGACATTTATTTGTCGACGTGTCATTTCATGTATGTCGACACATGTATTTGAAATTTGAATTTTAAATCATTTTTAGAGTATTTAAGCTAATATATTTATTTTGGAAATTCTTGAAACAAAACTAATTGTTTAAAATATAATTTCTAAAGTATAAAAACATATAAATATTATTTAACCATATGATATAAAACTATATAATATAATTATAAACATATATATATATATATATATGTTTATAACTATACAATTTTATAATATATATAAACTATATAAGAAACTTATATATACATACATATACCAGTACGAAGGCACGTCCGATGGACGTGTACATAGACAACGGAAGCAAAGACAGGTTATGTGCAGAGACTGATGGAAAAGAAAGAACATAGACCACCAAAATCATTAGCAACAACGTAGACAGTTTCATGTTGGTTGAAGTTATACACAATAACCCAACATGATAAAAAAACTGGACAGACTCAGATGGTTGAAGTTTTAAACGCTGGACATAGGAGCAGAAATGAATATAAAAACTAATGTGACGGGTACAAAGAAAACACTGGAAGGTTGGTTTATTTCAAGTACATATAAAAAATAATAGTTACTTATTATTTCGAACACACATTATTGAACAGGGTGAGGTAAATGTGAACTGAGGTTAGCAGTTGAAATCAGCATGAGTATTAACATAACTGGCTAGATACTGCAGCAAGCTTATCACATTCTGTCTTATGATGCTGCTTCACAGACTTCAGCAAATGACTATTAGCATGTTCGATTCCTTCATTTGCTATTTGTTTTCTCCCAGTTTTTATGCAGGCAGCAGTTTGCAGTCATAGAAGCACTGCACAAATAAGCACTACTTATAAGTAACAAAAACTACTTATATATAAGTTATTACTGTAAAGAGGTTGAATGTTTTTTCATTTAGGTGTCACTTAAATATACTTTCAAGTAGTTATACATGGATTCTAGTCTTTCCAAATATTTAAAATAACACAAAAACAACTGACTTTCACAAAGTACAATCAAACATATAGACATATTAAGTGAACAAATGAATAAAGTAGATAAATGGATAGTCAGATGACCTTTGAATAGGTTCCGCTCATTCTTGTCCAACTGTCTTGCATTCTTTCAAGCTCTTTGAAATATGGGCTTATGAGCTGTCCATACCATCATCATCTTATTAGTGGTAATTTGATGTAATTAATTTTGAAATGTATGATAGCTATATATAAGCAGTTTAATAAGTAGATATATGTTAAAAAATATGAGAGAGAAAGTAACCGGGTAGTACTACTACATCTACATGCAAAATTGTGTTTCATTTGTCAAAACATAATATTAGAATGTGTCATGATTCATTAATCCTCATCATCATATTTTTGCACATAATACAAAGTTTGTTTGGTTCTCTTTAATTCAGCCTATTAGTTTATGTCATTATAAAATATATATACATTTATGATTTTGAATGCCTTCATAAACTGAGTGGTCAAAGGTGCTTTGCAATATGATACTACAATAAAGCATGGTGTCATATATAATGAGTGAAGGATATGACACTGAAACAAAAACTATATGTTTTCCTTTTAGGATCACCAAACAAAACTTAGAATGTTTTTCCTTCAGAAAAGAGGTTAAAATGAAGAATACGTTATGTGGTATGTTGTAGAAATTATTGTGATTCCCATTTATTTTCCCATATTCGAAATTGACATTTGCATTCTCTAGGTAATAAGTGCGCTTATAAAGCATGAGTGACACGTAAATACTTATTAATAGTTATCTAGTATCGTATACTATAAAACTACATAATCTGGTAAGAGAGCTTTTTCAGCTCTCACATCAACAATTTATTATCAAAAGGTAGCAACAGGAAGAAAGTTTAATATTTATATTATTTAATTAGCATCCAAAACTTTGTTCTATTACCATAAAGAATTAAAACATCCGTGATAAGTCTCGACCAAGTGCTCAAATTTAGTAAATGAATGAAATTTTTGATTACCTGAAAGCAATAGATAAATTTTCTAAGCACCTGCTGTGTCTTAGAATTATACTAAGCTTCGCATCAGTTTGCTTCTCAAGTCTCAAAACTCCATCACTATTCTACAGACACGTAATTATACGGTAGGGAATACATCCTTCGTTTGAAAGTAGATTGCAGTTAGGTTATAAAAAAAAGTAAGAGGAGACATGTTAGCCAAACCTTTTACCGTTGCAGATCAATCAACATGCCATAAGAAGCACTTCCCAGAAAAAACCAAAAAAAGTATTGATTTCAAATCCATGTGTCCTTTAGGCCATCCATAGGCTCAATTTCGGTTCCAATTAATTCATAGTTCATACGGTTATAAAGTGAGTGGAGGAAACAGAGTTAAGGAATCGAGCTGTTGAAAAAAAAGGTTGAAGAGCAGTAAGTCGAGGATCCGAAACAGAAAAGCTATAAAACATAGTGAAGCAAAAAAGACTAATCCACCCTTTAATTCACATATGATTTTCAAAAAATTCAAAATGATATTGAATTCCATATTTCATATAAATTAGCATAGTGCTAATTTCTTCCGTCATTGTATTTTGAAGTATTTAGCATGATCACACATATAATTAGTTATAAAATCCAATCAGCCGACATATATTTCTTACAACTGAATCAGTAGCACAACTAAGTACTTTTATAAAAGAAAAGACTGCAAAAATGTGTTTTTCATAAGTAAAATAGGATATCGATGTCAATTAAGTTTTCCTTTTAAACTATTTGATTAATTCTTAAAATTTCTCACTATAATTAAAAATGGGATAATCAAGTGGTATTTATTTATTGACTCACGATGAGCTTGATGTTGGAGTAAAGAAATATTAGAGAAGGATTATGCAACATGCTTATCTCAACAAAAACATATGTAACTAAAATGTATACATAAGATTATGATTCACCCGAAAAAACGAAAGTCAATTCTGGATTATCATTCTAATCTTCTTTTTTTTACTGATAGTCACTCATTACCTTGCGTGTAGTATGCGACACATAACCAAAAAACAATAAGCAGGAAGTAAAACTAACCTCTTTAAGTATGACAACATATAAACCCTACTCCCACCACCATCAATCATGGAATAATAAACCTCGACCATAATTTCATCGTCATTATAACTTAACCCAGTCCCATCGAATGCCCCATTGTTCCAACCGTCGTCAACCCCACTTTTGCACCTGAATCAAAGCAATGAACATTTTAGGACTCAAATCACTCAATTCTTTTCGAGATATAATATAACACTATTTGCATTTGAAAATATCCCCTAATAGACCTACATCAACACATTATAACATGTCAAACTCTTCTAAAAGCAAAAACCATGCTATTTACTAAAATGGAATAAAAAAATATTTAAGTAACATGAGTGCATGCTATAATATGGGGAAATAATATGCTTTGGTGTAATATTGAATTGTCAATTACTACCCTTGTATTGAATCAAATAATATGGACAAAGTAGTAGACATTAAATATATCACCTAATACAATGAAGGTTTCACCACTGAACTCAAGAAGGCCCTTTGGGCTGTTTGATAATACTTGCGCTTTCACCAAAATATTGGTGAAACTGGTACGATACATGAGATGCTTCGACATATTTTTCTATATTATTGTTGCGAAGACTGATCGTCCAAGCTAGCCTGCACAAATGTTAAAAAATGAAAACACTAACAGACATGAGAGCAAAAAAATATCTCAATCCTTTTGTGCATTCTTAAACATGAAAAAGTAAATGTTAGAACAAATGAATCATATTTATCCGAAACAATTTGAGAGAGATGCAAAACTTATGTTTACAAAAAAAGACAAAAAGAAACATTCCCAATTTAGAAGTAGAAAATAGTTAATATTATGTCAAACATCGGCTAATATCCAAATAGTACAGGAAATAGGGTTTCGTCCTCAGACGGATTCAGGATGATAATATGAAATGAAACAGAAGTAAAATTAAGCATATAAGAGTAAATTGAAGTTTACCTGACTCATAGTCTCTTGGTATCTCCTCGATTTATTCGTCGAACCCGAACTTTGCAAATCAATCTAATAAATCACCGATTTATAAGAAAAGTACATGAAATAGGGTTTTGTCCTTAGACGGATTCAGGATGATAATATGAAATGAAACGGAAGTAAAATTAAGCATATAAAAGTAAATTGAAGTTTACCTGACTCACAGTCTCTTGGTATCTCCTCGATTTACTCGTCGAACCTGAACTTTGCAAATCAATCTAATAAATCACCAATTTATAAGAAAAGAGATATCTTTATAGTTTCGATGTGGAATCTCACCGAGTTGGAGGAAGAAGACAGCGCACTGCAGACAATGAAGTTGCTCGATCCTTTTCTTTGACCATCTAATCTCACGCAACGACAATTTTCGAACTAAGAAGCATACCGATTGTAGTTCTTGGAATAGAATTAATAAGTAGAAAATTGTGAGAGGAGGTAGGCGTAGGATTTGTACAGGGGATAAAGACGTGAGCAGAGAAATCGTGAAGAACAGTATGGAAAGGGAAAAGGGGAAAGTTGAGGACTGATTAACCGTTCCGTGTAATTCAGTTAAGGGCTGAGAGTGGTGAAGAAGACATGAGGAAAAGGGAGAAACGTGAAGAACGGAGTGAAGAAGCAGATGGGAAAAAAATTAGAAGATGCTTTGACTAACCGCAGCATTAGTAGTGGAAAGTGGAAAACGTGAAGGACGAAAGACGTGTTTGCCCTTCATTCTATTTTTCAGCCGTATTAAGTTGTGAAGGTGAGAATGGATTTTTTTGGAACTCCAAAAAAGCTTCACCATCCCTTAAGTATTCATATTATTATAAAGATAAAGATATATATATATTTGAAATCGTAAGTAAAAAAATCTTTGGATAATTTAAAATCATTTTGAAAAGAGTTTGAAATAATTTGAAAACAATTTAAAAAGAATAATTTGAAAACAGAATTTGAGAGTGCTAATCAGAGTTTTACATACTAAATAGACTCTATAACTCTGATAATCTTGATCTCTTGAAATCTTGATATCTTGATACTCATAAGCCTTGAATCTCCTTATAAAACTTGATCTCTTAAACCGTACAGTCTTCAATATTTATTTCCTTTACATAAATCCTGCATGTGTGTATATATATATATATATTCTAGATAAATATGTTAGTATATATTTGTAACAACCCGCATATTTGACGATAATATAATTAAATATATTATTTAAATATAAAGTCGTTGGTCGTTAATCGGGTATAGGTCCAAAAAGTCATATTTTGCATACGGATGAATTTGAACTCAAAACCACTTTCACTGTGTTTAAAATGCGGTTTGTGACTTTTAAAACTATGAACATCGATACCTTTAGATTGGTGATGGTCTTTTTCATTGGATGTATGACCAAAATATCACTTTTCGCATATGAACAAATTTGGACTCAACACCACTTCCATGGAGTTCAAAATGCTGTTTACGACAAGAAAAACTATAAGCATCGATGTATTCCCAGATTCGGAAATTGGCACCTTGGTTGGGTTTTGGTTTAGCTAACCTAGCCCACCTTATAATCTCTTCAGCCCTCTCCACCTTGTTCCTCAAGCACTTCAACAAAGAAATAGAAAATGAGGGAGGGAAGGGAAAATTAAAATTCCCTAACCCCTAGCTTGATATTAGGAACCTAATTCAAGTCTAAATCTTGTGAAAATCCAAGGAAAAGCTTTCGTAAGCTCCTCTCCATCTTCTCCATCTTGTTTCCACTTCAATTTGTGGTATTTCCTATGACCTAAGTTCTAGGAAATTTGTGCATTCGCGCTTAGATTGAAGATTGCAAGTTATATTGGAAGAGAGGTTGCTCTAGCATGCTATTGGATCAATTCTTGCTTCTAACAAGCAAAAGTGAGTTCCTTTAGTACTCACATTTATGCTCACGCTTTAAGCTTGTATAGAGTGCCTATGGCACGTTTGAATTATGTATATACCGTGTAAGCATTGCGTTAATTGCTTGGGTTCTCGATTTCCTTGCTTTTCTAGTATTGGAAATCTTAGTATAAATCAATATTCGGATTGTGTATGCTATAGTTGAAGTTCTTGTGTAAACACAAGTCCTTACAATTTCCCTTTAGCATTGCCAAAGCATTGTGTCATAGTTTCAATTACATTTGATTGCTTTGGTTAGAGAATTTATTCGTTTTGGAATTTATAATCAAAATCATTGCAACCTCATGTATATATGTTTATGCATGTGAGTTTTGTGTTATGATAGGTTTCAGCGAGCTAAATAGGCTTTATTTTCACTTAGAAAATGTTATAAACCATCACCATTGACTCGGACTCATCCGAAACTGATTGCAAATCATTGCCTAAGAAAAATATTTAATTGCTTCAGCTCGAACATCTGACCAAATAGGTCAGACGTATGTCCAAGCTCTCAGCAAAAATAAAAATAAAAACTATTGTCTACCAGCTCAGACGTCTATTCTGGATGCTCAGATGTCTTATGCCTGTTTTTCTATTGTTGATAGGTGGAGACCACAATTAACGTTGATCGATGGAGACCACGGTCAATAGTTTAGGTTGTTTCAGGCTCTTTCCCGGTCGAGTTTCGACCCGTTTGGCCTTTTTCTGTGATTTTCCAGTTTCTCTAGTTTCCAGATTTCTGCATTTCGATTTGATGGACTTTCGACCAATTCATGGTGAACGAATTTATATTCGATAGTCGTGAGATTAAATTTAAGTTACTAAAACGTGAATTCTTTGTTCGATCATTATTTCAATCGATATTACATGAGATTTGCCATTTCGAAATTATATAAATAAGGATTTTAAAATTATTTGTAGATACCAAATCTTTTACTAAACAGTTTTTAATTCTACTTCATTATATGAAGTTATTTTCAAAATTCTTTTACTATCTACTAGTATATGATTTCATAAACCTATTTCTCGGTCGTATGAGAAATCTAGTTAAACGCCTTAGTAAAAACAAGGACTATGAACCCTTGTGTTTGTTTTGATGGTTACTTCTTGGACTCATTTGATTGAACATTGTAATTTGTAGCGATGATCGTTTCATATTTCTAGTGGAATATACAACTAGTTCGTAAATATTCGAGTAGAGCAAGTGGTTATAAGACATGTAGCTCGACTCTTTTATTTATTAGCTTGGCGTAGTTTGCATTATACTTAATCAATTGTGATCATCGATGATCTTTGGATCATCTTGAGGAACTTCAGTTCATTTGATGGATGCTTTTCTACGATCTCCGATCGTCCTAGTGGAACTTCAGTTAATTTGATGGATGTTTGTCTACGATCTTTGATCGTTCTGATGGAACTTCGGTTCATTTGATGGATGTCTGTCTATGATATCTGATCGTTCTGGTGGAGCTTCGGTTCATTTGATAGAGGTTCGTCTATGATCTCTGATCGTTCTAGTGAAACTTCAGTTCATTTGATGGAGGTTGTCTACGATATCTGATCGTTCTAGTGGAATTTCGGTTCATGTTGGCGGGCTCCCGACCCGAGGTCTTCGGACCATTCAGATGGAGCTTTAGCTCAAGGTCTTCGGACTGTCATAAGTTAGTTGTCAAGAGATCACGTCTCATATTCGATACACGTGGTTCATTCAATTATCTATGATCTTCGGATCATCTTGTCTGGTTCGCGACCTATGGTCTACGGATAATTCTGGTGGAGCTTCGGCTCATGGTCTTCTGATCATTCAAGTGGAAATTCGGCTAAAGGTCTTCGGATCGTTTTAGGTTAGCTACCAAGAGATCACGTCTCAATCCTCGATACACAAGTTGGTGAGTCTTCGGGCTCCCGTCTTGAAATCGGCATCCCTCCTTTGAGATTTTTTTGAGTTTTCTTGATACTATGTTATCAATCTGAGTTATCTATTTCGTATTGATGGGATATGTGATATCCTATCTTAGAAGTAGTTTTATGAAATAGGATGGGATATCCTTATATAGCACTGGGATTTCTTTGGCATATTTTCTGGACATATCAAGTCTTCACATTTTACATGTGAACATTGTTCTTATTTCTTATATGCCATTTTCTATTTATATCTCTATTTCTATCTCAGTTTATTATGCTGAGTATAACTAGACTGATCTGTTTATTGTTTATTCTTATAAATAATACTCGGGTCAGACCAAGTATTACAAGTACTTCTCACGACTTTTAGCGCGGACCACTTCTCCGCTGTTTCTATCTACATTAGAGTTGTAGTTCTTAGTTATACATGTATCTTTGATTTCCTTGTATACATATTCTTTTGGCTAGAGCATGTACCTATTATTTTGATTTATAGTGGATCGACTATGACCACTATCTTTGTATTTATACTCATGCGTTATATTCAATTCTGTTTCCGCCTTAGTGATGTGAATATTTGTGTCTGACTCTGATTTTATTATTATGTATTTTATATTGCTTTTCGAATTATATATAGCCACTGTGTAGTAGATTTGGACTTGAATTAGATGTGTCGGATTTCCTCATGATATTTGAAAAGTAAAACCACATTATCCGATACGTTTAACACTCGTTCAAAACTAATATACAAATGGTCACTCCTTAACAGCCTTATTCTTCGGGTTAGTTAACACCATTACTTGTAATGGCCTTGGCTAACGCGAGTATAGAGGTAGGGCCATTACACTTGGTATCAGAGCTAAGTTCGGAACAATATAAGATATTATGGCGAGGGTCATTGTCCTAAGTCTCTCTTAGGAAATCGTGTTTAGGATTTAAATTGATCCTTAGGACCCGTCATATCCTATCTTATATCATGATCCCTTAGGACCTATCATATCCTATCTTATATCATGATCCATTGTTTGACCAATCAAATATTTGAGTTTATCATTGTGAATCTTGGCCTAACCAAACCTAGAGTCTCGTCCCTTTCCTTGTGTAGGAATTCAATTTTTTTCAATTTTTGGGTTGAAATTACTTTTAGGACTTTGTTTTGATGATTTCTAAATTATTTTATAAAATGGTTTAATAAAATAATTTTGGCTAAGTAAAATAATAATCTGCTTGAGATTAGCTTTGCGAGGCGAAAACGAATAAATTATTTCCACTAAGCACTATGAAATGTTTTCATTTATTTATTTATGATTAAAATTTAGTTCATTAATAAATGGTTGCACCTCTGATAATTTATTTACAAATTTGCGCCCCTATTTGGACGTAATTTGTTTTATTGTGTTGAATTGCCCATTGAGTATGTTAGTAATTCTAATCGAGAAGTGGACGCCATGAGATCAACAGGAGTTTTATAAACACTCTGATGAGATGATTATGACACAACACTTATATTGAATATTAATGATTTGCGTCGCTATTAAACCATAGCATTAGCAATTTTATATAAATAAATGGCGGGGCAATTCATTAGTATTGATTCTTAATTTGCAACCTTCGGGATTTTAATAAGATAATAATTTGAGAATGGGTGTGACGACCCCAAAACCCGTACTGCGGTGTCAAGGGTTATCTTTGGAATATAACACAGAAACAGATAATAGCAGAACAGAAATAAATAAATACACCAGATAATGAACAAATAATCACTGGATAAACAATAATCATCAGAGTTACACAACCTACAGGATCATACTTAGTACAAATACAGTTCAGATATACATAAATGTTTACAGCGGAATACAAACATAATATGTACAATAGGAGCTGAATAGCATAAAAAGAGATAAATGGTAGAATCCATCTTCAGCTCTAGCTATCCAGAAAGAGCCTGCTAATAACCTGAATACAAGGCTGCCCGTGTAGAAAAAGGGGCACCCGAGTTTGCAAGTGAAACAAACTACGAGTCAGTCATGGGACTGGTATGAGAAATCTACTCAACACATTTATAATATGGCTAATCACAGGACCACGCCACTTTCGCGGAACGGGTTTACTCCATTGGATTGCCAGTGCTTTAAAAACAAGTAAATCTTTTAAACATCGCAATGCTTTTTATAAAAATGAAGCCATTATAAGACTCAGTTCCCATCACGCAATGCAACGCAAACCGGAGGATAGAGTTTTTACCTTATAATGGCCAAAATATGCTTGATACGAATAAAACAAAAGCATTTGATATTACTACTAGTGTTTATATGTTTTAAAAACAATTTCAAATCATAAGTATCAATCATAGACGACATGAGCGTCCCATGCCACTATGTCGCCAAATATAGGTATACAATCAAAACCGCACAGTCACGTATTTGGAAATTGGATTTCCGTCATGAACCAAGGCAAAAGATAGTCCTTACCGACTTTGAGACAGTCTGGCCCATGTCTCCGGCAAGCTCGTAGGCAAGCCTTTGGATCGTCATGGCCGGTCCACCGATGTGGATTAAAATGCCTGAACAATGCGTTCCCACGCTTTATGGGGCGTAAATGAGCCAACGAATGACTGCATCGGTCCCGGATCGACCGATATAACCGAGGCGCCTCGCAACAACCACATAGGTGAAAATGATATAAATGTCAGCCAGTTTAAGCACTGACACCACCTCTAGCTAGAAGGAAACACATGCCCTCCCTGAGGTCCTTCTCCTGTTTCTGGTTCATACCGGGTGTGAGGCTCGCGAATTCATGTTATACACAAAGCTACGCCACACAAGCGGTGCTTTGATCATCACCACAAGGCTTTGCTTTTCAACAGAAGCCTTGATCATTTGCCACTTAGGCATACCACACTAGCAATTCATGCCATGCGACTGATGTCCATCGATGTACATCCTCTGAGCTCGTGCGTCTCAGAAAAGGGCGTGAAGCAAAAGAATAAATCCTCCGCCGCTAAACATATGTATATTTAATAGAGATCAACCAACACAGAATAAAATCCAATGTCAGACACACAGTCCATTTACAAGTCCGTTCTGGGTCTGAATGAAACCGGAGGCACTATATACCTCGCAAACCAATCGACCTCCACGTACGCCTGGACGATCACCACTCATTATCCATATTTCGGGATGCCTCCCAATCAGGACATCAGTTACCATCCAAACGAGGTAAAGATTTCCGGTCTTCAACCACCGTCTTCATCTTCGATTTCTTATCGTCGATTCAGTTATTCAGAATGGGATAAACCCGGTCTTTCTGAGCAACTCGCGTATATAATAAACAAGTGCTAAACAAACACAACACACGCATCATTTCAATTCATTAGTCACTAATCGTAAATCAGTAAGAGAACGATTTCCCAAATATTAACCCCGAAGGCCGAATGTAACACCCCACCTCCGCCAATGCCACTCTTGCAAGTACACTAGCTTTGGAGGGGCGTTAAACAAGGTAAACATGCATGCAGATATCACAAGACAGAACATGTAAGTAAAACGGAGTAAATAAAGCAGCGGATAAAACTAGCATTTCAAAACCATAGTCAAGTTACATCAAAGTACTTGTTCATTATTTTCCCATAAAACAAAGTCTAGAACATAAACTGAAAACTGAAAAAGAAATGTAAAGTAACTATCCCCAAAGTAGCATAAGGCCATAGCATGCTCAAACCATACGTGAGCTATCCAGAAAAGCAGCAAAAGATCCAGCTAAGTAACAGTGTTCCCACCCTTCAAACCTGGGGGGTGGGGGGTGGGGTGGGGGGAAACGGAAGAAAAGAGGAGAAAGAAAACGGGTCAGTCAAAAAGACTGGTAAGTCCTATCTACTATTAGTATAAAAACTAATAAAGTTAACTGAACATGTAAAACAGAGATGAGATGCAGGGTGATGACTGGCATGGTGAAAAGTTAACAAGATAGATCAAGTGTTGCATCGCATATACAAGGTTAAGTTGCACCGGGAGTGTACTAGTATTCTAATCCATGTCAAGTATAACAAGAAATGATCCCTTGGCCCAAAGCTGGCCCACATCATGAGATGACCTAAATCGAAGTCCAACTACTCGGTCTAGTCGATCGGCTCCCTATAAGCCTAACTCGTCAAGTGTCGGTGTCATACGGTCCAAACATGAAATGTAGTCGACTGTGCTAGGTCCACCCTAGGGTGTATCCGGCCCTAGGGTGTCAACCACTGACACGAAACAAGCACGCACAGTCAAAACCTACTGATGCCCAAGTCTGTCTTTCATCCCCGGACAATGTGCACGACCATGGTCCGTCGGAATCTACTATGGCGCACCTACTTTTGCCGTCTTTTTGGTCGCTTACACTCCAGCCTAGTAATCGTGCCCCACCCTAGCCTAGTCCCTAGGGTATCCGATACTCCCTAGTGGGTTACTGCTGAGAAGGACCGCGTAACTAGGGTTTTCTAGTGGGTTAAGTGTGGTTAACCCCATCCAAACCATGTATCAAGTTGGTTAAGTGTTCCTAAAAAGGTTCACGACTTAACCCTATCCAACTAAGCATTGGGTTGGTTAGGTGTGTCCATGTTGACTTAACCCTATCAACCCATCATGTTCACGTGGTTAAGTATATTCAAGTGGTCCATGACTTAACCTTATCATGTGGTATTTATTAACTTAATGCACCCAACCTCTCACATTAGACTGATGGTTTGCGGCCACTGGTTAGGCCGGTTGGTTCCGGGCAGGTTTCCGCCGCAAACTGAGTCTAACCTCGGGTTTTGGGTGCTACATGACCAACTACTCACATTGGGTCCTATTGTTTGCAACTACTAGTTAAGCCGGGCGGTTCCGGGTAGTTTTACGTTGCAAACTCAACCCAACCTCGAGTTGGCCATTTCATGTTTTCTAGAATTCATGTCCAAATTCATGTTTACAAACATAATCACAAGTCAATGTTCATGTCATATTTTAAAACCATGTTTCATGTCATTAACATTACCCAACCCAACGTATTCCCATCGCATGTACGTTTCGCCTAACATAACATAGATCAAAAGGGGGAACTTGGCAAAAGCATGACAAAAAGGGGCATAAGGTAATAAGGTTGGCCACAAGTTAAACATGGTGGCATATGAGGCATAAATAGGTTCATAAGCTTGCATATTACATCATAGGCCTCAAAACATGCATAATATCAACTTAAGCAAATAGGTGAAACATGATCATGAATGACATAGGATGATGACTAGAAGTTCGCATATAACATTATATGCAAGTTATCATAAAGGTTATGAGAGTTCTCATGTTGTATAATGCAACATTTCAACATAAAGCTTATAGCTTTTAGCCCACAAGGTCAAGGTGATAGGTTTTCAAACATGCATAGAATATATTCATGCATAACATGATAAGATCAAAGCATATATCATACTTAGGCCCAAACACAACTTGCAACATATCATATTTAACTTCATAGTTAGAATCTAAGAGTAGTATAGGGCTTACAATGAGCGGTTATGCGATCTAGATCAATATATATAAAGATTGAGACGAAGCCACAAGCAAAATCCGCAAAGAAATAATAAGCTCCACTTAAACGCCTTGAAACAAGAAGTAATAACCCCAAAGACAAAGAAAGGAGGCTCTTTTACTTAAGAAAGATGACTCTTTTATGACATAGATTGATTTGAGACACTCATGCTTTCATGAAGAAGATGGAGGCCATGATTGAGAAACATTTTGACATAGTTTAGTTGTAGAAATGATTAATGAGGGTTTAGGCTAGGTCTAGGGGCCTTTTTATAGGTGATTAGGTTAGTTTAGACCATAGGATTAACCCTAAAACACATCAGGTCCGTCAAATCTCGTCAGAAGCTTCTAGAGCAGACTCAACACGTCACAAATGGTGCACTAGAAAAACTGGTCCGACCGGGGGGGTCGACCCCTGGGTCGACACAACCCCTGGGTCGACACAACCCCTGGGTCGACATGGGTGTCGACCCATTGGGGGGGTCGACACTGGTGTCGACCCCTGTGTCGACCCTGCCTGGGGTGGGAAAATTCCCGCCCATTCTGCCTTGGTTGAAATTTAAATCTGAATTCGAATTTGAACTGTTTTCGGGCTTGGAATTTTCTGAAAACTTCATTGGGCCTTAACTTGGTCATACGGACTATGTTTTTCGAAAACTTGGACTCTATTTCGCGTATTTTTCCGAGACGGACGCAATGGAACAGCCCGTTTCCCTTGATTCAGATTTTACAGTTTAATTCTGCCTTGATTTATGTTATAACATGTTATTCAAAAATACGGGTTGTTACATTCTCCCCTCCTTAAAGGATTTCGTCCCCGAAATCTCCAAGTTAGGAAGAACGTATCCTACCATCCATCATCCATCTACTCAAAACAGCATCCACGTGCAGTCATTGTCCTTAAAGGATTCTAAATGTTGTATGATCATATGCAAAGGTGTGTGTATATGTACTTATCTAATGCGAAAATCAGGAGGTTACTGATTCAGTAAACCCCCTTAATGCAAAACATGTTAGTGAAATGAGTCCATATGTATGAAAATTCCTAATATAATTTATAATCTGTACATGAGTGCACATAACATTCATCCGTATGCAACATCCACGTGATAGCAAAACAAGTTTCATCCATGAATAAGTATAAGCACTCATGCATATGCAACATGAAAGTGTATGAGCCGATCTTAGTGCCTAATGTGTATCATGCATCCACGAGTATCCACGTGCAAACACTTGCAACCACTTGCAACCATCAAGCATAACATGTTTCAAATACATGTTTCATCCAAAGGGTTTCTACCTAAGGTTCTCATGACAAGGCTAACGAGATAACAAGATAAACAGGATAAACGCGGATAGCAAAAAGAAAGATATGCTACTTAGGAAAGGAAATTGAGAATGTACCCTAAAAAAGGAATGGATAAAGCCCACGCATCTTCTCCTCGGTTTCCCAAGTTGCATCTTCATCGGCTTCACTCCACTGAACTTTCACTAATTTGACTTCTCGATTCCTTAACTTCTTGATCTCTGTTCCCAAAATACGAATCAGAGCTCTTCTCAAGGTTGCCTCTTTCTCTACCTCAATGTCTTCTAGAATGCTTCAACCACCTCAGCGGATTCATGCAGGCACTTTCGGAGATGCGAGACATGAAAGACATTATGCACTCCGGCTAGCTTCTTGGGCAATTCCACCTTATAGGCTATCTTTCCAATTCTCTCTATGATAGGGAAGGGTCCTACGAACCTTGGTGCCAGCTTCCCATTTGCTCCAAAACGTACCACATTACGCAAAGGATAAACCTTCACGAAAACCCTGTCTCCCACTTCGAATTCCAACTCTGCCCTTCGCTTGTCAGCGTAGGATTTCTGTCTATCTTGGGCCGCTTTCATCCGTCTTCTCACCAATTCAACTTTCTCGAATATGTCCCGTATCATATCGGGCCCAAGTATAAGCCTATCTGTTGTCTCCCACCAACAAGATGATGACCTACACGGCCTCCCATACAAAGCTTCAAATGGTGCCATCCCTATGCTGGCATGATAGCTATTATTATAAGCAAACTCTACAAGAGGAAAGTGGTCTTCCCAAGTACGACCAAAGTCAAGAACACAAAGTCTCAAAAGATCTTCTAGCACTCTATTCACCTTTTCGGTTTGGCCATCCGTCTGGGGGTGATAGGCTGTACTCATATTCAGTCGCGTACCCATCGCTTCTTGCAAACTATTCCAGAATTGGCTACTGAAGATTGGGTCACGATCGCTAACTTTGCTAGAAGGAACTCCATGCAACCGCACTATCTCTCGGAGATAAATAGATGCTAGCCATGATGCGGTCCTCTTGCTCTTTATAGGGATGAAATGAGCACTCTTCGTAAGTCTATCAACTATGACCCATATGCTCGTGTTCCCTTTTCTTGACCTAGGCAATCCATCCACAAAATCCATAGAAATACTCTCCCACTTCGATTGCGGGACCTCCAATGGATGTAATAGCCCACCTGGTTTCTTTGACTCGGCTTTCACTTGTTGGCACACCATGCACTTTGAAACATACTCTGCCACATCTCTCTTCATTCCGGGCCAAAAGAAAATGCGCTTCATATCTCTATACATCTTATCTCCTCCCGGATGTATAGTCATCTTCGAGTGATGTGCTTCTTCAAGAACTTTATGCACCAAGTCTCCTACTTGTGGAACGCATAGCCTTCCATCACGCCTTAGCCAACCTTTATCATCAATAGTATATCTAGCAAGGTGACTAGACGTCTCACCACGAATCAATTTGTCCATAACTTCAACTATCTGTTGATCTTCCTTCTGCGAAGCCCCAACCTGATCGAGAAGTGTGGGTCTAAGCTCAAGGGATGCTAATGAACCCGTCATCGACTCAATAGCCGTCGTGAAATCAAAGGTTGCCAAGAACTCTAAGTTCTTCATCTCAATAAATAAGGGACTCAAAATCAACCTCCTTCTGCTTAGTGCGTCTGCCACGACATTACCCTTGCCAGGGGTATAAGCTATCTCGAATTCATATGATGCCAAGAATTCCATCCACCTCTGTTGCCTTAAATTCAAATCTTTCTGTGAGAAGAGGTACTTGTGGTCAGTATACAACTCAAACCTTTCGCCTAGAAGATAGTGGCGCCAGGATTTGAGTACAAAGACGATCACCGCCAACTCCAAATCATGAGTGGGATAGTTCTTCTCATGGACTTTAAGTTGCCTACCCCCATAACATATCAGTCTTCCCTTTTGCATTAGAACAGCACCTAACCCCGTACCACATGCATCGGTGTACACGGTAAACATCTTACCGCCATCGGGTAATGCCAAAACTGGAGCTGTGGTAAGGGCCCTCTTGAGTCTTTGAAAAGCAAGCTCACACTCTAAATCCCATGCAAAGGCTAAGTTCTTCTTCGTCAACTTAGTAAGAGGGGCCGAAATCTTAGCGAAGTCCCTGATGAACTTCCTATAGTAGCCCGCCAGACCGAGAAAGCTTCTTACTTCGGTTGCATTCCTAGGAGTCTTCCAGTCTTGAACCACAACCACTTTCACGGGATCCACCGCTACACCTTGCTTAGAAACTATATGTCCAAGAAACCGAACTTCCCTTCTCCAAAAATGACATTTGGAGAACTTAGCTTTCAACTGATGCGCTCTAAGCGTATCCATCACTTCCTTGAGATGTCTGGCATGTTCTTCCTCATCCTTTGAGAAGATCAGAATATCATCCACGAAGACAACAACAAACTTGTTAAGGAACTCCCTGAACACCCTACTCATCAAATCTACGAAGTAGGCGGGAGCATTAGTCAACCCGAATGGCATGACAAGCCATTCAAAGAATCCATCTGGAGTCCTAAACGCAGTATTATCGATACTATCCTCAGCCACTCTAAGCTGATGGAATCCGGTGGCTAGATCGAGCTGAGAGAAAACAGAAGCACCAACCAGCTGGTCAAAGAGATCATCAATCCTTGGTAAAGGTGCCTATTCTTCTTTTCAGCTTGTTCAACTCTCGATAATCAACACATAGACGAAGCGAACCATCCGCCTTAGTAGCGAATACCACCGGAGCACCCCATTCAGAAATGCTTTGCCTAATAAAATTCTTGTCAAGCCGCTCCTTGACTTGCTTACTGAGCTCTCTTCTTTCTCGTGGGGCCATGTGCCTAACGGGCAATGATACTGGCTTGGCATTATCGACTAGATAAATGCGGAAATCTATTTCTCGTTTAGGGGGTAACCCCTTAACTTCTTCAAAGACATCAGGATAGTCTCGGACCACCCTTACAGATTGCAGATCATCGATGGACGAGTCAAGAGATTCAAGATAACATAACATGACGGGACCTCTAGGGTTACAAGAAATTTCTAGGGCATTACCAAGGCGAGTCATGAGCCTCACCACCCTATGCTCACAATCGAGAATGGCTCCATAACTGGACAACCAATCCATGCCCAAAATCAACCCGTATCCCGTGAACCCGAGAACATAAGCATTACACATGAATCATACGGTCAAGATAGAAATCTTCAAATCCACACAAATCATAGATAGATGGGCGGAACTCCCAATTGGATTTGAAACACAAACGGGATCCTCAACTAGACTAGTACTTAGGTGCAAACTTTCAACAATGTCAGAAGAAATAAAACTATGCGATGCGCCAGAATCAAATAAGGTGCGAATAGGGTAATCAGAAATATAAACAAGACTCTTTACAGAAATACTACCTCGGTCCTGAACTGGAGCAGCGTTGAGAGCATGCACTTGCCCTCCAGAAGGTCCTACACGCTGATTCTGCCCTTGCCCTTGTCCTTGCTTCTAGGGGCAATCCTTGCTAAAATGTCCAGTCTCTCCACAATGAAAGCATTCGCCCCGCTTCCTCTTCTTCTTTCTGCAATCCTTGGCTATGTGCCCAACAATCCCACAGAAGTTGCATTTTCTTGGGTCCTTTGCCTTGGCCTTGTTACCCTTGTTGTTCTTGTTGTTCTGATTGCTCTGATTTCCTCCCCACTTGGAGTCTGTCTTCTTGGCTTGAGTCTCATTAGTCTTGACTTCCTTCTTGCCATTCTTATCGTCTCCTTGAAGCAGTGCCATGTCTACTAGGCCTTCAAAAGTGGCCCCCATGGGTATATGAGATAGGGCTAAACCTTGTAATGGCTCATTCAACCCTCGTGCAAAGCGTAAAGCCTTCTTCTGGGGGGTATTAACCATGTCCAAACCAAATCGAGTAAGCTGATTAAACTTATTCACATACTCCCTTACTGTCATGTCCCCTTGCTTCAAAGATATAAAATTCTCCAATTGCAGATTCGCCTCAGCTGATGATAGAAACTTAAGCCCAAATCTCGTCCTAAAGTCCGCCCAAGTCTCTATAGGCCTCGTAGCTTTGGTGACCTCCCACCAATAAGAAGCTTCTTCTTTTAATAGCCATGCCGCCACTAAAACCTTTCTATGGTCTACCACATCAAAGATAGCGAAGAGATCCTCAGTTTCTTTCAACCAATTTCGTGCCTCTACAAAAGTCTCTGTCCCAATGAAATTCTTGCCACCCATCGCCTTAAAGTCTTTGCAAATCTTAGCGAAGTCTGCTTGTGGATTCTGAGGAGGAGGAGGAGGAACCTCAGTTACGGTGGGGGTGGTTGCTGGGCCCACATTGTTGGCCCTAGCTTCCAAGTACCTTGGGAACCATCCGGGAATGGTCACTCCCTCGGGAAGGTTAAGATCGGCCATACTGAAAAAGGAAAAGATAAATTTAGAACAAGGAAACGAAGGATAGTGCTAATGGCTCTTGGGGAATAGCCTTTTAAAATAAACTAGACTTTTCTTGGAACATACTTAATTGGTTTTGAAAAATAGTTTTTCAAAAGGTAAGTTTGAAAAACCTTTTGCTCAAATCTTGTAAACCTTATGCTCCGATACCAAATGTAACACCCCACCTCTGCCAATGCCACTCTTGCAAGTACACTAGCTTTGGAGGGGCGTTAAACAAGGTAAACATGCATGCAGATATCACAAGACAGAACATGTAAGTAAAACGGAGTAAATAAAGCAGCGGATAAAACTAGCATTTCAAAACCATAGTCAAGTTACATCAAAGTACTTGTTCATTATTTTCCCATAAAACAAAGTCTAGAACATAAACTGAAAAAGAAATATAAAGTAACTATCCCCAAAGTAGCATAAGGCCATAGCATGCTCAAACCATACGTGAGCTATCCAGAAAAGCAGCAAAAGATCCAGCTATGTAACAGTGTTCCCACCCTGCAAACCTGGGGGGGGGGGACGGAAGAAAAGAGGCGAAACAAAATGGGTTAATCAAAAAGACTGGTAAGTCCTATCTACTATTAGTATAAAAACTAATAAAGTTAACTGAACATGTAAAACTGAGATGAGATGTAGGGTGATGACTGGCATGGTGAATAGTTAACAAGATAGATCAAGTGTTGCATCGCATATACAAGGTTAAGTTGCACCGGGAGTGTACTAGTATTCTAATCCATGTCAAGTATAACAAGAAATGATCCCTTGGCCCAAAGCTGGCCCACATCATGAGATGACCTAAATCGAGGTCCAACTACTCGTTCTAGTCGATCGGCTCCCTATAAGCCTAACTCGTCAAGTGTCAGTGTCATACGGTCCAAACATGAAATGTAGTCGACTGTGCTAGGTCCACCCTAGGGTGTATCCGGCCCTAGGGTGTCAACCACTGACACGAAACAAGCACGCATAGTCAAAACCTACTGGTGCCCAAGTCTGTCCTTCATCCTTGGACAATGTGCACGACCATGGTCCGTCGGAATCTACTATGGCGCACCTACTTTTGCCGTCTTTTTGGTCGCTTACACTCCAGCCCAGTAATCGTGCCCCACCCTAGCCTAGTCCCTAGGGTATCCGATACTCCCTAGTGGGTTACTGTTGAGAAGGACCGCGTAACTAGGGTTTTCTAGTGGGTTAAGTGTGGTTAACCCCATCCAAACCATGTATCAAGTTGGTTAAGTGTTCCTAAAAAGGTTCACGACTTAACCCTATCCAACTAAGCATTGGGTTGGTTAGGTGTGTCCATGTTGACTTAACCCTATCAACCCATCATGTTCACGTGGTTAAGTATATTCAAGTGGTCCATGACTTAACCATATCATGTGGCATTTATTAACTTAATGCACCCAACCTCTCACATTAGACTGACAGTTTGCGGCCACTGGTTAGGCCGGTTGGTTCCGGGCAGGTTTCCACCGCAAACTGAGTCTAACCTCGGGTTTTGGGTGCTACATGACCAACTACTCACATTGGGTCCTATTGTTTGCAACTACTAGTTAAGCCGGGCGGTTCCGGGTAGTTTTACGTTGCAAACTCAACCCAACCTCGAGTTGGCCATTTCATGTTTTCTAGAAGTCATGTCCAAATTCATGTTTACAAACATAATCACAAGTCAATGTTCATGTCATATTTTAAAACCATGTTTCATGTCATTAATATTACCCAACCCAACGTATTCCCATCGCATGTACGTTTCGCCTAACATAACATAGATCAAAAGGAGGAACTTGGCAAAATCATGACAAAAAGGGGCATAAGGTAATAAGGTTGGCCACAAGTTAAACATGATGGCATATGAGGCATAAATACGTTCATAAGCTTGCATATTACATCATAGGCCTCAAAACATGCATAATATCAACTTAAGCAAATAGGTGAAACATGATCATGAATGACATAGGATGATGACTAGAAGTTCGCATATAACATTATATGCAAGTTATCATAAAGGTTATGAGAGTTCTCATGTTGTATAATGCAACATTTCAACATAAAGCTTATAGCTTTTAGCCCACAAGATCAAGGTGATAGGTTTTCAAACATGCATAGAATATATTCATGCATAACATGATAAGATCAAAGCATATATCATACTTAGGCCCAAACTCAACTTGCAACATATCACATTTAACTTCATAGTTAGAATCTAAGAGTAGTATAGGGCTTACAATGAGCGGTTATGCGATCTAGATCAATATATATAAAGATTGAGACGAAGCCACAAGCAAAATCCGCAAAGAAATAATAAGCTCCACTTAAACGCCTTGAAACAAGAAGTAATAACCCCAAAGACAAAGAAAGGAGGCTCTTTTACTTAAGAAAGATGACTCTTTTATGACATAGATTGATTTGAGTCACTCATGCTTTCATGAAGAAGATGGAGGCCATGATTGAGAAACATTTTGACATAGTTTAGTTGTAGGAATGATTAATGAGGGTTTAGGCTAGGTCTAGGGGCCTTTTTATAGGTGATTAGGTTAGTTTAGACCATAGGATTAACCCTAAAACACATCAGGTCCGTCAAATCTCGTCAGAAGCTTCTAGAGCAGACTCAACACGTCACAAATGGTGCACCAGAAAAACTGGTCCGACCGGGGGGGGGGGGGGGGGTCGACCCCTGGGTCGACATGGGTGTCGACCCATGGGTCGACATGGGTGTCGACCCATTGGGAGGGGGGGTCGACACTGGTGTCGACCCTGCCTGGGGCGGGAAAATTCCCGCCCATTCTGCCTTGGTTGAAATTTAAATCTGAATTCGAATTTGAACTGTTTTCGGGCTTGGAATTTTCTGAAAACTTCATTGGGCCTTAAATTGGTCATACGGACTCCGTTTTTCGAAAACTCGGACTCTATTTCGCGTATTTTTCTGAGACGAACGCAATGGCGAAACCCGTTTCCCTTGATTCAGATTTTACAGTTTAATTCTGCCTTGATTTATGTTATAACATGTTATTCAAAAATACGGGTTGTTACACCGAAACCAACATCAGATCAAAACCCAGGAAACCATTCAACTTAGCCAACCTTCAGATAGTTTCTAAATTTCACATCCATATCGTTTATAATATTTTATAACGATTTATCTTTAACACCCCGTAATTCTACAATGCTAGGATTCACAAATCAAGGCAGAATTAAAAGTTAAAATCAAAATCAAGGGAAAGGGGCTGCGCCATTACGTTCGTCTCAGAATTCTGCATGAAAACAAGTCCGAGTTTGCGTAAATCGGAGTCCGTATGAGGAAGATATGGCCTTCGGAAGTTTCAGCAAAGTTCAAGTTTCAAAACAGCCAGGTCGACTGGGGAGTCGACTGGGTAGTCGACCCCCCCCCCCCCCACCCCAGGTCGACTGGGTAGTCAACCCCCCCCCCCCCCCAGGTCGACTGGGTAGTCGACCCCCCTGTTTTTTCCAGCTTTCTGAACCTGGTTCGTTCCTCTGTATCTAGACGCCATTCTGACCAGATTCGTTGACTTCTACACTATATAAACAACCCTAGTCTCCTTCTCTATTCACAATTCTTCTCTACCCTTATGCTGCAAAGATTCTTAGTGAACATGGCTTCTTCTCCTCCTCTTAATTAAATAATAAATAGAATAATATATATAAAATAAATCAAGACGAGGAGATGCTGCTCAAAGACTTTCAAGAAGAGGAGATTCAAGCTAGAATTCAAGTGAAGATTCAAACGACTGCAACGACTATTTTTCTACGAATCTAATCTAATCTCTGTAAGTCAGTTATATTTAGATTTGAACGTTTTTCTCTGTTCGTGACATGAAATTAAAGGAATAAAAGAATATGCCAAATCTCTCTCTCTCTATTTGAATGAGTGCCTATACTCTTAAACCTAATTAAGAAGTGTTATGATCGAGGACAAATAAGACCGTGACTATGAAACTATGGACCTTAGAACCATATGCCTATAACTATGAACATTTGCCTATGACTACGGACATTGCCTATGACTATGAACATTTGCCTATGACTACGGACATTGCCTATGACTACGAACATTGCCTATGACTGTGACTATGACTATGAGGATTATTTCCTTGACTAAACCTATGCCTTTGATTAGAAAACATAGACTATTGCCTATGACATAACAAGGATATCTGTGATTAAACATCTATGATTGATGACTAGGAAAGTGTTGCTTAAGTTCTGTGATTATGAGATTGGGTCTAAACACGATTATTTATTCTGCCCTGTCCTTGGTTTTCTTTGGTTTTAGACTATGGGAATTTACCTATTAAGTTAGGTCTACCCATGTTCTTGAGCCTGCGTCTCTATTCTGTATATCCTTGGTTTTAGACCTTGGGAATTTACCTATTAAGTTAGGTCTACCCATGTTCTTGAACCTACGTCGTTATTCAAACCTTTTATGCCAGTTATTATGTCCATCCTTTTTTCATAGCATCTTTGGTTCATTCCCTATTTTCTACGAGTCTAGATTTGTCCATGATCTAGATTGAATCGCAATTATACGAACGGTGGGAATACGATTTGGGCATAATGTGAAATGTACTAAAAACATAGTTATAAACTTGGAATTTGGCATAAATTGGGAACATGAATTATGGCATGTTCATAGAAATACAAATTGGATAAATTTAATATGAATTATAGGATGTGTAATTTGAATCTAGTATTGACTTGTAAATCTAGCATTTACATGAGTTATGAACTAGAATAATAAGTCTAGTTTGACGTGAACTGTAATTAGAATGTTAAATCAGGGTTGGATTAGCTAGTTTGGCGTAATAAGTATATTGGTATAAATTTGAGATTGGCTATAATTGGGAATAACCGTCAGGTTTAGCAAAATCATGGATGGTGACACTTAATTGGTATAGTTTACATACCAAAAGGCATAAATATGGTATAGAGGGGAAAATGGGCCATAAGAATGAATGTAGGTAATTTACATTAAAAGAGTAATTGGGAAATAAGTAAATTAGGATTAATTTACTTATAGAATTTGTCCTAAATGAGGAAATGTTAATTTAGACAAATTAAAGGTTTATTAACGACATCTCTTTTAATAATAAACCAGAAAGTTCTAGGGTGACAGAGAGGATAGTGTCTAGGCTTGGGTTTGGAAAATACAAGTTTCCTGCTCTCCCTGCCTATCCCTATCTGATCCGACGGACGGGATGGTTACTTTCAAAACCTGATTTGAAAACTAATCAAAACCCTTTGAACTTAGAAAACACGAATATGCCTAACCCGAGGTTAGACTGAGTTGTGATGTAAACCTGCCCGGAACCAACCGGCACATCCAGTATTCGCAACAATATCTGTCTAATGTGAGTGGTCACGGCTTTAATTTATTTAGTTAGAGCTAGAACAAGAAAGGTAGGGTTAAGTTAACTAAGACACTTAACCAGTTCAACATGATAACTAAACTGATGGGTGGGGTTAGACTGACACTTAACAAAGTTAAGCTAGAATGGGAAGGTTAAGTCCATAGGAACACTTAACCAACTTAACACAGTTAAGCTAGGATGAGAGGGCTAAGTCCATAGAGACACTTAACCAAACTCAAGGTAGCAAGACAAGATTTGTAGGGGTTAAGTAAAATTAATACACTTATCCAAATTAACATGCCAACTAGACTAGAGGTTGGGGTTAAGTAAAGTTAATACACTTAGCCAAATTAACATGTTAACTAGACCAGAGGTTGGGGTTAAGTAAAATATAATACACTTAGCCGATTTGATATGTTAGTTGGGCTAGACCGTAGGGTTAAGTAAACTTGTACACTTAACCATCAGATTCCGATAAAGGAATAGGGTTAAGTCTAAAACATGAAGGGATAATACTTAACCATTAATAACATGTTAGTTAAGACAGACGGGCAAGGTTAAGTTAAAAAGGAACACTTAACCAATACAGGGTGAATGGGTAGGATTAAGTAATAAGAAATACTTAACCAATATAACTTGGTTTGTGGTGGGGTTAAGTCAACATAAATTACCGATAAAACTTAACCAGTATAACAGGATGAATGAAGAGGGTTAAGTTGGCTTGAATTGACTAATGACACTTAACCAATCCAAATTGACGGAAAAGGGAACTAAGTAGTAAACCTTAGAAAACAACGATTCTGGAAACTAAGTGGTAAATCTTAGTTAGTAAAACTAAGTAGTAATTCTTAGTATAACACGGGAAGGAGCGAATGTCCGTCTGAGTAGAGAGAAGGCTCCAACGAATTGGGTTACGAAGCCCGAGGCTTCGAGGGGACGTGAGGGTACTCTTGGTATCCCTCTGTGAGGCTGTAGATGATCCGCCTGGGCCCACAGAGGTTAAGGTCTGCTTAGTAGAACCAGGGGTATGCCTTGGTTGCAATACATGGCAACCTAAAGACTAGGATGGACCGGTGTGATTCGGCGAGCAAACGGTAGCCCTGTGATAGCGACTCGTCGTCTACCATCCATCTTCAGTCAATCGAGATACGTGAAGCGAAAAGGCGGAGAACTCCAAAAGACCATATACTTGCTATCTAGTTATGGGTGAGGATGGCCATAGGATAGTGGGGGCACCGAGGGCCGGCGTATAGTTTTCATTTTACAAGGTGTGCCTTTCATTAGTTGAGGGAGGGGTCAAGTGGGATCATAGCCACTGAAATAAAAACAGACCTTAGCATCTGCATCGGCAGATATCTGAAAGCTCCCGACCGAGTTCTGTATTCCTTGATTTTCCCTGACACAGGACTCGGGTCACACATTACGGGACATGTGCATCTAGACAAGCAGCAATGACTCGCGATACATGTGTGGGGAAGTATAGGAACATATACCACTGTAGGTAGTGTGTCCTAGACTTGGGGGCATCGTTCAACAGGTAGCATAATTCCTAGTTGAACTGGGTGGCATAAATCCTGAATCCGAGAAGCATTCAGCAGACAGCGTAAAGTCTAGTTGAATCTAGAAGGCACTTGGTAAAAAACCCTAGATTAAATCTAGGTAACAAATAAATAAATGGATTCCTGAAGGCGATGGATAATACAGGGATTGGGATCACGTTAGCATTACTAGTTGGGACATTAGATAGCTGGTGCAGAGATATAGAAACCAGTATAATAAGGAAATAGCGAAGCAGCGAAAGTATTAGAGCATATCCAGTTTATCTTATCTTAGCATATCTTGTGTTAATCTCGTCTAATCTTGCCAACCCTATCATCATGGTGTAATCTTGTATTCAGTTAATTCATGTCGTTTTGTTTTCCATGTTCACATGCTAAAAGTTACTGAACTTATTCAGGCTTTATGTCTGACTCTGTTTTTCTTTCGTCTTCTTTTCTTCCATTCCCCCCCCCCCCCAAGGTAGTAAAGGAGGGAATAGTATAGCTCAGGTTGAGTTGGACCGTCACTCTTTCCCAGCTTGAAGATTTGTCGAAGTTTGCTTGGATTCTCTTTTCAGATGCTATGGCTGGCTCTTGCTAAAATTGGGGAATATAAAATGTTGTTTTATGCTTCTTTATTTTGTAAGACAGATAATTATCTGATATTGTAAAGAAACCATTGTACCAACTATTTTATCAATAAAGCAAAGTTTTATTTTCCGCTGTTTAATTTCTGTCTGTCTTGTAATTTATCTGCATCTTTTACCCTAAATGCTCCACATAACTTAGTGCATTCCCTTTGTGAGTGACACTAACGGATGTGGGGTGTTACACGTGGTATCAGAGCCGAAGGTTACCAGATCAGATAAAGGATTTGAAAAATTATTTTCAAAATGGTTTTTAAAGAAGCATTTTCAAGAGAAAAGATTTGTTTTAAAGACATATTCCCCAAAGCCATACGCAATATCTTCTCTTCCTCTGTTTAAATTCTTGTCTCCTTCTTTCTTGAGTCTCTGGGGCTCCTGGCTTTTTGGGAGGTAACCTCATCGAAGGGCAAATTAGTGCCCGGCTTCCATCCATAGCCGTAGTTGTTTCATCTACGGGCAGTTTTCTTTCGAAACTTATAGGGTTTTCCGAACGATGGAGGCAGCTTTCGAGAGATTTGTCAACATGACTACACACGGAAGGGGATGAGGAGTTTGGCTAGGGAGCACAACCCTGGGATAAGGAATTCATGGATGTAGATTTAGCTCACGAAGGTAATTATAAAACCTAAGACAAGAGGAAGTATCTTTGCTAGGATATGATAGGGCATATAATTAAGGACAAGGGCAAGAACGAGGACGAGATTTTCAAAAGGACAAGTACATGCTTTCGCCACCAAGTGTACCTAGGAGAAAGGTAGTCCGGTTGGAAGAATCTAGTTTTCTGTTCGTACTATTTCCTTAGGTTCTAGCGCTTCTCATTTGTTCATATCCACTTCCATAGTTGGGTCTCTGCACCATAGTACTTGTATCGTAGAAAGATCCCACTAGAGTCTCAAATACAATTGGTGGTCCGACCAGTTTATTTTTGGTTAGTAGGGATTTGAGGATAGCTATCGAGTTTGCTTATATCATCTCACGTAGGTCATCTAAATTCGGAGGAGATATTCCTTAGGTGCTTGTCTGATATTGATTTAGGCCTTTGGCGCTTGTACTTAAGGAATGTCGAGTTCGACTAGGATGGTTTGCGTGAGAGATGAATAGTTGAGGCAGGCACTCCAAAAAGCACGTAGTAACCTTTCGACCCTCATAGTTATGGCGTGATGAATAAGCTAAGAGGAGAAATCTCAAGCCATCTTGGTATGTGCACTTGGTACCGTGATTGACATCTGTTTATTTTGGAAATGGAGATCAGAAACTTCACAATCGTGAAGTAAAATTAGTTAAGGTATAATGGAGTAAAGCTCAAGAAGGCTAGATACTAGCATCATACCCTTTTTCCTTAAGGGTGCATCCTTGATTTCTTCAGTTGTAAGAGCTTTACGCATAATTGTTTCTCTCTTTCCAAAGTAAATCCTCTAGGTCGTATCTTCGATCCTTAGGTAGACGCCAATGGATGTAAACATGTATTTGGAACATGTTATGGTTGAATGATTGCAAGTGGTTTCAAATGGTTGCTCGTGAATGCATATGCATACGTATTAGACACTAGATCAAGTTCGGACGCTTTCATATTACATTTACAGATATGTATTTGTTTATAAGTTGAACTTGATGTGATATCATATGGACGTTGCATATGGATGAATGGCTATGCACACATGTAGTATTTACATAACTAGGGATGCTTGCATACATGAATGGACGCATGGCACTGACATGATTTGCATTAAGGAGGTCAACTGAATCAGTAGACCGCCTGATTTTGCATTAGATAAAAGACATATACACACACTATGCATATGAACATGAAAACATTAGAAATCTTTTAAGGACAATGAATACCTGTGATTGAATGGTTGAGTAGATGGGTGATTGGATGGTAGGACACATTCTTCCTAACTTGAAGATTCCGGGGACGAAATCCTTTTAAGTGGGGGAGAATGTAACACCCCGTAATTCTGCAACGCTAGGATTCACTAATCAAGGCAGACTTAAAAGTTAAAATCAAAATCAAGGGAAACGGGCTGCGCCATTGCGTTCGTCACAGAATTCTGCATGAAAACGAGTCCGAGTTTGCGTAAATCGGAGTCCGTATGAGGAAGATATGGCCTTCGGAAGTTTCAGCAAAGTTCAAAATTCAAAACAGCCAGGTCGACTGGGGAGTCGACTGGGTAGTCGACCCCCCCCCCCAGGTCGACTGGGGAGTCGACTGGGTAGTCGACCCCCCCCCCCCAGGTCGACTGGGTAGTCGACTGGGTAGTCGACCCCCCTGCTTTTTCCAGCTTTCTGAACCTGGTTCGTTCCTCTGTATCTAGACGCCATTCTGACCAGATTCGTTGACTTCTACACTATATAAACAGCCCTAGTCTCCTTCTCTATTCACAATTCTTCTCTACCCTTATGCTTCAAAGATTCTTAGTGAACATGGCTTCTTCTCCTCCTCTTAATTAAATAATAAATAGAATAATATATATATAATAAATCAAGACGAGGAGATGCTGCTCAAAGACTTTCAAGAAGAGGAGATTCAAGCTAGAATTCAAGTGAAGATTCAAACGACTGCAACGACTATTTTTCTACGAATCTAATCTAATCTCTGTAAGTCAGTTATTTTTAGATTTGAACGTTTTTCTCTTTTCGTGACATGAAATTAAAGGATTAAAAGAATATGCCAAATCTCTCTCTCTCTATTCGAATCAGTGCCTATACTGTTGAACCTAATTAAGAACTGTTATGATTCGAGGACAAATAAGACCGTGACTATGAAACTATGGACCTTAGAACCATATGCCTATGACTATGAACATTTGCCTATGACTACGGACATTGCCTATGACTATGAACATTTGCCTATGACTACGTACATTGCCTATGACTATGAACATTGCCTATGACTGTGACTATGACTATGAGGATTATTTCCTTGACTAAACCTATGCCTTTGATTAGAAAACATAAACTATTACCTATGACATAACAAGGACATCTGTGATTAAACATCTATGATTCATGACTAGGAAAGTGTTGCTTAAGTTCTGTGATTACGAGATTGGGTCTAAACCCGATTATTTATTCTGCCTGTCCTTGGTTTTCTTTGGTTTTAGACTATGGGAATTTACCTATTAAGTTAGGTCTACCCATGTTCTTGAACCTGCGTCTCTATTCTGTCTATCCTTGGTTTTTAGACCTTGGGAATTTACCTATTAAGTTAGGTCTACCTATGTTCTTGAACCTACGTCGTTATTCAAACCTTTTATGCCAGTTATTATGTCCATCCTTTTTTCATAGCATCTTTGGTTCATTCCCTATTTTCTACGAGTCTAGATTTGTCCATAATCTAGATTGAATCGCAATTATACGAACGGTGGGAATACGATTTGGGCATAATGTGAAATGTACTAAAAACATAGTTATAAACTTGGAATTTGGCATAAATTGGGAACATGAATTATGGCATGTTCATAGAAATACAAATTGGATAAATTTAACATGAATTATAGGATGTGTAATTTGAATCTAGTATTGACTTGTTAATCTAGCATTTACATGAGTTATGAACTAGAATAATAAGTCTAGTTTGACGTGAACTGTAATTAGAATGTTAAATCAGGGTTGGATTAGCTAGTTTGGCCTAATAAGTATATTAGTATAAATTTGAGATTGGCCATAATTAGGAATAACCGTCAGGTTTAGCAAAATCATGGTTAGTGACACTTAATTGGTATAGTTTACATACCAAAAGGCATAAATATGGTATAGAGGGGGAAATGGGCCATAAGAATGAATGTTGGCAATTTACATTAAAAGAGTAATTGGGAAATAAGTAAATTAGGATTAATTTACTTATAGAATTTGTCCTAAATGAGGAAATGTTAATTTAGACAAATTAAAGGTTTATTAACGACATCTCTTTTAATAATAAACCAGAAAGTTCTAGGGTGACAGAGAGGATAGTGTCTAGGCTTCGGTTTGGAAAATACAAGTTTCCTGCTCTCCCTGCCTATCCCTAACTGATCCGACGGATGGGATGGTTACTTTCAAAACCTGATTTGAAAACTAATCAAAACCCTTTGAACTTAGAAAACACGAATATGCCTAACCCGAGGTTAGACTGAGTTGCGATGTAAACCTGCCCGGAACCAACCGACACATCCAGTATTCGCAACAATATCTGTCTAATGTGAGTGGTCGCGGCTTTAATTTATTTAGTTAGAGCTAGAACAAGAAAGGTAGGGTTAAGTTAACTAAGACACTTAACCAGTTCAACATGATAACTAAACTGGTGGGTGGGGTTAGACTGACACTTAACACAGTTAAGCTAGAATGGGAGGGTTAAGTCCATAGGAACACTTAACCAACTTAACACAGTTAAGCTAGGATGAGAGGGCTAAGTCCATAGAGACAATAAACCAAACTCAAGGTAGCAAGACAAGATTTGTAGGGGTTAAGTAAAGTTAATACACTTAGCCAAATTAACATGTCAACTAGACCAGAGGTTGGGGTTAAGTAAAATATAATACACTTAGCCGATTTGATATGTTAGCTGGGCTAGACCATAGGGTTAAGTAAACTTGAACACTTAACCATCAGATTCCGATAAAGGAATAGGGTTAAGTCTAAAACATGAAGGGATAATACTTGACCATTAATAACATGTTAGTTAAGACAAACGGGCAAGGTTAAGTTAAAAAGGAACACTTAACCAATACAGGGTGAATGGGTAGGGTTAAGTAATAAGAAATACTTAACCAATATAACTTGGTTTGTGGTGGGGTTAAGTCAACATAAATTACCGATAACACTTAACCAGTATAACAGGATGAATGAAGAGGGTTAAGTTGGCTTGAATTGACTAATGACACTTAACCAATCCAAATTGACGGAAAAGGGAACTAAGTAGTAAACCTTAGAAAACAACGATTCTGGAAACTAAGTGGTAAATCTTAGTTAGTAAAACTAAGTAGTAATTCTTAGTATAACACGGGAAGGAGCGAATGTCTGTCTGAGTAGAGAGAAGGCTCCAACGAATTGGGTTACGAAGCCCGATGCTTCGAGGGGACGTGTGGGTACTCTTGGTATCCCTCTGTGAGGCTGCAGATCATCCGCCTGGGCCCACAAAGGTTAAGGTCTGCGTAGAAGAACCAGGGGTATGCCTTGGTTGCAATACATGGCAACCTAAAGACTAGGATGGACAGGCGTGATTCGGCGAGCAAACGGTAGCTCTGTGATAGCGACTCGTCGTCTACCATCCATCTTCAGTCAATCGAGATACGTGAAGCGAAAAGGCGGAGAACTCCAAAAGACCATATACTTGCTATCTAGTTATAGGTGAGGATGGCCATAGGATAGTCGGGCACCGGGGGCCGGCGTATAGTTCTCATTTTACAAGGTGTGCCTTTCATTAGTTGAGGGAGGGGTCAAGTAGGACCATAGCCACTGAAATAAAAACAGACCTTAACATCTGCATCGGCAGATATCTGAAAGCTCCCGACCAAGTTCTGTATTCCTTGATTTGCCCTGACACAGGACTCGGGTCGCACATTACGGGACATGTGCATCTAGACAAGCAGCAACGACTCGCGATACATGTGTGGGGAAGTATAGGAACATATACCACTGTAGGTAGTGTATCCTAGACTTGGGGGCATCGTTCAACAGGTAGCATAATTCCTAGTTGAACTAGGTGGCATAAATCCTGAATCCGAGAAGCATTCAGCAGACAGCGTAAACTCTAGTTGAATCTATAAGGCACTTGGTAGAAAACCCTAGATTAAATCTAGGTAACAAATAAATAAATGGATGCCTGAAGGCGATGTAAAATACAGGGATTGGGATCATGTTAGCATTACTAGTTGGGACATTAGATAGCTGGTGCAGAGATATAGAAACCAGTATAATAAGGAAATAGCGAAGCAGCGAAAGTATTAGAGCATATCCAGTTTATCTTATCTTAGCATATCTTGTGTTAATCTCGTCTAATCTTGCCAACCCTATCATCATGGTGTAATCTTGTATTTAGTTAATTCATGTCGTTTTGTTTTCCATGTTCACATGCTAGAAGTTACTGAACTTACTCAGGCTTTATGTCTGACTCTGTTTTTCTTTCGTCTTCTTTTCTTCCGTTTCCCCCCCAGGTAGTAAAGGAGGGAATAGTATAGCTTAGGTTGAGTTGGACCGTCACTCTTTCCCAGCTTGAAGATTTTTCAAAGTTTGCATGGATTCTCTTTTCAAATGCTATGGCTGGCTCTTGCTAAAATTGGGGAATATAAAATGTTGTTTTATGCTTCATTATTTTGTAAGACAGATGATACTCTGATATTGTAAAGAAACCATTGTACCAACTATTTTATCAATAAAGCAAAGTTTTATTTTCCGCTGTTTAATTTCTGTCTGTCTTGTAATTTATCTGCATCTTTTACCCTAAATACTCCATAGAACTTAGTGCATTCCCTTTGTGAGTGACACTAACGGATGTGGGGTGTTACATTATCACTATTATTATTTATTTTAAAATATCCAATTTATTCAAACGACGCTTCGGGCCATAACTCGGCCGTGGCGCTGTTTTTCTTTAGATTTGATTTACACATATCTGAAAATCTAACCGTTGGATCTTCAAAAATTTTATATCATTAGAAAGATCTTTTCAAAACGAATCCAATGGTTCTAGTTTTGGGAAAATCCGACGGTCAGATCTCCCGGTACAATCGTTCGAAGTTTCGATTTCAAAATACGAACTACAGCGTCGTTATTCGATTTAATTTAATTATATTTATATATAAAAAAAATATAATCGATTCTGGCGTTGTTTTTCTTCAAATTTGAATTAATCATTCCAGACAATCCAACCGTCGGATCTTCACAAAGTTGGTGTCGTTGGAAATCACGTTTTCAAAATACGAACTGCAGCGTCGTTATTCGATATATTTCAATTCTATTTATATATATATATATATATATATATATATATATATCGATTCTTCGGTTTCAAAACTATATTCTTTTCATACATTTGATAAAAATGATATTTTTATCCAACCGACAATTATTTCAACACTTCGCTATTTTTAACTATTCATGTATATGGTAAAAATGTGATTTTTATTGTAAAACAATTTATTTCAAAACATGATTATTTTATATAGTTCATATATATGATAAAAATATGATTTTTATTATAAAACAATTTATTTCAAAACATGACTATTTTATATAGTTCATATAGATGATAAAAATATGACTTTTATTATAAAACAATTTACTTCAAAACACGAATACCATTCAATGCATGAATTTCTATTCAACAAATGAATTTCTATTCCACACACGAATATAGTTTCAACATCTGAAAATAATTCTAACACATGAATATTATTCAAAATTTCGGCAGCATAACGGCAGGGTAGTTAAAACCGGGGCCGTCCCTAGTACGGCTCCTTGCTCCACCTTAAAGCCTCGCAGCTTTTGACAATGGGGATTCATGCATCTAGTTCGCACGGAGGCGGCATGTATATTTTTTTCATTTCCACAAACTAATCCTATGTGGTTTCAACCAAATATTTCTCAACCACAAACGGGTATTTTTCAACCACAATCAATCAATTTAAACCACAAACAATTCTAATCAACCATTCGCTATCAATCAAATTTCACACCAATCACAAACAATAAATATCATCCATGGTTTGTGGACGAGGGGCGTGTATATATGTATATATATATATATATATATATATATATAAAAAAAACATTTCACTCCTATTCAACACATATATAATTTTTACAACGCATATATAACTTATATATCGAACGTACAACTGAGACAACGCTTATACCTGAGGTGTACAACGCCTATATAACTCATACATCGACTATATAATTTATACATCGTCGTTTTCCATATCGTTTATAAATTAGAAATCTCACCTTGGGTTCCACTCCACCAAAAATAGTAAAAGGCTCAGAAAAATATGCGGTCTCTTATAGAATGTAGAAGACGTCCACACGAGTCCACTGTCTCTTGTTTCACTGAATTTTGTCTACAAACGAAAAAGATATGATTTTTACAGTGAAATCATAAACGGTAGCGCTTAGAAGTGTTATTAAAACAGTTTAATATATAACAGCCGTACCTTTTCAAAACCTGTTCGAAACTAGGTTTAATTTTTTTGGCAAATCCGTTGCTCGTTGTTGAAATCCGCCTGCACCACGGCCTAGAGCCTGGAAAACCGCGCCCAATGATGGTCAGGGGCCCCACTTCGATCGCATTACCTGGGCGCGGCGGAGCTCTGAAGTCCGTGATTTCCTGGCGGTCGTTCAGGCGAAAGATGCGATAATAAGATCCCGAACCGACATGGATTTGTAGAGGATACTGAGTACTTCAAAAACCTTAACTGCGGCGGTGGCTATCGGTGCATGTGGAGGGAGTTAGAGAGGAGAGAAGAGAGGAAGAACGGTCGTCGTCGATTTCAGGGGTTATCGGGGAAGACGAATAATGATGGGCCAATGAGAATTTTTCTTTAATTTATATATTTTTAAATTTCGAAAATACCCCTTTCACACACGAACGCCAATCCAAACCCAACGACTGTCGTACCTAGCGTTTTACCCCCATTCTGAATACAATGGGATATGTTTCGTAGGCCCATTCGACTGTTTCAGTCAGTTTTCTTTCAAATTAAAATATATAACATTCAATATTTGATTTGAACGTACATTTCAATTTGCCAGGGCAACAAACTGATTCGAAAAATTCCAGAAAAATAAATATAGCTATGTTTTGACGATACGGTCCCAACAAAACTAGTTTCGTCGAATTTTGAGACCATTTGTAAAATGGCCCTTTTCTGGCCGATCCAATTTAACTATAATTGACCAAAACACATTTTCCTTTGCCACGCTCACATACTAGCTTCAAAAATTATGAAATTTGAAACCTAGCAATAACTTCACATCCCAGATCCAACAAAAGTGGTTTTGTCGAATTCCGAGCTCGTTTGCAAAATGTCTATTTTCACGGGCTATATAATTTCTACAACGACTTTCTGAAAATTCATTTGGCCATAGCTTTTGACTCCTACCATGAAACTTCGATTTTTCAGATTCTTAGAAAGATACTCACTAACAGATTCAAATATTTTTGGTTTCACTCAAATCCGTTTTGTTTTGCACCCGGTACAATCGGTCAAAGTTTGAATTCAATTTTTGAAACTGCAGCGCCATTTCAAGTCTTGTTTATAATTCAAATTAATTATTTTAATATTCAAATGTCGATTCAAACTTACTTTTTCCTCCTTGCTATCTAAAATATTTATTTTAAATATTTAAAATTCACTAAAATAGCCAATTTAATTTTTTTTAAAATTGGTTCAGATTTTCCGGGTCGTTACAATGGGATGTATATGACCATCGTATATATTCTTTACACCTTTCATAGTTTGAATTTTAACTATGAAGTTTGAGATATCTTATTTTTGGTAAGGAAACTAATGCTTATAAGGGTACCATCCTTTTTATTCTTTATGATGATGATTACTGTGAACATATGATTTGAGTTCTTTTGAATTATAATTATCCACCTTCTTTGTGTCCAAGGGACTTGGGGACACCATGTCCTTAGGAATTCGAGGGCACTAGTTTTATATCTAAGTATGGAGATTTTCCGAACCTATGTTTTGTGAAAAAATCTTACAAGAAACCTTGAGTTTTCGTTGCCCATTTATTTTTCTATCGAGATGACTTTAGTTTTCTTTGGGTAGTGATTTAGTATTCTCTTTTTCTTTTGAGTGTTACTTGTTTCAAACAAGTAATTTTGCATTTTCGATTGAATAAGGAATTTAATTAAACGTCTTGGTAAAAACGAGTGGGTCGATACACTTGCATTTACTTCGTTGGTTAATTTTTGGACTTAGTTGAGATTTGGTTTCATTTTTGGATGAAATATCAGGATTATGAGTGATCATTTTTGAGCTCGTGTGGTGTAAATCTTTATGTACATCGACAGGAACCTTATGTGTTGCATATCTTTATATACATCGGTAAAGAGTCGATCACATGTGTTGTATATCTTTATATACATCGGTGTTGATTATTTTGGGTTGTTCTCATGTGTTGTGTATCTTTATATGCATCCCCAAGAGACCTCGTGTGTTGTATATCTTTGTATACATCGATGTCAACCACTTTCGTTTGAGCTCGTGTTTTGTATATCTTCAAGTATATCAACGAGAACCTTATGTATTCTATAGTGGATAAATGGCTGACAAAACTGCTTTTGGAAGGTGTCAACAACCTGGCCATTATAGACAAACTTGCTTTTGGGGCGTGTCAGCGACCTTGTCTTTATGGTCAAATTGTTTCGGGTGGTGTCGCAACCTTGTCAATGCCATAGGTGTTGGACTACCTTATCGAAAGGCAAAAGGTTCCGTGTGATGATTTGCAACTTTGTGGTGAATGAAGTTGCTTTTCCCTTCGCCAAGTTTAGGATTAATCGACTTGGTGACTTTCGATTTTCTACCGGCCATTTTTTTCTTTTGGCTATTCTCACGATCCATGAATGTATGAACTTTTTCCTTGATAAGTGACTATTCATGGAGTACACGTATCTTTCTATGTGAATTTATTACAAATATTTATTACGTGTTCATCTATGAAGTCGTGCGCTCATTCGTGGTTAATAGTGGATTTTTACAATTTGTTTGTTAAAACTTGAGTTAAGTCAGTGGTTATGGGACATTTGGCTAAACTCGCCTACTTACCAACTTAATGTGAAATTTTGCTTTTCTTATTGGTTGTTGAGAATCACATTGTGATTTATGGTTATGTACACTCTCACTTGTTATGGTTTTAGCGCCTTTCCAATTCTTCTAGATCGTAGTTAGTGATTTCTAGAATTTGAGTGATTGGCGTTTTCATTTGAAAAATTATCTCGAATCTTCTTTCGAAGAATGATAAGCTATATTTTGTTAATCTATCATAGTCTCTTGTTTATTTTGAATTAGTGATCTCCGGGCTCTCGTGAATATGCGTTAATGATTATTCCACTTTATTTTGTTAACCTTATTGAACCAAGTTTTCGAGACCATAACCCGACTGGTTTGACCTCATTCTTCTTGGTAACGCCCTTGTGAATTTGAAAACCAAAAGTTTTCTTATTTTACGAAATTCTTCCAACTTCTTCTACTATTTTATAATGTTTACATGATTTAGAAGTTGTTCGTGAAATATTAGAGGACGTGCTAATATTTCAAATTTGAGATTTCTGGGGTTTGTTGGAAACTTAAAAGTTCCGATTAATTTATTTTTGAAATATTAGAGAACATCCTAATATTTCAAATTTAGAGTGTATAACATGAATTTTAAATTCATGATCTTATTTCCCCAATAAGATCGATTATCCTTTTAAATATAAGGAAATTGTGTAAGCTATAATATTTTTAAGAAATTCCAATGGATAAAATTTTCTAGCTAAAAATGTGATAGGAATGTTCGACGATTTTGGATAGTCGATGTTTCCAGGTTGAATTTGAATTTTTAATTAGTTTGTATTGAAAACGTAAGAAAATTGTTTTATATTTTATAAACATATTGAACATTAAACAAACTAATTAAATTTAAGTAAAACGATCTTATCGCATAGCGGTAGTTCGTGATTTTGAGATTTGAACTTCAAATGATTGTATACGATCCAATATAAGTCGGAATTCTTTGAAACTACAATTATCCAGATCTATTAGATTGTAATTTTCTAATGGAAGAAAAAAGATTTGAATTTCATCTTGTAAATTTTGAGATATGTCTAAATCAAATTTTCAGAAAAATCGCGGTAAGGTAGTTTGCGATTAAAATTCAAATAATTATTGAAATTGAGGGTTTAGAATATATAGAATTTAAGTAAGAAAATTCTAATTTCTTGAAACCACTTATGGGAAAAATAAGTTAGTTGCTCGTATATATTCGTGACTATTATTTGAACATTATGTGTGTATAAAATTAAGTTATATAATGACTTATAACTCAAATTTAAAAAAAAAATTCAAAAGTGAATTTTTGAGCTAATCTATCTTTAAATAGAACTTGTTGATGCATGGTTATTATTTATATTGTTTTTTCCTTAAGTAATTGCGAGGACGCAATTTCTTTAGGGGGAGTCTATAACAACCCGCATATTTGACAATAATATATTTAAATATTTTATTTAGATATAATGTCGTTAATCGTTAATCGAGTATAGGCCTAAAAAGTCGCATTTTGCATACGGATGAATTTGGACTCGAAACCACTTCCATTCAGTTCAAAATGTCGTTTGTGACTTTAAAACTATAAACATCGATACCTTTAGAGTTGGTGAATTTTGGTCTTTTTCATTGGATGTATGACAAAAATATCGCTTTTCACATATGGACAAATTTGGACTCAAAACCACTTCCATTGAGTTCAAAATGTTGTTTACGACAAGAAAAACTATAAGCATCGATGTATTCCATGATTCGGAAATTTGGCACCTTGGTTGGGACTTGGTTTTACTAACCTAGCCCACCTTATAAACTCCGTAAGCCCTCTCCTCCTCATTCCTCAAACACTTTAACAAAGAAATAGAAAATGGGAAAGGGAGGGGGAAATTAAAATTCCTTAAGCCCTAGCTTGATCTTAGGAACCCAGTTCAAGTCCAAATCATGTGCAAATCCAAGGAAATGCTTTGGTAAGCTCCTCTCTATCTTCTCCATCTTGTTTCCTCTTCAATTTGTGGTATTTCCTATGACCTAACTTCTAGGAAATTTGTGCATTCATGCTTAGATTGAAGAATAACAAGTTATATTGGAAGAGAGGTTGCTCTAGATTGCTATTGGATCAATTCCTTACTTCTAGCAAGCAAAGGTGAGTTCCTTTGGAACTCACATCTATGCCTCAAGCTTTAAGCTTGTATAGTGTGCCTATGGCACGTTTGAATTGTGTATATATTGTGTATACATTGGGTTAATTGCTTGGGTTGTCGATTTCCTTGCTTTTCTAGTATTGTAAATTTTAGTATAATTTATATTCGAATTCTGTATGCTATAGCTGAAGTTCTTGTGTGCACACAAGTCCTTACAAATTCCCCTTAGCATTGCAAAACCATCGTGTTGTAGTTTGAATTGTATTTGACTGCTTTGGTTAGAGAATTTATTCATTTTGGAATTTATAATCAAAATCATTGCAACCTCACGTATATATGTTTATGCATGTGAGTTTTGTGTTATGAGTTGTTTCGGCAAGCTAAAGAGGCTTTATTTTCGCTTAGAAAACAATATAAGCCATCACCATTGATCCGGGCTCGTCCGAGACCGATTGCAAATCATTTCCTAGATTAAATATTTAATTGCTTCAGCTCAGATGTCTATCCAAATAGGTCAGACGCCTGTCCAAGCTCTAGAGAAAAATAAAAAAACTGTTGTTTGTTAGCTCAGACGTCTGCCTGAGTGCTCAGATGTCTGATGCCTATTTTTCTGCTGTTGAAGTGGAGGACAAGATCAATAGTTTAGTTTGTTTCAGGCTCTTTCCCGACAAAGTTTCGGCCCGTTCGGCCTACTTCTGTGACTTTTCAGTTTCTCTGGTTCACAGGTTTCTACATTTCGATTTGACGGACTTTCAATCAATTCGTGGTGAACAAATTTATAATCGATAGTCGTGAGATTAAACTTACGTTACTAAAATGTGAATTCTTTGTTCGATCGATATTACATGAGTATTGCCACTTTGAAATTATCTAAAAAAAGATTTTAAAATTATTAGTAGAAACCAAATCTTTTACTAAATGGTTTTTAATTCTACTTCATTATATGCAGTTATTTTCCAAATTATTTTACTATCTACTAGTATATGATTTAATAAACCTATTTCTCGTTCTTTTGAGAAATCTAATTAAACGTCTTAGTAAAAACAAGGACATAAACCCTTGTATTTTCTTTGACGGTTAATTCTTGGACTCGTTTGATTGAACATTGTGCCAATGATCGTTTCATATTTCTAGTGGAATTTACAACTAGTTCGTAAATATTCGAGTAGAGAAAGTGGTTATGGGACATGTAGCTCGAATCTTATGTTTACTAGCTTGGCATAGTTTACACTGTACTTGGTCAATTGTGATAATCGATGATCATCAGATCATCTTGAGGAACTTTGGTTCATTTGATGGATGCTTTTCGATTATCTCCAATCGTCCTGGTGGAACTTTAGTTAATTTGATGGATGTTTATGTACATCTCTGATCATTCTGGTAGAACTTCATTTTAATGGATTGATGTTTGTCTATGATCTCCGATTGTTCTGGTGAAACTTCGGTTCATTTGATGGAGGTTTATATACGATCTTTGATCGTTCTGGTGAAACTTCGGTTCATTTGATGGAGGTTTATATACGATCTTCGATCGTTCTAGTGAAACTTCGGTTCATTTGATGGAGGCTTGTCTACAATCTCTGATCATTCTGGTGGAACTTCGGTTCATGTTGGCAGGCTCGCGCCCCGAGGTCTTCGGACTATTCAGGTGAAGCTTCGGCTCAAGGTCTTCGGACCGTCATAGGTTAGCTTCCTAGAGATCGCGTCTCATCTTCGATACACATAGCTCATTTGGTTATCCATTATCTTCGGATCTTCTTGATTGGTTCATGATCCATGGTCTTCGGATCATTCTGGCGGAGCTTTGGCTCATGATCTTCGGATCATTCAGGTGGAGCTTCGGCTCAGGACTTCAGACCATAATAGGTTAGCTACCTAGAGATCGCATCTCAATCCTCGATACACGTGTTGATGAGTCGTCAGGCTCCCATCTTGAAATCGACTTCCCTTCTTCTTTGAGATTTTTTTAAGTTTTCTTGATACTATGTTATTAGTCTGTGTTATCAATTTCGTATTGACAGGATATGCGATATCCTATCTTAGAAAGCTTTATGAAATAGGATGGGATATCCTTATATAGCACTGATATTTCTTTGGCAGATTTTATGGACATATCGAGTCTTCACATTTTACATATGAACATTGTTTTTATTTCTTATATGCCATTTTCTATTTATATCTCTATTTCTATCTTAGTTTATTATGCTGAGTACAACTAGACTGATCCGTTTATTATTTATTCTTATAAATAGTACTCGGGTCAGACTGAGTATTACAGGTACTTCTTATGACTTTTAGCGCGGACCAATTCTTGGCTTTTTCTATCTACATTAGAGTTGTAGTTCTTGATTATACATGTATCTTAGATTTCCTTGTATACATATTATTTTGGCTAGAGCATGTACCTATTCTTTTGATGTATAATGGATCGACTATGCCCACTATCCTTGTATTTATACTCATATGTTATATTCATATCTATTTCCGCCTTAGTGATGTGAATATCTGTTTTTGACTCTGATTTTATTATTATGTATTTTATATCGCTTTTCGAATTGTATATAGCCACTGTGTAGTAGATTTGGACTTGAATTAGGTGTGTTGGATTTCCTCATGAGATTTGAAAATTAAGACCACATTATCCGATTCGTTTAACACTCGTTCAAAGCTAATATACAGATGGTCACTCTTCAATAGCCTTATTCTTCGAGTTAGTTGACAAAATTGCTTGCAATGGCCTTGGCTAACGCGAGTATAAAGGTAGGTTGTTACAATATTTCATAATCAATAACGTTAAAAATTGAAACAAGGTTATTGTCTTTAAAACATCATCAACATTACATTCTCCAACAATCTCCCCCTTTTTGATGATGACAGCCTTGGTTTATAAAATATATTCATACCTGATATTACCTGTCTATCTGATTCTTTGATTACTCCCCCATTCAACATGAATTCTTTCTAACTCCCTCTTAAACTATACCTATTTTCTCTATACCTATGTTATAATTTCTCCCCCTTTGTCATCAACAAAAGGTATATCTAACTATACTCCCCCTAAATTTTTGCCATAAATGTTCCTAGTGACTATATTTATATAATTCTTCCTGAATTTATAACTCCATCTAATTCTATGGCAATACTAAATAAACTAGAGTATAAACAAGCAATTCAAACGACATTTCTAGGCAATTCAATCAATATTTACAAGCAACCATTCTACCAATCAATCAATCCAAACATTATATACAAGTCAAATCCAATCAAATCAAACAATATGTACAAGTTTTCAAAAACATACCATTCAAAGCATATTAAATCAAATCAAACAAATTCATACATCTCTTGGAACTTCCACTATCCATCTCCACCGAAGATTGGATCCCTTTTGATGACTTCCCAGTCTTCGTTGTCTTTGGTGAGAGGTGCTCCAGTGATGTTATTATCTTCATCCCTGGAAAGAAAAGAGATCATACAACGAATAACATCAAAGTGTTTTCTTGTTGTTCAATCATCTTTATCTGACTTAATTCTAGATGACGTTGATTGCGAAGGATTATGGATCAATAATGTTAAAAATTGAAACAAGGTTATTGTCTTCAAAACATCATCAACATTACATTCTCCAACAATCTCCCCCTTTTGGATGATGACAACCTTGGTGTATAAAATATATTCATACCTAATATTACCTGTCTATCTGATTCTTTGATTACTCCCTCATTCACCATGAATTCTTTCTCACTCCCTCTTAAACTATACCTATTTTGTCTATACCTATGTTATAATTTATCCCCCTTTGTCATCAACAAAAGGCATATCTAACTATACTCCCCCTAAATTTTTTCCATAAATGTTCCTAGTGACTATATTTATATAATTCTTCCTGAATTTATAACTCCATCTAATTCTATGGAAATACTAAATAAACTAGAGTATAAACAAGCAATTCAAACGACATTTCTAGGCAATTCAATCAGTATTTACAAGCAACCATTCTACCAATCAATCAATCCAAACATTATATACAAGTCAAATCCAATCAAATCAAACAATATGTACAAGTTTTCAAAAACATACCATTCAAAGCATATCAAATCAAACAAATTCGTACATCTCTTGGAACTTCCACTATCCATCTCCATCGAAGATTGGATCCCTTTTGATGACTTCCCAGTCTTCGTTGTCTTTAGTGAGAGGTGCTTCAGTGATGTTATTATATTCATCTCTGGAAAGAAAAGAGATCATCCAATGAATAACATCAAAGTGTTTTCTTGTTGTTGAATCATCTTTATCCGACTTAATTTTAGATGATGTTGATTGCAAAGGATTATAGATAGGATATTCTTGACAGAATTGAGAGTTTCTTCAAGATTTTCACTTAGATTGTGAATAGGATTGGCTATTATTTGATTATTTAGAGAAAAAGTGATTAGAGAAGAAATAGAGAATTAAAATAGAGTTTATCTGGAAGAAAATGGTATGTATAGAGTTTGGAATTCGTTTAAAATTGAATAGACATAAGGTAGTTATTAAAAATTCAAATTTGAACAAATTTGAATTTCTAACAGTTATATGTCGACATACATGTTCTTGTATGTTGACATACCCTTGTATTTTGGGTATTTTTGAGTTTTTCACTATTTTGTATTATTTTTATTTATATATTTTTACTTTATTTAATTCTAATATGTTCTTGCAGACGTTTAAAAAATGTTATGACATAAAACAATAACATTCATTACTACTAAACGATTACATTCAAATGATACATGAAATACGAAATATGGAAAGGAAATACAAGCTAATATGAAATGATAACATAAGCTAGTAAACTTAGATTTCAGTGGATGAAGATGATATTCCAAGTTTTCTCTAATTTTTCCAAAAAACTTGTTCATTTTTGAAGTCATTTGGTTGAGAAACCTTTTGATTTTATTTTGATTTTTGGCTAGTTTGACTTGGTTTTGATAAATGGCTTCTTTGGATATGGCTCTTGATGAAGTTGGAAATTCTATGCTTTCCATGGAGGATTCTTCTTCATCAGTTTCCATTTGAACTTCTTCTTCAATTCTAGGTTGTTTTTCGGCGTATGTCTCATATGGTTTGAAAGTGATTGAAATTTGCATAAGGGATATATTTCCCGAGTTAAAGACCTTTCTAGGAACAAATTCCTCACCTTTTAAATCCACTCCAAAATATTAAAAGATTCGAGTAAGGTAAATTCCATGATAAAGAGTGTTTTATTTTGTTGACATCTCTTTTGGTTTGAATTCTCTCGAAATTACTTTGGCCCAATTAATATCATAAGTGCCAAAGATGGCAAAAAGAGCTTTTTGGACCTTGAGAGTGGGGTTATTAAAATTTTCGGAATGGGGAGTGAGAGTATATTGAAGAAGGAGTTTCAAAATTCTTGCTTTTGGACAAAAAAAGTGATTCTTGAATTCCATTTGTTCATCGCCATAAAATATACGATGAAAAGTTTCTAAATCGTGTTCATCAATTTCAAAATCTGAAAAACCCAAACCCATTTTCAGGTAATTTAAAATGGTTCCCAAAAAATCACTATCCAAAATAATTTGAGTGTCTTTCACACTACTCCAAACTTGATTTTCATTTCCTTTGAAAAATCCATGATTTAAATTCTCATAAAAGATTTTGACAAGATTTGGATAACATACTTCTTCGTTATCCCGAGAATCAATCAAACTTAAAACTTCTTTTTGACGAAAAAGAGTAGGAAGATTACAGGATGCAAAATCTTCAAAGATAGTGGATATTCCTGTATTGACTCGTCCATTCATAACATAGTCTATGAACGCTTGGATAGCCTCTGGGTTGTTGTAGAGGTAACCTTTGAGAGTCTTAGTTAGTCTCATGGTCTTAGGATTACTTGAGAAAGCCATTAGAGAATAATTTTGAAGAACATAGGATGAAGAAAATAGTTTTTGAATTTTGAATGAGAGATAGAAAGAGTAGTATTGAATAGATGATTAAATAAAGATCAAATGAACACATCTTTGTGAATAGAAGGACACCTTTTCAGACCTTGGGAGTTGGTAAAAAGGTGGCGGGAAGTTTGAAAGTTTAAACATTTGAAATTCAAAGTTTGAATTTCAAATCCTGATGTATAGGTTGACATGTACATTCATGAATGTCGTCGACATACATGTGACATTTCAAAAGTTATGTGACTTTCTGACTTTGTTTATATTATTGAATATTTTATATTCTCTGTTTAATTATTTCCTAACATGATATTAATCTAAAAAATAATTTTATTATTATATTAATTTTTATTCTTATTTTGAATTTCAAATTTCAAATTTCAAATTTCAAACAAAGCAATCAAATAAGCATCCATTCAACCATTTCAATCGAAAATTATTAATTAAGGCATACCTAGTTTTTAGATCCATTCCTTCGATATTTTATGAATTATGAATCGCTGTGAAGCACATATTCGAATTTCCGGTTTCTAGCTCTTCATCACTTGATGATGAATCTGAATCATCTAAAGTTGTTGTGTATGCTCTTTTCCTTTTCTTTGACGAATTGTTGTTCGTTTGTTGATTCGATCTATCAGGATATGGACACATCCTTTTTATATGACCTAGTTTTTTGCAATTGTAACATCTATCATCATTTTTTCCTGAACTTCCTTGATTATTTTTTTGAAAGTTATTTCTTCTTTTATATCTAAGAAATTTTATAAAATTCCTTGTCATTAAGGCAATTTCTTCATCATCCTCACTTGTTGAATCAGAACCGTCAGTTGTTGCTATGAACGCTATAGATTTCTTTTCTGTCGACTTATTCTACTTTCTTTTCTGTAACTGTACTTCGAACGACAAAAAATTCTCTATTAACTCCTAATCTTCATTTCACCAATATTATTGGCCTCTTCAATTGTCAATGTTTTCTGATTCCATTCTGGAGTTAGAGAATTAAGGATTTTTTTGACTTGATCTTCTTCAGAATAAGTTTTTCTCAAAGCCATTAACAAATGCACGATTTCTTGAAACCTGCAGTACATATCGGAGATAGATTTATTATGATTCATTTTAAATAACTCAAATTGATTTGTTAGCATTGATATCTTTGTCTGTTTAACTTTATTTGTTCCTTCATGAATAATTGCAAGGCTTTCCATATATCATGAGCAGATATACAAACTGAAACTCTATTAAATTCATTTCTATCTAATGAACTGAATAGCATATTCGTAGCCTTAGAATTACTCTATGCAGCAGTCTTTTGTTCATTAGTCCATTGTGCAAAATTAGTAGTGGGTTCAACATATTCAGTCTATGTGATATTCTAAGTGTCTAATCCTATAGATTGCAAATATATTTTCATTCTAGATGCCCAATAAGAATAAATACTGCCATTAAATAATGGTGGTCTAACGGTGGACTGACCCTCTACAAATGAACTATTATTGTTAGCAATTCCGGTGTTGGTTGTCATTTAATATTTCCAAAACTTCAGATGATGAAATTTTGAAATCCTACGCTCCAATACCAATTGTTAGTGATGAGGATCACGGATATAAGGCAAAACTAACGCTAGATGGGGGTGAGTAGTGTTGTAAAGAACTTATAGAAACCTTAACCAATTAACAATTACTCAAACCACTATATAAATCACAGAATAATATCACAACAGAAACAATCACAGATGCAAATATAAACAGAAATAAAATGCAAAAAAAGGAAAGAACACAATGGATTTTATACTGGTTACGATTAGTCCTACGCAATGCTGGATTGCACAGAGTTTTAATAATACCAGTATCCAATTACAACCCCCTTGATTTCATAGCTGCAAGGAAAACACCGATTTAACACCCTTGATTTCATGGCTTTAAGGTTAACACCGCTCATTTTCCTTGATTCATGGGCTACAAGGAACACACCCTTTCCTTATCGATTACAATTGCCCTAAAACTCTTGAGTGGCACTTCCAAACAGAGAGTATATGATAGAGATTGAGAATAGATGAAGATTGATATAATTTGTGTTGAAATCGGTAGAGTATAAGTGTATAAACTTAGAAAATTAAGAAGAATAATGGTAGTTTGATAAAGGAGGAAGAAGGAGAAGATACATATTGAAAAAAAAATGAAATGAGACCCTTTATATAGTGCTCCAAGGGACACAACCATTCGTGGAACGTTTTGAATATGAAAAGACATCTTTTTAATTTTAAATTTTGTGACAATTATATGTTGACATGTCATTTCATCTATGTCGACAAATGTATTCAAAATTTGAAATTTGAATTTTAAATCATTTTTAGAGTATTTAAGCGAATATATTTATTCTGGAAATTCCTAAAACAAAACTAGTTGTTTAAAACATAATTTCTAAAGTATAATGACATATAAAATATTATTTAACCATATGATATAAAAACTATGATATAAAACTATATAATGTAATTATAAACAAATATATATATATATATAATATAACTATACAACTTTATAATATATAAACTATATAAGAAACTTATATGTATATATTTGAAATCTTAAGTAAAAAGATCTTTGGATGATTTAAAATCATTTTGAAAGGAGTTTGAAATAATTTTAAAACAATGTAAAAAGAATAATTTTAAAATAGAATTGAGAGTGCTAATCATAGTTTTACATGCTAACTTGACTCTATTACTCTGATAATCTTGATCTCTTGAAATCTTGATATCTTGATACTCATGGGTCTTGATTCTCCTTTGAAATCTTGGATCTCTTAAACTGTACAGTCTTCAATATTTACTTCCTGTACGTAAAACCTTCATATATATATATACTGGATAAAGATGTTAGTATATATTTTATAATCAATAATGTTAATAATTGAAACAAGGTTGTTGTTATCAAAACATCATCAACATTCCATTCTCCAACAGTGTGCTCAAGCAAAAAACCATGATCCACATGTGCAAATGCGTCATGCCAAATTCGCCTGGAAAATGCCAAAATTTTGACTCTCGTGCCAAGTCCATTTTTCGTATCCTGAAAATCACGGTACAAACTGGGGAAAATTTTGAATCCCTTCAATGCAGTCCAATATTTTTTTAGAGTTGTGGATTTGGGATCCTACCCCACCAAATCTTCGAATCCCAAGCCGAGCTCAAGAGAACACGAATTAGGGCTGATGCGTGATACGGGATTTCGTATCCCAGTTGGGATTCGAAATACCAACTTTGCGATGCCAAATTTCGAATGCTGATCGGCCCAAGTCAAAGACGTGGAAATCGCCCATTTTCTCATGCCAGTGTTTTCAACGTGCCAAGCCATGTGATCAGCTAGCATGAACATGTGATTCTTGATGATTTTCACATGTCGATCACCTATTTTTGAATGTACCAAACCAAAATTTACCAAATGCCAGATTTTGATGTCGTGAGTCGCGCAAGCCATTTTTCATGATCGTGTCATGTCGATTAGCTGTTTTAAGTCCGCAACACAGCTTTTTACCAAAATCCACATATTTTCCCATAATGAGTTTTGCCACGTGATCGGACCAACACGCTCAAGCATTTTGAGCTGATCAGACCGAGTCGATCACGTATTTTTAGCATGTAAGTTTTTCCAAGTTCATTAATGATGACTTTACGAATCAATGCTATTTCCAACCTTTTCCGAACATGTCGCGACTTCGACCAAATCTCTTTGCGTTTTCTGATGGTGTTCTCAGGACTTTAGCGCGTCGCTAACCAGAATCTTGACGTGTGACAGCTTTGACCCAAAAAACGTGTCAACACTTTTCTACCTAAACCATGTCTCACTTGATCGAAGGAAGGCGAGAAAGCTAGAAATTCAGAAACCAAAGTTAGGAGAAGTCTAAAGAGAACTTCTATAACTAGAAAACCAAAAAGCCACGATCGTGCCGGAATGTATTAAGCAGAAATCTAAAGCCAATAAACCGAAAATCCACGTTTGCTTCAGATCATATTAACCAATGAAACCAGAAACCCTAAAACCGATGAAAGCCGTCGATCGCTCCGGATCGTTTAGAGATAACCAGAATACCATAATAATAGGAGGGCTGTTGGAGCTATATAACACTAATAACTAAAAAAATCCATAATCGATAAATCCGGAAAACCCAAAATCCATAAATCTAGAATAAACAATAACCATATATCCAAATGAGTTCAATACGGCCTTGCCGAGGTGGGACAACCAAGAATTAGCCAGTGAGGTCCAAGACGGCTTTGCAAAGCAAGACGACCAAGGATAAGCCAGTTGAGGTCCAAGACGGCCTTGTGAAGCAAGGCGACCAAGGACAAGCCATGGAATAAAGTCCTTAGAGTATGTAATCAGGTTTTAAATTTCATATTCTACAAGAAAGCTTCTTTACCTTGCGATGTAAACTTATTAAAGTTACAAAACTTTGGAGTTTTTAATAAAACCAAAAGGAAAATTTGACGGTTCATCATCCATAAAGAGCATGCCTAGGGGTTTGCTTGTCCCCGTACATTGGTATATGGATTTAGCCATTTATGATTTCAATATATTCGTGAAGGGGACTGAATGTTTTATCGTTCACCAAGAGCATGCTTAGGGATGCTTGTTCCCATACATGGGTAAGCAAACTCGTCCATTTAGGTTCCAAAACCAGAGTTCAAGACGGCCTACTGAGGTAAACGACCAAGAGTAGCCAAAAAAGTAAAAGGCGACCTTACCAGAGTAAGACGACCAAGAAAAGCCTAAGATTCTAAGGCGGCATCACCAGAGTAATACGACCAAGAAATGCCAATAATTTTCCATGACGGCATTACCAGAGTATGACGACCAAAGAAAGTAAGAACCAATCCATTTTATTAATAACCAAGCGTGATGGTATGTTGTCGAGCAAAGAGCATGCCTAAGAATTATAACATCTCCCGCACATGGGTAGGTCAGTGTAACCATCTACAATCCCGAAAGACAAAAGATAAATTCAAAGGGCCAGAGCCTACAAAGCCAAATCCATGGACCGGAGCCCGAATAAACAGAATCCAGAGAAAGCTAAGAGAGCTAAACCATAAGCTCAAGAAATCAAAGGCCGAAAAACCAGGAGTGAGAAAACCATGAGTGGGAATCCCATTATCCAAGAGCCGGAGAATCCAGAAACCAAGAAAGCCAAAATCCAAAGCCAAAGCACCGAGGTCTTATAAAACCAAAATCCAAGAAGCCCGAGAAGACCAAGAATCTAAAAAACTAAGACCAATATCCATAAGACCGAGCAAAACCAAGACTAAGAATCCAAAATATCCACAAAGACAGAAAGCCTGAAACCACAAGCCATAAGATACTGATGCTTAGGAGACTTGCATCCGAGACACCAGAGCTAGTAAGGGGTGTAGTTGATAACAATGCTGCCAGGACGAGTACTGGTCCCGGGCTTATCCTGAGTTCCATGAGGGGGTATGCCTGTCCTGGCACAAGAACCCGAGTCTGAACAAATCGTGCCAGCTCTCCATGTCTAACACGTTCTTCAATCATATCCTTGAGATATCGACAATCATTTGTATTATGTCATCGAGATCATGAAACAAGCAACACCGACCAGTATCTTTTTCACTTTGAGTCAACTCCCTTGCGGGGCGTTTCTTGAAAGAAGCAGTGGGATAGACCTCCAAGTAAATCTCTTCAGGGATGTGAGTAAGTTCTGAGTAACTTGATAACTTAGGTTGCCTCCAAGTCATGTTACGATCATTCTCTAGAGAAGGTTTACTGGTACTAGAATCCTTTGCTTTAACAGAACCAGACTGTTTCCCCCCTAACCACATTAGCCTCGAGAACCTTTTTTATTAGTTCTCACATCCACTTCTGGAAGGAATCTTTCAGCTTTAAAATAAAACTCATCGAGATCCCTCGGCGGGTCCCAATGCAATGAAGTCTTAATGTAATAACCCGGAAAATCCGAGCCAATTTAAAATTTTTGTTTTGGCAATTTTAATGAATTTTGAATATTTAAAATGAATTATTCTAAATAATAACGACGAGAAATTTATTTGAATTGAATTAGAACGTATATATTTATATAGATCGTCGTTAGAATATAAATATTTTATTTTATATTATAAAAGGAATTGAAAATGGCGCGGTAGTTCGAAAATTCGATTTTGAATTTCAAATGAAGGTACAGGATTCAAAATAAACCGGATTTTAGCAAAACCAAAAATATTAGAATCTATTTGATAATATCTTTCCAACGAATCCGAAAAATAAAAATTTCATAGTAGGAATAAAAAGTTATGCCCAGTTGAAAATTCAGAATAGTCGCTATGGAATTCTGGCCCTTAAAAATGGAAATTTTGCAAACGACCTCTGTTTTCGACGAAACCACTTTTGTTGGATCCGGGATGTCAAGTTATTACTAGATTCCAAAATTAGTAATTTTCTGAATCAATATGTGAGCGTGACGAAGTAAAACGTGTTTTAATAGTTTCAGTCAATTTCGATCGACCAGAAAATAGCCATTTTTCAAACGGTCTCAGAATTTGACGAAATTAGTTTTGTTAGAACCGTATCGTTAATACGAAGCTAGAAAATATTTTTCGGGAATTTTTAGAGTCTGTATGTGGCCCCGGTAAATTGAAATGTGCGTTTAAATTCAATATATAGATTTATATTTTGATTTTGATGGAAACCGATCGAAACAGCCAAACTGGCTTACGATACATATCCCATTGTGTTCGGAATGGGGGTAATTATCTATGGACGACAGGCAGTGGGTTCGATTTTGAGTTCGAAATAAAAAGTTACTTTTTGGATTTAATATTAAAAATTAAATATATATTCCTACTAGGTCAACCCCTTATACCCTCAGCCCTTTACCCTTCCCCGTTCAAAATCGATTTAGGAAAAAAAAGAATGCCTCGTTCATCCCACCGTCGCCATCGCATCTCTACCGCAACCCTCGACGTCGCACCACCCAGACCTCCGACGCTCCTCTCCATCGCCCTCCTCCTCTTTCCCCCTTCCTCCATTGAAGAAAACCGAAACCCCCAAACCCCATAGACCAAAACCCCCATGCCCCAGCCCTGAAACCACCAGCGTCACCCCCTTGGCCCATCGCCACCTGGCCACGCCACCCCCTGACCACCAGCGATCCTCCTCCGCCCCTCCTCAGACCAATGTGCGCCCCCTCTATTAAAAACCCAATTTTTACAAATTCAAGCTTTTGCAAATAGCCCCCTGAATCCCACAACACCTGCGAGCAACCCCTCCATCGATAGAGAAAGAATGTGAGTCTTATTTATGCATTACTTAGATAAAGATTGGATTTTTATTCACATAAAGATTTGATTTTTAAGGTTAGATTTTTAGTAGTGAAAAGGCGGGATTTTTAGTATTGAAAAGGCAGGATTTTTAGTAGTGAAAAGGCGGGATGTTTAAAGTAGAAAAGAAATGATTTTTAAACAATAAAGTTCTGATTTTAATTATCATGAAGGCGGTGGAAAAATATGATTTATATTTATATGAATAGCATTAGAATTAAAATGTGATTTTTATATACATAGCTACAATATAAAAATGTTATTCTTATATATGTAGTGAATACGGGCAACGAAAGTGACAAAAGGCAAGCACGGCGAAGATTTCCTACATATGAAGAGTCGTAGCATTTGGTTTAGCTTCTAGGTGAGAACTTCTCACTTTAATTCTTGTTTTCTAGTAAAAATTATATACTAGGATGCAGACGGTGCTTAGCAGCACCCGACACCCGTTGTCCACAGACCATGGACGACTTGTTTGATTTTGTTGTGAAATTGATTGTGTGTGGTGGAATGAAATAAAATATTTTATAGTTAAAAATATAATTTTTAACGTGTATATAAAGTGAAATAAATATTTATAAACAAATCGGACGATTAGTTTATGTACACACATTTGACTGATATTGATTGGGACGATAAATTTTACACGTTGCCCAACTGCACTAATAAATCTGTGTTTGATTGTTTGAAACACCACACGGGTATTGGGATGATATATGACATACACTAATCCCAATAATTAGCTGTATGTCAATCGATTGATTGACAGATTGTTATAAGCGTTAAATATTTATATTTGATGCTTATACAGTGTAGAACGCACTTTGGATGATGGTTGATTGTTTATCGTCATTGTTGTATACATGTATTGGATGAAATCCATATAATCATATTATATGGTAATTGACTGTGTCTGATTCCAGTTCAGAATTATCGAATATTTTAAAATAATAAAGTGAATATTGAAATGCGAAGCCGTGTTAAGTAGTTAAAGGCCATTTTAACACGAACGTGAATTTTGTCGATTTTATTCGTTTTATAATGAATATCGAAAAGTGATTTCAAAATCAAATGTTTTGAAACTGAAATTCGAATTGAATTGAATAGAATTTTAAATTCGAACTGAATTGAAATGAATTTAAAACGAATTTATAGGGAAAAATACAATTTTGATTTGAATTTGAAATGGAAGTTGAAATTGTTTTTGAAACGAATTTAAAACGATTTATAAAATTCGTTTTAAATGGAAATCGACAAAATATATATTATATATATAATATATAGCCTGAATAGAACGCGCCGCGCCGCGGCAGTTCGCAAATTTCGACCATTGACTTCGAACGGACATTACGGGAGACCCGACCGTCGGATTCTCCTAAAACCGGAACCGTTGGGTTCGTATCGAAAAGAGCTTTCTAACGAATATAAGAAATTAGAAATCTAACGGTTGGATTTGGAATTATGTCCAAATCAAATTTGGAAAAGGTCGCTATAAGTACAGTTCGATGGCCGTTTATGGAAATCGAATGTATGGGCCTTGATAAAATTATTAAAAATATCGATAATTTGTGTAAAATCAAAATAAATGATTTGGAAAGAATTGGGCTGAAAAATCCCATATTTGAAAAGAAAAAATATATATTTTTATCGAAATGAACTAGTTTTGAACTAAAATTATAATGCAATTATTTTTGAAAATAAATAGATTGGATTTGAAATGGTTTCAAAAATAACCAGATTGTCCAATATATGAATTGGAATGGAATTAAATCGAAATTATCTTCGAAATATTTTGATATTGGATTCCGTGATTATATGGATACTGTGGAGGAATTTGGAAGATATAATATCGTTATTCCAAAGCGATATTTGTTGGTTTTAGAGTTTGATATTGAATATAAGCCGATATATTTTCTATTCAGAGCCTTGTATTAATAACAAATGGGATTTGGGTTTGTCGTGAATGGTTTCTTCATTAACACTATTCTTAAACCCAGTTGAGAAAAGATTAAATCTTTTTATTTAGATTTAATGAAGTATACCAACTAATTGATATATTTAATTGGAATTGAATTACAATTGATTTTTGGGTTTATCGTGAACGGTGTTTTAAATAACACTCGTTCTTTAACCCGATAATTAATAGAATGTGAATTAGGTTTATTGTGAACTGTGTTTTTAATGACATTCGTTCTTTAACCCGATTTACTGTGAAATATGATTTGGAATTTATAAATCTTTTTATAAAGATTTAAAGGAATTTTCCAAAGTAAAGTTTTCTATTTTAATATATTGAATTGGAATTGAATGGAATTCAATTTGATAATAATCGAAATGAAATTATGTGGAGGAAGACTGTTAATACATATGGAATTTAAAGGGCTTTGCCGTTATTCCATTTATATTATAGGTCGGATGCGGAAATCGATATCGATTAGATATTGATTTGTTTTTCCGTGAATATTCCATAATTAATGGAATGTGATTTGGGTTTATCGTGAACTGTGTTTTAAATGACATTAGTTCTTTACTCCAGTAAAAAGCAGGATTTCATGTTTGTCATTGTATTTCGAACTATATGGTTGATCTTTGCTTAATATATATATATATATATATATATATATATATCTATTTGGTGGCGGAGAATTTATTCTCTTGCTTAACGCCCTTCTCTGAGACGTACGAGCTCAGAGGTTATATATCGGCAAAAATCAATAGTACGGTGTAGATTGTCGATGCGACATGTTTGTGTTTCCAAAGTTAAATAATCCTTAATAATGATTTTTGGGAAGATTAAAACTAAGGGGAGTTTTAATGAATCTTTAATTAGATTGAAAGGTGGATTGATAATTTAAATTATCAAATTTGGAAAATGATCGAAATGGAGTATCGCCAGATTTGCTCCTAGCGATAGTTAAATCTTTAATTAGATTTGAACGAAAAAATGGTAATTAAATTTACCGATAACACCATGGTGTTAGTTATGGGGTAATAACAGTTTTGATCCATGGGATGAATAGGTTGGGATTGGGAAATAAAATAAATGATTACTTCGGTATGGTTCGCTAATCCCGACTAGTTTGGAAAACCATATTTTGGTTTGATATGACTTCCAAAGGAAGATTAAAGAATTTATATTTGATAAAATTAATGGGAACCTTTCCCAAAAGATGTGAATATTTAGATAAAAGAATATTCAGAATTGGAATGAGGCGTATGTTGTGTTTTCTAGCACTTGTTTATTATATACGCGTGTTATTCGGAAAGGCCGGGTTTATACCCATTCTGAATAACTGTTTCGACGATAATTCGAAGATGAAGACGGTGGTCGAAGACCGGAGGTCTTCACATCATTTGGATAATTACTGATGATCCTGATTGGGCTGTACACCCAAGAGGAGGGAAATAGTTGGTGGTTGTCTAGGCGTATTTGGAGATCAATGGATATGCGAGGTATATGGTGCCTTCGGTTTCGTTCAGACCCAAAACGAACTTGTAAATGGAGTGTGTGTCTGACATTGGATTTTATTCTGTGTTGATTGATTTCTATTAAATATATATCTATTTGGCGGCGGAGAATTTATTCTCTTGTTTAACGCCCTTCTCTGAGACGTACGAGCTCAGAGGTTATATATTGATAGATATCAATCGCATGGCATGAATTGCCTGTGTGGCATGCCTAAGTGGCAGATGATCAAGGCTTTTTTTGCAAAGCAAAGTCTTGTGGTTGATGATCAAAGCACAGCTTTAATACAGCGTAGCTTTGTGTATAGCATTAATTCGCGAGCCTCACACCTCGGTATGAGTTAAAAACGGGATACGGACTGCTGGGAGAACACGACGTTTCATTCTAGTTATGGGTGGTGTCAGTGTTTTACTAGCACTGACATCGTTGATTATTATACCTATGTGGATGTTGGATTGCGAGGCGCCTCGAGTATAGGTCTGCAAGGACCGGGAAACTTGTGTTCAGGAATAACTAATCCTCAAACGTAAGAGAGGACCGACCCAGCCGATTCCAGAGGTTACCCAGAGTGTGTAGTCCCGAGGCATTTGCTAAAGTGTCTCAAAGCGGAGAGGAGCTTGCCCCTTGCCTCGACTCATGACGGAAATCCAATTTCCAATACGTGACATTTCGGTTTTATTTGTAGAGGCTAGTGTGGCGACATAGTAGCATGGGATACTATGCCGTCTATGATTGATATTTATGATTGAAATTGTTTTGACAATATACACTTATAATAGTATCAAATGATTTGTTTTAAACGTACCAAGCATGTTTGGCCATTAAAACCATAGCCGGGTCGGTTATGTCGACCGAGGCCACCGCAATATTAAGCCATTTCAAGAATTTACACAGGGTCTCGTTGGACTTCTTCTGAATGCCAGTTAGAGTCATAAAACTTTTTTGATGAGTGATGTGAACTCTGAACTGTTCTACAAACTTCCCAACCCAAAGAATTCCAAGAATGAATAGAATTTGTTTCTCGTTGCCTGAACCACATGGCACCTATATCTGTCGGGTAAAGTGTAAAACACTTCGCCATAACACTTTCAGATGCAAAAAGAACTTCCATATGCTGGATATAATGCATCAAGTGAGCAGTCAGATCCTTTTGACCATCATAAGCTTCCAACATCGATAGTTTGAAATCCAGTGGATTACGAAAGTTCCTGATATCCAAAGAGAATGGACTGCGAGTAACACAATCCAAGTCCGAAGAAGAGGCACCGCCTTGAGTAAATCGTCGAATAACATCCACGATTTGAGATCCATTGCCAAAAGTAAGCAACTAATTCCAGTTATCTAAAGCGCACTAGTGCCCCAGTGTTTAAGTCCAAATTAGGAATCGACTGATAAGCGAGAAGAATTTCTGGTTGAATTCTAACCTGAGAAGCCGCATCGGGCACAATCCTGACTCCCGAAACTACGAGAGCACCATCATCCAAAGTTGTGAGCACCAACGCTGAACTACAGTACAAACAGCGGAACCCGCGACCTGAGCAACCTAAACGTCACGAGCTAGGGTGATGTCGGGGTTAGGAGTGCCCCCGGTTATAGCGGGATCGGTCCGAGGATCGGCGTTGACCTGCTGATTAATTTGCGGGATTGCCCCCAAGTCCCAAGTTAATGCTTGAATGACACTGGTACTCATTCCAATAATATCTGTCTGGCCTGTCAGCCATCCAGTGCTTCCAATCCTAGGGTCAATCTGAGAGAGAAAGGTAGTAAATGATTCTTTCTATCGCTTGAGTCGAGCGTTCAACTCCATTGCCAAATTCTTAATCATCCCGTTGACGTCGTCATGAGTAACGTAATTCGAGGGAACTCCAATCAAAGAAAGTTCCTGACTCCACCTCCTGTACTTTTAGCTTCAACAATAGCATTGAGCTTCTTACGCTTAACCATGAGGAAAAGCGAGTGCCAATTCCAACTTGAAAACTGAAACCAAAGTCGAAAACCAAATTCGAGAATCCAATCTAAAGCAGAAGTCAAAGTTGTGTGCCCCCTACCTGGTGCGTCAAAATGTTGACGTGGGAAAATGGCTATTCACGCACGCTAACTCCCAAGTGTATGTTTTGTAGAAAAACAATAATCCAAATCTAAAGTACGAGAATGTAAAGGTAGAACACAACCTTTTATAGTGGTTCAGCACCAATGCCTACATCCAATTTATAGTAAGCATTCATCACGTAATAGTTGATTACAAAAGTTATACAAGTTCGGACAATTTATGTGTACAAATCTGTATAATGTAACAAAAAAATGTTTGTTAATTCTAAGCTTTGACCAAAATGCCCTTCTTATTCTCCGTTGAGTGGAAATGTTAGTCGATATCCAAAAAGTAGCTTCAATGCCCAAGAAATTCCAAAGATATCCAAAAAAGTCCAAAAGTAGTGTAAAAGTCCAAATGTTGTAGGCAAACGTTTGTTCAACATTTATAAGTCCAAAAGAAGTCCCAAATCCATGATGATGATAAAGGCAGCTATTAAGGGTGCTTGAGAGCTTCGATACCATATGCCAAAATGTAGAAAAAGTGTAAATGAGCCAATCGCTTTGAATGCCAAGCTTGTGGGTATTTATAGGTGAGTTTGGGGACCATCGGCCAGAATTTCGTATCTTTGAGGGATGAGAAATTCGCATTCAAAAAATATGGCTAAAAAACCAACATGGAATCAAAAATCGTATCCTAGAGCTCAAAAAAGTCGAATCCCAAAAATCAACTGAAAACATGTGTGAATCAGGCCAAAAACAGTGCTCCGCGTGGTGAAATCATTTGCTAAGGTGATCTACCACTTTGCCATAATTCCTAATAGCATATCCCAAAGCCGTGTCCAAACACGGTGTGCTCAAGCAAAAAACCATGATCAGCATATGCAAATCTATCCTGCCAAATTCGCCTGGCAAATGCCAAATTTTCGACTCCCGTGCCAATTCCATTTTTCATATCCTGAAAATCGGAGTGCGCACTGAGGAAAAATTCGAATCCCTTCAATGTGATCCAATATTTTTTTGAATTGCAGAGTTTGATTCCCCCTGCCAAATCTTGGAATCCAGAGCCGAACTCGAGAGAATGTGAGCCGGGGCTGATGCGTAATACGAGATTTCATATCAAAGTTGGGATACGAAATGTTGGGATTCGAAATCCTAACTTTTCCATACCAAATTTCCAATGTTGATCAACCCTAGTCGGAGACGTGGAAATCGCATATTTTCCCATGCCGATCACTGTCTTTTCAACGTGCCATGCTACATGATCATCCAAATTTCAGACGTGATCAGCTAAGCACGAACACGTGATTTTTGATGATTTTCACGTGTCGATCACCTGTTTTTGAGTGTAGCAAACTAGAAATTTGCCAAGTGCCAGATTTTGATGTCGTGAGTCGCGCAAGCCATTTTTCGTGATTGAGCCACGCCGATCAGCTGTTTTTGAGTGCGCAACACTGTTTTTTTAATCAAAATCCATATATTTTTCCACGACGAGTTTTGCCACGTGAACGAACCGACATGCTCAAACATTTTGAGCTGATCGGGCCGATCGATCACGTATTTTTATCATGCCATCTTTTCCAAGTCCAATAACGATGACTTAATGAATTGATGTTATTTCCAACCTTTGGCCCCAAACCTGATTTCAACCAAACCGCTTTGCGTTTTCTGATGATATTCTCTGGACTTGAGCGCGTAGCTAACCAGAATCTTGATGTGTGAGAGCATTGACCCAAAAAACATGTCAACAATATGTATATTTGATTTTTGAGTATAAAATAAAACGCGTAAATCTAATTTGAATAACAAAAATAAGATCAATCACTATTTAAAAACTTTTTTGTTTTGAAACTAACGTGAAATCAATAGACAATGAAATTTTGAATAATGATTCTTAAAATATAATATTATTACATAAAATTGATCATGTAAAATTTACGATGAAAACATCAAAATTTTCTTGTTTCGGTTAAATCGATTTACACGGTTGATTTACGGTGCAATAATATAACATAATGAACATTAAAACTTAATATTTAAATTAAATTTTGAAATTTATATTTGAGATATGCTTAAATGGACATAACATAGGAACCATTTCGTAGTAATACACAAAAGTTTGTTCGACAATATTATTTTAGCGCAAGTCAGTATAAATACAGAACAAACGAAATTATTTTTGAAAGCTAAATGTCCCAACATGAAAAAAAATGCACGTTCTAACGTCAATGACGCAATTCGAAATTCTCTAGGCCCACAGGGATTTTTCCGTACAAATTAACAATGCACCATTATTAAATATTGGTGTTTTGATAGGATAGTCACAGCACTGATATCTGGATACCATCATGTACGTCTCGTCGCACTGATCGCCTCAGTGTATTTTTTGTGCATTTTGGTGTTCGGTGGACATCCTAATTAATATAATAGCGTGTCATACCGGTACGTAGCATTGTATCAATTTTGAGTTTTGTGTCCCTACATGTATATATAGATATATGTTGATACAAATTTTCCTATGCTTTGCTTATATCGTGGGATGCGAGAATGAGTGTATACCGATTCAGACTTCATTATATAATTTATATATAAAACAAAAGCATGTGTAACAACCCGAATTCCGACAGACCGATTTTTTTTCAAAAGTCTCAATCTATCGAAACCCGAGTTGGCTTGTCTAGTACCCTGCAGAGAATTCAGAGATAATAAACATATCAGAGCTCAGAAAACATCTCACAACGGAATAGAATAAAATAAAATATAATCAAATATAACCTTATCCAGATAATAGTACTGCCTAACTAGTATCTGAAGCTACCATATCTCTGCCACAAACCTAATCTACGAGTATGTTATGAGGAGGGGGTCAAAACACAAGTTCTGATGACTGGTCTTAAACTATACATTTTGGATATTACTACATATACCGTTCAATTACATTTTCTTATTTATTAGGTTACTTGGGTTAACAACACTCAAGGCTTACCCATACGTCGTACCCATCTACTTCCCAGTGGATTAACATAATACGATATGTATGTGACTACCCCCCAACATTAAGGTACAACCCATGGTACCCCACACGCACGGTTTCCGCCGTAACGCCACAAAAATATACGCAGTCCCTCATCCTACGCCGGAATGACATATAGGTCCCTATATAACATTGCTAACTTCCATATAGAGCCGCCATCGCCATGCCATGTAAGCATATAGACTGCCACTTTCGATTGAGTCAGATTCCACCACAGAGTAATGCCCTAGAGTCTACGATACACCACCCGGGGCAGACATGCATGTATATAGACTTTCTTACATATGTATAGTTAATCATACTTGATGCCTCAACCTTGATGATACACCATCCGGAAACGGTATGCATGTATCCATACGTATTATCTATTGTGCACCGAGTTCCGTAACAGGGCTGTATAAGAAACACAAAACTCAGTCGGGAACCTTTTTAGATATCTATATACACAGAAGCTATGGTCTGCATTCCACGGTGGCTATAGTCCTACCAGACCCCTCCCTCAACTAGTGAAAGACAAACATAATTGAGAGCTAGTGACATAGCCTAGAAAAACAACAAACAACATCTTAATTGGTCTGTCTCGCAACCAATGCCTTGATAGTGAAAGGTCGATGGTCTATAGGTTTAGCTCCTTGTCTTTCCGTATCATGCATCACACTAATTGTCGTTGGCTGGTACCCGACGACTACTATCAAATAGATGGTTAGACCGCCAAAGGCAAACATATAAAATGGTCGTAACCCGCCTAATAAGATCTTCGATTCACCTATGCCACATTACAACCTTCTAACTGCCCACTATCGTGGCAGTCAAGGTGTACTCACCGGGTAGTAACGCACATACCCAACCCCTGCGAGCACATCCTAAGCGCTGTCACCACACAGAGGACTACAAGGAGTACTCTCCACATCCCAGGAAGCCACGTGCTTCCCCTTCCAGTCCTTTGGAGCCAACAGAATATCAGTAGAACAACAGACAGAACAGGTAGAATAGTCAGATGGATGTGCGCTCCCTTCGTGCCTCATGACACCATGATGATCTACCCCGTTGGGTTATTCCTCTTCAGACGTATGGACTGGTCCAAGAGCCTCAGGTTAATGTGTTATTAGATCCTATGTCTAAACATTTAATTACATGCTTGCTCTACGTCATCAGATTTCCAGTTAACTTGGTTGTTTCAAGTCATATTGACTTCTTATTCAAGTTACCGAGTTCCTCTTGCTTATTAATTTGAGTTATATAACTTAACCCATTAAAGTTCATTAATAAACCTTTAAAATGATACTCTTATCAGCAGATTTTAGATTCTCAAGTTTATAGGTTACTTAATGTATAATCAAGTACAATTTATTGCATTTCATAAGTTTTCCCCTCTTTTCTCTACTTATCACAAACCACAGGTTTCCAGATTTACTTAATACTTAATTTATAATTAAGTACAACTTATCTCATTACATAAGTTACCCATTCCACCTATCATTTATTATAACCTAAGTTATAATGTTTGTTTGTCCCTAGGACAAGCCACCTATTATCTTTCCTTCAAGTTTATTCATAATAGGTTATTATCATTCCCCATTCATTCCAATTCTTTTACTGTTGTAACTTTCCTTTATTTCCATTAATTACAATTAATGCCATTTATTTCTTTCCTGTTATATTCATATATATATATATATATATATATATATATATATATATATATCACCATACCTCTTATAATAAGCCTACCACTTGTGGATGTTGGATTTTCCAGGGGGTTCCGGGCAGACTTCTACCACAAGTTGGAATTAACCTCGTGTCTTAACACGGTTATATGTATGTTTACATACTAGACCTCTCACGTTAAATTAACCACTTGGGGACGCTGGATTTGTCGGGCGGCTTCGGGCAGACTTCTACCATAAGTTGAATTTAACCTCGTGTCTAAGTGCGATGACAATTTTCTATTTACTGTAAATTTAGGCATATTCTTTCTTCCAAATTTTACTGTAATTCTTATTTACAATCTTTTGGCCTAGTAATATTCTTAAAAAATATTTATGTTCATCGTAAACTTCATAATTACAGCATTCACATAAATTCCCAATTTAGGTAAGTGATTAATGGAAACAGGTCTTGTACAACAGAAATTTTCTCAGCATATTTAGTTTCAATTGCACAATTATTCCTAATTTCATTGTAATATAACTTACAATATACAATTAACAGGTTACTAGAACATGTCTATAACCAACAGTAATCCTTTCCACATATTCTAACAGGTTTATACATTTCAGCAAATTTACATTTCGGCAAATTTATACATTTAAGAAGGTTTACATTTCAACATATTAACGGGGAATGCAATACTATAGATATACCATTATCGAAAAGGATAAATTAAATCCACTCACCTAATTACTTTCCAATTCATGAATCTGGTCCAGACGTAACATTCCACGGCTCCCCTAACTGAATCTAAAACCTAAATAGCCATGGATTCACAATTCTCAAACTAAAAGAAAAAGGGAAGAAAGAAGAGAAATTTGAATTGACCAAATCCAAGAATTTACATCATTTTGATTAGAATTCTGAACACCCATTTGCAGATATACATTCTTTTCCTCCAGATCTTGAATCAAAATTTTCTTAGACTAATTATTCTATTTTTTTAAAGAGATTTGAGGAGGAAGAAGAATGGCATAGCTTAGGAAGCCTCTCATAAAATATGAGATTTAGGTTAGGCTCTGCTAGCATATTTATATGTGTTCAAGGAAGTGGATATGATCATGTACACGCAGCGCTGAGTCAGCAACGAATATGGTTTGAAAAACGGTCCAGATTCGTCGAACGAATCTGCCCAGATCTGGGGTGGCTCGACCCTTGGGTCGACCCAAGTAAACGTGGTTCGACCCAGCTAAACGAGTGTCGACCCAGGTAAAGGTAGGTCGACCCAACTGGGTCCAGCGAGCGGTTTTGGGCACGATGTTTACTATTTTAATGTTTTTCGTTTAAATGTTTGATTAGTATACCGTTATACTTTCTTTGAATTATTTAAATATTATATTTACATATAATCTCCTTATATGTATACGAAACTTCAAATGCCCATTTTACACGTATATATATATATATGCACAACTTTTATTTTGTTTTCAAAATTCAAATAGTGTTATGTTGTTATTTAATTCTTACCTATTTTCATTGATTGCAGGCTTATTTTGAACTTCTCTCTTGTATATTTTTTTTTGCACATAAATATTGCAACACCCCATATTTTTAACGACTCTAAAAGAGGATAAATTAAATAATTAATTTAATATTCAGGACTAAGGAAAATGGACTGCGCTATTGCGTCCGTGTCGAAATTCTGGTTAAGATAGACATTTGGTTTGCATAAAACGGACACCGCATGAAGAAGTTATTAGGGTTTTAAGTTTGTATACGCACAAAAGAAATATGTATATACATATGATACACATATGAGTCAGGTATGAGTCAGCACCTATCCAGAAAGCATTCAAAACTCAAAATTTCATATGGTGGCAAAATTCCCGCTCTAGGGGGTCGACCCTCCTAGAGGGGTGTCGACACCATAGTCGACCCACCCACAGGGGTGTCGACCCCCCTAGGGCTGATGTGGCAGTCAGTTTCAGAGGGGAAGGCAGCTATAAATGCATGGTCATTTCTCTTATTTTCTCATACTAAAAAAACAATGGAGGCCAGATGTCGTCAGTGCCTGAACTGAATCAAATCCTATCTTTTACAACTATCAACTTTGCAAGTCAATTAGAGATTCAAGTGTGGATCTACAACCCAACAAGCTTCTTTTCTAGTTCTATCTTCTTAGCCAAACACTGTGAGTTCTAGGTTACTTTTAGATTTAAATGACTAAAAGTATAACGTGATAGTACTGTGATTTGGATCTGTCTTGAATCATAAATCTATGTTATTCTTGGATCTCAAACTTCATTATGCTAGATTTATTTTTATAGATCTAATTCACCTGTGATTAGTTTATCATGTCACCTTTGTGGATCTGAACCTTTGTCAAGTTTGTGGTTAATTTGGGGTTATCAGTATATGGACAAATGAACCTTTGTTTAGATCTAAATCATCATATTGTGATTAATTGAGATCTGTTATTATTGGACATATGAATTATTATTTGGATCTGTTCATCCTAAGTATATTGGATCTAGTTTTATCATTACCGTTTTTACTAGATCTGTTTTTATGTCCACCTTATTATCATATTGTGATTAATTGAGATCTGTTTTTATTGGATATATGAATTCTTATTCGGATCTATTGTAACTTTTTTGGCATTCTATAATGTTGATCTTGACCTTATTTGTGTTAGATCTATTTCTAACTATTAGATCTAAATCTCTATATTATTGGATCTATTGTAATTTCTATGACATTCTATGATGTGGATCTTGACCTTTTTTGTGTTAGATCTATTTCTAACTATTGGATCTAAATCTCTATCTTATCGGATCTATTGCAATTTCTATAACATGCTATGATGTGGATCTTGACCTTATTCATGTTAGATCTATTTTTAACTATTGGATCTGAATTATGTGGACATACAAATTATTAATCAGATCTAGTTTATCACCTTATGCCTATCATATTAGATCTAAACCAGTTGGACATCTAAATGTATAATTTAGATCTTGTTATGCTTATTATGACATCATAGTTATGTTAGAATTAGTTAACTACCACAAGTTCATCAGATTTATGCTTATATGTCCACCTTATTACCATGCTAGTTTATGTCTATGCCAAAACAATCACCTTTGTCATATTCCCATCACTTTTCCCTTTTTATTGTTTATGACTAGGCAACTTTCTAGCCTAAATGCCGCCAAATATATGCGAATGCGTTAGTTACGGAATGGGGAAAAAAAGGTTAGAATTGACAAAATTTAAATAATGTTTATATGAGTTGGACATATAATTCAAAAAGGGGAAAGGCACAATCACCTATAAAGACATAGGTAAGAATTGGATAAGAATGAAATGTCTAATAATTACAATTCGAAATTGTAATTGCACCTATGACACGATGTTATGTTGCATTAGTGAAGGAAGTCATCCCGGACCCGACCGACATATCCAACATCCACTAATGTTGAACCTAATGTGAGAGGTATAAGTGCGCAAATAAGAATCGGGCTAAGACATGAGGTTAGGCCCAACTTGTGGAATAAGTCTGCCCGGACCCAACCGGCATATCCAGCATCCACAAGTTGTAGGCCTAATGTGGGAGGTCTATCCCATTATAACCATAAATGGACATGGTAATGAATTGGAGTAAACAAGGGATGATAGTAACCTATTATGGTTAATTACTTAATGAAAATTTTGTATATAATAGGTAGGCTTGTCCTAGGGACAAGTGAAAATTATAACATAAGTTACAATAAAAGGAAAGAAAGCTTATTAGTAAACCTTAGTTAAGAAAACTAAGTTAATAAGTAAACAACGTCAAGTTCTAGTGATACGTTAAACAAGAAACAGGTGAACTGAGAAGGAGTATACTTAATTAAGTATTAAGTATAAAGTAAAACATGTTATTGTAATTATGGAATCAGACAATGAATAATAGAGAGGGATTGTAAGATTACTTTCGTTAATTACAATCCAAGGGTGAAAGATTGTAAGATTACTTCTGTTAATTACAATCAAAAGAATAACATATAATGGGGCTTATTAATGAAATTAAATGGATTATGTTATATTTATATGAAATTAATAAGCAAGTGAAACTTTGGCAAGTACAAAAGCAGTCAATGTGAATGAGGATAACCTGTTAATCTGTAATACTTTACCCAGTTGAATCCATAGGGATTGTGTGAACACAAACATGAATAGGGGTTAAATAAACTTGGTTGAATCAGTGGGAGGGTTAAGTAAACCTTGGGTAGGTGGGTAATATTAGTATATATAGGCCCATAAATTTAACCGTTAAATAAACATGCTTGGATCAGTGGGAGGGTTAAGTAAATCTTGGGTAGGTGGGTAATATTAGTATATATATAGACCCATAAACTTAGCCCGATAAGGTTATGTAATTAAAGACACCTAATGGTAAGCATAACCGGTAGAAAGATTGAGGTTATATAACTAAAGACACCTTTAGTGCAAATATAACCTTTGGAAAACCTTGTGAGGAATACAAGACAAAGGGGAGAGCTAGTATCATATTGTGTGGGACCCGTTTCAGTCAGTAACCCGGAGTATGTATCGATAGAGAACTCCGAACTAGGTCGAAGAAGGGACACGCTTACTGAATGATTGTAAGAGATCCAAACGTGGAGGCGGTGTTGGCGGCGCAAACCGACCGGGCCATGTGCGTGCATGAGCCGGGCCGAAGGGGATAAGACGACCGTGACACCTGTAGATATGGGGCTGTGCATATCAACGAGGGGTTGCCACTTTAGGACATAATACACCCTACTGTGGGGCCGACACAAAGTATCTACGGAGTAGGGAGTTGATCGATTAGGGTAATAGTAGGGTATATTTGGAGGTATGCCTAAGTCTACCACCTTGAAGTGTAAGGGATCATCTCATTCGGGTTATAGTAATAGTGCAGAGTAATCATTAGTGAAGCATATACACCTTATCCTGTCTACCTTGTCACACCTGTCATTTATGTAGTGATCTCTCTTGCCCACTTTATATGCCTATCATGCTACTTTTATTTATTTACTTGGTAAAAGTAACTAGACTCGCCAGACTTTATGTCTGACCCTTTTGTTTCCTCTTTTTTCTTCCGTTTTCCTCCCAGATTCTCAGTGAGGAAACACACAGGCTTAGTCAGCACTCAGATATCATCTTGCTAGAGCTGCTTTCGAAGTATGGCTCAAGTTCTTATCTCTACTATGGCTTTGTCTCTTTTATTTGGGGAATTATGTATTCTTTTAAGTATTCATGTACTCTGATGGTAAAAGACAGAAGTTATATTGTTGTAATGGTTTTTGTGACTTATGGTATTTTGGACCACGATGTATGATTTGTGTTTGAAATAAAAATTTGAATTTTCGCTACTATCTTCATTATATCAGTCTTGTAATACTCTGTGTCTGTTTACCTATAACGCTTCACGAAACTTAATGCATTCCCTTTGTGAGTGACATTAACGGACATGGGGTGTCATATATATGAATATATCTACATATGCATGTATACATATATTTTTGAACTCCCTTATATGTATAATTTTCTTTATATGTGCGTTTATACATATTTTCTCTTTAGAACATGCATTATTTTAGCCGTTTCTCTAAAATAAAAATATGGCGCCGTGGGAATCGAACCTGAGTCGCTCTCTTGGAAGCAACATGCTCTTACCAACTAGACTACATAGGCTTTTGTTAACATGTCTAAAAACAATGGTGGTCATTGTTATTTTCTTATACCTACTTTTCATGTTTGTTATAATATTTCATTTAAATGTATCTCTTTCATTTTAAATACATTTTCTGCAATCCATAGGTCTGAATTGACCAGAAAATTGCCATGAATGCAATGACTCTAATTTCGTGACCAAATTCTAGAAGCTCTTCATATTTTTATTTAATTAAAAATGCGGGGTGTTACATTCTCCCACCTTTAGGAACTTTCATCCCCGATATTTTGTAAGGGTAAAATCAAGTAATTCCTCACATAAATCACAACCATCATGTGTGCATCTTGTTAGACCAAAAAATGGTACTAACACCCAAATGCTACGTGAAGTCCTCACAATCACAAGTCATAGATCACAAAATGTAGAAAACGGTAAATAACAGGAGACACATGAAGATTTTATAGTGGTTCGGCTCAAACCAAGACTACGTCCACTTTATCTCTTCTTAAATACTAAGAAGTTACAAGTACGATTCTCTCGGTTTATACACGAAATCCTCACGTTTACAATGAAAAGAGGTAAGAAATAAGAAGATTATACATGAAATCCTCGTGTTATATTGCGGAGTTCGGATTCTATGTTGAGAAATGGCCTTGCTTAGAACAATGGTGGAAGCCTTGAGGAGTTAGTGCCTAAAGATCCCTCAAAATGCCTTTGAATGGTGTGTTTATAGCCATTTACAGTAGGCGGTTTGTGGGCCATGTGGCACGCATCCTAAGAATTTCAAAATGAGGTGGAAAACGTGGATAAATCCTCTCCAATTCGTGTCATGCCATTTGTAATTAGATCTGGATTCATAGGAATGGGAATAGCCAAGAGAATAAGTCAAAATACGAATAAAAGCAAGCCCCGTCCAAGCAGTTCATGGGTCGTGCATGGGCAAACCGAGCCAAGGTCATGACCGAGTGTTGACGTTCTTTGGTGAGGTGGTGCTAGTCGGATCGTGAGCTGAATGGGGCGAGCTGGGTTTACCGCGATCCGATGTGTGGACCTGGTGGTGAGCTGGGTTTACCACGATCCGATGTGTGGACCTGGTGGTGAGCCCATGATCGGGTCGTGGTCCGGGGGTCCACCATGAGATGGGTGGTGGCCCACGAGCCGAGTGGGGGGGGGGGGGGAGAGCCCTAGGGGGAGAGTCGAGGCCAATTCCATGTTTCGTCATTTTACCCAAGTGATTGTCGATCGATAGCAGTTTATACTCACTTCCTGAGTTTCTCTTCTACGCGTGTTTACGGAAATGGGGGTAACTTCCAAACCGTAAATCCGATTGGGCCAAACGAAAGCTCTGTTTGAAGCTAATTCAGAGCGCTACAAGGTTTACATGAGAAGCACCGTAATCGCTGTTTTCGGGCCCAAAAGTGGTCGCCTGATAGGAGTTTCGGGCTATTCTTTGTTTGTGATGCGACTTCAGCAAAGTCGCTTCCTGTCTTATGACATTGTTCTCAATACTTAAATGTATTGTTATCCAGAGATTTCACGTGTGATGGCTTTGACTAAAAATCATGTCAACACATCCAATTTTGCAAACATCTATGCACACGTGCAAAGTGTAATGCAACATAGTAATACATGTATGCCTAAGCAGTACCTCCTATATGCATGCAAATTTTTCAAAAATCCTTTATAAACATGATGATCACATCCTAAATATACTGGCAATTCTACAAGAATGCAATATTTTGAAAATCAAAATACATTTTCATCCAAATTTTCCCACACTGTTACGGAGCAAGAGCACAGTTCATCCAATTGTTGCATCCAAAATCCTACCAACCTTCTTTATTTTTCGAATTTTAGAAAAATCTAATTTTCTAAATTCGATTTCTTATGTTACAAAAAAGTGAAAAACGGAAAACTTCACATCCTCCATTTTTCTTTTATGTACCTTTTCTATCTATACTTGTATTTTATGAAACTATTTTTACAAAGATCCCCTATTTCCTATCCAAGCACAACCCACATTAGAAAACTTTCTTTGTTACATATTTTCTTTAACTGTCATGTTTGTTGCTTTGCTGAATTTGTTATTTCCATTTAAGTTATGCCATTACTCTTTTCTTAGATTATTTAACTTAATCTTCTGATCTAAGTTTTAATTTCAAATAAGCCTTCTAGTCCTTCAACTAAAATAGGAAAACAAACTTTATACATAGCTACTACTAAGGGCCATGAATCTCAGGACTATGTCCCCCTCAGACAACAAAGTTCAAACTATGGGATACATGATAGGTTTAGGTGTTACCCTAACTACCCAACAGGAACAAAATAACAGAACAATCCCAACAGAAATGTAATAATAGGTTTCACCCTAACAGGAAAGTTAGTAACAAGATCTAAACATTTACTTGCCCTTTACTATCTAGTAGTCACCACTAGTCCTGGCTGTGTACTAACAGTCATTTCCAAGCAAAAACCTAGGCTTTTCCATGCTTACGCATTGTACGGGAACTTACTATTATTCTAAGATAATTCTCGCTAGCTACTTCATAGTCTCAAAACTTTTCCCGTCTTCCCTAGGCACTAATCCTTACCTACTCCATACTTTTTAAAACAAGGTTTGGCCTTTTCATTTCACTTTTCTTCCAAAAGTTAAAAATATCAAAAATTTATTTTCCTCACCAAAACTTACTTTTGCCAAACCATAAAACATGTCATTTTATAAAAATGTAAATCATTTTTTTTTTCAAATCATAAAAGCTGGAGTAGATAGGGACAACTATTTCTCAATCAGGTTTACAACTTATTCTTGCTTATAAGGTCAGTTCAGTTACTTACCACAAGAGGCAAACGTCCACTCTATTCTTAATTTCTACTACTTATTTTTTCCACCCAACAAACTTTTATGTTAAAACAATTATCAAAAATGGTAGTCAAAAGAATAGAGATTTCAAAACTTTCTTTATTGAAAATTCTAGTTTTTAACAAAATGCCACATCAAATGCAACATTTTCTATGTTTTGCTTTTTAATCCTTTAATACAAGAAAGCTAGCGAGCTATACATGCTCTATTATGTGCACCTTTTACTGAGAGAACTTCATTTTAGACAAAAAATTTCACAATAAATTACTGTTTCCAAAATATGCCCCATTTTACTTAAAACTATGTACTTTTTCAAATATGTTCTTAACATATTATAAACTGTAACTTTTAAGATCAAAAGTTGAAAACATCATAAATCATCTTCCAAAAGCTTTTACAATTTCAAGTTCTTAGAAGTTAAAAATGGGTTTAAACTCAAAGTGGGTTTCCAACTTACCTAGGCTTTCCTAGACACTCCCACAAGGTCAATTCTTTCAACCATATATATTCCTAATACATTTTTTCTCTTTTTTAACCTTTCCCAATTTATAAGGTTTTACTGCCAAACCCACTAACCTGAAATACTAACACCTGGGATTCACCTTTCTTTCATACAAAATATATTGTACACCTCCCACCCAAATTACCTAAGGGTCTCAGATTTCCACATTCGTTCCTTTAGTGAACAAAACAGATATCCAAATTCTCACCATATTATGCTCTTTCTATTTAGTAGGTTCCTCTATGGATCTAGGTGTATATATAATATATTTATATTTTAAAAATACAAATACGTTCACTCACTATCTATACAGGAATCCTAAACCTAAGCTCTGATACTAGATGTAACAACTCGAATTCCGACAAACCGATTTTTTTTCAAAAACCCAATTCCAATGAAACCTGAGTTGGATTGTCAGGTATCGTGCAGAAAAGACAGAGATAATAAACATATTAGAGCTTAGAAACATCTCACAGCGGAATGGAATAAAATATAATATAATCAAATATAACCTTACCCAGATAATAATAATAATACTGCCTTACAAGTATCCAAAGCTATTAAATCTCTGCGACAAATCTAACCCGCGATTATGTTATGAGGAGGGGGTCAGTACACAAGTTTTGGTGACTGGATTTAAACTACACATTTTGAATAACCCTACATATATCATTCAGTTATATTTTGCGAGTATAATATGATTTCCTAATTTATAATATTTATTTATAACACTATATTTTTATTTAAGAATTTCCAGAATTATATATATTAAAACACTTGAAAATTCTCAAAAATCATTTTTGTACTAGAGTATGTCGACATACAATTAACCCTATGTCAACATATAACTGTCATTTTTTCAAATTTGGAAGGAAATGTCTTTTCACTATTTGTGATGGTTCTAAGACGTTGCAACCTTTTACACATTACAAAAAGGGGTTGATTTCGAATTTTTAATTACTTTTGCTTCTTTATCTTCATTACTCCATTATTCTCTTTCATTTTTATGATTTCTACACCTATACTCTGTCGAATTTAATTCTGTTTTCATTAATCTTCTTCTCTGTACATTCTTTACTCATTACTCTCTGAATCAAGTGCTATTGAAGAGTTATAGGGCTGTTAATTGTTTGAGTTATGTAAGTAATCGGTGGTATCCCTTATAGCCATAAAATCAAGGATGGGTAATCGGAGGTATCCCTTGTAGCCGTGTAATCAAGGAGGTTGGAATCAGTGGTATCCCTTGTAGCCATGAAATTAAGGAGGTTGGAATCGGTGGTATCCCTTGTAGCCGTGAAATTAAGGAGGTTGTATTTGACTATTGATATAGTAATAAAACTCTGCGCAATCTAGCATTGTGCGGGAATGGACGTAGGAGCAATCCGAATCAGTATAAAATCCGGTGTGTTCTTTCCTTTTCTGCACTTTATTTTTGCTTATCTTTGTGTTTGTGTTTAATTCTATGCCTATGATGGTTTCGTTGGTGATTGATTCATATAGTATATCACATAAGTTTTAGATTTTGTTTAAATTCTCAAAAACACTATTCACCTCCCCTCTAGTGTTTGTTTTGCCTTAACGATCCCTTCCGCAATCCCTAACACATTAATCACAAGACAAGTCTTCACAAGTATAGTTGACAAATTGAAACAAGTTTGAGCTCAAATCCAAACAAGTTAACAGGTTGTGATGACTCATTGTGACAAGTTGAAAATCTAAAAACCTGACTCGCACATGAGCCATCCTGATCGAGTTTAAACCCCAAACATGCAGTTTCTAATGGATTAGATTTTAAATAACCATTACATACACACATATACCACATGAAATTTTAAACATTTAACAAATCACTTGCATTTGATCCTATAAAGTTAGAATGTTGAATTTTCAACTTTAGTTAACAGAAAACCTTCATACATAAAAACAAATTGAAAATGATAAAGGGCTCTAAGACTTAAAACATAGGTTTAAGTTGATACCAGCGTGGCATGCCAACATGAGTCATCTACTTTCAACTTGGTTTCATAAAAATATTGGATACATTAATTTATATAAAAATTGTCATATGTTTTGCTGGGTAGTAAAATATCTATGTTAAACTTATATTTGTAATCGGTGCATGTTGGGTAACATAGTATTTGATATGTTAACTTAGGTAAACATACTGTTGGGTATATATATAGTTGCTGGATAGGTTTTGTTGGCTTTTATTTATAATAAGTTGTGTATATCCAATTGGTGTATGAGGATGCATATGTGCTATGTAGTATAAAAAGGTTAGATGTTAATGTGGATGTTTAGTGGCATGCAGGGTTTCATGTATATCTCACGCAATATATTTTTAGTAGTTTAGTTGTTCGATGCCTTATGCACATATAATCTACAATGCACATGTATGCATGTGGAATAATTTACATATACGCTACAGTGCACATGTATGCATGAGGAATTATTGTTGTATATATACATATATATACATTTATATATGTATGTGTGTGTGTGTGTATATATATATGTATGTTGACTGATGCAGACTGGATGGGTTGTAAAATATATATTATAATGTTCAACTTATATGTTGGCTTGCTGGGCAGTTTTGCTGGGTATACGTGATTTATATCTTTAAAACATTTGCTGGTTATTCGTGATTTACATCTTTAAAACATTTGCGGGGTAGACGTTATTTACTTCTTTAAACATATTTCTTGGCAGTCTTCATAGGATATTACAGAGAGTAAATCAACATATTATTATTGTTAAATAATATATGTTTTTTTGCACGATATATTCTTTTTTTAATCGAAATTTGAATTTTGGTAAGGAAACGTGTTTGTCCAATGATACAGTCACACACACACACACACACATATATGTGTATATATATATATATATATATATATATATCGAAGTCCAATTGGATTATATGAATATTAATCATTATATTTAATAAGGAATATTGTTTACTAAATGAATGGTTTAAGTTGTTTGAATTTAATGAAATTTTATAATCAAATTATTTCAAAAAGGGAAACAGATTCGAAAATTGAAGTATTTATGATGAAGTTTGAACAAATAGTATAAATTGTATTATGAAAAATCGAAAGGATAAAGTCTTATTTCATTAAAATATAAATTGTTTGGAAATCTATAATGATCAAGTGGTGTGTAAAATAAACCCTGAGCATTGCCTCACGTGCCTTGTTATACTTATCGTTATACGACCTCATTACATTTTTGCTTTTTAAATTAAATGTGTTAAGGTGGACAACTATAATGCCATTTTTGATATTTATTTCATTGATAGACAATACCTATTATAGTGTATACTATTTGTATAAAAATAGTTTAACAGATCATTAAGAGATGGAAAAAAACACGCAAACATCTCTTAAGTTACCATGAACTGATTTACATGAGGATGTTAAGCCTGACTCGAGTGTTTTTTTTCATTATGCTCGGGTCAGCTTGAGTTGTTTCTGTTACCGAAGACCTAAGTTACTTGAAGATGAAGTTGGATACTAAAGACCGCGTTCACTACTATTTTATTTTCGTTTCGTTTTTGGTATGTTATAGCAAATGTATAACTCTGATATATTGTAAATTGAGATCAAATGTATATTGTTTAACAAGTTTATTGGACTGCCTAAGTTATTATTATATTTTATCGCTCCGTTGTAAGATTCTGTGTATTGTATAGTTCCTTCTCTTCTTATTTCTTTTTATAGTCAAACCCCATTAATAATTCACCGTTTTTGGATGGTTTGAGTTTGACATTTTTGGTTCACTGTCAATTTAATCATCCTAAAAATGTGAGTTGTTACAACACACTACTTGTTAATTTTTTATTAGCATTTTATTTAGTGGATTTGATTTGGTTGCATTTATGTGACATTAGTTGAAGGATTGATTGTAATATTATTTCATGCGTAAAGTTTTTCATTTTTATCATCACATATCATTCCATGTATATAATGATTTTCATTCCCATTGCATGCTAATCATTTTCATTCTTATATATCATTTATTACATGATCATCATAAAATATTATTTAGAAGGAGTTAGTATTAGAATCAGTACTAGTGTTAGTTAGTATTAGAGTCAATAATCGAATAGAGACAAAAAATTAGGTCAATATTTAGGACAATTAATATCTAAAGTCAGATGGTAGTTTTGGATAATAGTAGCTTTTGTTGACGACAACGGGGGGAAGGGATTTAAAATATGCATAGATTGAGTGGAGTACAAATTAAGGGGGAGTTATGGAGTTCATGGGGAGTTTGTTAGGGATTGAGATGATTGTAATGATGGTTTTGATGACAACAACCTTGTTTCAACAACTACTGCTATAAAATATATATTAACACTATTATCTAGAATATATATATATATATATATATATATGCATGTATGTATGTATGTATGTACAGGAAATATATGTGGGTATCGATTATTAAAGACTGTACAGTTTAGATAATCAATATTTCAAAGAAGAAGAGTCTAAGATACAAGACTCATGAGTAACAAGAATTCAAGAGTTCAAGAAATAAAAGTAATTATGTATATTTTTTTTTGTTAAAACTCTAGTTAGCATTGAATTCTTATTTCCAACTTATCTCACTATTTTCAAAATGATTTCAAAATTACGTCCTTATTTAAATCAATATTTCTTTTTTCCTAAATTTATTAAACTCCTGTTTTTAATATATTTTATTTCTTAATATAATTTAACTCCTGATTCAAATATTTTTTAACATTAATTTTATTATAGTTACCTATGTTCTCAATTTTCTTAGTTATACTTATTAAGTTCTACTATAGTTCTTATATTCATAGTTTTATATATATATATATATATATATATATACTTTTATATCATTTTATATATAGTTTTTAATCATTTTTAAATCATCTTAAATATATGTTTTCAATATATACTTTTACTTGAAAAACTCTATTTTAGTATATAGGAATGTAGTTAGTTTTAACTCAAGAATTGCCATAACTAATAAAACATCAATCTATAAGTATTAATAATTTCATGAATTAAAAATAGCAGCCACACTAGTGATTTTCTATTCTTCTCTGTTCTTGCTTCCGCATACCCATTTCATTTGAACACCTTTTTTCTCTTCCCTCCGCTTTCTTCAACTGCCTCGCGCCTTAACCTTTTCCACCCATCTCGTCGGATGCCGAAAATAGGAAGGCCAACAGCGGTTCTCTGAAAGTGTTACCAGATCTGGAAGAAGCTTTTCGGCTCCTCTTTCTTCTACGGTTGCTTCTGGTAGCTCCTCCATGCTAGATATGGGAATGGAAGTAACTACAGCATCATATCCGGTTTCGGGAGTTAGATCTTTCGATACAACTAGGGTTTCTCCACTATTCGCTGGCTCGTTAGAAACTGAGAGATGGTCAGATGTTAGTACTTCCACGAACTTCGAACACTACATCAATTCGTCTAACGCAGGTATAATCTGCGCTTCCTCGTCTCAGGAAAATGTATTGGTTAAGAAAGGGTTGGGAACATGTTTTCTAATGGGAAAAATGTAAATGAGGTTGATGTGGATATTGCCACTGAAGTTGATCCATCAATTAGGTTGAATAACATGAATGTAACTGATACTAGGTGGAAAAAAATGATGTACTTGTGCCTCCCAAAGCAGCGTCAACACCAAACAACTCCCCTAGTATCTCAAGCTCACCATGTGTTCGACATAATGCCCCACTGGAACCTGTTAAGCCTTCCCCTGTTCTGCCTCATACCAGTCCAAATGAAAAGCCATGTGGCACTCAAACCAAGCCTAGCTACTCCTCTTTCTTTACTTCCTTACCTTATTGTGCCGGTGCATACACTCCTCGTATGTTTATGTCATCCCTAGAAAACCCTATGCCTCCAAATGAGATATTAGAAGAGGGAGTTCTTTTTTGGAAAGACCACCTTGTGGGTTTTTAACTAGACTTCGATGTTCCGAACATAGATGTACGTAAGCATTGTCGTAAAGCTTGGAACTTGAAAGGTGGTCTATGAGCTAATATTGTAAACGGTATGTTCTACTTTAAATTTTCAATATTAGAGGAGAGAAGGAAAATACTGGAATCGGATCCGGCAATTATTGGAGGTAAACCTTTTATTATTACTTCTTAGAGTGCATCGGTTGAAAAATCTAGAGAGCATGTGTCTTTCATTCCTGTATGGACTATTTTTACTAGAATTCCATCTATTCTACAAACTCTTCCTGGTTTGAATTGGTTAGCTAGTAGAATAGAGAATTTTAAATGTTTTGATGTAAACACGGAGTCAAGGAAAAATCTCATCTTTGCTAAATCTTTGATTGAAATAACTCAGAATAAGCCATTAACAAAAACGCTCAAAGTATCTATAGATGGATATGATTTCTATGGATGTTAAATATTCATGGCAACCGGAAATATGCACAAATTGTCATTGCTTTGGACATCTTTTAAAAACCTATAAGCTTGTAGGTCCTTCTATAGTACGTTCGCCCCTACTGAAGCCTCCTCCTAGTATTTGGGTTCAAAAGAATAAGGTAGAAGAAAGTCAAGTTGATAATGATCCAAGTATAGATAAAGAATTGAAGAGTAATGATTTTAGCTGTGCTGACAAATTAAAAGAAAATGTAGTAGTAACATCAAATGGGGAAACTGAGCAAGATGATATTCATTGGAGGTTTGATGATCAATCGTGGGTACATGAATCTTCCGGAATGAGATACGATCAACAAGAAAATGAATACTACAAATATGTAACTGACACAGAGGAGGATGCTCGAAGATTGGAATATCAAGTAGTGGAAGATAGCTTTGAGCTTATTAAGTGGATGTTCTTGGTGATAAGAACAAGATACTTTTCCATGATTCTACTTGGGATTGGGAATGCGAGTTTCGTAGTCCTAACCCGTGTTTTGTACCTAACCTTGCCGTAATTTTTTCTGAGCATGTCAATGTTATAGATAGTGATAGTGATTCCTCCAGTTATTCCACCCTAGTAGGGGATTAACTATTAGGTCCATTTAGTAGTTGAAACTCTTTGTTTCTCTCCTGTTCTTTATAGATATAGTGTTGTAGCACTTCAAACCAGATGAAGTTCCTGTGCCTGTATAGAACTTCACGTCTTTCTTTGCTCTTCTAATAAAAGTGGTACGACCACTATAAAACCGGCTTACCTTGCAAAAAAATAATTGCCATAACTTATTTAATCATTATTCTCTTTAATTCAAAATTTTATTTTTTGAACTTTTACTCTAGGATATCAACATATATTTTGGTATGTCAACATATGTGCCGTTGTTTTCAAATTAAAATTTTGAAAAGTTTTATCTTTTTAATTCAGAACTATTCTGAAAAGATTTGACTATTGGGAGACTATAAATAGGCTTCTAAGTTTGAATTTTTAACTAATTTTTATTTTCTTCTTCCTTTCTCTTATCTCCATTATTCTTCTTAATTTCTTAAATTCCATACTTATACTCTGTCGATTTTCAAAGAGAATTATATCAACCTTTTTCTAATTCAATTTTCTATCAATCTCTTTTTGAAATTTATATGATATTCAAGCGTTATAGGCTTTTCGTAATCAAGGTCGCAAGATCAAGTTCTGTCGAGTCAATCTTCCAAAACTGATAATGAGAAAGGTGTGGTTGTGTTATGTATAAATCGACTGGGTGTGATTGTGTCTTGGGAATCAACTGGGTGTAGGTGTGGTCCAAAAATAAACTGAGTCTTACTGTACTCTAGAAATCAGTTGGGGTTTGCCCTTGTAGCCCTGAAATCAAGGATTGTATCATTGCTTAGTTGAAAAGAAATCCAAGTCAACCCAGCGTTGTGTGGAACTAGATGTAGGGTAACTCCGAACCAGTATAAAATCTCGGTGTGTACTTTCCTTTTACTGCTTATTATTATTATTATTATTATTATTATTATTATTATTATCTACATCTATGATTGTTGATATCTGTGATTTGCATAACATTTTGATAAAGTTAAAAAGATATCAAGAAATCAATAAAATATATAAAACACTATTCACCTCCTTCTAGTGTTTAGTTTCCTTAATATCCTTAATCCATATCATCAACAATTGGTAATTGAGTATTGGTTTCCAAAGTTTTCATAATTTAAAAAGTTTGAATGGCAACCGACATTGGAATTGTCAATACTATAGTTCATTTGTTGAGGGTCGGTCCACTGTTAGACCACGACTATTCAATGGTAGTAATTATGCATATTGGGCTTGTAGAATGAAAATTTATTTACAATCTGTAGAAATAGACACTTGGAATATCACACAAACGGAATATGTTAAACCCACTGTTAGTTTTGCACAATGGACTAATTATCAAAAAGCCACTACACAAAATAATTTTAAAACAGTGAGTATTTTATTCTGTTCACTAGATAGAAATTAATTTAATAGGGTATTCGTTTGTAATTCTGCGTATAAAATCTGGAAAACTTTGCAAGTGACTCATGAAGAAACAAGAAAGGTTAAACATACCATAATATCTATATTAACCAATTAGTTTGAATTATTTAAAATGAATCAGAATGAGTCTATCTTTGATATGTATTGTAGCTTCTAGGAGATTGTGCATTCACTAATGGCTTTGGGAAAAACATATTCTAAGAAAGATCAAGTCAGAAAATCCTGAATTCATTAAGTTCATGTTGGGATCAAAAGACACTAGCAATTGTATAGGACAATAATATCAGTGCAATGAAAATTAAAGAATTAATCGGAAATCTAATTTCGTTTGAAGTCCAGATTCAAGGAAGAAAAGAAAATAAGTCATCGAAAAATAAATCGATAATATTTAATACAACAGCTGAAGATTCCGACTCAGAAAACGATGGTGATGAAGAAATAGCTTTAGTGATAAGAAATTTTAGGAAGTTCCTGATGTAACACCTGCATTTTACGTATCGGAGGATCGTAAAATATTTCTATTTAGTTCTCCAAGGCTCGGATCATTCTCAACTTTTGATATGTTGTTCATGGGGACGTGGGATATGTCCATGATTTTTACCAATTTTGTTTGTGATAATTTTCCCCCTATTAGTTTTGTACAGGGAATAATTTTTGACTGAGATCAAATCAAATGCTAGATCGGGTTCACTGGATCGAAAATGGTGGTACCAATTCCTTAGAGTGGCCACGTTAAAGATTTGGTTTACGTTTTGGGAGAAATCGTTGTTTTAGTGCTACACATTTTCTGAGTAGGCTAATTAGTCATTAGTGGGCTTATTTTTGAGGCCCATTAAGGCTAAGGGCTGTTGGCTATAAATATGGGGGTAGAGGCATGAACAATAGTTTAGTTTCTTTATTTCTCTCATTTGGTTGAGGTCGTGATTCTCCTTGCTTAATCAAATACATCTCCACTCCATTAAAATCATAGATCTACATTAGAAGATTGAAGATCAACATCGAAGAAAGTGAACGCATCAAAGTGATTGATTCGGACGGCGTTCTTCGCTGTCCGGATTAGAGATTTGTCGTTTTCAAGCTGTTTTGTGGATTTGGTGAGTGATAAGCATCTCTCCTATGAATTCAATCAAGTATATAGGATGTTTGATCTTAATTTCATCATTTCAAGTTGTTTTCACCTAGATCTAATTGATGTAAGTATATTTTGAATTCAAATCACCATAGGAAATAAATTTGTGAGATTATAGCGTTAAATTCATGTGTTTATGCAAGTTAGATCCATTTATTGATTTGTTCATAATTCTATCATGATTTGGTGAAATCTATATGATTGTATGATGATTATTGATTGCTTGAGTGAAATTGGTCGATTTGGATGAGTTGATTGCATGTGGGGTGTTAGATCAGATGGACCGGAAGGTTTGATGGACCAGAAGGTATGATGTACCAACAATGATGGACCTGCAGTGATGGACCTGTAGTGATGGACCTTACCTACAGTGATGGACTTGCAGTGCATCACCTATAGTAATGGACCTGCAATGATGGACCTGTAGTGATGGACCTACAATGATGGACCTGTAGTGATGAACCTGTAGTGATGGATCGGTGAATGATCCATCAAATATATGATCAAGAGAAGTTTATTTTTGGCTCAGTGCTGGATGTAGCTTCGACGTGAATTCAAGGAAGAATGTTTGAAGTGTTGTGAAGTGGTCGTTGATCTTCGAAATGCAACAAACGTGATGACGACTCAAGGATGTTTGAGTTCGTAGATAATGGCTGCTCAAGGATGTTTGAGCTTATGGATAGTCTCCGATGATGACGGCTAGAGATAATGAAGGCCGAGGAATTATTGTTGTGGTAGGTTCTAGCGGACTCAAAGTAGGGGTATAATAGGGACGCCTAAAAGACTATGGGATAGTCGAGTACCCTAGGTATCATTGAAAAGCCTAAATACGTATCGACGAAAGGCGTAGGGAGTTTTGCTTGAACCGGGGTTACCATTATCCCTTGATAGATGGCATGTCGTGGCAATATGGTTAACAACGGTTTCAAAGCAGGATAGGCGGTGATAGCTAGAGTTATGGATGTTGATTGCTTTGCTTGTATCATCTTGTGTAGAATGTTCGACATCGAAGGAGACATCTCTTGGGTGCTTGTTTGATGTTGGTTTAGGCCTTCGAGGATTGTTCTTGTGGGATTTTGATTTCGGTTAGGATGGTCTACGCTGGACAACTGATTGTTATGTTTCCTATGTTTTCTCTTCGGTTGTTGTAAAAGTTGTCACTGTAAAATGTAGGGAAGACGGATTTGGGTTTCTTCTCTGTTGATATTGGTAGATTAGTTGGTTGGTCTACCTATTCCCATATACTTTATTGATGATGTTAGATAGATGTTTTATCGCTCACTAATATTGTTGTCTGACTCAAGGTTTTATGTTTCCTCTTATTACCTTGTGTTGTTTATCCATTGTGTTTTGGATTGACAGACTGAGTAGTAGGTGACAGGTGATAGATCTTAATGAGGACGATGATTCTGAGCGACGATGAGAAAGGGGCTTACATATTATTTGCTACTACCTACTATTAGTTGTTTCTACTGTTATGTTGATGTATGCTTCTCTGAGTGACTTGTAGTGAGGCATTTCGTATAAACTCTTATGATCTGATCCAAAGGATGTATGGATCTTTCTAGTTGTTTCTACTCAAATATACTTCACTATTAATGCCTGTTATATGTGTTCTATTATATTTTATCTCTGCGTTGTGAGTTACAACAGGTTCTGCTTGTGTTTATCATACTCTGATGATCGTCCATAGCTGTCTGACACACCTTTTCAGCGCATTATTCCTCTTGTTAAGTGCAGAAGTTATGGGCGGTCGTCACACTTGAGATATAGAAAAAGAAACAATTTCAAGAGGAGTGAGCAAAAAATAATGAATTCTCGAATAATGTCAGATGTTTTAACTACGACTAGTCAGGCCACCAAAAAAGATTTTGTCCACATTCGGAGAAACAATATCAACTTTCAAATGATAATTCATCAAAGAAGAGAAAAACAACATATGTAGCAACTCTAGATGATTCTGATTCATCTTCCAATGATAAAGAGCAAGTAATGAACAATTAGAATGTGTTCTTCATAGCAATTCACGAATCGAAAGAAATTGAAGAACATATCTAAAAATAAATACGCCTTTATAATAATTATTTTGGTTAAATTATTTGAATGGTTTCTTATTTGATTGCTTTATTTGAAAATTTGAATTTTAAAACTCAAAATGCAAAATTTTAAATTTTAAATAATAGTTATTTATTAAAATAATAATATAAAAAGTATTTTTATAATAAATATTATCCTAAGAAATAATTAAAAAAGAATATATTATATAAATTAATTAAGAAGTAAAAACGAAATGTCATTTGAACAATTCATTTGGGATGTCGACATATCCTTTTGTACATGTCGACATATGTACTAAAATTTGAATTTTAAGCTTTTTAATTTCCCACAACCTTTTCACCAAACTAATGTTATGAAAAGGTGTCTCTTGAATAGAGAATATGTCCTTTGATTCTTTATCTAACTACCTATTACTATCATCTCTTTTTATCTTTAATTCAAAATTCAAACTTATCTTCATTATCCTTGTTGAACAACTTTTTGGCAAAGTGGTCACACGTCAAGATTTTGGTTAGCGACGCGCTTAAGCCGCAAGAACATCGTCGGAAAACACAAAGAGATTTGGTCGAATTCGCGAAGCTTTCGGAAAAGGTTGGAAATAGCGTCAATTCATGATATCCTCGTTAATGAACTTGAAAAACCAACATGGTAAAAATACGCGATCGACTCGGTTCGATCAGCTCAAAATCCTTGAGTTTATCGGTCTGATCACGTGGCAAAATTTATTATGGAAAAATAAATGGATTTCGGTGAATTCTGGTATCGCGCACTCAAAAACAGCAGATCTACACGACATGATCACGAAAATTGGCTTGCACGACTCACGGCAACAAAATCTAGCATTTGGCAAAGTGGCGAATCCGGCACGTTGAAAATAGCTGGGCAACACATTGAAAATGTGGATTTCCAAGTGCTTGTGTCGGATATGGCAAAGTTTGGATTTTGGCAAAGCATCAAATTTGGAAAGTCAAAAAGGATGGATCTAAACATGAAAATCGTAGTAGCGCATTGGGCTAGTCATGCTCCGGTTTTTTGGTTGATCAATCGTAAATTTGACATCCCAACATTTCTCATCACATAGGGATGCGAAAAATCAATGGAACGCATCGGGTTTCGTCTCGAATCTTCGTCTTCGTATCATGGAAAGTAGGTTTAGCATAGGGAGGTGATTTGAAGTCTTGGAAAAGTCAGGATCGAGATTTGACATCTTGAAAGTGGCAGATCCGCATTGTTTAGGGATTCAAAATCTTGTGTTCGCATCATGGGATCTGGGATGCGAAAGCATGGTTTGGCAAGGAAGAGGAGTCAAAATATTGGCATGGAATCAGGTTACGAAATCCCATGAGAAACACGGTAGGGATACGAATTCTTGCATGTGCAAGCTAGGGTATTCAGGATACGAAATTCATGGATTTAGTTGGGATGCGAATTCTTAGCAAATGCCAAGCGAGTTTGGCAAACTAGTTTCACCGTGCGAATCACATGATTTGGCCTGATCAGCATGTGTCGATCAGGAAATTATGGGACTCGAATTTCCAAGGAGCAGAGATGCGACTTTTTGCAATCAACATGTTTTTTCGACTATCTTTTTGGGATACGAAATTCGCATTCCCTCAAGATACAAAATTCAGGTTGATGCTCCCAAAACTCACCTATAAATACCCCTAAGCTTGGCATTCAAAGGGCTTGGTTCTCATTTGGCATTTTTGGACTTCTTAGAGATCTCAAGCACCATTAATGGTTGACATCGTCATCTCCATGACTATTAGACATAGCTTAGACCTCTAAACATTACATAAACGTTTTCCTTCAACTTTTGGACACTCAATTGGAATTTTGGCATGTTTTTGGACATATTTTCACACTTTTGGACATTGAATCTATTCCTGGGACATTAAAGCACATTTTCACTAAAAGAATAAGAAGAGGATATTGGTCAAAATTTAGAATTAACAAGCTATTTTTTGTTCTATTATACAACACTTTGTACACACAAACCGTCCGAACTTGTACAAACATTGTAATCGACAACTATAAGATGAACGATTACTATGAAGTGGATGTAGGCGTTAGTGTCAAACCACTACAAAATATGTGCTCTCCCTTTACATTTCTCTATTTTTGGATATTCAGATTATAAGTTTATGACTAAACTTACACTCGGGGGTTGGCATGTGCAAATAACCAATTTCTCATGTCAACAATCCTATACTCTTCATAACAACTCTGTAATGGCTTCCTCGAGCACAACAAGCACCATGATGCTGACCAAAACCACTAAAGGCTTCCTTTACAACAACCCGGATGCTATCAAAGATTACATAAGCTATGTAAACTTTGGTAAAGTCAATATGGGGAAATCCGCTATTTTTAGTAATCTTGCTTCTTATGATATTCAATGTCTTTTTCATCAAAATTGTATTTTAAGTTTAGTTCATTCTCGGGAGAATGTTGAAGTTTACTACCTGAATCTTATCAAAATGTTTTATGCACACTTGAATCGTGATTTTTATCAAGGAAATGAAAGTGAAACATGGAGTAGTGTAAAAGGAACTCAAATTGTTATGAATTGTGATGTTTTGGGTTGTGAAAATATGAGAATGGATCTCACGAATTTTAAAAGCAATGAAAATGAGCAAGAGACCTTTCACCATATTTTTGAAAGTGATGAACATTTAGAGTTCAAAAACCGTTATTTTTGTCCTACAACAAGTATTGTTAACTTACTTCTTCAACATATCGTCAATCCATGTTCGAAAAATTTCAATAACCCAACGACGAAAGTTTGTAAGGCTCTTTTTGTTATTTTTGGATATTACGACATAAATTGGGTTCAATGATTTTAAGTGAATTTCTATTAAAGGATTTTCATCAAAAGAAAATATGTTATATCATGGAGTTTACCTTACTCATATTTTCAAATATTTTGGAGTAGATTTCAAAGGCGAAGAGTTTTTTCTAGAAAGGTTTTCAATTCCAAAAATATATCTCTTATGAGATTCCAAATGTATTTCATCCATATAAACATTTGGGAAAAAACAAGCAAGAATGCATTAAGAAGAAGAAGGTGAACAAATGAAAATCGAAGAAGAAGATGATGAAAATAATTCCTTAGAAAGTATAGAGTATCCCGCCAACACCAAAAACCCTTCTAAGAAAATCCTCCATGAAAATAAAAAATTCTAGACAAAAATCAAAAGTCACTAAAGTGCTCATTTAGTAAGAAGTTTGAAAAGGTGTATAATAATATGACCAAGTTCTTTGAGATGGTTGGTGGAAAAATTAGCTTGTCTTCGTTCCCATCCCCCTCCACTGAATTCTAAATCTATTATCTTGTTGTATTAGTTTTTGTTCCAAATTCTGTACTTTAATTTCATGCTATGATTAATCCAATGTATCATTGTCATTCGTATCAATGAAGCTTTATATTTCTGTTAAATCTTCCTTAAACATCTCTGGAATAATCATTAAAATAATAAAAACAAGTATATATAAGTCAAAGCAAAGCATAAGTAATAAAATACTTCAAAAATAAAAAATATTGAACATATGTTGATGTACATATTTGTATATGTCGACATATAACAGTTATTTTTTCAAAAAAAATCAAAATTTAAAAATTGCCTTAACCAACTAGTGTCTATTCATTTCAAATGAATTTCAGAGCCTATGTATTTACTTCTTCATAAAAACTCATTCCTTCATTCCTTCTTCATTTGTTTTCATTATTTTTTAATATTATCAAATCAATGGCTTACCAAATTCATAATTTGAGTGAAAATCTTAAAGAAATACTTAATTCATTCAAGAATATTCTCTCTATTATAATTTGCAACCGGCATCACTTAGAGTTAGCTCAAATATAGATGATAAAACAACAAGAGAAGCATTTTGATGCAATTCGATGGATATTTTGTAGGAACTAGGCCAGCCCACGGCGGAAAATATGGATGAATTTTAGCTTTTTTTACCTTATTGGATCTCAGTTGGGTCTATGTAGCCTAATTTATCTAGAACATTTCCAATTTTTTTTTAAATAAAATCATTTATTTTATTTAAGTTAGTTAAAGGGAAGATTTAATTTCAAATGTATAGTGTATCAGATACACTTAACATTTAGTTAATGTATAGGAAATGTAACCTTTCATTTCTTTCCCTAAAACAAGAATTAATTAAGATTATTAATTGCATTAAATGGAAAGAGAATCCTTTCATTTTCACTCTTTAATTTGAATTGACAAATACATTAAATGTCTTTAATTAATAGTTTATTCATGGCAAGGTTTATTACTATGTCTATATATATTCTAACTGTACAATTTGTAGTTTGAAGTTTATTTAATTTTGTATATATATATATATATATATATATATATATATATATATATATATATAAGTATACATATATGTGAACCATATATATATCCATATATATATATATATATATAATTGTGTGTGTGCGCTCATGTGTAACATCATATTTTTTATTCAAACTTAACATTTCATACACATTGTTTTTTCAATTATTTCATGTTAATACATCGTACAATTTTGCCATCAGCAAGTTACTCACAAAGTGGACAAACAATAGATTTAATCTTTCTTTGCTTATGATACTTTCTCCTTACTATCAACAATATCAGTCCTAAATAAAAGTGATTAGTTTACTAGTTTCAGCTCCTTCCTCGTGTTAAGAATGTAGGAGATCTAATCATAAGACCTCCACTAAGCTTCCAAATTTTATCAACAACTTCATAGGCTACTGCTTTCCATGAAAGGCTTATTTTGAAAATATGTGAAGCTTCTTCACCAGAAGCATCCATTGCATGCAAATCCATTTGAGGATTCGAGTCTCTATCATAGATAGTGCATGTATCAGCAACCGCAAGATTAATACCTAACCCACTAGCTTGGGTACTAATATGAAATACACTAATATTATTGTTCAAGTTATTGGACGCGATGATTTGTCTTTTCCTTTCAGCCAACTTAACCTTGCCATCAAGTCTGCAAGCATTAAGACCCTTTTCTTTAAAGCATTGATTAAGTACATTTAGAACATTGGTCCATTGCGAAAATACTAAAATTTTGTGTTTCCTAGCAAGTAATGAAGCCACTAATCTGTTCAACAACTTGAGCTTGCCCTACTGTTCAACTAATTGATTGAGTGACAGATACAAATATGACCCATCAAACTGAGATTCTAAGAGGTAGGATGGTTATAGTTTTTTCTAGGTTGAATGAGCTTTCCTTTCATTTTACTTGTAGCAGATATACCTTCTATAGCCAACAACTATCAATCCAGCATTTTGCAATTGAGTAGCCTGCCCAGGCTTGGCCATTGCTCCAGATGCAGGCCACTTAAATCAAAATGAACCGGCACAGCTGAACACTAACCATCCAGGTAGCTATCTGTAATTATTATGGTTACATGATTTTCTGAACATTCCTCTTTTTTGTGCATCTTACCTGATAACGTGCACCGCATTCATGACCCGATTGAAAAGCATAGGATTTCCTGCTGCTACCATTTTATTGTATGGAGGATTTTCAACTGCATTCCATACCCACATGCACCACCATCAGATCTTGCACCATCCGGAGGGCCATACCATGTAGCATAAGCTGGAGCAAAGTCATCAGCCAATGTGACTAATAAATATAATTGCCTTCGCTTGTGGCTTCAGAGATCGACATCTGTTTACAAGGCTTATCTATGTAGAGACAAACATCATACTAAGTGGAAGGTAACAGTCTTTCCACTTCTTACATATCTCCTCGTCTTGTCTTAACAAAGGAGATAATAGCCAATCTCCGGTAGCGCACAAGAACGGTCTAGAAAAGAGCTAAAACCAAAAAAGAATGGCGAAAATCTAATCTTGATAAAAAAGAAAACAGAGAATATTGCAATGCACCACTCACACTACCTAATCATAAAAAAAGAAACAATGATCAGGACAATAGGGAGCAGAAAGCAGAGCGACAATCACCTTGAAGGAGGAGGAAAAAGGCCGAAACTTTCCGGCAGGACTACCTACGGAAAGAAAACGCTCCAAGACTGGTGCACCGGCTAGAAGAACTGCGCCCAATAAAGAATCCAATAGAAGCTCAAGCATTCTAAAGAAACCACTTCCTTGGTCCAAATAAGTAAAAAGGTACCATACCCAGGAAGAAGCAACCTGTAACCTGTACACTGAGCAAACCATCAGAAAGAAGGGGGAGGAGCGCAACATAGGCAAAGAAAAACACCAACAAGCCAAATAGCCAAAGGAAGCGAGAAAATCACCCTACACCGACAGCAGAAGAGATCCGTTAATGATGTCAAACATGGAGCCAAATACCGAGAACGAGCTCGAAAGAGACCACAAAACAGTCTTCCATGAATGGCGAGGAAGATATTATTCTTCACTCGTCTCATAATGGAAGCCGAGTTCATGAGAACTTCGATGAAAACTACCTTATTCCGCTTGCACCAAATGAGATAGCAAATAAGATAAGGGACCAGACGAAACATGGTAGCTCTGAGGGACTTCCCAAACATCCCAACCTTCCACGTACCAAGATGGTCAAGAAAGGACGAGGCATTTTCATGGAGATGCAAAAGATTCCTGAAGAAGGACCAGACAACACGAGCACAAAAACCGCCAAAGAAAAGGCAATCAGAGGTTTCCACCTGGGCAATATAATAGTATTTACATTGAGATATGATAGGAATACCAATCCTCCTCAGATTCTAATCTAACGGAAAACTGTTATGAAGCGTTTTCCACATCAGGACCGAAACCTTAGGGGAATGCAGGAATACCTAATTTGACGGAAAGAGGGAGTTGGCGGGCTAGGGGATCTAGCAGATTTCCAAGTTGCCTTAAGGGTAAAAGGAGCACCATCCCACCCAAGGCCTCCTTCGTGAGAACCAGAGAATGATTTCATAGACTGCATCCTTTTCCACCTCTCACTAGCGTAAGATGGAGAGCTAGAGAAGTCCAAAGGAAGAAGACTGTCGTATTTGGCATGAAATAAAGACACGTAAATGGAGTCATTCACACAAAACCAAACCCAGAGCTTACAAGCGTAATCCATGCACACATCAGAAGGGTTTCGAAGACAAAACCACCCTTACACTTAGGGCGACAAATGAGATCCCAAGAAACCCAATGGTGGCAATTAACAATATCCTTTTTACCTCAGAAAAATGATGATGCCAAGGAATAGAAAGAGCGAAAGAAGAAAGCAGTAGGAGTCATGGCAGCGAAAACATGAGCTCCGATAGTGTTAGCCTACTTTGTGATTAGGCTACACAAAGCTAAGGTATTAACAGACAAATGTATTTTAAGATGTAAAGCATGATAGGCTTCCTTCCGGACCAGTCCGGAGCCCACCGATCTGATCCCCTGCTCTCCACTACACGCAAATTGGAAGATTGGCTACAGGCAATCTGTGCGGATTGGTTCAGAGTGGTAACATCCGATCCGAAACCCCTTTTTACATAGCCGATCCAAGCCGAGAACTGAAGACTACAACGGTTGCATCCTACGTTCCTTTAAACTCAAAGCGGTTTCACTCCACAAACCCACGTTTTTAATGCGATGTCATCATCTTAGAGCACCCGAACCCGAAGTACATGGGATGGGTCCCACGTATGTAAGCACCCCACCTCCGTTAAGGTCACTCACAAAGGGAATGCATTAACTTTGGTGGAGTATTATAGGTAAAAGACACAGATAATTTACAAGACAGACATACAAGCAGCGGAAAACTGAAATTTTATTTCATAAGCATGTGGTCCAGTCAAAACATTACAACAACTGTCTTAAAAACCAACTTCCAAAATCATTACAATAAAGCCTCTATCTTGATTAAAACATAAAGAAGCATAAATCCCCAATTAAGAGTGTAACCACAGCCATAACCCAAGTAAAGAGAATCCAAGCAATACGTCTACTCTCTTCAAGCTGGAAAGGGTCTGGACTAAGTTGAAGTATTCCCTCCATGCAGACCTAGGGGGAATGGAAGACAAGAAGACGAAAGAAAACGGGCTAGACATAAGCCTGGTAAGTCCAGTGATTATTTAGCATGTAAACAGGAAAAAGGATCATGACATGAATAAACTGAACCTAGGACAATACCCAAGAAATAAGATAACAATAAAACTGAATATGCTATCGCACTCATTTCTATTTCTCTGCACCTACTAACAAGTGTTTCAACTAGCACCATGTGTTCATGACAAAATGATCCCTTTATTGATTGGCTTCTATTCGCAAGCATTTACGACTTGTGTCATTCGGCCCTGCTCGATTGTAGATACCAGTGCTGGTCCCGCCATGGGGTGTATCAATTCCTATGGTGGCAACCCGACACAAATTCAAGATGTACAGTGTACACTACTGATGCCTAGTGCCTGATTTGTCCATGCCGGAGTACGTGCACGCCCATACTCCGTCAGAACCTACACTGCTGCACCACCCGCCGTTATTTTGACCGCTTATAATCATCCCAGTAATCGTGCCCCACCCTTCCTAGTTCAGGGTACCATGATACATCTATGTGGGTTACTGCGGAAATGGTTCCCCGTTACAAGGGTTTCCTAATCAAAATGTTAAAATGGTTAAATGTTCTCAAATTAACCTAACCTCACCAATCAGTTTAGTTAACATGTTGTATTGGTTAAGTGTTGCCTTAATTAACTTAACCCAACCATTCTTGGCCTGCCTTATCTTTAATTCATTCATTAAAGCACCAACCTCTCACATTAGATCTATATTGTTACGGTCGTGGGATGTGCCGGGCAGTTCCGGGCAGTCTTACACCGCAACTCAATCTAACCTCGGACTTTTTGGGCTTAATACGCTAACCTCTCACATTAGATCTGTATTGTTACGGTTGCTGGATGTGCCGGGCAGTTCCGGGTAGTCTTACACCGTAACTCAATCTAATTTTGGGTTAGGCATATTCATCTTTTAATTAATCTACATATTTACCGTTTATGTTTATAGGTAAATTATCCAAAAATGTTGTCAACTCAAGTCATGTCCCATTTACCCTCTAAATTATATCCATAATTCTTAGGTATACAATTTATACCATTTCATGCCATTAATTATTTACATGATTATGAGCCAACCTATGCCTATAACATATAATTTAACATTTTTCCCAACATATCCCCCGTTATTCATTCGCATAAATTACATAGAATGTTAGGCTCGCAAATTAGCCTAACTCTTAAACAAAAGGGAAAAAGCAATGGGACATGTAACTTTCCAACGGCATAAAACAGTATAGATCAGCTAAGCATGTGTGATATAAATTTGGCTTAGTACCACACAAATTTAATTAAGCATGTAAATGTGAACTTGCATTTGAGTTGGATCAAATTAACATAGGTCTAATCATATAGGCATGTAGATCTAGACATATAAGCTTATATGAACAAGACTTAGCTTATGATCTTGCATATAACATAACATAAAAGAATCACCAAATCTATATACGGCATGATAGGTTCATCACCAAACTAATATATAACATGATAGGTTCATCACCAAATTAGTATACAACATGATAGATTCATCACCAAATTAAGATACAACATGATAGATTCATCACTAAATCATGATAGCTTGTATCAATCACAATAGCCTCGTAGGCCTAAGTAATTTCAGAATCAGAATACGATTATCTTACAACTAGGCACAGTTCTAGTTTCTCTTCATTACAAGTCATGACTTTTATTTGTTTAAATCTAAGGAAAAACTGAACTTACAAACAAAAGAACAAATCTTGTTTTCTGGGATCTGATTTCTGAAACTGAAAAGCTATCCTTTGATGTAGACTACTGATTCTCTAGTTTTGATTTGATTTGGGACTTCCTAACTTGGTTCTTAGTTTAAAGAAAAATGGAGGCTACGCTAGTTTGGCCATGGACAGCATGACGACTTCAGAGAGCAATTTTATGAGGTTTTAGGGTTGGGGCTGTTTGTATAGAAGTTTAGATTAATGAGAGCCATTAGATCATCCTAGGAGAAATCAGAGCCATCCAGACCAAAGAGAGCTAATCAGAAGTCGCCACACAAGCCCTAATGACTCATAAAACGTAACTGGACAAAACAGCCCAGATCTGACCAAGGGGATCGACCGCTACAGAGGGTGTCGACACCCCTCTTGGGGGGTCGACACCAATGTCGACCCCCCTTAGGGGAAGTCGACCCCTATGGGCGGGAATTTTCCCGCCCAGCCGCTTCTCTCGGAATTTTTGAATTTGAACTACTTTTTGATTTAATTACTATTTATATATAATTTTCGTTTAAACTTGAAATCTTCTGAACTCCATAACTTCTTCATACGGTGTCCGATTCACGCAAACTTGGACTCTATCTCAAGCAAAATTCCGAGACGAATGCAATGGCAAAACCCGTTTCCCCTAATTTCCACTTTTAAAATTAAGTATTCTTTAATTTGTTACTTTAATGTTCACAAAAAGTATGGGGTGTTACATTCTCCCCTCCTTAAAGGATTTCTTCCCCGAAATCTTCAAGTCAAGAAGAATGTATATCCTACCATCCAGTTGTCCATCTACTCAATCATCAAACACAGGCATCCATTGTCCTTATACCGATTTCTAATGCTTTCATGACTATATGCATAGTGTGTGTATATGTCCTTATCTAATGCAAAATCAGGCGGTCTAGTGATTCAGTTGACCTCCTTAATGTAAATCATGATAGTGCCATGAGTCCATTATGTATGCAATTATTCCTAATCATTCTTTCTACATGAGTGCACAATTATTCATACAAATGCAACGTCCATATGATAACGTATCAGTTTTCAATCCATATACAATTACATATATGCATATGCAATATGAAAGTGACTGAGCTGATCTAGTACCTAGTGTGTGTGTATATGCATCCACGAGCAACCACTTGCAACCATCAACCATAACATGTTTCAAATACATTTTTACATCCATTGGTTTCTACCTAAGGGTCAAGAATAGGACCGAGGAGATATACGTAAAAGATAAATATAAGCATGTACAAACTTATGGAAAAGAGATCAAGGATGTACCCTCAAAAAGAAAAGGGTAGGTTGCGCGTATCCTGTCCTCAGTCTCCCAAGTCGCACCTTCCTTAGCGTCACTCCATTGAACTTTAACAAGCTTGACTTCACGGTTGTGAAGCTTTTTGACTTCTGTGCCTAAGATACGAGTTGGAATTCTCCTCACCGTCGCTTCTCGCTCCACTTCTATTTCCTCTAGTATGCTTGGCTCCACAACTTCTGCTGACTCATGTAAGCACTTTCGTAGATGAGAGACATGAAAAACATTATGAACTCCAGCCAATCTTTCGGGAAGCTCTACATTATAAGCCATCTTCCCAATCCTTTCAATGATAGGAAATGACCCTACAAATCTTGGTGCCAATTTTCCTGTAGACCCAAAGCGAACGACATTCCTCAAAGGAGATACCTTAAGGAAAACCCTGTCTCCGACCTCAAACTCAAGGTCTGTCCTTCTTTTATCAGCGTAGGACTTTTTTCTATCTTGTACGGTCTTCATTCGTCTTCGTATCAAGTCCACCTTCTCTGAAATTTCTCTAATCATGTCCGGCCCAAGTACGAGCTTGTCTGTAGACTCCCACCAACAAGTTGGTGATCGACATGGTCTTCCATATAAAGCCTCGAAAGGTGCCATGCCTATGGTGGCTTGGTAGCTATTGTTTTAGGCTAACTCCACCAAAGGAAGATGATCCTCCCATGTCCCTCCAAAATCAAGAATGCACAATCTCAAGAGGTCTTCTAATACTCTGTTCGCCCTTTCCATCTGACCATCGGTTTGTGGGTGATAGGTCGTGCTTAAGCATAGCCGTGTGCCTACATCTTCCTGCAAACTCTTCCAAAACTCGCTCGTAAAGATAGGATAACGGCCACTTACTATGATAGAGGGTACTCCATGCACGCGAACCACCTCTTTAAGATAAATGGATGCTAACGATGAGGCAGTCCTCCTACTCTTAATAGGTATAAAGTGAGCGCTTTTAGTGAGCCTGTCCACTATTCCCGAATACTGGTATTGCCCCTTCTTGACCTAGGCAACCCATCAATAAAGTCCATCGAAAGGCTATACAATTTCCACGGTGGGACTTCTAGAGGATGAAGCAGACCACCAGACTTCTTCTGCTCCGCTTTGACTTGCTGGCATATCAAGCATTTAGAGACAAACTCAGCTACATCCTTCTTCATGTCATTCCAAAAGAAAACCCTTTTTATGTCTTTATACATCTTGTCCCCAACTGGGTGTATGGTCAATTTAGAATGGTGTGCTTCTTCGAGAACGGTTTTCACCAAATCTCTTGCTTGTGGGATGCATAATCTTATATTCCGTCTCAACCAACCCTTGTCATCGATGTAGTATCTATTGAGGTGACTAGAAGTCTCACCTCTCATTAGCTTATCCATCACATCAACTAGCTGAGGGTCTTCATGTTGCGTGGTTCCTATTGAGTCCAAAAGCATAGGCCGCACCTCTAGTGTTGCTAACAAACCAGGTACAAATTTGAAAGAGGGTCTAAAGTCAATGTTTGCTATGTACTCCAAGCTTTGCCTTTCTACAAAGAGAGGACTTAAGGTCAGCTTTTTCCTACTCAAGGCGTCTGCCACCACATTGCCCTTGCCAGGGGTATAAGCAATCTCAAAATCGTATAAGGCCATAAATTCCATCCACCTTTGTTGTCTTAAGTTAAGATCCTTCTGTGAGAAAAGGTACTTTAACAATTTATGGTTAGTAAACAATTCAAACCTTTCTTCTAGTAGGTAATGACGCCATGACTTAAGAGCGAAAACAATGGCAGCTAGTTCTAAATCATGAGTTGGGTAGTTTTTCTCATGTACCTTCAGCTGCCTTCCTCCATAAAAACTACTTTGCCCTCTTGCATCTAGACAGTGCCCAATCCTGTCCTGCATGCGTCTGTATATACAGTTAACATCTTACTCCCATCAAGCAATGTCAGAACTGGGGCTATTGTTAGATCCCTTTTCATTCGTTGGAAAGCAACATCATAATCCAAGTCCCAAGCGAAAGCTAGGTTCTTCTTCATCAATCTTGTAAGTGGTGCTGAGATTTTCGCGAAGTCCTTAATGAATTTTCTGTAAAAGCCTGCTAGTATAAGAAAGCTTCAAACTTCGGTTGCATTCCGTGGAATCTTCCAATCTTACACTGCAACTACCTTTGCAGGATCCACAGCTATCCCCTCTTCAGATACCACGTGTCCAAGAAACCTTACTTCTTCTCTCCAAAAATGGCAATTGGAGAATTTTGCTTTCAGCTGATGGGCACGAAGAGTATCCATGACTTCCCTTAAATGCAAAGCATGCTCTTCCTCACTTTTCGAGAAGATCAAAATGTCGTCCACGAAGACCACTACAAATTTATTAAGGAACTCCCTGAACACCCGACTCATCAAGTCAACGAAATAGGAAGGTGCATGTAAAGACCCGTAAATTCCCGCTCTTTGGATCGACCATAAACCACACAAGTCTGACACAAAAGTTGGAAATCCACGAATACTTTAACTTTGGGAATACAACAACATCAGAACAATAACAACAGACTTTTATTACATTATAGTAATGTTACATCAGAGTACAGAATATCAGAGTACATCAATTAAAATTACAGCGGAAGATAAATTACAATATTATAATACAATGCAGCGGAAACAATAAAATAGACAAAGCGGAAGACAACTATGCTCTGGACACAACTTTAAGCTTCAATCCAGAATCCTGCTCGAGATAAGGACCTATAGACAAACTACTCGACTGCCCGTGTGGAAAGAGGGCACCCGAGTTTGCAAAGGTGGAAATAAACGACGGGACAGTCATGGGACTGGTGTGAGAATTCTTAACTAATCTAACAATAAGGCTAATCACAGGACCACGCCGCTAACGCGGAACGGGTTTACTCCATTGGATTGCCGTGCATAACCATAAAGTGAATCGTCAAAACAATGCAATGCTTTTTAGAAAAATGAAATCACCATAAGACTCAAGTCCCATCACACAATGTAACGCAAACCAGAGGATAGAGTTTTACCTTATGATGAATAAACATGCTTGGTACGATGAAACGAATTTGATATTATTATTAGTGTACATAAAAACATTTCAAAGTAAATGTATCAATCCTAGGAAGAATAGTATCCCATACTACTATGCCTCCATACTAGTAGTACAATCAAAACCGCATGAGGTCGTATTTGGAATTTGGTTTCCATCATGAGTCAAGGCTAGGGAGGAGCTCCTTACCGATTTGAGACACTCTAGCTAATGTCTCAGGATCCCCCGTAGTGAACCCTTGGATAGCTACAGGGGCGGTCTAACATACAAGTTTGCGGATTAGTTATTCCTGAACACACGTTTCCCGATCCTATAGGACCTATCATCCGAGGCGCCTCATTCCATCATCCACATAAGTAAATATCAGCCAGTTTAAGCACCGACACCACTTCTAGCTAGAAAGAAACGTGCTGCTCTCCCTGCGTTCCCTTCTCCCGTTTTATACTCAACCGGGTTGTGAGGCTCGTGAAGTCACGCTACACACAAAGCTACGCCTAAACAGGTCGTGCTTTGATCATCAACCACAAGGCCTGCATTTCAACAAAAGCCTTGATCATTGCATCTTAGTATGCCACACTGTCACTCCATATCACACTACCAATCCTTTGCCGAAATATATGAAAGGGTGTATTAAGAGAATAAATTCTCCACCACCAAACATTCATACATTCGGCAGAAAATCAATAAATACAATATAAAGGAGTACAATGTCGGACACACAATCCATTTATAAGCTTATGCTCCGGGTCTGAGCGAAAGCCAAATCCGTACAAATCAACACACATGTTTGAACAATTCTCACTATTAACCCTATCATGGTAGCGAGCCAATCCAAGGCAATAGTCATCGTCATCCATCCTAGGTGAAGATTGTCGGTCTTCTATCGTCGTCTTCAAATCTTGAATTTTAAGCGTCGTTTAAGTTATTTGGAATGAGATAGACCCGGACTTTCCAAATAATTTTTGCATATATATAAGTTGGAAATCATTTTATATCGTTATTAGTAATTTATAACGACTTATTCATTATAAGTCACATACTATACTCAACAATGTATATTTTTCTTTTACCCTTCAATTCACACAAAAATGTATTTTTCGTGTATCATTCCAATTTAACGAAAATGAAGATTTTTGTATCATTTCAATTTCTAACCAAAAATGCATGATAATTTGGTGTCAACCTCAATTCTACAAAAATGTATATATTTTTGTTTGTTTAATTTCAATATAACAAAGATAATAACTTTGTTATTCTTTCTATGCCAAGGAAAAATAGTAATTTGTTTATATCTTTCAATGCAAAATTAACATGATAATTTTGTGTTTTAGTCTTTCTTCATGAAAAAGTAATTTTCATAACTTTAGTCTTTTAATGAAATCAAATTCAATAAAATGAAAATTTCCATCGCTATAACTTTCATTGACAAACTCTTCACATAAAAATGTAAATTTCATTAATTTAAATCTAATTACATAAAAATGTAATTTTTTACTCTTTAAATCTTATTACATGGAAATGTAAATTTCATATTCTTATTTTCCTTTTTGTCATGTCTTATTTAACTAAATGTAAATAAATGTTGTTTTTCTATGTTTCATGTTTATTTATACTAAATGTAAATAAATGTCATCTTTTTCCTGACGCTAAAATGTGTTTATTCTCTACTTATTAACATGACGCTAAAATGTTTTCATTTTCTAACTTATTAACATGACGCTCAAATATGTTCATTTTGACTAATGTGACATAATGCTAAATTAATATTCAATTTAACCGAAATGACATAACGCCAAATTCATATTCATAATTTAACTAAAATGACATGATGCCAAATTTAAATTCAATTTATCTAAAATGACATGAAGCCAAATTCATATTCAATTTAACTAAAATGACATGACGCCAAATTCATATTCATAATTTCTAATGTAAACATTACAAATGTAAACATATTTTCTAACGTAAACATATTTGCTAATGTAATCATTATTTTCTAATGTAAACATATTTGCTAATGTAATCATTATTTTCTAATGTAAACATATTTGCTAATGTAATCATTATTTTCTAATGTAAACATATTTTAACTTAACTCTACAATATGTTCATTTTCATATATTTTAACACAATGCTAAAATGTGATTCCTTTTAAATAAAATGACATAACGCAAAAATATAATTCATTTCAACTAAATTTGACGTACATTAAAATATGTGGTCATTTTATCTAAATTTCATATGCAGTGACGCTACTCAAAATTTGATTTTATTCATATGCAGTGACGCTACTCTAAAACATGATTTTATTCATATGAACATATAATGCTAAAAATATGCATTTTTCATGTTATATGACAACGCTAAAAATATAACTCTTTTACATAATTCGACGTGACACTAAAAAAAAACATGTTTGAACATGAAACTTAATGACGTTAAAATATATTCTTATACATGAAACTTAACGACGTAAAAATAGATTCTTTCATTTTTGTTGACAACTCCACTTTCAACAAAATAATTAAAAATGGTTTATTCATCTTTGTTGGCAATTCTATTTCCATAAAATGATAAAAATTATGACTTTGTTGTGGCATCAAAACTATTTCAACAAAGCAACTAAAAATGATATTTTAGTAAACAAAACACACTCTTATCTAAACAACATATTTACAAAATAGGTTTTATAACATAGATGTCATATTTATTTACATACATTTTGCTATGTATTCAAAAGACAAATTTTGTAACAACTATTATAATTTGACAAAAATGATAATGCTTGATTCAACTATTCTAATTAACAAATGATGATTTTTGTTTACTCAGTTCTAATTAACACTAATGTTAATTTTTATTTCTAGTTACATTAAAAATTCCTTCTTTTAATTACATTAGGAAAGTAATTAATATCTCAGTTTCAAACTCTTTTCCTTTCAATAACTACAAATGTAATTAATACTTCCGTTTCAAAGCCTAACTTTTTACTCCATAAAAATGCAATCAATTTTGCAGCGTCAAGGTGTCATTCTTTTATTTACATAAAAAAAACATGAAAAGAAAAATCTAACCTTTTATTTTATTCAAAAATGCATGTAGATTTCATCATCGAGTTCCATCTTTTAATTACAATGAAAATTGCAACGTCAACTTAAATCTTTTGATTACAAATGCAACATAAAAATTTAATCTTTTTATTTCATTCCAACGCAAAATAAAGATTTAATCTTTATATTGGATAATAACAACAATATAAAGATTCAATCTTTTTATTCCATTCAAACGCAACGTAAAGATTCAATCTTTATATTGGATTATAACCGCAACATAAAGATTCAATCTTTTTATTCCATTCAAACGCAACATAAAGATTCAATCTTTATATTGGATTATTTCATAAAGACGCTACAATTATGTTTGTTTTTCATATATCAACAAGACGCTAAAAAAATGTTCTTATCTTCATATTTGAACAAAATCACTAAAAATGTTTTCTTAGTTTCATGTTTGCACAAAACGCTAAAATATTATTATAATTCATGCTTAACAATAACGCTAGAGTTTGATTAAAATTCTATGTTTACAATGAATGCTAAAATTTAATGTATAACAACACATCATTTGGTGCCTACACATGGTGATGATACCAAACATGAACAAAATATAGATCCAATTAGAATAGATCTAAGTATACATGAATAATTCAACATCCAAAACTCAAAGCATATCAAAAGTGATTACAAACAAACAATGAAATTTCAATGCGAACACAGATCCTAACCGACAGATCTGAAATACCGACAAATTAATAGTAGCACAAATCTCAGATCTTAAACAGATCTGAAAATATAAAAAATATATAACAGCGCACATAAAGTAACATCGCATACAGATCTGACATATATCTGAAAATAAAAATTAAACATCATCGTATTTTGATCTGAAATAGATCTAAAATAAAACTACATCCATCACAGACACAGATCTAACTATTATATAGATTCACTAACACAGATATATTAATTAAGGAAAATAATTAAATTAAATTAAATTTTAAATTTAGAATTGCTCACCTTGGATATTAAATCAGAACTGAATCAAAAGGGTCAGAGATTGTACACAACAGATCTTGAATGTTGTGTTGCGTGTCGTTGTCCCAATATCACAAAAGTTGTCGAGTTCTGAATCGGACTGAATCAAAAACACGTTTTTAATAATTAAAATTAAAGTTAGCAACGGAATCAAGCGTTGTAAATCGATAAAATTAATTTATATAACCTTTGAATTGTTCAAATCTTTGAATCCAGGTTTCTCGAGCTACGGTACACGGATTGAGGAGCCGTTTGTTGGAGGAGGACCCCCTAGGGGAGGCGCACGTGCGCCATGAAGATGGGGAGGTGCGGCGGTCTGTGTGGGGCCCGACGGAAGAAAGACGGCGGCGGGTTTGGGTCGGGTTTCCAGGAGCTAGGGGCGACGATAGGTGATGAGCTTGGTATCAATGGAAAGAGGATGGAGAGAGGAAGAAAAAGTTCCAAAGGACGGGGATCTAAAAGTGAGTGGATTAGGAGATAAGGAGGAGAGAAGGTGGAAGGCTCTAGGCGGCTATGGGTTTCAGGTGCGTGAGTTTTGATTGGGAAGAAGGAGAGTACTGTAGCGGTCTACATTTATATAATATTTTAATAATTTATTATCCATTAAAGGCCCGTTTTCAACTTTCTCCTATTTCAGCCCAACGACTGTCATTCATACCCATTAGCCCCCATTCCGGACTCATCTGGACCTGTCCCGTTAGCCCAAATGGTCATCTTAAGCCCCGTTTTTCAGATATAAAATTTAAGCCATGTATTAAAGTTCAAACGTACGTCAAAGTTTACCGAAGTCACAAAATAACCCTAAAAATTCCCGAAAAATGTTTTTAACTATATTTTGACGCTACGAATCCAAAAAAATTAATTTCGTTGAATTCTGAGCCCGTTTGTAAAAAGGCCTTTTTCTAAGTCGCTTAAATTCAATTGAATTTAACAAAAAAAAAAAAATCTTGTACTGCGCTCACAAATTAATTCTAAAAATTATGAAAAATTAAATTTAGCAATAATTTGACATTCCGATTCCAACAAAAGTGGTTTCGTTGAAAACGGAGGTCATTTGTAAAATGACTATTTTCAAGGCGTATATATTATAAAAAAATAAGATTTTTAAATTCTGGCACATCCTATTAAATTTCCTTAAAATAAAAATTTCAAATTGGCCCTAAAATTCAGGGTTTTTACAGTCTCCCCCACTTAAAAACTTTTCGTCCTCGAAAAGGAATGATGCTAAAAGTGTTTAGTTATCCTACTCAATTTTTTTATTATTCTTCAATAATTCTATTAGTTGATTAACTTTCAAATATATAACTTTTATATATTTAAAAATCATATTTTCTAAAATAGATTATATATAATCACGCATACGTTAATTATAAGCTTGGCACTCTCAACTCATTCTAGGGCATTACTAACCCTATCTCTAATGAATTTTCTCATTCTAGGATACTGCTGATCCTATCTCTAATGAGTATTCTTATTGGATATTACTAATCCAATCTCTGATGAGTCTTTTGTTCAGTTCTAACGAGTTGTACGCCAAATATTTGAGCTAACCAAAGCTCTGATACCAACTGTAAAGACCCGCAAATTCCCGCTCTTTGGATCGACCATAAACCACACAAGTCTGACCCAAAAGCTGGAAATCCACAAATACTTTAACTTTGGGAACACAACAACATCAGAACAATAACAACAGACTTTTATTACATTATAGTAATGTTACATCAGAGTACAGAATATCAGAGTACATCGATTAAAATTACAGTGGAAGATAAATTACAATATTATAATACAATGCAGCGGAAACAATAAAATAGATACAACGGAAGACAATTATGCTCTGGACACAGCTTTAAGCTTCAATCCAGAATCCTGCTCGAGATAAGGACCTGTAGACAAACTACTCGACTGACCGTGTGGAAAGAGGACACCCGAGTTTGCAAAGGTGGAAACAAACGACGGGTCAGTCATGGGACTGGTGTGAGAATTCTTAACTAATCTAACAATAAGGCTAATCACAGGACCACGCCGCTAACATGGAACGGGTTTACTCCATTGGATTGCCGTGCATAACTATAAAGTGAATCGTCAAAACAACGCAATGCTTTTTAGAAAAATGAAATCACCATAAGACTCAAGTCCCATCACACAATGCAACGCAAACCAGAGGATAGAGTTTTACCTTATGATGATTAAACATGCTTGGTACGATGAAACGAATTTGATATTATTATTAGTGTATATAAAAACATTTCAAAGTAAATGTATCAATCCTAGGAAGAATAGTATCCCATACTACTATACCTCCATACTAGTAGTACAATCAAAACCGCATGAGGTCGTATTTGGAATTTGGTTTCCATCATGAGTTAAGGCTAGGGAGGAGCTCCTTACCGATTCGAGACACTCTAGCTAATGTCTCAGGATCCCCCGCAGTGAACCCTTGGATAGTCGCAGGGCCGGTCCACCATACAAGTTTGCGGATTAGTTATTCCTGAACACACGTTTCCCGATCCTATAGGACCTATCATCCGAGGCGCCTCATTCCATCATCCACATAAGTAAATATCAGCCAGTTTAAGCACCGACACCACTTCTAGCTAGAAAGAAACGTGCTGCTCTCCCTGCGTTCCCTTCTCCCGTTTTAGACTCCAACCGGGTTGTGAGGCTCGTGAAGTCACGCTATACACAAAGCTATGCCTAAACAGGCCGTGCTTTGATCTTCAACCACAAGGCCTGCTTTTCAACAAAAGCCTTGATCATTGCATCTTAGTATGCCACACTGTCACTCCATATAACACTACCAATCCTTTTCCGAAATATATGAAAGGGTGTATAGTAAGAGAATAAATTCACCACCACCAAACATTCATACATTCGGCAGAAAATCGATAAATACAATATAAAAGGAGTACAATGTCGGACACACAATCCATTTATAAGCTTATGCTCTGGGTCTGAGCGAAAGCCAAATCCGTACAAATCAACACACATGTTTGGACAATTCTCACTATTAACCCTATCATGGTAGCGAGCCAATCCAAGGCAATAGTCATTGTCATCCATCCTAGGTGAAGATTGTCAGTCTTCTATCGTCGTCTTCAAATCTTGAATTTTAAGCATCGTTTAAGTTATTTGGAATGAGATAGACCCGGACTTTCCAAATAATTTTCGCATGTATATAAGATGGAAATCATTTTTTATCGTTATTAGTAATTTATAACGACTTATTCATTATAATTCACATACTATACTCAACAATGTATATTTTTCTTTTACCCTTCAATTCACACAAAAATGTATTTTTCGTGTATCATTCCAATTTAACGAAGATGAAGATTTTTGTGTCATTTCAATTTCTAACAAAAAATGCAATATAATTTGGTGTCAACCTCAATTCTACAAAAATGAATATATTTTTGTTTGTTTAATTTCAATGTAACAAAGATAATAACTTTGTTATTCTTGCTATGCCAAGCAAAAATAGTAATTTTTTTATATCTTTCAATGCAAAATTAACATGATAATTTTATGTTTTAGTCTTTCTTCATGAAAAAGTAAATTTCATAACTTTAGTCTTTTAATGAAATCAAATTCATTAAAATGAAAATTTCCATCGCTATAACTTTCATTGACAACCTCTTCACATAAAAATGTAAATTTCATTACTTTAAATCTAATTACATAAAAATGTAATTTTTTACTCTTTAAATCTTATTACATGGAAATGTAAATTTCATATTCTTATTTTCCTTTTTGTCATGTCTTATTTAACTAAATGTAAATAAATGTTGTTTTTCTATGTTTCATGTTTATTTACACTAAATGTAAATAAATGTCATCTTTTTCCTGACGCTAAAATGTGTTTATTCTCTACTTATTAACATGACGCTAAAATGTTTTCATTTTCTAACTTATTAACATGACGCTCAAATATGTTCATTTTGACTAATGTGACATAATGCTAAATTAATATTCAATTTAACCGAAATGACATAACGCCAAATTCATATTCATAATTTAACTAAAATGACATGACGCCAAATTTAAATTCAATTTAACAAAAATGACATGACGCCAAATTCATATTCAATTTAGCTAAAATGACATGACGCCAAATTCATATTCACAATTTCTAATGTAAACATTACTAATGTAAACATATTTTCTAACGTAAACATATTTGCTAATGTAATCATTATTTTCTAATGTAAACATATTTGCTAATGTAATCATTATTTTCTAATGTAAACATATTTTAACTTAACGCTACAATATGTTCATTTTCATATATTTTAACACAATGCTAAAATGTGATTCCTTTTAAATAAAATGACATAACGCTAAAATATAATTCATTTCAACTAAATTTGACGTACATTAAAATATGTGTTCATTTTATCTAAATTTCATATGCAGTGACGCTACTCAAAATATGATTTTATTCATATGCAGTGACGCTACTCTAAAATATGATTTTATTCATATGAACATATAACGCTAAAAATATGCATTTTTCATGTTATATGACAACGCTAAAAATATAACTCTTTTACATAATTCGACATGACACTAAAAAAAAACATGTTTCAATATGAAACTTAACGACGTTAAAGTATATTCTTATACATGAAACTTAACGACGTAAAAATAGATTCTTTCATTTTTGTTGACAACTCAACTTTCAACAAAATGATAAAAAATGGTTATTCATCTTTGTTGGCAATTCTATTTCCACAAAATGATAAAAATTATGACTTTGTTGTGGCATCAAAACTATTTCAACAAAGCAACTAAAAATGATATTTTAGTAAACAAAATACACTCTTATCTAACCACCATATTTACAAAATAGGTTTTATAACATAGATGTCATATTTATTTACATACATTTTCCTATGTATTCAAAAGACAAATTTTGTAACAACTATTATAATTTGACAAAAATGATAATTCTTGATTCAACTATTCTAATTAACAAATGATGATTTTTGTTTACTCAGTTCTAATTAACACTAATGTTAATTTTTATTTCTAGTTACATTAAAAATTCATTCTTTTAATTACATTAGGAAAGTAATTAATATCTCAATTTCAAACTCTTTTCCTTTCAATAACTACAAATGTAATTAATACTTCCGTTTCAAAGCCTAACTTTTTACTCCATAAAAATGTAATTAATTTTACAACGTCAAGGTGTCATTCTTTTTTTTACATAAAAAAAAATAAGAAAAGAAAAATCTAACCTTTTATTTTATTCAAAAATGCATGTAGATTTCATCATCGAGTTCCATCTTTTAATTACAATGAAAATTGCAACGTCAACTTAAATCTTTTGATTACAAATGCAACATAAAAATTTAAACTTTTTATTTCATTCCAACGCAACATAAAGATTTAATCTTTATATTGGATTATAACTGCAACATAAAGATTCAATCTTTTTATTCCATTCAAACGCAACATAAAGATTCAATCTTTATATTGGATTATAACCGCAACATAAAGATTCAATCTTTTTATTCCATTCAAACGCAACATAAAGATTCAATCTTTATATTGGATTATTTCATAAAGACGCTAAAATTATGTTTGTTTTTCATATTTCAACAAGACGCTAAGAAAATGTTCTTATCTTCATATTTGAACAAAATCACTAAAAATGTTTTCTTAGTTTCATGTTTGCACAAAACGCTAAAATATTATTATAATTCATGCTTAACGATAACGCTAGAGTTTGATTAAAATTCTATGTTTAAAATGAATACTAAAATTTAATGTATAACAACACATCATTTGGTGCCTACAAATGGTGATGATACCAAATATGAACAAAATATAGATCCAATTAGAATAGATCTAAGTATACATGAATAATTCAACATCCAAAACTCAAAGCATATCAAAAGTGATTACAAACAAACAATGAAATTTCAATGCGAACACAGATCCTAACCGACAGATCTGAAATACCGACAAATTAATAGCGGCACAAATCTCGGATCTTAAACGGATCTGAAAATATAAAAAATATATAACAGCGCACATAAAGTAACATCGCATACAGATCTGACATATATCTGAAAATAAAAATTAAACATCATCGTATTTAGATCTGAAATAGATCTAAAATAAAACTACATCCATCACAGACACAGATCTAACTATTATATAGATTCACTAACACAGATATATTAATTAAGGAAAATAATTAAATTAAATTAAATTTTAAATTTAGAATTGCTCACCTTGGATATTAAATCAGAACTGAATCAAAAGGGTCAGAGATTGTACACAACAGATCTTGAATGTTGTGTTGCGTGTCGTTGTCCCAATATCACAAAAGTTGTCGAGTTCTGAATCGGACTGAATCAAAAACACGTTTTTAATAATTAAAATTAAAGTTAGCAACGGAATCAAGCGTTGTAAATCGATAAAATTAATTTATATAACCTTTGAATTGTTCAAATCTTTGAATCCAGGTTTCTCGAGCTACGGTACACGGATTGAGGAGCCGTTTGTTGGAGGAGGACCCCCTAGGGGAGGCGCACGTGCGCCATGAAGATGGGGAGGTGCGGCGGTCTGTGTGGGGCCCGATGGAAGAAAGAGGGCGGCGGGTTTGGGTCGGGTTTCCAGGAGCTAGGGGCGACGATAGGTGATGAGCTTGGTATCAATGGAAAGAGGATGGAGAGAGGAAGAAAAAGCTCCAAAGGATGGGGATCTAAAAGTGAGTGCATTAGGAGATAAGGAGGAGAGAAGGTGGAAGGCTTTAGGCGGCTATGGGTTTCAGGTGCATGAGTTTTGATCGGGAAGAAGGAGAGTACTGCAGCGGTTTATATTTATATAATATTTTAATAATTTATTATCCATTAAAGGCTCGTTTTCAACTTTCTCCTATTTCAGCCCAACGACTGTCGTTCATACCCATTAGCCCCCATTACGGACTCATTTGGACCTGTCCCGTTAGCCCAAATGGTCATCTTAAGACCCGTTTTTCAGATATAAAATTTAAGCCATGTATTAAAGTTCAAACGTACGTCAAAGTTTACCGAAGTCACAAAATAACACTAAAAATTCCCAAAAAATGTTTTTAACTATATTTTGACGCGACGAATCCAAAAAAATTAATTTTGTTTAATTCTGAGCCCGTTTGTAAAAAGGCCTTTTTCTAAGTCGCTTAAATTCAATTGAATTTAACAAAATACATTTTCTGGTACTGCGCTCACAAATTAATTCTAAAAATTATGAAAAATTAAACTTAGCAATAATTTGACATTCCGGTTCCAACAAAAGTGGTTTCGTTGAAAACGGAGGTCGTTTGTAAAATGACTATTTTCAAGGCATATATATTATAAAAAAAATAAGATTTTTAAATTCTGGCACATCCTATTAAAATTTTCTTAAAATAAAATTTTTAAATTGGCCCTAAAATTCAGGGTTGTTACAGTGCATTTGTCAAGCTGAAAGGCATGACAAGCCATTCAAAGAAACCATCCGGGGTACTGAATGCGGTCTTATCAATGCTGTCCTCAGCCACTCTTAGCTGATGAAACCCGATAGCCAGATCTACTTGGGAGAAAACCGATGCACCTAAAAGCTGATCGAACAAGTTGTATATTATTGGAAGTGGGTGCCTATTCTTATTGGTCAGCTTATTTAGCTCCCTATAGTCAACGCATAGGCAAAGTGAACCATCCGCTTAGGTTGCAAAAACCACTGAAGCACCCCATTCAGAAATACTCCGCCTTATAAACCCCTTTTCAAGCAACTCTTTAACTTGCTTGCTGAGCTCTTTCCTTTCCCTTGGAGCCATGTGTCTAACAGGTAGAGCAACGGGTTTTGCATTATCAACAAGGTATATGTGGAAGTCTATCTCTCGCTTCGGAGGTAAACCCTTTGTTGAGACAAGGATTTTGATCGATGACAACATATAAAGGTGCAATAAAGATCATAAGAAGTTTAGCTATATTTCAGGGGGAGCATATATACAGGGGGAGAGAACGATGGAGATTATAATATCAAGCTATATTGTCATCAATCAAAAAGGGGGAGAATGTTGAGTCAAAGGTTTCATAGCATATTTTGATTAATGACAAGAAGGAGCTTCATGATCGACAAAAAGAAGAATCAATGTTTTCGTAAGTTAGAAGTTGATTATTTAGAGTTATAAATGTTAAAATCTATCCTCAAATAATCATACTCTTCATCATTTTTGAATATATACATAAATACACATTTTCTGTGCAAGTTGACAAAACCTGTCTACCTACAAATTTTTTCCTGTCTACCTTTTTCAAGACAGAGACAAAACCTATCTACCTACAAATTTTTTCCTGTCTATCTTTTTCAAGACAGAGACAAAACCTGTCTGCCTACAAATTTTAGCCTGTCTACCTTTTTCAAGACAGAGACAAAACCTGTCTACCTGTTATTTACAACCTGTCTACCTCTTTCGGGAAAAATGCACAGCAAATGTCCATTCATGAACATAACATATATATATATATATTCAAATACCTGTCTACCTATCAATTTCGACCTATCAACAACTTTTCAAACAACAAGCAACCTTTCGAAAAGCCATCTTCTTTCATCAAGAGTTGTATCCATTTCTCTTCAACAAAAATCATTACTTTTCATTGCAATTCTTCATCAATGATTACAACTCTTCATTCACTATAAATACATCTTGAATCATCATTCAAATTACCAATTCTTGCTCTAATTTCTGATCTTACTTTCTAGATATTCTTTGCATTCAAAAAGCACTCAAATTCAATATATTATCGTTTGAATCTCCAAGCCTATTTAATACACTTGAGATTCAACACGATAATCCACTTCTAAATCTTCACAAACATCAAATCATATTTGAGGATAAGATTATAGGAAGGGTGTACTCAATTATTGACTAATCAGTGTTAAAACAAGAACACATTCAGAAGTCAAACTCTTGTAATTATTGAAGTCCTGTGTGGGTAATCTTGTAGCCTGTGAAATAAAGTGGGTAAGCTTGTAGCCCGTGAAATCAAGTGGGTAAGCTTGTGACACGTAAATCAAGTAGTGTTGTATACCTGTTCCTCCGGGTGAAGTGAGGTTGTTAGTGAAAATCCAGAGAGGGGTCAGGGACTGGACGTAGGACGGTGCTCCGAACCAGTATAAAAATCCCTGGTGTGATTTTCCCTTTTTTACTGCATTTATTATATTTTGGCAAGTACACACACATTTTCAGTTGGTATCGGAGCACAGTCATCTTATAACCGCAACATAGTTATTTGATATATTCCAGTAATATGGCAAATAACCCAAGTAGTAGCACTAACACCACTTACACAGAAGGTCAATCAACGCAAAGACCTCCTTTCTTTAATTGTCTTAATTATAGTTATTAGGCAACTCGTATGGCTTTTTACATGCAATCAACTAGCTATGATGCTTGGAATGCTACTCAGAAAGAAATAGTAAATCCAACTACTGAGTACGCAGAATGGACGGCTGCAGAGAAAACCGTAGCTGCTGTAAATGCAAAAGCAATCAACATGTTGTTTTGTGCATTAGATCAAAACGAATATAACCGTGTTAGTATCTGTACCACTGCATATCAAATTTGGAAAACGCTAAAAACCACTCATGAAGGTACTAATATGATTAAACAAGCAAAAATAGCTATGTTAAAAAGTCAATTTCAAAATTTCAAAATGAAGCCGAATGAAACAATCAATGAGATGTATTCACGATTTCAAACTATTCATCATGCACTCATTGGTTTAGGACAAAAGTATTCAGATTTTGATGTTGTTTCAACAGTCCTACATTCTCTGACTAGTGAATGGTAAGGAAAAGTATTAGCGATTGAAGAAGCTAATGACCTTTCCACCATGAAGCCAGATGAATTGATAGGAAATCTAATGTCCTATGAAGCTAACTTGCAGGCTATAAAAGAACAAAAAGAAGAAAAAAATGTAGCTTTTCATGCTGAAAAAGATGAGGACAACTCAGATTCCGAAGATGAAGATCTAGCATTCATTGCAAAAGGATTCAAGAAATTCTTAAAGCAACGAAAGGCTAGTTGATACAACAGAAAGAAGTTCGGTTCAAATAAACCATCATCTTCAAGTATAGAATGATTCAATTGTCATAAAAAGGGGCATATGAAAAAAGATTGTCCAGAACAAAAGAAGAAGTCAGAAAATGACAAATTCAAATACAAGAAAGACAAGTCAAAGAAACGAGCATTCTCAGTAACATGGGATGATTCAGACTCATCTTCATCTGATAGTGAAAGTGACTCAGACAATGAACAAGCAAATATATGTTTCATGGCAACAGAAGATGAGGTACAAATTCCTTCTTTTGAAGAAGTTCTTGATATAAATGCTAAATTGATATATAAATTCAAAGATATGAAACGACAATGCAAACAAGCTCAAGCAGACTTACGTAGAGCAGAGTTGGAGCGTGATATGCTAAAAGACGAGAAGAAAATATTAGAGGAGGAACTTGAAAAATTTCAAGAGTCATCATCTAATATTAATTCTCAATTAACTCTTTTGAGTCAAGAAATTGAAACTCAAAAAGAGAAAAATGATGCTCTTACTACTGAAATTCATGAGCTTAAGGCAAAAGTCAAAATTCTAGACCTAGAAAAAGCTAGCTTACAAACTAAGTTAGATGACATTACTCAAAATGTTTCTAACTTCAACAAAGGTCGAGAAAATTTGACAAAAATTATTGAAAGTTCACAATCTGCTACGAATAAACAAGGTTTGAAATATAAGAAACAAGATATCAAGAAACATCTTGGCAACAAAAGAAAAAGGAAAAATAAAATAGTACAAGAAACTAAAGCTAAGAAAAATCTTAGTTTATTGTATTCTAAACCAAAACCGATTGTGAAATTTCAAAAGAAGAATATCAAATCTATAAAAATATGGGTTCCTAAAACAAATAACAATTTAATTAGGAACAAGTACATTCAATTTTTTTTGAATTCTGTGCATCATAATCCAAATTATTTATATAAAGGGGATACCGGACCCGTATGGGTTTGGACTCCTAAGACCTAACTCTTAGGACCCCATAAAAAGGTGGGAACCATGGACTTAAGCATATTTTTTCAGGTCCCACTTAAGAACGGAGAAAAGTGGATTTTGGTGCCATATTCTTGTATTTTTTTATGGGGTGAAAGTGCTTGTAATAGTGTATATGCAGGAAAATTAGTTCATACAATCAGAAGGAGATCATATACAGGGGAAGAATATCACATGATTCAATATCTAATAACTATTCTATAATTATCTGTATTCTCTACTACTCTCGATTACTATGCTTGTTATGATATTTATTCTTTTTAATCGATGACAAAGGGGGAGAAATATTTTCTCTTATGATGATTCATATCATATACTATCATTTAGAATTATGTGCCTAACATGGTAATAGTATATGTATGCTAACATTTGTTAATGCAGGAATCAAAAGGTAAGATTATTTATAGTATGAACTAACAAATGTTGCAGAAATTCAGGTGAAGCTTTATATTCAGAGGGAGAAAATCCAAGGTGTTTTCATCAATCAAAAAGGGGGAGAATGTTGAGACAAGGATTTTGATCGATGACAACATATAAAGGTGCAATAAAGATCATAAGAAGTTTAGTTATATTTCAGGGGGAGCATATATACAAGGGGAGAGAACGATGGAGATTATAATATCAAGCTATATTGTCATCAATCAAAAAGGGGGAGAATGTTGAGTCAAAGGTTTCATAGCATATTTTGATTAATGACAAGAAGGAGCTTCATGAACGACAAAAAGAAGAATCAAGGTTTTCGTAAGTTAGAAGTTGATTATTTAGAGTTATAAATGTTAAAATCTATCCTCAAATAATCATACTCTTCATCATTTTTGAATATATACATAAATACACATTTTCTGTGCAAGTTGACAAAACCTGTCTACCTATAAATTTTTTCCTGTCTACCTTTTTCAAGACAGAGACAAAACCTGTCTAGCTACAAATTTTTTCCTGTCTACCTTTTTCAAGACAGAGACAAAACCTGTCTACCTACAAATTTTTTCTTGTCTACCTTTTTCAAGACAGAGACAAAACCTCTCTACCTGTTATTTTCAACCTGTCTACCTCTTTCGGGAAAAATGCACAGCAAATGTCCATTCATGAACATAACATGTATATATATATATATATATATATATATTCAAATACCTGTCTACCTATCAATTTCAACCTGTCAACAACTTTTCAAACAACAAGCAACCTTTCGAAAAGCCATCTTCTTTCATCAAGAGTTGTATCCATTTCTCTTCAACAAAAATCATTACTTTTCATTGCAATTCTTCATCAATGATTACAACTCCTCATTCACTATAAATACATCTTGAATCATCATTCAAATTACCAATTCTTGCTCTAATTTCTGGTCTTACTTTCTAGATATTCTTTGCATTCAAAAAGCACTCAAATTCAATATATTATCGTTTGAATCTCCAAGCCTATTTAATACACTTGAAATTCAACACGATAATCCACTTCCAAATCTTCACAAACATCAAATCATATTTGAGGATAAGATTATAGGAAGGGTGTAATTAATTATTGACTAATCAGTGTTCAAACAAGAACACATTCAGAAGTCAAACTCTTGTAATTGTTGAAGTCCTGTGTGGGTAAGCTTGTAGCCCGTGAAATCAAGTGGGTAAGCTTGTGGCCCGTAAATCAAGTAGTGTTGTATACCTGTTCCTCCGGGTGAAGTGAGGTTGTTAGTGAAAATCCAGAGAGAGGTCTGGGACTGGACGTAGGACGGCGCTCCGAACCAGTATAAAAATCCCTGGTGTGATTTTCCCTTTTTTACAGCATTTATTATATTTGCTTATCTGCGATTAGCTATTACTTTATACTTGAATATTGTTTGTCATATTACACGATCCTTGTGTGTATTATACTCGGCAAGTACACGCATATTGTGACGGCCCGCCCCGCACTAACCAACATTTCCTCCATAAGTGCGCTGTACACATGTCCAGTTAACACGAGACGGTCATCAGAAGAAAAGAAAGAAGACGAAGAATCAACAAAGAACCTGTAGAATGTCTCACAGCGCATGGAATAAAATATAATAATAACATAATCTTGACATAAAACAGGCGAGACAGTGCATAAGCTGAAAACTAAACCAAGATAGCAGCGGAAATCCAAATACAGCTTATTACGACTTTCCAAATTACTGTCTCTGAAACAAAGAAAGCTTAAGTAGAAGATGCACTACTAATGCCCAAGCAGTGATCTTCAACAACGCAGGGCGAATACTATATGCATCATACGTGGAAGCCTCCTGCTCGTCTCTGAATCAGCTACTCGTGCATACCCAGCTAACATGTCTCTAGTCTGCTCGTGAGAGCACCCAGAGTAATAAGAAGAGACATAAAACTCTGGGTCAGACAAAAAGTCTGGTATGAGCGATAAGCAGCTAAACAGAACAATAACAGGTATACTAAACCATACCTGAACCTGGACCTGCAACCAAAGAGTTAGCACTACATACCGTACAATACTCTAAGGTGCCACTGAACATATGGTGTAAAGAATACGGGGGTGGGGGTGTGCATGTCATAATGATGGCAAACAAATCAAACATAGCAACCATCCTCACATCTCTCTCTCAATGAGTAAAGCATACGATGTCCACCACTGTCAATCACTAGACCCATCGAAGTAGTGACGGAGTTCAACCTGTACAGCTACCGCTACTACCAAGCTTACCACATGGAGTCATGACCAAACCTTTACAAATGACCCCACTTCATTGGTCTATAGCCCTTTTAGTCGTACCTAGGCCACTGTGGCCCTGAATCCGCTCACGTACTCCCTACTCATAGTGATTCAAAGTTACAGACATCGACAACCCCTTAGCACACGTCCCGCAGCAAAGCCCAACTCATGAAGTCGACTCGTTGGTTCCCAACTGGATCCTGAGTACATACTTCCCATTGGACTACCTTTGCATCTCGACTTTTGGTCGTCGCCTTCTTCTCCGGATCGGTCTCCATTTCTTTGCTTCACTTTGTTTCAAGTCATGGTCATCAGCTCCTCGGTTCGGATCGTGAGTCAGCCTCCCTCGGTTCGGTTCGGTGCCGAAGTTCCATCGGGTCATGCTCCCTCACCTGGGTCGGTTCATAACAATGCTCCAGGCTCGTTCTCGTCATGTCATAGTCGAAGGCTCCCTGGTCGGAGGTCGGACCTTCATTACCAATTCGGATCGGGGATCCTCAGATGCGAGCGGATCGGTCTTGGTCACCACTGGCGGATCGGTCCTCCTTCCCAAACACTCCGGATCGGGTCGAGTCTCTAAAGTCCATTCATGGTGCATCGGTTCGGATCGGGTGCCTACGGGTAGTGCCACCATGCTCAGGTCGGACCGTGGCTGCAATAGTTTGGAGGGGCGGTTCGGTTCGGGCTCCTTCCTCCGATCCGATCCGGATCGGCCAAATTCCTGCACTTCTTTCTAGCGACTGTTTACGCCATTCAACGATGTTTTCGACCAATCTAACTATTCTAAACAATCACAATTCATACCAAACAGTCATAGCAACATGTAGAAATGACTATAAGCACCAAAACATCAATTTGATAAGAAAACGGATCAAACATAGCCAAAACCCCATATTTTCCCTTAAACATGTTTAGGCAAAACTAATGATATGATTAGTAAAACTTAACCAAATCAAACCAAATTTCTAACAGAGGTCTAAAACATTATTTTCGAATTTATAATTATTTTTCCAGAATTTATTAGTGTATAAATTCGCTAATCAACACTAATTACCCTTAATTAACCGTAATTAGTGAGGAACTAAGCAAATCACTCACCTTGGCCACAAATAAACTTTAGACCTGAAATAATCTACTGTTATGGCGCTGTTCCTAATGCAACACAGCAGCTCTAACCTTGCTTTGGTGTTCTCTCATTAATTTGATGTAGTTTAAGCCAAAACTTGATTAGAAAGTGATTAGAAGTTGATTTGGGTGTTGGAGGCCATTTCTAGGGTTCCAAGAATGAAAGTGGCGGCTGAAAGAAATGTTTTCTAACCCTAATCAACCCCTATACATCTCCAATCCCGAAATCTCCTTTGGTCATAGCTGCTAATTACCCGGTTAAGCCCAATTAAGCTGTTTTCACCATCCGAAACTTGTTTCAGCTATATCTCCCAAACGCTAAGTCCGTTTTTCACATGTGACCACTCTATGGAAAGGTAAACCATCATCCGGAGTCAACGGAAGTGGTTTCAGGTCAAAAGTATTTTCCAATCAAAAGTTATGGCCAAAACAGTACCAGCTAGGGGCAAAATGGTCATTTAAAAATCGACAAAAATCATGAACATGGGAAATGACCTCAATAGTCGTCTCCCAAAGTTGCATGACCATACGACTTCGTATGTGAAAGAAATAAATATTCTATGAACCTTCGATTCGTAGAATGCAGGTTGTTACACTCTCCCCCCTCCCCCCCCCCCCCCCAAGAAATTTCGTCCCCGAAATTCCTTAACCCAAAACATACAAAGGATCCCGCATGCCTACTAGCCACATACAACAATCAAACATGCAAAACAAACAAACAAGCCTATCCTAGCATGTGGAAAAACTAAATCGAAGTTAAAATCTTACCAGGCGAAGAGTTCTGGATACGTCTTCCTGATGCTCTCCTCTGTCTCCCAAGTACAGTCATTCTCATTCTCGCCCCACTAGACTTTGACTAGATTCACCGCTTTCCTTCGAAGTTGCTTCGTATCGTTCCCAACAATACGCATAGGCTTGCATTTCCCAACCGCCTCGGGTTCAACTTCGATATCATCCAACTGATCAGGTGAAATAGTCACATCTGGGTCGTGCACAAACTTCCTTAACTGGGAAATATGAAATACGTTGTGAACTCCTGCCATCTTCTCTGGTAACTCAACTCTATATGCCAAATTCCCAATTTGTACGAGAACTGGGAATGGACCAACAAATCTTGGTGCTAACTTGCCTCTCCTGCCAAATCGTATCACGCTCTTTAACGGAGATATCTTGACAAACACCAAGTCGCCAATGGAGAACTTTAATTCTCTTCTCCTCCTATCAGCATAACTCTTCTGCCTATCTTGGGCAGCCTTCATTCGCTATTGGATAATCTTAATCTTAGCTGAAGTTTCTCTTATCACATCGGGTCCAAGCACAAACTTCTCACCAGTTTCTACCCAACATGACGGTGAGTTGCACGGTCTTCCGTACAAAGCTTCAAACAGAGTCATATCGATACTGGATTGATAACTATTATTATATGCAAACTCTACTAGATGCAAATGGTCATCCCATGATCCACCAAAATCCAATACACATGCTCTCAAGAGGTCTTCCAAAACTCGATTCACCCTCTCTGTTTGACCGTCGATTTGAGGATGATACGCGGTACTGAGATGTAATTCTGATCCTGACGCCTCTTGTAAGCTCTTCCAAAATCCACTAGTGAACAACGGATCTCGGTCACTCACAATGCCTTTGGGTATTCCATGAAATCTCACTACCCACTTTATATACAGTTCCGCTAACTTAGCTGCCGTCCTGTTTGACTTGACGGGTATAAACCTTGCACTTTTAGTCAACCCAAATGCTATCATGGCCCGATCTAGTCCTTGGTAACCCATCAATGAAATCCATTGACACTTGTTCCCATTTCCATTCTGGAATTTCTAATGGTTGTAGCAAACCACTAGGCTTCTTTTGCTCAGCTTTAACTAGCTGGCAATTCATGCATTTGGATATAAACTTCCCAATGTCTCTTTTCAACCCTTCCCAGTAGTAGGTCTGCTTCATGTCTCGGTACATCTTGTTACCACCGGGGTGTATAGTCAGTTTTGAGTGATGACATTCTCTAAGCACTTCATCTCTCAATCCATTGACATTGGGTACAACTAGTCTTCCATTCATTCTAAGCCATCCATCTCGATCAAGCCCATACTTGTTCATCTCCTCGTCGATACCCATCTCTAACTTGGAGATGACTTCCAATAAGTTAGGATCGCTCCTCTGACTGGAACCAATCCGCTCAATCAAAGTGGGTCTGATCGTCAAACTTGCTAACATTTTTGGATCCAATTCGCACTTTGGCCTGAAATCATACCCAGCGATGTATTCCAGTTGCTTCCATTCTAGAAACATAGCCCCTAAACTGGCATGTCTCCTACTTAATGCATCAGCCACCGCATTGCCCTTTCCCGGTGTATATGCGATGTCGAAATCATAGGAAGCTAAGAATTCTAACCACCTTTGCTGCCGAAGATTTAGATCTTTCTGAGAGAAGAGATACTTTAATGATTTATGATCGATAAACAAATCGAATCTTTCTCCCAAGAGATATTGTCTCCACATCTTTAGTGCAAACACGATTGCTGCCAATTCCAAATCATGGGTAGGGTATCTTCTCTCATGCGGTTTCAATTGCCGACTTGCATAAGCTACAACCCTACCTCCTTGCATCAATACAGCACCTAGCCCTGTGCCACATGCATCCGTATATACCGTCATCTCTTCATTCCCCTTAGGAATGACTAACACTAGTGCACATGTCAACTTGTCCTTTAGACTCTTGAATGCATTCTCGCACCTTTCGTCCAAGACAAAAGCTTGATTCTTCTTGGTCAACTGGGTCAACGGTGCTGCTATCTTGGAGAAGTCTTGGATAAACTTACGATAATATCCAGCTAACCCCAAGAAACTTCTTATGTCCATTGCATTCTTGGGCGTAGAACAATCTTGTACCGTAGCCACCTTTGCCGGATCCACGACAATACAATTCTCTGAAACAACATGGCCCAAGAATCTCACTTCCCTCCTCCAGAAGTGACACTTAGAAAACTTCGCTTTCAATTGGTGTTTCCTCAACACCTCCATCACTATCCTCAAATGTTCCTTGTGTTCTTCCTCTGTCCTCGAGTAGACCAAAATATCATCCACGAACACAAGGACAAACTTATTCAACTGATCTCTGAATACCCTATTCAAAAGATCCACAAAATATGCAAGGGCATTGGTCAGTCCGAATGGCATGACCAACCACTCATAAAATCCAGATGGCATCCGAAATGCCGTTTTAGCTATACTCTCAGCTTCCAGTCTAAGCTGATGAAAACCTGTCGCGAGATCCAACTGAGAAAATACTCTCGCGCCACTCAACTGATCAAACAAATCATCTATCCGCGGTAGAGGATAGTTATTTTTCCTCGTCACTTTATTCAACTCGCGGTAGTCTACACACAAACGAAGGGAACCATCCGCCTTGGTAGCAAATACATCTGGTGCTCCCCATTCAGAAACACTCCTTCTGATAAATCCCTTCTTCAAAAGATCGCTGACTTGCACCCCGAGCTCTCGCTGCTCCCTTGGTGCCATACGACGAAGTGGCATCACTATAGGTCTAACATCCTTCACCAAATCAATACGGAACTCAATCTCTCGGTGTGGTGGAAGCCCGGTCACTTCCTCGATGACATCTGGATACTGGAGAACCACGGGCAACCCTGACAACTCACTATGCGGGATGTCGAGGGAATTTAGAAAACTAGTCATTACCCCATCACCGGGTAGACCACCAAACACTACCCTCTGCCCATCATCCGCTCTAGCTATCACCAAAAAGCCCTTACAGTCTACCACTACCCCGTATCTTTGGAGCCAATTGACTCCCAAAATAATGCCAAACCCAGTAAAGCCCAAAACAAAGCAATCACAAACAAACATGCATCCATGACTCGATAGGACCACATTACGACAAATCATGCTAAGGTTAGTCGAACCACCAATCGGGTTCGTCACTACTAAAGGTCTATCGACAATCTCGGGCTTCAATCCCAACCTATCTACCAGGTCACTAGATATGAAAGAACTGGAAGCCCCGGTATCAAACAAAACTCTAACAGGAACATCATAAATGGAAAGCATACCTTGAATAACGACATTCTTTCCCTTCTCCGCCGCAGTTGGGGCATTCGACGAGGAAGGAAAAGCATTAAGGGCATATGCTTTCACCATCTGTTTTTCTTTAGGGGGTTGCAGACACTTGTCCTTGTGATGTCCCACTTGGCCACAGTTGAAGCATTTCCTATCCGCTGGCTTGGCCCGACAATTACTAGCATAATGGCCCATTTTACCACAGCTGAAGCACTCAACATCTTGCTTATTCTTTTTCTTCTGGCCATCCTTAGTCTGATTCTGTTTTCTCTTATTCTGAGAACCATTCTTACCTCCACCGCTTGCTTGCGGTTTCGGTTCTTCTGCAGATCCAACCTCATTCTTTGGTTTAGGGTAAAGACTCTCTGACCTTAATGCTTTCCCCGCAATCGATTCAAACATCTCATCGATGTGGTTAATAAGCCTTTCCCCCAAGTATTGATCCAAGCCGGTTATGAACTTCTCATTCTTCTTCTCTGCAGTATCAATAAGGGATAACTCGTACTTCGACAAAGTGTCGAATTCAGCAATATACTCCGAGATAGCTCTGCCATTCTGCTTGAGCTCCAAGAATTTCTTAAACAACACTGACTTCTGAGCAGCTGGAATAAACTTCTCGCTAAAGCGAACCTTAAACTGCTCCCAAGTAATCTGATCCTCGGGAGTAGCTGCCTTTATAGCATTCCACCAATTCATTGCCCGTCCTTGCAGCTGACGGGATGCTAGCCTTCTCTTCATCACATCCTCGATACCTAAATCTTCGAAGATACACTCGCAGCTATCCAACCAATCCTGAACATCCGTGGCCGACTCCATTCCGTGGAACGGCTTCCCACCAAGACTAGTATAATCCTTATTCAGCTTGGCGAAATCGGCCCTAGGCGCCTGCACTATTGGACCACCACCATTACCACCATTGGGAGCTGCCCTCTGCACATCCCTAAGCATCTCTCTCATGAGGTCAGTAAACATCGTCCTCATGTCAGCAACATTCCCATTATTGGCTCCCCTACTGGCACCTCTTGCGTATCGGCTCATCGTTCAATCTGTAAAGTGAAAACGATTAACCATCTCCACAGTGGTGCTAGTGCAGTGCGACTTCATCCTTAGCTATACTAATAGTATATATATAGTTTTTGAAAACCAAAATAATCACAAATACGCGCTCTCATATACGTATACTATCTCTCCCTGATGACTTCCCTAGGTTAACTACGCAACTTAGAGCTCTGATACCAAATGTGACGGCCCGCCCCACACCAACCGACATTTCCTCCATAAGTGCGCTGTACACATGTCCAGTTAGCACTGGACGGTCGTCAGAAGAAAAGAAAGAAGACGAAGAATCAACAAAGAAACTGTAGAATGTCTCACAGCGCATGGAATAAAATATAATAATAACATAATCTTGACATAAAACAGGCGAGACAGTGCATAAGCTGAAAACTAAACCAAGATAGCAGCGGAAATCCAAATACAGCTTATTACAACTTTCCAAATTACTGTCTCTGAAACAAAGAAAGCTTAAGTAGAAGATGCACTACTAATGCCCAAGCAGTGATCTTCAACAACACAGGGAGAATACTATATGCATCATACATGGAAGCCTCCTACTCGTCTCCGAATCAGCTACCCGTGCATACCCAGCTAACATGTCTCTAGTCTGCTCGTGAGAGCACCCAGAGTAATAAGAAGAGACATAAAACTCTGGGTCAGCAAAAAGTCTGGTATGAGCGATAAGCAGCTAAAAAGAACAATAACAGGTATACTAAACCATACATGAACCTGGACCTGCAACCAAAGAGTTAGCACTACATACCGTACAATATTCTAAGGTGCCACTGAACATATGGTGTAAAGTATACGGGGGTGGGGGTGTGCATGTCATAATGATGGAAAACAAATCAAACATAGCAACCATCCTCACATCTCTCACTCAGTGCGTAAAGCATACGATGTCCACCACTATCAATCACTAGACCCATCGAAGTAGTGATAGAGTTCAACCTGTACAACTACTGCTACTACCAAGCTTACCACATGGAGTCATGACCAAACCTTTACAAATGACCCCACTTCATTGGTCTATAGCCCTTTTAGTCGTACCTAGGCCACTGTGGCCCTGAATCCGCTCACGTACTCCCTACTCATAGTGATTCAAAGTTACAGACATCGACAGCCCCTTAGCACACGTCCCGCAGCAAAGCCCAACTCATTAAGTCGACTCATTGGTTCCCAACTGGATCCTGAGTACAAACTTCCCATTGGACTACCTTTGCCTCTCAGTTTTTGGTCGTCGCCTTCTTCTCTGGATCGGTCTCCATTTCTTTGCTTCATTTTGTTTCAAGTCGTGGTCATCAGCTCCTCGGTTCGGATCGTGAGTCAGCCTCCCTCGGTTCGGTTCGGTGCCCAAGTTCCATCGGGTCGTGCTCCCTCACCTGGGTCGGTTCGTAACAATGCTCCAGGCTCGTTCTCTTGATGTCATAGTCGAAGGCTCCCTGGTCGGAGGTCGGGCCTTCATTACCAATTCGGATCGGGGATCCTCAGATGCGAGAGGATCGGTCTTGGTCACCCTTGGCGGATCGGTCCTCCTTCCCAAACACTCCGGATCGGGTCGAGTCTCTCAAGTCCATTCATGGTGCATCGGTTCGGATCGGGTGCCTTCGGGTCGTGCCACCATGCTCAGGTCGGACCGTGGCTGCAATAGTTTGGAGGGGCGGTTCGGTTCGGGCTCCTTCCTCCGATCCGATCCGGATCGGCCAAATTCCTGCACTTCTTACCGGCGACTGTTTACGCCATTCAACGGCGTTTTCGACCAATCTAACTATTCTACACAATCACAATTCATACCAAACAGTCATAGCAACATGTAGAAACGACTATAAACACCAAAACATCAATTTGATAAGTTAAAACCGATCAAGCATAGCCAAAACCCCATATTTTCCCTTAAACATGTTTAGGCAAAACTAATGATATGATTAGTAAAACTTAACCAAATCAAACCAAATTTCTAACAGAGGTCTAAAACATTATTTTCGAATTTATAATTATTTTTCCAGAATTTATTAGTGTATAAATTCGCTAATCAACACTAATTACCCTTAATTAACCGTAATTAGTGAGGAACTGTGCAAATCACTCACCTTGGCCACAAATAAACTTTAGACCTGAAATAATCTACTGTTATGGCGCTTTTCCCAATGCAACACAGCAGCTCTAACCTTGCTTTGGTGTTTTCTCTCATTAATTTGATGTAGTTTAAGCCAAAACTTGATTAGAAAGTGATTAGAAGTTGATTTGGGTGTTGGAGGCCATTTCTAGGGTTCCAAGAATGAAAGTGGCGGCTGAAAGAAATGTTTTCTAACCCTAATCAGCTCCTATACATCTCCAATCCCGAAATCCCCTTTGGACCTAGCTGCTAATTACCCAGTTAAGCCCAATTAAGCTTTTTTTCACCATCTGAAACTTGTTTCAGCCATATCTCCCAAACGGTAAGTCTGTTTTTCACATGTGACCATTCTACGGAAAGGTAAACCATCATCCGGAGCCAATGGAAGTGGTTTCAGGTCAAAATTCCTTTCCAATCAAAAGTTATGGCCAAAACAGTACCGGCTAGGGGCAAAATGGTCATTTAAAAATCGACAAAAATCATGAACATGGGAAATGACCGCAATAGTCCTCTCCCAAAGTTACAAGACCATATGACTTCGTATGTGAAAGAAATAAATATTCTACGAACCTTCGATTCGTAGAATGCGGGTTGTTACACATATACATCTTCAGCCTTCACCTCTTTAAAGACATCTGAGTATTCACAGACTTCTCTAACAGGTTGCAGGTTCTCAACAGACGCATCAAGAGTTTCTAGGTAACTAAGCATAATAGAGTTCATGGGATTACAAGAGATTTCGAGAGTGTTACCAAGGCGAGTCATAAGTCTAACCACTCTCTTTTCACAATCGAGGAAGGCACCATTACTGGATAGCCAATCCATGCCTAGAATCAACCCATTGCCCGTGAAGCCCAAAACATAGGCATTACATCTAAACCCAATGCTCAGTATAGAAATTTCCAAATCCAAACAAATCATTGATAAATAGGCCGAACCCCCAATTGGATTTGAAACAACCAAGGGATCCTCTACTATACTGGTGTCTAGGTGCAGAAATTCAACTAAAGCAGTAGATATAAAATAGTGCGATGCACCAGAATCAAAGAGAGTACGAACGGGATGATCAAAAAACTAAACTCTCAACAGAAATATTTCTACCTCATTCTGGCGGAGGTGCTATGAGAGTGTGAACCTGCCCTCCAGAAGTAGATCCAGTCCTCTGCCCTTGCCCTTGCTTTCTTGGGCTGTCCTTAGCCATGTGTCCTGTCTCGCTGCACTGGAAACAACCACCCATCTTCCTCTTCTTCTTTCTGCAGTCCTTAATCAGATGTCCAGGTGTGCCACAAAAATTACACTTCCTCTTATCACAGGGTTTGTTATTCTTCCCACCCTTCTTGGAATCCGTCTTCTTGTTCTGTGGTCCCTCCACTTTCTTGTCTTGAGGTACTTACGCCTTCATCTCTTTCTTGCCATCCTTAACTTCCTCCTGTAACAGTGCCATTTCCACTAGTCTCTCATAAGTCACACCCATAGGTATATGGGTAATAGCTAGGCTGTGCAGTGGCTCGTTCAACCCATTAACATAACGGAGAGCCTTATTATGTGGAGTGTTCACTAATTCCAATCTGAATCTAGCCAGCTGGTTGAACTGGTTGACGTATTCCTTGACCGATAAGCTTCTCTGTTTGAGAGCTAAGAACTTCTCCATCTGTAGGCTTCGTTCAACTTGCGAGAGGAACTTCATTTCAAATCTCATTCTAAAATCCTCCCAAGTTTCAACCGGTCTCTCAGCATTAGTAATTTCCCACCAATAAGAGGCTTCGTCCTTAAGTAACCACACAGCCAATTGTATCTTCTGCCTATCGTCCACTTCGAAGATAACAAACAAATCTTCTGTTTCCTTGAGCCAGTTTCTTGCTTCCACAAATGATTCAGTCCCATTAAAGTTCTTTCCACCCATGGCTCATAAGTCTCTACATATCTTCGAGAAAACATTTGCACGAGGAGGAGGAGGAGGAACAACTGCAACTGGGGGAGGAGGAACGTCTGCCGGGCCTGCGTCATTTGCCCTAGCCTCCAGGTACCTTCTGAACCAACCAGGTACCGGCACACCCTCAGGAAGATTAAGATCCTCAGACATGCTGAAACGAAAAGAAAAGGATCAAAACAAGGGATAGAAAGATAGTGCATATGGCTTTGGGGACTATGCTTTTTAAAATAAAACATCACTATTCTTGAAAATGCTTCTTTAAACTTCTTTTTTTTTCAAAAACTTTTATCTGATCTGGTAAACCATTGCTCTGATACCAAGTGTAAGCACCCCACCTTCGTTAAGGTCACTCACAAAGGGAATGCATTAACTTTAGTGGAGTTTTATAGGTAAAAGACACAGATAATTTGCAAGACAGACATACAAGCAGCGGAAAACTGAAATTTTATTTCATAAGCACATGGTCCAGTCAAAACATTATAACAACTGTCTTAAAAACCAACTTCCAAAATTATTACAATAAAGCCTCTGTCTTGACTAAAACATAAAGAAGCATAAACAATAATAAAGCAGCATAAATCCCCAATTAAGAGTGTAACCATAGCCATAGCCCAAGTAAAGGGAATCCAAGCAATACGTCTACTCTCTTCAAGCTGGAAAGGGTCTGGACTAAGTTGAAGTATTCCCTCCCTACAGACCGGGGGAAGGGGGGACGGAAGACAAGAAGATGAAAGAAAACGGGTCAGACATAAGCCTGGTAAGTCCAATGATTATTTAGCATGTAAACAGGAAAAAGGATCATGACATGAATAAACTGAACCTAAGACAATACCCTAGAAATAAGATAACAATAAAACTGAATATGCTATCGCACTCATTCTATTTCTCAGCACCTACTAAACAGTGTTTCAACTAGCACCATGTGTTCATGACAAAATGATCCCTTTATCGATCGGCTTCTACTCGCATGCATTTACGACTTGTGTCATTCGGCCCCGCTCGATTGTAGATACATGTGTTGGTCCCACCATGGGGTGTATCAATTCCTATGGTGGCAACCCGACACAAATTCAATATGCATAGTATATACTACTAATGCCCAGTGCCTGATTTGTCCATGTTGGAGTACGTGCATGCCCATACTCCGTCGGAACCTACACTGCTGCACCACCCGCCGTTATTTTGACTGCTTATAATCAGCCCAATAATCGTGCCCCACCCTGCCTAGTTCAGGGTACCATGATACATCTATGTGGGTTACTTCTGAAATGGTTCCCCGATACTAGGGTTTCCTAATCAACATGTTAAAATGGTTAAGTGTTCTCAAATTAACCTAACCCCACCCATCAGTTTAGTTAACATGTTGTATTGGTTAAGTGTTGCCTTAATTAACTTAACCCTACCATTCTTGGCCTACCTTGGCTTTAATTCATTCATTAAAGCACCAACCTCTCACATTAGATCTATATTGTTGCGGTCGCTGGATGTGCCAGGCGGTTCCGGGCAGTCTTACACCGCAACTCAATCTAACCTCGGGCTTTTTGGGCTTAATATGCTAACCTCTCACATTAGATCTGTATTCTTACGGTTGCTGGATGTGCCGGGCGGTTCCGGGCAGTCTTACACCGTAACTCAATCTAACCTCGGGTTAGACATATTCATCTTTTAATTAATTTACATATTTACCATTTATGTTTATTTGTAAATTATCCACAAATGTTGTCAACTCAAGTCATGTCCCATTTACCCTCTAAATTATATCCATAATTCTTAGGTATATAATTTATACCATTTCATGCCATTAATTATTTACATGATTATGAGCCAACCTATGCCTATAGCATATAATTTAACATTTTTTCCAACGTATCCCCCATTATTCGTTTGCATAAATTACATAGAACATTAGGCTCGCAAATTAGCCTAACTCATAGAAAAAAGGGAAAAAGCAAAGGGACATGTAACTTTCCAACGACATAAAACAGTATAGATCAACTAAGCATGTGTGATATAAATTTGGCATAGTACTACACAAATTTAATTAAGCATGTAAATGTGAACTTGCATTTGAGTTGGATCAAATTAACATAAGTCTAATCATATAAGCATGTAGATCTAGACATGTAAGCTTATATGAACATGACTTAGCTTATGATCTCGCATATAACATAACATAAAAGAATCACCAAATATATATACGGCATGATAGGTTCATCACCAAACTAATATATAACATGATAGGTTCATCACCAAATTAGTATACAACATGATAGATTCATCACCAAATTAAGATACAACATAATAGATTCATAACTAAATCATGATAGATTGTATCAATCACAATAGCCTCGTAGGCATAAGTAATTTCAGAATCAGAATACGATTATCTTACAACTAGGCACAGTTCTAGTTTCTCTTCATTACAAGTCATGACTTTCATTTGTTCAAATCTAAAGAATAACTGAACTTACAAACAAAAGAACAAATCTTGTTTTCTGGGATCTGATTTCTGAAACTGAAAAGCTATCCTTTGATGTAGACTACCGATTCTCTAGTTTTGATTTGATTTGGGACTTCCAAACTTGATTCTTAGTTTAGAGAAAAACGGAGGCTACGCTAGTTTGGCTATATACAGCATGACGGCTTTAGAGAGCAATTTTATGAGGTTTTAGGGTTGAGGGTTGGGGTTATTTATATAGAAGTTTAGATTAATGAGAGCCGTTAGATCATCCTAGGAGAAATCAGAGCCATCCAGACCAAATAGAGACAACCTGAAGTCGCCACATAAACCCTAATGACTCAGAAAATGTCACTGGACAAAACAGCACAGATCTGGCTGAGGGGGTCGACCCCTACGGGGGGGTCGACACCCCTCTTGGGGGGTCGACACCTATGTCGACACCCCCTAGGAGGACTCGACCCCCATGGGCGGTAATTTTCCTGCCCAGCCGCTTCTCTCAGAATTTTTGAATTTGAACTGCTTTTTGATTTAATTATTATTTATATTTAATTTCCGTTTAAACATGAAATCTTCTGGACTCCATAACTTCTTCATACGGAGTCCGACTCACGCAAACTCTGACTCTATCTCAAGAAGAATTCTGAGATGAACGTAATGGCGAAACCCATTTCCCCTAATTTCCACTTTTAAAATTAAGTATTCTTTAATTTGTTACTTTAATGTTCACAGAAAATACGGGGTGTTACAATCTTGCATAGAACCGGATTGAATTTTTGCCTATAAATACACCAACAAGCACCATTTGAGGGGATCTTTTGGCAAATTAATCACTCTAACTTCCGGACCAGCGAATTTCATTGCTTTATTCAGATTATACCCAAACTTTTGGAGTATAACTCTACAAATTGAAGAGGGATTATCAATGTTTAAGTCAGATTGAGAGGAAATTGTCATTGTGTTTGTATTTGAATCATCAATCAAAGAAGTATAAAGTGGACATAGGCTCTTTAACGCCAAACCGCTATAAATTTGGTGTCCTTATTGCATTTTCTTCTATTTTATTCAAAATCATTGTTTAATTGGGTGTTAGAACCACTTTTTGGTCTAACATTTTGGTGCTTTCACTGATAATTTTGAATTCTCAGCGTTTTGGATTATCGTTCTACCATTTGGACCCTCATGTTCAAAGAAGATTAATCCACTTTCTTCAGTGTTTTTGGAAGTTTTCTGACTAATCTCAAGAGAATTGGATTTCATGACTAATGGAAAAGGAAAAGAAGCGCAAGTTGCTCGAGAAAACGAGATGAGTGAAGATTAACAAGCCATGGTTATCACTAGATCGAGGGGGCAAAGTTCAGGACCGAACCGGTCCGGGAGAGCATCTTCGATCTAACCTGAGGTCGAAGCTTCGAACCGAACGGAAAATGCAAACCCAAACCGAAACAAGACCCTGAACATTGCTGATGATTCCCCTTCGATCCAAACTGGAGATGCGGTTGTGACTCGATCCAAACCGAATGTGACAGAGGCTGGTAATTCTACTCGAGCTCCTGCAGATGCTCCATTGTCAGCCACGTCAACTGGTAGTCAACATACTCCCTCTATGCCCGTCACACACATGGATTTCTCGCGCTTACTCGATATGCTAGACAGCACCAGGGTTGCTTTATAAGCCCATAAACGCGATAGCGTTCTTATGCGAGAGAACGTAAAATCTATGAGTAAGGAAATAAGTGAACTTCATAGACAAAAAGCACCCTCTTCAACTCATCGTCTCGTTGCGGATCACTCATCCTCTTCAAACGAAGAACGTCCATGTCAGAGGAGGCCATATGAAAGGCCTTAGAATCTTGACTAGTTAACATTTAGATCATTGGGATCCCGTGAGGACACAACTCGTGTTCTTGGATCTAATGACCCTAGCCTGAGAGAACCAATGCTTTTGCCAATGCGAGGATCCAACATCCTTCCAAGAGATCCTAACATTACTAATCCAACTCAAGGACAACTTCTCCAGTCCACTCGTCTTGTGAATGACCGGGATCGTAGAAGGCAAGGAAGTTCAGTTGTAGTCCAGAACCAAAGAACTTCACCCTTGCAAGAACATGGCATGTTAGAAGAAATAGGAGTGGATCGTGAACCAAATTTAACTAATACCAAGGTAGAAGCGATGATGAGCAGGATCATGGCCGATAGCCAACATTACACCAATAAGGACTAGGGTATTGAGCATAGCCACACCCCATTCACCGATGACATCCCGGGCTTCCAGTTTCCACGACTATTTAATCTGCCGCAGATGGATTGATATGGAGGAAGAACTGATCTAGGACAACATTTGATGAGGTATCCATGGTATATGAGTGCTGCAGCAGCACCTGACGCGATGAAATGTAAATCTTTCTCGATATATCTAGAAGATGTTGCACTGATATGGTTCACTCGACTCCTTCCGCGATCAGTATCAAGCTTTAAAGAACTAAGTGAACGTTTTATGAACCAATTCCGACTCCATGCCCGAAAATCTAAAAGCGTCATTGAACTATCCACAATCAAGTAGGCTTCTGGTGAATCTTTGAAGTCATATTTAGACCGCTTTAACCTAGTAGTTACCAAAGTAAGCGACCCATATGAGCCAACCATTCTGATGGCATTAATAGATGGGGTCGATCCAGACACGGAGTTCGGAGGGTATCTGGCTAGAAAACCGCCACTGACCAGGGAATCGTTCTATGAAAATGCCAATATCCGCTTAAGGCAGGAGGAAATATATGCCAATCGAAAAAGAAAATCTGATGGAGCTTCCAGAGAAGACATCAAAAGTAATGTCGTTATGAAACAGACCGGCGACAATACGAGGAAAATCGAGGTGAATGTCGGTAACAAAAAAGGAGGAAATAGAAATCAGGATGGAAAAAGTGGTAAAAGGAACAAGAATCTGGGGAACAACTCCGAAAAACGACCTCGATTTCAAACTTCTGAAAATTACACTTCATTGAGCAACACTTTAGAGAATATTTACTTGGATTCTTATAACGTCTTACAATACAAGAAACCTCCGCCTAGGGACTTTACTGAGAAGGAACTCGCGACTGGAAAATTCTTTTTGTTTCATGGAACTCATAGACACTCTACTAATGAGTGTCGTCATCTAAGAGACGTTGTTGAAAAATTGCTTCGGGAAGGAAAGTTGGGTGAGTACAAGGTCGCCCCAAGAGACAGGGGGCAAGGAGGACAAGCCACGAATCAAAAACAACCTACCTCCAAACCCACTGCCCAACAAAAGGGGAAGAGTATTGTCATCGATGCCATAGTTGGGGGACCGCATCCAGCTGGGTCTAGTAACATGACAATGGAACAGTACGTTAACGCAGCCAAACATCCCGAAATAAGGGAATGTAGTAACCTTGAAGAAACCACATTAGTAAAACAGTAGAAGACAAGTATTGATGATATCATCTTCCGTGGCAGAGAAATTATTGGAGTTGAAGCGCTGAGCACTGATCCATTAGTGGTAACTACCATTATTGGACCTGCAATAGTCAAGAAAGTTCTTGTGGATAATGGGAGTTCTGTTAACATCCTATTTAAAAAGGATTTCAATCAGATGAAACTGGAAATGAAGGACTTAAAGCCATGTGAAGGTTGGATTTGTGGCTTTAATGGAACCTCAACCGCCCCGATTATAGTAATAGACTTACCTGTAGAATTAGGTGAGAGGGAGCATAGAAGAGCGAGGATTCTCCAATTCACCATCATGGACATTTACTCACCCTACAATGCTTTCCTGGGATGAACAACACTTTCGGAATTCAGAGCTTGCATAGCTCCTTGGTGCCTGCTAATGAAATTCCCCATAGATGTCGGGGTAGGAATGATCCGAGGAGATTAAGTTACCGGAAGAGCCTGCTATATGGCGGAATTGAAGATGTTGTGTAATGGAAAGAGTTCAGAACCTAAGAACACTTCCTCTCTTGCTAAGGAAAACTCGACATAACAACTAAAGACAATATCGCCGAGGGAATCCCCCCGACGACCAACCTGAATATATCGACCCCAGAGAGGACGAAGAACTAGGAGCCAGAAAGGCGACACCCAACTTGGCAACTGTTGACATTCCAATCGACAACGACACCGGACAAAGGTCTTGAAGATTGGATCTCATTTGGATTCTTTCCGGATGAAAGAATTAACTAATTTTTCGAAAGCAAACCTTGATGTGTTTGCTTGGATCCATGTAGACATGTGTGGAATTTCTCCCTCGATCAAGAGTCCTTCACTAAGCCTAAACCCAAAGCATCCCCCGGTGAAGCAAAAAAGGCATATGTTGGGCCCAGAGAGATCAGAAGACATGAAGGAAGAAGTGGAGAAGTTAAGGAATAATGGATTCATCAAAGACTCAACATATCCCGACTGGATATCCGTGACGACCCAAACTTCCCCGTAAAGGAAAGGCTGGATTGCCATGAGAACAACACACTTTAGAACACAAACTGAAGAACATTTTATTGCTGATAACAACAATTACATCAGAGTACAAAAATGTAACAGAGTATGAATACTTATTACATAAATAGAAATACAATAATATCAGAGATTTAAATTACATTTAAATAGCAGCGGAAAATTATTACAAATATACAACTGAAATGAATACACGGATACAGAGCTTTCCGAATACCGCTTCAGCTGTAAGCCAGGATCCTGTAAATATATCTGCAAAAAGCTACTCGACTGCCCGTATGGAAAAATATGGGCACCCGAGTTTGCCAGTAAAACAAACTACAGGTCAATCATGTGACTGGTATGAGAAATCTAACTTAACTTATCTAATAAGGCTAATCACAGGACCACGCCGCTAACGCGGAACGGGTTTACTCCATTGGATTTCCAGTGCATAAAATAAAGTAAAACGTTAAACAACGCAATGCTTTTTAGAAAAATGAAACCATTATAAGACCCAAGTCCCATCACACAATGCAACGCAAACCGGAGGATAGGGTTTTACCTTATAATGGCCAAAAGATGCTTGATACGATAAAACGGATTTAATATTAGTGTGTATATGTTTAATAAAAACATTTCAATCATAATGAATCAATCATAGACGGCATGGGTACCATATATCATGTCGCCATACTAGTTCTACATTCAAAACTGCAAGGTCGTGCTGGAAATTGGATTTCCATCATGAGTCGAGGCTAGGGGCAAGCTCCTCTTCGATTCGAGACACTCTAGCAAATGCCTCAGGATCACACCAATGGGCAACCCTTGGATGCGGTAGGGACGGTCCCCGCCTATCGGCAGTGGATTAGTTATGCCTAAACACACGTTTCCCGGTTCCTTTGAACCTATAATATGACCACTATCGGCCTATAAAAATCCGAGGCGCCTCAAAATCCATCATCCACATAAGTAAAATGCCAGCTAGTTTAAGCACTGACACTACCACTAGCTAGAAAGAAATGTTTGCACTCCCTATGGTCCATATCCCGTTTTTGACTCATACCGGGGTGTGAGGCTCGCGAAGTCACGATATACACAAAGCTATGCTGTAATAGGCTATGCTTTGAGCATCCCAAAAGGCCCTGCTTTTCAACAAAAGCCTTGATCAATTGCATCTTGGCGTGCCACATTGATAATTCACGCCATGCAATCAATCACTATTAATATATACCAGGGTGTTAAGTAGAGAATAAATCCTCCACCACCAAACAGACATACATTAATAAAAATCGATTTAATTCACATGGAACGAAATCCAATGTCAGACACGCATCCATTTACTAGCTTATGCTCTGGGTCTAAGCGAAAACCAAATCCGAACAATCAACAATAGTCCGAACGGCCACCACTGAAGCCCCTTCAAGGTAGCTACTCCCATCAAGGGTCTCTGTAGCAACACATCCATTCCATGTGAAGATCGTCGGTCTTCAATCACCGTCTTCATCTTCGACTCTTCATCGTCGTAGTAATTATTCGGAATGGGTTAAACCCGGTATTTCCGAATAACTTGCGTATTTTATAATTAAAAATCATGTACTATAATAGCACACCCAACGTCTCATTCCAATTCAGAATATTCTTTTAAATTAAATATTCACATTATTTTATCAAATATAAAATCTTTAAATTATTCTTAAATCTTACTTTTAAAGATTTATTAAGAACCCAATTTGGTTTTAAATATCACAAATCATTATTCAATGATTAATTAAATTTTAAGAAATTTATCTTATCTTTAACTGGGTTAAAGAACTAGTGTCATTTTAAAACACCGTTCACGATAAACCCAAAATCCTCTTCCATTAAATTAGGGAATCCTCATAGAAATCAAGTCAATGTATACTCATTATAAATTTCCGTATCCGACCAATAATATAAATGGAATAACGGCAAAGCCTTTTAAATTCCATAAGTAGTATTGATCTTCTTTAACAGAAGCTTATCTCGGTTATTATTAATTCGAATTCCATCCTATTCCAATTTAATATATTAAATTAGAAAACTTTGCTTTTGGGAAAATTCCCATTTAAATCTTAATAAAAGATTTATAAATTCCAAATTATATTCTTAATGTAAATTGAGTTAAAGAACAAATGTCGCTAAAACACCGTTCATGATAAACCCAATTCACATTCCTTTTATTTCAATTGTTAAATATAATTGAAAACTTTAATAATCTAAATTAAAAGATTATTCTTTTAATATGGGGTTTAAGAACAGTGTTATTTAAGACACTATTCACGACAAACCCAAAATCCAATTTATTTAATTTCAATTAAATATTAACAAATTGGAAAACTTCATTAAATCTAAATTTAATGATTGATACTAGTTAATAACTAGTTTATTTCAATAAAAATATATTTTTCTAAAATATATTCTTTTTCTAAAATGTATTCTTTTTCTAAGATATTTTCTAAAATATTCTTTTTCTAGAATATTATTTATTGGAATGTGACTCAATCAACAACCATATACCGCATGAAATCAACAATCATGATGAATAATTGCCAAACATCCAAATAACAGCCAAAGTGGATTCTACACTAAATATTGGGACTAGTGTAGATCAAATATCATCCCAACACCCGTGTGGGGTTTCATCCATCAAACAAATAATAATATATTTGTGCACTTAGGCGATGTGTAAAAATTATCGACCTAATCACATAAACAAGTCGGATGACTCGTAAATGGAAGTGTAAGATTCAGTTTGAATATACTAACATTGTGTTTAACACATCAAACATACAACATTACAGACAAACATATCCATTATTTTTATTGTGAACGCATTACAATAAAATTCTATAATTTCAATTCTTTTCAATGAAGCATTTCATATTAAAATGTTATTTTATTCCAATGACATAGTTTACAACAAAGTGCTATTTTAAATCTAAGGTCACATTTAAAATTAACATGCATGATATTTAATAACTGACCTAAATGGCATCTTATAATCATCATATGTGTCATTGTAGTTTGCATACAAATTCTAATGTATGCATCTACATTAGAATGATATGTTCACTTATGAATATAATCCTAATGTATACATTTACATTAAAAAGGGTATTTCCTCTTTTATATATAAGTTCTGACATATATATTTACATAAAGATAGCATTCTGGTTTAATCCTTCTGAACTAACCAAAATGTGAGTTTTGCCTAATTCTTTTAAATAAACGAAAATGATAATCTTGTCTTAATCCTTTCAAATAAACAAAAATGCCTATTTTTGCTTTAATCTCTTTTAATGCAAAAAAATGTGTATTTTAATTATCCCTTTCTAATGCACAAAAATGACCATTTTTGTTCAATCCTTTCATACAAAATGTTCATTTTTCTTTAATCCTTTCTGATGATCAAAATGTATTCTCCCTTCTAAATGGATAAAAATGTATGATTTAGTTAAACTCTTTTTATGCATAGAAATGTTTATTATCCTTTGATCCTTCTTAATACATGAAATGTTCATTTTATGAAATCCTTTTTCACTAATCAAGTTTTGACAAAAACGTTATTCTTTTCATAAATCAAGTTTTGACCAAAAGGTCATTTCCATTTGTTTAAAACAAATATGTTGGTTTTGTTTAATCTATTTCTATTCAACAAAAATATGAATTTTTTTCACTGGTTTTCTATACAACAAAAATGAGTATTTTTGAAAATTCCTTATTAAATGCCAAAATGTATATTTTTACTTCGGGCTTTTTAATGTGACAAAAATGCCCATTTCTAATTCATTCTTTTTAATGTATAAAAATATACATTTCAAATCCATTCTAATTAATGTATAAAATTTACATTTCTAGTTCATTCTCTTTTATGTATAAAAATTATATTTCTATTTGATTCTTTTTAATATAAAAATATGATGCTTTTATTTATTACTTCTAATGGAAGCAAAAATGATGATTTTGTTAAATCCTTTTATTGTAAATAAAAATGTTCATTCTTTTTAATACGGCAAAAATGATCATTTCTGTATAATTCCTTTTAATGTGACAAAACCTACCTTTTTGTATAATTCCTTTTTAAAGTACAAAAATCTTCATTTTTATATAATTCTTTTTAATGTGACAAAAATATGATTTTTATCGCTATCACTTCATATTGACCAAAAATATGGTTTTTACCTATCCATAATCTAATTTGCAAGAAATGTTAACTTTATCCTTTATAATCTAATTAACAAAAATTGTTAATCTTGAGCTTTTAAATCTCATTAACAAAAGTGTTAATCTTGCTCATTAAAAAAAAAAAAATGTAACTCTTGTTCTTTTATTTACATTTTACAAAAAATGTAAACTTTGTTCTTATCTTTCTAATGTAATCAAAAATGATGATTTTTGTTATAATCTTTATAATGTAGACAATATTACATAAAAATGATATCTTGAACTTCTAACGTTTTTTTTTATGTAGACAATATTGCATAAAAATGTGTGTATATATTTTGTTGAAAATCTAGTTCAACACAATGACATAAAAATGTTCATTCATATTTTGTTACAAAATTTGACTCAACAAAACGAGTAAAAGGTTTGATTCATTTTTATGTTACAAATGCTGGTTTAACAAGTTGACTAAATTTTGTGTTTTACACATCTGATTCTTTTATATACACAAAATCATATATTTTTGTTTTAGCTAATTCTAATTAACAGAAGTGCTAATTTCCAACAATAATAAAAAACAAAATAATAATTTTGTTCAATCTAATACAAATTAAACATCTTTGACGAACATGAATATTGTTTCTATGTATACAATAATATGGTGTTTTCGTCATACACACAAAATCATGTCAAACACGAATACACACAATTCAGTTCAGTGGTTAAAGCAATCACAACCCAAATCAACATTTCAATAATTATATATATATACATCATGAACATGAAATAAATATTATTTCATATCTGAAATAAATAATAGAATTTAGTTCTAAAATAGAAATCTCACCGAACCATTTAGATCTGAAATTTTCCTCGAATTTTCTTTGCTCATTTTTAGTTCTAATGTGTTCCATAGCATAGATCTCGGAAATACGAATCCAACGCAATCAGTTTCGTCAATTTCTGATTAGATTTAAAAAAATATGATCATTTGAAATTTAAATATACTAATTTCATAATTAATTTAATAATCAAATAAATTAACTTAGTCTTAGTCGGTTCTTCTTTTTCCAGGCCGCTCCTTCTTCCTTCTGTATCCTTCAGCAAAACGAACCCATAAAGCTCCAATTCTCTCTCTCCTCCTAGCGCCTCCCCTGATCGTCGTGACTCAGATCCGACGCCACCGCCCGGAGCGCCAACGAATGCCGCCCCCACGCCAGGAACCCAGGCGAGCTCGGCGGTCCCTGGTGGGCCCCAGAACGCCGCGAACGGCGGCACTTTGTGCCCCAAATTCGTGGAATCCGCTCCACTAAAGCACATCTTGTCCGTGTAGATTTGAAGCTCCCGAAATTCTCTTCGATTTGATATATAATTTGCTGATTTTCGTTGTCTGGATTGGAAGAATTTTGCATTTGAAATCGGGATGATTCTGGCCATTAAAAAGAACATACGGCGGCTATACAGTGAATGAATTAGGGTTAGCGTATTGGTATGGTATTTATAAGCTTATTTTCCTATTTAATTTATTTAATTAATTCAAAAATTCATTTTTATCAATACTAGCACCAAATCAAACCCAACGAGTGTCGCCCCTAGCTAATAACCCCCGTTCCGGACATAATGGAATATGTTTCGTAACCCAATTCGGCTGTTACGATATGTTTTTCTTTAAATTTAATTAAAAATCGTTTAATTATTAAATTCAAACGTACATTTTAAATTACAGGGGCCACATACTGACTCTAAAAATTATAGAAAAATTATTTCTAGTTATGTTTTGATGATACGATCCTAACGAGACTAATTTCGTCGAATTCTGAGACTGTTTGAAAAATGGCCATTTTTAAGCAGATTAAATTTGACCGAAACGGACAAAACACATTTTCCTTTGCCATGCTCACATATTAATTCAAAAAATTATGAAAATTGAAATCTAGCAATAATTTGACATTCCGGTTCCAACAAAAGTGGTTTCGTCGAAAACCGAGGTCGTTTGAAAATGACTATTTTTAAGGCCAATATATTTAATATTAAAAATACATTATTAAACAAATAAACTCCAAAACTCAAAATATATAAGTGTTTACTATTTTTCAATGCAGGAACGTCATTCCGAACTCAATGGAAGTGGTTTCGAGTCGAAATTCCTTCATATGTGAAAAGTAGCTTTTCGGGTCCTTTATAATACATATATAAATTCTACAGCGACTTTTCTAAAAATTGAATTGGCCATAACTTTTGATTTTTTAAACGGAATTTCAGTTTTTCAGATTTGTTGGAAAGATATGATTAAGCAAATTTAAATGTTTCTGGTTTCGTTCAATTTTGATTTAAAATGAATCCTGTACAGTCAGTCAAAGTTCAAATTCAAATTTTCAAACTACAGCGCTGTTATAAACTCCCTTTTATAATTAAATTAAATTTATTCGTTTTAAACAAAGTTTTTAGTCGTTCTTATTTAAAGTAAATTATTTTAAATATTGAAATCCACTAAAATAAAAAAAATTAAATTGGCCCCAAAATTCCGGGTCGTTACAATCGCCCCCACTTAAAATCTTTTCGTGCTCGAAAAGGAACGTAGCTAAAAGTTGTTTAATTAACCCTCTCAACCTTAAATTTTATTTATTGGTTTTAATTAATTATCATTCTAATATTTTAATTAGTGAAACTAATTATCAAACATCACAACCAGCAATCAGATAGGTGATTAACTTTTCAAATATATATATAACTTTATATATAGCCAAAAATCGTATTTTTGTGCAAATCACAGCAATGTGTCCTAACTAAGTTTTGCTTCTCAAACCAGTCAATGGAGATATATAGAAATTCCACTTTCAAAACTCGAACATAAATACAGGTAATGGTGCACCGATCATCAGAACTATCTCCGGGCGACTAGAGTGTGATTCTATATCTATCTAGTATATTAAAACTTCGAATATCCGTTAATTACTCGTATATTCGAAATCTTTATATACTCGATCGTCCACATTAAAATATAATATACTCAAATACGTATATTAAGATAAAATATTCAAAACTAAATTTGTTTTCATTTTTATTTTAAAGAAAATAATACTTTTCACACTCGTTCTAGGATACTACTGACCCCATCTCTAACGAGTTATTCTTATTGGATATTACTAATCCAATCTCTGATGAATTCTTTCGTTCGGTTCTAATGTGTCTTGTTCTCGAGCTCTGTAAACCAAAGCTCTGATACCAACTGTAATGACCCAAACTTCCCCGTAAAGGAAAGTCTGGATTGCCTTGAGAACAACACACTTTAGAACACAAACCGAAGAACATTTTATGGCTGATAACAACAATTACATCAGAGTAAAAGAATGTAACAGAGTATGAATACTTATTACAGAAATAGAAATACAATAATATCAGAGATTTAAATTACATTTAAATAGAGCGGAAAATTATTACAAATATACAACTGAAATGAATACACGGATACAGAGCTTTCCGAATACCGCTTCAGCTGTAAGCCAGGATCCTGTAAATATATCTGCAAAAAGCTACTCGACTGCCCGTGTGGAAAAATATTGGCACCCGAGTTTTCCAGTGAAACAAACTACAGGTCAGTCATGGGACTGGTATGAGAAATCTAACTTAACTTATCTAATAAGGCTAATCACAGGACCACGCCGCTAACGCGGAACGGGTTTACTCCATCGGATTGCCAGTGCATAAAATAAAGTAAAACGTTAAACAATGCAATGCTTTTTAGAAAAATGAAACCATTATAAGACCCAAGTCCCATCACACAATGCAACGCAAACCGGAGGATAGGGTTTTACCTTATAATGGTCAAAAGATGCTTGATACGATAAAACGGATTTAATATTAGTGTGTATATGTTTAATAAAAACATTTCAATCATAATGTATCAATCATAGACGACATGGGTACCATATATCATGTCGCCATACTAGTTCTACATTCAAAACCGCAAGGTCGTGTTGGAAATTAGATTTCCATCATGAGTCGAGGCTAGGGGCAAGCTCCTCTCCGATTCGAGACACTCTAGCAAATGCCTCAGGATCACACCTATGGGCAACCCTTGGATGCGGTAGGGCCGGTCCCCGCCTATCGGCAGTCGATTAGTTATGCCTGAACACACGTTTCCCGGTTCCTTTAAACCTATAATATGACCACTATCGGCCTATAAAAATCCGAGGCGCCTCAAAATCCATCATCCACATAAGTAAAATGCCAGCCAGTTTAAGCACAGACACTACCACTAGCTAGAAAGAAACGTGTGCACTCCTTACGGTCCATATCCCGTTTTTGACTCATACCGGGGTGTGAGGCTCGCGGAGTCACGATATACACAAAGCTATGCCGTAATAGGCTATGATTTGATCATCCCACAAGGCCCTGCTTTTCAACAAAAGCCTTGATCAATTGCATCTTGGCGTGCCACATTGACAATTCACGCCATGCGATCAATCACTATTAATATATACCAGGGTGTTAAGTAGAGAATAAATCCTCCACCACCAAACAGACATACATTAATAGAAATCGATTTAATTCACATGGAACGAAATCCAATGTCAGACACGCATCCATTTATTAGCTTATGCTCTGGGTCTAAGCGAAAACTAAATCCAAACAATCAACAATAGTCCGGATGGCCACCACTGAAGCCCCTTCAAGGTAGCTACTCCCATCAAGGGTCTCTGTAGCAACACATCCATTCCATGTGAAGATCGTCAGTCTTCAATCGCCGTCTTCATCTTCGACTCTTCATAGTCGTAGTAATTATTCAGAATGGGTTAAACCCGGTCTTTCTGAATAACTAGCGTATTTTATAATTAAAAATCCAGTACTATAATAGCACACCCAACGTCTCATTCCAATTCAGAATATTCTTTTAAAAAAAATATTCACATTATTTTATCAAAGATAAAATCTTTAAATTATTCTTAAATCTTACTTTTAAAGATTTATTAAGAACACAATTTGGTTTTAAATATCACAAATCATTATTCAATGATTAATTAAATTTTAAGAATTTGATCTTATCTTTAACTGGGTTAAAGAACTCGTGTCATTTTAAAACACCGTTCACGATAAACCCAAAATCCTCTTCCATTAAATTAGGAAATCCTCATAGAAATCAAGTCAATGTATACTCGTTATAAATTTCTGTATCCGACCAATAATATAAATGGAATAACGGCAAAGCCTTTTAAATTCCATATGTAGTATCGATCTTCTTTAACGGAAGCTTATCCCGGTTATTATTACTTCGAATTCCATCCTATTCCAATTTAATATATTAAATTGGAAAACTTTGCTTTTGGGAAAATTCCCATTTAAATCTTAATAAAACATTTATAAATTCCAAACTATATTCTTAATGTAAATTGAGTTAAAGAACAAATGTTGCTAAAAACACCATTCATGATAAACCCAATTCACATTCCTTTTATTTTGATTGTTAAATATTATTGAAAACTTTAATAATCTAAATTAAAAGATTATTCTTTTAATATGGGGTTTAAGAACAGTGTTATTTAAGACACTATTCACGACAAACCCAAAATCCAATTTATTTAATTTCAATTAAATATTAACAAATTGAAAAACTTTATTAAATCTAAATTTAATGATTGATACTAGTTAATAACTAGTTTATTTCAATAAAAATATATTTTTCTAAAATATATTCTTTTTCTAAAATGTATTCTTTTTCTAAGATATTTTCTAAAATATTCTTTTTCTAGAATATTATTTATTGGAATGTGACTCAATCAACAGCCATGTACCGCATGAAATCAACAATCATGATGAATAATTGCCAAACATCCAAAAAACAGCCAAAGTGGATTCTACACTAAATATTGGGACTAGTGTAGATCAAATATCATCCCAACACCCGTGTGGGGTTTCATCCATCAAACAAATAATAATATATTTGTGCACTTAGGCGATGTGTAAAAATTATCGACCTAATCACATAAACAAGTAGGATGACTTGTAAATGGAAGTGTAAGATTCAGTTTGAATATACTAACATTGTGTTTAACACATCAAACATACAACATCACAAACAAACATATCCATTCTTTTTATTGTGAACGCATTACAATAAAAATCTGTAATTTCAATTCTTTTCAATGAAGCATTTCATATTAAAATGTTATTTTATTCCAATGACATAGTTTACAACAAAGTACTATTTTAAATCTAAGGTCACATTTAAAATTAACATGCATGATATTTAATAACTAACCTAAATGGCATCTTATAATCATCATATGTGTCACTGTAGTTTGCATACAAATTCTAATGTATACATCTACATTAGAATGATATGTTCACTTATGAATATAATCCTAATGTATACATTTACATTAAAAAGGGTATTTCCTCTTTTATATATAAGCTCTAACATATAGATTTACATAAAGATAGCATTCTGGTTTAATCCTTCTGAACTAACCAAAATGTGAGTTTTGCCTAATTCTTTTAAATAAACGAAAATGATAATCTTGTCTTAATCCTTTCAAATAAACAAAAATGCCTATTTTTGCTTTAATCTCTTTTAATGCACAAAAATGTTTATTTTAATTATCCCTTTCTAATGCACAAAAATGACCATTTTTGTTCAATCCTTTCATACAAAATGTTCATTTTTCTTTAATCCTTTTTGATGATCAAAATGTATTCTCCCATCTAAATGGACAAAAATGTATGATTTAGTTAAACTCTTTTTATGCATAGAAATGTTTATTATCATTTGATCCTTCTTAATTGTGAAAACCCGTAACTTCCCCGTAAAGGAAAGTGTCGGATAGTTCGAGAACAAACCACAACAGAACGCATACAGAAGAACATTTCACTATATATTACAACAGTGCATCAGATTACAAGAATATACAGAGTATAAATGAATATTACACAGAAATATCAGAGATTCAAATTACATTTAAATACATAGCAGCGGAAAATAATACAAAGCTCAACTAGAAGAGATATACGGATACAAAGCTTTCCGGATATCGTTCCAGCTGTAAACCAGGATCCTGTGAATATAAATCTGCAAAACCAAAACTACTAGCTGCCCGTGTCGAAAATAAGGGCACCCAGAGTTTAGGTTAAAACAATAAACTCCAGGTCAGTCATGTGACTGGTGTGAGAACTAAAACAGTTATTAATCTTTGTCTTTAAAGTTCGGTAAATCAAGGGACCACGCCGTATAACACGGAACGGGTTTCCTCCCAAGAATACCAGTGCATAACCAAACAGCGCAATGCTAAATAAAGAAAAATGAAGCTGTTATAAGACCCAGGTCCTATCACACAATGCAACGCAAGCCGGGGGATAGGGTTTTCCCTTATAACAGCCAAAGGATGCTTGATACGTTTAAAACAAATCATTTGATACTACTATAAGTGCATAGTGTATAAAACAACTTCAAATCATAAGTATCAATCGTAGACGACATGAGCGTCCCATGCCACTATGTCGCCATATATAGGTTTACAAATAAAACCGCAGAGTCGCGTATTTGGAAATTGGATTTCCATCTATGAACCGAGGCAAAAGATAGTCCTCCATCGATTCGAGACGCTCTAGCCCGCCCCTCAGGAACAGCCGCAACTGCCCCTTGGATCGTCAGGGCCGGTCCACACGGAGTGGATTATTATGCCTGAACAATACGTCTCCCCACCCTATGGGGTGTAAGTCTGGTCCGTCAGCCGACCAGAATGCATTCGGCCGAAACCGATATAACCGAGGCGCCTCGCAACCGCAACAACCACATAAGTCAAACTCGTCAGGGCGTGTAAAACCACTGACGCCACTTCTAGCTAGAAAGAAACGCAAGTCCTCCCTGATGTCCTCTCCCGTTTTTGGTTCATACCGGGTGCGAAACTCGCGAAGTAAACGTTACACAAAGCTACGCCACAAAGGCCGTGCTTTGATCATCACCACAAGACTTTGCTTTTCAACAGAAGCCTTGATCATTTGCATCTTAGCATGCCACACAGGCAAACCACTCTATGCAACCGATATCAGTCACACAGAATGAAATCCAATGTCAGACACACAGTCCATTTACAAGTCCGTTCTGGGCCTGAACGAAACCGGAGGCACCTAGTACCCCGCATATCCATCGATCTTCAAGTACGTCTGGACGATCACTAACTGTTTCCATCTTCTTGGGTGTACAGCCCAATCAAGATCATCAGTTATCACCCAAACGACGTGAAGACCTCCGGTCTTCGACCATCGTCTTCATCTTCGACTTATCGTCGCATCAGTTATTCAGAATGGGATAAACCCGGTCTTTCCGAATAACTCGCGTATATTTTAAATAAGTGTTACACAAACACAACATACGCCTCATTCCAATTCATTAGTCACTAACCGTAAATTAATCAAGAGAATAATTCCCCAAATATTAACCCCGAAGGCCGAAACCAACATCAGATCAATATCCAGAAAACCATTCTGCTTGGCTAACCGACAGTTAGTTTCTAAATTTCACGTTCAAATCTAATTAAAGATTTAACTATCGCCTGGAGCAAAACTGGTGATGCTCCATTCTCGATCTTTTCAATCTAATTAAAGATTCATTAAAACTCCACTTAGTTTTAATCATTATCTGGGTTAAAGAATCAGTGTCATTTAAAACACGATTCACGATAAACCCAAAATCACATTCCATTAATTATCGGGTTAAAGAACAAGTGTTATTTAAAACACTGTTCACGATAAACCCAAAAATCAATATCAATTCAATTCCAATTAAATATTATTTAATTGGTACACTTCATTAAATCTAAATAAAAAGATTTAATCCTTTCTCAACTGGGTTCAAGAACAGTGTTAATGAAGACACCATTCACGACAAACCCAAATCACATTCGATATTCAATACAAGGCTCTGAATAGAAAATATATCGGCTTATATTCAATATCGAATTCTACGACTAACAAATGTCGTATTGGAAATAGCGATATATGTATATATCTTTCAAATTTCCATATCAACATCCGTATAATCACGAATTCCAACATCGAAATATTCCGAAGACAATTTCGATTCAATTCCACTCCAATGCAATCATTGGATATTCTGGTTATTTTTAAAACCATTTCAAATTCAATTTATTTATTTAAAAATAAATAGAATTATAATTCTAGTTCAAAACTAGTTCATTTCGATAAAAATCTATTTTTATCTTTTCAAATATGGAGTTTTTCATCCCAATTCTTTCTAAATCATTTCTTATGATTTTACACAAATTATTACTATTTTTAATAATTTTATCAAGGCCCGTACAGTCGGTTTCCATCAATGGCCATCGAACTGCACTTACAGCGACCTTTTTCGAATTTGATTTGGACATAATTCCAAATCCAGCCGTTAGATTTCAAATTTCTAATTTTCATTAGAAAGCTCTTTTCGACACGAACCCAACGGTTCCGGTTTTAGGAGAATCCGACGGTCGGATCTCCCGTAATGTCCGTTTGAAATAAATGGTCGAAATTCGCGAACTGCCGCGGCGCGGCGCGTTCTATTCAGGCCATTATATTATATATATAATATATATAATATATATTTCGTCGATTTCTATTTAAAACGAATTATATAAATAGTTTTAAATTCGTTTCAAATTCTATTTCAACTTCTATTTCAATTCAAAGCAAAATTGAATTCTTCTTTATAAATTCGTTTTAAAATTCATTTCTATTCAATTCGAATTTCAATTCAATTTGAATTCATTTCAATTCGCTTTCAATTCCATTTGAATTCGTTTTCAATTCAATTCATTTCGAAATCGTTTTCAATTCAATTCATTTCGAAATCGTTTTCAATTCATTTCGAAATCGTTTTCAATTCAATTCATTTCGAAATCGTTTTCAATTCAATTCATTTCGAAATATTTTCAATTCAATTCATTTCGAAATCGTTTTCAATTCAATTCATTTCGAAATCGTTTTCAATTCATTTCGAAATCGTTTTCAATTCAATTCATTTCGAAATCGTTTTCAATTCATTTCGAAATCGTTTTCAATTCAATTCATTTCGAAATCGTTTTCAATTCAATTCATTTCGAAATATTTTCAATTCAATTCATTTCGAAATCGTTTTCAATTCAATTCATTTCGAAATCGTTTTCAATTCATTTCGAAATCGTTTTCAATTCAATTCATTTCGAAATCGTTTTCAATTCAATTCATTTCGAAATCGTTTTCAATTCAATTCATTTCGAAATCGTTTTCAATTCAATTCATTTCGAAATCGTTTTCAATTCAATTCATTTCAAAATATTTTCAATTCAATTCATTTCGAAATATTTGATTTCAAAATTACTTTTCAATATCCATTTCAAAATGAATAAAATCGATAAAAATATCGTTCACGTCAAAATGGCGCATCTAATCAACACGGCTTCATATATTTCCATTTTCAAATATTCTATTTCAAATATTTCTATTATTAAAATATTTCGTTCAACACATGACCAATCTCAATGAATGAGTACTGTCAACACATGAACTTTTATTTTATAATATTCTTTATTTTTCAAATTGGAATGAGGCCCAATCAATTACCATATAAAGTTAATTATATGGATTTTCATACAACACATGTATATCATAGCATTGAAAAATAATCAACCATCAACCAAAGTGCACTACACTGTATAAGCATCAAATATAGATATTCAACGCTTATAACAGCCTGTCAATCGATCGATCGACATATTAATCAATCAGGATGAGTGAACTTCAAATTTCATCCCAACACCCGTGTGGGGTTTCAAACAATCAAACGCATATTTTATTTGTGCAGTTGGGCGATGTGTAAAATTTATCGTCCCAATCAATGTCATTCAAATAGGTGTACATAAACAAACCGTCCGGTTTATAAATGAATATTTTATTTTATTCACTTCACGTTAAAAATTATATTTTTAACGATAAAACATTTTATTTCAACCTATGAATTTCTATTCAATTCATTCTTTAAATAAAATGTTATTTTTATTTTTCTAACATATTTTAGAAAATTTCGACGGCATAACGGCACGATACTAGAAACGGGACAAGGCCTAGCCTTATCCCCGGTCTAGTGAAGGCCCACGCCATTCACACATCAATCAAATCACTTTCGTTATGCAAACTACAAAATTTGGGGTAAGAATCTAACCTAGTCTTACTCCTTCGCCTTATAACGGCGCACGTCTAATCCTAACCAATTTATCGATTCGATTTTTCACACCACAAACCACATTCAAACCAATATCTCAATCAATCACCAAACATCCAAACAAACAAGTCCATGGTATGTGGACGGGTGTCGGGTGCTTCTAATAAGCACCGTCTGCATCCTAGTATATATATATATCTAGAAAAAGAGAATTAAGAGTGAGAAGTTCTCACAGATAGCTATCCTAGCTCCACGGCTCTTCATCCTGCAGAAGTCTTCGTCGTTTCGCCTTTTTGTCACCTTCGTTGACCGTAGCCACTACATATGTAAAAATCAAATTTTTACTTCACTATTCGATATATAAAAATCATATTTTTACTTCGCTATTCTATATATAAAAATCGAATTTTTATTTCAAAGTTCAATATATAAAAATCGAATTTTTATTTCAAAGTTCAATATATAAAAATCGAATTTTTAATTCGCTTTCATAAAAATAAAGATTTCGCCTTTATAAAAATCATCACTTGATTTCAACGTATATAAAATAAAAATCAGATTTTTATTTCGTTACATACACAAAGATGATATCTTTATATCCTCTATCCTATAAAGATTATATTTTTAATACTTTAACAATATAAAAATCATATTTTTAATATTCCTATATAGTAAAGATTATATTTTTAATACTTTACTACATAAAATAAAAAAAATAAAAATTAGCTTTAAAGTAATAATAAAAAAACAGTTTTTTAAAAAAATAAAGAAAATTCAGTTTTGAATTCTTTTTAAACATTAATCTGTTTTTTTTTCTTTTAAACAAAAATCAGTGTTTTCTTTTTTTTTTTTTTACTTTTTAAATTCTGTTTTATAAAATAAACATAAGATAATAAAATAAAATAAAAAAATATATATATAAAAAAATGCTTACAGGGGGGGGGGGGGCTCGTCTTCGTCGCTGGAGGTGGAGGGAGGGCGCAGGGGGTCCAGACGGGGAAGCCACTGATCGACGGTGGCTGGGGGTAGGGCGCCGCCTCCTGCGGCGTCGGATGGGCGGAGCGTCGTGAAAATGGGGAGGGTTTTAAATCGCGTAGAGGAAGGAGGGAAGAAGCGGGAGGAGAGATGGTAGAGGAGGACGGCGGATCGGTGATGGGGGAAGGGCGGAGCACGGCGGCGCCGATCGCGATGGGGGGGGGGGGGTGGCTCCGTCGGTCTTCTTTTTTTTTTTTTTATTTGGTTCTGATTTGGGAAGAAAAACTAGGGGGGGGGGTTTATGTAAAACTATATTTATAATTCTTTATTTAATTATTTTATTATTCTCTTTTAAGTTGACTTTTATTTTGAATCCCAATTCGAACCCACCGACTGTCGCCCCTAGCGTTTCACCCCCATTCCGAACACAATGGGATATGTATCGTAGGTTGATTCGACTGTTTGAATCAGTTTCCATTGAATTAACATTTAAATCACTATATTGAATTTTAAACGTACATTTCAAATTACCGGGGTCACATACTAACCCTATAAATTGCGGAAAAATATTTTCTAGCTTTGTATTGACGATACGGTCCTAACAAAACTAATTTCGTCGAATTCTGAGACCGTTTGAAAAATGGCCAATTTCCAGTCGATTAAAATCAACTGAAAATGGTCAAACGCATTTTCCTTTGCCACGCTCACATATTGATTCGAAAAATTATGAAATTTGGAATCTAACAATAATTTGACACTGCGGACCCAACAAAACTGGTTTCGTCGAAATCCGAGGTCATTTGCAAAATGTCCATTTTTAAGGGCCTGAATTCCATAGCGACTATTCAGAATTTTCAACTGGACGTATCTTATCATTTCTAAAGTGAAATCCTAGTTTGTTAACTTCGTTAGAAAGATCTTGTTCATCAGATTCAAATATTTCTTGTTTCGCTCAATTCTGACTTATAACGAATTCTGTATATTCAATTGAAATTAGAAATCGAATTTTCGAACTACCGCGCCATTTCAGGCTCGTTATATAATTAAAATAAATTTATTCGTTTTAACTTCGTCGAAAATAAATTTTCTCGTCGATATTATTTAAAATAATTCATTTTAAATAATCAAAACTCGCTATAATTGCCAAAATAAAAATTTTAAACTGGCCCGGATTTTCGGGTTGTTACAATCTCCCCCACTTAAAACTTTTCGTCCCCGAAAAGGAACAAAGTCGAAAGTGGTTTGATTAATTCAGCTCTACGTTCGATCTGGCTTCCATTCTCCAACTCTTTAGTTTCTGAGAATTTTCAAAACTTCAAAAATTTGGCTAACACCCTAAATTTCCGAAAAATTTCGCCATAACCTCCCCTGCACCGGGAGCATCGGGGAATTTCAAATAGCTTCCCCGGTCCTTCAGATCTCAAAAAGAAAAAGAAAAAGCCAAGCGGCTAGCCAATAGGCTCACAAAATCATCATCACCCAAACAAAACAGGAAATTATGTAGTAAACATGTACCTATTTGTCGGGCAAACAAATTTTATTCTCGGCTCTAGCCTCCTTGCTATGACCTGTTCAATGATATACATGTATATGCAAGCAAATGCGACCAAATTTCAATACAAGTCAATATTTGATTCAATTAGGCTAAATGGTTCTAAATTATCAAACAATTAAACAAACAACAACAAACATCAATCAATTAGTGAATTATCATTTGAAATTCATAACTTTGATATATAGTCAAAAATCAGATTTTTGATGCCAAATCACAACAATAAGCCCTATCTAATTTTTGGTTCTCACACCAGTCAATAGGAAATATATAAATATTACACGTTCGTCACTCGGATATAAACTCTGATGATGATATATCAATCATCAGAATCACCCCCGGGCGACTAGAGTATAATTCTATATCTATCCAGTATATTAAAATTTCGAATACACGCGGATCAGACGTATACGCAAAATCTATATATACTGGATTGTCCACGTCAATATAAATAAATAATCAAATACGAATAATTGATTTAAATTTTCAAAACAAAAATTTGTGTTCACTTTAAAATTTACTCTTCACACTCGTTCTAGGACACTACTGATCCCATCTCTAACGAGTCATTCTCGTTGGATATTACTAAGCCAATATCTGATGAATTCTTTCGTATGGTTCTAATGTGTCTTGTTCTCTAGCTTTGTAAACCAAAGCTCTGATACCAACTGTGAAAACCCGTAACTTCCCCGTAAAGGAAAGTGTCGGATAGTTCGAGAACAAACCACAACAGAACGCATACAGAAGAACATTTCACTATATATTACAACAGTGCATCAGATTACAAGAATATACAGAGTATAAATGAATATTACACAGAAATATCAGAGATTCAAATTACATTTAAATACATAGCAGCGGAAAATAATACAAAGCTCAACTAGAAGAGATATACGGATACAAAGCTTTCCGGATATCGTTCCAGCTGTAAACCAGGATCCTGTGAATATAAATCTGCAAAACCAAAACTACTAGCTGCCCGTGTCGAAAATAAGGGCACCCAGAGTTTAGGTTAAAACAATAAACTCCAGGTCAGTCATGTGACTGGTGTGAGAACTAAAACAGTTATTAATCTTTGTCTTTAAAGTTCGGTAAATCAAGGGACCACGCCGTATAACACGGAACGGGTTTCCTCCCAAGAATACCAGTGCATAACCAAACAGCGCAATGCTAAATAAAGAAAAATGAAGCTGTTATAAGACCCAGGTCCTATCACACAATGCAACGCAAGCCGGGGGATAGGGTTTTCCCTTATAACAGCCAAAGGATGCTTGATACGTTTAAAACAAATCATTTGATACTACTATAAGTGCATAGTGTATAAAACAACTTCAAATCATAAGTATCAATCGTAGACGACATGAGCGTCCCATGCCACTATGTCGCCATATATAGGTTTACAAATAAAACCGCAGAGTCGCGTATTTGGAAATTGGATTTCCATCTATGAACCGAGGCAAAAGATAGTCCTCCATCGATTCGAGACGCTCTAGCCCGCCCCTCAGGAACAGCCGCAACTGCCCCTTGGATCGTCAGGGCCGGTCCACACGGAGTGGATTATTATGCCTGAACAATACGTCTCCCCACCCTATGGGGTGTAAGTCTGGTCCGTCAGCCGACCAGAATGCATTCGGCCGAAACCGATATAACCGAGGCGCCTCGCAACCGCAACAACCACATAAGTCAAACTCGTCAGGGCGTGTAAAACCACTGACGCCACTTCTAGCTAGAAAGAAACGCAAGTCCTCCCTGATGTCCTCTCCCGTTTTTGGTTCATACCGGGTGCGAAACTCGCGAAGTAAACGTTACACAAAGCTACGCCACAAAGGCCGTGCTTTGATCATCACCACAAGACTTTGCTTTTCAACAGAAGCCTTGATCATTTGCATCTTAGCATGCCACACAGGCAAACCACTCTATGCAACCGATATCAGTCACACAGAATGAAATCCAATGTCAGACACACAGTCCATTTACAAGTCCGTTCTGGGCCTGAACGAAACCGGAGGCACCTAGTACCCCGCATATCCATCGATCTCCAAGTACGTCTGGACGATCACTAACTGTTTCCATCTTCTTGGGTGTACAACCCAATCAAGATCATCAGTTATCACCCAAACGACGTGAAGACCTCCGGTCTTCGACCATCGTCTTCATCTTCGACTTATCGTCGCATCAGTTATTCAGAATGGGATAAACCCGGTCTTTCCGAATAACTCGCGTATATTTTAAATAAGTGTTACACAAACACAACATACGCCTCATTCCAATTCATTAGTCACTAACCGTAAATTAATCAAGAGAATAATTCCCCAAATATTAACCCCGAAGGCCGAAACCAACATCAGATCAATATCCAGAAAACCATTCTGCTTGGCTAACCGACAGTTAGTTTCTAAATTTCACGTTCAAATCTAATTAAAGATTTAACTATCGCCTGGAGCAAAACTGGTGATGCTCCATTCTCGATCTTTTCAATCTAATTAAAGATTCATTAAAACTCCACTTAGTTTTAATCATTATCTGGGTTAAAGAATCAGTGTCATTTAAAACACGATTCACGATAAACCCAAAATCACATTCCATTAATTATCGGGTTAAAGAACAAGTGTTATTTAAAACACTGTTCACGATAAACCCAAAAATCAATATCAATTCAATTCCAATTAAATATTATTTAATTGGTACACTTCATTAAATCTAAATAAAAAGATTTAATCCTTTCTCAACTGGGTTCAAGAACAGTGTTAATGAAGACACCATTCACGACAAACCCAAATCACATTCGATATTCAATACAAGGCTCTGAATAGAAAATATATCGGCTTATATTCAATATCGAATTCTACGACTAACAAATGTCGTATTGGAAATAGCGATATATGTATATATCTTTCAAATTTCCATATCAACATCCGTATAATCACGAATTCCAACATCGAAATATTCCGAAGACAATTTCGATTCAATTCCACTCCAATGCAATCATTGGATATTCTGGTTATTTTTAAAACCATTTCAAATTCAATTTATTTATTTAAAAATAAATAGAATTATAATTCTAGTTCAAAACTAGTTCATTTCGATAAAAATCTATTTTTATCTTTTCAAATATGGAGTTTTTCATCCCAATTCTTTCTAAATCATTTCTTATGATTTTACACAAATTATTACTATTTTTAATAATTTTATCAAGGCCCGTACAGTCGGTTTCCATCAATGGCCATCGAACTGCACTTACAGCGACCTTTTTCGAATTTGATTTGGACATAATTCCAAATCCAGCCGTTAGATTTCAAATTTCTAATTTTCATTAGAAAGCTCTTTTCGATACGAACCCAACGGTTCCGGTTTTAGGAGAATCCGACGGTCGGATCTCCCGTAATGTCCGTTTGAAATAAATGGTCGAAATTCGCGAACTGCCGCGGCGCGGCGCGTTCTATTCAGGCCATTATATTATATATATAATATATATAATATATATTTCGTCGATTTCTATTTAAAACGAATTATATAAATAGTTTTAAATTCGTTTCAAATTCTATTTCAACTTCTATTTCAATTCAAAGCAAAATTGAATTCTTCTTTATAAATTCGTTTTAAAATTCATTTCTATTCAATTCGAATTTCAATTCAATTTGAATTCATTTCAATTCGCTTTCAATTCCATTTGAATTCGTTTTCAATTCAATTCATTTCGAAATCGTTTTCAATTCAATTCATTTCGAAATCGTTTTCAATTCATTTCGAAATCGTTTTCAATTCAATTCATTTCGAAATCGTTTTCAATTCAATTCATTTCGAAATATTTTCAATTCAATTCATTTCGAAATCGTTTTCAATTCAATTCATTTCGAAATCGTTTTCAATTCATTTCGAAATCGTTTTCAATTCAATTCATTTCGAAATCGTTTTCAATTCATTTCGAAATCGTTTTCAATTCAATTCATTTCGAAATCGTTTTCAATTCAATTCATTTCGAAATATTTTCAATTCAATTCATTTCGAAATCGTTTTCAATTCAATTCATTTCGAAATCGTTTTCAATTCATTTCGAAATCGTTTTCAATTCAATTCATTTCGAAATCGTTTTCAATTCAATTCATTTCGAAATCGTTTTCAATTCAATTCATTTCGAAATCGTTTTCAATTCAATTCATTTCGAAATCGTTTTCAATTCAATTCATTTCAAAATATTTTCAATTCAATTCATTTCGAAATATTTGATTTCAAAATTACTTTTCAATATCCATTTCAAAATGAATAAAATCGATAAAAATATCGTTCACGTCAAAATGGCGCATCTAATCAACACGGCTTCATATATTTCCATTTTCAAATATTCTATTTCAAATATTTCTATTATTAAAATATTTCGTTCAACACATGACCAATCTCAATGAATGAGTACTGTCAACACATGAACTTTTATTTTATAATATTCTTTATTTTTCAAATTGGAATGAGGCCCAATCAATTACCATATAAAGTTAATTATATGGATTTTCATACAACACATGTATATCATAGCATTGAAAAATAATCAACCATCAACCAAAGTGCACTACACTGTATAAGCATCAAATATAGATATTCAACGCTTATAACAGCCTGTCAATCGATCGATCGACATATTAATCAATCAGGATGAGTGAACTTCAAATTTCATCCCAACACCCGTGTGGGGTTTCAAACAATCAAACGCATATTTTATTTGTGCAGTTGGGCGATGTGTAAAATTTATCGTCCCAATCAATGTCATTCAAATAGGTGTACATAAACAAACCGTCCGGTTTATAAATGAATATTTTATTTTATTCACTTCACGTTAAAAATTATATTTTTAACGATAAAACATTTTATTTCAACCTATGAATTTCTATTCAATTCATTCTTTAAATAAAATGTTATTTTTATTTTTCTAACATATTTTAGAAAATTTCGACGGCATAACGGCACGATACTAGAAACGGGACAAGGCCTAGCCTTATCCCCGGTCTAGTGAAGGCCCACGCCATTCACACATCAATCAAATCACTTTCGTTATGCAAACTACAAAATTTGGGGTAAGAATCTAACCTAGTCTTACTCCTTCGCCTTATAACGGCGCACGTCTAATCCTAACCAATTTATCGATTCGATTTTTCACACCACAAACCACATTCAAACCAATATCTCAATCAATCACCAAACATCCAAACAAACAAGTCCATGGTATGTGGACGGGTGTCGGGTGCTTCTAATAAGCACCGTCTGCATCCTAGTATATATATATATCTAGAAAAAGAGAATTAAGAGTGAGAAGTTCTCACAGATAGCTATCCTAGCTCCACGGCTCTTCATCCTGCAGAAGTCTTCGTCGTTTCGCCTTTTTGTCACCTTCGTTGACCGTAGCCACTACATATGTAAAAATCAAATTTTTACTTCACTATTCGATATATAAAAATCATATTTTTACTTCGCTATTCTATATATAAAAATCGAATTTTTATTTCAAAGTTCAATATATAAAAATCGAATTTTTATTTCAAAGTTCAATATATAAAAATCGAATTTTTAATTCGCTTTCATAAAAATAAAGATTTCGCCTTTATAAAAATCATCACTTGATTTCAACGTATATAAAATAAAAATCAGATTTTTATTTCGTTACATACACAAAGATGATATCTTTATATCCTCTATCCTATAAAGATTATATTTTTAATACTTTAACAATATAAAAATCATATTTTTAATATTCCTATATAGTAAAGATTATATTTTTAATACTTTACTACATAAAATAAAAAAAATAAAAATTAGCTTTAAAGTAATAATAAAAAAACAGTTTTTTAAAAAAATAAAGAAAATTCAGTTTTGAATTCTTTTTAAACATTAATCTGTTTTTTTTTCTTTTAAACAAAAATCAGTGTTTTTTTTTTTTTTTTTTTACTTTTTAAATTCTGTTTTATAAAATAAACATAAGATAATAAAATAAAATAAAAAAATATATATATAAAAAAATGCTTACAGGGGGGGGGGCTCGTCTTCGTCGCTGGAGGTGGAGGGAGGGCGCAGGGGGTCCAGACGGGGAAGCCACTGATCGACGGTGGCTGGGGGTAGGGCGCCGCCTCCTGCGGCGTCGGATGGGCGGAGCGTCGTGAAAATGGGGAGGGTTTTAAATCGCGTAGAGGAAGGAGGGAAGAAGCGGGAGGAGAGATGGTAGAGGAGGACGGCGGATCGGTGATGGGGGAAGGGCGGAGCACGGCGGCGCCGATCGCGATGGGGGGGGGGTGGCTCCGTCGGTCTTCTTTTTTTTTTTTTTTATTTGGTTCTGATTTGGGAAGAAAAACTAGGGGGGGGGGTTTATGTAAAACTATATTTATAATTCTTTATTTAATTATTTTATTATTCTCTTTTAAGTTGACTTTTATTTTGAATCCCAATTCGAACCCACCGACTGTCGCCCCTAGCGTTTCACCCCCATTCCGAACACAATGGGATATGTATCGTAGGTTGATTCGACTGTTTGAATCAGTTTCCATTGAATTAACATTTAAATCACTATATTGAATTTTAAACGTACATTTCAAATTACCGGGGTCACATACTAACCCTATAAATTGCGGAAAAATATTTTCTAGCTTTGTATTGACGATACGGTCCTAACAAAACTAATTTCGTCGAATTCTGAGACCGTTTGAAAAATGGCCAATTTCCAGTCGATTAAAATCAACTGAAAATGGTCAAACGCATTTTCCTTTGCCACGCTCACATATTGATTCGAAAAATTATGAAATTTGGAATCTAACAATAATTTGACACTGCGGACCCAACAAAACTGGTTTCGTCGAAATCCGAGGTCATTTGCAAAATGTCCATTTTTAAGGGCCTGAATTCCATAGCGACTATTCAGAATTTTCAACTGGACGTATCTTATCATTTCTAAAGTGAAATCCTAGTTTGTTAACTTCGTTAGAAAGATCTTGTTCATCAGATTCAAATATTTCTTGTTTCGCTCAATTCTGACTTATAACGAATTCTGTATATTCAATTGAAATTAGAAATCGAATTTTCGAACTACCGCGCCATTTCAGGCTCGTTATATAATTAAAATAAATTTATTCGTTTTAACTTCGTCGAAAATAAATTTTCTCGTCGATATTATTTAAAATAATTCATTTTAAATAATCAAAACTCGCTATAATTGCCAAAATAAAAATTTTAAACTGGCCCGGATTTTCGGGTTGTTACATTAATACATGAAATGTTCATTTTATGAAATCCTTTTTCACTAATCAAGTTTTGACAAAAACGTTATTCTTTTCATAAATCAAGTTTTGACCAAAAGGTCATTTCCATTTGTTTAAACAAAATATGATGGTTTTGTTTAATCTATTTCTATTCAACAAAAATATGAAGAAAAAAAAATTCACTGGTTTCTATACAACAAAAATGAGTATTTTTGAAAATTCCTTATTAAATGCCAAAATGTATATTTTTACTTCGGTCTTTTTAATGTGACAAAAATGCCCATTTCTAATTCATTCTTTTTAATGTATAAAAATATACATTTCAAATCCATTCTAATTAATGTATAAAATTTACATTTCTAGTTCATTCTCTTTTATGTATAAAAATTACATTTCTATTTGATTCTTTTTAATATAAAAATATGATGCTTTTGTTTATTACTTCTAATGCAAGCAAAAATGATGATTTTGTTAAATCCTTTTATTGTAAATAAAAATGTTCATTTTTTTTAATATGGCAAAAATGATCATTTCTGTATAATTCCTTTTAATGTGACAAAATCTTCCTTTTTGTATAATTCCTTTTTTAAGTACAAAAATCTTCATTTTTATATAATTCTTTTTAATGTGACAAAAATATGATTTTTATCGCTATCACTTCATATTGACCAAAAATATGGTTTATACCTATCCATAATCTAATTTGCAAGAAATGTTAACTTTATCCTTTATAATCTAATTAACAAAAATTGTTAATCTTGAGCTTTTAAATCTCATTAACAAAAGTGTTAATCTTGCTCTTTAAAAAAAAAAAAAATGTAACTCTTGTTCTTTTATTTACATTTTACAAAAAATGTAAATTTTGTTCTTATCTTTCTAATGTAATCAAAAATGATGATTTTTGTTATAATCTTTATAATGTAGACAATATTACATAAAAATGATATCTTGAACTTCTAACTTTTTTTTTATGTAGACAATATTGCATAAAAATGTGTGTATATATTTTGTTGAAAATCTAGTTCAACACAATGACATAAAAATGTTCGTTCATATTTTGTTACAAAATTTGACTCAACAAAATGAATAAAAGGTTTGATTCATTTTTATGTTACAAATGCTGGTTTAACAAGTTGACTAAATTTTGTGTTTTACACATCTGATTCTTTTATATACACAAAATCATATATTTTTGTTTTAGCTAATTCTAATTAACAGAAGTGTTAATTTCAAACAATAATAATAAACAAAATAATAATTTTGTTCAATCTAATACAAGTTAAACATCTTTGACGAACATGAATATTGTTTCTATGTATACAATAATATGGTGTTTTCGTCGTACACACAAAATCATGTCAAACATGAATACACACAATTCAGTTCAGTGGTTAAAGCAATCACAACCCAAATCAACATTTCAATAATTATATATATATACATCATGAACATGAAATAAATATAATTTCATATCTGAAATAAATAATTGAATTTAGTTCTAAAATAGAAATCTCACCGAACCATTTAGATCTGAAATTTTCCTCGAATTTTGCTTTGCTCATTTTCAGTTCTAATGTGTTCCATAGCGTAGATCTCGGAAATATGAATCCAACGCAATCAGTTTTGTCAATTTCTGATTAGATTTGAAAAAGATATGATCATTTGAAATTTAAATATACTAATTTCATAATTAATTTAATAATTAAATAAATTAACTTAGTCTTAGTCGGTTCTTCTTTTTCCAGGCCGTTCCTTTTTCCTTTTGTATCCTTCAGCAAAACGAACCCATAAAACTCCAATTCTCTCTCTCCTCCTAGCGCCTCCCCTGATCATCGTGACTCAGATCCGACGCCACCGCCCGGAGCGCCAACGAACGCCACCCCCACGCCAGGAACCTAGGCGAGCTCGGTGGTCCCTGGTGGGCCCCAGAACGCCGCAAACGGCGGCACTTTGTGCCCCAAATTCGCGAAATCCGCTCCACTAAAGCACATCTTGTCCGTATAGATTTGAAGCTCCCGAAATTCTCTTCGATTTGATATATTATTTGCCGATTTTCGTTGTCTGGATTGGAAGAATTTAGCTTTTGAAATCGGGATGATTCTAGTCATTAAAAAGAACATACGGCGGCTATACAGTGAATGAATTAGGGTTAGCGTATTGGTATGGTATTTATAAGCGTATTTTCCTATTTAATATATTTAATTAATTCAAAAATTCATGTTTATCAATACGAACACCAAATCAAACCCAATGAGTGTCGCCCGTAGCTAATTACCCCCGTTCCGGACACAATGCAACATGTTTCGTAACCCAATTCGGCTGTTACGATATGTTTTTCTTTAAATTTAATTAAAAATCATTTAATTATTAAATTCAGACGTACATTTTAAATTACCGGGGCCACATACTGACTCTAAAAATTATAGAAAAATTATTTCTAGTTATGTTTTGACGATACGGTCCTAACGAGTCTAATTTCGTCGAATTCTGAGACTGTTTGAAAAATGGCCGTTTTTAAGCAGATTAAATTTGATCGAAACGGACAAAACACGTTTTCCTTTGCCACGCTCACATATTAATTCAAAAAATTATGAAAATTGAAATCTAGCAATAATTTGACTTTCTGGTTCCAACAAAAGTGGTTTCGTCGAAAACCGGGGTCGTTTGAAAAATGACTATTTTTAAGGCTAATATATTAAAAATACATTTTTAAACAAATAAACTCCAAAGCCCAAAATATATAAGTGTTTACTGTTTTTCAATGCAGGAACGTCATTCCAAACTCAATGGAAGTGGTTTCGAGTCGAAATTCCTTCATATGTGAAAAGTAGCTTTTCGGGCCCTATATAATATATATATATAAATTCTACAGCGACTTTTCTAAAAATTGAATTGGCCATAACTTTTGATTTTTAAATGGAATTTCAATTTTTCAGATTCGTTGGTAAGATATGATTAAACAGATTTAAATATTTCTAGTTTCGTTCAATTCTGATTTAAAATGAATCCTGTACAGCCAGTCAAAGTTCATATTCAAATTTTCAAACTGCAGCGCTGTTATAAACTCCCTTTTATAATTAAATTAAATTTATTCATTTTAAACAAAGTTTTTAGTCTTTCTTATTTAAAGTAAATTATTTTAAATATTAAAATCCACTAAAATAAAAAAATAAAAAATTGGCCCCAAAATTCCGGGTCGTTACAATATCTATTCCTATCCTGGTCAAAAAGTCAAATGGGAAGTGTTGAACCTGCATCGACTTTTCTGATCTCAACAAAGCTTGTCCGAAGGACAAAATTCCACTCCCCAGGATTGATCAATTGGTAGACTCAATGGCGGGGCACGAGCTTCTCTCCTTCATGGACGCATATTCAGGATACAACCAGATCCCTATGCATGTACCAAATCAGGAACACACTAGTTTCATTACGAACTTAGGGTTGTACTATTATGTGGTGATGCCATTCGGACTAAAGAGTGCCAGAGCCACGTACCAACGTTTGGTGAACCAAATGTTTTACAATCAGATCACGAAAACAATGGAAGTTTATGTTGACGACGTGCTTGTGAAGTCTAGGCAAACCTCCAATCACATAAAAGACTTGGCGGAAATGTTTGAAATTTTATGGAAGTACGGGATGAAGTTGAATCCTTTGAAATGTTCAGTCGAGGTTGCATCGGGGAAGTTCCTTGGGTTCATAGTCATCTCTCGAGGGATCGAGATTAAGCCTGATCAGATTGCAGCAATCAGGGACGTAGAAGAGCCACGAAAGATCAAAGATGTTCAAAGTTTGGCAAGAAAAGTTGCAACGTTAAGAAGATTCATTTCCAAAGATACAAACAAATGTGTTCCTTTCTTTGAGTTAATCAAACGAGGAAAACACAATTTTGAGTGCACGCCTGACTGTGTGGAGGCTTTTCAAAACTTATTGGATCTGCTAGAGAAACCCCAAATTTTGTCTAAACCGGTAGACCATGAGGACCTGTTCATACATTTAGCAGTGTCATCTCATGCCATCAGCTCAGCTCTGGTACGCAAGGAGGAGAAGATTCTGAGGCCAGTGTATTATGTAAGTAAGAAGTTAGCGGTACTAGAGCGAAATTATCCCAGGATAGAAAAACTTGCTTATAGCCTCCTGATTGCATCTCGAAAACTCCGTCATTATTTTCAGGGTCATCCAATTGTGGTGTATACTGATCAGCCGCTCTGACAGATCCTACAATGACCTGAGGCGTCTGGGAGATTGCTTAAATAGAACATCGAGTTGAGCCAGTTTAATTTAAACTTCCAGCCCAGGAGATCGATAAGGGAGCAAGCTTTTGCCGATTTCATCGCTAAATTCACAATCCCAAGGAGGATGTATTAGATGATAAGGCTAACCCCTCAGAGCAGAGTTTAGAACTTAACCCTTGGAAACTATATACCAATGGGTATAAGAATGATCGAAGATCCGGCGTCGGAGTCGTTTTAATGACTCCTGAGGGACGATCTATTTACTATGCTTTGCGGTTGGAATTCTCTACACTAATAATGATTCCGAATACGAGGCCTTGATTACCTGGCTAAAACTCACTAAGGAATTGGGGTTGACCACGCTATACATTTTCTGTGATTCCAAAATAGTTGTTTGCCAGGTCCGAAAGGAATTCCAGGCTAGGTGACCTCGACTCGTTACTTACCTTGAAAAAGTAGAGGAGTTGTTGGATAACCTAGTGCATTACAGTATAACTCACATCCCGTGGATAGAAAATCAGAAAGTAGACAGATTAGCTAAATTAGCAAGCTCTGACAATCCAGAAGAGACAAAGACGGCTCCAATAGAGGTCCTAAAGTCGCTAAGCTTTGATCAAATGGAAGTCGACCCAGTACTGGAAGCTGAACCGGAAAGAGAGTCATGGATGACACCAATTAAGAACTTCCTTAAAAGCGGAACACTCATAGCAAAAAAGAGCGAGAGATGAGCTGTGATTCGTAAAGCTGTAAGGTATGTCATACAAGACGAAATTCTTTACCGCCAGGGATTTTCTACTCCCCTGCTTCGGTGTATAGCACATGACATCATCAAGCGTGTACTAAGAGAAGTACATGAAGGTGAATGTGGAGACCACACTTCGGGACAAACACTGGAAAAGAAAGTATTACAGTATGGCTATTTCTGGCCTACCATAAATAAAGACATAGCTGATTATTCACAACGCTGCGATAAATGCTAGAAATTTGCAAAAGTTCCTAGGCACCTCCGAGCCAACTTAAGTCAATGGGGATCCCATGGTCGTTCGTTATGTGGGGGATAAACATCATTGGACCCTACCAATCACTAAAGGAGGAGCCAAATATGCATTCTTGGCTGTGGATTATTTCACAAAATGGGCAGAAGCTGAATCCTTACTAGGATCACGACAAAGCGGGTGATAAACTTTGTGGTTAGGAATATCATCTGTTGAATTGGAATAACAAAAATCATCATAACTGACAATGGAACCCAATTTGATAGCACGAAATTCAAAAATTTCTACCAAAAGTATAAGATTAACAAAAGGTACACTGCAGTAGCTCACCCGCAATCAAATGCACAAGTTGAGGCGATAAAAATACTATTAAGTCCATCCTTAAAAAAATGATTGGAATATGCAAAGGCCATGTGGGTCGACGAAGTACCATTGGCATTATGGGCTTATCGAACGACTTACAAGACGGCAACGGGTCGTACCATTTTTCACTTTCTTTTAGATTAGAAGCATTCATTTTGGTGGAGCTGAAAGTTCCCTCTTACAGGGCGATGTATTACGATCCGATGACAAACAAAGCGCTTCTCCTTGAATCCCTGGATATGGTTGAAGAGAAGAGAGATGAAGCGGACTTGTGTGCCTCGAGGCACAAGCGTCAAGTGGCATGCTACTATGGAAGGAAAGTTCGTCCTCGGACCTTTGAACCTGGAGACTTAGTACTAAAGCGTGTCTTTCCACCCCCGGTCCATCTGGGTCCGAAGTGGGAAGGACCATACACCATCCAGCGGAAGCTTGATTTAAGAGCTTTCAAGTGAACGACCATGGATGGTGAAGAGATTCCCAGAGCTTGGAATGCCCAACACTTGTGGCAGTACTTGACTTAGAACTGTATTGTTTTTTTCTTGTTTTATGAACCATGTAAAAAGGCACGACTTGCCTAGAAAAGTCTGGTTTACATAAAAAAAAAGATTATAAAGTGGACATAAGCCACGACTAGGCCGAACCACTATAAAAATATCGTGTGCAATTTACTTTTTCTACATAAATCTCTTTATATATTTTTTGATTACTGTGATCTGAATACGTGACAATAAATCTGAAATTGTGTACCCAACCGGTGAGACTCTACCTTAAGAAATCATGTATGGAGAGAAACCGAAGCGAACGATATGACCATTTGCGTAACAAGATGAAAAGGACGGAAAGACGACGTCCTAAAATATAACTCTCATGATTTGAGAGAGTATAAAGGATAGGTAGACGACATCCCTAAGGCGTGAAGGTGCACCATGACAAAAGACCGCCTCGAATTAACTCTAACATGTCCAGACGACAAGAGAGTATAAAGGTGCTATGAACAAGCGCCAGTGAAAGAAAATCTTTGCCTCACCGGAGAGCTGGGGGCAGTCTAATGTCGAACCTAATCAATCTCGAACAAGCCCTGGCTAGGCAATTTATTCAAGGTTGATTGGGGGCATACACACGACATTCTCTGTTATCGATTGTTTAGACAAGAAGTGATTTCTGCATACTATATTTTGTTGTTTACACATCTGCAGGGAAGCTCAATCATGACGTGGATTGTTATTTACTACTTATGTTTTCAACACTTTGACCATTTCTGAACTTAACTGAAATAAATGACGAACTTGCAAGTATTTGACATGGTGGAAAACAAACTATTTCATTTACGTGGGTGCAGGTTTGTACAAGAAGATTAAACAAGGAAATGAGAGGGCCTCGCTCGCTACAACAGCAACAGAACAATGGAAAATCAAAAACAAAAGGCGAAACCGACTTTCATTTGGGCTTTGGGGTAAACTTAGCTTTCTTGGCAGCCTTGAGCTTATCCCTTTCCTCCTTTTCAGCTTCATAAAAGATACTCTTCGGCTTCTTCTTCCTTGAAACCGGAGTGCTGGGATCAATAGAAGATTTCTGAGCAAGCTCTTCAGTTATTGACCGGGTTGAAAGCCTTACAACTAACTTTGACCCAGGAGGGATTGTCGTAAGGCTTTAAGGTTTTGGGGGTCTTCCTTCTCAACTTTGGCCTTTAAAAGCATATCTTGCTTTGCTTTCATATCAGCCAAAGTCATGTCATTGGCTATCCCCCGAGCCTTCAGTCATAACAACATCATCATCTTCCTCATTTCCATCATTGATGCCATCATCTTTTAAGGCGTCTATTATATCCCCGTCTTTGGGAGTCTCGGTGCGAGATGGAAGGAAGGCTTTGTCAGTAACCTCACCCTTTTTTCCCTCATTCTTCTGCAGATTCAGAGCAAGTAGCTTCATCCTTTTTCTCCTATGCCTTCTCAGTAAACTTTGCTTCAGTAGCTTCTTCTGGTTGCTCATCAGTCTTCTCGGTTGTCTTCGCACCTATAGGGAAAGAAGTAACAGTTATTATCTCAGCAGATAAAGGATGTTCCTCAATTGTTTATTCAACAATATGCCAGAAGGTTGAGATTGCCCTAACAAACTAAGGCGAAAAAGTGGAGATACCTTCAGATGATTTCTCAACATGAGTGGCAGGAGTCTCTAGGGTCTTTTCAGCAATAGGAGACAAGAAAGATGCTTTGGGGGTTCCCGAATTCTCTGGGTCATATCCATCCATTTTGGTATCCCCGGGGCAGTGGAATAGGAACCGACTTCGATGGTTTCTTTTCCTTTGGCTTGACATCCCACCTCCTCCATAGCAGCAGCAATAAGCTTACACCCTTCGCCTAAGTGTGTCATCTCCTCACCCCTCAAATACTTCTCCATGAGTTTATCCTCATCAATGGAGTCCACTTTGAGCTCTTGTTTTTCCCATTCGACCACCTGATCCCATACATATACCAGAGTGGTGGGGTAATCTTTGATCCATGCAATATCTCGATGTCAGATCACCTGAGCAAAGAATCCCATCATGGTCTCAGCACTCTCATCCAACACTTTTTGGGCTTCTGCAAGCTGTGCATTGGTCTTCTCGGCAGTCTTTAAAGCTATATTTGCATTCCCCTCGGCAAGAGTTGCCCTTGTCTAAGCCTCCATCAGTTTGGCCTCTAGCACTGCATTCTTCCTCGCCAACTCCGCCTTCTCCTGTTCAAGATGAGTGCAAGCCAACTTTGCCGCGGTGTTTTCAGACTTAGCATCCTTGACTTGCTTCTTTAAGTCTATGCACTCCTAGCTATGAGAATCAAGCTTGGTGCGGTAATGCTTTTGTAATTCTTCAAATTGCTTCTTATAAGTGTCTGCATCACGTTGTACAAGGGCAAGTTTGGCTTGAGCGTTCTCAAGGTCTTTATAGGAGTTTTCAATAGCCTTTGCATCATATTCTTCATCATTTCTAATGGTTTTTACATCGTCTATCAAGCCGCTAATGATTTTGGAAAGGTTCTTCGAATATGTCTTCATCTCCTAATACTGAGTATCCCCGAAATCTATTTTAGCTTTAACTTCGGTGGCCCAGTCGGGGTAACTGGTTTAAGAGCTGGAACAAAGTGCATGTTCCCAAAATGATGCTCGAGAAATTGTTCCTTTAGAAGCTTTAATCTGGCCTTGTTTTCATCGTCAAGTATGATAGCCCTTGTAGTAGTAATGTCAATGTTGCGACACTTCATTGGCACAATAGATTTTCTCTTCTCTGCTTTTTTCCCTGGTTTCTTTTGTTTCTCTTTCGGATTAGACCCTTTCTTCGAAGGTTTGTCTTGATGAGTTTCATCTTTAGACGAAGTAGGAGGCTTACAGACATGTTTATCCCCTTTGTGATATGTTGGTTGGCTCTTATATTTGTTCGAAAATGCTCGATGCAGAGATCGAGAATGAGAAGACTGATAAGGCTGAGGGGGCCAATTACTCCTATCATCTCTGCCCCGATTTTCATGTTGATCATGTCCTACACCAGAATCCATCGGGGGCATGCTCGAGCAAACAACTCTCATATAGTAGCGGTGACGTGTCATTTGTCCTACAAAACGATACAAGTAAACGTTAGATTCAACATTAATATAAAGCGCAGGTGCTATGACATGCAGTGCAAGAGTGTTGTGTATATCCTAAGTGACACCCCCTAACAAACCAGAGCCTGGAGTTAGCCCAATATGCACAGTTTCCTCGGCCTTCACGAGTGTAACTTCTTCTTCAGAGGTGAGAGAAAGAGGATCTTTGCCAAAATCTCCAGAAGTATAAATTGCATCAGGAAGGGGAAGATCCCCCATACCCCTGCATATAGAATCATCCATGATGGAATCATCGCCGCGAGACGTGATCGATAGTAGTTCCTTTAGGGAAATTGGTTTTTCAGAAGTAGCTGCATCCTCAGGAGTGATGTATTTATCCCTATCTTCGGCAGCTATGTTGGCTAATATATCATCTTGAGTCGAAGTGGGTGAAGGACTCTTTTTAGGCATTGTTGGATCTTTCGAACTCTCTCCCTTCTCAGGTAAAATTTTAATTGGCTCCTCGACTGGGGTGTATATACAAAGGGACCTTCTCTGTGGCATATGCTACGTGTGATATCAAGTAAGCGGTGGCGGTGAAGATATTCATCCACTAGGCAGTCTCTGATGGCCAAGAATTTTTTATCACCATTGAGAAATTGGTTCAAACGATCAAAGTACATGTGATGCGCTTCCTATTTCGGGTTAAGGACTGCAAGTGAAAGTGAACTACAGTCAATACATCTACAGTTGTGATTGAAATTAGAAATCAAAGTCTAAAATCTTTACTTTATTTAAGCCATCTCCTGGCACATCCTGGTTTCTGTTTGATATAGAACCATTCGGGTCTTGGATCACCAACTTTGCAGCTAAACGGTACGCTATTGATTTTCCTCTTTGGCATTGATTCAAAATATACAAAGGACGGGGTATCCTGGGTCCCACTTGAAATTGTAGAAGAAACGAACATCTTCGAAGGTGAACTCTGTATCCAAAATTACCCTATAAGTAATATATAAGGTGTACAGATAAGCGTAGGAGTTGGGTTGGAGCTACATTAGAGCGATGTGAATTTGTCTCAGAAAGTCGACGACGAATGGCGGGAATGGAGGTATCACCCTAACAAGGTACATTAGCCTAATGATCGACATATACCCTTCGGGTGGATTATGGGGTCGGTCCGTTTCAGTGGACAAGTCGGTGCCCTTTCGAAGAATTCCATGCTTCTAACATATTCGTGCAAGTTTGGCATTATCGATTGTCGATACAACGGAGTCACTAGGCGACTCTGACACAAAGGCACTCTCGAATTCATCCGGAGCGCGACTATCTCTTACTCCTCCTTCCTCTTCTTCATCCATAAAGACATCACCTCCGGATGATGCTCCACTTTCATGATTTTCCATTTCATGGTTCGGACCCTCATTGTCCCATTCTAGATTTAAAGTGGAGGGTATGTCTTCAATGATGAGATTTTCATATGATCCTACGGTTTCTTTTCTCTTTGCTAGCCTGGTTGAACGTCTTATAGTCATGATCTTTGTACTATCCAAGAGATAACAAAATAAGAGTATAGTTTCCCGTGCCCCCTGTGTGTGTGCTAACTATGCAAATGTATACAATATTGAAATAAAAGAATACAAAATAAACAGAAAGTAAAGCGGTATGGAAAGTGGCTGTATGTTCATTAAGTCCACACAATTCAGTTTAGGAGGCTCTAGCTTAACTGTCCAAAAGTGTGCAATTATAATTCATGAAATTGAACTGGATTAAGCACGCTTATGTTTCATTTTAAGTTTTATCAGACCAGTTCAGATCGGATCTTCATATTCTGAGCGGGTCGGTTCGGTAATCTTTATGCAAGTAGTATTCCGAAGCAGAAGTATACGAGGGACAACTTCAGGTCGGTTTGGAGCTTAAGATGAGGTGAGTTCGGTTCGGATCGGGACTCAATGAACCAACTCCATTCAGACCAAGCAGCATCGAACCGAACCGTTCCAACACCCCATAACCCAGTTCCTTCACTTAAGTGTTTTTAAGTGTTCATCCCATTTCAACTCCTCCGATCCGAACCGAAGTCGTCCGCTCTATCCCACTCCCGAATACATCTCGTTCTTCTTTCTTACCGATCCAAGAGCAACAAACCCAGGACTCTCGTGTGCTCATCTTCGATTAGGTATTTGAGAAGTGATGTTCTTAGCGCCAGCTCAGATCTCCTCTACCACCGCCTCGCGGTGGTGACATGGTTGCCAACGACGATGGCGTTGGAAAGGAGGGTACGACGTCGAATTTGGTGTTATTTTGAGCAAAATCACTTAAATTGACTTAAATTCAGATTTAAATTGGTTGAAATTGGATAACGCGAGAATTAGAACACTACCTATGATTCAATTTCGGGGATTAGGAAATTTCTTGGTTCTACAAAGATTAGGGTTTGTAACGAGTTAGGGAAGCATGTATAATGAAGGTGAAGAGTAAAGAAATAGGGTTCAAAAAATTTATATGGGAATTGGAAGGCCATCCGTATCCTAGTGGGCTCTATAGCCCAAACCGATCCATCCAAGATGCATAACCAAAGCCTTTCTAACCCAAGAGTGTAGCGGAGGACCAAATGCAGTTCGGATCGGATCGACTTGATCCAAACCCAAATATGAATTTTGATTCAAAAGCATGGCTTAATATGTGAAAGAGAAATAAAGAAATTAAAAAGAAAATGTCAAGCCAAACCTATATATATATATATATATATATATATATATATACATCAAGGAAATTACCTGCGTTTATTGCTTGAGTTTCAAATGGAGTTCCGAAGTTATTGGAAACGACATGAGTAATTACTACATTTTTATGGAGTATTTATAGGCTCTACAAGACCAAAAGATATTGCTTCATGGAGTGTCACGACTTTATAGACAGATGGAAGCAACTATTGAATGACACTGATTCAGAAGTAAATAAGTTGATCATTTTGAAGCACACTTTATCTCCAATAAATGTGTACTTCAAGGGGTCAAAATGTTAGCCTACTTTGTGATTAGGCTACACAAAGCTAAGGAATTAACAGACGAATGTATTTGAAGATGTAAAGCATGATAGGCTGCCTTCCGGACCGGTCCTGATCCCACTGATCCGAACCCCTGCTCTCCAAATTGGAAGATTGGCTATAGGTAATCTGTGCAGATCGGTTCGGGGTGGTAACATCCGATCCGAAACCCCTTTTTACATAGCCGAACCGAACAGAGAACTGAAGACTGCAACGATTGCATCCCGCGTTCCTATAAACTCGGAGCGATTTCACTCTGCTAACCTACATTTTTAATGCGCTGTCATCATTTTGAAGCACCCGAACCCAAAGTACACGAGATGAGTACCACGTGGCACCGAATCGGATCGAATTTCTGCCTAAAAATACACCAACAAGCACCATTTGAGGGGATCTTTTGGCAAATTAATCACTCTAACTTCCAGACCAACGAATTTCATTGCTTTATTCATATTATACCCAAACTTTTGGATTATAATTCTACAAATTAAAGAGTGATTATCAATCGTGTAAGTGAGATTGAGAAGAAAATGTCATTGTATTTGTATTTGAATCATTAATCAAAGAAGTATAAAGTGGACGTAGGCTCTTTAACGCTGAACAACTATAAATTTAGTGTCCTCATTGTTTTTCCTTTCTATTTTATTCCAAATCATTGTTCAATTGGGTGTTAGAACCACTTTTTTCTAACAGATGGAATCAAGCAAAGACTTAATGAGCACAATGCGTCCATCCTGGGATAGGAGATTAGCATTCTAGCGAATAATCTTTCCCCTTGCTTTATCGGTAAGTGGATAAAATATTACTTTGAGCTTACGCCTTCCAAAGAGGACTATTCCAAGGTAAGTTAAGGGAAGGGAGGCAATAGTGAAACTGCAGGTCGAAACAATCCAAGACGCCATTTTCGGAGCCATGGACTTGGAAGGAATGGAGCAGATTTTTGTCGAGTTGACGAGTTGGCTAGAACACCTCTCATATTGATGGATTAAACAAAGTTTTCAATGAAAGGAATGTCTATTACCATTAGTAAAAATAACGATATCATCAGAAAACGACAAAGAAGAAACAAGCGGACAAGTAGAAGGGATGCCAAATCGGTAGATTTGGCCTGCTATGGTGAGAGAATGGATGCCACAAACGAAAGCTTAAGCAAGGATCACGAAGAGGTACGGCGAGAGGGGATCTCCTTACCGCAGCCCCCTTTCCGATTTGAAAAAACCGGTAGTTGATTAATTGATAAGAACGGAAAACCAACAGTTTGAGACGTTCCTTCAAACAAGGTCAATGAGATGTTCTGGAAAGCCGAAGGCCCGAAGAAATCTAATGAGGAAGAACCAAGATAGACGATAATATGCCTTCGCCATGTCCAACTTGTTTACCATATTAAAGCTCCTGACCTTGCATTCGATTTGAGAAATGAGCTTCTAGGCGAGGAGGACACTATCCGCTATCAAACTCCCTCTAATGAACCTAGCCTAGGAAGAAGAGATGACACGGTTAAGGTAGGGGCTAGCCAAGTAGCGAGCACCTTAGAAACGACCTTGTTGGAAAAGTTGCACAAACTAATACGGAGAAAATAGGAACAGGAAGAGGGGTTTTCAGATTTAGGGATCAAAACCAAGTTGGTAGAAGTCCATCCCTTTGGGAGGTCACCACCAGAGAAAAAGGATTGGATAGACAAACAAAAATCGAAGCAAATGATCGGCTAGACACTACGGTAGAAAACACCATTGAATCTATCTAGGCCATATGCACTTAACTAGCTCAGCGAGAAAACGCATGATCAAATCTCCTCACAAGTGGAAGGGATGACAAGACCATCATTCTCACTAGGGAGAACCATCCCGGGGATAAAGAACAACAAGACCGGGTCAGGGGAAGCCACTGAGGGAGCAACTAGGAAGCTCTGAAAGTGAGAAAAAATAATCTCTTTGACTTCCACCATGGAGGTGGCCATCGAAGAGCCCAAGCGACAAATCGGCTGAATAAGGTTATTCTTCTTTATGATAGAGCAATGAAATAACTTAGAATCCGAGTTGTCATCAATGATCCACTTGATCATAGTTTTTTGGCGAAGAAAATCATTCTCAACACAAAGTTCCGACGAGAAGTCAAATTGGGCCAGCACCCAAGCCTCCTTGTTAGTGGGAGAGGGGTCTTCATCAAAGGAAGACTTAGCTAAAATGAGAATCTCTTCGGACGCATAGACACGGTCGAAGATATTCCTGAAAACGTGCAAATTCCAATCCTTGAGACAAGCCTTAAGCCTTCTAAGCTTGTAGGATAAGACAGCACAAGGGGAACCCAAAACAGGGGGGGACCAAGAGTCAAGAACCGTGTGGTGGAAGGAATGTTGGGATCTCCACATGGACTGGAAGCGGAAAGAAGATGGACCCGAAGAAGACTAAGGCGAGCACCCAATGACCATAGGCATGTGATATGAGTTGGTACAGTGAAGGTGAGTGACCGAGTAGGTGAAAAGGAGTGCAAACCAACCATCTGATCCAAATATATGATCAAGGCACGAAAGTATCCGACTCCACCCTTCTTGGTTGTTACACCAAGTAAAGGAGGAACCCATGAAAGAAATCTTCGATAAGCTGGAGTCAATAAAGAAGGAGTTGAAATGCCCTACCGCAGCGTGGTTAATGGAAGAACCTCCATGCTTCTGAGGTTGGCACGAAACAAAGTTGAAGTCTCCACCAACGATGGAGGAAACAAATCCTAGGTCCCTAAGAGCCAAGATATCAGACCAAAGGACCTGCCTTTTGATCCGATTGCATTCCGCGTAAACCATGGAAAAGAGAATAGAGGAATAAAAGGAGGGAATCGAGCAAGCCACGGATAAAAATCGGGCTGAATCGAGAATAGGACAGATAAATAGATTTTTAGCCCATAAAATCCAAATCTTATTGGAAACATTGGCTAAGCCACCCACAAGACCAAGGGAGAGAATCGAGCTGGATAGCACTTCTGCACTCATAAGAGGCTCAAGAAGTGCCACTAGGGAAATAAAATGCTTTCGAATAATACACTTGAGTCTCGCAAATGAGGCATCATTGTCGATCCCTCGTACATTCCAAAACAGAAAGCACACAATCGTATAGAAAGAAGCAGAGCAGAGAAAAGACCAACTGAAACAGATACATAAAAAACTCAGATAAGATAAAGGGTTTGCCTCGTAGATCTAAAAATCTACTCGGTCGCCGCTATAAAGCGAGCGCGAATGGTGCAAGGTGTATGGGTCTAAGCCTCGACTGACCACGCAAGGAACGGAATGGGGGCAGAGGAAGATATAGGACGGGAAGCTCTGGAGGAGGAAAACTCAATAATTGAAACAAGGGCTGGCACAGAAGATGAAGAGAGAGAAAAGGACGACCTAGAATTCTTAAATAAGCGAGCTAGTCGACCATTGATGATCGACATCTCCTCCTTACTAAGAAGAGGGACCGAGTGAACATATGGAGGCGAATAAGACAAAATAGGGTAAGAATGGGATAGGGTAGGTAGTGTAGAAATGTGACAATAGTACACTTCACCTTGATGAAGGTGTCCTCTGAAAGCCGAATTGTCATTAAATTGACAAACCGACAAAGTAGAGAGGAACCTAAATCGACAAGGACATATACAATGAGAACTAACCATATAATTGTTGGACACATGATAAAGCGAAGCAGAAAAACGGTTGGAGGTACCCATTGTACCCATATAACTACCAAAATAATGGTCTCTATATGGTGGAAACACGCAATTGGCAACAATCGTTTTCTGAGTGAAGAAAACCAAACAAAAGCCTAGAAAAAGCAAACCAACGAGGGACCAAGCACAAAAAATTTATACCAAAAATTGTTGTGCTCTCTTGACGAAGTAAACCCACAGAAAGAAACAAAAGCCGCTATCACCACAGCAAGCCAACAAAGCCAATAAGGCTAAGCCTCAACTATCAGTCAATGAACAAAAGGGGTGGCTAGAAATACCAGGCAATGCACCATAAAAACGTCCCCTGATTCCCCAAAAAAGCAATTGTAACAACCTGAATTCTAACAGACCGAATTTTTTTTAAAATTCTAATTTATGGAAACTCATGTTGGTTTGTCTGCTATCCTATAGAAAAGACATAGATATAAAATATATCAGAACTCGTGTCTTTGCACCGTTATATGCTTGTTTATGCACCAGACCCCTCATATTAAATTAACCACTTGTGGATGCTGGATTTGCCGGGCAGTTCCGGGAAGACTTCTACCACAAGTTGAATTTAACCTTGTGTCTAAGTGCGTTTACAATTTTTATATTTACTGTAAATTTAGGCCTATTCATTCTTCCAAATTTTACTGTAATCCTTATTTACAATCTTTTAGCATAGTAATTTTCTTAACAAATATTCATGTTCAATGTAACTTTCATAATTACAGTGTTCACAGAAATTACCAATTTAGAGAGGCGATAAATGGAAATAGATTTATATAGCAGAAATGTTCTAGCATATGTAAATTCAATTACCATAATTATTCCCAATTTCATTCCAACTTAACTTACTATATCCAATTAACCAGTTATTAGAATAGGCCTATATACAACAATAATCCTTTCTACATGTTCTAGCAGGTTTATACATTTCAGCATACATATTTCAGTAGATTTTACATTTCAACAGATTTATACATTTTAACAGGGAATGCCAAACGATAGATATACCATTATCAAATGGCATAACTTAAATCCACTCACCTAATAGCTTTCCAATTCATGAATCTAGTCTAGACCTAGCATTCCATGGCTCCATTAACTGAATCTAGAACCTAAATAACCATGGATTCACAATTCTCAAACTAAAAGAAAAGGGAAGAAAGAAGAGAAATCTAAATTGACCAGATCAAAGAATTTACCTCACTTCGATCAGAATTCAGAACGCCCATTTGCAGATATACATTCTTTTCCTCCAGATCTTGAATTGGAATTTCTTTTGACTAATTATTCAATTTTCTGAAGAGATTTGAGGAGGAAGAAGAATGGCAGGATCTAGACAACCTCTCAAAAAACATGAGATTTAGGCTAGGCTCTACTAGCATATTTATAGCTGTTCTTGCTCACGTGGCGTTGAGTCAGCAACGAATATGGCCACAAAATAGTCCAGACTCGTCAGGGTCAACCCTTCCATGGGTGGGTCGACCTTAGGGTCGACCCAAGGGTCGACACACCCTTGCCTGGAAAGGTCGACCCAAGGGTCGACACACCCTTGCCTGGGTTGACTCCCTGAGGGTGTGGGTCGACCCCTAACGGGCCATTTTACCGCGCGCTGTCTCGTTTTTCTTCTGGAATATTTTATTATTAGTACGTTTATATATATGAACCTTATGTGTATACAAACTTCTAACGCCCATAACTTCTTCACGTTATCCATTTTATGCAAACTTAGGGGCTATTTAAACCAGAATTCTGAGACGAACGAAACGGTGATGCCGGTTCCACTTAATTCTTAATATTTAATTAAGTTATTCCCCTTTTGTTATCTTCAAGTATGGTTATTGTGTATTAAATTTTGGGGTGTTACATTCTCCCACCCTTCGGAAATTTTGGGGAGGGTAAAATAAAATTCCTCGCAAAAATCATAACCATCATGTGTGCATCCAATTTTGCAATCATCTGTATACTAGTGCAAAGTGTAATCCAACATAATAATACATGAATGGAATGAATTCCTAAGCGGTACCTCCTATGTGAATGCAATTTTTTTCTTGAAAATCTACTTGAAAACATGATGCACACATACTAAATATACTGGCAATTTTTATATGGATGCAATATTTGAAAATCAAAATGCTTTTTAATCTAAATTTTCCCAATGCTCTTACTAGGAAAGAGCGTAGTTCATCCAATTTTTGCATCCAAAACCCTACTAAGCAACAATACTATTCAAATTTTATAAAAACCTATTTTTCTAAATTCGATTCTTATGTTGCAAAAAGGTAGAAAACGGAAAACTCCACATCTTCCGTTTTTCTTTTATATACCTTTTGCTAACTGTACTTGGATGTTATGAAACTGTTATATAAAGATTCCCTATTTTTCGATCCAAGCACAACCCACATAATAAAACTTTCTTTATTACATATTTTCTTTAACTGTCATGTTTGTTGCTTTACTGAATTTGTTGTTTCCTTTTTGGTTGCATCATTACTCTTTTATTCTCTTATCTAACATAATGCTCTGATCTAGGTTAAGTTTCAAATAAGCCTTCTAGTCCTTCAACTAAAACAGGAAAACAAACGCTCTACGCAGCTACTACTAAGGGCCAATCATCTCAGGACTATGTCCCCCTTTAGACAGAAAAGTTTAAACCACGAGATTAATAATAGGTTTAGGTGTTACCCCAACAACCCAACAGGAACAAAATAACAGAACGATTCCCACAGAAATGTAATAACAGGTTTTACCCCTAATAGGAAAATTAGCAACAGGATCTAAACACTTTACTTGCCCTTCACTATCTAGTAGTCACCACTAGTCCTGGGTGTGTACTAACGGTCATTTCTAAGCAACACCCTAGGCTTTTCCATGCTTATGCATTCTACAGGAACTTGCCATTATTCTAAGATAATTCTTGCTATCTACTTTATAGCCTCAATACTTTTCCCGTCTTCCCTAGGCACTAATACTTACCTATTCCATACTTTTTTAAACATGGTTTGGCCTTTTTATTTCATTTTTCTTCCAAAAGTTAAAAGTACCAAAATTTTATTTTCCTCACCAAAACTTACTTTTACCAAACCACACAACATGTCATTATATAAAGATGTAAATCACCATTTTTTTTCAAATCACAAAAACTGGAGTAGATAAGGACAACTATTTTTCGATCAGGTTTTCAGTTTGTTCTTGCCTATAAGGTCGGTTCAGTTACTTACTACAAGGTGTAAACATCTACTCTATTCTTAATTCCTACAACTTATTTTGTCCACCAAAAAAAAATTTCTTGTTAAAACACTTATAAAAATGATTGTCAAAAGAACAGAGATTTCAAAATATTCTTTACTGCAAATTCTAGTTTTCAACAAAATGCAACAACAAAATGCAACCTTTTCTATGTTTTGCTTTTTAATCCTTTCATACCATATAGCTTAAAAACTAGCGAGCTATACATGCTCTATAATGTGCTCCTTTTTCTGAGAGAATTTATTTTACACAAAAAAATTCACAAGAAATCATTGTTTCCAAAATCTACCCCATTTTACTTCAAAACCCAATATGTATTTCTTTATGTATTTTTAAAACTATATCTTTTAAGATCAAAACTTGAAAACACCATAAACCATCTTCCAAAAGCTTTTACTGTTTCATGTTCTCAAAAGTTACAAATGGGGTTAGACTCAAAGTGGGTTTCCAACTTACCTATTCTTTCCAAGACACTCCCACAAAGTCAATTCTCGCAACTATATATATTCCTAATCCATTTTTCTCTTTTTAACCTTTTCCGAATTATAAGGTCTTACAGCTAAACCCACTAATCCTGAAATACTAACATATAGGATTCACCTTTCTTCCAAACAAAATATATTGTACACTTCTCACCCAAATTACCTAAGGGTCTCAGATTTCCATATTCATTCCTTCAATGTACAAAATAGATATCCCAATTCTCACCATATTATGCTCTTTCTATTTAGTGGGCTCCTCTATGGATCTAGGTATATATATAATATTTATATTTTAAAAATACAAATACGTTTACTTACTATTTATACCGGAATCCTAACCTAAGCTCTGATACCAAACATAACAACCCGAATTCCGACAGATCGAATTTGTATTAAAATTCTAATCTATTGAAACTCATGTTGGTTTGTCTGGTATCTTGCAGAAAAGACAGAGATATAAAATATATCAGAGCTCGGAAAACATCTCACAGCGGAATGGAATAAAATATAATGTAATCAAATATAGCCTTACCTAGATAATAATAGTGCCTAACCAGTATCCAAAGCTATCATATCTCTGCCACAAATCTAACCTGCGAGTATGTTATGAGAAGGGGGTCAGAACACAAGTTCTGGGGACTGGATTTAAACTACACATTTTGGATAACCCTACATATATCGTTCAATTATATTTTCGTATTTATAGGTTACTTGGGTTAACAGCAATCAAGGCTGACACACACGTTATACCCATATATTTCCAGTAGGTTAACCTAATACAATATATATATATGTAGCTACCCTCAATATTAAGGTACATGCCATAGTACCCTACTCGCATGGTCTCCACCGTAACGCCACAGGAATATACGCAATCCCTCATCCCATGCAGGAATGACATATGGATCTCTGTATAACAATGCTACGTTCCACATAGAACCGCCATCGCTGTACTACGTAAGCGTATGGACTGCCACCTTCAATCGAATCAGATTCCATCATAATGCCCTAGAGTCTATGATACACCACCCAGAGCAGACATGCATGTATCTAGACTCTCTCACATACGTATCGTCAATCGTACTTGATGCCTTAACCTTTACGATACACCATCCGAAAACGGTATGCATGTATCCGCACATATTATCTATTATGCATCGAGTTCCGTAATAGGGCTATATCAAAAACATGGAAATCGGTTGGGAGCTTTTCAGATATCAGTTTACAAAGATGTTATGGTCTGCATTTTCACAGTGGCTATGGTCCCACTAGACCCCTCCCTCAACTAGTGAAAGACAAACAGAATTGAGAACTAGTGACTTGGCCTAGAAAAAAAACAAATGACAAATCATAATTCTCATGTCCCTTACCCAACGCCTTGGTAGTAAAAGGTTGATGGTCTGTTGGTTTAGCTCTCCGTCTTTCCGCATCATGCTGACTGTTGATGGCTTGTACCTGACGACTACTATCAAACAAATGGTTAGACCTGCCAAAGGAAAACAGATAAAATGGTCCTAATCCGCCTAGTCACAAGGCAACAGGATCGTCGAATCACCAAAGCCACCCTACAGCCTTCTGATTGTCCCTATCATTGAAGTCAAGGTGTACTCAACGGTAGTAACGCGCAGACCCAACCTCTGCGAGCACAACCTAAGCGCTGTCACCGCATAGAGAACTAGCAGGACTACCCTCCACATAGCAGGAAGCCGTGTGCTTCCCCTTCTAGTCCTTCAGAGGCAGTAGAATATCATCAGAACAATAGGCAGAACAGATAGAATAGTCAGATGGACGTGCGCTCCCCTCGTGCCTCATGACACCATGATGATCTACCCTGTTAGGTTTTTCACCTTCAGACTTACGGACTGGTCCAAGCACCTCAGGTTGATGTGTTATTAGATCCTATGTCTTACGCGCTTGCTCTACCTCATCAGATTTCAAGTTAACTTGGTTATTTCAATTCATATTTACTTCTTATTCAAGTTACTAAGTTCCTCTTGCTTATTAGTTTCAATTATATAACTTAACATATTCAAGTTCATTAATAAGCCTTTAACATGTTATTCTTATCAGCAGATTTCAGATTCTCGGTTCTCAGATAAAATGCTCTTCTTATCAGTAGGATTCAGATTCTCAGGTTTACAGATTACTCAATGTGTAATTAAGTACAACTTATTGCATTCCATAAGATTTCCCTTCTTTTCTCTATTGATTACAAGCAGCAAATTTTAGGTTTCCAGATTTGAAAATTACTTAATTTTAATTTAAGTACAACTTATCTCATTTCATAAGTTATCTCATTTTCTCTATCGTTTATTATAACTTAAGTTATAATTTCCACTTGTCACTAGGACATGCCTACCTATTATCTTTCCTTTTCCCCTTTCAGATTTATTCATAATAGGTTATTATCATTCCTCGTTCATTCCAACATTTTTACTGTTGTAAGTTTCAATCATTTCCATTAATTACAATTAATGTCATTTATTTCTATCTTGTTATATACATATATTCATGTATATGTTTATGCACCAGACCTCTCACATTAAGCTGACCACTTGTGGATGCTGGATTTGCTGGGCGGTTCCGAGCAGACTTATACCACAAGCTATATGTTAAACCAACATACCATCAACCTCGTGTTTTGACACCGTTATATGCTTGTTTATGCACCAGACCCCTCACATTAAATTAACCACTTGTGGATGCTGGATTTGTCGAGCAGTTCCGGGCAGACTTCTACCACAAGTTGGATTTAACCTCATGTCTAAGTGCGTTTACAATTTTATATTTACTATAAATTTTGGCATATTCATTCTTCCAAATTTTACTGTAATCCTTATTTACAATCTTTTGGCATAATATTATTTTTTACAAATATTCATGTTCATTGTAATTGTCATAATTACAGTGCTCACAGAAATTCCAAATTCAGACAGATGATAAATGGAAATAGACTTTATATAGCAGAAATGTTCTAGCAGATGTAATTTCAATTTCCACAATTATTCCCAATTTCATTACAACTTAACTTACAATATCCAATTAACAGGTTATTATAACAGGTTTATATACAAAAGTAATCCTTTCTACATATTCTTATAGGTTTATACATTTCAGCAGATTTACATTTCAGCATATTTACATATTTCAGCAGATTTTACATTTCAGCAGACTTATACATTTTAACAGGGAATGCCAAACGATAGATATACCATTATAAAAAGGCATAACTTAAATCCACTAACCTAATAGCTTTCCAATTCATGAATTTGGTCCAGACCTAGTGTTAGACACAAAAGTGGTTCTAACACCCAAATTGATTTGAAATAAGATAAAACGAGATAAAAATAAAAATAAACACACAAGATTTATAGTGGTTCGGCGAACAAATGCCTACGTCCACTGATTCTTTACTATATTCAATAATTCAGTTGCAAATACAATGAAAGATTCACTCACAACTCACTTTTGTTCACTCAATTGACTAAAACAAGAAATAAAAGATGATTTGGATTTTCCGGGAGTGATGGAGTTCGGATGTCGAAGGTGATTGAATTCTTTAAGTGCTGAAAAAAGATCCTTCTCTTTGTCTCCAGGTGGGGTATTTATAGGTGTGAATTTGCTTGAGACTTCATCCGGGTCGGGCCACGTGTCATCCATCGCATTCTCTTCGGGTTCGGATGAACTATCAGGTTGACAACACATCAAAGAGGTGAACGTTAGGGGTAGGAATCAGTCATAGCCGGTCCGGTTCTCCAGGCTATTTTATAGGAGATTAACATAGATCATGGGTGCGGGTCGGAGACATGCAGGTAAGGGGTTCGGATCGGGATACCCGATCCGACCCGGATTGGTTTGGGCGCCACTCCTTCTCTAACCTATTCCGCTCCGCTCCTGTGCTATGGCGAGCAGATGACCTTCCAATCCGTTCGAGATTTAGTTGCCTTCCGATCCGATTGGATATGCCCTACCAATCTATCCAGTAAGAGATCACCGATCCGATCAGGGAATTCTATCCGATCCGAACAGGATTCAATCCGATCCGAACAGCTGCAGCTCTCAATCTGAATCGTATGCATTCCTCCAATCCGAACCGAAATCTTATACTTTAACATGTCCTTCAATGTTTGATTTCTTGACTTTGTGTTGCCTAGTTGACAAGGTAGGCTAACATTTTGCCCCCTCAAAGGATGCTTCTGTTGTACGAAGCGTGCTTTGATGTCGTTTTAACTGCTAGTCCTTGAATCAGAACAGTCAGGAGGAATGCACAGATTTCTTATTCGGTTCGGGTGTTAGAAGAACGCACATTTTCTTCATTTCTGAGCAAACTTGGGAACTCTTCTCGCCATGTAATGCTTCTTGCAGGTATGCTCTTCCTTTATTCTTCTTCTTTTGAACTCAATTCGAGTCGGATGCTAAATTAACGTGTGAAATCTGCTCGGTTCGGATGCCGATCCGAAGCTCTTTCGTGGGTTTGGCTCTTTGACATTGGGCCTTCAGGGAGATTTGTGCTTCTGGGCCTTTACTCCGGTCCGAACGGGCGAGAAAGAATAGGAATACGAGGAGTCAACATTGCCCCCTATATAAGTTCACAACCGTCTTCTTTCTTTTCTTCTTCTTCTTCACCGCCGCTTCCGAACCTATCATCTCCCTTGTCTTGAACTGACCTTACTTTAATGAAGCCTCCGAACCGACCCTATATCTGTATTTGTATTGAGCCAGCCATCATATGCATATCCGAACCGAACCGAACGTATCAAACTTGGCACATAAAGACTACCCAACTAATTCAACTAACACTTACTCTAGACGAATATGCTTCGCGGAAAGTTAGGATAGTGCCTTGTGAACAAAAACGAGAATTAAGAACAACTCTGATCATCACTTTCTCTTTAAAGCTTCGTCTTACATTGCTGTACTTTTATTTTGTATTTCCCACATTTGCTGCACACACTTTAGTTCACACACATACACAAAAGGGGGACACGGGATAATTTACTCTAATTCGTGCTATTGCTTCTTCAATAGTTCCATGACAATGATGCCCAGACGCTCTTCTCGTCTAGCTGAGAGGAAAGAAGCTCCAGAAACTTCCAACAAAACCACTCTTGAGGATATATCTTCTTCATCTGACCCAGAATGGGACAGTGAGGGTCCGGATTACGGAGTTGGTCATCGGGAAAGCGACGAAATGTCTTCAGAAAATGAAGTTTCCCTGGGCTTTGAGGAGGAAGGAGGGATCGGTGACAATCGAGCACCCGATGAATTTGACTCGGCCATTATATTGGAGTCACCTCCAGATTCCGTAGAATCGACAATCAACAATGACCGACTTGTTCGAATTTGCTTGAAGTATGGAATAATGAAGAGAGACACTTTAGTGCCCTCACGTTCTGACCGTCCCCATAACCCTCCAGAAGGATATATGACGGTTACTCGACTGATGTGCATGGTTGGCGCCATTCCTCCATTCTCGCCTTTCATCGTTGACTTCTTAAGACAAATGCGGATTGCCCCCATGCAGTTGCATCCCAATTCATATGCCTATCTGCATACCTTATTCATAGCATATCGTGAAATTCTAGGCGTAGAGCTCACGTTCGATGATGTTCATTTCTTCTATAATTTCAAACATCGGACTAGAGAAACCCCTTCTTTCTGTTACTTTGAATCAGTCCCAAAGAGGAAGATAATCTCTACGCCGTTTAGCAGTAAAGCTGGAGATTCCAGACTAGAGTGGTTTTATATAAAGCAACAGTCTGGATGCGCCAGGAGATGGACAAAATCAAGTAAAGCATTGATTTTCTGAACCCGGACTCTATACACTTGAATCATCACTCTGACCTGTTTTCCTTTTTTGTTTGCAGTCGACAATCCCAAACAGATATCAGACCAAGTGTTCTTTGATCGAATGCACCGTCTTCTCAATGGCGACCAAAAATTCCTGACTATTGACGAGGTCCTTAAAGATGAGTACCTTCATTTTCACGGGCTGCTATCCGTTTTCCGTAGCATCGGTCATGGGACGGTCCCTTATGCATATATTCCTCCAGTGGAAACAGTTCCAGAAATAGGAGAAGGCTCGGGAATTCCTGCAGCTCCTCTTCAAACTTCACCTTCTCCCTCTTCCACACAAGATGACGAACTGGCTAATCTGGCCGAAAAACATCGTGAAGGGTATATTGCCCCCGAGGAAACTATTTCTCCAGATAAGTCAAAGTCTTCCCAAGTGTCGCCACTTCGCGCTTCCGAAGGGGATGTTCCTAGCACCGACGAGCACATATTTCAGGGTTTGGGGGATCTCCCCTTACCCGAGACTATATATACTTCAGAAGACTTCAGGAAGGACCCTTTAGTCTTCGCTTCTTCTGAAGAAACTACTCCTGCCAAGGCCAAAGAGCCTGCCCGCACCAGTCTAGCTTCAGACTCGGGTTGGTTGGGGGGACACACACACCACTTAGGATGCACTTTATACCACAGCATTAGCATTCATTGCACTTCTTTCTCCATGAATCCATTGATTCTAAACTTCACTTATTTTATCGTGCAGGTACAATGTCTCGGTCCTATTATGATATAAGAAAGCTTCGTCGCAGCATGACCAATCCTCCTCAGGATGCCGAGTACGATCGCCGGGATGACCGTGGTAGGGAGGAAAGAAGACCTTATGATCCCCATCGATCTTGGCCCTCACGCTCCCGCTCACCAGTTCGACCGGAACAAGAGAAATACAAGAGCTATCAAGGTCGTAGGGAGGAGGATAGACCACAATCTAGGGATTCCACTTCCTCCCATGAAAAGCGGAGTAGAGAGAAAACTCCTCCAAAGGAGACTGGGTCTAGAAGTAAGCAAAAAGTCCCTACTACTAAACGACCTAGGACAGACAAGGGTTCTATAGAATCTTCTTCAGGAAGGGACACCGAACTAACAATCCTCGCTCCTCCTCCACCAGATGCGGGAACTGCAATAAGGCTGGCATATTTAAAAGAGCAATTTCCCGAGCACTACTTCGAGACTCTGACCTTCCTACCTACCCTTGAACCTATTTCTTCTAATTGGGCAGAGGAGGCCAAGGCAAAAATCGATTTGGTGGAAAAACAATATACCGAGATGTTCAAGTATTCCCGCAATCTTTCTAGAATCATCCGCACTCTAATGACAAATGCTGACTCGATGCAAAAGACTGCAGAGGAGGATGCTAAGGCCCTAAAAACCTTAGGAAAAGATTTAGAAGATACTCAAGCTCAACTAGCTATCGCTCAGAAGAACGCTTCTAACTTCAAACAACAGTTTGAGGACATGCAAAAGCGCTATCATGATTTGCTTGAATCCCACACTCAGGAGCGTTCTGAGTTGAAGAAACAAGCTGACGAGGCCAAATCAGAGGCTGCTAAGACACGCCTTGCTTATGCTGAGCTTGAGCAGAAAAACGCCGAGTTAGCGAAAAGGAGTGCTGAGTTAGAAAAGAAGAATGCTGACTTGGCTTCGAAGCTGCTGGAGGCAGAAAACAGGGCTGCTCTGGCCGAGGGCAATGTGGAATGCGCTATTAAATCTGCGGGGGAAACCCGCAAACAATTATCTGAGGCGGAGGTTGAGATTCAAGGCTTCAGCGAGCTAATGATAGAATTCTTCGCGCACATTATTCGTCGTCGAAACATTTCCTGGATCGAGGACTATCCATCCACTCTGGTTCAAGTGTGGAATCAAATCGTCGAGTGGGAAAAAGAAGAACTTAAGGTCGATTCCCTCGATGAGGATAAGCTGATGGAGAAATACTTGAGAGACGACGAACCGGAGCGCCTAGCTGAAGGGCGCCGTCTAATTGCTGAGGCCATGGAAGAAGAGAGGCGGAAGTCTTAACAGAAAACCATTCCTGAAGCTGGTTCCTCTTCTTCTGCTCCTGTAACTCCCGAAGTAGAAGGGTATGATCCCGAAAACCCGGGAATTCCCCGAACAACTTTGCTATCTCCCATTCCTGAAATAACTCCAGAGGTAGTAGTCACCCCCGCTGAAAAGTCTTCAGAAGGTATCCCTATCTTTTCTCCTCAATTTGTCAAGGCTACTACTACCTTTGGCTACATGACTGAACGTTCGATGAGAAATCCTTTGCTCTTGCCTGAGTTGATAACCGATGTTTCTCATTTTGTAGGCGTTGAATCATCTGCAAAGACAGATGTAGCTCAAGGAGCTACCGCTGGGACAAATACCGCTGATAGGGTCAAAGAAGGGGATGACAAGGCTGCTTCAACAGACCTGGGGGAAAGAAGTGAGCCAACTAAGGTCATTACTCCCCATGATGAAGAAATGATTGCAGCTTTAAAAGACGACGGAGGAGACGAGGGGCATGATGAGGAACCGGAGGTTACAATAACCGGGGAGTCAAAAAGCGCCGATGACGTTACCTTGGCGGCCATGAAGGCCGATCAAGACAAGCGCTTGCAATTAAAGGCTGAAGAATTAGACCCTGAGGTCCTCAAGCCCCTCGCAGTTGTGGATGCAGGTTCAAGGTTAGTTGTTAAGCTCTCAACTAGATCTATTACCGAAGAACTTGCTAAAAATCTTCTCTTGATTCCAGTGCCCCGCCCTCCGGGAAGAAGTCTGCTGGCTCCAGTACTACATCTTCAGGGAAAAAGAAATCAAAGCGAATCTTGACTGAAGCCGAGAAGGAAGCAAAGGATGCGGAAAAAGCTGCCAAGAAATCGAAGGCTCATCCCAAACCCAAATAGTGGGTTCCCCTGTATCTTTTTAGCATCTTTGTAAACCAATAAGTGCTGCTACACCAGCAGCTTCCGCACTTTCTTTTTCAGTTATTTCCCTGTACAAATTCATTCATTTGTAAATAAAAATAATTCACTTCTTGCAATGTTTATTTGTTAGCAGTTCTGCACTTATGTAAAAATGCATATCTACAGTTATGAAACAAAGTTGTGGAGAGGGGAGATATGTGTATGTATATGTGTCCCCAGTCAATCTCCATAAGTTATTCAGTGCTTAACCATGCAATCTGAATGCTCCCGATTCTCTAACGGGATAGCATTTCCTGTGTCATCAATACCTGTTGTTTTTCCTGGCATTTCTTTTATACTCTCTCTCATTCTCTTGAGAGTTAGAGTTCGAGTTCAGTCATTTGTTTATTCCCCGGTCGTTCAACGGGAAAAGATTTCTTTCTCGGCGCTCGGTCGGAGACGCCTTTATACTCTCTTTCTCTCTGGAAAGTTAGAGTTCGGAGTTGAACCTCTTTCTCAGCGCTCAGTCGGAGACGCTTTTATACTCTCTCTCTTTCTCTGGAGAGTTAGAGTTCGGAGTAGAATTTCTTTTTCAGCGCTCAGTCTGAGACGCTTTTATACTCTCTCTCTTTCTCTGGAGAGTTAGAGTTAGAATGTCGTTTTTTCATTCTTTTATGTCTTATTGCACAAATAATCATTGTGCCTCTTTTTATGTCCAAACTGTTTCAACCTTTTTTAGGCTCTGAGTTATCCTGTGTTTTATAATCACAACAGAACAACTAATGAATGTAAATGCATAAAAGTAAATAACACACAATATTTTTATAGTGGTTCGGCTAAATCGTAGCCTACGTCCACTTTATAGTCCTTTATTCATATCGTCAGATTTTCCCAAGGCAAAGCATGTCTTGTTACAGAATCCACAGTAAAAATAACAAAAAATATAGCATTTCTAATCCAAATATCGCATTAAGTGTTGGGCATTCCATGCTCGAGGAACTTCTTCGCCATCTACGGTCGTTAACTTGAAGGTTCCTTTTTCAAGTTTCCGTTGGATGACAAAGGGTCCTTCCCATTTTGGGCCGAGGTGAGGAAGGGATGGAAAAACTCTCTTTAGCACCAAATCTCCTGGTTCAAAAGTCCTGAGACGAACTTTCTTATCATAATATCGTGCCATTTGACGCCGATGTCTCGCTGCACACAAGTCTGCTTCGTCCCTTTTCTCTTCGATTTCATCAAGAGACTCAAGTAAAAGTGCCCGATTCGTCATCGGGTCATAATACGTCACCCTGTGGGAAGGAACTTCCAGTTCAACTGGAATTACTGCTTCTGAGCCAAAGGAGAGAGAGAAAGGGGTATGACCGGTAGCCGTTTTAAACGTTGTTCGATATGCCCACAAGGCTAGGGGCAATTCATCAACCCATTTTGCCTTTGCACGCTCTAATCGCTTCTTGAGGATGGATTTTATTACCTTGTTTATCGCCTCTACTTGCCCATTCGATTGTGGATAGGCAACTGCAGTATATCGTTTGTCTATCTTATATTTCTGGCAAAAATTTCTGAATTCAGTGCTATCAAATTGGGTCCCATTGTCAGTAACAATCGTCCTTGGGATCCCGAATCGGCATATAATATTTCTGACCACAAAACTTGTCACCTTTCTTGTGGTGATCTTAGTCAAGGGCTCAGCTTCCACCCACTTTGTGAAATAATCTACGGCTACTATTGCATACTTAGCTCCTCCTTTAGCAATCGGTAAAACTCCAATGATATCAATTCCCCATGTGGCAAATGGCCAAGGACTCACCATCGATTTAAGCTGGGTTGACGGTGCCCTGGGGATTTTGGCGAATCTCTGGCACTTATCGCAGCGTCGTGAATAATCAGCTGCATCTTTGTTGATCGTAGGCCAGAAGTATCCGTACCGCAATATTTTCTTTGCTAAAGTTTGACCTCCTGTATGATCTCCACAGTCACCTTCGTGCACTTCTCTCAGTACACGCTTGATGTCGTCGTGGGCGATACATCGTAACAGAGGCATAGAAAATCCTTGTCTATAGAGAGTATCGTCTTGCATAACATATCTGGCAGCTTTGCGAACTACAGCTCTTTTCTCATTTTTCTTCGATGGGAGTGTCCCATTCTTAAGAAAACTCTTGATTGGAGTCATCCATGACTCCTTCTCTGGTTCCGCTTCAAGAACGAATTCAATTTCCATTGACTCAAAGCTTGGCGACTCCAACGTTTCAATTGGAATTATCTCAGTCTCTTCTGGATTGTCGGAACTAGCCAATTTTGCTAGTTTATCCGCTTTCTGGTTTTCTACTCTGGGAATATGTGTTATGTTGTACCGTTCTAAGCTATTTAATAGCTCTTTCACTTTCTTGAGGTAAGCGACAAGTCGAGGTCCTCGAGCCGCGAATTCCTCTCGCACTTGACAAACAACAATCTTAGAGTCACAAAATATGTCCATCATTTTTACTCCGAGGTCTTTAGCGAGTTTCAGCCCGGCAATCAGGGCTTCATACTCAGAGTCATTGTTTGTTGCCGAAAATTCTAATCGCAGGGCGTAATATAATGACCGTCCCTCGGGAGTGACTAAGACAATTCCAGCTCCGGATCTTCGGTCATTTTTAGCTCCATCTGTATATAATTTCCACGGATTCATCTCTAGCTTATCCTCGGATTTGACCACTCGGTCATTGATTATTTCTTCCTCTGGAATGGTGAACTCCGCAATAAAGTCTGCTAGAGCTTGCCCCCTGATTGACTTTCGTGGTTGAAAATTCAAATCAAACTGGCTTAGTTCTATGTTCCATTTAATCAACCTTCCCGACGCTTCGGGTCTCTGCAACACCTGTCTTAACGGCTGATCGGTGTATATGGTTATTGGATGGGCTTGGAAGTAGTGACGAAGCTTTCGGGATGCAATCAGGAGGCTGTAAGCAAGCTTCTCGATCTTTGGGTAGTTGCGCTCTGCCGCTGCTAATTTCTTACTCACATAGTATACTGGCCTTTGTACTTTGTCTTCTTCTCGAACCAGGGCTGTGCTGACAGCGTGAGCCAAGACTGCTAGATAAACAAATAGTTCTTCGTGATTTACGGGCTTTGATAAGATTGGCGGTTTCTCTAACAGCTCTAACAGATTTTGAAAGGCCTCGACACAATCGGGAGTCCACTGGAAGTTCTTCTTTCCCCTTTTTATCAAATCAAAAAACGGAACACATTTATCGGTGGCTTTGGAGATGAATCTACCCAGCGCCGCTACCTTCCCTGCCAGACTTTGGACGTCTTTAATTCTCCTTGGTTCTTCGATATTTCTAATCGCCGCTATCTGGCTAGGGTTGATCTCAATTCCTCGGGAACTCACAATGAAGCCAAGGAACTTTCCCGACGCCACTCCAAATGAACATTTTAAAGGATTCAATTTCATACGGTATTTTCGCAAGATACCAAACATTTCCGCTAAGTCTTGCGTATGACTGGGAGACTGCTTTGATTTAACAAGCATATCATCCACATAAACTTCCATAGTTTTTCCTATTTGATCATAAAACATTCTATTTACCAACCGCTGATAAGTAGCTCCAGCGTTTTTTAATCCGAATGGCATTACAACATAACAATATAGCCCCAAATTCGTAATGAAACTTGTATGCTCTTGGTCTGGTACGTGCATAGGAATTTGATTGTATCCAGAGTATGCATCCATGAAAGAGAGAAGTTCATGACCTGCTGTCGAGTCTACAAGCTGGTCAATCCTGGGAAGTGGAAAACTATCCTTTGGGCAAGCCTTATTTAAATCCGAAAAGTCAATACAAGTTCGCCACTTTCCGTTTGGCTTCTTTACCAGGACGGGATTCGATATCCAGTCGGGATAAGTCGAATCTCGAATAAATCCATTTTGCTTCAATTTCTCTACTTCCTCTTTGAGAGCAGCCGACCTCTCTGGGCCCAGCATGCGTCTCTTTAGCTTCACAGGCGGATGCTTCGGATTTACATTCAATTTGTGACTGATAATGGAAGGCGATATTCCACACATGTCAGCATGGGTCCAGGCGAACACATCTAAGTTTGCCTTCAAGAAGTCCGTCAGCTCTTCAGCACGACGTGGATCCAATTGGGAACCAATCTTCAAAACTTTCGTCGGATCAGCTTTATCAACAGGAATTTCCACTGTCGCTTCATTAGGAGTTGCATTCCTAGCCTCTGGTTCCTCGTCTTTTCTAGGATCCAGGTCTTCAGGCGTTCCTTTGGGCAACTCCCTTGGGTTCAATCTCTCTAATTGCTATGCCGAGTCCCCCTTTGAGGGAGATGAGGCATCCTTACTCTCAGCATTAACTCCTTTCATCAACATCTTCAGTTCGGCCACATAGCAGGCCCGTCCAGAGACCTGATCCCCTCTTATTACTCCAGTTCCGGCTTCGGTTGGGAACTTTAGTAACAAGCACCAAGGGGCAATACAAACTCTAAATTCAGCGAGGGCAGGTCTCCCTAAAAATGCGTTATAGGGCGAATCTACGTCCAATACTACGAATTGAAGCATTCGCACTCTTCTACGTTCTCCTTGCCCTAAAGTCACGGGCAACTCTATGTATCCCATGGGAGCTGTCGTCGCTCCGTTGAAGCCTCTAATCCATCCTTCACAAGGTTTCAGATCTTCGGGCTCAAGCTTCATCTGATCAAATGACATCTTGAACAAAATATTAACGGAACTTCCGTTGTCTACTAATACCTTATGGACCAAGGCCGGCCCAATGGTGGTAGTGATAACCAACGGATCATTGGTGGGAGATTGTATCCCCGTGTTGTCTCGGCTGCGAAATACCACGTCATCGAACATGGTTTTTTGTTGTTTTATAGGGGTGACATCTTCCAAATCGTCACCTTCATTCACATCCAGATGCTTGGCAGCATTCACATATTGGTCCATTGACCTAAAACTTCGGATTGCCGGGTGAGGTCCGCCTACTATGGAGTTGATGACGATCCCTTTACCTTTCTGCTGCGCGGTAGGCTTAGGAGCAGGTAGGATCTGTTTTGGAGCCTGCTCTCCTTGCCCCCTGTCCCTTGGGGCAACCTTGTACTCATCCAACTTTCCTTCACGCAGCAGCTTTTCAATTACATCCCTCAAATGCCGACATTCATTGGTCGAATGTCCATGTGTTCCGTGAAACAAGCAAAATTTCCCTGTCGCCATTTCTTTCTCGGTCGAATCACGAGGTGGCGGTCTTTTGTACTGCAACACATTGTACGTATCCAGGTAAATATTTTCCAGGGTGTCATTCAATGGTGTATAGTTCTCGTAGTTCTGGAATCGGGGCCTTTTGTTAGGGTCGCTTCCCCTATTTCTGTTTCTCCTGTTACCGTTCGAATTACGGTTGTTGTTGTTTCCCCCATTTCCAGTATTGCTGTTTCCACCCTTGTTTCCTACATTTACTTCGACCTTGCCAGAACTTTCCCCAGACTGCTTCACAGCAATATTACTCTGCACATTCTCCTTTGAAGCTGTCTCAGACTTTCTTTTTCGGTTTGCCCTGGCTTCCTCTCGTCTCAGATAAATATCGGCTTTTTCGTAGAATATCGCCCTTGTGGGGGGTGTTTTCCCAGAAAGGTAGTCTCCAAACTCGGATTCAGGATCGACTCCTTCCTTCAATGCCATCAGAATAGTGGGCTCGTGCGGGTCACTGACCTCAGTTACAGCTTGGTTAAAACGATCTAGATATGCCCTTAAAGACTCTCCCGGTGCCTGTTTGATTCTCGACAATTCAATAACACTCTTGGACTTTCGGGCATGTAGTCGGAACTGGTTCATGAAACGCTCGCTTAGTTCTTTGTAATTAGAAATTGACCGAGGAGGAAGTCGGGTAAACCAAAATAATGCCACATCTTCTAGGTAGATTGGGAATGCTTTTCACTTCACTTCATCAGGGCCAGCAGCGGCATTCATGAGCCATGAATACCGCATCAAATGCTGTCCTGGATCAGTCCTTCCGTTATATTTGTCCATCTGTGGCAAGTTAAAGTGTCGGGGAAACTGGAAGTCTAGGATATCGTCAGTGAACGGAGTATGGCTTCGCTCAATGCCATAGTCTTCATTTGTATAATTCCGGCTCTCGGACATAATTCGGCGAACCATTGCCTGCACATCGGCACTAGTTAGGGGCTGCTCAGGTTCCCTGGCCCTAGTGTCCGAGTTCCTTCGGGGCTCTTGCTCAGGAGATGCCATTCTTCTTCGAGCTGCCTCTGCTCGATTCCTTTCCCTGTGTTCCCGGTCGATCTCGGGAAGAGGGGACTGGAGTCTTTGCCCCCGAGTGGGGCTATCGTTTCCTAATGCCCGTGCGATATCCTCGCGAGATCCCAAAGATCCAAACGTTAGCTGCTCCATGTTCTGAGGTCGTTCGAGTGGCCTTCGTTCACGGGGCCTTTCTTCCTCGGAAGATGAAGATTGATCTACGGGTGTGTGACGAACCGGTGATGGAGTTCTCTGCCGGCGCAGCTCATTGATCTCCCGACTCATGAGCCTCATATTTTCCTGCATCATGAGATTAGTGCGTTCATGGACTCTCATAGCTTCCCTCGTGCTCTCAAGCATATCAAGTAAGCGCGAGAAATCTCCTTGAGTGATGGGAGCAGATGGATTGACCTGATCTCCAACCCTGGCAGCTGGAATTGGAGCATTCGTGGGGACTCGAGTAGATGTTCCAGCTTCACCAAGCATCGGGTCGGATCGGAGGTAGGAAGTCGGGTCGGATCGGAGCTGGGGTGCCTGGTCGGATCGGTGCGCAGCGAGCAACTCGGGTCGGCTTAGATTGGGGGAGTGCACTGCTTCAGAGTCTCCTACCCGGATCGGATCGGAGCTCTCCCCTTGCTGTCGGTTCGGATTTCCTGCATTGATTCTTCCTGCTGCTGAACTCTGCCCCCGAGACCTTGTTACAACAGCATGTTGCTGATCTTCGCCAGCTCCATTTCCTTGAACAGACTGAACTTCCTTGCCTTTTCCTTTGGCCATGAGCTTTTGACAATTACTTCAACGAATGTAAGAAAGCGGAGAAACTTAAGGATTCACTTCTTTGAACTCGACGGTCCAAAAAGTAGAAAGAGATCCCGAAAAATAAAGAATTTAGATGAGGTTCTCAGTGAAAGCACCAAAAATGTTAGACCCAAAAGTGGTTCTAACACCCAAATTGATTTGAAATAAGATAAAACAAGATAAAAATAAAAATAAACACACAAGATTTATAGTGGTTCGGCGAACAAATGCCTACGTCCACTGATTCTTTACTATATTCAATAATTCAGTTGCAAATACAATGAAAGATTCACTCACAACTCACTTTTGTTCACTCAATTGACTAAAACAAGAAATAAAAGATGATTTGGATTTTCCGGGAGTGATGGAGTTCGGATGTCGAAGGTGATTGAATTCTTTAAGTGCTGAAAAAAGATCCTTCTCTTTGTCTCCAGGTGGGGTATTTATAGGTGTGAATTTGCTTGAGACTTCATCCGGGTCGGGCCACGTGTCATCCATCGCATTCTCTTCGGGTTCGGATGAACTATCAGGTTGACAACACATCAAAGAGGTGAACGTTAGGGGTAGGAATCAGTCATAGCCGGTCCGGTTCTCCAGGCTATTTTATAGGAGATTAACATAGATCATGGGTGCAGGTCGGAGACATGCAGGTAAGGGGTTCAGATCGGGATACCCGATCCGACCCGGATTGGTTTGGGCGCCACTCCTTCTCTAACCTATTCCGCTCCGCTCCTGTGCTATGGCGAGCAGATGACCTTCCGATCCGTTCGAGATTTAGTTGCCTTCCGATCCGATTGGATATGCCCTACCAATCTATCCAGTAAGAGATCACCGATCCGATCAGGGAATTCTATCCGATCCGAACAGGATTAGATCCGATCCGAACAGCTGCAGCTCTCAATCTGAATCGTATGCATTCCTCCAATCCGAACCGAAATCTTATACTTTAACATGTCCTTCAATGTTTGATTTCTTGACTTTGTGTTGCCTAGTTCACAAGGTAGGCTAACACCTAGCATTCCATGGCTCCCCTAACTGAATCTAGAACCTAAATAACTTTGGATTCACAATTCTCAAACTAAAAGAAAAAGGAAGAAAGAAGAAAAATCTAAATTGACCAGATCCAAGAATTTACCTCACTTCGAACAAAATTATGAACACCCATTTGCAGATATACATTCTTTTCCTCTAGATCTTGAATCGGAATTTCGTTTGACTAATTATTCTATTTTCTGAAGAGATTTGAGGAGGAAGAAGAATGATAGAGTCTAGACAACCTCTCAGAAAATATGAGATTTAGGATAGGCTCTACTAGCCAATTTATAGGTGTTCTTGCACACGCAACGCCGAGTCAGCAACGAATATTACCACAAAACAGCCCAGATTCATCAAACGAATTTGCCTAGATCTGGTATGGGTCAACCCATAGGTCGACCGCTCCTTGCGTGGGTCGACCCTAGGGTCGACACACCCTTCCGTGGGTTGACCCATAGGTCGACCCCCTGAGGGGTGTGGGTCGACCCCAAATGGGCCATTTTCCCGTGCACTGTCTCTTTTTGCTTTTGGAATATTTTATTATTAATATGTTTATATATATATGAACCTTATGTGTATACAAAATCTAATGCCCATAACTTCTTCATGCGTTATCCCTTTTACGCAAACTTGGGGTCTATTTAAACCAAAATTCCGAGACGAACGCAACGGTGATGCCGGTTCCACTTAATTCTGAATATTTAATTAAGTTATTCCAATTTTATTATCTTCAAGTATGCTTATAGTGTACTAAATTTTTGGGGTGTTACAACAACCACAAGGCAGAGATAAAAATGCAATCTGAAACTCGAGAATTACAACTAGGGAACCGAATGCACAACGGGAACGAACCACGCAACACCTAAAGCCCAAATTCTCATAAATATGAACAAGTTCATGCCCAGAAATAGAAACCAGAGAAAAATCTATGTAAACCGATGAGGCACAAAGCACGGGACAAAGCCTGACATGGCTCGGCATAACAAAAACAACATTATCCAACCTCAATGCAGAAACTGAACCATCATATTTAGTAGCAACAATAAAGCAAAAAAAGGAGAAATCCGAACCTACAAGTTGTCCAACGCAGATAAATGCCAGACAGTGCCTACACAGAACGGAGTCAACAAAGCCATCGTCTTAGCTGCCTCGCCAATCGCCTTATGATGTGGCCGCATACTAAGACCATCTATTTCAAAACTAACCGACGATGAAGCAGCATACGCAGCACTCCGTCGCTAGTCAAAGTCACCCTTAACCACGATAGACTTGGATGGAAAACAAATGAATGAATCCCTATGAGAATCCAAATCCAGGTCAACCGATAACACAAAGAAGCAATTAAAAAGACACAGCGCAGGGGGAGCCTACATACCATCATCCAGTGAAGAGCTGTTGCTGACTCGATGAACAAATCGATCTGAAAGAACGAGAGATGGCAGAGTCTTGATAGCCCTCTTCGAGCGACGAGAGTGTCATCGACGTCACTTAGAGCCATTAGACTTTCCCGTCACACCTGTTTTCGACCTCGATTTGTAAGAACAACTGACAAGGGAAGTAAACAAGGGAGGAATCAGATTGGGGGCCAAATCCCCATTTTTGACTCTTCCCAAATACGGTGCATCTAAAAAGGTCTGGGCGAGGCAAGCCCCCGTAAACCAAAGAGCCAACCAGGAAACCCTTCTCTAAAATATAAAGCTCCTAAGATGCCGAAAATTGGACCTAACCCCTAAAGAACAGGCGTGGCACAAAAGGGATGATGATATCCCCTTGGCCAAGTCTGTCTACAGGACAGTTTAGAGAAACAAAACACCTCCAAAACTGAATCGCTACCTCGATCAGAAAGAGAGATCGAAGCTAAAGAGCTCGAGAAGAACGGGACAAGTTCCAAGAACAGATCATAAACAACTAAATATTTGGGCCTCGTCAAAGCCATGAAGGACTTTAGAGAAACCAAACAAACAACAATAGTATTGGCACTCGAAATCTCAACAACTACCGGCCTTGAAGCAACCTCCTCGATAACATCATAGATAGCTCCAATTGAGGGGCAAGGACGGAGGAAAGATCCAAGGACAACGAATTCACCAGCATCTTTGCCCAATTCCAAAACCCTAGAAAAAAGGGGAAATCGAAAATCGAAAATCACAGAACTAATCAGAAGAACAAGAAGGTGGAACGAGTTCCATAAAGCAAGAAAATGAAGGTCGACGACCGAATTCACTAAGCAAGGCGTTGAATTGCCAATAAGTTCAGGGAGAGAGAGCCATGGATAGAGACATTGATTTTACTATAGTTTTGCGTTTTATTTTTGCCTTGTCTTGCTGATCTGCTCTTAGTTTTGTGTAAAGGGTATAACGTGCATGTGTATTGAGGTTGGGATTTACATTGCAATAGACAAATTAACTCATTTTATGTTTACTATAATCTGTTTAAATGTGTGCTTGTATAATATGTCAAAAATAGGATATTAACATATGTATATAAATATATATTATTATTAAATAAAATAGTTTCTACTAGAATAAATAAATATAAAATAATCACATGAAAAAATTATAAATTTAACGATTTTAAAAAATCTAGCGTTACATTTAGGCTCAAGATTAATTTATAGAAAATTTTACAATTAAAATAATATTTATTGTCAAATAATTGAAAATAGTCACTAATTAAATTAATTCTTAAAATTAGAAAACAAATTTTAAATTTCTAAAAAAAACTGTAGTTACTTATGACATTTTTGGGTTGTGAAATTATTTGAAGAATATTTTCAATCAAAATCATTTTTTTAATTAAATAATTAATTGCAGTTCAGAACTAAATTAAATTTCAAAAATTAACAAACAAGTTTTAAAATTTTTGAAACATTTTCTAAAGGTTTCAATACATATATAAGGCATAAGAAATTTTTATAGAGTTTTCACAATAGAAATATTAATTTTTATTAAATAATTAATTTTAGAGCAAAAAAAAATTATTTTTAAAATTAGTAAATTAAGTTTAAAAATCTAATTTTTTTACTGCAATCTTATTATATGCTGTAGCAAATATGAAAATTATAAAATTGAAATTTTAAGGTATTAAATAATTTATACATAATAAACAAATCAAAAAATCATTCAATAATGATAATATATATATATATATACATACATAATAATTTTATATTTTATGATACATAATAAGTACAAATCATCATAAGAAAATTTTGGATTAAATACAAATGATATACAAACATATGTATACAATTACACATATAGATAATTTGTAGATCTATGCTAATTTAGTCTATATATATCAAAATTAAAATCCCTTTTATTCACAGAAGATTAATTCAACATAACCATATATATAATATTACAAGCACATAACGATTTTAATTGTAACAAACACATATACCCACAAAAATCTCATCTAATCTAAACAATAAGCAGATCTGAAAACTAATAAAGGATTTGGATGAAAATGGACTTTTGTATGATAAAATTAAAATCAAAATAACAAGATTGAATAAAACATACCTTTTTAATGAAGCCTTCGAGTCCACGTTGAACAATGATTTATCTTCTAATAATGATTCACAATCCGTCAGCTTGCCAATCTAGGATTGGAGATCTTTTACTCAAATTAGAAATTTTGATTTGAGAATTTTAGGGGAAAGTTTCTTCCATTAAAATGAAGAAGAGTAAGAAGAAAGTGGCGGCTCAAAAATGAATTCTTCTCTGTCTAGAGTTTTGAGATTTTTCATTTATATAGGTAAGAAAGAGAAAGCAAAAAATGATCTTAACCACCCATATCAAAACCCTGATCTCATGTGTAGTAGCTTCTACTTTCCTCTTACTAAATCAATGAAATTCCTCCCTAAAATGCATGGGTTTTAATCCGATTTAACCCAAATTAAATATATAATCATATTTAACATAATTTGTCATCGACATCTCATATTGGTTAATATATTCATAACTTTTACAAATATATGCACCAACTTTATTTCTCATAACAAATTCAAATTTCATTATTAATATTTTCTAAATATTAATTAATTTAATCAATTTATAATAATTATAAATTAATTAAATCATCAAGTCTTGTGATAAATCATCTTTTTCGTTGTGTGACTCTTGGGTGTAAATTCGGTCAGTAATTAACATCAAACTATTTGAACGTTAATGTTCACACTTCACTTAACAGGTGTGTGACATTATGGCCAGATTTATCACTTACTCATTTTCTAAAAAAACTCATTTTAACTTAATAAGCGTTACCAAGTGGTGGCAATTATTTACACCAATTCTCTTCGTCAAAACTATATCCCTTTGGACTTATTGAATTTGCTAATGGTCAAATTTTCAACAACATCCCCATTCAACTCTATAGTTCAAACACAAAGTCCTTGGTTTAACAATAACAATTATTATTAACCAAACTACTCCGGTCAGAGATTTTGACTTTGGGTTGACTTGATTTGACCGTGATGCTAACCTCATATAATTGAGGAGACAAATCCTCTCTAGAACAGTGCTTCACTTCCAATACTTCCACTCAACCCAACTTAGATGGTTTGAGTTATTTTTATTAAACCCTATAGCTAAACAATCTGCTATTTCTAACGATTTGAGTTGGTTTTATTACCGACTTAGAAGGTAAGAAAAAGCGGGTCGTTATAATAGGATTAGATATTTGGAATGTTACAAAAATTGAGTACAATGTATCCAGACTATTTATGCATAGTGGACTGTTGATCAAAATACAGCTGAACAAAGTAATTTTTAGGCCATGAATTAATGTTATGTTTATTAAATAGAAGTGAGTTTAATAGAATATCAGTTTCTAAGTCTACATATAAAATTTGGAGAACTTTGCAAGCCACACACGAAGTCAAAAGTAAAATAAAAAAAACTAAGATTTCCATATTAACCAATCAATTTAAGTTATTCAAAATGAGTCCAAATGAATTAGTATTGATTACTCGGCCTTTTGGCTCGGCTCTTAGAAGTAATCTAGACTCGTACAGACTCAAACTAAGCATCAAAATTGATGAGTAGTTTGAATATCAGAAGACAATTCAATAAGGATTAATCGCCTTTGTGTATCATCTGATCACCCAAAAACATGTGATCAGCATGATCCGATCACCGGAAAACCATGAAGTCATTCTTGCCCGATCATCAACATTAGGAATTGGTAGGAGTGCCACTTGGGATTGTATGAATCCTAGAAGCTTCAACTCTACATTGCTCAACATTTCTACATAACTCTTATGCAACCACAGGGATCGGTACAACCCTCGTAAATAGGATTGGTGAAACTTCGCAACTCTAGCAATTTTACTACTCTCAACTTAGATAGCTTATACTCCCACTTCTACAAGCCCGATCCCAACCAAACCAATAACGAAGCCGAATAAGGAAAAAAAATAAGGAGTACACGAATCTCGATCCCAAAAATGACAAAGTAAGGGTACAATACTTACCTTGTTACTTTGAGATTTTGGGCATTTGGGCCGTATACTCCCCTTATTTCGGATCTCTAGATTTCCAACATGAATTGCAATTATAAATAGATCTGTTTATGACAGAAGATGGATCTGTTTGCATAGTTGTTACTTTGTACTATCTTGCTGGGGAGTCTTACAGATCTGAGCATTGTACTTAGTGAATTTCAACAATAAAGTGATTAAACTTCTAAACTGGACATAAGCTAACTAACGATGGACCACTATAAATTTTTACCTCTTGTTCTTAATGCATTCCTACTATTATATTCCCTATTTTCTATTTATTAACTTTAACTTTCGTTGAATGCCTTGGGTGTTCTGCCATTTATTGGTGTTAAAGTTATGGTGCTTTCATTGAGAACTAGAAAAACTAGATTGTTTTCCTTTTCTTCCTAGCCATTCGAGTTTTGGAACTATCTCAAACTTTCCCATAGTGTATGCACAAAGCTTTTTATCATGATAAAGAAAACTAAGTCCACATCCACTAGAACTTCTAATGTTGATCGTCAAGAGGCATCGCTACAACGGCAGCCTTCTGACAATCCTAATCCTTACATCCGTACCGCAACCAATTTGGGTATTTCTTTCAACCCTGATGCTCCGGTCATGCAATTTCAAATGTTCCAAATGATGAAAAGATTGGAGAACACTCAGTGGGATCTCATTCAGCAGATCACCAAAAATCTTGAACAAATGGAGGCGCTGCAACAATCTACCCGAAGGGATATTACTCGCCTAGAGAGATATAACAATCCTTATAACAGTCGTATCTCTAAAAGCTCTACATCAGGAACCTACCAAAGCCATTGGAGAAGGACTTCTCATGATGGCATGAGAACAAACGCCAAAGAGGGAACAAGACAACCTACTTGTTCCCGGTCTAGCCCCTAATCAAGTAACCGGAACCATCCCCCATAACAATTATGCTCGTGCCACCACTGCTCAGAATCTGGCTTCTGAACTTCCTAATGTCAACTAGAAATAAAATATTCCTATCCAACCTCCTCAGAACCATGTCAATTATGTGGTTCAACTCGACAATAATGATGAACATCCCTCGATAAGAAGATGCGGGTACTACACTCAGAGGGAGATTACGACCGCTTGGACCATATGGAGACCTCACCACCATATGTTACTGCTATGATCCAAAGGATTTTACGTGAAACTCAAGGAGGCACCACCGATGTTTGAGATGACAATACGAGGCGCAACCCTTTCACTAACGCCATTCAAAATGCTGAATGGTCATGAAAGTTTAGTATGCCACAGTTTGCCGCTTACTTGGGGAAACTCGATCCTCGGGAATTCCTCAGTAGGAATGAGAAGCATGTCGACTCATCTTGCACCACTGTGCGATGATATTTAACTGATTTCCCATGTTTCTCTAAGGTGTGGCTTTGTTATGGTTCTCTCGACTAACACCGATAACAATATCTTCTTTCGACCGTCATGCTAGGGACTTGGTAAAGAGGTTCAGGATGAACACTACAATGCGGAAGGACGTCGTGACCATTTCTAGTATATTCCAAGGAGTCGATGAATCATTGAAGAGCTACCTGAAAAGATGTAATAACGCCTTATTGGAAGTTGATGATCTGCAAACAAATGTTGTGCTTCTACATCTAATAAAGGGTATACATCCAAATATAGAATTCGGAAGATGGCTTGATCGAAATCCTACAAGGTCCTTGGAGTTATTCTATGAGTAAGATAGTGGATACCTACGCCAAGAAGAAGTGCGTAGGAACAGGCCATTGCATGGACATCCCTATAATCAACATCAGGACGTTGTACAAAAGCAACGTCGTTGTTAGACCAACCGGAGAGAATTCTAGAAGGGATGAGAAGAATACTTCTAATAATCCCAAACATGGCAGCAACAATGGAAACAACCACTACAAGAAAACACTTATTTAGCGTTAAATATTTAGAAGCGGAAATTTCCGTCGCTAATTTGCGATGGATTTCCATATGATCGGCAAGGGATAGTTTTTTGTTTTTTCAACTTCTTTTTCTTTTATTTATTACTGTCGTCTTTTGTCATTCCTCACTAAGCTGTTGCAAATTGCGTCAAATTACCAACAGAAAATTTCAGCCACTATTTTCCACTGCAAATCCAGGCAGAATACCGACGAATATTTATCAAAGCTTTTTTGCAGCAAAATTCCAATAGATCTGCAAGAGATGAAAATATCAATTTATTATAATAATTATTTAATAATTAATAATAAAATTTAATACTTATGAAATGATATCTAATATTTAATAATTAATTTTAAATAATTGTATTTAATAATTACAGTTGATAATTATTGTTGATACTTATATTTTATAATTATAGTTGATAATTATATTTTATATTTCAAAAAATTAAAAAAATTGAAATCGTCTTAAATAAATTTGAAATAAATCATAAAGTTTATAAAACCAATTATTGTTTGACACGAAATTACCACAATTTTAAAACTTTAAAATATTGAAAATGTTCATTTAACAGTTTAATTTAAATTGTATAATACTTCATATTCTAATTTTAAAATTTTATATAAATTCTAACTAAGATAAAGTACAAATTTTTTAAACGTTGGCTTCGTAGGTGAAATTTTGGCTCCAACGTGTGAAAGTTTTGGCTCCATCATTCGGGTTTTATTCAAGTTTCATAAACCGTCGTTGATTTATATTTATTTATTCCCATATCTAAAAAGTTTATCTCATTCTCAAAACTAATCTCAATTTCTAAACATATCAACGCTGGCACCACTCTTGATCGAAGAAGAAGCCGCCTCTGTTCCCGATCTTGCTTCCATCGTCGAAATGGAACCATAAATAAATAAATAATTAGCAATTAATTAATAATTAATTAGTAAGTAATAATTGATAGTTAATAATAAGTAAATAAATAAATATTAATTAATATATAATTTGCAAATAATTCACTATTAAATACTAGTAATTAATAATTGATAATAATTTACTAATAAATAATAATTAAATAAATACTAAAAATAAATTGTAGAATAATACTAAATATTAACAGTAATAAATTTATAAATAAATAGAATAATCTGATTCATCCACTTTGTGTATAAATGAATATTGTTTCTATAAAGACCTTGTCAAAAAAAAAGAATATTGTTTGTATAAAACTATTTATATCATCATATTTTTAATTTCTTGACTATTTATAAGCATAAGTGCTAAAATGGTTTTATACCGATTCAAGGTTATTTTTTAATTTATTAATTATAAGCAATTATAAAATTATTTTTTATTCAAGTTTATTAGTGTGAAAATTATATATTTGTTCATAAAAAATAAATTAAAAAAAAGCTTGATTATTACCTGATTTATTGTTGTCAGTTATAATTTTTTGCTGCTCATGGATTTGATAGAATTAAATCTATTTAGTACTAATTTGTAAATGGTTACTCATTTTATGACAGTAGAAGTGATTTCAGGTTTTACCCATTATATTTGTTTGAATTGTTTTAACTTTATAACAAGTCTTTGAATTATTTCCTGATTCACTTTTTGTCAATTTAACAATTATTTGCTCTTCATGGAAATGGTATGTATTTAATTTAGTTGGCAAATATTTATTTGTAAAGCATTGATCATGTTATGACATTAGAAATATGTGGAAAAAAAGTTTACTTTAATAACATGATAGATTTCCATGTAAGAATAAATGTTGCTAATTTTTTTTATATTTCTAATTTTGGGTTGATATTTCATCTTTAACTTCAATGTTTTTATGTGTAAACGAACATTCGTTCGTATTCGAAAATTAAGTGAATAACCGATTCAAGGTTATTTTTTAATTTATTAATTATAAGCGATTATAAAATTATTTTTTATTCAAGTTTATTAGTGTGAAAAATATATATTTGTTCATAAAAAATAAATTAAAAAAAAGCTTGATTATTACCTGATTTATTATTGTCAGTTATAATTTTTTGCTGCTCATGGATTTGATAGAATTAAATCTATTTAGTACTAATTTTTAAATGGTTACTCATTTTCTGATAGTAGAAGTGGTTTTATGTTTTACCCATTATATCTGTTTGAATTGTTTTAACTTTATAACAAGTATTTGAATTATTTCCTGATTCACTTTTTGTCAATTTAACAATTATTTGCTCTTCATGGAAATGGTATATATTTAATTTAGTTGGCAAATATTTATTTGTAAAGCATTGATCATGTTATGACATTAGAAATATGTGGAAAAAAAAGTTTACTTTAATAACATGATAGGTTTCCATGTAAGAATAAATGTTGCTAATTTTTCTATATTTCTAATTTTGGGTTGATATTTCATCTTTAACTTCACTGTTTTTATGTGTAAACAAACATTCGTTCGTATTCGAAAATTAAGTGAATAACCGATTCAAGGTTATTTTTTAATTTATTAATTATAAGCGATTATAAAATTATTTTTTATTCAAGTTTATTAGTGTGAAAATTATATATTTGTTCATAAAAAATAAATTAAAAAAAATCTTGATTATTACCTGATTTATTGTTGTCAGTTATAATTTTTTGTTGCTCATGGATTTGATAGAATTAAATCTATTTAGTACTAATTTGTAAATGGTTACTCATTATATGACAGAGAAGTGGTTTCACGTTTTACCCATTATAATTGTTTGAATTGTTTTAACTTTATAACAAGTATTTGAATTATTTCCTGATTCACTTTTTGTCAATTTAACAATTATTTGCTCTTCATGGAAATGGTATGTATTTAATTTAGTTGGCGCTGATCATGTTATGACATTAGAAATATGTGGAAAAAAAGTTTACTTTAATAACATGATAGGTTTCCATGTAAGAATAAATGTTGCTAATTTTTTTATATTTCTAATTTTGGGTTGATATTTCATCTTTAACTTCACTGTTTTTATGTGTAAACAAACATTCGTTCGTATTTGAAAATTATGTGAATATGAATATCCGGTATTCAAAAATAAAACTATTTGTGTATCCAAAATTATTTCTTGATATGTCTATACTGTTATTGGTTGTTCAATGTAAAAAATTGTCTTTTAGTTATAGATAATAATCAATTTTATATAGTAAAATAAAAGAGATGAATCTGGTACATTGAAATTTTCGTTACCCTCTCTCGTCCCGCTCTTAATATTTCCCAAAATTTTCATCTTCCCTCCGCATACCCATGTGACCCAACCTAATCTAACGACTCCAATTAAATCACAAGACCCCCAACTCAAAAGGAAACTCTAACCAGTCTCAAGATCTTTAATGGCCGCCTCTAAAAAAACCTGGTTGTTACGTTCTCCACTGGCCTCTAACACCACCGCCCCAACTAAAACTCACGAGACCCATCTTCAGAAATCGCACAACAACAAAATTAAGATTCTCAAATCAATCAATGGAGAATTAAAAAAATAGGATCTCCATCTACAGCAAATAGCGACTCCAAAATTAGATGGCGAATCGACGACAACGACGACTCTAATTGACAGTTTGATCTTCGATGATGGCTCAAGTGCAAGGACAAGTACCGCCAGGCTTCTCTGCAACCTCCTTCGGCACAACTTGGGCATGGTCGACGTCTTTGATTGTTCAATTACTTGCATCTGTGTTCGGTACTTTATTTGATTCATGCTTTTCAATTTCTCATCCCCGTTCTGTAATTTAGCAATACTTGCAACTGTGTTATCTACTTTATTTGATTCCTGCTTTTCAATATCTCGTCCCTGTTTTGAAAATTGGCAACACTACACTTAGGTTGATATACTATTTATTTGGTTTATTTTTATAGCTTTAAATCCACATTCATATTGAATATGCTGCAAACAATTACATTATATAATGACAAATGAAGATTTATGTTTCCTAATTTTCATTTACTGTTATTAGAAACTGTAAATGTACTGATGTTTGAAAATCTTCCAAAAAATATTATGATGTAATCAAAGAAGATCTTTTGGTGAGATGGTGCAGAACATTCACTGATGTTTGTAATTAAAGAGTTTAGAAGAAGATCACCATTGAAAAGAGCTCGCAAGAGGTAAAAATCTGCAGTCTGTATTTACCGTTTCCATTGTGTTTGAATATTCTTTACAGCAATTGTGAACGTACTTGATTGGGAATTTGGAATCATGGTTTATAGTCAAGGTTGCATATGGTTTCACTTAAATGACAGTATATTTTTAAGAAGTAAGATTGATACAGGAGAAACATCAATATTTCAGCATATATTATTGGATTGTTTTTAACCAGTGTCGGTTTAAACCCAGTTCACATAAGACCAATTCTTAACTACTTAATTCTAGGATATTAATTGAAAATGATGTTTGTTGGGTTTGTTAACAATTGACTTCTTCCAATTTCCAAATTCTCATTAATAATGCTGAAATAATGTGATGGAAACTTTTTGATATACTTAGTGAGTCAAGTTCATTTTGTCAGTCTAATTTACTGTATCTTGTTTACACGTCGACAACATTTGATATCTATAAATAGTTAGCTTTTAAAAATAAATTATTTCAACATTGTGACGTTTCAACTTGAATGAATAGCATCCATTAACTTCGAACGACTAGCATCCGTTAGAGTAACAAATAAATATATTTTATTTTATGTCTCGATAGTCACTGCCATGATTATATACCAATCTATCTCCAATACACCAAATAAAGGTAGATGTTACTAATAAAAATTTACTATTTATAAAACTAGAAACTAAGATGTAGGAAATTTTAAGTTAACTTATATATGTACAAAGGAAAAACACATGTATTCCAAAATATTTTAAAATCCCATCTTAAAAGAAAAGTAATTTAAGTTGCCTCCATGTGAAATTAAGAGGTTGGAATTTAGGAAAACTGATGTATCTAGTTATGACCACTTTTCTGTATCTTCTGTAAGTTGTTACCATTTCGTTATACATGGACAACTTCATTTACATGATGGTCGTGTATATATTTACATTCTTCATTATCATTATCATGATATCAATATTTATATATCTTACACGCTTAGGGGCCACCTTTGAGCTGAAAATCTGTATACACTATTTCATTGGCTTACCTCAATGAGAAACTGGTTATTATATGTGCGCAATAGCCAGACGGTAATAAAACGTTTATATAAAAGTAAAATATCAAATGGGTAAAAATGGGATGAACATATATCTGGATAGTGATTGTGTTCACTGTTTTTGCTTCTGCATTTAGTTCTATGCAATTTGTAGTATATATCTTTTAATTTGTACAAAAATTGTGTTATTCTTTCATTTGTTATACTATTTTTAGGAAAAATATTTTGTTGCTCATTTGTTTTAAAAAGGTGCTGTTATAATTATTTCATTTGGTTTAGAAAATCGTACTATTATTAATTGTTCAGAATTTTAGGAAATCTGCTTCTATTTTTGCCAATAGAGGCATTTATATTTGCTTGTGAATGTATGCTAAGTATTTATATTATATTAACGTTTTGAATGTTTATTTGACATTAACAGGACCATCGTTGTTGATGTTAAGGAGAAAATATCAGAAGCAAAGCAAGACTAAATCTATCATTTTCTATTTTGTATGTAAGTTTATTGATGTAAAAATGTATGTAATATTATGCGTGGACATGGAAAAGTTGATAAAACAATATATATGAAATGCTAAGTTGTTTGAATGATATGTATGAAATAATATACATTAATTTATATATTTGTTGTTTACTTTTTTTGTTGGGTTATGTTATTTATTTTACCATTGATAGTTGAACGATAGTATTCAGTAAAGCTATAAGCAGAAAACATGAAAGAATGTTTATTGGCTGAATAGAAAGGGAATAGCGACGGATCACCTACAGAAAATGTCTGATCTAAAAAAATATTTTGTCGCTAATCCCTTGGCAATTAGTAAGGGTTTACCCACTCCTTTTGTAAATAATATTTTATTATAAATTAATTATCCGTTGGTAATTAGGCGTATATAAGTAAAAATTAAATTAATAAATAAAATGTTATTTTTATTATAAAATTATTAAAATGATGGAAACTGTCGGAAAACTCATGCTAAATTCCATCGCAAATTCTGACACAATTACCGTCATGGTTTTTACCGACCACCGAGTTATGCAGGAAATCCGTCGCTAAGTTCAATTTAGCAACGGATTAGAAGCAGATATTGCCGCTGCTATATGCTGTTTTTCTTGTAGTGAACTCTGATAGACACAATAACAAGAAGGAATCAAAGAAAAAAATTGATTCCCAACTTATAATGTCCACACTGCACTGAATTCTCAAGTGAAGACCATCTATCCAGAATCCTGCAATTTGATCCAGTATAAGGAACACAATCTGTGGGAATCCATAGAAAGGGAAAAGTAGTCTGGCAAATATTATAGGTTCCATAAGATGTATGTCTATAATATAAATGACTACAGACATCTCCGAGACACTACAGAGAAGCCCATAAGAGAAAGGAGTCCTGAGTAATACAAGCAAATTGAAGCTCCATAGGATGAAGAATCGAGTCCCTTAGCACCCGCACAATAATAAACGATGCAAGTTCGTCCAATCCCAAACCTCTTCGACGGGGTCTCGTCATCAATACTATTTTCATTGGGCCTCACCCAACGAATCAAAGCTTTAGACATACTGAAGAGTACGCAACTCAAGCACGTTGAATATGAAGAGTACTTCGTTATAGATGAAGGTGTGCTAGCCAAAGTCTAGAACATAATGAATGATGACAATGTTCTCCATGAAAGGGAATTCATAGGATGGAAGCTCCAACGATCGACCCTTTTGTTATCTCGACCTATATAGGTCCTCCCTTTGTGCAGAGGATCCTCGTGGACCCAGAGAGCTAAATTAACATCCCTTTCAAGAATGCCTACGACCAAATAAAGTTGGAGGCCATGGGCTTGAAATCATGTAAAGATATGATCCATGGTTTTTTCATCTCTTCTAACGAATTTGTTGGAATTGTCGAACTTTCTGTACAAATCGACAAAGTGGAATGGAGCCGAGTCAGAATTCTCTCTTTCATTGTGATTGAGCTTTACTTTCCCTATAATGCCTTTTTGGACTGTCCTTCTCTTTAGGATTTTCGATTTTTCATGGCACCATGGTGTGTACTCCCTACTCATGAAGTTCTCCGCCGACAACGGAGTAGAAGTTCTCCATGGGGATCTAACGACGAGAGCCTACTACCTCGCAGAATGGAAAGACACCTTCTATCATGAGAAACGAAAAGGTGTAGAGATTGCTCTCTACACCAAGAAAGTTGATGCGTAGGAGCCAACTTCCGAGGTTCGGAAAACTTAGTCATCTTCACCAAGAACTGGACCCCAAGAAAGATGATGATACATATTATGAAAGAGCAACTCCGGTTGAGCCCACCGTTGATGTTCTAGTCTTCCTTGAGGATTTGACTCGGGTTTTGAAGATTAGATCATGATTAACTTCGATATGAGGGAGCAACTTGCAGATTTTTATGGGCCAACCTTAGTGTCTTCGCTTGGACCCGTTCTGAAATATGCGGTATTGCATCAGGAATTGTAAGCCACATTCCATAGATCGATCCAAGGTTCCTTCCAATAAGTAGAAATGCCAAATCTTAGGTCCAGAAAGATCGATGCTACTCAAAGAGGAGGTTGATAAGTTACTCAATATTGGCTTTATCCATGATGTTCTTTATCTTAAATGGATCTTTATTCTCTAATCCCATCGTTGTTGATAAATCGAATGGGAAATGGCAGAAATGAGTCAATTACTCTAACTTGAATAAACCATGACTGAAAGACAATTTCCCCTAGGAAAATATTGACCAATTTATTGATTCAGCCGTATGCCATCAACTCCTATCATTCATGGACATGTAGTCGAGCTATAACCAAATCTCGATGCACATTCCTAACCAAGAATATGCCAGTTTCATCATAGATTTTGGGCTTGTTGCTATGTCGTCATGTGTAACGACCCGTGTTTTTCGACCATTTGAATATGAATATTTAAATTAGTTTTAAATATTATATTGGGAATATTAATTGAATTTGATATTGAATTCGTTATTTAAACGAAGTTGAACGTTATAATTTATATATTATTATAAATCGAGCTTGAAAATGGCGTGCAGTTCGTAAATTGGAGTTTTGAACTTCAACTGAGAATACATGATTCGATATAAGTCGGATTTCTATGAAACCAGACACGTTGGGACAGTATTGACGATAATTTTCATATGAAAGAGAAAAATCCAGATTTCGTGTTATAGTTTGATATTTATGGCCAAATCAAATTTTGAAATAGTCGCTATGGAAAACCGTTATTTAATTATAGGCCTTAAAATGGTCGTTTTGCAAACGGACTCAGATTTCGACGAAATCAGTTTCATTAGCACCGTATCGCTAAATTATTGAACGGTGGTGAACTGCGTGGAAAACCGATGTCGTATATGGCCACGGTAGCCGTAAACGCCCATATAATTTCTATAGCGCGTAATTAATTCAATATAGGGGTATTTGAGTGTAACTGGAGTAGACGATCGAATTAAGCCACGAAACCAGTTCCGTTGAGTTCGTATCGTCGATTAGAGTCAGAATAAGTATATAATTTGTTATTTTTAGACATCGAGAAATTTAGCGTTAAAAAAGGTAGGGCGGTTCGGGGTAAAAACAGCCTACCGGGAAAACAGTCTCAGAATGCGATGAAATTAGTGCCGTTGGGTTCGTATCGAAAAGTTATTATCGATGTTCGCAGTTTCAAGTTGATTTGATTTATCTGGTGACCGTGGAAAAATTAAACGCGTGTTCATTTCTGGTTTCATAAAGGAAATTTTTCCATACGACCTCGGATTGCGACGAAACTTGTTTCATTGGATCCGGAATATCGTTTTACATCAAGAACAACCTTTTTATCAGAAGACAGAAATCGTTTGTAAGGGTTTTAACCAATTACTTTCTAGCGAAGTTTCACAAAGAAGAAAATAATATAAAATTGGTCCATTTCATTATATCTACATCAACGTACACCCTAAAATGGAGTCTATATATTCAACAATGAAAACGCCTCCACATGATTTCTGAAATTTAATGTTACCCGCACGCATCTTTCTTTTCCTACTCCTTCACCTTACCGAGTCTAGGCACATGCAAAGCTGGGCAAAATATCCTCTACCAAAATACTGTCTGTCCTCTTCAGTACATCAGTCTGATTTTTTTAATTCGCACATGTAAACTGAGAAACATCACGCAGCTATAGAGTCCCATCTCAGCCAACCTAAGTACTGTGCGAACAAAGAGGGTTGCGGCTACATGATTTTTCATTGTGACCTGTCTCATTTTACATAGAACGTACAATATCCTACGTCCCTAGGCACATGCTAACCATACTGATACGTCACCGTGGCCGCCAAACCTTTTGCGTGCCCCCCAAACTTCCTCTTCCTATATATATAGTGCCTCGTATACTTCTTTTGCTCATTCAGTTCAGCGTGAATGAAACAACCAAACACTCAATCTTATGGTAGTATCTATACTCTCTTGTTCATTGCTTAGTAGAGCCGCCAACGTGAAGAGGGAGGAGGACCAGTCACTGATGGGGTATGCTGTGAGGACGTGAAAAACAAAGTCAGTGCATGGAAAGTTCGTGAAGGAAGCAGCATGAAGGAGGGTGGTGGTCTCGGGGTGCGTGATGAAGGACGTTGGTGTGTCGTTTGGACCAGTAGCTGGGCCGATGTAAGGGCAAGCATGGTTCGAATATCAGCAGACTTTTAAACAGGGAGTTGGGTTTTATGTTTTGGCGGGAAGATGGAGTGCTGTGTTGTAACGTGAGGGAAGTTCGGGAGCAGACAGAAATTGATGGGTGGCGCAGCATGGTTTCAGCGTCGGTGTGATGGAGTTGGAGGAGAAAAGGCCGTAAGGAAAGGTGAACAAGGTACTTAATGTAATAGTGGTTAGGAGGGATATGCATTAATCATTAACAAACGTAGCCTGTATTAGTTTGGCTAACCAATTCGAATAAGCCTTCTTGAATGAACGTGAGTAAGTATTTAATTGGAAATGCTTAAATGCATTTAAACCATGTCTAAACGTTAAAACTAGGGTGTATATATTATGGACAACGTGATTATAACGTGGTATGATGTGTTCAAATGCACCCAAAATGGTTTACACGTGCCTAAAGTACATGATACACGGAAATAACATGCCTAGATGAATTTTAGAATGCCTGCTCTTGTTTCCATGTCATTCGAAAGCGGATAAATCTGTGATGGTTAAGCCATGAGTCGTAGTTACTACCGTAGGGGTTTGGAAACTGATTTTCGGGTGTGTATTTCAAGTAAGGACAAAAAGGAATCGGGCGCTAGTTAATAAACTGTTATTAAATTATAAATAATATTAGTTTGGATAAAATGAATACCGTATTGAATTTATATCCTTGTCATACAGAAATGGTATCGGACCAAAACCAAAGGACATTAGGACCGTATCGACGGACGTAGTAGTATGGGACTGATCTAGACGGAAATGGATGCTACTAGAATTTCCCGTTAACTGAAAATCTGAATTGTTTAGCGACAACGGAAGCTAAGGTGAGTTAAACTCACTCAGTTTCCCATTTATATTTTATATAAATTGGGTTCTTTATTTTGTGTGTTTTGCTTGCTGATGGATGCTTATTTGCTAGTTACACAATTGTTTGTTGATTTACCTGATGAAATTAAACTGTGTTTAATTTCAGTAAAATACCAAATCGTTATTTTTAACGATTGGTTCCAATAAAGGTGACTCACCTTGGTTGGTCACGTTTATAAAATAAACATGTTTTCGTTTGAACTGGATGAACTGATGAAAATGTTGTGTTGGTTAGTTGATATAAAATGGTTGCTATTTGCTATGATATATCAGTTAAATGGAATTGTTTGACCTGGTTTGTGATAACCATTTGAATACAGGGAAGAACAGGTTGGAGGGATCCAACCGGATTCCTCAAATGTATTATTTATTTTCATATGATCAAATATGAACTGATCTGTTTGTGTGATTGATTTGATGGTTGATTATTAATTGAATATTCAACCTCTGTTTGGTTTGAACCAATAAGTGATATTGGTTAAGTGTTTGGCAGAGTATGGCCTTTAAAAATCAATCGGTTTATAGATATGGATTCACCGATAGGTGAGTCGATAAAAGTGAAGTTATAAAGTTTATTTTATAACTGGACTCAGATCTTGAAATATATTATTTGAATAAAGTATAAAAGGGAATTAAATAAATATTTTATTTATTTAAGATCTTGATTTATGGTTGGTTTATTTTATAAAGTATATGCTGATGTTAATCAGATTTTCAAGTATGAAGATAAGAAATGAATCGAAAGGGTTAAACTTTGATCATTGTTTTGTAAAGAAAACAAATAATTAGAATCTATTTAAATTAATTATATTTTTAAAGCAAGGATTGTTGAAATCGGTTAATGAGATAATCAAGTTTTTGAGTTAATTAAATCAACCGTTTGGAATTAGAATTGTTTATCAAGTTAAGGTGTTTTGACTAAAATAGTTAAGCGAATATTGTTTGAATTTAAATAAGGATTTAAAAGGGATTTAATATTTAATTTAGTTATAAAGGGATTAACTACTAAAGTAGTTAATGTTTGAAATAAGTTATTATTTCAATTAATGATAAATTTAGGAATATATTTTTAAATGGGAATTCATTTAAAAAGTGACCGAATGTGAGATGCAAGCCAATTGAATGGTGAAAGGAAATAAACGTACAAAATTATATGAATTAAGTGAAAGGAGATTACGATAAAAAGGGTTTATTATAAACCAGAGGCTTTAAGTGAGATTTAAAGTGTTAAGACGTTAATTTTACATTAACGTTACTTGAAAATGAGATCTAGTAAAAAGGAGAATTTTAAATGAGATTTTAAATGGGAAATTGAATATAGTTACTCGAGATAGCATTAGCCAAACCTAATTATTCGACTAAGTGCCATTTCGTACGACTGCTAGCGTAATTCGCAGGGCTGCAGATAGCCTACGGCGGTCGGATGTTTCCTGAGGGAATCAGGCGTAACCATTGTGATCGCTGTGATCTAGAGTCAAGCGAATGGTTTTAAGTCAAGTATTAGTTAATCAATTAGAGTTAATTGATTAGAGTTAAATCGAATTAGAAGTATTCAAATATCGTATTTTTGAATATTTGAAGAAGTTAGAAGTTTTAATTTAACAAAAGTAAATCAGTTTAGATAAAGGCCAAGTGATGCTGAATACTGAACCAGTGAACTCATTGGAGTGTCATGATTGAAACACTGTATATTTTGATAGTTAAAACACCGACTATCAAATCTGTCCAATACGATTGTTGGTACGGAAAGACCGGGATCGAATTTATATTCGGAAACCATTCCGACCAACAAATACGTGAAGATCTCAGAAGATGTTCGAGATGGTGCTGTGAAGACCGTTGATTTTCATAAACGGAAGAACCACTAATATTCTCTGCCTGGCAAGCAGAGATAAACTGGGATTCTGTCGTAGTTGGAATCTACGGGGTTGCAAGGACTTCTCGCTACTGATCCATGGGGTGATTCCTATATTGGATGCGGTAGGAGAGTGCCTTCGGTTCATCCTGTTCCTGGATGACGTGTATGGACGAATGTCTGACAGAGTATTTCCAAAGTGTCACGTACGTTGATTTCTTCAAACGTACGATAGTTGTTGGCGGGGAATCGCCGTTCTCTTAGCTTAACTGCTAGAGTATTTTTGTGGACATCAATTAGTGATATCTGATGGATTTGACGATGTGGCATTCAAAGTGAATGACGACCAGATGTTCAAGAGTAAATTCTGGCCTCAAGCCTCATCAACCGGGAAAGGACAAAAATCGGGCAGGCAGCATGGCTATGTGGGTCGCTCCCATTAGGGTGTATGATCACCTATCTAGAGGAAATCCTATTTGCTTCTTAAATCTATGTTTCGATGCTGTCCCTTTTCGGGAGACGGTTGCTGATCCCAACCGTCGGTGATATACATTCGATACACTCAAGCGAAATGAGTGGTCGGTCATGTGAGGGTCGGGTTGCAAGACGTTCTTGTTGAACCCAGTGTATTCGTCTCTAGAGATACACTATCGGAAGGTGGACCCATACCTTGTCAAGTCGGAATCCTATTCCCAATAAGCGCCTGCGGTTTTGATTGTATACTATATATGTGAAGCGTGAGATGCAAGCGTTCCACTAGATTGTTATTTACTAGTACTTAGACATTATTATAATATCAGACAAGATATTGATTTCAAAACTAATTTGGGTTATCGTAAGGTAAAAATCGTCCGTGTTTATGTGTGGATTTGGTCTTACGATTATCCTTTTCTTTTGAAAAGGTTTTGAACTTTAAAATCATGATTGGATGGTTCACCCTTATTACTGTGCGAGTTTATCTCACTCTGGTTCACCAGACTGACCCGGTGTTTTGTAAATGCTCGGGTTAGACCGGGATGTACAGGTGCAGGTTATCGACTGCTGTGAAGAGACGAGCTGGAAGAGTCCAGACGTATGATATTATTATTCCGCTGTGTGTTATATGAGGACAGATTAGTATCACTGTCCAGATGTGTACTCTGATATTGTAAGTATTTCAAAAGCTTTCAATAAAGGTTATTTCTGTATTATATTTTGTTTCCGCCGCGATGTGAGACTCTGTGTTGTGTTGTTTCTTCTTCTTCTGTTCTAATATTTCTTTCTTTCTTATCTCACCCTCTAACTTCTTTCTATTAATGATCTGGAATGTTCGATGTCTGAATGGTCAACATGGTAGTTTGATGTTGATTTTCGGAGTCGAAAATCCCGGTTTGTTACAGTGGTATCAGAGCTATTGGTTAAGTAATTACCTTGGCTCTGTGGCGTGACTCAGTAGAGATGGGGATAGTAATACCCTAGATTGAGTTTAAGTGTATATATATGAGCGCGTATTTGTAAATTGTTATAAAAACTGTCTTATATTGTGTTGGTTGGTTTGTCGAGTAGTTTATGAATTCTGGTCGATACAGTAATGCAAACTGTGTCGATAAGTGTTTCTAAACTCTTGAACAGAATAATTCGACACAGTATGTTTTTGAAAGAGGGTAAATGAAATAAATTTACCCAAATTATATTTTGATATAAAGGAAATATATATGTTGGAAATATCATAATATATGTGGTGTGTTGTTTGTTATTATAATCAAATAAGATTATAATTGAAATGGTTATATAAATAACCAATTAGAATTCGTATAATATGAAAAACAGATGGATTAAATCTGGAATTAAAATCAGAATTTGAATTAAAATTCGCAAAAGTGGGAAAGGTGACTGCAAATGAACTTGGATTGAATATATGAGAAATTTAAGACCCTGGGAGATTTTAAATTTGTTTTACAAACTTTGAGGTGGGTATTTTGAAAAGATTTCAAAATGGAAATGTTTAAATATGATTTTGAATGGTTACATAGTATTGAACTCACTTCGATAGCTGGAAATAGATTCCGATGATGATCCGGACATCATCGGTGTTCATTTTCGAGTTCTAAGTGACGGATTACTACCAAAGGTTTTGTTTTGAATTGCTTTGAGAAAAACAAGTTGCTTTGAATCCTGAAAAGGAATTTTTGACTTTTGAAAGAGCTACTGTTTAAAAACTCCCAGGGAAATTGTTGAACAAAAGTAAGATTAAACAGAAATTGTGAAAGCAAATATGAATCGCATTAAAACCAATTAACTGGAAATTGAATCGGGATATAATATATCGAGTAGAATCAGATTTTGAATTATGAGACAGGAATCTGAAATGGTGTTGGACTGGTAAGTCAAGAGTTGAAATTGATGATGGATGATGATTGAGTTAAGAATGAGATTTGGCTTGGACGTGTGAAGGATTTGATTTTGAGGATAAAAGTGGAATTTTGTTTGGGATGCATTTGTATAAGCTGACAGCGTAGCAGATGGAAAGGATATAATGGAAATGCCCGACAAAAAGGTACACGTTTATTTTTATGGATTTGGTGATTTATGAGCCTGTTTGGCAAGCCGTTTGGCTATTTCATTTTCTTTTGAATTGGAGAAGGCCCAGAAAGGCGAGTTGTGGTTGTACCGATTGAGCCATACAAAGGAGGTGCTGGCGAAATTTTTCGAAAATTTAATGTGTTAGAAAATTTTCGATATTTTTGAAAATATCTATATACAGTATTGAATTGGGTTCTAATTTAAAAACAAAATTAGATTTGAAATTAATGAGTTATAACGTTCTTTCTTACCTTAGCAATTTCGAGGACGAAATTATTTTAAGGGGGGAAGAATGTAACGACCCGTGTTTTTCGACCACTTGAATATGAATATTTAAATTAGTTTTAAATATTATATTGGGAATATTAATGGAATTTGATATTGAATTCGTTATTTAAACGAAGTTGAACGTTATAATTTATATATTATTATAAATCGAGCTTGAAAATGGCGTGCAGTTCGTAAATTGGAGTTTTGAACTTCAACTGAGAATACATGATTCGATATAAGTCGGATTTCTATGAAACCAGACACGTTGGGACAGTATTGACGATAATTTTCATATGAAAGAGAAAAATCCAGATTTCGTGTTATAGTTTGATATTTATGGCCAAATCAAATTTTGAAATAGTCGCTATGGAAAACCGTTATTTAATTATAGGCCTTAAAATGGCCGTTTTGCAAACGGACTCAGATTTCGACGAAATCAGTTTCATTAGCACCGTATCGCTAAATTATTGAACGGTGGTGAACTGCGTGGAAAACCGATGTCGTATATGGCCACGGTAGCCGTAAACGCCCATATAATTTCTATAGCGCGTAATTAATTCAATATAGGGGTATTTGAGTGTAACTGGAGCAGACGATCGAATTAAGCCACGAAACCAGTTCCGTTGAGTTCGTATCGTCGATTAGAGTCAGAATAAGTATATAATTTGTTATTTTTAGACATCGAGAAATTTAGCGTTAAAAAAGGTAGGGCAGTTCGGGGTAAAAACAGCCTACCGGGAAAACAGTCTCAGAATGCGATGAAATTAGTGCCGTTGGGTTCGTATCGAAAAGTTATTATCGATGTTCGCAGTTTCAAGTTGATTTGATTTATCTGGTGACCGTGGAAAAATTAAACGCGTGTTCATTTCTGGTTTCATAAAGGAAATTTTTCCATACGACCTCGGATTGCGACGAAACTTGTTTCATTGGATCCGGAATATCGTTTTACATCAAGAACAACCTTTTTATCAGAAGACAGAAATCGTTTGTAAGGGTTTTAACCAATTACTTTCTAGCGAAGTTTCACAAAGAAGAAAATAATATAAAATTGGTCCATTTCATTATATCTACATCAACGTACACCCTAAAATGGAGTCTATATATTCAACAATGAAAACGCCTCCACATGATTTCTGAAATTTAATGTTACCCGCACGCATCTTTCTTTTCCTACTCCTTCACCTTACCGAGTCTAGGCACATGCAAAGCTGGGCAAAATATCCTCTACCAAAATACTGTCTGTCCTCTTCAGTACATCAGTCTGATTTTTTTAATTCGCACATGTAAACTGAGAAACATCACGCAGCTATAGAGTTCCATCTCAGCCAACCTAAGTACTGTGCGAACAAAGAGGGTTGCGGCTACATGATTTTTCATTGTGACCTGTCTCATTTTACATAGAACGTACAATATCCTACGTCCCTAGGCACATGCTAACCATACTGATACGTCACCGTGGCCGCCAAACCTTTTGCGTGCCCCCCAAACTTCCTCTTCCTATATATATAGTGCCTCGTATACTTCTTTTGCTCATTCAGTTCAGCATGAATGAAACAACCAAACACTCAATCTTATGGTAGTATCTATACTCTCTTGTTCATTGCTTAGTAGAGCCGCCAACGTGAAGAGGGAGGAGGACCAGTCACTGATGGGGTATGCTGTGAGGACGTGAAAAACAAAGTCAGTGCATGGAAAGTTCGTGAAGGAAGCAGCATGAAGGAGGGTGGTGGTCTCGGGGTGCGTGATGAAGGACGTTGGTGTGTCGTTTGGACCAGTAGCTGGGCCGATGTAAGGGCAAGCATGGTTCGAATATCAGCAGACTTTTAAACAGGGAGTTGGGTTTTATGTTTTGGCGGGAAGATGGAGTGCTGTGTTGTAACGTGAGGGAAGTTCGGGAGCAGACAGAAATTGATGGGTGGCGCAGCATGGTTTCAGCGTCGGTGTGATGGAGTTGGAGGAGAAAAGGCGGTAAGGAAAGGTGAACAAGGTACTTAATGTAATAGTGGTTAGGAGGGATATGCATTAATCATTAACAAACGTAGCCTGTATTAGTTTGGCTAACCAATTCGAATAAGCCTTCTTGAATGAACGTGAGTAAGTATTTAATTGGAAATGCTTAAATGCATTTAAACCATGTCTAAACGTTAAAACTAGGGTGTATATATTATGGACAACGTGATTATAACGTGGTATGATGTGTTCAAATGCACCCAAAATGGTTTACACGTGCCTAAAGTACATGATACACGGAAATAACATGCCTAGATGAATTTTAGAATGCCTGCTCTTGTTTCCATGTCATTCGAAAGCGGATAAATCTGTGATGGTTAAGCCATGAGTCGTAGTTACTACCGCAGGGGTTTGGAAACTGATTTTCGGGTGTGTATTTCAAGTAAGGACAAAAAGGAATCGGGCGCTAGTTAATAAACTGTTATTAAATTATAAATAATATTAGTTTGGATAAAATGAATACCGTATTGAATTTATATCCTTGTCATACAGAAATGGTATCGGACCAAAACCAAAGGACATTAGGACCGTATCGACGGACGTAGTAGTATGGGACTGATCTAGACGGAAATGGATGCTACTAGAATTTCCCGTTAACTGAAAATCTGAATTGTTTAGCGACAACGGAAGCTAAGGTGAGTTAAACTCACTCAGTTTCCCATTTATATTTTATATAAATTGGGTTCTTTATTTTGTGTGTTTTGCTTGCTGATGGATGCTTATTTGCTAGTTACACAATTGTTTGTTGATTTACCTGATGAAATTAAACTGTGTTTAATTTCAGTAAAATACCAAATCGTTATTTTTAACGATTGGTTCCAATAAAGGTGACTCACCTTGGTTGGTCACGTTTATAAAATAAACATGTTTTCGTTTGAACTGGATGAACTGATGAAAATGTTGTGTTGGTTAGTTGATATAAAATGGTTGCTATTTGCTATGATATATCAGTTAAATGGAATTGTTTGACCTGGTTTGTGATAACCATTTGAATACAGGGAAGAACAGGTTGGAGGGATCCAACCGGATTACTCAAATGTATTATTTATTTTCATATGATCAAATATGAACTGATCTGTTTGTGTGATTGATTTGATGGTTGATTATTAATTGAATATTCAACCTCTGTTTGGTTTGAACCAATAAGTGATATTGGTTAAGTGTTTGGCAGAGTATGGCCTTTAAAAATCAATCGGTTTATAGATATGGATTCACCGATAGGTGAGTCGATAAAAGTGAAGTTATAAAGTTTATTTTATAACTGGACTCAGATCTTGAAATATATTATTTGAATAAAGTATAAAAGGGAATTAAATAAATATTTTATTTATTTAAGATCTTGATTTATGGTTGGTTTATTTTATAAAGTATATGCTGATGTTAATCAGATTTTCAAGTATAAAGATAAGAAATGAATCGAAAGGGTTAAACTTTGATCATTGTTTTGTAAAGAAAACAAATAATTAGAATCTATTTAAATTAATTATATTTTTAAAGCAAGGATTGTTGAAATCGGTTAATGAGATAATCAAGTTTTTGAGTTAATTAAATCAACCGTTTGGAATTAGAATTGTTTATCAAGTTAAGGTGTTTTGACTAAAATAGTTAAGCGAATATTGTTTGAATTTAAATAAGGATTTAAAAGGGATTTAATATTTAATTTAGTTATAAAGGGATTAACTACTAAAGTAGTTAATGTTTGAAATAAGTTATTATTTCAATTAATGATAAATTTAGGAATATATTTTTAAATGGGAATTCATTTAAAAAGTGACCGAATGTGAGATGCAAGCCAATTGAATGGTGAAAGGAAATAAACGTACAAAATTATATGAATTAAGTGAAAGGAGATTACGATAAAAAGGGTTTATTATAAACCAGAGGCTTTAAGTGAGATTTAAAGTGTTAAGACGTTAATTTTACATTAACGTTACTTGAAAATGAGATCTAGTAAAAAGGAGAATTTTAAATGAGATTTTAAATGGGAAATTGAATATAGTTACTCGAGATAGCATTAGCCAAACCTAATTATTCGACTAAGTGCCATTTCGTACGACTGCTAGCGTAATTCGCAGGGCTGCAGATAGCCTACGGCGGTCGGATGTTTCCTGAGGGAATCAGGCGTAACCATTGTGATCGCTGTGATCTAGAGTCAAGCGAATGGTTTTAAGTCAAGTATTAGTTAATCAATTAGAGTTAATTGATTAGAGTTAAATCGAATTAGAAGTATTCAAATATCGTATTTTTGAATATTTGAAGAAGTTAGAAGTTTTAATTTAACAAAAGTAAATCAGTTTAGATAAAGGCCAAGTGATGCTGAATACTGAACCAGTGAACTCATTGGAGTGTCATGATTGAAACACTGTATATTTTGATAGTTAAAACACCGACTATCAAATCTGTCCAATACGATTGTTGGTACGGAAAGACCGGGATCGAATTTATATTCGGAAACCATTCCGACCAACAAATACGTGAAGATCTCAGAAGATGTTCAAGATGGTGCTGTGAAGACCGTTGATTTTCATAAACGGAAGTACCACTAATATTCTCTGCCTGGCAAGCAGAGATAAACTGGGATTCTGTCGTAGTTGGAATCTACGGGGTTGCAAGGACTTCTCGCTACTGATCCATGGGGTGATTCCTATATTGGATGCGGTAGGAGAGTGCCTTCGGTTCATCCTGTTCCTGGATGACGTGTATGGACGAATGTCTGACAGAGTATTTCCAAAGTGTCACGTACGTTGATTTCTTCAAACGTACGATAGTTGTTGGCGGGGAATCGCCGTTCTCTTAGCTTAACTGCTAGAGTATTTTTGTGGACATCAATTAGTGATATCTGATGGATTTGACGATGTGGCATTCAAAGTGAATGACGACCAGATGTTCAAGAGTAAATTCTGGCCTCAAGCCTCATCAACCGGGAAAGGACAAAAATCGGGCAGGCAGCATGGCTATGTGGGTCGCTCCCATTAGGGTGTATGATCACCTATCTAGAGGAAATCCTATTTGCTTCTTAAATCTATGTTTCGATGCTGTCCCTTTTCGGGAGACGGTTGCTGATCCCAACCGTCGGTGATATACATTCGATACACCCAAGCGAAATGAGTGGTCGGTCATGTGAGGGCCGGGTTGCAAGACGTTCTTGTTGAACCCAGTGTATTCGTCTCTAGAGATACACTATCGGAAGGTGGACCCATACCTTGTCAAGTCGGAATCCAATTCCCAATAAGCGCCTGCGGTTTTGATTGTATACTATATATGTGAAGCGTGAGATGCAAGCGTTCCACTAGATTGTTATTTACTAGTACTTAGACATTATTATAATATCAGACAAGATATTGATTTCAAAACTAATTTGGGTTATCGTAAGGTAAAAACCGTCCGTGTTTATGTGTGGATTTGGTCTTACGATTATCCTTTTCTTTTGAAAAGGTTTTGAACTTTAAAATCATGATTGGATGGTTCACCCTTATTACTGTGCGAGTTTATCTCACTCTGGTTCACCAGACTGACCCGGTGTTTTGTAAATGCTCGGGTTAGACCGGGTTGTACAGGTGCAGGTTATCGACTGCTGTGAAGAGACGAGCTGGAAGAGTCCAGACGTATGATATTATTATTCCGCTGTGTGTTATATGAGGACAGATTAGTATCACTGTCCAGATGTGTACTCTGATATTGTAAGTATTTCAAAAGCTTTCAATAAAGGTTATTTCTGTATTATATTTTGTTTCCGCTGCGATGTGAGACTCTGTGTTGTGTTGTTTCTTCTTCTTCTATTCTAATATTTCTTTCTTTCTTATCTCACCCTCTAACTTCTTTCTATTAATGATCTGGAATGTTCGATGTCTGAATGGTCAACATGGTAGTTTGATGTTGATTTTCGGAGTCGAAAATCCCGGTTTGTTACATCATGCCTTTCGGATTGAAGAACACCAGGGCAACCAACCAATGGTTTGTCAATTGGATGTTCAAGGACCAAATTGGAAGAACTGTGAAAGTCTATGTGGACAACATGCTCGTAAACTCATAACAGTCGAGAGACAATATCAATGACCTTGTAGAGATGTTTGATGTTCTCCACAAGTATGGCATGGAACTCAATCCCTTGAAATGCTCTTTCGGCATTGCATCGGGAAAATTCTTGAGATTCATTAAGGGATTGAAGCCAATACCGATAAATTAGAAGAAATCCAAAATATTGAAGTTTCGAAGAACATCAGGGACATTCTAAGTCTTAATAGGAAAGTCGCTACCTTAAGTTGATTCATTTTCGAAGTTACCGGCAAGTGCATTCCTTTCTTTGACCTAATCAAAAGAGGGGAATGCAAATTTTCTTGGACTTTGGAGTGTTTTCCCGCCTTCCAAGACCTACTAAATCACTTAGAAAGGCATCCAATCCTTTCAAAGCCTGTGGATCGCAAGTCTAATTGCCCACTTAGCTGTTTCTACGCATGCTAACAATTTTCTTCTTGTGCGCGAGAAATTCATATCCAGAGGCTCGTCTATTATGTCAGCAAGAGATTAACAAAAGCTGAAAGAAATTATCTAAAAATTGAGAATTTGTCATACTTCCTGTTAATCACTTCCCGAAAGCTCTGCCCTTATTTTCAGTCTCATTCGGTCAAAGTCTATACTGACCACCTGCTATGACAGGTTCTTCAGCGACCAGAGACGTATGGTAGACTTTTAAAATGGAACATCGAACTCAGCCAGTTTAACCTCATTTTTGTCCCTCGACGAGCAATACAGGGGAAAGTCTTAGCGGACTACATTATATAATTTAGTACTTCTAATGATCCGCCAAGAAGTAGTGAACCACCAAACATCCAATGGAAATCATATATGGATGGATCTTGGAACAATCAATGTTCTAGTACCAGAGCTATACTTATAACTCCTAAGGAACACTCAATTTGTTATGCCTTGAAACTCGATTCCCCCATAACCAACAATGATGCTGAATATGAAGCCTTGATCACTGGTCTTAAGATTGCAAAAGAGTTGAACATAAAGTCTATTCAGATCTTCATAGATTCTTAACTCATTATATGCTACATGTAAGGAGAGTTTCAAGCTAAAGGAGTATAGCTAGGTACTTATATCGCTTGAGTAAGGGAATTAATTTGTTATTTCGAGTACTATATTATCACTACATTCCTTAGGATCATAATGAAAAAGCAGATTCACTAGCCAAGCTTGCAAGTTCCGTTATACACAACCCATGTGTCTTATCCCAGTCGATGTACTCAAATATCTAAGTATCAATCAGATGGAGACTGATTACATATTAATGATGGATCTTATACCTAAGCCGGAGTCATGGATGACTCCTATCAAAGACTTCATACAACGGGAATCATACCTAAGAACCACAATGAAAAGTGCTCACTTCTTCACAAAGCATCTTGCTATGTAATTCAATAATAAGTACTACGTTGAAGTGGTTTCCCCGTTCCATTACTCTAGTAGGTAGACACAGCGACACCAAATAAATGTTATGTGAAGTACATGAAGGTGAGTGCGGTGACCACACCGAGGGACAAACTCTAGCAAAGACAATTCTTCGCTACTCTTAATTTTTCATAATTATTGACCGGGATGCAGCTGACTACACCCAAAAGCATGAAAAATGCTAGAGATTCTATGAAATTCCTAGGGTTGCCTACTGAACTAACGCAAATGGTCAGTCTATGGCCTTTCGCCACTTGAGCAGTTGATATCATTACAACTCTACCACTGGCGAAAGATGGTGCTTGTTATGCCATCGTTGTAGTTGATTACTTCACCAACTAGGCTAAAGATAAGCCTCTCACTACAATCATGATGGATTAGGTAATCAATTTTGTTGCCTACAACATCATACGTCGCATTGGAGTTTGCAAAACTATTATTTCTGACAACGAGTTCCAATTGAAAACTCAAATTCAATGATTTCTGCCACCATCATCGAATTGAAAAGCGATTCTCAACAGTTGCCCAACCACAATCCAATGGGAAAGTCAAAGTAGTTAACAAAATCATCAAGTTCATACTGAAAATACATTTGGAATAGGTCGAAGGCAAGTGGGTAGATGAACTTCTGTTATCCCTTTCAGCATACAGAACTAACATAAGTCAACGACTAGCCATACACCATTCACTCTGTCTAAAGGAATTGAAGTTGTAACAACATTAAGATTGAAGTACAAGATCATCATGTGAAGCATTAATATCTTGAACCAGTAGGGACCTCCTTGTGAAATTCCTAGACTTAATAAATGAGAAAAGAGAAGAAGCTGAACTTAGAGCAACAACACATCGCCAATCGGTCGCCCATTACTTCAATACCAAAGTCCATCAAAAACACTTTGACACTGGCGACCTCATCTTGAAAACGATCTTTCTTATCGGTCTTGGTCCTCAGTGAGAAGGTCATTATATCATTCAATGAAGGCTTGGAGATGAAATCTTTAAGCTAATGACCATTAATGGCAACGAGCTATCAAGAACAAATAATAGTGAACATCTCCGTCGCTACTTTACTTATGCCTTCTATTGAATTTCTTTATTTTCAAATTCATTTATTACTTTGTTTTAATTTTTGGCATTGTAACGAGGCAGATCCTGCCCATAATTTGATTGTATGAACTTTTGATTAATTTGATTGACTGTACTTGTGATTGGATTAAAATGCTTGTTTCAAAATTGCATGCTTTGATTTCTATATGATGCTTTAAGTTTTTTAGTTGCGTATTTTTAGAGTAGTATTCAAACAAGTATTGGAGTTAGTCAGTATTTGAGTCAGTAATCAAGCTGATTCAATGAGTTGGGTCAAAAACTAAGTTAGATGGCAAGTTTTAGATATTCTATAAAAAGGTTACCATCATCAAAAAAGGGGGAGATGGTTAGTTCCATGGATGGTGGTTTTGATGATAACAACCTCATGTATTGACATAGAATGTATTTATATATGTACTAATGATTATATATATATATATATATTGTATACAGTACAGGCTATTAAAAAGGTAGTGATAATGAAGACATACATTATCAAAATAGAAGATCAAACTCAATGTTGATATGAAGATCTAAGGGTCAAAGATTGAAGACTCGTGAGTATTGAAAAATTCAAGATGATTAATGTAAGTTACTGAGTCCTAGATTAAAGCTAAAACTCTAGTTGCACTCATTTGGTCTCATTTTACCTTTACATAGAGTGTTTTCAAAGTATTTCCATTTTTTAATTGTTTTTTCAAATTATTTTCACAAAGGAATTTTAAGTTTTTAGTTTGAAATAAATTTACATACTTCTTATAATGTTGATTTTAATACTTTGGGTACTTATATTTTGATTTTAAGTTATATTTTATTTAAATATTAGAATTATACTTTGATTTTAATTATACTTTAGATTTTAGTTTTAGTCTTAGTAATTATCATATTTGGATACTATAGTTTTGATATTTAGAGTTTAAAGTTTAATATACCGATTATATATTATTTTCTGAATATATTTATAATTAGGTTTGGATTATTTCTGATAAGTTTTTATAAACATTATTATGTTGAATATACCATTTACTATGTTTAAATAATTTCACAAAGTTTCAAATCATTATTTAGAGTTTTATGTTTTCAAAGTACTTTTAAAAAAAAATGTTTTAGATACGCTACATGCATGTCGACATAGTGGTACAAGGTATGTTGACATAATTACTGATTTTTTCAAAATTCAAATTTGAATTAAAGTGTCTCTTCTTCATATCCATTCGCTAGAAACCACTTCCCTTCAATTTTATAAATAGTTTTCTTCCTGAAAGGAATTTGAAGTAAAAAATTCTGATTTCTTCACTCCTCTCTCTCTTATCTCTCATTTTCTAAGAAAATTATAATTACATTCTACAAAATTTCAAACGACACAAGTCTACAATGATGGTTTGATTTTATATCAAACTCTCATCATTCTTTCAAGATCAGAGTACAATTCTTAGTTATAGGAGCAATTATAATCAAGATCATATGATCCAAATTTGCATTCTTTGTAAAACCAACATTAAACAACTTACAAGGGTGAGACCTGTTAGCTCTAAAATCAAGTTCGGTTTGATTGTGCCGAAAAGCAATTAAGAGTGACTTTTTTGCCCAAAAATCAAGTTGGCTATGGCTTGAGGTCTGAGATGGGGCACGATTAATAGTGATTAAATATCTCTGTTGAGAATGGAATTGGATGTTGGATGACTTCGAATTAGTATAAAGTCCGATGTGATCTTTCCTTTTTACTTCACTGCATTTACTTTACTTGTTATTTTATTCTATGATTGATTATGTGATCATTAAGTATATACTTATAAGTATAATTTAAAAAGATTTCTAAAAGGTCCACAAACTTAAGTAAACACTATTCACCTCCCTCAAGTATTAATATAGACTTAAGATCCCATTCTGTATCACTCCCAATTGACACTTTTGACGAATGTAGGTCGAATCCTTGATAAGGTGCCACCCTTAGTCCCGTTCAACACTATATTTTCTCATGTATAATACACTTCATAATGTCGCTTGATAAAAAGAGGTGATGCACCCCTTTTATTTTATAAATGATATGCATTGAGGGTGGAAAGCCTATATATGAGGTCGATAACCACACTTTCAAATTAGAAAACTTTGTTAATACAAACATCTTAGTTTGAGGGTCGACATAGATTAGGGTGACTGGAGTATCACTCATAATTAAAATATTGGGCTTATTACTATATAGCCACTTTATAAATATTAATCGACGCGAAAGGGGTTCCACTCAATCCCATGTAATGGTAACAAAAAATATGTCATTTTGCAAACCTTCGTTAGCAACACTAATGTCATAAAACACTTTTTAATGTTTATTTGGTACATCGGTAGAAAGTGGTTAAATTCTTGGAGTATATGGTTAAATTGTAAACTTGATATACTTGAGGGGTTCATAGCTTTCTGAGGAAAACTAAAAAGTGTGTGATGGATAATCCACATAACACAGGGGATGGGAGGTCTCCAATTGGTGAAATATGGATTCATATTTATCCCAGGAAAAACTATTATTTTGTGATAGACTGACCACATCATTGATATAATACATACTAGGCTGGTAGTCCAAGAAACTGAAATAAATGAACTGTAGGGGATGGGTAGTCCTAGTAGTAAGGGTTGGATAGTTAATATAATAATTTATACAGTATTGGTGGTCACAATAATTTTAAGATGGGTAGGGACTTGAATATATGTTAGTTAGTTATATGGCGATCTAAATTGATAGTCTAATAAATAATGATGGGTAATCCCTAATATATCACACATATGCACATGATTGCTTATTATTTCTAATCATTGTCGATGTAGGAGCACAAAATTGGTTAACATGTTTTTACAAAATACTAGAAATCCCCGCTCCTCTAAGAGATGTGGTCTCACTAGATATCCCTTTGGTTCAAGGCAGTAGATTATTATTCAAACTAGATTACTATCTAAACTAAAGATTTTGTTCTTCTTTATAAGCTCTCAAATGCTCATTTGAGTAGATCGACGATAGGGATCGGGGTATCCAATTAGACGAATAAGCTGTCGAAGAAGTGCAGAAGGAAATCAAGCTAGTTAAGAGTTTCTTTTTTAAGAGCTTTTTCTATTGGATGTAAAAGCTATATTATTACCTAATATTTAGGCTTTGATCAACCAAGGGGGCATCTTCGTATGTTGTTCTTGGAGTGTTTGTAATAATTATATTTTCCTTGGATGAGGATTAGGAATGAGAATTTGTATTGAATGAAAGTAATTAATGAAAATTAATTCAAACAAAATCATATTCCTGTGTGTGTGTGTGTGACAATTTCCTATTAACATATCTCATTTTGATATCAAAGAATAATATTATCGATGACTACAACATCAATGAAATATATTTTTAAACCTCAGAGTAGTGTTGCTACACAAAGTGATTAATTAGGCGTAAAACTAATACCGACGCTGTAACAACCCGAAAATCTAGGCCAGTTTAAAATTTTTATTTTGGCAATTTTAGCGAATTTTGATTATTTAAAATGAATTATTTTAAATAATATCGACGAGAAATTTATTTTGAATATAATTCGAACGTATATATTTATACACGTCGTCGATAGAATATATATAATTATATAAAATTATAAAAGGAATTGAAAATGGCGCGGTAGTTCGATAATTCGATTTCAAACTTCAATTGAATGTACCGGGTGCAAAACAATCCGGATTTTAGTGAAACCAAAAACATTGGAATCTAATTGAGAATATCTTTCCAACGAATCCGAAAAATCAAGATTTCATAGCGGGAATCTAAAGATATGTCCAGTTGAAAATTCTGAATAGTCACTATGGAATTCAGGCCCTTAAAAATGGGAATTTTGCAAACGACCCCGGATTTCGACGAAACCAGTTTTGTTGGGTTCGCGATGTCAATTTATTGCTAGGTTTCAAATTTCATAATTTTTCGAATCAATATGGGAGCGTGGCAAAGGAAAACGCGTTTGACCAGTTTCAGTTGATTTTAATCGACTGGAAAATGGCCATTTTTCTAACGGTCTCAGAATTAGACGAAACTAGTTTTGTTAGGACCGTATCGTCAATACGAAGCTAGAAAATATTTTTTTCTGGAATTTTTCTATTTAGTATGTGACCCCGGTAATTTGAAATGTACGTTTAAAATTCAATATAAGGATTTAAATTTTAATTTGAATGAAAACTGATCGTAACAGCCGAATTGGGTTACGAAACATATTCCATTGTATCCAGGATGGGGGTATTTAGCTAGGGGCGACAGTCGTTAGGTTTGATTTGGAATCCGTATGAATAAACAAGTGAAATTGAAAAATAGAATTAAATATTAATATTTATTTTATATAAATACACTCAAAGATTGAACCAAACCCTAATCCCCTTTTGAAACCCGCCGTCAGCTGAAATAAACGGGTGAAAATGTTCAGAATTTAAAACCCCAATCTCCTCCAATCTAATACGTTTCAATCCAGGTTATAAATCAAAATCAGACGAGCTTTCTTCGATCTTCCATTTCGTTCTAGTTTGGTGTTCTCTAGTGGCTCGAGGAGAGAGAAATCAGGCGACGAAGTGTCACCGTTCCCAGGCGAATTCCAGCGTGAATTCGACGTCGAGTTCGACGTTACAGGGTGGCACAGGAAGCCCTTCCGAAGCCCTACGAGATGGCGATGTCTGATCGAAGTCACGGCAGTTGTGGCAGTGGCGGTTGCCAACCCTAGGTGGCGGCTCCAATACGGCGAGGTCCAGAACTTTGAACGCGAGAAAGGTGATATATTTTAAACCCTTTTCAACACTAATTTCTATTACAATTTGTTTTTTTTAATTAATTAGTTATAAATATTTTTGAAAATAAAAATATAGTTTTTAAAATATATCATAGCATGTATGAAATCAGTTTATAAAATTTACATCAGTTTTGTTCTAAATGAATTGGTTATTGTTTGAAAATAAATTAGCATATAATTGTTTTTAAAAGAGAAAATATAATTGTTTTTAAAAGAGAAAATATAATTGTTTTTAAAAGAGAAAATATAATTGTTTTTAAAAGAGAAAATATAATTGTTTTTAAAGGAGAAAATATAATTGTTTTTAAAAGAGAAAATATAATTGTTTTTAAAAGAGAAAATAAAATTGTTTTACAAGAGAAAATAAAAATAGATTTAATGTAAAGAAAGCACAGATTTTTCGTATGTGTTCTGTTTTGTCATGTTCTCAAACGATAGGGCATTTCGAACGGTCTGGGCCGGTTTAGCGACTGGTTCGGACCGAGCGAAATTCCATCTCGTCACAGTTGGTATCAGAGCTTTGGTTTACAAAGCTTAGAGAACAAGACACATTAGAACCATACGAAAGAATTCATCAGATATTGGATTAGTAATATCCAACGGGAATGACTCGTTAGAGATGGGATCAGTAGCATCCTAGAACGAGTGTGAAGGGTATATTTTTCAAATGAAAACAATTTTTGTTTTGAAAATCTAAATCACTTATTCGTATTTGATTATTTATTTATATTGATTAGGACAGTCCAGTATATAAAGATTTTGCATATACGCCTTGCAAACGTGTATTTGAAGTTTTAATATACTGGATAGATATAGAATCACAATCTAGTCGCCCGAAGATGATTCTGATGATAGTTCGAACATCATCAGAATTGGTATTCGTGTTTCGAAGGTGTGATATCTATATATTTCCTATTGATTGGTGTGAGAACCAAAACTTATATAGTTAGAACACATTGTTGTGAATTGGCATCAAAAACATGATTTTTGTATATATATCAAATTATGAATTTGAGAATCTAATTCACTAATTGATTGATGTTTGTGTTGTTTGTTTATTTGGTTGATAATTTTGAACCATTATGCCTAATTTGATCGGATAATGAATTGTATTGAAATTTGGTCGCATTTGCTTGCATATGCATATACTTTCATTGAACAGGTCATAGCAAGGAGGCTAGAGCAGGGAATAAAATTTGTTTACCCGACAAATAGGTACATGTTTACTACATAATTTACTGTTTTGTTTGGGTGATGATGATTTTATGAGCCTATTGGCTTTTTCTTTTTCTTTTTGAGGTCTGAAGGACCAGGGAAGCTATTTGAAATTCCCCGATGCTCCCGGTGCAGGGGAGGTTATGGCGAATTTTTTCGAAAATTTAGGGTGTTAGCCAAATTTTTGAAATTTTTGAAAATTCTCTGAAACTGAACAGTTGGAGAATAGAAGCCAGATCGAGCGTAGAGCTTATTAATCAAACCACTTTCGACTTTGTTCCTTTTCGGGGACGAAAAGTTTTAAGTGGGGGAGATTGTAACAACCCGAAAATCTGGGCCAGTTTAAAATTTTTATTTTGGAAATTTTAGCGAATTTTGATTATTTAAAATGAATTATTTTAAATAATATCGACGAGAAATTTATTTTGAATATAATTCGAACGTATATATTTATACACGTCGTTGTTAGAATATATATAATTATATAAAATTATAAAAGGAATTGAAAATGGCGCGGTAGTTCGATAATTCGATTTCAAACTTCAATTGAATGTACCGGGTGCAAAACAATCCGGATTTTAGTGAAACCAAAAAAATTGGAATCTAATTGAGAATATCTTTCCAACGAATCCGAAAAATCAAGATTTCATAGCGGGAATCTAAATATATGTCCAGTTGAAAATTCTGAATAGTCGCTATGGAATTCAGGTCCTTAAAAATGGGAATTTTGCAAACGACCTCGGATTTCGATGAAACCAGTTTTTTTGGGTCCGTGATGTCAAATTATTGCTAGGTTTCAAATTTCATAATTTTTCGAATCAATATGGGAGCGTGGCAAAGGAAAACGCGTTTGACCATTTTTAGTTGATTTTAATCGACTGGAAAATGGCCATTTTTCTAACGGTCTCAGAATTAGACGAAACTAGTTTTTTTAGGACCGTATCGTCAATACGAAGCTAGAAAATATTTTTTTTCTGGAATTTTTCTAGTTAGTATGTGACCCCGGTAATTTGAAATGTACGTTTAAAATTCAATATAAGGATTTAAATTTTAATTTGAATGAAAACTGATCGTAACAGCCGAATTGGGTTACGAAACATATTCCATTGTATCCAAGATGGGGGTATTTAGCTAGGGGCGACACTCGTTAGGTTTGAATTGGAATCCGTATGAATAAACAAGTGAAATTGAAAAATAGAATTAAATATTAATATTTATTTTATATAAATACACTCAAAGATTGAACCAAACCCTAATCCCCTTTTGAAACCCGCCGTCAGCTGAAATAAACGGGTGAAAATGTTCAAAATTTAAAACCCCAATCTCCTACAATCCAATACGTTTCAATCCAGGTTATAAATCAAAATCAGACGAGCTTTCTTCGATCTTCCATTTCGTTCTAGTTTGGTGTTCTCTAGTGGCTCGAGGAGAGAGAAATCAGGCGACGAAGTGTCGCTGCTCCCAGGCGAATTCCAGCGTGAATTCGATGTCGAGTTCGACGTTACAGGGTGGCACAGGAAGCCTTCCGAAGCCCTACGAGATGGCGATGTCTGATGAAGTCACGGCAGTTGTGGCAGTGGCGGTTGCCAACCCTAGGTGGCGGCTCCAATACGGCGAGGTCCAGAACTTTGAACGCGAGAAAGGTGATATATTTTAAACCCTTTTCAACAATAATTTCTATTACAAATTGTTTTTTTTAATTAATCAGTTATAAATATTTTTGAAAATAAAAATATAGTTTTTAAAATATATCATAGCATGTATGAAATCAGTTTATAAAATTTACATCAGTTTTGTTCTAAATGAATTGGTTATTGTTTGAAAATAAATTAGCATATAATTGTTTTTAAAAGAGAAAATATAATTGTTTTTAAAAGAGAAAATATAATTGTTTTTAAAAGAGAAAATATAATTGTTTTTAAAAGAGAAAATATAATTGTTTTTAAAGGAGAAAATATAATTGTTTTTAAAAGAGAAAATATAATTGTTTTTAAAAGAGAAAATAAAATTGTTTTACAAGAGAAAATAAAAATAGATTTAATGTAAAGAAAGCACAGATTTTTCGTATGCGTTCTGTTTTGTCATGTTCTCAAACGATAGGGCATTTCGAACGGTCTGGGCCGGTTTAGCGACTGGTTCGGACCGAGCGAAATTCCATCTCGTCACAGACGCACTTAAAAACTAGTACTAATTGTATAAAATTAAAACTGAAATAGAGCAATTATCATGAATTTTGTAGATAATGTGAATGATGTCAACTTATGCTAACAACATATTCTGCTTTAATAAAGGTTGACTTTGAGATATATGTTATAATATTCGTCATCTCGCTAAACAAAAGTCAAAAATTGACTAAGATAATACCTAAAGATAAGTTGTGGACTAGAGTAAGAATTATGCATGTAATATGGATGGACGATCAACATTATTGAAATTTGTCTGATTCTATGTCTACACTTGAAGAAAGAGAAAGAATAAGAAGTAATTTTGTTATAAAAATTGGTTGTTGTGTTCTGCTCAAGTAATACACAGTTAAGGGTTGGATTATAGCTGCTTGAAGTTATCTTCTGTTGTAAAAATTGATATTGAGTTCAATTCAAGCAATATACATTTGAGTGCTCCGTCCAAGTAATATGAACACTTGGTAAAATTTCCCTAATTCTTTAGATGTTTACCGTTGCTTCTCTTATTTGTGTCTTTGCTTTGCTATAGAAAATGCCAGTGTTTTTTTTTAAATGTTATTTACCACAAAAATGGTAGGTGCATATATGTAAAAATGATACTGTTTACGACAAAAATGGTCGTCACACCCAAAGATTCTCTAAACTCGAGAATTAGCGTTTCGCGTACGGAAAATTAAAGTGCAGAAAGCAGAAATAATACGGAGATATATAGTGGTTCGTGAAAAATCTATGCAGTGGTAGGATTGTATAATATGGAATATGAACAGGATAATGTGCAGTTAGTAAAAGTGACACCAAGATTTATACTAGTTCGAACCTTCGTTCTACATCCAGTCCAAGTCTCCCTTCTGGAATTTCACTACTAACAACCCTCACTTCACCCGGAGGAACAGGTTTACAATAACTACAATTACATGAACAATCGAACGAGATTTCTTTCTTCAACTGCTGAAGAGGTCTTTGACAATACAATAAATTTATTGACTATTTGTGTTCTTGATAACACGGGTATGTCAAATTAATATACACCCTTCCTATAATATTTCCTTTATGATAATAGTGTAGTTCATGTAAGAATATGGAAGATTAAGAATGATTTGTAATCACAAGAATACAGTATTAGAGTGTGCTTGCAAGTATAATTGCAATAGATTAGATGAAAAGAATTAGAATGAAAATCGGTGAAGAAAACATTTCTTTGAACTCCTATTTATAACAATCAAATAGTTGCAACCATTCGTGAGGAGATTCAAAGAAGAGATATGAATTAAAAGTTTTGACTTTTTATTGAATAGTTGCATCTGTTCGTATTTAGATGTCTGAATTGAAATTCAGATGTCTGTTTTTAACAAAAATTCAAACAACAAGGAAATAGGCCATTTCGGGGAATAAACAGACGTCTGAAATTTTTGACTCAGACATTTGAATATTATGTGAAAATTAATTTTATTTCAGCAGACAGACGTCTGAATTAAGGAATTCAGACGTCTGTTTTTTGTAACAGACTTATGCCTTATGCATGCCATATGTAAAATCTTATATATATATATTAAAACATGCATGTGTGTGTATCACCAAGGAAGATTTTAACAATTATATACTATTACTAACGGGCTCTAAACAGATATAATCTTCAATTTGAGCTCTTGAATTTGTTGCTGAGTTTCTTCCTGCAAAACAGTGTTAGTCGATAATAATATATATGTACATATATAGTTGTCTTAATCAAAGCGCTATAAAGCAAGATCTAACATTACCCCATTTTTTGATAATGACAACAACATATGTAACTCACCTGTCAAAATGCATATATTAACTATGCATGTAACTCCCCTTGTCAATATGCATATATTATCATATATTTCTCCCCCTTTGACATTTGCAAAAAGGAGATACTTATGTAAACAATACACATGAATATGCACAAATACACATACAATACACAAATGACATACATAACATACATAACATAAGCATAAGTATTCACATGCAGACATTCATATGTTCATTACCATAGCAAGCACATAATAAAGTTTTGTGCCAAATAGAACGAAGTATCAAAAAATATTACAAACCATAAGAATAAAAGAGTTTGATGCAAAAATTATCATAAAAACCATACCAAGATTACCAACTTTCTGTAGTCGTAATGCTAGGACCAACACTCATATCACCATCTTTTGGAGCATCATCTTCGGAGCTAGAGCTCGGGATTTCATTATTGGAGCTAGAAGACCAATTAAATGGAGTCGGATCAGTAGCTTTAGAGGATTATGGTCCGATGCACGAAATCCTATCCTAAATCTTGTTAAGAAAGCCTTTCAAAGAGTCAAACTTTTTATTGGTCCTATGGTCAAATCGCTTGAAATCCTTGTGAATTTTTGATTGATTGCGAGAAAGCATAACCAATGCTTGCTTAGGTGGAGGATCGAGAGTGGCAATTTGAATATCCTCTTCTTCTACAAATCGGCGGCTGCTAGGGGTGAGCGTTTGGTTGGTTTGGTTTATCCGATGATAAATTTGTCAATCCAAACTAAAACTGTAACAACCCGTATTTTTCGATAACGTGTTAAGACGAGAATCAAGGCAGAATTTAATTTTAAATTCTGAATCAAGTAAAACGGGCTATGCCATTGCGTTCGTCTAGGAAAAATACGCGAAATAGAGTCTGAGTTTTCGAGAATCGGAGTCCGTATGACCAAGATATGGCCTCGCGAAGTTTCACGAAAAATTCCCAAATTAAAGTATACTTAATTAAGTGAAATGGGTTGCGCAGAGAAATATATATAAATTGATATATATATATATATATATATATATATATAATTGAAAATTAAATAAATAAATATGCAAAAATGTTCAAAACAGCGAATTGGGAGAGCGGAATAACCGAACCGGCCGATTTTTGAGGTCGACCCGAGCTCGCTGGGTCGACTAGGGGTTAATCCAGGGTGTTTGGCTGTCAACCCGTGGGCCGATTCGCTCAAATGCAGATTTTGCATTTGGATGGTTCTCATGGTTCATCTTTAATCTAAAGGCCCTAGATGGTTCCTACACTTGACTTCTTCCCCAAGACATGCTTTGATGGCTTGGATTGAATCTAGGTTTAATCCTATGGCCTAAAACACTTGCCTAATCTATAAATAAGACCCTAACCTATCCTAAATCCTCATTATTCATTCATGCAACTAAACTATGGCAAAATTTTACCTCTCATGGCCTCCACTCTCTTCATAAAATTTCTAAATGGTTTCTATGAGAGATTTTCCATGCATACAAGTGTTTTCAAGCTTGTATGAGTGTCATTAGCTTGCATTCAAGTCAAGTTTCTATCTTTGCATCATAAAGCAAGGGTTTTGATCATTTTGGCTCAAGGGTTTTTATGTTAGAGCTTGCATTTTGGGTCTATTTGATTGCATAAGGGCTTTGTCATATCTTTTGTGCCTTCATAGCAATGTAAGCCCTTTCCCTACTCTTAGATATTAACTATGAAGTTAAATGTTCATGTTGCAAGTTTGGGTTTGATCATTGAGTATGATACATGCTATCATGTCATGCAAGTTTATGAAGTCATTATCTTGATCTTGTGAGCTAAAAGCTACAACCTTTATGCTGAAATGTTGCATTAGGCAACTTGAGAACCCTCATAACCTTTATGTCAACTTGCATGTGAAGTCATAACCCTTATATGATGATATATGCGAGTTACTAGTCATCATTCCATATCTTTTGTCACCATGATTCGCTTATGTGCCAAGTTTGGGTTTATGCATGTTTTGAGGCTTAAGAATGTAACATGCAAGTTAATGAACACATTTGTGCCTCATTTGCCACCATGATTAACTTGTGTCTTAATATCCATTTTTGTCATGCCTTTGCCAAGTCTCTTCTTTTAATCCATTACGTTGTCGCGAACGTATATGCGAGTTTAAAAGCATTGGGTTATGTTATGGGTAATTTCTAATGACATGAAAATACAACTTGAAAACATGACTTGAAATATAACATGGAAGTTGACATGTAAGTATGCATAAAAACATAAGCTTGGGAATTTACCTATTAAGTTAGGTCTACCCTTTGGGAATTTACCTATTAAGTTAGGTCTACCCAAATGCTTGAAAACTTGTAACATGTTTTGGGAAACATGATGGACATGACACTTAGATAATATAAGTGTGGCCAACTCGAGGTTGGGTTGAGTTTGCAACGTAAAACTACCCGGAACCGACCGGCCAAACTCGTAGTTGCAAACAATAGGACCCAATGTGAGAAGTTGGTCATGTTGTGCTTGAACCCGAGGTTAGACCAAGTTGTGGTGTAAAGCTACCCGGAACCGACCGGCTTAACTAGTAACCACAACAAAGTCTAATGTGAGAGGTGAAGGTGCATTAAGTAATTAATGCCACATGATAGGGTTAAGTTAATTTGATTAATGACTCTTAACCAAATATGACATGGACAAATGGGTTAAGTAATTTGATTAGGCTAATGATACTTAACAAAACATGACAAGGTTGGGTAGGTTAAGTAACTTGATTTGCCTAATGACACTTAACCATTTTTATATGACTAGTGGATGGGGTTAAGTTAACCAACACTTAATCAATCCAACGCGATAACTTGGTAAGGTTAAGTAAGTTTTCTTAATGATGCTTAACCGAAAAATACGGTTAACGAATGGGGTTAAGATTAGACTCAACTAGTCTAAACATGGAAATCGGACGGGGTTAAGTTAGCCTAGACTTAATTAATCCCACTTGGTAGTTTAATGGGGTTGAGTTAAACACTTAACTAATCTAAACATGATGAATTGATGTGGTTAAGTGACCTATACTTAACCAATCTAACTCGTGAATTTATTGAGGTTAAGTTAACCTATACTTAACCGATCTAACGTGAAAACATGATAAGGCTAAGTCACGAATCGCTTGAATACACTTGACCGATTTGACTGAGTAAATTGATAGGGTCAAGTTAATATATACTTAACCAATCTAGAATGATAATTGGACGAGGTTAAGTCGTGAATTGCTTAGTACATACTTAACCAACGTGAGCATGGTTTGGAGGGTTAAGTCTTGGACTTGGATACTTAGCCAATTTTGACATGATTTGAAGACGGGTTAAGGCTTGGACTTGGATACTTAGCCAATTTTGACATGATTGGTAGACGGGTTAAGTCATGAACTTAAGTGACACTTAATCCATTATGTAAACCCTAGTTCTGAGGATAGAGGATAACCGTCGTTAACAAGGATAACGGGAATAAGGCTAAGTGGTAAAACTTAGTTGAGGAATGACTAAGTAATGATTCTTAGTCAAGGAAATTTAGACCAGTTCATAGATAGATGAGTAACCTGATACGGTAGGTCATCGTTTAAGTATACGAGTAGGAGCAAGTATCTGATTTAGATAAAGGCTCCAGCGAACTGGGTAACGAAGCAGCGGCTTCGGGGAACGTGAGGGTATTCTTGTTATCCCTCTATGAGCTGCCAGGTGATTATACTAGGCTCATGAGAGGTTAAGGTCTTCGTTAGAAGAACCAAGAGTATGCCTTGGTTGCTATGCGAGCGACCTAAAGACGGGGATGGATAGGGGATAGTCGACGATACACGGTCGTACCCTAGATAGCATTTCGTCAGACTACCTACCATCTTTGGTCAAGCGTGTACGTACGGAAAGGCAGAGAACACACAATAGACCATAATTGCTATCTAATTATGGTTGCGGTAAGGCTAGGATTGTGGGTTGGCCAGTAGTGTGTTCTCATACATGATTTATCCTGTCTTGTCTTTCACTAGTTGAGGGAGGGGTCGCGTGGGACCATAGCCACGTATAGAAAAACAGACCTTAGCATCTGCATCGGCAGATAAATCGAAAGCTCTCGACCGAGTCCTGTATTTCTCGATCTGCCCTGTGACAGGACTCGGATGGCACGATGTGATACATGTGCATATAGTCATGGAAAACGATTCACGATGAATGCGTGGGAAAAAGGGCGCGGTTGACGGTTAGCGTAAATCCCAGTGGCCCTGGGTGGTTGAACCAAAACCGAGATACGAAAACGTGCAATAGGTAAGCGTAATCCCTAGTAGCCCTAGGTAGCATAAGTCCTAGTTGTACAAACGATAATTCATGTTGGAAGACCCTAGCTAGGTTTAGGGTAACAGTCCAAACCGATCTTAAGGACCATGGAACTATGTTAAAGTAATGTAGAATCTCATGGGAAAGCCCGTATGGTCTACGGCAAGGGACTGAACATTTACATGGAATAAAACATACAAGTTGAGTAACCTATATATGCGATATATTAGGTTGACATGGACCATTACACGACTTTTGAGTGAGGGTCATTCTTGGTTAACACATGATACGGTGGGGATACTAGTACGGTAGGTGCAGAGCTAAAATGCAGGATAGATATCATCGAACGTTATACGTGATAGATATCTTGGGAATATTATACTTGATAGAAACCTGACGATGTGATACCTTGTTTTATCTTGACATCGTAATTTATCATGACACCTTAGTTTATCTGAGTTCAGTAGTTCATCCTGTTATTTTGATTTAGCTTATCTATCTTGTCATCATGATTATGTTCATCTCAGTTTCTCATGTCAGTTAACTTTACTAGTTTTTATGCTAATAGTAGATAGGGCTTACTCAGTCTTTTTGACTGACCCGTTTTGTTTTGCCTCTTTTCTTCCGTTTCCCCCCAGGTTACAGGGAGGAAATACTGTTGTTTAGTTCGGACTTCTTCTGCTTGAAGGTCATCATGGATGGCTTGGACTTTTCTTGGCTAATGGCTACTTTACTGTTTTTACTTGGGGAATAATTTATGAAAATGTCTTTATGCTTCTTTACTATTGCAAGACAGGTTTTGATGTACTCTGATGTAAAAGGCTTTAGACCTTATTTATTCATGTTATGAAAGTTTGATTTTACTTCCGCTATTTTTATATGTTCTGTCTTGTGATATTTCTGTGCATGTTTACCAATAATGCCCCTCTAAAGCTAGTGCATTCCTTTGCGAGTAACCCTAGCGGAGGCGGGGTGTTACACGTGGTATCAGAGCAGAAGGTTACCCGACTGGGCAGAAGTTTTTAAAGACCTTCTGAAAACTATTTGAAAATCGTTCACAAAGAAGCATTTTTTCAAGAAAAATTTCTTTTAAAAGAAAAAGGCTATTCCCCAAAGGCCATTAGCACTATCCTTGTTTCCTTAATTGAATCTCTTCTCCTTTCTTTCCTCCATCTGTAGTCACAGTGGTTTTAACTGCGACTAGTCTTTTCTATCTACGAAAGTGCTTTCCATGCGATGGAGGTGGTTTTCAAGAGACCAGTAGCCGCGTTATAAGAAAGGATAGTGAGAAAGAGGATAAAGGATACGAGCTTAAGGATGAGCAACTTGTTGGTATGGCTTAGTCCTCAAAGGAGGGAGAAAGATGAACAATGAAACCCATGACGAGAAAGTATCTTTGGTATGGTGAAACGGGACGGATAGTTAAGTATTGTGGGACAAGGACAAGATCATCGTTGTATACCCTCACTAGAGTACCTGAGTAGGGGGATAACATCCTTGTTGAAGATCTAGTTATTCTTTTCTATCATCCCGCCATGACTTTGTTTTGATCCCCGCATCATTTAAGTCCGCTTCGGTAGTTGAGTCTCTGCACCTTAAGTACTAACGTAATAGAGAATCCCATTTTTGTCTCAAAGTCCTATTGGAGAATCAGTCCATTTATACATGACTTGTTTGGATTTGGGAATGTCTATGCCAAGTGTTGAGTTTGGAAATAATGCTTATGTTTATAAGCTATGGATGGATTCTAGGGATGAAGTGGTTATCCAGTAGGGGGTGCCACTCTCGGTTTTGATAGGAGGGTAGTTAGACCTTTTGACTAGCCTTGGTAATGCCCTCGAAGTATCGGGTAACCTTTTTGAGGTTCTATCATGACTAGTTACTTAGAATCCCTTGATGCCTTTATTGGAAATTTGAAGCCCGATCGAGTGGTGTTCGCCAATAAGACGGATGGTTTACTTCATTTATGCATGGGTTATAGAGATCACCCTAGTAAGTGCGCATGATAACCTGATTGACATCTGTTTACTTTCAAGAGAAAGTTCTTCTGCATGGAATGCCTTATAGTATATAAACGAGATCCAAGATTCACTAGTGAATTTTGGAAAGCTTGCATGAGATCATGAGTACGCAGTCATGTTTGCGCCAAGTATTCTAGAAAAAGGATAAGTGCAAGTGGAACGAGAGGGGACGAAGAAATGAGTTTCAGCTCATGTTATGGAAGCAGGAAATAAGAAGCTACGAAATCGCGAAGTTAAAGGGCGGTCAAGGCACAATGGAAGTAAGCCCGAGGAAATACGACTTTGATGGTCAAAGACTAGATACGCGCATGATATCTCTTTTTGGGAGTATATCCTTGATCCCTGTTTCTGTAGAGCTTACTTGTAGGTTATCTTTTGTGGACATCCTCTCGGTCCTACTTTCTGTTACAAACCCCGTAAGGAGTTTGTCTTGTTTATCTTCTCGGCCCTGTTTCAGGGAATTCTAGGTAGAACCCTATGGATGTAAACATGTATTTGAAACATGTTATGATTGATATGGTTGCAAGTGGTTGCAAGTGGTTGCTCGTGGATGCGCGAATACACATTAGATACTAGCTCGACTCGGTCACATTTCATATTGCATATGTATGAGTATTTATACTTGTTTATGGATGAAATCGAATGTATTATCATGCGGTTGTTGCATATGAATGAATGATTGTGCACGCATATAGTATCTATATGACTAGGACTATTTGCATACATGTTGGATTCATGACACTATACATATTTTGCATTAGAAAGATTATTCAGGCCTGATCATTAGCATTAGCTAAGGAACATGTACACACACGTTTTACATATATTCATACAGCATTAGAAATCATCTAAGGACAATGGTTGCTTGTGGATGATGTTTTGAGTAGATGGATGATGGATGGTAGGATATGTTCTTCCTAACTTGGAGATTTCGGGGACGAAATCCTAAAAGGTGGGGAGAATGTAACAACCCGTATTTTTCGATAACGTGTTAAGACGAGAATCAAGGCAGAATTTAATTTTAAATTCTGAATCAAGTAAAACGGGCTATGCCATTGCGTTCGTCTCGGAAAAATACGCGAAATAGAGTCTGAGTTTTCGAGAATCGGAGTCCGTATGACCAAGATATGGCCTCGCGAAGTTTCACGAAAAATTCCCAAATTAAAGTATACTTAATTAAAAGAAATGGGTTGCGCAGAGAAATATATATATATATATATATTGATATATATATATATATAATTGAAAATTAAATAAATAAATATGCAAAAATGTTCAAAACAGCGAATTGGGAGAGGGGAATAACCGAACCGGCCGATTTTTGAGGTCGACCCGAGCTCGCTGGGTCGACTAGGGGTTAATCCAAGGTGTTTGGCTGTCAACCCGTGGGCCGATTCGCTCAAATGCAGATTTTGCATTTGGATGGTTCTCATGGTTCATCTTTAATCTAAAGGCCCTAGATGGTTCCTACACTTGACTTCTTCCCCAAGACATGCTTTGATGGCTTGGATTGAATCTAGGTTTAATCCTATGGCCTAAAACACTTGCCTAATCTATAAATAAGACCCTAACCTACCCTAAATCCTCATTATTCATTCATGCAACTAAACTATGGCAAAATTTTACCTCTCATGGCCTCCACTCTCTTCATAAAATTTCTGAATGGTTTCTATGAGAGATTTTCCATGCATACAAGTGTTTTCAAGCTTATATGAGTGTCATTAGCTTGCATTCAAGTCAAGTTTCTATCTTTGCATCATAAAGCAAGGGTTTTGATCATTTTAGCTCAAGGGTTTTTATGTTAGAGCTTGCATTTTGGGTCTATTTGATTGCATAAGGGCTTTGTCATATCTTTTGTGCCTTCATAGCAATGTAAGCCCTTTCCCTACTCTTAGATATTAACTATGAAGTTAAATGTTCATGTTGCAAGTTTGGGTTTGATCATTGAGTATGATACATGCTATCATGTCATGCAAGTTTATGAAGTCATTATCTTGATCTTGTGAGCAAAAAGCTACAACCTTTATGTTGAAATGTTGCATTAGGCAACTTGAGAACCCTCATAACCTTTATGTCAACTTGCATATGAAGTCATAACCCTTATATGATGATATATGCGAGTTACTAGTCATCATTCCATATCTTTTGTCACCATGATTCGCTTATGTGCCAAGTTTGGGTTTATGCATGTTTTGAGGCTTAAGAATGTAACATGCAAGTTAATGAACACATTTGTGCCTCATTTGCCACCATGATTAACTTGTTGCTTAATATCCATTTTTGTCATGCCTTTGCCAAGTCTCTTCTTTTAATCCATTACGTTGTCGCGAACGTATATGCGAGTTTAAAAGCGTTGGGTTATGTTATGGGTAATTTCTAATGACATGAAAATACAACTTGAAAACATGACTTGAAATATAACATGGAAGTTGACATGTAAGTATGCATAAAAACATAAGCTTGGGAATTTACCTATTAAGTTAGGTCTACCCTTTGGGAATTTACCTATTAAGTTAGGTCTACCCAAATGCTTGAAAACTTGTAACATGTTTTGGGAAACATGATGGACATGACACTTAGATAATATAAGTGTGGCCAACTCGAGGTTGGGTTGAGTTTGCAACGTAAAACTACCCGGAACCGACCGGCCTAACTAGTAGTTGCAAACAATAGGACCCAATGTGAGAAGTTGGTCATGTTGTGCTTGAACCCGAGGTTAGACCAAGTTGTGGTGTAAAGCTACCCGGAACCGACCGGCTTAACTAGTAACCACAACAAAGTCTAATGTGAGAGGTGAAGGTGCATTAAGTAATTAATGCCACATGATAGGGTTAAGTTAATTTGATTAATGACTCTTAACCAAATATGACATGGACAAATGGGTTAAGTAATTTGATTAGGCTAATGATACTTAACAAAACATGACAAGGTTGGGTAGGTTAAGTAACTTGATTTGCCTAATGACACTTAACCATTTTTATATGACTAGTGGATGGGGTTAAGTTAACCAACACTTAATCAATCCAACGCGATAACTTGGTAAGGTTAAGTAAGTTTTCTTAATGATGCTTAACCGAAAAATACGGTTAACGAATGGGGTTAAGATTAGACTCAACTAGTCTAAACATGGAAATCAGATGGGGTTAAGTTAGCCTAGACTTAATTAATCCCACTTGGTAGTTTAATGGGGTTAAGTTAAACACTTAACTAATCTAAACATGATGAATTGATGTGGTTAAGTGACCTATACTTAACCAATCTAACTCGTGAATTTATTGAGGTTAAGTTAACCTATACTTAACCGATCTAACGTGAAAACATGATAAGGCTAAGTAACGAATCGCTTGAATACACTTGACCGATTTGACTGAGTAAATTGATAGGGTCAAGTTAATATATACTTAACCAATCTAGAATGATAATTGGACTAGGTTAAGTCGTGAATTGCTTAATACATACTTAACCAACGTGAGCATGGTTTGTAGGGTTAAGTCTTGGACTTGGATACTTAGCCAATTTTGACATGATTTGAAGACGGGTTAAGGCTTGGACTTGGATACTTAGCCAATTTTGACATGATTGGTAGACGGGTTAAGTCATGAACTTAAGTGACACTTAATCCATTATGTAAACCCTAGTTCTGAGGATAGGGGATAACCGTAGTTAACAAGGATAACGGGAATAAGGCTAAGTGGTAAACCTTAGTTGAGGAATAACTAAGTAATGATTCTTAGTCAAGGAAATTTAGACCAGTTCATAGATAGATGAGTAACCTGATACGGTAGGTCATCGTTTAAGTATACGAGTAGGAGCAAGTATCTGATTTAGATAAAGGCTCCAGCGAACTGGGTAACGAAGCAGCGGCTTCGGGGAACGTGAGGGTATTCTTGGTATCCCTCTATGAGCTTCCAGGTGATTATACTAGGCTCATGAGAGGTTAAGGTCTGCGTTAGAAGAACCAAGAGTATGCCTTGGTTGCTATGCGAGCGACCTAAAGACGGGGATGGATAGGGGATAGTCGACGATACACGGTCGTACCTTAGATAGCATTTCGTCAGACTACCTACCATCTTTGGTCAAGCGTGTACGTACGGAAAGGCAGAGAACACCCAATAGACCATAATTGCTATCTAATTATGGTTGCGGTAAGGCTAGGATTGTGGGTTGGCCAGTAGTGTGTTCTCATACAGGATTTATCCTGTCTTGTCTTTCACTAGTTGAGGGAGGGGTCGCGTGGGACCATAGCCACGTATAGAAAAACAGACCTTAGCATCTGCATCGGCAGATAAATCGAAAGCTCCCGACCGAGTCCGGTATTTCTCGATCTGCCCTGTGACAGGACTCGGATGGCACGATGTGATACATGTGCATACAGTCATGGAAAACGATTCACGATGAATGCGCGGGAAAAAGTACGCGGTTGACGGTTAGCGTAAATCCCAGTGGCCCTGGGTGGTTGAACCAAAACCGAGATACGAAAACGTGCAATAGGTAAGCGTAATCCCTAGTGGCCCTAGGTAGCATAAGTCCTAGTTGTACAAACGATAATTCATGTTGGAAGACCCTAGCTAGGTTTAGGGTAACAGTCCAAACCGATCTTAAGGATCATGGAACTATGTTAAAGTAATGTAGAATCTCATGGGAAAGCCCGTATGGTCTACGGCAAGGGACTGAACATTTACATGGAATAAAACATACAAGTTGAGTAACCTATATATGCGATATATTAGGTTGACATGGACCATTACACGACTTTTGAGTGAGGGTCATTCTTGGTTAACACATGATACGGTGGGGATACTAGTACGGTAGGTGCAGAGCTAAAATGCAGGATAGATATCATCGAACGTTATACGTGATAGATATCTTGGGGATATTATACTTGATAGAAACCTGACGATGTGATACCTTGTTTTATCTTGACATCGTAATTTATCATGACACCTTAGTTTATCTGAGTTCAGTAGTTCATCCTGTTATTTTGATTTAGCTTATCTATCTTGTCATCATGCTTATGTTTATCTCAGTTTCTCATGTCAGTTAACTTTACTAGTTTTTATGCTAATAGTAGATAGGGCTTACTCAGTCTTTTTGACTGACCCGTTTTGTTTCGCCTCTTTTCTTCCGTTTCCCCCCCCCCCCCAGGTTACAGGGAGGAAATACTGTTGTTTAGTTCGGACTTCTTCTGCTTGAAGGTCATCATGGATGGCTTGGACTTTTCTTGGCTAATGGCTACTTTACTGTTTTTACTTGTGGAATAATTTATGAAAATGTCTTTATGCTTCTTTACTATTGCAAGACAGGTTTTGATGTACTCTGATGTAAAAGGCTTTAGACCTTATTTATTCATGTTATGAAAGTTTGATTTTACTTCCGCTATTTTTATATGTTATGTCTTGTGATATTTCTGTGCATGTTTACCAATAATGCCCCTCTAAAGCTAGTGCATTCCTTTGCGAGTGACCCTAGCGGAGGCGGGGTGTTACAAAAACCAATAAAAATGAAAACCAAACCAAACCAACCAAATTAAGTTTGGTTGGTTTGGTTGGTTATCCGATTAAACCGAACTAAAAATATTTTACACTTTGTGTTTGAAATAATCACTATAATTTCAAACAAATTATAACTATATGATTATAGTATTATTATTTTTTATTTTTTATGCATTTTAATATTAATTTTGACACATAGGTGGTGATTAATTTATACTTAAATAACTAAACTAACCTAAAATATATATTATAATACCAGTAATTTTGAAAATATAGTAAAAATTCGGTTAATTTGGTTAAACCGATAACCGAACTTAATATTTTTTCAGGCCAATTACAAACCGATTTAATTTCAAAACCGAACCAAACCGACCAAAGTAAATTGGTTTGGTTGATTTATTTGGTTTAACCGAACAATGCTCACCCCTAGCGGCGGCGAAGACGACTCAACTATTATAGTTTTCGGATGTGATGCGACTTGTTCTTGCCAAGCTTGAAAGGACATATACTATAATGTCAATGGGTTGGGGTCAATATCCATATGCTACAAGGTTTTTGGTCCAATCTCTTTAATACTCAGGCTAGGAATGTTCGGTATTTCATCTTGACACTCAAGAAGAATACGTGTAATATAGGCTTCGTAATGAATTGTCTTATATTTGCGCTTATACGTGATATCCACCTACTCATCAAGTATGATTTTAAACCAATTAATTTTCTTGTTATAGTAAAGCGAATATAAAGCTTGAAAATCATGTTTATATACTTTTTTATAACTTCCTTTTCATGGTTAGATAGTTCGTACTAAATTGCGATTGAAAAGACGTGCTTGAGGACGGAGATGAGTAGATGTAAGGTCTTTCATGTTAACTAAATTTTCGGATATAAACTTATGCAACACTTCATCTCTCTCATTCATATCAACGTCAATAGTGTCTATGTCAACTCCTTTCAAGCGCAATGTGAAATATGTCCCAATTGTTGAATGGGAAGGAGAATACGTTTACCGTAAACCATAGACCACATGCAATCAATTGTATCTCTTGGTGCTTGGTGTTCCAAATTCAGATTAGCCAAGAAAATTTTCACAAGCAAGGGGTAAATTTTGACATTGTTAACATTATAATCAACCAAAGACTAGAAATTGAAACGTCTAACATATTAGAGAAGTTGATAGTGGGAAAAAGCATCAAATTTAACAAAAGCATCTTCAAAGAATTTCGAATTTTTAATAGCTTTGTACTTTTCCTTTGCAATGTCATTCCATAGCCATCTTTTGACTTGATCGTCAGATGGAGGCTCAGATTCTTGTTGTCTTGTACGTTTAGGTCTATTTGCCATTGGATTTGGGGGAGGAAAATTTTGAATTTTGAGTTTTATAAGGCAATGGAGGATGGGCATTTAGGTAAAAGTAAAAGAGGAAAGTAAATAACAAAGGGTGATCATTAAGAGATGGGTAGATAAAAGGTTGCGCGCCTTTTTAAAAAACGTGTCTACAGGAAACAAACGTCTAAAAATAAAAATCTGACATTTGATTTTGTTAAAATTTGAACCTGCATAGAAATAGTTCATTTTGACCCATATTCAGACGTCTATTTTTAGGGATTTAGACGTCTGAATCTGCAATGAAAAATTTGTTTAACTCAACATTCAGATGTTTGTATTACTTGAAACAAACGTCTGTTTCCTAGAATTTCTTGTTGCCTTGCCTTCAAACTTTTTGAATTATATATATATATATATATATATATATATATAAGTGTATATTGTTATTTTTGTTGCTATTATTATATTTTGTATCTTTTGAATTCAAAATGTTTTTTTTTTTAAATTTAAAATGATTATCTTTTGAATTCAAAATGATTATTTTATTAATATCAAAATTATTGTTGATTCATTGAGCAATACAAATAAACAATATTAATTCTTCGGAGAAGGCATCTTCTTAGGTGTTGATCCTTTACATACCTCATTTGCCATGTAGTTGATGTCCTAAGTATTTGGACTATAGTGAGGCCTTTGAGGGGAAGCCCAAGATTTATTAGATCATTTGATGTACGATATGAGGAAGATGCATCCAAAGGATCAATCGATCATGGTAACTGCTCAGTTATGTATTTTATCTTTGTTCCACAAAAATTTATACCTATTTATTCATGGAAACTCAACCGTTTAGCTATGACTTTCTGCTCAAAATACAACTCACGTTGAAGTTCTATTTTTTGTTGTTGATAGTGATGAATTTTATCGATCTTCTTCTTTGTGTCTGGTGAAACAAACTGCACACATTTGGCCTTCTTGGAATCCGGTGTATACCCGGTTCGGTATTTCTCCCACTTATAAACAGGTTCATGTCTTGGCATTGGCAAAGGAAGGTATGGTGATGCAACTGAGCTATCAATGGTGAAAGCTATATTTAAGGATGAGGATGATTTTTTTTGAGGCATTTTCTAACAAGTTGGAATCTCTCTGAATTTTTTTTATTGCTTTGAGTTTAATATGTATATTTATAGGCTGAAAATTTAAGGAATTTATGGTGTAGAAAAAATGGAATTTTAGAGCCAGAGGATGAATTACATTTAACAATTGATTTCTAAATGAATTGTCTTGGAAAGATGTTTAGTTTATGTAATATTGTATAGCCAATTCAAGTGCATAGCTCAAATGGTTAAGTTATCAAACTCATAGACAAGTGACTCAAGTTCGAGTCTTACCTTTGTCATGATAATCAAGCATTTTTTATTTTACAAAAGAAAATTGTATTTTATTTTTATGTATTTCATTATTTGTTGTTATAAATATATATGAAATATTTTTAAACATCTTTAACTGATATTATAACTAATTCTCGTCTTAGTTTAACAAATGAATTTTCTAATAGAGGTTTAGTAAAAATATTAGCTATTTGATTTTCGGTAGAAATATGTTCTAAATTAATAATTTCTTTTTCAATATTGTCTTGTAAGAAATGATGACGAATATCAATATGTTTGGTACGAGAGAGATTTGCTGGATTTTTAGATAAATCAATTGCACTCGCATTATTGTAATAAATAGTTAATTTAGTTAAATTCATTCCAAAATCTCTGAGTGTTCGTTGTATATAAATAACATGATCAAACGCTAAAGCTGCAGATATATATTCTGCTTCACAAGTTGAGAGCGACACACAATTTTGTTTCTTACTAAACCAAAGGGACAAGTGATTTTCTGATGAAATGGCATGTACCATTTGTACTTTTCCTGTCCATCCGAGATCCACCGAAATCAGCATCACTAAAGGATACTAATTCAAATGGACATTCCTTCGGATAGAAAAGACTGAAGTCCTTAGTACTATTAAGATATCGTAAAATTCGTTTTGCTGCTCCTAAATGTGATTCTTTAGGATTTGCTTCAAATCTAGCGCATAAACATACACCCATCATACTGTCAGTGCATAAACATACACTCTTGCATGAGATCTGGCCATCCCTTTAATTCGAATCCAGCGTCCTCCAGATCTCGTTCCAATTAGAAGTTGGCTAATCCTCGTGTGGGACTTGAGGAAGCTATTTTCATGCCGCGCAACCCATCTTCGGTTTATCTGGCGGAGTCCTTTCCTCTCCTCTATCCCTGATTCTCGTTGATGCCACTGATTCTAGATGGAAGAACACTACAACGAATTTGATAGGAAACGAGACACACAAGACTAATGCAGCCACTGGCCAGAATGGAGAGCACTATAACAAAAATACTATATTACAACTGTAACTTTACAACTATCACAAAACACCAGTTGTAATAGAGGTTTTTCAAAACTTCTATTTCAAATCAGTTGTAATATACTGGTTTGTAACAAGTATTACTTTTTCCAGTTGTAATATACCAAATTTTGGTTGGCTCCAAAACCAAATTTTGGCTCCAAATCTAAATTTTAACTTTTGTCTTTGCAATTTTTACTCTCCCCGATAAAGTAAACTCGCTTTCACAAAATATACAGGTTATTCCTTGTTCTTTTAAGTATTCCGAAACAAGAATGCTATGGATAGTCGCGTGAAAGCGAGTATCCTTACAGTCGCTTCCATGTTTGGCTGTTGTAATGAGATTGGGACCCACCTGCAATTGAAAAAATAACAAAAATGCGTTGGTCCATTTTCTCAACCCAATCAGCTGAGCGACTGTGCATTATACTCGCTTCCCGCGAGTATAATTAGCATTCCTCTTTTAAGAATGCTATGGATAGTCGCGTGAAAGCGAGTATCCTTACAGTCGCTTCCATGATTGGCTGTTGTGCATTATACTTGCTTCCCGCGAGTATAATTAGCATTACAGCAGCCAATCTCATTACAGCAGCCAATCATGGAAGCGACTGTAAGGATACTCGCTTTCACGCCACTATCCATAGCATTCTTGATGTAAGATTACTGCATTCAATTTTTAATCATGGATTTCGTAATTCTTTGTTTGACAGCCTGTAATGATTCAAAATAATATATTTAGGCATTAGGCATAATGACGTATCGATTTTTAGCACTTCTTATTTTTTGCGACTCAATGGCCGAACAGTCTCCGTCAAAAGTTATTCATGCCTGCAATGTCGACCAGGAAATCGCTGACAATGATTTGCTTCAGTTGCTTCAGCCACTCGGTGTGGCCACGAAGTTGGTGATGTTACGTGGCAAAAATCAGGCTCTTATTCAGATGTATGATGTGCCTTCAGCTGTTAGTGCAATGTAGTACTATGCAAACGTTTAACCAAGTGTTAGAAGAAGAAATGTGTATATGCAGTTTTCTTCACATCAAGAACTTACAACAATGGAGCAGAATTCACAAGGACGAAAAGGAGACTAGGATTCAGAACCTAATCGGATTCTTTTAGTAACAATTGATCACATGCTATATCCTATTACTGTGGATGTGCTTCATCAAGTGTTTGCTCCTCATGGTTATGTTGAGAAGATAGTCATTTTTCAAAAATCTGCTGGTTTTCAAGCGCTTATACAATTTGAATCTTGCCAGTGAGCTATTCAAGCAAGGAATAATCTTCAAGGATGTAACATATACGATGCCTACTGTCAGTTAGATATACAATATTCCAACCTTACTGAACTTCTAGTTAACTACAATAACGACCGGTCCAGGGATTTCACCAACTCATCATTGTCTACTTCTAACCATAAAGAAGTTAGCAGATGTTGGAGGGCTGTATTCGTTCCTACACGAAGGTAGGGGATGCCCATATGGACAGACTGTTGTAAGTCATTTGGATTTTGAAGTCTTGGATAATGGACTTTGTTGTAGTTGCTTTATGTGCTTGAGATACTAGATTTATGAAAAAATGATGAGAGTTTGAAAATTTTAATATATTGTTTTGGTTCATGTTTTAAGTTTGTTTGATATCTTCAGTTTTGTAGATATTATGTTTTGAAATGAATTCTTTTATTAATAATATGTATATAATTTGGTCATATATTACAACTTTAAATAATACTTTTAATAAAATATATTACAACAATTGTAATAAAGTTTATTACAATAGTGGAAAATAGTTGTAAAATATACATTTCACAACAGTGTCGCAACGGTGAAAAAAAGTTGTAAAAGATTTTAGTCTATTACAACATCTTAATAGACGACGGTGGCCCCACCATTGTAAAAAGTCTTTTACAACTGTTTTCCACCATTGTAATATGGTCAATTTGTTGTAGTGGAAACTGATGAACGATTGGTTATGGACGAATTGGGCAGTAAAGACACAAATACTGCTGGGTTGTCATAGCGCATACATGCTATTAGTGATAATGCCAATACTACTTTTACAAACGACAGCATCCCGGCTGATGCTTTGCCGCAAGCTATGGAAACAACAAGTTGGACTTCACTATTCTCCAGGCTTCCCTCTACTGCTGGAGCATATACATCACAAGAGTGCTTCGATACTTCAATAATTTATGGTTGAAATGTTATGCCATCTGTTGTGCACAAAGTTGGGGAGGATTTCTGGAAAGATCACCTTGTTGGATTCTTCTTAGGCTCTTATCCTTCATACCAAGTCGTGCGTGAGCAATGCAATAGGTTATGGAGATTGCGAGGTAGATCGGACGTCCAATTTTTTAACTCAATGTTATACCTAAAATTCAGCAATCAAAATGATAAATTATGTGTACTAGTAGAGGGATCCGCTGATCATTGAAGGTGGGCCGTTTATAATTACACCTTGGAGCGTCACTGTCGGCAAGGCAAGAGATCAAATTTTATCCATTCTTGTTTGGGCTACTTTCACTAATATTCCTTCGGTGCTTCAACCTCTGATTGCTTTGGATTGGTTGGCCAGTTTTGTTGGTAAGCTTGGATTCTTCGACTCGAATATGGTGGCCAGAAAGAGCTTGAATTATGCGAGAGCTTCAATTGAAATCTCACCGTTGAAACCCCTCCCTAATAAGAAGCACGTTTCTCTAGTGGAAGGCTTTGATGTTGACGTAGATGTTCGTTATAGTTGGTGCCCGAACATTTGTATCAAATGTCAATCTTTCGGACACTCTGCTGATACGTGTGTTTCCAACTCAGAAGCATCAACCAAGGTCCCTTTTTGTAACCCTAACCTCCAATGGGTACCTATAACCTGTTCTAATCCTCCTGAATCTAATGACAACGCACATATGGATAAAGCTTTTCATATGGCAGAAAATGTTGAAACTGCGACTATGGATGATCCATCCCTCACCAACACGAACATGGAAGCATCTAATGATAGTGAGACTTTTGAATGGAAAGCACTAGATCAAACTATGATACACACTAACACAAGGATGAGACATAAGCACAACGAGGAGAAGTATTACATTCCTATAGGTGAGGAAGGTGAAGTGTCGAAAGTTATCATACCATGTGGTTGGAGAAGGTCTAGTTTTGGATAATGATGGTGTGGACGGACTAAGAAATGTGCAATTACTTCATGACCCGGCCTAGGATATATGCTACATATACTCAGAGAAATCACCATCCTTTGTGGTGGACCTGGCTACCCATTTTGCTGAGGCCATGCAGGAAGTATCACCTAGTGATGCTAATGGGAGCTAACCTCCCTGTCAGCGCATAGTAGTCTTGACATTTTAGTCAAGCTCATGTTTTTATCTTCCTATTCGAGTCTAGAGAATTAGCTAGCTCCAGACCAGTAAGCCTGTTTAGGTAGAGTGGACGGAACACTATAAATTTCGTATGTGGTGGACGAACCACTTTAAAAACTGCAATAGCTAATTGTCTACTAATAATCACCTGTACCTTTCTGTACTTTATTATTAGTTATAATAAAAGGTGTTTGTGGTCACCTTAAAAACCAGTCGGCTTTACCAAAAAAATAAACATACACTCATCATGATGTTAGGTCGACTCACGGTTAAGTAAAGTAAAGATTCTATCATACTTCTATATAGCTTTTGGTCAGCACTTCTACCGTTGTCATCTCGATCAAGATGAGTTGTAGTACTCATTGGAGTTGGCTTTCCAGTAGTGTTTTCCGATCCAAATCGGTATAACTATATTGTTATAATATTTTTCTTAGTTAATGAAAATCCCATTTGACAATTGTTTAATTTCTAATGCTAAAAAATAAGATAGTTCTTCCATATCTAATGTGCAGTAGTGTAGATGCTAACACAATTGAATTCATTTCTATCCAAAGCACAGAATAGCATATTCATAGCTTTGGCATTTGCACTTGTTTCATTTTTTTTGATTTGTTGTCCATTCAGAGTATTCAGCTGTAGGTGTTGTGACTTAATTTTGAGTTGCATTCCAAGCATCATAGCTAGTTGCTTGCATATATATTCTCATTCTTATAGCTCAGTAATTGTAGTGTAATCCATTGAATAATAGTGGTCTTTGAGTAGATTGTCCTACGAAAAATGTAGATGGGAGGTTGTGCTGGTACTTGCATTATTTTCCATATGATCAAAATATCGAATAACGGTGTTACAGTTATAGGATGTCCTTGCTATGATACCAATTGAATAGTATAGAATATGAACAGTATAATGTGCAGTAAGTAAAAGTGACACCAAGATTTATATTGGTCTGAACCTTCGTTCTACGCCCAGTCCCACACTCTCTTTTGGAATTTCACTACTAACAACCTGCACTTCACCCGGAGGAATAGGTTTACAATAACTGTAACTACCCGAATGGGATTTCTTGCTTCAAGTACTGAAGAGGACTTCGACAATACAATAAATTTGTTGACTATTTATGTTCTTGATAACATGGATATGTCAAATTAATATACACCCTTCCTATAATCTTTCCTTGATAATAATAGTGTAGTTCGTGAAAGAATATAGAAGATTAAGAATGATTTGTAATCACAAGAATGTAATAATAGAGTGTGCTTGCAAGTATGATTGCAATAGATTAGATAGAAAGAATTAGAATGAAAATCGGTGAAGAAAACATTTTTTGAACTCCTGTTTGTAACAATCAAATAGTTGCAATCATTCGTGAAGAGATTCAAAGAAGAGAAATGAATTAAAAGTTGTGACTCTTCTTGAATAGTTGCATCTATTCTTATTCAGATGTCTAAATTGAAAATTCAGATGTTTGTTTTTAATAAAAATTCAAACAGCAACTAAATAAGCCATCTCTAGGCATAAACAGACGTCTGAAATTTTTGACTCAGACGTCTGAATATTATGTGAAAATTAATTTTGTTTCAATAGAAAGACGTCTGAATTGAGGAATTCAAACGTCTGTTTGCTGTAACAGACATATGCCTTGTGCATGTCATATATAAAATCTTATATATATATATATATATATATATATATATAAAACATGCATGTGTGTATATCACCAAGGAAGATTTTAACAATTATATACTATTACTAATAGACTCTAAACTGATATAATCTTCAATTTGAGCTCTTGAATTTTTTGTTGAATTTCTTCCTATAAAACAATGTTAGTCGATAATAATATATACGTACATGTATAGTTGTCATAATCAAAATGCTATAAAGCGAGATCCAACATTTCGGTCTGTAAGTATCTACGTCCACTTTGAAGGTGTTTGAGGATTTTATTAACTATTGAGGGTTACAAGTACATATCGTTAACTATTGAGGGTTAGAAGTAGATATCGTCATCATAGGAATATCGGCTAAGTATTTGAAAGTCATATTTTCAATATGCTATGTCTTGGGAGAAAAATAAAGTTCTTCTTCCTTGAGTTCTAGGCAGCTATTAATGAGTTCCTACGACCTTGTAGAGCTCTCAAATCAACTATAAAATCCAAACCTCATGAAGAATGAGCGAAGGGGTATTTATAAGTAGTGGGTTAGGAGAGAGTAAGTGAGATTTGGGGACCACACAGCGGAAAATCGCATCCCAGAAGAGCAACACCCAGAAAATCGCATCCCACCCCGCCATAGCAGAATTTCGCATCCCAACGGGTGCGGTCTATGGTCCTTGGGAGGGACGTAATCGCATCGTATCCCGAGGGATGTTATCACATCATACCCCCAGGGATGCGATCACAGGGATACGATGTATTGCATCCAAGGGATGTGACACTCACATCTGAGGGGGGAGAAATCACGGTGCTGAGTGATGTAAGGCCAGGGGGATGCATAGATTATGATACGAGGCCAGAGGGATGTGGAGTCGGGAGATTCAGAATTTAATATGTGCCTACCCTCATGCAACTCCTTCCCAGCTTGGATCCTTAGTGCTCTGGCGACACTTCAGGCTTCGGTGCTACGCGACGGACCAAGTCGAGTGGGCCTAATATGCTTTTGGGAACCAGACAAAAAGGTCGATTAACAGATAGACAGTAGTTATGCTATATAATATGATACAGTATGTAATGATAAAGTTCACTGTCATGCATGACAAAAAAAATGATATCAACAAATGAAAACCTGTATCTAGTAAATATTTGATTCGAATTCATGATTAACTGTTTTATAAATCATTTTAAATGTTATTTACCGAAGAACTGGTGCCTATAAATATATAAAATTTACTTGGTAATTTTGTTATATAATACGATGCGCTATAAACTCAATTAACCAGTTCACTTTCATGCATGACAAAGGTCATACCGAAACAATGAAAACTCACATTTAGTAATTATTTGATTAGATTTCATGCTTGGTTATTTTATAAATTATTTTAAATGTTACAATCATAAAACTAATACCTACAAATACAAAAAATAATACCGAGTAGTTGTGTTCTATAATTTGATGCATTATAAATTTCATTATCTAGTTCACTACCATGCATGACAAAGCTTATAACAAATTAAAGGAAACTCATATCTAATAGCATTTTGATTATTTTAAATATTGTTTGCGAAAAGTTTGTACCTTCGTATTTGCAAAAAAGATACCTTGTTTAATACAATATGATGTTTTGTAAGATTAATTATTTAGGTCACTATAATGTATGAAAAAAGTGATATCAAAATAATGCAAACTCATACCCAGTAATTGTTTGATTTGAGTTCGTCATTGGTTATTTTATAAATAATAGTAAATTTTATTTCTAACAAAAATAATACCTACATATATGCAAAAATGATATCTTGTACCCGCTTGATATAAAATGACGCTCTACAAATTTGATTATCTAGTTTGCTGCCATGTACGGTAGAATTGATTCAGAATAGTGAAAAATCATAACTAATTGCTGTTTAATTCAAATTTATGCTTAGTTATTTTAAAAATCATTATAAATGTTATTTACCATAAAACTTTACCTTCATATATTCAAAAATGATACTCGTGACTGTTTGGCATTATCTTTAAAAATAATACCCAATAGGGCTTCTCATAATTCGACACGAGACATCTTGGTAAAAAAGCATTGCAATTATTTTAAAACTAGAAAGAAAATAAATTTTACCTTGTAACAATGGTAATAATCATACAACAAAAATTATAACGTAATTATTTATTGCTAAAACAAATATTCAAAGCGTGCAAAACCAATAGCTTGATTCGTAATACTTGAAAATGATACTAATTGAATGTAAAAACTGAAACCACGTTCCTACCTACCTGAAACTGACACTAACACTACCAAAATACGATACCAAACAATAAATAATACATGTCACCTTATATTATCAACACATAACAGTCAACTAAGAATGATACTATATAAATAAGTTGAATTACAAAGAGCAAACTAATATACATTTTAATACATGCTAAACCAACATACTTACTTGACCAAGTTCAATTACATAAATTGCCAAAATGATATACAACCAAGTATAAATCTCAACAAATATATTCTTAGAATTTTGATAGTTACGCTTACTGCGAACATATTGCTTGTTGCATACACAACATCTATTTTTATTTGATTTTTTTGAAATATGTATACCCTAACTTTCCTTTTTATAGAAGTTCGACTGATGCTATGTTTCTTTTTAGATGTCTTAAAAATATCTTAAACACATGCATTAACAATAGGCTTATCAAGATTTGAAATATGATGCATAACATTAACATATGGGGAACTACAAGCACCAACGGTGAAATAGTACTAAACTAAATCATCAACTGAGAATTTTGACTTGTTCACGCACTTAATAACATGAGCGCAAGGAAAACTCATGATCTTTCCTTGATTGCATATACTACTCCACTCACTAAGACCAACATGATAAAAGTTTATCGATTTCACTTCAAGAACAAACTCTGAAGAATTGTATGCTTCAAACATGAATCCTTCTTAGATTACTTCACTCAAATTAGACTTGGTAGAAGGATAAATTGTAGTATTCTACAACCGACGCTCCTATCTCATTTTAACCATCAATTCCATAACTTTAGCATGAACTGCATTTAAGCATGTTGTTGAGAACTACATATAATGGATCTTAAGGCAATTTTAACACTGGCGGAGGGGTAAATATAGTTTACTGAAATTTACGAATTTTATGAAATCATTTTTGAATATATCACAAACTAATGCAAAGCACAGATATGAAACAATCAAAGAATCAAATACATATGCAAAATAAAAGGTAAAACTAGTAAAGGAAAAAACACACTATGATTTTTATACTGGTTCGGAGTTACCCTACATCAATTCCCACGCAAGTTTGGGTTAATGTAGAATTCTTTTCAATTAATCTTCAAATTACAATCCTCGATTTCACAGGCCACAAGGTCCAACCCACCTATTTCCAAGTTCAGTGAGACTCAATTGATTTTCCATGCTACAATCACACCCGATTTATTTCCAAGCTACAATCACACC